>CM068367.1:1256808835-1258261564 GCA_034769895.1 Magicicada septendecula
GTGAGATCGCTTCCTTTTAATAAATAACAAAATTACACATCAACTATAAGTGTAGAACACTAGAAACAGCACCATCTCTTTCAATTCATAAGAAAACAAGGTGAACATAACAAACTTTATTTAATTAACCAAAAAACAGTAAAAATGTGTGTTCACTAGTGACGTTCCGGCAGCCATTATTATTTGTGTTTGTTTTCTGTGAAGATACGTAGTCTGTGCTCTGGCGGTTTAAAAACAAACTTAATGAACTAGATTTTAAAATAAACAAATATTATTAATGTAACGTATGATACTAACAAATATGCATTTCTAACTTTCTTAAAGTTCAAAGAACCTCAAATAACCCTGGGAAATATAATTAATTAATTTTTCTTTCTAAAAAACTGTAATTAAAAACATTTGTTGTGTGTTATATGTAATGTAAAACTAATATCGAAATAATGTTGTGATTTCAAAAAATAATCGATTGTCAATTTATGATTTGGAGACAATAGTAACCAGTGAATAAAAATAAATTCAATGAATGCCTTGCTTTTAGGTAATTAAATGTGTATTATTTCTGGTAGATAGTAGTTTGTTACAGGAAATAAGGAATAGTCGAGAAGAGTAAGAAAATCAGCACAGTCATCAGAAATTTATCAAGTACTGCAAAAATAACATAACCTTAAATGGGTTCGTAAATAGAAAACAGCTGATGCAATGAGCGGAAAAATTTTGAAGTACTAGATCGTATACAAAGAGAGTAATTCTCTTTGGCTCTCTTTCACTCTCTCTCCTACCTATCTTCAAACAACTGCCCTGATTTAATATGAAATTAAGATAACTTGGTTAATATAATTCATAATCACACACTCTTGATTTTGGAAAGTAAATAACATTATCGGAATCCAAACAAATAACACAAACAGATAACAAACGTTGTCAGACGTAAAAGACGCGATCAGCGTGGGAGACGTTACAAATGGCGCCCAACTTAAAGGGCTTGAAAAAGGAAGGAATTTTGAGATATACACAAATTAATATAACGAAAAACCTAATTTTTGTCGGCAACTATAAGAAGCCAAGAAATGCATAATACCAGAGGAAAGTCAAAGAAGAGAGCAGAAGACACGGAGAAGGAAGAAGGTGGACAGGAACAAGAAATAGAAGTAGTTATGGACACGGAAAAGGAGCAACAGGCGGGTGACAAAGCGGTAGCCAGAGAAGAAACAAATTGGCAAGAAATAATGAAATTTATGGCAGAACAATTTAAGAAACAGGAGGAACAAAACAGGCAGACCAATGAGGTAAATAAGGAAAACTTTAGGAAACAGGAGGAATAAAACAAGCAGACCAATGAGGAAAATAAGGAAAACTTTAGGAAACAGGAGGAACAAAACAAGCAAACCAATGAGAAAATAGATAGTATTCAGGAAAGTTTAGTAAAACAACTAAACGAAAAAATTGAGACCATTCATGGAGATATCAGACAAACCATGAATGAACAATACCACAAATTGAAAGAAACTATTAACGGACAAAGGGAATATATGAACACCAAATTTGAAGAAAATAATAAAAATATAAAACAAATTCATGAAAAGATTGAAATGATCAGTAACACACTTAGCCAAAGAGTAGATGAATACAAGGAGGAGACAAATAACCAAATGGACAGTGGTTTCAAGAATTTGGATGAAACACTAGACAGAACTTCAGAAAGTATTAAAGTAAGTCAGAAACACAGAAGAGAGCAGGAAGGAAATAGAAATTAGAGAAGACCAAAATGCATTGCTATCGGAGAATAAAAGTAACAGAGACAAAGAAAAGATGATGCACATAGAAGTTAACATTAAGGGAGTAAAGAAACAAATAATTAAGAAAACGAAAGAAAGAGGAATAATACGTCCTAACAAACGGAAAAATACACGGGAAGAAGTAGATATGATTAAGAGTGGGCTGGTTAATGTACTTAATCTTCCGATCGTTAATTACAGAGAAATGACTGTTTTGAAAAGTTATAGAAAAAACTTAACTAAATCTATATTTAAATTAAATATACCAGTAAATAAAAGGTCAGTGACATCACCAGTAAATGATATCAACATATTTGTGTAATAGACTACATATAAATATGATAGAAATAGGCGTATTAGAAAAATTACAAGACATGGTAGTAGAAGAATATGTTACAAAGAAAGAAAGAGTTCGGAAAACGATGGTAACCATTGAATTTAGTGAAAATTCAATATCAGCAGAGTTACAATACCAGATGATAGAGAGTTATTTAACAAGGACAAAAATCATTATGGACACTGCAGTAATCCGAACGACGAGTGCAGATGAGTTAATGGACCATGGTTAAAACAAGTAATAATCAACCAGAAAAAAGGGGACTGATTCTCTGTATACCAACCAAGCAACCCATTGGAAAAAAGGAACCAAATAAATAATATTAAATATAATAAAACAACAAAATTCAAAAAAGCATGTAAGGACAACTTACTCAATATATTTAGAAACAATATGATTTAAGATAAACAACAAAACACCAAGAGAATGTAAGAACAGATTACGTAATTTATTTATAAATAACTGATTTAAAATAGAATAAGAGAAAAAATAATATTTTGACGGGAACAAAAAGAAGAATAAATAAATAAATAAATAAAAACAATTACTGGTAAGGTGCTCAGATAAGAAGGTAAAATAAGAAGAATAATGGATAATATAATGAGTATAATTACAATGAAGCTAAAGAATGATAATAATTAATACAGGTACAATTTAGAATTTCTCGGAGTTGAAAATGATAAAGGAAGAAATGATACGAAGAACATCTGTCACAAGAAGGATAGTCAAAAGGATTTACAAATAATGCCTGTCAATAATGTTAGCTGAATTAGTTACTGAAAATTAGAAGGAATCAAGAAGAAAAAGAAATATATAATTAAATGTAAACAGCAACAGCGTGAAGAATCCCAAAAGTGTTTTTATTAGTCAAAAAATAGACTATTATGGTATAATTTTTATTTAATAACTGTCTGTAGATGAATTCCAGCAGTATTATATTTAAGTGTAGTATGGCCAGCAGAGTAGGTAGCCAAAAGTGCGCTTCTGGACTGTCCCAGCTCACGTGTTAGGGAAATTGAATATGTAAGGGATAATAAAACAGCTGAAAAGACTGATATCAGATTCCAGAAGTATGAAGGAAGAAAACAGAAGGAAGATAGCAGACATATGCTCAATTGAGAAAGCACATTTATAGAAGTAAATAGAAATATGAGAGTGTTAAAACAAGTTTTTACTAATTATTGTGACCAGTCCTTATCAAGTAATGTTTGAAAAACCACCATCCCAAGAAATCACATCATTAGTGAATTTTCCTCCAGGAGAGAGAGTAGGATTTAATAAAATAGAAATGCATAATAGGTTGCTGCATAAAGCTGAACTTTTATATAAAAAGGAAACTGGAAAGAAAAAAAGAAAAACCCATATAAAGTAGGGGATAAGGTACTAATAAAAAATAGACAGCTACCCAGTTCTACAGAGGGTATAGCGAGGAAGTTACTTTTACTTTATACTGGGCCATACCTAGTAACCCAGGTGAAGGGAAATAATACATATGAAATAAAATCAATTAATAATAACAAAATAAAAGGTGTATATAACCAAGCAGAAATGAAAATATATTATGAAGATTGATAAAGGAAGGAGAAGAATGAGGAATTCAACGATTAATTTTAAAAAGGTAATAAAAATAAATCTGTTCTAGTGGGGGAGCTTTATGTAACATTACATAACCCATGCCCAATACCGCTAATAAATAAAGAAGCATTCATATAACCATAAGAATAATAAAATCAGTAATTACCCATTCAAAAAGTAAGAAATGAGGATTATGTATCATACTATAAGAACCTTTGTACTATAAAACACTGTAGCAATTGAAAACAATGTGTATGCCAAAGTGCGGTGTGTGCAAAGTGAAACATAGTATGTTATGTGGAAGTGTTAAAAACTTAAAAAGGACATCTCACAAATTTGTGATGCAGATGCAAGAAGCAGTATTATAGTAATAAACTATAATACTAATGACAAGTTGTAGTTTTGTGTTGTGTAGGCCACAAAGGCAGTATAACTATAATTAATATTTTGTTTACTATAATTATTTTTGTTTATGTTTAAAGGAATCCAGGGTTATATAAAACTAATAATGGCCAATTAATACTATATTAGAGAGATGGAGTGGAAAACAAAGTAGTGTAGAGTAAGAATACATTAACTGAAGTATAAGTCATAAATAAACTAAAATAAAAATCATTAAATTATAAAATACCGGTAGCCAAGCTTAAGTAAATAGGTGAAGAAAAACCTTATATAAATTAAATTTAATTATAGTTAAAATTTGTAAAGGAGTATTTTTTCTAAAAGAAGAAATGAAGTAATAATAATTAATACTAGCCTAGTTACTAAAACGGTACCTAGGTTAGCCAATAAAAAACCAACAATTTCTTGGTTACTAAGAGTAACTAACTAACAAGAAATGATTGATTGCAATTGTATTCAAAGTGAGCAGATGAAAAAAATGTAATGTCCAATAAAATTAAAAAAAAATTAATAACTATCATTCGGAACAAACAACTAAAAAATTAATGAAACGAGTCAGCACCATACACTACATCAGAGACATCCTTTGAACTACAATAATTCACACCAGAAAATCGATGGAAACCAAAAAATCCAGCTAACCATATCTCGGCCTCGACATCGGAATTGCAAATCATTGAGTGAGATCGCTTCCTTTTAATAAATAACAAAATTACACATCAACTATAAGTGTAGAACACTAGAAACAGCACCATCTCTTTCAATTCATAAGAAAACAAGGTGAACATAACAAACTTTATTTAATTAACCAAAAAACAGTAAAAATGTGTGTTCACTAGTGACGTTCCGGCAGCCATTATTATTTGTGTTTGTTTTCTGTGAAGATACGTAGTCTGTGCTCTGGTGGTTTAAAAACAAACTTAATGAACTAGATTTTAAAATAAACAAATATTATTAATGTAACATATGATACTAACAAATATGCATTTCTGACTTTCTTAAAGTTCAAAGAACCTCAAATAACCCTGGGAAATATAATTAATTAATTTTTCTTTCTAAAAAACTGTAATTAAAAACATTTGTTGTGTGTTATATGTAATGTAAAACTAATATCGAAATAATGTGATTTCAAAAAATAATCGATTGTCAATTTATGATTTGGAGACAATAGTAACCAGTGAATAAAAATAAATTCAATGAATGCCTTGCTTTTAGGTAATTAAATGTGTATTATTTCTGGTAGATAGTAGTTTGTTACAGGAAATAAGGAATAGCCGAGAAGAGTAAGAAAATCAGCACAGTCATCAGAAATTTATCAAGTACTGCAAAAATAACATAACCTTAAATGGGTTCGTAAATAGAAAACAGCTGATGCAATGAGCGGAAAAATTTTGAAGTACTAGATCGTATACAAAGAGAGTAATTCTCTTTGGCTCTCTTTCACTCTCTCTCCTACCTATCTTCAAACAACTGCCCTGATTTAATACGAAATTAAGATAACTTGGTTAATATAATTCATAATCACACACTCTCGATTTTAGAAAGTAAATAACATTATCGGAATCCAAACAAATAACACAAACAGATAACAAACGTTGTCAGACGTAAAAGACGCGATCAGCGTGGGAGACGTTACAAACGACGCTAACTTAGAGGGCTTAAAAAGAAGTCAACCCATTCAGTTAGAAATTGTTAAAAAGTAGACGTAGATAGACGTGATCACACAGCGTGGGAGACGTTACAACTATAACATAACATACCACCACTTATTTGTACGTAATTTACACGTAATCTGCCTTTAACCTCCAATAACCCTTCTTACATTCATGAGTTTGCATAGCCTGTACAAAATAAATTTGTACAAACCGTCCTGAGTTCGGGCACCACTGTAAAGTTACTAATACTTTTTAATAAATTTATTGAACCATAAAATACCTAAAATTCACAATTTCCAAAATTCTTACCTGCACGTGGTCCAGGGTCTTATACGCGAACTCGTGACCTGTAAGAATGGTTATTGGGTTGCATTACATAATAAAGCTCTACTCTCATGTATTAACTTTAAACCAACTTGTTTATTTACTAACTTTAACATACTCTAATATCTCTATCTGCTTTCTTTCTCTTTATACTCTTGACAAAGTTATTATGGACTCTTATTCAACTTTCAAAACAAAACTAATATTACGGAACTTAATTATAAAATAGCTATATTTTCATTCTATAAGACAATCCAGCATCTCTCTCTCTCTCTCTCTCTCTCTCTCTCTCTCTCTCTCTCTCTCTCTCTCTCTCTCTCTCTCTCTCTCTCTCTCTCTCTCGTCACCCCCCTAAAATTCGAGATCTCTTTGTTACCATATTATAATATTGATACATTTTAGTGGGTCTGTGTATAATTGATTTAGGGTTATTAATTTTGAAGAGTACTCATCCTCCACGTTGGTTCTTTGTTACTCCAACACTGCTTTTCACTTAAACGTCCGAAAAGTAATTTTAACTGTTTAGTAATTTTGAATACTGTCCTGCTGATGCTGTTGTTGCACTTCACACTATGTTTATTATTATATATTATCACATTTTTACAATTTTACAAAATCTTGGCTGGTCAGTTCACATTGCTCTGGTGTACGGTTTTTTGTGAACCGCGCTCTAACGCAACTGCGCGGTTCCGAGTTTAGACCCCGACTGCCTCGTCTCAACAATGGCGAGCGTCCCTCAGAGCTCGGCTACTTGGTTTTTCATTGGCTGGGCGAGCGTCTTGTGATTTCTCGTAATCTCGTAGCCGGCGGCAAGGAAAACTGTGTGTGACTTTCACTCTGTCAAAGTCGGCACATGCGCGCTCATACACATTCCACTGCTCCAGATTTCGTCGCACCTCGCCTGGTTTATTCACAGACTGACCACTGGGTGTTTACAAAAGTTAAACTTTGGCTATCAAAACTGGGGCTCAGTGTGGGTGACTCCACTTATTACAATTATTAAGGAATAAAAATAAATCCCATAGTTTGTCCCGTTACAACAGAATACTTCTTTTCAGTTTAGTTTTTATGCTAATTAAGTCTTGTCTTTTGTAACTGAGGGGTTCTTCAAAAGAAGATTTGGACATATGGAAATAATTAAAAAATTAGTCTTCCTCCACACAAAGTTCATCAAATTGTAACCCCTCTTTGGATATTTTATGCCTTATAAAAAAAATTTAGTTATTTAAAACTAGGCTAAAGCCTAGAGAAGCTAAAAGGCGCTGGGTCCAGTGGGACGGGACTTGCAATTAAACTCTCTGTTATAAACAACAATAACATTTATTGAGTACTGTATCGTGTAACATATCGTGTAACAATTGGTTTTCTTGTTTTTTATAATTTTAAATTTGTGTATAAATTTTCCCTGTGCATACCCCACAAAAGTGACACAAACATAAATCACAAATAATATATATATATATATATATATATATATATATATATATATATTGCAACAGAACACAGGATGATAAGATATGCTATTTATATCAGAGTACATGAATGACAAGCATTTTCTTGTTTAAATTTGTTTTGTGTAATATTTTGTTTTTTAGTCAAAAGTTTTGTGTTTAAAAAATGATAAGCATATATGTTACACCAAACTCTTCATACAAAATTGTACTATATTGTCATTTATTTTTTTGTATGAAATGGTGCGCGTGTGCGGGTGTGATAATCTGCGATCGGTATAGCGGCAGTGGTAGTTAACCGATTTACATGAAAATTTGACAAGGAATTATTTAAACAAATAGCTTCGATTTGTGTATACTCTGAGGTTTGTAATTATTTTAGAAATATGATTTTTTAAGTAAAGCAAAACTCAAGTGTAACTGTTATCAATGATAGGGTAATAATAATTGTAGATAATTTCCATGCAGGACTATGCAAAATTATACAAAGTTTTTCATGAATTTTGTGTATCTGGTTGTTCCATCAATCATGTGATTTGGGCTTGGCCTATCAAATTACACCAAATTCAGTGAGATTCATACGTTGCAGAGCTAGGTTGAACACAGTCTGTCTGTCGACGTTGCTAGGGGAAGTTGTGCCCCGGGTAAGAGAGTTATTCTCTTACAAACGTAAAAAGATCTTATATAAAATTAACCATAAACCTTAAAATTCTTAACGAAGTTTTGCGGTAAGAACCAAGAAGGAATAGAGGAATATTTTATATAAAGTAAACTATAAACCTTGTAATTCTTAACGAAGTTTTGCGGTAAGAACCAAGAGGATAAATAATTAAGTAAAATTTAAAATAAAATTCAGTGCTGTGTCGTGTAAGTTAAGATATCCGCATAGGGAACTTAAAGACACTACAAGATATCGTGGAAGCAGTTAAACATAACTACGTGACTCTGAAATATCGCCGCTGGAGCTTCTTGCTGTACAAGGACGACGAGACGCCAGGACACCAGGAAGGAGTGAAGCTGTAGAAGAGGACGACGAGACGGGACCGACGAGACGAGAGGAGGACGTTGCAGCAAACAAGTAAAATCGATTCATATTAATCGAACAATACAAACAATTTAATATACTATCAATACATGACAATTTAAAAAACATTATACATCTTTATAAACAATATTTGTATGTAATAAATAATATTTCATCTCCTCCATAATAGACTTTTATCGATTTCTACACACTCACAATATCCTTATTAGAATAATAAAGTTTGATCTGTTGCAAAATATATATATATATATATATATATTACTATAATACTTATACTATTTTACCTCAAGATGTATTTTTTCTTTAGGGACATGTTTCGGGAGATCCTGTTCTCCCATCTTCAACCTTCGCCATCTTGCTTCTGGTGCAGATGGCGAAGGTTGAAGATGGGAGAACAGGATCTCCCGAAACATGTCCCTAAAGAAAAAATACATCTTGAGGTAAAATAGTATAAGTATTATAGTATTACATACATCAAGAAACGGACTGTAGCAGAAAGTGATTGAAATATATATATATATATATATATATATATATAAAACAATTGTTTTCCTTTTGTTGTTTTTTTTTTGTTTTTATAATGCAAATATTTTTCGTGTAAATAAATCTTCCCGAACATGCCCCACAAAAATAACACAAACATAAATCACAAATAAATATAAATATATATCTCCGTCCCATCCACATTATAAGTCTCGCTATATCGATACCCAACACCCTTATAATTTTGAAAACCAGAGGCACTCGCCTATATACACAACTTTTATTTTTATTGACATTTCTCTGCAGACATCCAAAAGTATAAAAATGTCACTAGTGCTCCCACGAATCTGGCCTGCCCAAAATGCCAGATGTCACATTAAAGTGGTCTTAAATTTGGTAAGATAAGAAACAATGAGTCAGAAAATTTAACTGAGGATAATACATAGGAAAGACGGTGAGCCACCATCTTTCCTTTGGCCGGAACTGTAATTGTGAATTGGCTGAGATAATGATTTATAATTTTAATAATGATTAATTAATGATTAATAATTTAACGATAGCGTTTTAAAATTTACAATAATAAAATGTCCTGATCAGTTATGTAATATGTTAAGAAAACTGGATTGGCCCGGGAACCAACATGTTCCTAAGCCTGGAGCATGCCTGTCTCTACATACAAGGCTGCCTATACAGGATTAAGCAGGGGCCGGACTGTTACTGAATTAGACGCTTATAACCCTTACATAAACCCCAAAAATGTAATTTAAATTTGTGAACTGACAGTGATTGTCTGAACTATGTTGACAGGAATTACAGCTAAACCCTACCAGCCGGTGAGGTTTCATCCTGTCACACACGGAACTCCCCCCTTTACATACACGGAAATACCCGACCCCTAATACTTGAAATACCCCCCCTTTACTGGAAACTAGAAAGAAAATAATGATTGAATAAATGTGATAGGCCTTGGATACCTGCCAGCCCCCGGGCTTACACTTAATACCAAGTTAGTACATTATCAAAAAAATCCGCGCACAATTCTGTCTAGTTAAAGTGGGGCCTGATTAAAACGTTTTAAAGATGATCAAAATGTCGCAATGTATCACTCGTGCTCCACAAGTGTTATAAGTTGTTAACAGCACAGATCCGGGTGTCTATGTAGATTTAATTAATTATAATAATGGTTTGAGGTCACCTGGTAATGTTGAGGTTACCACTTCCAGGGTGTGTGTTGGTTGGACGTGTTCATGTTGTTGCCCTCTACGACAGGCGAAGTCGAAAGTCTTTATTATTCGTTCAGGCGGAGATGGTCATCCTGAGGCAGCGTCCACGTCTAAGACCAGGGGCCCTGCGCATACACAAATAATTAGGACTGGTCCCAACACATTTTCTCCCTCTATAAGGCGTCACGTACATTGGTTATAATCGTATATCACAATTTAAACTGGCCAACTCGTAACCTTTTTACTTATTACTTGGTTCGTTTTAGTTAAAATTTTTAGACACCTCCAAATCCAACATAATATTCTTAAGCATGATTATGCTCATGTGGGCAAAAGTTTGACACACTGTAACCTGTCTATGTCTGCACTAGCACGTGTAATTACATTTAAAAAAAACATCACATCCGCCAAAATAGCAGAATTTTACACCATTACATTGATAATGACAATTATTGTCACTTAATTATTTAACTTGGTTATTTGAATACTTTAGCTACATATATAGGACATGGACTGCTTCTGATATACTCGCCACGAGGTTGTAAAAATATTTACTCTCTTTCACACTTACTATATTATTTTTTTATTTACGAAACTTATAATATATATATTAATGTAACTTACCGCAGTTTTGTGCGTGTTTATCTACCCATGGTAGATGATAGTTTTCCTTACAAAAGAGACTTCGCTTTGTCGAAGAGGTACGTGATGTTCATGGCTTGGGCTTCGAAGCAAGACAGGCGAAAACGTATTAAAATGCGCTTTACTGAATTGCTGCTTCAAGGCGACCGATGGGGCGCGTGGCGTGTACCACAGCGAAGTAGATTTCGCCGTTCCGCTAAACGTTAAACGCAGTACCCGCTAAACTAATTGTGCGTTATGAATTATAATTTCTATAATAAAAAAATATACCGTATTAGGTTTATTTTGCGTTTTTAATCACCGGCTCGTAAAACGACCGGCACAAAATAATGTGTAGTACAGTCCCCTTATCCTTCTTGAGGACAACATGGGATGAACGTGGAATTTTCATGACATTCTCCTATGTCTCATTTATTAATTAATGAGGCAAGTACAAGCAGCTCTGCATTACTTGATGACATGATTGCAATTACTGTAATACTACACTGTGAACTGAAGTACTGATTACTGAAATAACTCTCCACACTGAAGTACAAACTGTCAACACACTTACTCTGCAATTGATTCCTGAGCAGTTGCAGCCTGTTTTTACTAGCCTGCAACTAGTTTCATGTAACCTTGCAATCAGTTATATAGTGTAATAGAGGCCTAAGCAATATAGTGTAATCAATTACATTTATTGTTTTATTACTTACGGTGAAAATGTAAATTTTGTCTATACGTCAATAATTTTCGGGCGCCATGTTTGTTAAAGTAACATGATCGAAATCTACTTTTAGGGCCAGAATTCGTGTTAATACGTACCAGTTTAGTGGAACCAATTACCTGAAATAAAGACACATCAAATAACATAAAAGTATTTATTAATATTAAACATTGATAAGTATTACATATTGCGCCATGGGCGTTGTCCACATGGAATTACATTACACAAAGAATATACGCTGCATTAATACATGTTATAGGATAAGACATACATTTATTAATTCAAAGTAACTTTCATATTAATTCAACACAGATATATAGTTATATGTCTTGCTCAACCCAGCACTTAGAAATAATTACGCACGCACACAACCACTCACCCTTTCATTCTCATGGTACAACTTTATGCATAGTGGAGCTCCTTTTAAATATAATGAAAAATTTAAATGATTTTTTAAATAATTGATTTAAAATTTGGTATTTGGAAATAATTAAAGGATTGAAAATGTAAAAGGAACGTTCTCACCAATTTCGTGTTGGCTTCCTCGCACTGCTAGTCTCGTTCGTACATCGGCACAATCGGTGTATTTTTACGGCGCTTGACGGGACACCTTCGTGTCAACCCACGTAACCCACCGTCGTGGGACCGATTCTATACGTCGATCTTTTACGGACGATTTAATCGGTCGAGGACGCCTACACAAAGCCGAACTATAACTCTCCTTAATACATTTTGATTGTAGATATTATACTGTTTATTAACCACCTACAGTGGTCTAAAAAGTTAAAATTCACCCGGGAGTGAATTGGTTTGGCCGGCCGGCACTGATCAGTCGCTGCAGCTAAATGACGACAATTCTCTGTTGAATTTTGCGGAAGTGGGGTGTACTGACGTCACATTTTCTTTGTTTAACTTGTTGACATCGCCGTTTTGTCGTTGTCAACACATTCTCCGCCTCTGACGTAATTAAGGCTTGGCTGGCTTATCGCAATAACTGCACACTGTTTTTATGACATTTTACAGATTCTGCTACGAATTAGTTCAAATCCTGGCAAATATTGTGATATAGTCCACTCACTGTAAATTCGATATCGGGTGTTTGAGGTCGGGTTGGGTATGTCAAAAAATAGAAAAATACAATATTTATGATCTCGTTACCATATTTTAGGTAATTATAAAATGTACCATGATTGTACCATCACAAAACCCCCTCAATGAAAGATGGTGTGACGAAGCACACAAACTTTCATTGACCCTTTCATACTTCCTAAAGGGATCAGCCAGGACAAGTCGCCACAACCCCCTTACAAAATTACATAAAAAATAACAACAACTCACCCTTGGTCTGGTGATGGTGACCGTACCTAGATGACCTTACTGGACTTCTCCTGCGAGATCCCAACACCATAAGGTCACTTAGGCTCTTAACGCCCCTGCTCTGACGCGTTGGCCAGCTCAGGACCGCTGTCACACGACCAAACACTGAAACAATATATAATAAATATTAAAATAGTGGCTTAGTAAATCACTCCATCCTCAACTGATCTGGTTCCCCTTAGCTAAGTGCTGGTTTGTGCCAATAAGCACTGGGTTGGCTTAATATATTTATAAAATTATAATCTTCAAGAATTAAAAAGAATATCTCTTCTTCATATTACAAAATACTTCTACCCTGAGTTGAAAAATGGTTTCGATTCCTATCGATAATATTTATCCTCATTCTTTTACAATTACTAGAATTGTAATATAAGCACATTAATATAATATAGTTACCAAAATTGAATAAAATATAATTAAAAATATAATAAGAAAATTACACATTACAATCTCCCAAATCTGGAGAAAAACAAATTATAAAAGAATTAATAACTCTATATATTTATTTATTGAATACTCTTAGTGCATGATAAAACAAAAAAAATTATTATTATTGTTATTATTATTATTAACATTTGGCATTACCAAATCTTCAAGGCAAATACTCTTACTAATACATTTATAATACACCCCTAAGGTCTACCACCCCAACCGAGGTGAAGTAGCCTCTTCAAAAAGAATAATAGATTCCCCTAAACCTCCCAATAAATTTCAAAATTTCAACCAATTTTACGGGCAACCAACCATGGTCAGTATTACAATTTCTGTCCACAGCTGGTTGTCGTCCAGATCCACGATTAGTGTTGGTAAGACAGTAATCGCCCGAAATATGGGGAATCATAGATATTTGACACATTGTGTCTTATGTAGTCCCAATCGGGGACTACCCTACAATTAACAAGTTATACATAAATCCATTATAAGACTATTATTAAATAAACATAATGATAATGTTCAAAATAAAGTCTCAAAAATTCACCATAGTAGCACTATGTCCTTTTTACTTTACAACAAAAATCAAAAGTGAGATATCATTTAAAAAATGTTAATTTTTTCATTAGTTACATTAATAAATTTGTAGACACTTTCCAAGTCCAAAATATCACTTTTCTAACACTCCAGGAAAACAATGGATCTTCTGATATACTTAGTTACATAAAAAATATAACTCCTTAATGAGTTAACCTCTTAAGTTACATAATTTTCAAATTTTATTCTATGATAAAAGAAAATTTCATGGGATTAATGCCAAAAGATTTTTTTTTTTTTTTTTTTTTTTAATATCCCAAGAATTAGGGGTCCCCCTCCCCGTTCAATAATAAGATTAAATTTTCAAATTTCTACCAATTTTGTGTGGAGGAAGACCATCGTTGCTTTCACTTCCTTACGTCAGTTCCGCCAACCATGGTCCGCCTCCCATACTCCAAAATCCACGATCAGAGGTGGTGAGTCTGTGATCGCCCGAAAATGGGGGAGAGTCCCTTCTGTAAACCAATAGCTAAGTTAATACTCATACACTCAAACTATAAAATCATCAATATAAAAATAACTAAGATGACCAGTACAATTTTAAATTTGTAGCATTGTGTGTTCCTACTATCTCTCCAGTCACGTTGTTCTGTAATACATAAGAATTTTGCATCTTAACTTCTATGACCTCATATGGCCCTTCATATAAGAGAAAGAATTTCTTAATTTCTTTGTCTTGTGCACTCGATAAGTCATGTCTTTTAACTAATACCATTTGTCCTACATTATACTTAATCCACTTACCTCTTGCGTCGTGTCTACGTTTTCTCTGTTCACCCTTACTAATTAAGTGTTCATTCGCCAACCGGATTTTAATGTTTATATCAGTCGTTCTACCTTCAGGTGGATAGTCGAATAATTGTTCCAAGATTCTTGGGGGGCGTGTTCCCCTAACTAATTCATAAGGTGTATAGCCAGTAGACTCGTGGGTGGTACTGTTCAGCCAAGTTTCCACCTTTCGTACATACAGCGGCCACTCGCTGTGTTTAGCGTGACAATAGGCTCTGAAGATCCTGCCTATTTCTCTCATTACACGCTCAGCCTGGTTGGACTGGGGATGATACACAGCCGTATGTTTCGTGAGGATGCCTTCCCATCCTAAGGTCTGACGCCATCTTCCGCTGATGAACTGCGGCCCATGGTCTGATAAAATTACTTTTGGCTTACCCACGTTAATCATATAGTCTTTGGTTACTTTTTCACTCAATACCTTACTGGTAGCTCTTTTTACGCTATACAATTTTACATATTTTGAGAAAGTGTCAAGCAATACAAATATATATATTACTCCGCCTCTACCCTTCGGCAATGGTCCAAACAAATCCACAGCAACTAAATCAAAAGGTCGATCTACCTTAATATAATTTAACTCACCTTCTACTCTGTAGTTAACCACCTTCGACTTTTGACACAAATCACAACTCCTCAGCAACTGTCTCACTCGCCTCTCCATATTTCTGAAAATACATGATTCTTTTAAAACATTGACACACTTTTTAGCCCCAAAATGACCATATCGTATATGACAATCCCAAATAATTTTCTCTTCCAACACTGCTGGTATCACTAATTTCCAGTCACGCTCACCCCCTACTACCTTCTTAAACAATAACCCTTTATAAATTTTAAAATATTGATTGTACTCAGACTCATCCAACTCCGTCTCTAAACTGTGTATTATTTTTCCAGACTTACCATCTGCTCTCTGCATGGTGTTAATATCCTTCAGCTCCTCTCCAAAGATTCTGTCTTCTCTGCTAATCTGAAAAATTTCAATTTCTTTTAAGTCCCTACCTGTTTTGTTATTTTCACAATCTACTCTGGATAGAGTGTCGGGTACCTTATTTTCTGTTCCTTTAATGTACTCCCACTCGAAGTTGTACTCCTGCAAAACAAGTACCCACCTGGTTAATCGACTATGAGCAAGTTTACAAGTGTTGAGGAATGACAATGCTTTATGATCAGTTCTAATGATCGTTTTGTTTCCTAAGATGTACGTTCTGAATTTACCAACTGCAAATACAATACTGAGCAATTCCTTTTCTGTGGTAGTGTAATTCTTTTCAGCCGGCAGTAAGGATCGACTAGCGAACGCAATTGTCTTATGTTCCTTCTCCTCATCCTCCTGATACAGCTCTGCTCCAACAGCAACATTGCTGGCGTCCGTCTGTAAATAAAACATCTTATCAAAATCCGGGTGGTTCATCATAATCATGTCACTAAATTTGCGTTTTATTTCTTCAAAGGCTCCACGCTCCACTTCTCCCCATTTCCATTGTCGGTTCTTCTGCAATACCGCACTTAACTTAGCGGTTAGGTAGGCGTAGTTCCTCTGAAATTTCCTATAAAAGTTGCACAGCCCAAGAAAACTCTGAAGTTGTTTGATGTTTCGCGGTTCAGGGAAACGCATAATAGATTCGACCTTGTCCGGGTTTGCAGAAATTCCTTCCGATGTAATAATGAATCCTAAAAAATTAATTTTTGTTTGTAGAAATTTGGACTTATCCCAATTTACGGTTAATCCTCCCGCTTCTAATTTTCCTAAAACATATTTTAAATGTTCTAAATGGTCTTCAAATGTACGTGAAGCTATTAAAATATCATCCACATAAACGGTGAGAAAATCTAAATCTTTTGGTCTCAAAATTCTATCCAAACATTTAATGAAACTAGCTACGCTGGTATTTAGCCCAAATGGTAGTCGTTTAAACTGATAATTTTTTCCGTTAAACAAAAATGCTGTGTATTGCCTACTTACCTCTGCTAATGGTACCTGCCAATATCCAGCAGTCAGATCTAAAGATGTCATAAACCGTACGCCACTAAACTTTTGAAAGATCTCATTTATAGATTCTGGTGATTCTCGGTCTGGTATAATAATTTGGTTAATTTTCCTTGCGTCTAAGCACAATCTTACTCCTCCTTCCTTCTTAATTACCACCACTAACGGATTTGAGTAGTGAGACACTGACCTCTCGATGATCCCATTATCTAACATTTTATCCAACTCCTCTTGCACCGCTCGTCTTTTAGAGTAAGGCACTGGATAGCTCCGCTGCATGAATGGTGTGTGTTCCTTTATCTGTAACATACATTCATAATTTTTTGCCCTTCCTGGAATATCGGCAAACACTCCCTTAAACTGCTCTATTACCTGCCATAACGCTATACGTTGGCCACTCCTTATCACCTCACCCCCACTACAGAATTCATCCGCCCTTATCTCCCATACTTCATTATTAATATTACTCATTTCATTATCAACATCTTCTAAATACTCACCCTCTATACAAAAATTTACTTTAGTATCTAAGTTATTCTCAACTACTTGTTTCTGTAACATTTTCACACCAGTTGTTCTGACTTTATTTATCACATTTTCAAAATTAATTTTCACAGACCGATCACCCCCATCTAACTCCAACACTTTTTCTTTAAAATTTATTACAGCTTTATTTCTTTGTAAAAAATCATTTCCCAAAATGATGTCTAAACTTAACCCCTTGACTACCAAAAATGTATTATCAAAATTCATATCTCCGATTGAGAAACTTAAATGTGTATCTGTTTTGTCACCCTTTTACTACGTACCCCCGTGACTCCTATTACTGTAACCCCTGCTACGGGTAAAACTGGAATATTCTTATTCAATTCTTTCAATTCACTTAAAATGTTCTCGGCTATTACTGAAATTTCGCTCCCTGTATCAACAAGTGTTTTAAAGGTTCTATTATCTATTGTTACCTGTATTTCCGTGAGTCCAGCTCTCACCTCCAATGTCGTGTTACACTCCTCCTCCAATAAATCTGCAACGATGTCTGTTTTTATAACGTTGGATTGTAGGTTCTCTATGGGTCGGACCTCATGAGTTTCCCTGAACAGTGGTCGGGTCCTATTTACCACTGTTGACTTCAGTTTTCCGGCTGTGTCCTATTATGACTCGTAGATGGCACAGGGTGTCCTCGTGTTGGTCCCTGATGGTGATATGGTGCTCCTCGGTTACTAGGGGCTCCTCTGTTCGCAGGTATGAATTGCTTTGTTTGGTTATTTCTTGGTGCTTTGCAGAAATAACAATGCTGCATGTGAGCACGATTTTCCTTCCTGCAACTAGAACAACTCCAACCACCTGGTTTCTGTAAATCATTTCTAACATTATATTTATTGCCAGTATGATTATAATAAGGCCTTGGCCGATTAAACTCATTGGGATTGTTGTTATTGATATATATATTTGGTGGAATTGAGCGTCTACCCATTTCACGATCATTTATACTTTGTAGTACATCTAATACCCTTTCTAGTTCATCAAGATTTTCTATCTCTTTAGTCATCAAAGTGACTTGCACTTCTCTAGGTAAGTGCTTACTAACATACCTAACAAATGATTTAAATGGTATGGGTGGCTCTAAATATTTGGCTTCGTTATATAATTTTGTTACATAAATAGTAATGTTATTATTACTAAAGTTACGTCCCATGAAATTACCTGTTCCCATAATACGGCTTCTTAAAGTCTCCTGCTCTTCTTCTGTCCAATATTTACCCTTAAAAGCTTTCTCAAAAGTATTATAACAATCCCATTCTAACCTATGAGCTTCAGCCCATATGCCTGAGTTACCCTTGAAACATTTAATAATTTTATTTAATTTCACTTCCCAGCTACTACTACTAAAATGATTATAATCCCTAGTTTGATTAAGAAAACGCATGGGATGTATTACTCTGTTTTCATAGCTAAAATTCTCTAGTTCTATTTCATTATAGAAATCTCTAGTTACTACTACTCTATCAGTTATGCTTGAAATATTTTTATTTATTTCTCCCCGTAATTCGTTTTTTACACTGGTCAAATTATTTGCAATCATATCATATTTATCATGCACATCCATACTATTTTGTACAGTTAAGTCATCAATTTCTTTAATCTTACTTTGTAACAAATTAAATCTACTCTTGGTACTTTTCTCATGTTCAGTTATGGTATTATCTATAGTTTCTAAATTCTTGGTGATATCTATCACATTTATTTCCATGTTTTCTAAATGATTTTGTAAAACATTGGTTTTCACTGCTATTTGTTTGCTTACTTCAATATTGGTTTTAACTTCTAATTGACTTTCTACAAAATTTAAACATTTCTGTTGTATTTCTGTACTTGTTGACTCTAATTTACTTTTAATCGTGTTATTTACTGTGTCATAAACTAGATCGATTTTAGTGTCTAAATCATTAATGGTACTACTGAACTTATCATCAACAATTGCTAGTGTAGTTTTCTGTATGTTATCACAACGTGTTTCTACTGTGTTAATTCGCTCTTCTAAGTGAAAGTTTTGACCTTTTATTTCATCTAATTTTTTATCAAAACTGTCAAATTTGTTTAATAAAATTTTCATCATTTCCGCAGTACCATCGGGTTTGTTATCTACCATAGTGGAAATGGATGTGTCAACTTTAGTTATTTCTGTAGACACAGGCATATTTGCCTCATCAGTCTGACTAATGGGATTTATTTGCATATCCATTTCACCAGTTAAAGTTATGTCAGTGGTACTGGTTTTTATGTCAATATCGTCACTTGTACTCATTTTGTTATTTTATCTTGCTAAAACATGTATGTTTATAACCTAGGAATTTAACCCTATTCTACGCACGTGTGCATGTACTTACGCTATTACTTCAGGTAACTATTCCACTTTCCTGGTAGGTATTACTCCACATAAAATTAAGTTTTATGTCGGGTCCCTGTTATTACGGGCGACAAATGTAATCAATTACATTTATTGTTTTATTACTTACGGTGAAAATGTAAATTTTGTCTATACGTCAATAATTTTCGGGCGCCATGTTTGTTAAAGTAACATGATCGAAATCTACTTTTAGGGCCAGAATTCGTGTTAATACGTACCAGTTTAGTGGAACCAATTACCTGAAATAAAGACACATCAAATAACATATAAAAGTATTTATTAATATTAAACATTGATAAGTATTACATATTGCGCCATGGGCGTTGTCCACATGGAATTACATTACACAAAGAATATACGCTGCATTAATACATGTTATAGGATAAGACATACATTTATTAATTCAAAGTAACTTTCATATTAATTCAACACAGATATATAGTTATATGTCTTGCTCAACCCAGCACTTAGAAATAATTACGCACGCACACAACCACTCACCCTTTCATTCTCATGGTACAACTTTATGCATAGTGGAGCTCCTTTTAAATATAATGAAAAATTTAAATGATTTTTTAAATAATTGATTTAAAATTTGGTATTTGGAAATAATTAAAGGATTGAAAATGTAAAAGGAACGTTCTCACCAATTTCGTGTTGGCTTCCTCGCACTGCTAGTCTCGTTCGTATATCGGCACAATCGGTGTATTTTTACGGCGCTTGACGGGACACCTTCGTGTCAACCCACGTAACCCACCGTCGTGGGACCGATTCTATACGTCGATCTTTTACGGACGATTTAATCGGTCGAGGACGCCTACACAAAGCCGAACTATAACTCTCCTTAATACATTTTGATTGTAGATATTATACTGTTTATACTGTTTATTAACCACCTACAGTGGTCTAAAAAGTTAAAATTCACCCGGGAGTGAATTGGTTTGGCCGGCCGGCACTGATCTGTCGCTGCAGCTAAATGACGACAATTCTCTGTTGAATTTTGCGGAAGTGGGGTGTACTGACGTCACATTTTCTTTGTTTAACTTGTTGACATCGCCGTTTTGTCGTTGTCAACACATTCTCCGCCTCTGACGTAATTAAGGCTTGGCTGGCTTATCGCAATAACTGCACACTGTTTTTATGACATTTTACAGATTCTGCTACGAATTAGTTCAAATCCTGGCAAATATTGTGATATAGTCCACTCACTGTAAATTCGATATCGGGTGTTTGAGGTCGGGTTGGGTATGTCAAAAAATAGAAAAATACAATATTTATGATCTCGTTACCATATTTTAGGTAATTATAAAATGTACCATGATTGTACCATCACAATAGGTCATCAATCTGGATTGTTTATTTATATATGTGATGTTTGAGTTAGTTAGTGGAGCCACAGTGACTCAACCACATGACTGTATCTCTTCTGGGTTCCTCTGAATGTTGAAAAATCTAACTGAGTGAATTTACTAGTTATTCTTTCACTCACATACACATATGAAGAATATTCACAAATGAAAAAACAATTTCATAATTCATATAATAATCGTATACAAGTGTATTATGAAATTTGTCTAGTGCACAGTGAAAAGAATTGTAAATAAACTTCAGTGAAAGATGGATACTGTTTACTGATACTAGGGCAGTACTGTTTTATGGCATGACCAATTTAAATTGGAATGGGATCTTTTATTTTGTGACTTTGGAATTATTTTATGGGTTGGTTTATTTTAATTCACTTTGTTTAGTTGGGTTTACCCAACGGATCTGGAAGATTTTCAAATTAAAGTTATATTTATAATAGACACCGGGGAATTTAATATATGTGCTACATTCCCATATTTACAAATATAGCTGGGAACCTTGGGGTTTTTATTGGGGGGGGGGGCTTTGTGCAGTATTTTCAAGGCTACATTTCTTCTTAGCTTTATAGCTTTTTTTTGTTTGAAAAACTTGTTACGTTCATTACCCTTTATACCCATACAAATACAACTAAATAAAATTACCTATCTTCCACCTACCTTATATTTTGCCCTTTCATCCCAGAATCCGTCACACGAACGTAGAGATGGAAGAGTGATTTAAAGGTTATATGAATAACTGACGCAACTCGCATTTTGTGAAGAGAAACAAACTAAATTTTATTTTTATTCTTTAAATTTTTTCAACTTCAAATTATTCTTTATGCATTTCTGTATCTTAAAAATAAACAGTCTATTACTTCTAGCCAAACTTTAAATTAAATACAACTTTCTTGAAATATTTAAAACATTATCTGGTACCGCTAAACTTACTTAAAACATGTTACCTTATTATAAACAGCCCAGCCTGCCCATTCTCACATTCACACCATTCAAAACCCTTTTTTAAATATATATGCGCCCCATTTTATTACCCCAAAATTAACCAGATACCCCTTGCCGGCACGTGGCGTCCCCTCGACCTCGTGTTACCTCATTTACAAAGTTCGTCTATGTCAAAAAACAATTTATGATGTCATCTTTTTGCCGAAAACTAGCATCACTGTCACATTTTTTAATAACTGAACTCACTCGTACTTGATGTTTAAAAATTATTTATGAGCCCTGTTTGGCGGGCTTGCCTGCGCAGGCGAGCTTCAGTAAGAGACTGGGAAGTGCGTTCTCCAAATACCCTCCACTAGATTTCGGTTGTACAAGACGGAAACCAATGCCTGGTACTTTAAAGTCATAGCTGTGGTGCATTCAACAAGTGCAAACTCCTGGGTGCTGGACGTTGACGATATTTGGTATCCAGCAGTTTACGTCACTGTAGTGGGCGTGACTAAGTTTTGTTTCCGTCACCTCCGATACACGTGGCGAAAAATATTGTCTTTGGGCCATGTTGTGCGCCTTTTGCTTAGCGTGGGTATGCGCTCCGCCGATGTTAGTGCGTTGGGGCGCATTACACTGTTTTGCCGTTCTGAGAATTACGACGCTGTGTGTGTGACCCGCACATTTCATTGTAATTGTTTCGTCACCGTTCTTTGTTCGCGACGACAGATTCAGCCTGTGACTGACCACGCATATGAAATAAATTGTTGCAAATATTTAATAAAATAAAACCCCTCATTTTAGCCCCGTTACAATACCCCCCAATGAGATATCTTCTGTCGAAACAGAAGAAATCTCATTGCTAAACCCCTAAGAGGACCGGTGAGGATATGGTGCCAACAACCCCCCATTAGTTCTTATACCTCATGGGTAAACTACCCCCCTGGCTCGGCGACTATGGCTGCACCTGAACGATATTACTGGACTTCTCTATTCGAGATCCCAACACCATAACATCGAACAGACACGCACCACAGCGCACCTAACCTTCTAACATGCTACCCCCCAAACTCCAAATCCCTGGCCTTATTCCATGCCAGATCCTCGACCGATATGTTCCCCCTTACCATGCATACTGGGCTGCCTTTAGCAGTTACTGGGCTCGTACACACACTCATAATTACTACATCCTAACAAAAGGCTCCTTTAAAATTTCAAAACAAATCACAATAAAAATCTTTTATCTTAATCCCTCCTTCTCTTCACTACTACTAACAATTCTAAAGAAAACAAATTGAATACCTTATTGAACATGAATTCACTTACCCTAACATTTGTT
Source organism: Magicicada septendecula (assembly GCA_034769895.1). Classification (NCBI taxonomy): domain Eukaryota; kingdom Metazoa; phylum Arthropoda; class Insecta; order Hemiptera; family Cicadidae; genus Magicicada; species Magicicada septendecula. Next base: position 1,256,832,180 of record CM068367.1, read on the forward strand.
TACACATATATTCTAAACAATATAATTCAATAACACTATTGATACACATAAACAATAATACACTTAAAATTCAAAACATCAATTAGATGGCAGGCACAAAAAATCAAAAAATTTTTTTTTTTTAATTTTAAATTTATTAAAATCTACTTTTTTCAATATTCAGAAAATTTAAAATTATTTAAATCAATTAAACAACAAAATTTGCATCACTTCATTGCCAAAACTGGTCTAGTTTATAACATCAACCATCAGCTGATCAAACTGGGTCAAGTCAACGACCTTGAACTACATGTGTTCATAAAATACATAAGACATCTTTAAAATTTTTTATCTTTAAACACAACAACATAATAAAATATGACATTTAAAATTGACATAGTATTATTATAATTAACAATAAAATTGACATTTAAATTACTCAAAATTGCACATTTTACAACTTTACTTTATTCTCAAATTCTATTAAAATTGTCACTTGTTTCCATTAATTTTATCTTTTTTTTTACTATGACTCTCTTTCTTTAACATTCTCCATCTCCATTAATTTGGGTGATTTAATTATTCATAATGACTTGATTTGCCACTTGGCATTTATATATTTATCATCTTTATCCCTCTGACTCTAACACTCATTAACAGCTTTAACTAATATGACACCCCTCTCTATCAAAAACATCTATCAAACAATCTCTAAACCCAACTTACTACTCAACTCAATTCGCATCATTCTACACTTATATAAAAAAAATACTCTCTACCCCTTTGTACTCAGGATGTGTGTTCCCCCCCCCAAAAGCTCATTCCCTTATCTGGTCCCTGGACTTTCCTAGGCAACCCTTTCCGGCGCTAAACGGTCCCTTTCCATCCCAACACCTTTCGTTGTGGACTCCTTATCACACCAACCCCCTTACAAAATTCCCATCAACTAATTACCCTTCCAATACATTACTCTCAACTACAAAATATCTCCACTTATTTATTAACTCAATATATCAATCAATACTCTACATATATTCCCCATAGCTATTGTGTCACCATTACATCTCAAATTCTACATTACATTAATTCACAACAATATTATTCTCTCTATTACCCCTTTAAGCTCAACATGGACTGCTCTAATTGTCCTAACAAAATATTAATCACCCAAAATCTACCTTTTACAAATCATTTAAAATTCTTAACTATATCAAATTACTTCCAACATTTAAATCAAAATCTTTTAACACATTAAAATCATTATATTCAAACATTAGTTACCTTGGAAATTTACAAACAATTTATAAGTGACATTCTACAGCGGATCAGCTGATTTTCTTAGCAAGGTGAATGACCTTTGTTCAAAATGCTACACAAAATTATATAACGAAATCATATATACATAACACATATTTATAATTCTTACACTCTAACACAACAAAATTAATGACCCACTAAAACATGATAACGAAAATATGATAAACATCTACAGTACCCATTTTCTCAAATCAAAACAACTAGTTAATTACTTCAAGAGCGAGTCGTCATTGTTAAGTTACAAATTTTAATTCGTTGCTCCCCTGAGCAACCTCCCTGCCACACACACTATTATTTTTCTCTGGTGGACTGTTGCGCCCATTTGCCTCCACAAGGACGGCATTGGTGGAGGAATTTATCATCTCCGTGTCCTTGCTTCAGCGTTACATTTTAAAACTGGCAGATATCATCATATCTTTGTTATATATTTACATGCCCTTAAAACGGGTCTACCACCTGGCCTTGCTGTTCCTACTCGAACAGAGTGGTAGCCGCTGTTCCATAGTTCTGGGGATTTCCCCTAATGTCACCCCCCATTGATTTCAAATATACACCAATTTCAAGCCAGCTATGGTCAAGGTTCTTAATTTATGGCCATAGCTGACCGCTAGCCAAAACCACGATTAGTGCTGGTAAGGCAGTAATCGCCCGAAAAGTCGGGGAAATCATCTCTAGTTTCAAGCATGCTCTCTACATCTTTATTATACATGGCACGGCAATCTATCAGGATACAATATAAAATTGTATAAAAGGGTGTGCCGTGTATTTTACGCCATTTTGGCCTCCGATGGAGGTAACACTCTCGGTCACCCCCAACACTTATCGCTATCTACGGTGGCACATGCCACCACCGTACTAGCCACTTAACAACTAAACTAACCCGTCTACCTTTGCAGTTTCTGCACTCCCTAAGTATAGCACTTCTATTAACACCACTCAACCCCCCAAAATTACCCACATATCTTGTCTGACAACAAGTTTTTCTTTTATTTAACACACTTCAACACGTTCCAACTCTCACTGATACTATAAACATTCCAAATTATATTTTGATATCTATTTACAATTGGAGGCTGTCTAATATTACTATGATAAGTGGTAGTAAGGCAGTAATCGTCCTGAAAGACGGGGTTTATGCCGCAAAAAGAATTGGGACAAGATAGACCCACTATGTGAATTCACGTCCCCTTCTAAACCAAACCTACCCCCTTCTCCTACCACTTATTCAAACCCACCGTCTATCTTACTCCAATCCCTTTCGCAACAAAATTCGTCCTTTCAGACCACACTGAAATTGTTGTCAAATGCTACATTTATTTTCGCCATTAACACTAAAATTGTAATTTGCATGCACTGCCTTTATTATATATTAATAGTCTCCATTATTTACAAACATTCTAAGGCAGTGCAGGTACGTGACAGGTACACCTGGCCGCTGCACCTTGAGTGTATAAAAAAATAATTTGTCACGTACCTTTAGGGGTCCCCCTCCCTGTTCAAATGTGGTGTAAATTTCAAATTTTGACCAATTTTGGTGGAGCCGGACCATCGTTGTTTCACCACCCGAAGGAAGATCTCCCAACCATGGCCCGCCTCCAATTGCCGAAAACCACGGCCAGGACTGGTAAGGTCGTGACCGCCCGAAAATGGGGGAGAGTCCCTTCTGAAACATAAAACAACATCTTAATATTCTCTGTAAAAATTCAAACATTTAAAGTGACCTATATAACTTCAAGTTCGTCGCATTTTGTGTACCCACTATCTCCTGCGTGGCTTGATTCCGTAACAATACGCGTTTTGCATCTTTATTTCCACAATTTCATATGGCCCTTCATATAACAGGAAAAACTTCTTTATTTCTTTATCTTGTGCACTTGACAAATCATGCCTCTTTACCAACACTAATTGACCTACCTCATATTTGGTCCATTTACCTTTCGCATCATGTCTCTGCTTCCTCCGTTCTCCTTTTGTAAGTAAATTTTCATCTGCTAATCTGATCTTCATGTTTACGTCTATAATTTGATTTTCTGGTGGGTATTCAAAAAGTTGTTCCAATATTCTGGGTGGCCTTGTTCCTCTGATCAATTCATGCAGCGTACATCCGGTGGATTCATGGTTGGTACAATTCAGCCACTCCTCTACTCTCTTAACGTAGGATGGCCATTCTGTGTGCTTGGCGTGACAATACGCCCGAAATATCCTACCAATCTCTCTCATCACCCGTTCGGCCTGGTTCGACTGTGGATGGTAAACTGCCGTATGCTTGGGTATGATGCCTTCCCATCCAAGCGTCTGTCGCCACTTGCCGCTTATAAACTGTGGTCCATGGTCAGATAAAATTATTTTTGGTTTCCCTACATTAATCATGTAATCTCTTACTATTTTTTCGCTGAGGACTTTGCTCGTCGCTCTCTTAATACTATACAATTTAACAAATTTCGAAAAAGTGTCTAAAACTACAAATACATACAACACACCACCTCTACCTCTGGGTAATGGACCATACAAATCCACTGCAACTAAATCAAATGGTCTCTCAACTTTTATATAATTAATTTCCCCTTCTACTCTATAGTTCACTACTTTTGATTTCTGACACAAATCACAAACTCTTAACACTCTTCTAACTCTCCTCTCCATATTCTTAAATATACATGATTCCTTTAAAACATTAGCACACTTTCTTGCCCCAAAATGCCCATACCTTATATGGCAATCCCAAATAATTTTATCTACCAACCCTTCTGGTATAACTAGCCTCCAATCACGCTTCCCCCCTTCTACTTTTTTAAACAGAATCCCTTGATACACTTGAAAACGTGTACTATATTCAGACCCATCTACCTCCGCTTCTAAACTAACAATTATTTTACCCAATTTACTTTCAGATCTTTGCATATTCTTAATGTCCCTTAACTCTTCACCAAAAATTCTAGCTTCGCTAGTTAATCTAAAAATTTCTATCTCTGTAAGGCCCCTACCTGTTTTATTTTCTATAATATCTACCCTGGAAAGTGTGTCTGGTACTTTATTATCTGACCCCTTTATGTACTCCCAGGAAAAGTTGTATTCTTGTAAAGCTAATACCCACCTGGTTAGACGACTGTGCGTTAATTTGCAAGAATTCAGAAATGACAGTGCCTTGTGGTCCGTTCTGATTACCGTTTTATTTCCCAGGATGTACGTCCTGAACTTCCCCACGGCGAACACAATGCTCAAAAGTTCTTTCTCGGTGGTTGTATAATTTTTCTCCGCAGACAGAAGCGACCTACTGGCGAAGGCGATGGTAAGATGTTCCTTATCAAAGTCCTCCTGGTAGAGCTCTGCCCCTAAAGCTACGTTGCTTGCATCTGTCTGTAAGTAAAAAGTTTTATTAAAATCAGGATGATTCATCATAATCATATGGCTAAATTTTCTCTTAATTTCGTTAAATGCGTCGCGTTCCGTTTCTCCCCATTTCCACTGCTTGTTCTTCTGGAGTACTGCACTTAGTTTCGATGTTGTGTGTGCGTAATTTTCTTGGAACTTTCTATAGAAATTGCAGAGTCCTAAAAAGCTTTGCAATTGTTTAATGTTTTTTGGTTCTGGGAAGCGCATAATAGCTTCTACCTTGTCCGGGTTAGCTAATATTCCCTCTTGCTTAATAATAAAACCTAAGAAATGTATTTCTGTTTGTAAGAACTTTGATTTATCCCAATTAACTGTCAGACCCCCCTTCTGTAATTTGTCTAACACGTATTCTATATGCTCTAAATGTTCAGTGAATGTTCTGGATGCTATCAATATGTCATCTACATACACTGTTAAAAAATCTAAATCTTTAGGTTGTAATATCCTATCCAAACATTTAATAAAACTAGCAACACTGGTGTTTAACCCAAATGGTAGATGTTTGAACTGATAATTCTTACCATTGAAAAGAAAGGCAGTATACCTCCGGCTCTCTGCTGCTAACGGCACCTGCCAGTATTTTGCTGTCAAGTCTAATGATGTCATGTACTTAACGCCGCTAAATTTCTGTAAAATTTCATTAATTGGTTCCGGTGACTCCCGGTCAGGTATAATAATTTGATTTATCTTTCTAGCATCTAGGCATAGTCTTACCTTTCCATCCTTCTTAATCACTACGACTAACGGGTTTGAGTATGGCGATATTGATCTTTCAATGATGTCTCCCTTCATCATCCGGTCTAATTCCTCCTGCACGGCTCTTCTCTTTGAAAATGGTACTGTATAACTCCTCTGCATGTAGGGTGAGTGTTCCCGAACCTTCAGCTCACATATATAATCCTTAGCTCTCCCTGGCGACTCATCAAACACATCTCTGAAACGCTCCACAACTGCCCACAACTCCTCTCTCTGAGTACTTCCTACAACTACACCTTCATTAAAAAATTTATTGGCTCTATTTACCCACACACTCTCATCACTCACATGCATCTCTCCCTCCTCATTTTCTATACTCTCACTCTCTCGACACGTATTTATTTTAGTTTCTATCTCTCCATCGCCTACCTGCTTTTGTATCATTTTTATTCCTGTAACTTTAACTTCATCTACTACTTTCTTGAAATTTACCCTGACTGGTTTACTCCCATTTTCAAATTTTACTATTTGTTTACTAAAGTCTATTATTGCCCCATTTCTCTCCAAAAAATCATTTCCTAATATTACATCTAAACTCAACCCCTTAACCACTAGGAATGTGTTTTCAAATTCAATTTCGTTTATCAAGATATTTAATTGTACTTGTCTAGTTATTTTTTTACTTCTTACCCCAGTTACCCCCACTACTGTGACTCCCGCAACTGGCAACGATGGTATATTTTTGTTTATTTCTTTTAATTCTCCCATTACATTCTCAGAAATTACGGATATTTCACTACCTGTAGCAATCAATGTTTTATAACTCTTACCTTCTATGGTGACTATCACCTCCGTCAATCCGGTTTTGCGGTCCACAACTTTGGTATCCTCTTCCTCCAATAACTCCTTCGCCATGTCCACTTTGATTATATTACTCTGATATTCATTAGTCACTTGGACCCGGTTCTCCGTTGACAATGGTTGGGCCCGATTCTCCATTGTCCTCCCTAGTTTACTGTGGAGGGACCTGCTACGGCTTGGTTGTTTCCTCCTCTTCCTCGGTTGTAATTTCCACCTCCTCTCGGCGCTCCTCTACTGTATTCTGCTCCTCTCTGCTGCTGATTTGGCTGGTGATGCATTCTCTCACTACGTGTACACTCCCTGTTCTTATGACATCTAAAACAAGTTGTTCTATTTGAATAGTTATCTACATTACAGTCTATACATCGCCAACTCTCGCCCCTATTATCAAAATTTCCCCCACGCGCTCCTCTATGAAAGTTTGGTGTTCCCCTATACTGATGGTAATTATTATTGTTTAGTACCACTGGTGGATTTGGACGCCTCCCTACTTCACGTTCCCCGATATTTTGTAACACATCTAACATACTCTCCATTTCATTTACAGTATATTTACAATTTCTCTCATCATTAATGTAATCTGCACCTCTCTGGGCAGGTGTTTGCTAATATGTCTCACAAATGACCGGAACGGCAACGGCGGTTCTAGGTACTTGGCCTCATTATATATTGTCATTACGTACATGGTTAAATGGTTATTTATTCTCCCAAAATTCCCCGTTCCCATTATTTTACTACGTAAAATTTCTTGGTCCTCTTCTGACCAATACTTGTTTCGGAATGCTGACTCAAATTTCTCATAACTACTCCATTCTGTATTATGTACTTCCGCCCATATTTCGGCATTACCCTTAAAACACTTCAAAATTTTTAATAACTTAATCTCCCAACTACTGCTATTAAATCGGTTGAATTCCCTCGCCCTATTCAAAAATTGCATCGGGTGTACTCTACGGTTGTCACAATTAAATTGTTCTAGTTCTATGTCATCTTTTGCTTCGCGAGTATACACTACTCGCTCCGCAACACTATTTATATTTTGGCTGACGGCCACATGTAATTCATCTTTAATTTCAATTATATTCTGTTCAATTACTCGTAACTTATTATCATTCTTAGTTTCATATTGAAGGTTATGTTTATTAATAACCCCCACACTCTCTTGTATTGATTGTTTACATGCACTTTCTACTTCCATTAATGTAATTTCTACATCATTATTACTTTCATTAATTTTAGTTACACATTTATTTTCTATTTCTATACACTGCTCTTCAATTTGAGTTTTAATTTCGTCTGTCATCTGCTCATTTACGTTACTGATTTTACTTTCAATATTTGCTGTGATTTCACAAATTTTGGTATTTAACTTATCATCTACTGATTCTAATATCTGCTCTTTAATGTTAGTACAATGGGCATCAATTTCCTGAATGTGTTTATTAAAATCAAAACTCTGTTGTTTAATTTCATCTCTAATTTCGTCAAACTTACTATTTTGTATGTCAAATTTAATATTTTGTTCATTGAATCTTGAGATGTATCAATAAATTGATAATTTAATAAAATAAATAAAATATCATTGACTTTAAATTTATTCTAATATTCAAATTTATTTTAACAAAACTAGTAACGAGTCATCATTATTAAAATACAACAAATTTCTAATACGTTATCCCCCTGGATAACCTCCCTGCCACACACACTATGAACCCCCTGGACTGTGGCGTCCAGTTGCGTCCACAAGGACTGAGGTTTTGGAGGAATTTGACATCTCCGTGTCCTTGCTTCTGCGTTACATTTTAAAATACTAGATATCAACATATCTTTGTCTATAGTTATGCGCCCTTAATGCGGGTCTACCACCTGGCTTTGCTGCCCCCATGCGGACAGAGTGGTAGCCGCTGTTCCCTAGTTTGGTGATTCCCCTTAATTTCACCCCCCATCAATTTCAAAATACACCTTGACAACGATAACAGCTATGGCCAGTATGGTCAGCGCGTAATCGTAATGTGCCCCAATCATAGCTGTTAAAGCTAAACCAATTCCACGGTCAGGGTTCGGTGAGGCCGTGACCGCCCGAAAAGTTGGGGAATCACAAGTAAAATATCTTTTGTAACACTAAACTTAATAATTTATACTTAAATGACATTATTAGTTTGGATGGTGTTTAACCCCCTTTATATGTAAGCTTAACCATCATGAACATAAAATATTAAATACAAAATTTACAACCTCCCACCATTGCAGTTCCACACTACACTGTTATGTCACTTCTTTGGGCACCAATCTACCCACCAAAATTATCCCCACATCTTGTATAATACATTACATAACATAATAAACAAATAGACATTAACCTTGATCATTAGCATTGTTAAAATTAAACAAACAATTCTCTTTTAAATAATTTATATAGAAACTTATAAACTTATAACTTTTTCATTAACTCTTTTATATATCATTATTTCATTATTTATCCTGTACTGCAATTAGGTTCCTCAACATTTCAAAATCATTATTAACGTTTATTTTTAACCATTATGTTATTCCACAAAATAAACCATTTGACATTTATTTATTTATTCATTGTTATCAAATTAAAATCTCATCAAATAATTTAAATTCATTATAAAAATTCAAACATATAACATTCAATCACAATATCTAAACATCTCAAATTATTTACTTCAATTTAGTATTAGACATATTGATTAAAACACAACATATTTCAATTATTATCAAAATTTACAAATCATCAATTATTGTCTTCATAATTATTTTATTATTTATTTAGACTGCAAAATATTAATATTATTATTATTATCACAACATTTTTCTACTACATATACACATTATTTACCTAACATTTCATAATACACAGTTGAATTCACTACATTATTTACAAAGTATTCGTCAATAACTGTTCAATTGTTTCACACTTCATATGTCCAAATCTGCAAGGTCGTTACCAAAATTTACAATATTTAACAATGTCCACTCACTGATTTTTTTAGTTCAGCCTCCATCGTCATATAAATATCTAATATAGGCTATTTGTAACATGCATCATTGTTATCCACATACAATTTATTATTATTATTATCATAATAATCCCTTAACTTTATTTCATTCATTATACCATTATAATTTATAGGGTTATTCCGTATTAATATTTCATAAGCCTTGTCAACATAAGTTATTATTGTCCAGTCTCCGTCAGTATTATTGGTCAACGTCAGGTAAGTTGTTTCATCATTTTTATATTCCTCTACCATTACGTCAGGTAAGTCATTATCGTTTATAAAGATATTATCAAAATAATTCTCTATCTCTCTTTCCACAGGTAAGTATTTTATATGGTTCATCTTCACCCCTTCTAATATTTTTCTCAATTCATCATAATTTCTTTTTAACTTATATAATTCTATCTCTCTCTCAATACACAACTCTCTCTCTTCATAACACCACCTCACACTCTCACAATTATTACAGACAGAGGGTACAACATTATACAACATCAATATACACTTCAATTCATCTACTAATACGGGTCTCTCGCCCTTCAAAAACAACATTTGTGAACACTCTGGTTCAGAAAAATTAATGAAAAAATTTACCCTCTGCCTACATTCAACTACTATATTATTTTTCCACTCTCTCTCTACTTCATCAATACACCTTAACATCTCATAATCACATTCCACAAACTCATCAGTACTCTCTGATATGACATTTTCAATTATATTATTATTCTCATTATTTTCAACAACATCATTATTATTTGTTATCTTACTTTCTACTACTACGTTTTTACCCATATCATTGTAATTATCCTCTGTTTTACATTCAAAATTTTCAATTACCTTTTGTCTTTGTTTATCAAAATTTTCCCCCACATTACTCGCTATTTTGTCAATTTTATTATTCATACTATCTAATGAGTGACTCAACGTTTCAGTTAATTCATATTTTAATTTGTTACAGTTACTCTCACAGTTGATTTGTACCTTATTAATTTCAGTTCTAAGTTCATCAAAACGACGGTCAAATTTTTCGTCACTAGAGTTAAAACGACTCTCAAATATTTTGTCAATTGCATCAAACTTGTCATTGAACTCCCTACTTTGTTTGTCAAATTTGTCATTCAATTCTCTTAACTTACAATCTTGTTTTTCTAAAACGTTATACATGCGGTCTTGTTTTTCTAACCTATTGTACATCATATCACACAATCTTGTTAACATATCTATCTGACTGTCAGATAAGCTGACGTCATTATTATCTGCCATTTTTCTTAAAATCTTTTAGATATTTTTCTTTGCAAAATATTTTTATATGTAACACATACTTATTAAAAAAAATATTCTACTCACCCATACTAAACATAATCATGACATAACCTTACTACTTATGTTTATACGTTTTTTAGTTACCTTAAACAACCATTCTGCTCTTCCAGTAGGCCTATATTTTATATAAATTTCTTTATATAAAATTGTCCCTGTTCGGGCGCCATTGAGATGTATCAATAAATTGGTAATTTAATAAAATAAATAAAATATCATTGACTTTAAATTTATTCAGTTTTACTGTCTAATTTTGTCGAGCGCCATCTTGTTACCAACTACGTATGAAATATATGTGCTTACCAATTTTTCGGGCCAGATTCTTTTCGGCGAACACAGGAGCAGAACTGGTTGTTCAAAATAAAGAAAACTTTATTTTGTTTCCCATTAATAGAGTTTTATTAACAATTAGATATTCTCATCATTTAAGTTTAAAAGATCATTAACAACAACCTCTTTACCTCCTTCATCTATTATACAATTCTCATTCTAAAAACTCACATGAAATAAAATTGAAACATAGTATAAACTTTTTTAATTAACAAAGAAAATCAAGATATTAATAGAAATAATTTTTTGACACACAAACCAGCCTTCTTAATTTACATGATTTCACTCACATACTCACGCACACACACACACCAAGTTACTTAAGAGATCTCATTTTATGTTAACAATTTTATTAAAATATTGACTGTGTGAATTTTCATTTAAAGTGTTGTTTTGTCCTGGTTACTTATCTGTTCATTGAGTCCTGAAGATGAAGATGTTACCCGCACAACATAACTAGCGGTTTTCACCGATTCTATTGAGTTTATATTACCGATTTCACATTTTGAAGTAACTGTAAAAACGGTATTAACCGTGAAGTGCTTAATTATACATTTTTTCACATTTTATTGGTTGCGGGCGCGAAAATCACGCACAGCCGGCCAGTCGGCGGACGCGACAGTTTTTTATGCGTCCGTCACTTGTAGATGTTGTTTTCCGACTGCCTTTGTTTGCTGTGTGTCACAAAGCTGTTGGCGTCGACACACCCTGCATTCTTCGTTATGTATTGCGCTGACGTAATGTCGCCTGACGATCCTTTACATAATTTGTTGACAGTTTTTGTGTGTCATTGGTTGACCTTGGCACAATTCCATCGTTTGTTTCAATAATTTTCACGTATTTAATGTCCCAAGCAGTGCTGCCACTGTCGCTTTCGTCGCAACCACTGAATTTACCTCTCGTTTATACGTTTTGTCCCAAACATTCGAAAAATGTTAATTGTTTTATTAAAAAAAAATACAAACTGCCCCGTTACAATCTATTGTTTTGTTCATCTAATTTGCTATCAAAACTATTCTTTTGTTCATCGAATTTAATATTAATATCCCCTCTTAGTTCACTGAAATTACTATACATCATATTATACAATCGTGTTAACATATCGTCCTCATCGGACTTCTTATTTTGGTTGACTGAAATAGGTGTCGATTGATGTTCGACATCCTTCATTATTTTTGATTCGGTTAATTGACTTTCTAGATTACTGTCATTTGTTTGAACTCCCGAGTCGCTACTTATCTGAATTTCTGTTTGACTGTCAGAGAAGCTGACTTCGTTATTAATACTCTCATTTGTATCCATTTTTTATTCTTTTACAAGACTTGTTAACTTTATCTAATCGATTTACTTAATCATAACACCATTTTGCTCTTAAGTAAATAATGCGTACATTTCGTATTTCTACTTCACTACTTCAACCCCAAATCAAGCTTGCATCTGTTGTAGGTGTGGAATTTTAATGCAATTCAATTAATAAAATTCGTCCCTTTCGTGGCGCCATTGTTATGTTCATTACCCTTTATACCCATACAAATACAACTAAATAAAATTACCTATCTTCCACCTACCTTATATTTTGCCCTCTCATCCCAGAATCCGTCACACGAACGTCGAGATGCAAGAGTGATTTAAAGGTTATATGAATAACTGCGCAACTCGCATTTTGTGAAGAGAAACAAACTAAATTTTATTTTTATTCTTTAAATTTTTTCAACTTCAAATTATTCTTTATTCATTTCTGTATCTTAAAAATAAACAGTCTATTACTTCTAGCCAAACTTTAAATTAAATACAACTTTCTTGAAATATTTAAAACATTATCTGGTACCGCTAAACTTACTTAAAACATGTTACCTTATTATAAACAGCCCAGCCTGCCCGTTCTCACATTTACACCATTCAAAACCCTTTTTTAAATATATATGCGCCCCATTTTATTACCCCAAAATTAACCAGATACCCCTTGCCGGCACGTGGCGTCCCCTCGACCTCGTGTTACCTCATTTACAAAGTTCGTCTATGTCAAAAAACAATTTATGATGTCATCTTTTTGCCGAAAACTAGCATCACTGTCACATTTTTTAATAACTGAACTCACTCGTACTTGATGTTTAAAAATTATTTATGAGCCCTGTTTGGCGGGCTTGCCTGCGCAGGCGAGCTTCAGTAAGAGACTGGGAAGTGCGTTCTCCAAATACCCTCCACTAGATTTCGGTTGTACAAGACGGAAACCAATGCCTGGTACTTTAAAGTCATAGCTGTGGCGCATTCAATAAGTGCAAACTCCTGGGTGCTGGATGTTGACGATATTTGGTATCCAGCGGTTTACGTCACTGTAGTGGGCGTGACTAAGTTTCGTTTCCGTCACCTCCGATACACGTGGCGAAAAATATTGTCTTTGGGCCATGTTGTGCGCCTTTTGCTTAGCGTGGGTATGCGCTCCGCCGATGTTAGTGCGTTGGGGCGCATTACACTGTTTTGCCGTTCTGAGAATTACGACACTGTGTGTGTGACCCGCACATTCCATTGTAATTGTTTCATCACCGTTCTTTGTTCGCGACGACTGAGATTCAACCTGTGACTGACCATGCATATGAAATAAATTGTTGCAAATATTTAATAAAATAAAACCCCTCATTTTAGCCCCGTTACAAACTGAACCAGTCATTCCTAACAGTTTGATTTAAAAGCACAGGATGTGGATACTATAATGATACAGAACTGAAAATCCTCCTCTTCTTCCTTCTATGGCACTACAGCCCTAAATCAGGCTCTTTTTGGTGTTCTCACAACATGGCCAGCATGTTGCAATCTCCTTGGTTTTATGTGCTTTCCTAGTGTTGGCTCATTGAAATGACAGTGACAGGGCATAACAATACTATATATAAAATTCAGAATTTTAATTTGTGATTCTTACTGCTAGTACATTTATTTTTAATTGTATTTGTATTTAATTGTAATCTAAAGCAATTTAAAAAATACTTTATAAACATAATGGTACATATAATATGTAAATTTAATGCTCAGGAATCCACATACGGGACACACATTCATGAGAAACGTGAAGAACGAGAAACTCGTTTTACTTCATTAGTGCATGATATTGTGAACAGAGGTGGACGTTGTTTGATTCCAGTGTTTGCACTTGGCCGAGCTCAAGAGTTATTACTTATACTTGGTAAGACTTTTTTTAATTAAAGATTTTTTGTTTATGTTGAATACCCTGCAAAGTTGTTCTCTATTTAAGTTAATATATTTTCTCCTATTTACAAGAGAATATTACTCTCTGTTGTTATAAAAAAGTGATACATTTGGATGTCAGGTGTTATTTTTTTCTCAGCATGTATTATTGCCTAATTTTTGTATCTCCGCTGCAGGTGCTAGAAGTATGACTGGGAAATTGTACCAAGTTTGCTATGTATCAGTACATAAAAGGCTGTACAGTTTAACATGGGCCTCATAGAATGCCGTGTGTATGATTTAAAATTCTACTGCTGAAATTATACGAACACTGAACTCATTAATCTGGTTAAGTTTTATAAAATTTGTTCGTCCAGATTTTAGTTAATATTTTTGAGCCACTGAATATACAGGACAAGTTCTTGTGAAATGTACATTGAGTATAACAGTACTTGCAAAAGAAGTAATTAGTTTTTTGTCATTTTAATTGTTTGTATACCTGGTAATTGCTATATTTAGTACAGTAAAACTTTATACTTATGTAGAAGCCAAGAGATAAAACCTATTGTGTGGCTGTGAGTTGTGCAGTAACTCGGTATTGGTTGGTACGGCAGGGAGAAACTGGAAATTAATTTTAGAGTGAATGTGAAGTACGTTTCCACACCACTCTCCTGTTTCGACTTCCATCAAAACCCCCTCTTGCACATATGACATGATGTGTGTTGCCTTCTTGATTTCTACTGTCATTATTATTATCATCATTATCATCAAAACATGCCTACCCAGTTATTATCCAGTTATTTCCTCTTCTTCAGTACCAGGGATTAGGGATTAGGCACTTTGCCTGAACTTCAAAGTGTCCATTTCCTCCTAGGACTTCCAAAACTAACTGCTTCATCATATAGGCTTATATTCTATCACTGCTTGTGAAATTCATTCCATGGATATGACCATTTCCTCCAACAAACCCATGCTATCTCATGGTATGAGTAACATCACAAGATGTTACCTAACCTAAGTGTATGTTATCAGATTTTATAAGGACAAAACAACCATGTAAATAGGAATATAATAGTAAAAAAATAACCAAGAAAGGAGAAACCAAGAAAGAAGAATGAAGCAGAAGTGCCACATGAAACAGTAACCCAAAGGCTGTTTGACACTACAACTAGACTAAGACTGAGACGAACTGATGGACAGAGTAAATTTACATTCAGCTGTCAATCCAGTCAGTAGTTGATGTAAACCGAATGTTATATGTAAATAAAAAATGAATTAATAAGCAGTTAAATACTGTGAAAGCAGAATGAGCATTTTGCTGATAATAGATTTGACAATGACTAGTAAATTATGAATGCCAAAACTAAAATTAACAATGGCTACATAATGAGAACAAAGATGTATTTCAGCATCAAATATACTTGTGAGAAAGGAGAACTATTTATAAGAGAGAATCTTATACAAATAAGAGACCTCCAAAAATTACCAAATTGAGAACCAATAAGTGTTATTAAGGCAAAATTCCAATATAGGCGATATGTCTTAACAACGCTTAGACCAAACATTAGTCAGTAAATTGACTATGGAGAATTAACATAAGTGTAAATTAAAATACACCGAACAATGGTTATGCCCTGACATAACAAAAGACATTATTAAAACAATAGGTTTAATCATAATTTTAATTGTTAAACAGTAGATTAGAACGAGTTAGCATAAAACGAAATGTCATAGTAAGTAGGATCATTCGTTACAATGTATAGAGTTTAGGTGTACACATAATGTTCAATAAAGATGTCAGTACAGAATTAATGGTGTTCCCACATAAACATTTGAATAATAAAATGATATGTGAACACAAACAATATTAACCAAAAGTGTAAAATCGGCGACTCAGAAAAAGCAGACGACAGTGAAAGTGATGTACCCGAACATTGGTTTTATAACAATGTCGGTCAAAGTGAAAGTAATTCGATATCGAGTGATATCAAATTAAAGAAGAAAAAACGATCTTTAATTTGATAATGATATCAACCCAATCGCAACTGTATTTAGTGCGGGAGAGATGTTAGCATCATTCTAAAAATGTGCATCAGAAAACTGTTTATGAATAATAACAACAATGACAGCTAGCTGCCACCTCTGCATTCGACGGTTAGAAAAAACCGTTATCAACTGCCAAAAGATGATACGTCATACCGACACACCTGCCAGAGCCAATCAGAAAATTAGTTAGTAATTAACATTTTTACCTAAGACCGATCAAAGAAGGGGGTATATAAGAACGGAACAGCGAATTTTGAGGCAGACTCTTACTGACCAGCATATAGCACAGACGTGTGCCCGCCATCTCTACATTTTTAATAACTCTTAGCGTCATCTACATATTACAGTGAAACAAATAGTTCAACACCAAGAAACGACTACTTCAAGTTAATCTACAGCAAACAACAGTGATTAAGTGCAGTATCATTTTAATTTCGTGCGGGAAATAACGAACAGAAAATAATTAATTGTTATTATTCACGATCCATTTTAATCAGAAGAGGATCGCATTATTCTGTTCTTGTGCGAGTTTAGTGCCAAAACCCAGTAATCACTATAATCCGATTACTGAAGTGATTAATAAGTTTTAATTAAATAATTAAAACTCAGAAGGTAACAGTGCAATCATTACTAATTTTTACCTGAGCGCCATAACCTGTACTTTTTTCAACACTAGCCTGTACTGACGCAAAACACAAAAACATTTTAAGATTACACCACGCCTCAATTTATTATATGAATGTGTTATTAAGAATTAAGGTATATGTTAGTTGTAAGGGTTCTCACATGATAAATATTGTCACTAAAAAAAGCAAGCGTTGATGAAACGCGCGATCTTTCAACAGATCATTTTTATTTTGTTTACTTTACGAAAGTAACCTAAAAACTTTGTTGATCAATTTTATATCAAAAAGATTATTGGATATTGGGTAGGCATAATTGTTTTCTTTCGTGTCTCAAAGAATTCACTACTGAGATTTTTATAATTTTAATGTTAAAAATAAATAACATCTGGACTTAGCCAGATTTATAATTCATGTTCTGAGCAAGCCGTATAAGGCATATAATAACTGACTTTTAATTGTACACCTTTGTACTACTGAGATTTTCATAATTTTAATGTTAAAAATAAATAACATCTGGACTTTGCCAGATTTATAATTTATGTTCTGAGCAAGCCATATAAGGCATATAATAACTGACTTTTAATTGTACAACTTTGTATGTTTGCTTTATATTTGTTTTTGAATTCTCTATGAGGGTATAAATAAAACCCATTACTAACAGCATCACCTGATTTGATTTATTTCTATAGGATAATTAAATATTTTATTGTAAAAAACTTAAACAACCTTCTGTTGTGTTTGTCATTTTGGAATAACATTGCCAAAAGGTGATACTCAATTATTTTAAATTTTCTAATCATTCAGTAATTTTATGTGTGGGTTTTACACGGGATTTTCCCTGAATAAATCCGTGTGGCGCCCACTAATTAATAAACAAGGTAATCTAACCTTGCAACCAAAGTGAGTTGGTGTTTGTAAACTGAGTTGACAGTTTAGTGAACTTCTAGTAAACAGACCAGGTACGTAAAAGTATATTTTTGTTTATGATATTGTCCAGACATTACGAGACGTGACACACTCAGACTACCTGCAATCGGGAGAAGAAGTTTCACTGCCAGTTTCAACCAGACGATAACCATTATCAAGCAACCAACTGCTGTACTTTACGTTTCAACTTAAGCTAATGTAGCATTTAATTATAATCAACCTCACTATTTTATTTATTTAATATAAGGGAATTCTTTTTAAACAAGTATAATTAAACCATTGTAAACACTGTGAGTAACTTTGAATGTTTCATTTTAAATTACTTTACTACATTAGTAACCTTCGATTAGAAACAACTATTCCAAACATTGATTTATCTCAAAAGAATATTTCACACATAATTGAACTTTGTTTTAATGAGACTTTTAATATTTTAAACACGAATATAAGTTTAAATAACCACACATTTATTTTATTTCAAGTTAATTGTAAACACACCCGTTTTTATTTTTTATTACAAATAGGCTAGATCAACAGTGTGGCTTTTAAACGTAATTTGAACGTAACTTAAATTTGATTTTAATAAACTTTAATATTTTAAACCACCGAATTGCGTTACGTTATATATGTCATCCATTAATACTCCTCACTCCCAGGTCTTCTCATATAACCACATTCTTTAAACTATCCAGGATGCTGCAACCTGTTACTTTCTACAAAAGTGTCATCTCCAGTGGCTCAATTGATCTTCCTTGCTTCCGCATCAATGTTCAACTTTCACATCCATTCAGTAGGATAGGTTTGGCCATGCGATAAGTAAAATAGTTAACCTGTACTATACAACGAACAGGTTAAACTTTTTAAAGCCCACTATGTGTGGTAGTTTACTTGAGATCACTGTAATTGGTGAATTGTTTTCTTAGACATGTACGAAAGTTAATGGATAGAGGAGAAGTATACATATGAAGGAGTGGGAAAAACTTACAAGTGTGCATGTTTTATCGTTGTCGTCATCGTCCTTTATGGCTTAGGCTAGTAGCCTATTCAAGTCTCAATGTAATTCATCCAACCATCATTTACGGGGTCTTTCCACACTTCTTTTCCCCCTTGGATGATAGTTAAGGGTCTTCTTGAAAATCTAGTTGGATCCATTCTCTCTACATGTAATTGCCACTCTGTTTTGTACTGGAAGATTTTCTCATTTTAGCTTTCAGCTATGCGTACTTCCATTCTAATATAATCATTTCTGATAAGATCTCTCCTGGTACAACCCTTTAAAGCTCTCAAGAACCTCATTTCCGCTCATTGTATTCTAGATATATCTTTGGCCTTTCTAATCCAACTCTCACTACCATACAGCAGTTGAGGTATGGCCATTACATTATAATATTTCAGTTGCGTCTCTTTCCTTATTTTCTTCTTTAAGCATTTAATGATACATTCACAAAGCAACTGAAAGAAACTAGTTTTGCTTTCAACCTCCTTATCATCTTGGTATGTAATGCTGCACCCTACATACTTTAAATCTGGCACCTGTTCTATTGGCGAGTTATGTTTTGTATGCTGTTATTAAATTAAAATAATTCATCAAATTTGTGAACCTTACAGATGAATATTGGAGTCAGCATCCTGAATTGCATGACATTCCAATTTACTATGCCTCTTCTCTTGCCAAGAAATGCATGGCTGTGTACCAGACATACGTAAATGCAATGAACGAAAGGATAAGGCGTCAGATTGCTATCAACAATCCATTCGTTTTCAAGCACATTTCAAATCTCAAGGTAATTATATAATTGTGTGTGTGTGTGTGTGTGTGTGTGTGTGTGTTCAACAAATATTATAGGTACTAAATTGAAGCTGTGTCATTACCTAGGTGTCAGTTACATATGGTAATATTCATTTTTAAAGTATCCAAGTCACTGTATTAAATAAATAATTGCTTATCTAATCCGTCGAGTGACTTACTTGTAATTCCGCTTGACGCGTTTCAGGGCATATGCCCCATCTTCAGAATAATTCCTCTTCACAGAACGTCAGACATTAAGATTAAAATGTAATAAATTAAAATTAAAATCCATGGTTAAAATATTAACTCGTCAAAATATTAAAATATATGAATGCACAGAGAAGCACGCACTATCACAACATGAGTTCACTTCGCGTTATAGCCGGTGTACACCGCCGCGATGTTAATCGCGCACTGACTGAGTAAACTGTTATCTGTGCAACGCATCTTGTATCTCAATGGCTGTGTCGTACAAGGGATTTGCTTGAAGTTAAGTTGGTCGTTTAATATGAATCCGCCGTCTTGTGAATTGTTCGTCTTTTTAAATTGTTTAAAGGCCTTGTAAATTTCGAATTCTTCTAATGTGTCCATATATCTGCCTTTTTTGCAAAAGTGCAATGGTTTAAAGTTGGTGTCAAAATCAGTGTAGTTATGATTATTATTTACGAGGTGACGTGCAAAGTTGGATTTGAGAATGTGGGTGTCGTTTTTTGGTAAATGTTCTTGGAAGCGTTTTTTGAACGCTCTGCCGGTTTGTCCAATATAGAAGCTGTTGCAATCGTCACATTGGATTTTATAGACACCTGTCCTCTGTTTTATTGGTTTTGCAGCTTTATGGTGAAGAATTTTCTTAATGTTGTTATCGGTCCAGAAAGTTAAAGTTATATTCAATTTTCTAAAAATGTTGGTTAATGTATGGGGTAAAGTTCGGCCATAAATAGAAGTCACGTACGTGCTGTCTCGGTTACTACTCGGTTTTGTTTTCTTGTTATGTAACTTTTTCTGGTGTTTTTTGATCAAAGCATCGATCATAGAGCACGTATATCCATTGGCCTTAGCTATGTATTTAATGGTGTTGACTTCCTCCTGAAAGTCACTGATTTCCAACGGTATGGTGAGTAATCTATGTATGAAACTGTTATAGGCGGCCATTTTTTGCGGAAGAGGGTGATGGGAATCCGCGTGTATAGTGGCGTCGGTGGTGGTAGGTTTTCTGTATATTTGGTATTGAAAACTATTGTCAAACCTTGTTATTGTTAAATCGAGAAAATTAAGTTTATTTTCTATTTCAACCTCGAGGGTAAATTGTATGTTCTTGTTTATATTATTTAAATAGTTTTTTAAATTATTGATCTGTCTTATGGTACCGTTAAAAATGATGAAATCATTCTTAACGGTACCATAAGACAGATCAATAATTTAAAAAACTATTTAAATAATATAAACAAGAACATACAATTTACCCTCGAGGTTGAAATAGAAAATAAACTTAATTTTCTCGATTTAACAATAACAAGGTTTGACAATAGTTTTCAATACCAAATATACAGAAAACCTACCACCACCGACGCCACTATACACGCGGATTCCCATCACCCTCTTCCGCAAAAAATGGCCGCCTATAACAGTTTCATACATAGATTACTCACCATACCGTTGGAAATCAGTGACTTTCAGGAGGAAGTCAACACCATTAAATACATAGCTAAGGCCAATGGATATACGTGCTCTATGATCGATGCTTTGATCAAAAAACACCAGAAAAAGTTACATAACAAGAAAACAAAACCGAGTAGTAACCGAGACAGCACGTACGTGACTTCTATTTACGGCCGAACTTTACCCCATACATTAACCAACATTTTTAGAAAATTGAATATAACTTTAACTTTCCGGACCGATAACAACATTAAGAAAATTCTTCACCATAAAGCTGCAAAACCAATAAAACAGAGGACAGGTGTCTATAAAATCCAATGTGACGATTGCAACAGCTTCTATATTGGACAAACCGGCAGAGCGTTCAAAAAACGCTTCCAAGAACATTTACCAAAAAACGACACCCACATTCTCAAATCCAACTTTGCACGTCACCTCGTAAATAATAATCATAACTACACTGATTTTGACACCAACTTTAAACCATTGCACTTTTGCAAAAAAGGCAGATATATGGACACATTAGAAGAATTCGAAATTTACAAGGCCTTTAAACAATTTAAAAAGACGAACAATTCACAAGACGGCGGATTCATATTAAACGACCAACTTAACTTCAAGTCAAATCCCTTGTACGACACAGCCATTGAGATACAAGATGCGTTGCACAGATAACAGTTTACTCAGACAGTCAGTGCGCGATTAACATCGCGGCGGTGTACACCGGCTATAACGCGAAGTGAACTCATGTTGTGATAGTGCGTGCTTCTCTGTGCATTCATATATTTTAATATTTTGACGAGTTAATATTTTAACCATGGATTTTAATTTTAATTTATTACATTTTAATCTTAATGTCTGACGTTCTGTGAAGAGGAATTATTCTGAAGATGGGGCATATGCCCTGAAACGCGTCAAGCGGAATTACAAGTAAGTCACTCGACGGATTAGATAAGCAATTATTTATACATATGGTAAGTTTGTTGTAGCTGATTCTAGTAAAGATTCTAACTGTTGTTAATTTTGTTTTCTTATTATTGTCTTTTACAAACGCTAAAGAGCTGTACAATAATAAATAAATACTTTACAATTCATTTAGACATAATTTTTGTATTGGAGTTATGATCTTAACTGAACGATATACAGTAGAAGCCCGATATAGCGCGGTCCGATATACCGTGGATTCGGATATAATGTGGTGAAGAGTATGTCGTTCGTTATTAGCGAAAATTCTTACTTGTAGAGAGTGAGTAAATTATGAATTGTTTATCGTGACTACCGTAGCCACATTGGAATGCATTGTGTTTATTGTAAACAAAGGCTTGTTGTTGGAAACGGCGTTGTAAACAACAGCCAGAATTGCCAGTTCAAGTGTACCTGTAGACATAAACAATTGCCCCGTATTTGCAGTCTCTACATTTCTAAGAATTCATGCCAAGGCAAGCAGCCAACTAAATCCCTTCTCTCCCTCATAGTGTACTCTTATATTACAGTATAAGATCATACTCTGATATTATCTTATCAAAGTATATAGTCTTTGTCATAAATTCGCATAGTGTAGAGTTTTGTGATGTCGCAGAAAAGAAAAGCATATTCTGTGAGTGATAAACTCAAAATAATTGATCGTGTGAAGAACAGAGAGTCAAAGGCAAGTTTATCACGTGAGTGTGGCATCCCAGAAGGAACAATTAGAGGGTGGATGAAGGAAGAAGATAAACTTAAAACTTTTGTGAACACAGTTGAAAGTGAAGTGGGGTTGCAATGAAAAAAGACTAAAGTAGGTAAGGATAGTGAACTAGATGAGTGTCTGTACAGGTGGTTTTTAATAAAACGAAGTGAAGGTGTGCCACTGTCAGGACCAGTTATTAGAGCTCAAGCTGTGAAATTCCATAGTGATTTACATGGCAACAGTGACTTTAATGCATCTGATGGGTGGTTTTCGCGATGGAAATCTCGTCATGGTATAAGCTAGATAAGCATTGAAGGGGAAGCACGATCATGTGACTGCAGCACTTTTTCCTCAGGCATTAAACAAAGTAATGATCGATAACGATTTAAATGACCATCAAGTGTATAACTGTGATGAAACTGCTCTGTATTTTCGAATGCTTCCTACCAGAACTCTGGATGTGAATAATTCAATAAATAAATCTGGATTAAAAATAAATAAGGATAGAGTTACCCTCCTGTTTGCCACAAATAAATCAGGCAGCCACAAAGTTAAACCTCTCTGTATAGGGAAAAGCCGAAATCCTAGATGCTTTCAACATGTTAACATGACGTCATTACCCATCACATATCGTAATACAAAAAATGCTTGGATGACAAGTGATATTTTCGGTAAATGGTTCCATGAAGAATTTGTTCCATCTGTGAGAAGCCACCTGCGGTCACTCAACCTCGAAGAAAAAGCTGTACTGACCCTTGACCACTGTCCAGCACATCCACCTGCTGATATGCTACAGTCAAGAGATGGGAAAATCGGAGTCATGTTCTTGCCGAAAAACACTACAGCACTGATCCAGCCATTAGATCAAGGCATCATAAAAGTATTTAAAGCGCATTACCGCCGTGAACTTCTGAGTGCTATAGTGAATTCTGATGAGGAAATGGAAATTTACCTTAAGTCAATAAACCTGAAAACAGTTGCGTATTCAATAGGTCTTGCATGGGAAAGTATTAGTACGGCTACGATTCAGAATTGCTGGAAGAAATGTTCCTTTGAACAAACCATCGCCGATGGAAATTGCTCTGTTGCCGGATTCACTAATAGTGATGTACAGTCTGCGAGTAGTGCTCTGCATTGCAACTTCACTCTAGATGACTTGAATGACTGGGCAGAAGTTGACAACGGTGAGCCTGTTACAGAATGTATAGGAGATAAAGATACCATCGATGCAGTCCGAAATGCAAATTGCGAAGAAAAAGAAGACGATGACGATGATGGAAATGAAAATGGGGTGGAAGTGAAAGAAGTTATTCCAAATGTTGTTAGTGAAGTGATAATACACATAAACAAAGTAATTTTGTGGATGGAGAGGCAAAGTGAATCTAATAATGTTCATCTGCTGCACCTCGCGTTTATAAAACAATACGCGGAAAAGAAACGCTGTGCATTATCCTGTCAAACAATAATTATGGACTTTTTTAAGACCAACAATTAGGCCTACAGTAGGTCGAGTGAGCAATGTATAAATAGTGTATTTTATATTCCATTGGATTAAAATAGATTAAAATATTGGATTAAAATACAGTTTTCTTACTTTTTATTTCTACATTTGGTGACGTAATTTACGTACAGTATATAGTGTAACTACTCAATTAATTGAATTATAATTCTCTTACCTTAGGGTTTTATTCCAAAGTCTTTCAGACGAAAACAGCTGCAAAAAGGATTGCTTGGATTTGATATGTTCAATAATTACGTTAACACATGTGATACTGTCTAAAACACATACTTATTTTTATTTATCAAAAATTCGCCTTTCTTTTATGTTATTACAATCTTTCAACGATAGTACAACTGGTTGAAATTATTTCTTATCTCTATCGAGTTTTATTTTGGTTAATATTATAAGTGATATTGTTAACTAATTAAAACATTGAAAATGAACCAGTGGATAACCTCTATCTTAGCACACGCACACTCATTCTGTTACATTGATCTTTAAATAAACTCCGCCCCTGAGAGAACTCTATCGTACAAAGTATTGGTGTTATATATTTTCCTTTTATAACGAATAATCACCAGTTAGTTGGCATTGGTTTTAATATGCATATTGAATGTTTCTAGTTACCCATACGCAGCGTACTCCTAGGATTAGTTGCGCGAACTGGTGTTGAATACTTGCTTCGATCTCACGCACTCCGGTACTCGTTTAACACGTTTACTGTTTGTGGTTAAAAGCCCTTACTGTTTTATACATTAAGGTTCCACATTATACATTATGATTAAGTCGGCCGAATTAATTTTATTCGCACTAATTTTTTGCAGACTGGCCGCGCGGAACTGTTTTTGAGTTGTTTAAATAGATAGGCCCAATTAATCTAGGCCTATCTTATGCCCGAGGCCACTGGTTTTAATTTACGCACTTTACTGTCTGATGCTGGCTGTCTGTTGTGCACTCTCTAATGACACACTGCATACTGTATGCTGCTTATTACCACTCTCTCTGATGACACACAGCAGACTGTAGACTGTTTCACAAAGCTGCTGCTATGTGATTACGCAATGCGTCTGGCAGTTGTTTTGTCTGGCTGTATGTGTGTTGCATTGCTGTACTGGAGGCTCCTTACAGGTGAAAGTCTGGCAATTTGGAAAGTGCTTAAAATGATGATTTGAATTAATATGAAATTAAACTGGGGTGGCTCACAATTCCGTACCGTTACAATACCCCCCCAATAAGAGGTTGAAGGCCGAAGCGTTCAAACTCTTATTGCCTAGACCTAAGAGGATCAGTGAGGATATGGTGCCGCAACCCCCCTGAACACTACTAAATCATGGGTTCTTACCCCCCTAGTCTGGCGACTGCGACAGCACCCATCCGATCTTACTGGACTTCTCTGTTCGAGATCCCAACACCGAAAAATCGAACAGATACCCGACCCAGTAACGCCTGACTTTAAAACATGTAATTAAAAATTGACAAGCGGCCTTCCACCGCTCCATATCCCACAACTGATTTGTTTCCTCTTAGCCGTACTGGTTCATTGACAACGTACTGGCTCATTTTATATTATAGACCCTAAAGAATAATATTAATAAAACAATATTGGTTTACAATGGTACACATAAATTCCAGTTAAATTGAATAATATTCCCCATACACTATTGCCCTCCAAAATGATACATAGATTATACAAGGTATCTTTAACTACTATATATGTGTAGGATAAAAAATTCATAACATATGAAAAATCTATATGGACAGTAATATACACATCTTATTTTCCAGACACTATCTCATCCTGAACGTTTTCCATTAGTTGTCAGTGTTAAATAAATGTTTTAATCATTATTGGCATCAATTAGTATTTAATTTATAATTCCAATTTGAATTTAAATGAAAATAAAGTTAAGTTCATTGTTAAAAATCATTGTTTCTATTAATTTTATTACTAAATTAATTTAATTGTATTTAATTTACTTTAACTAATTCAATTAATCTCAAAAGTTACAGTAATGGCCTCATTATTATTTGGTCTGTAAAAAAATTTAATTTCAATTCCTTTCTATCACAATAAGGTTTTACTTCAGATACTGATTCAGCAGACTACAACATTCTTTGTTATTGTCACCAAGTATGTCTGTGAACCTTAGTCTCAACATACCACACGTGTTTATATAAACACTAGTCTGCAAGACTCACATAGTATAAACATTCTGGTTACATCATGTACTAACACCTGTACTTTTCAGTCTTTATAAATTTTTTAGATAACATATTTATCAATGTCTATTTCTTACAGTTCAACCAAATATACTTTTAATTCACCTTTCAATTATTATTTCTCTTTTAATTACAATTTCTATTTAATGCTATTATCTCAATACCATTATTATTATTATTACACTCTTTTCACACCTGTAAACATTTTACTCTATCTGATTAGTATTATGAACTTTATACTTACAATACACATTCCACCTATTGACATGAATACAAAATACGCACCACACACACACACACCAATACCTCCGTGTAACCTCTGAAACATTTAACAACAAGGTTATTTCATACAAACAATTTAACCTTTTATAATACATACAATTAATTTCACTACACATGTATTTACAATTCTTCAGCAATAATTATTCAGTTATGTCACACTTCAATATCAAAATTCAGCTAGGTCATTACCATATATTAACATATTTAAAATGTTCATTTATGAATTTCAACCTCCATCGTCAAAAATTAATCGGGGTTTCAAATAACAATTTTCAATTTTATTTACATTCTGTATACGGTTATCTTGTATATAGTAACCATAAAATTTCTGTTTGTTCATTTTACCATAATAATCATATACCAGGTCAACATCAGTATTCTTTGTAAAGTCTCCGTCAGTAAATATTTCCAATATCGGGTCAGTTACTCTTTCATCATACAGTAAATTACTCTTGTTTAAACATACTTCTAACATTTCTTTCCACTCACCATAATCTCTCTGTAATTCATACAATTCTGTCTCTTTGTCAATACACCATTCTCTATTTAAATCTCTCTCATCATAATGCCATATCACACTTTCTCTCTCATTCCATGCAGAGGGTACAAAATTATTCAACAAAAATAAACAACTCAAATCTTTCACTACTAAGGGTCTCTTGCCCAAAAATAACACTTTTGAACACTCTGGTTCATCACAAATAAGGGGAAAATTTACTCTCTGCCCTACACATTCAACTACTCTCTCTCTCCATTCTTTTTCTAATTCAACAACACTAATTATTACTCCATTACAACTTATCATTTTCTCACTCTCACTTACTGTTTCACTATCTATTTTCACCGTATCGCTTTCTGATACCACATTCTTAATTATATCATCATTTTCAGCATTATTTCTCTCACTTGTTACTTGTTTATTGTCATTATTACTATTACTTTTAATCTGTTCTCCTATTGACTCTATTATTTGTTCTTTAAATGTATTGAAACATTCATTCGTCTGTTGTTTCATATCATATAAACGCTTATCAAATTTTTGGTCAATATTATTTATATCGCCCTTTAACTCATGGAACTTAACATCACTTACATCAAAACGACTATTTATAATGTCAAATTTACTATTCTGTTCATTGAATTTTAACTCTAACATTGTTTGTATCATTTTAAACATTTCGTAATTATCATCAGACTTTTTATTTTGGATAGGTGTCACTAGATTTTCTATTTTGTCGTCAGTGATGCCGACTTCATTGTCATTATTTTTATTTTCTCTATTTGATTTTGGGGTCGTTTGGATCCCCGAATCATCTGTAACATTTATTTCATTTGTAATATCTGGTTTTATTTTATTGTCCTGACTCCCATCTGGAGTCGAGTGGACCTCAATATTATGCATAATAGCCGATTCATCAAAATTGTCAACATTAGTTACTTCATTGACATCGTCATTATTCGCTGCCATTTTATACAAGTTTATATAATGTTACAGTATTATTAATCTTATCCACTATTGACTTAACCCTTTTTATATTTAATTTACCAAAGCGTCCTCCCTCTCAAATAACCCTTTCTGCAGCTTAATTAAGTCTGGCGAATATAGGTTGTAACCTATACTCGCGTCGCTGTACGGGGGCCAAATGTAACTACTCAATTAATTAAATTATAATTCTCTTACCTTAGGGTTTTATTCCAAAGTCTTTCAGACGAAAACAGCTGCAAAAAGGATTGCTTGGATTTGATATGTTCAATAATTACGTTAACACATGTGATACTGTCTAAAACACATACTTATTTTTATTTATCAAAAATTCGCCTTTCTTTTATGTTATTACAATCTTTCAACGATAGTACAACTGGTTGAAATTATTTCTTATCTCTATCGAGTTTTATTTTGGTTAATATTATAAGTGATATTGTTAACTAATTAAAACATTGAAAATGAACCAGTGGATAACCTCTATCTTAGCACACGCAAACTCATTCTGTTACATTGATCTTTAAATAAACTCCGCCCCTGAGAGAACTCTATCGTACAAAGTATTGGTGTTATATATTTTCCTTTTATAACGAATAATCACCAGTTAGTTGGCATTGGTTTTAATATGCATATTGAATGTTTCTAGTTACCCATACGCAGCGTACTCCTAGGATTAGTTGCGCGAACTGGTGTTGAATACTTGCTTCGATCTCACGCACTCCGGTACTCGTTTAACACGTTTACTGTTTGTGGTTAAAAGCCCTTACTGTTTTATACATTAAGGTTCCACATTATACATTATGATTAAGTCGGCCGAATTAATTTTATTCGCACTAATTTTTTGCAGACTGGCCGCGCGGAACTGTTTTTGAGTTGTTTAAATAGATAGGCCCAATTAATCTAGGCCTATCTTATGCCCGAGGCCACTGGTTTTAATTTACGCACTTTACTGTCTGATGCTGGCTGTCTGTTGTGCACTCTCTAATGACACACTGCATACTGTATGCTGCTTATTACCACTCTCTCTGATGACACACAGCAGACTGTAGACTGTTTCACAAAGCTGCTGCTATGTGATTACGCAATGCGTCTGGCAGTTGTTTTGTCTGGCTGTATGTGTGTTGCATTGCTGTACTGGAGGCTCCTTACAGGTGAAAGTCTGGCAATTTGGAAAGTGCTTAAAATGATGATTTGAATTAATATGAAATTAAACTGGGGTGGCTCACAATTCCGTACCGTTACAATAGTAGTGCATTATGCTGTAGCCTTTTTCCCGGTCCTCCCTCCCCATCATTTGTCACTGTACAGGTCACCTTCCGATATACCGCGGTTACGCCTATAACGCGGGGGAAAGTATGTCACCCGACAACCGCGCTATATCAGGCTTCTACTGTATTGACATTGTTACATGCTCAAAAGTTAAGACGTATTTTTCAGTATAACTCATTAATATTTTAATTGTTTCAGGGAATTGATCATTTTGAAGACATTGGACCATGCGTGGTAATGGCTTCTCCTGGCATGATGCAAAGTGGATTGTCGAGAGAACTATTTGAATCTTGGTGTACAGATGCAAAGAATGGAGTTATCATAGCAGGTATTCAAATACATGTTTATGCATATTATCAGGTAGAATTATGTGCCCTTCTAGTTTGTTATTTATAGTTGCAGATCTAAAAGAATTTGATTACGAAGGAGTATAATTTTTAAAATGTCAGTAAAGTTAATCACAGAAAAGGTTTTCTTACTTCTTTCCTTTTACATTTTGAGTATTTTTTAATCACTCTCCGAACCATTACAGTTATTTCAGTTGTTATTCTCATTAACTTTACGTTTTTAAAGCTATTTCTCAGTAATCTGAAAGTGGTACAATATTCTTGAAGAGAAGGGCTTAGCTCTCTCTTAGTTTCCTCCCTACTATGGATCTACCATGAGTTACTTACATCGCTATTTTTCACATTATTAGGTTTTACTTTACGGTTTCCAAGATTATTAATAATTAATAATAATTATTATAGATAAGGCATATTCAAAAACTCTGTTATAATTATTTTAAGACATATATGATGTAGCTTCCAAAAGCCAGTATTTTTTCTTTATCTGTTAGAATGTTTCAGAATTATATGTACTGTAATCAAAACAATATACAGGATTATATAGAGCATTATTGGACAGAAAATGTTAACAAGCTCTGAAAATGGAATACAGTTAATGAGGGTGGTAAAAGAAGAAGTAGTTGTTCAGATAAAAACAAAAATTGTGTGTGTGTGTCGCTCATCTGAAAAGTGTGAATAGGCATTATTATGGGCAGATACGTGCTTATTAATTATAAAATAACATTTTCTTATCACTGATAAGCTGGCCAATAAGGACACCGAAGTCCATCTGGGGGAGAAGCCTCTGGAAATGAAGTCTACATTTGCATCACACCAAATTCATAAAATCTATAGAAAGAAGCAGAAGAACAGGCAGAATGGGGAAAATGGGAAATCAGTAAGGGAAAACACAGGAAATTGTGGCAACTTTCCTATTAACAGCTGAGCATGACTGTCTTGCAGGACATCTTGCACAAATGAAGATCCACCAGTCAAGCTAATGCACCATTTGCCATGCCCCAAATTCTACCGTGGATGCTTACCACATCCTGCATTGCATTGGACTCAATCCAGCCTATCTGCAAAAGGACAACCTAGGGGACGCCAGGAGCAAGATGGAATAACTTTCCATACCACCCTAGGAACAACAACACTTCCTTAACAATTTAAATTGGAGATCATTAACTATTTGTATATTATTTAAATATTGGTAACAATTTGTATTATATGTATAAGCAGTTGTAAATAGTTGACTGGAACTTAATTTGATTCAGACCGTAAAAACCTCGAGGCCCCTTGCTTTTAATAGTGGAAGTAATTGGCTCTGATACCAAATACTTTAGATAAGAGAAACATTAACTTTTGTGATAGTACAACCTATTTAAATTAGAAATTTGTCCCTAGTTTGGACGTCAACTGTGATAGTACAAGCACTTACTACTTTTAAAATATTAATAAACCATAATAAGAAATAAAGTTGTAGCGTGATCCTAAGTGGTCAATTCGCTTGTAAAAAAAAATAAACTTACCTTACAGGCCGGGAGTTCTTCACACGAACCTGTGAATTATAAGCGTGATTTAGGGTATACGTATAAATTAATGTATTCGACTCTCATTCCTTGTTAACTCACTCAGTTTTTATTAGACATTTTTCTTAAACATTTTTTATGACACATGATGACACAAACTTTGTGATCTAACTTTTACTGATAATTAAACTTAATTGATTTTAAATTTTTATTCACTGTTTACTTACTTTTACTTTCTAATCCTTTCGGGCGCCATCTTGCATTTGCACCAACTGCAAGAAACAAAAATATGTACTTACCAGAGTCGGGTTCTTTTCGGCGAACTCAGGAGAACAGATTATGGTTATTTGAATAAAATAGACTAAATACTTGTATTCTTCTCATGATCTTGTTTATTATGCATCTGCCCCAAACTCATTTTTTACTACAAAACAAAGTCATTACTACAAGTCATTCGATTCCCATTTTCTACTTCAAAACTTTATCTCTTTTTCTTTCTCTTTTTAATTCTGATACAACTTGTTAGATATACAATAACAATAATTCTACTGCCTGATTTTAAACATTAGAGTAAATTAGAGATACTGAAAAAACATAAAATCTATTTCCTAGAACACAAACCAGCCTTCTTTGTTTATATACTTTCACACACACACACACACACACACACACACACACACACACACACACACACACACACACACACACACACACACACACACACACACACACACACACACACACACACGCACGCACGCACGCACGCACGCACGCACGCACGCACGCACGCACGCACGCACGCACGCACGCACGCACGCACGCACACACACACACTCGCACGCACGCACGCACGCACGCACACACACACACACACACACACACACACACACAGTTACTTTAGTCCCTTAGAAATCTCGTTTTTTGTTTAAAATTTTATTTTATTATAATTTCGATTAACCCTTGTTAAATATTTAGGTACACTTTTTTTCTTTTTTACTTAGCTGTTCAATGAGTCCTGAAGACGTCACATTATTTTAAGCGCACATTTGTTAATTTTTAAACTGATAATCTCCGAAACTGTTATTTACATTTTATATATGAATTTCGATTTTTTCACATTTTTAAATATGTTATTCACATTTTATTTAACTGCGGGCGCGACGAAAAATTACGCTCGGTCGGCAGACGCGCAGACAGATTGCGTCCGTAGTTGTTAGGTGTTCATGGCCGACTGACTAGACGAACGGCACTATTTTGTGTAGTTGCCGTGGCTGTTTACCAACTTTTCATTGTCTTGAGCTCTCGTATCACTACGCCAGTATAAGGTTTGGTCTGGCGCAGCCGCATTCCAAGGCTGGGATTGTCTCTGACGTAAGATCGTCTGATGTTGTTGTATAATCTGTTACACAACTTGTAAGTCACTGGAGCTGACCTTGACACATTTTCGCTTGTTTGTCTGCTACGTTGTTATAATTTATGAA
Organism: Magicicada septendecula; assembly: GCA_034769895.1. Lineage (NCBI taxonomy): Eukaryota > Metazoa > Arthropoda > Insecta > Hemiptera > Cicadidae > Magicicada > Magicicada septendecula. Next base: position 1,256,865,092 of record CM068367.1, read on the forward strand.
TAATATTTACAATCACTCCTGCCAATTTCGTTACCCATAAAATTTACCTTTATTCTCAATTTATGTTTATATCTCCCGAAATTATTATTACATTATAAAAATGCTATTTATTTTTATTAAAATACAGTGATTTCTTATATTACCCCAGGTAGGCCAAAATGTCCCATTACAATACCCCCTCAATGAGAGGTTTTATGCCGAAGCATAAAAACTCTCATTGACACACTCATACTTGCTAAAGGGATCAGCAAGGATATGTCGCCACAACCCCCTTAATGGTTTACAAACAAAAAATGTTATTAACTCACCCTTGGTCCAGTGACTGTGACCGCACCTGAATGACCTTACTGGACTTCTCTCTCGAGATCCCAACACCATAAAGTCAGCCAGGTACTTAACGCTCCTGCTCTGATGCGCTGGCCAGCTCAGGACCGCCGCCACAGCATCACCAAACACTGAAACAACAAATCAAAATATCAACTAGTGGCCTTGTACAATACTATATCTCTAACTGATCTGTTTCCCCTTAGCGGTGCTGGTTTACGTTAAGAAGCACTGGTTTTTCTCTTAACCTCTAACTTATATATGAATACATGACCTAACATGATACATTTTTTTTTTAAATTCCATAATCTCATTCTGTCTACTTTATCTTTTTAACTTTTATCCCAAAATTCAAAATACATTCCTCTGATTCTATCAGAATTTAACTAAACATTTCCCATTACCATATTACAAATACCTTGTAACAGTACATAAAGGCCCCATACTTTAATTATGGGATCTGAGGTTATTTTTCCAATGTTTTATTGTACAATTATCAACTGCAGAATGGTTAGGTCCATTGTCCCTATATACGAAGGAACAGCGCAGATTCGGTGAGATGAGTACAATACCAAGGTCACCGTTGGACGAACGAAAGCCGGTCGAGGAAATGGCGGTGTATATGACGACAGATTATAAATATTCATTGTGATTGGTTCATGAAGCTGTTTCGTCATAACAAAAGACAATGACGCATAAAACACAACGCATGTAACTAGGCGTTGTCCCATCAAACAAAGCCTGATGACGTAAAACACACACACACACACAAGCACAATTTTGCATATTCCTCTGTCTCAGTTCAACGCAGTAATCCAAAGGGTCAGCAGCGATGTATCGCTGTCTGGGCAGTTTTGCAACAAAAGTTTAAATTTACTAGAAACTAAAACAAAAATGTGATAGTGGAGCAGTAGAGGGCTCAAGTTTTTTATTAACAGTAACACTAAAAAGATGTAAAATCAGTGCACAACGTATAAAACAAGAACCATGAGGCGAACACCGGCCATACCTTAGAAGAACAGCCAACTTCAGCTAGGGATCAACTCCAACCACACTTAGAGAAGTTGAAACATTATCACCTTTTATTTCATTAAGAATGAGCTCATTTATCGATATTAACAAAATTTGATCAATGTATTTACAATGGGGCGAATGAATGTGAGTGCGAATGAGTGAACGCATGGCCATGATCACATATGCAAACAGCATTGGTTTGTGTAGTTGTTAGGATAGGATCATTATATAATTAGAGCTGCAGCCAAAAGTCAAAATTTTATAAAAGAGTAACAAGATTCACAATAGTGGAAAGAATATGACTGAACAGATTTTGAATAAAATTAACCACCATTTTGTTTTGTACCATTGGGAGTGACGCCATTTTGAGGCATTGTTAATTATATATGTGTATTTTGTTTCAACTATTAAAATCCAATAATTACACTCAGTGAACTATCAGTGTTCTTATTTCTATCAACCTTTTTTGAATCTGAATCTCGCCGAAAATGAACCCTGGCCCCCTTAGAGAGAGATTTATAAGAGAATGAAAAGCACGTGCTCTCACATATTTAAATTTGGTAAGTACATGTGTTTACCTTATAACGATCATATTTATATGTACATAAAAATAAAAATTTGTGTGTATAAGTGTGAGTGTGTTAACAACCTTTCCTCCTAGGATTAATATTTTAAAACAATTAAATTCATTTAAAATTAACACAAAAGCATCTAAGTACATCATAAAATCAACTACATATTCTACATCATGTTAAATTACTCGTAAAGTGAATAATTCATAAACGTGTATGTCTGATAGTTATGTATGTTTTATTGTATTTGCATAATCTAAACCACACCCTTGGTGGAAACATGTGCTCGGTTCATTTACGTACATTAGGCTTTTCGGGTCCAGAGTTGCGTTAAGCAGAAAGAGGCTGAGGTTGTTGGGTATAGAAATAACATAATACACCTCATGAGGCTAACGAATTTGGTTTTATTTTGTTAAATATGTTGCAAATTGATACATGAATAACCAATAATACTTGTTAAAAATTCAAAATGGCGGCGATGTCATTCCACACTTGACCTCTGTTCAAGGTTACATACATATACTTTCTGATTTTATGGAAACTACTTCTTTAGTCTTGTTACGACCATCATTAAAAATTCTAATTCTCTTTATTTTTAATAATCATAATTATTAACCATACTTCACAAACCAACGCCTCAGGTTATATTAAGTTGATCAACATAGATATGCACTCTCACTTTCTCACTCTCTCACTTACTTTGACTTTACACATATTTGTGAAATTTTGAGCTCATTTAGTAATTTTGAATTTAGATAATAGTTAATAAAGGGCTTTCCTGAAAATGATGTGGCGTAGACTCCTCCTTAGTTGTCCATGGCGGTTGGCAGGTGTTCAGCCGGTTTTCGTGTTATCATGTTTCCCACTGACTCTAATTTAAATACATTTTTGTTTATTCACTGCTTCTACTAATAGTTATTGTTAACTTTTGATGATGATTATTTCATTTTGTGAAGTAAATGTTACATTTTTGGCATGGAACTGCCCACTGAAAATGTCGAGCGTATGTGCTCACTGACTGCTTTAGATGAACTGGGGCGAGGCAGACACAATTATTATGCAGATTGGTGGGGTCTGACATCATGGTGCATTGTTCTTTTAGCCAACGCCCGGTATAACACGTAATTGTTTTATGTCGTCATTGTTTGTTTGTAACGATTTGTCTCAGTGGGCCAATGAAAAGTTCGTATTGTCAATTTGTTGCGCCTAAACCACCATTACATTTGTTTAATTTCACTTGTACTCCAATGACCTTGGCTTGTCTCCCCTCTGGTGAATTTGCGTATCTACTGGGACTGGTGTAAACTAACTTTGCCCTTGCTAATATATATGATCACAATAAAATTTACAATGGCAATATGCCTAATACCATTATTCTGGTACAGGTAAATCTGTACTGTTACAAAACCCCCTCAATGAAAGGTTTGGTGTCGAGACACAAAAACTTTCATTGACTCATTCATACTTTTCTAAAAGGATCAGTTCAGATATGTGCCACAACCCCCTGTAGTGTTAATATAAAAATAAAATCTCAATCACCCTTGGTCCTATAGTGTCGATCGTACCTGTCTGACCTTACTGGACTTCTCCTGAGAGATCCTACACCATAAGGCCATGAGGCACTGCACGCTCCTGTTCTGACGCTCCGGCCAGCGCAGGACCGCGGTCACAACACCATAAAACTCTGAAACATTCAATACAAAATTTTAAAATAGTGGCCTTATTTATATACATATCCGCAACTGATATGTTTCCCCTTAGATACATTGGTTTGTGATTTGAGGCGTTGGTTTCTTTACTAATAAAATTTCAAATAACACAATAAAACATAACAAGATTTAAGATAGATTATCCTTCTACTTTTCAACACTCCTATATATTTTTATCAATTTCTCTGACTCCAGCCAATATCAATTTGCTTCTTTCATCATAAGAAATTATACTCTTATACTAAACACAAAACAACTTTAACTCTCAAACAACAACTACTATTTTTTTTTTCATTTATTTCAAATAACATCAGTATATTTAACTATCATGGCAGCACTTCAAAACTATCTATATTTCTTTACTCATTTTCTTTACTTTAATTTTCCCTTTTTATAACAGAATCATTTCCAGAGATTTGTTACCCTAACATAAAATTTAATATTATTACCGTCACTACCCCTGTAGTAACCTCCTGACCTATCGTACCATCAACATAATAAAACACAATAAAACATTGTACATCATAAGCATTAAACACTAACATTGAACAATTCACATTAACCAATTTACATTTACATAACTTGTAGCAAAACTTTACAATATTATTACTATCAACTCTCTATTCAACTTTTAATTTTTAACATTCATTTAGATTCTATACAAAAAATTTCAAATTTATCATTTACCTTTCAGTTACAATTACCTTCCTACCATGAATTTTCCTTTTCTAACCCTTTTATCCTTATTTAGTTTGGGTGACTCTCTATTATTCATTATTTTCTCTATCTTATTTTGGCATTGTCAATCTAACCTTACTCACCTCTTTTTAACTAACAACCGCTTCTAACCATTAACATATTATGACACCAATATCTATATAATAACCCCCTTCACAAATCCCATTTAAAACCTCTGGCACCGCTCATTTTGTCTTTTATATAAGGATGTATGTTATCTACCTATGCTCATTCCCTTATGTTGGTTCCTGGATTCTACCTAAGGCAACCCTTTCCGGCACACAACGGTCCCTTCCTGTCCCAACACCTTTCGTTGCGGACTCCTACACCGGATCCTTATTACAAAATATCATCAACAACAACTATATAATTACCATTCACATTACTCACCTTTACATATAACACTAACCACTGTGTCCCTAAAATATCTAACACCTCTTTATATATTATCTGTATCTCAACACTTTATTTTCACTAACTCCCAATAACTCTATTTAACTAACTCCAATGCCCTTATTTATCACTATTACCCAAACTCTTTTACAACATTTCAACTTAATACACCACTAGAAAATTCATCACTTACCTACTAACAACAATACATCTCCAGATCCAAATATATTATATGCGTAATCATTTACTAACCCTTTAGAATTTAAATTCCATAATATCATTTCAAAATCATTATTACCTTAATTATTCTTCAATATTTAAAATTCTACAATGCATGGTTTACATAAAAAATACATAAAATACACAACAGCAAAGTACACAAATACATTGACATTAATATACACAAAAATATACAATCCACATAATCATTAAATCATTTACCAAAACTCAGTCATAAACAGTCCATCCTGAAAAACACTGTTCACATAATTAAATGTTCATAAACACAATTAGAATAATTAGCCTCCATCGTCAAATAATAATCGAATCTTAAAACTATACAAATCATTTATTATTGAATCTCTTATATTCATATCATCAATGTACATACTATTCAAATTTTTATAATTTTCCACAATCTCATATAACTCCTGATCGGGTATGTTTCTGTCACCTTCAGTAAAATCAGTCATAATTCGGTATTTTGTAAAGTCATTATTCTCGTTCTCTCCTACTACTTCAGTCTCATTGCAAGGTAAGTACTTGTTATTATTTTCACTTCTCTCTCCACCTAACCTTTCTATAAACTCTTCATAATTTCTACATATCTTATAAATTTCTACTTCTCTGTTTCTCAAAATATATCTCTCACTATCATACCATCTCTCTCTCTTAAAACATCTCTCTCTTTCCACATTTGCATCGGGCACTACTACTCCATAAAAACACCTCCTGGCCTCACCAGGTACACTAACACAAAAAACAAAGGGATCATTTGGAGACCATACATCTCCCACATAAACTCTAGAGGAACCTTCCTCCTCAAATAACAATTTCGGAGTCTTTACTCCAACTATACCACTGGGAAAATTTGCCCTCTGCTCACTATACTCACTTAAACTCTCCTTACCCCCACTTTCACTCTCATCTACAACTGTCACCTCACCATTAACCTCTATTCTCATTAAATTTTACTATTACTACCAACATCCACACTATTATCTCCTGTTACCATATTTTTATTTATTTTATCGTCATTTCCACTACTACTTACCTTGTCATCTTTGTTCCATTCAAATTTGTTTATTACTTTCTCATTTTCTAATTCTATTTTGTCTAACTTTGTACCTATTTCACTTAATCTTTTGTCCAAATTGCAACCTTGTTTCTTAAATTCTTTTTTGATGTCGTTAAATTGTTCATCAAATTGGTTTAATTTACTATTCAATTGACCGTTTTGTATTTGCATTAACTGAAAGAGATCTTCCAGTGAAACTTTATTCATAATAGGCATTGAGTTCAACACCAATGATTCTGTATTTGTATTTTCTACATTAATGCTTTCGTTATTATCTGCCATTTTGTCGTACTGATGGTACTAAATTTGTCTTATTTGCTATGTACGTCTCTTTATACTATATGTAATTTCCATAGATAACCTCTCTTGTTACGCTTATTTCTTTACCCTTCTACCTCCGCTTTTCTGCTTATTTATATAATTTTGATTTTATATAAAGTCACCGTTCGGGCAGCCATCTGTTAAATTACTCGTAAAGTGAATAATTCATAAACGTATATGTCTGATAGTTATGTATGTTTTATTGTATTTGCATAATCTAAACCACACCCTTGGTGGAAACATGTGCTCGGTTCATTTACGTACATTAGGCTTTTCGGGTCCAGAGTTGCGTTAAGCAGAAAGAGGCTGAGGTTGTTGGGTATAGAAATAACATAATACACCACATGAGGCTAACGAATTTGGTTTTATTTTGTTAAATATGTTGCAAATTGATACATGAATAACCAATAATACTTGTTAAAAATTCAAAATGGCGGCGATGTCATTCCGCACTTGACCTCTGTTCAAGGTTACATACATATACTTTCTGATTTTATGGAAACTACTTCTTTAGTCTTGTTACGACCATCATTAAAAGTTCTAATTCTCTTTATTTTTAATAATCATAATTATTAACCATACTTCACAAACCAACGCCTCAGGTTATATTAAGTTGATCAACATAGATATGCACTCTCACTTTCTCACTCTCTCACTTATTTTGACTTTACACATATTTGTGAAATTTTGAGCTCATTTAGTAATTTTGAATTTAGATAATAGTTAATAAAGGGCTTTCCTGAAAATGATGTGGCGTAGACTCCTCCTTAGTTGTCCAAGGCGGTTGGCAGGTGTTCAGCCGGTTTTCGTGTTGTCATGTTTCCCACTGACTCTAATTTAAATATATTTTTGATTATTCACTGCTTCTACTAATAGTTATTGTTAACTTTTGATGATGATTATTTCATTTTGTGAAGTAAATGTTACATTTTTGGCATGGAACTGCCCACTGAAAATGTCGAGCGTATGTGCTCACTGACTGCTTTAGATGAACTGGGGCGAGGCAGACACAATTATTATGCAAATTGGTGGGGTCTGACGTCATGGTGCATTGTTCTTTTAGCCAACGCCCGGTGTAACACGTAATTGTTTTATGTCGTCATTGTTTGTTTGTGACGATTTGTCTCAGTGGGCCAGTGAAAAGTTCGTATTGTCAATTTGTTGCGCCTAAACCGCCATTACATTTGTTTAATTTCACTCGTACTCCGATGACCTTGGCTTGTCTCCCCTCTGGTGAATTTGCGTATCTACTGGGACTGGTGTAAACTAACTTTGCCCTTGCTAATATATATGATCACAATAAAATTTACAATGGCAATATGCCTAATACCATTATTCTGGTACAGGTAAATCTGTACTGTTACAATCATAATAAACACTGTTGTTATTACATTACAAATAAACAATTCACCTTTTTCCTTGACCAAAATTACACACTTTACATCTTTAAATTTGCATATAAAATTATAAAATTTACATTTTAATCTCAATTGAATGTTTATTAATTAATCATCAATTATTTATCCCTTAATTTTTTTTTTCAACCTTCATTTTACATAATATTTCATTTATTATTCCATTTTATTAATTTGGGTGATTCTCAGTTATTCATACAAAAATTCACTTTATCTACTTGGCATTTACCTGTAATCTTTCCCCTTTTATGATTCTAACGCTCACTTACAAATTCTTTATATAGTATGACACCCATCTACCAAAACATCTACCAACCATTCTCTACCTCTAACTTACTACTCTAATTCATTTCGCATCATTCTACCCTTATAACAAAAATACTCTCTACCCCTTTGTACTCAGGATGTGTGTTCCCTCCCTATGCTCATTCCCTTATCTGGTTCCTGGACCCTCCCTAGGTAACCCTTTCCGGCGCATAATGGTTCACCTCCCGCCACAACGCTTTTCGTTGAGGACTCCTTATCACACCACCCCCCTTACAAAATTCCTCTATCAACTAATTACTCTCCCATTACATCACTTTCATCTACAAAATATCTCCATATATTTATTACCTCAATATATCAATCATTACTCTACATATTTTCCCCATAGCTACTGTGTCACTATTACTTCTCAAATTCGACTTTACTTTTACTCACAATAATATTATTCTCTCTAACACCACTAAAATTACCTTTGACTAACTCATATACCTTATTTATCATTATCACCCAAGTTCTATCTTTTACAACTTTATATTTATTCACTATTTATTATCCAGTTGAAATCTCATAAAATAATAGAACTATTTTAGGTTTAATAACAAGTTTTATATACAGAAAAAAGGTTTACCTATGGGGTCTTCATTATCCCCTATTCTTGCTGAAATATACATGAATGATTTTGAAAAGCAATTAATAACTCCACTAAGTATAAAGACAATATAAAATTATGGTCTAGATATGTTGATGATGTATTAGTAATTTGGGAAGGAAGCATAGAAGAAGTGCATGAGTTTATTATAAATGAGGTAAATAATAAGGATAAAAACTTACAATTGAAAGAAGAGATAGGAGGTAAGAAAATAAATTACTTAGATTTAAACATAGAAATTAAAGATAATGAGAAACTACAGTTTGGGATATTTAGGAAAGAGTCGTATTCTGATATAATTATACCAAGAGAGTCTTACCACCCATATAGATATAAAATGGCGGCAATCAATTCATTTTGTTACAGAGCTCAGAAGTGTTTAAAAGAGACCGAATCAAAAGATAGGGAGTTAAAAACGATAAAGGGAATTGTAAGGAATAATAATTATAACACCAACATAGTGGATAAAGTTATGAAAATGGTTAACATACAAAAAGCTAAAATAGAACCAGAAAAAAAGAATTATACAGGGTCATTGACATACATAGGTTCACATACTAGAAAAATTATAAAATGTTTTAATAAATATGGAGTAGATATAGCTATTAAAAAATGTGAAACGGTATTTGATAAGATAAGGAATAAGAATATAGAAAAAATTCCAGTATTACAGAAAAACGGAATTTATAAATTAAAATGTAAAGACTGCAACAAAGTGTACCTAGGTGAGACAGGACGAAAATTCGTATGCAGGTTGTCTGACCACAAACGTGGAGAAGGTCATAGAACAACCAGTTCGTTATATGCAAGACACTTCGTAGAAGACAACCATAAGTTTGTTAATCCTTTGGAAGAATACGAAATTGTAAAAGTAGTAAATAACACAGTTGAAAGGAAGCTTAGAGAGGAGTTAGAAATATTGAAAGAAAGAGAAAAAGGGTTAGACAATTTAATTAATATTAAAATTAAATTTGATAATGAAGAAATATTTTATAACATGATTAAGAAGTAAATGTTAGAGGACAGATAGATAAGATTAAGAATTATATTGCATAGTACTAATTGGATGTTTTAAAATAAGGGTGTGTGACTGACCCACGTGTGTGGAGAGGAAGAGGGTAAGTTTAAAAGGATGCACACACACACACACACACACACACACACACACACATACACACACACACACACACACAACACTGAAACACAAGGAATTTGCTAGAAAAATATGTAACTGTACAGATGGTGTGGGACAGGGTTTAGGGGGTGGGGAAGGGTCATTTATATTATAGCTTGTTGTGTGTGAGCAGGGTGGGGGAGAGGGGTGAAGGGTTTGTTTTCACATATTTCCTGTCTATTCCGATCTGACGATGGGCTGTGAAGCTTGAAAGCGCTAATCGGGATAATTTTTATATAGTGGTGTGCAACAGTGATCATTCTGATTGTGATTTCAACCACTAACACAAATTTCTTCATTAAACACAATAATATTATTCTCTCTAACACCACTAAAATTACCTTTGACTAACTCATATACCTTATTTATCATTATCACCCAAGTTCTATCTGTTACAACTTTATATTTATTCTCTATTTATTATCCAGTTTAAATCTCATAAAATAATTAAAATTCATCATCAAAATTTAGTTGTATAACAATCATTAATCAATTCATTCATCTCAAATCATTTCATTCAATCAATACTTGAAAACAAAAATTACACTATGTTATTTGTTATTACAAACTCTCATTATATATTTTGTCTGATAAAATATTATTATTATCATTAAACAATCTCTACTACATACACATTGTTTACATTAAGAACATCTTACAACATAGACACAATAAACTTCACTATTAATTTATTTATAATTCTCCATCATTATTTTTCAGTTTACCACACTTCATTTCCTCATCTGGCCATGTCATTACCATAAATTAAAATATTTAAAAATGTCCATTCACTCATTTTAATTTCAACCTCCATCATCATATAAATATCTAACATATTTATAATATAAATCATTGTTATACACATACAAATTATTATTATTATTATAATAGCCATTATCAGCATCATCTATTAATTCATATAACCTGTCTACATTTGTGATCTCAGATCCGTCTCCATCAGTATTTTTATTCAATATAAAATCAGTTATTTTATCATCATCAAAATAATTATCCATCTCTATTTTCCAATGCAAGTCACTTTTTTCATTTCTTTCAATATCTAAAACCTGCACTAACCTTTCATAACCTCTATTTAGTTCAAAAATCTCTATCTCTCCCTCTCTCATCACAACACCATATCACATTTTCTCTCTCATCCCACACAGAGGGCACTAACTCATAAAAATTCGGGGAACAACTCAAAGACCTCATGTCTCCCAATAATAAGGGACTCTTGCCCTTCAACAACATTTGTAAACACCTTGGTTCACAATAAACCTGGGGAAAATTTACCCTCTGCCACCCTTCTACCTCTATACTATCTTTCCACTTTCTCTCTGACTCATAATTTCGCAATGATGTGAATTTACACAAAATCTAGTCACGTTAATTTTTTCTTATTGAATTATTAATTATTGCTTAATAAGTACCTATATTAAATAAAGGCAGCCCAGTAATTGCTCGTACACACATTCATACCTTATTTAAATTCTTCCCCCAAAATATGGAGCCCTTCATTATAATTTTCATGATTGTAAAAGTTTCATTATTAATTTTTGTTTATTAGCGCTTTTATTAACTTGTCATGGCTATTGGTTTAAAATTACAGGTACTTCTCTGGTTATGTCCCTCCAGACCACGTGTTGCCAGCAGTATATTATAGTTTGTCCAAAATACGTTTTCACTGTTAAGTTGTTCACTGCACTTCTGTTTGATGTTATACAGTCCTCTCACGCTTTCTATGACTCTGTTTTTTTTTTTTTTTTTTTTAATTTAATCACATTTTAATACTTTGGTTAAAATTTTGAAAGTCTTAAAAAAAAGTTTTCGGCTCGCCAGCCTATGTGTTCACCCGGCCGGATGGATGTTTTTTAGTCGACTCACGCCAAAAACCAACGCTTCAGGATGGTGATAAATATTCTCTTCCTGACCAGCTCGCCCTGTGATTGGTCAAAGGGCACCACGTCACACGCTAATTAGTTAGAATCGTCTTACTTCCGTTATTAACTTTGGGTTCGAGAGTACATACCTTGCCGTGACCTTGTGTGTCCTCTGAGCACAAGTCGCCAAAAGGCGGCACACACGCGCGCTCTTACACATTCCTCGACGCTTAATTGTTCTCGTACCTGGCTCTGCCTGACACCGAGTTTAACACAGGGTGTTAAACAAATCAAGTTTTCGTGACAATAAATGGTGCCCAAACAAATTGGCCCCAAATTATTATAAAATTAAAAAAATAGACCTTCCTTTTTGTTTGCCCCGTTACAATACCCCCCAATAAGAGGTTTTCTGTTGAAACAGAAAAACTCTCATTGCTAAACCCTAAGAGGATCAGCGAGGATATGGTGCCAACAACCCCCCTTTAATTCCTTAATACATCATGGGTAAACTACCCCCCTAGCTTGGCGACTATGGCTGCATCTGCCCAACATTACTGGACTTCTCTGTGCGAGATCCCAACACCGTAAAGTCGGACCGGTACTCACCACAGTACCACCTAACCTTGTAACATTCCAAACAAAATCAACAACTGGCCTTATATCATACCAGACCTCAACCGATATATCTCCCCTTACATACATACTGGGTTGCCTTTAGCAAGTACTGGGTGCGTACACATACTCATTATTATGTTAAACACAACATCTACATCCTACTTCTTGATCTAAAATTCACAGAAGTATTTTATATTTTAAATTCAATTCCATTTCTCAACTTTTAATCGTTTGCCTTACGTTATTATTTCAAATCAAATTAAAGTATTTAAATTTTGTTCAAATAATGTAATAAACCCAAGTCCCTTATCAAAGATTCCCTTTTAAGATAATTCATGTTATCTACTTCAATTCCTGAGTACAACAGCGTATCCCCTTCCTGGGTCCTTATCTCACCAAACCCATTCCATCTCGTCACGCTCAAACCCAGTATGTCCAACCTGTATCGCTTCATTTCCCTGGATAATTCAGCCAATCTTCCCACCTGCCACATTGTCTGTACATTCCACAGTCCAATTCTCATGTCCGATTTCATGCCAAAGGTCAAATCCATTTTATCCATCCGGCTTCTATTCATTGATGTTTCTGTAATGAGTTAATCTCGGGTGTGTAGGTTATTGGCCTTCAGCACCCAAAGCCTGGTGAAGGGGCTGCCTTCTAAGTAGCCAGGCCTACTGATTTTCTGTCGGGGTTTCTTCCCTTAGGCACTATCTTCCCTCATAAGAACTGCCATAAAGTGACATGGGTTTCCCCAGACCATAGAACGAAGAACCAGATCGATCATTTCACTATTAGCAAGACATGGCGAACCTCCCTGTTGGATGTGAGGAACAAGAGGGGGGCAGATGTGGGAAGTGACCATCATTTGGTAGTAGCCACGCTCCGACTGAAGATTGCAAGTATTAGGCACATACATCAAAAGAGGAGGATAAAGTTTAACTTTGATAAATTGAAGGATAAGGAGATGCAACAACATTTTTCACTAGAATTGAGTAACCGATTCTAACAGCTAAGGGAGGAAGAAGGACAGGATATTGAACACAATTGGAAGAGCATAGAGAGTACCTACATAAATACCTGTGAAAAGGTCCTAGGCAAGAGGGAGAGCGGAAGAGAGGAATGGATTACTTCAGAGACATGGGAAGCCGTGAATCAAAGGAAGGAATGCAAGAAAAGACTCAATACCACAAGAACGCAAGTAGGGAAGGTACAAGCTAGAACAGACTTTAATCAACTTAACAAAACAGTGAAGAGGAGTTTTCGACGAGACAAACGAGCATTTATCAACACTCTTGCAACACAAGCTGAGACGGCAGCACAAAACAATGACAGTAGGACTCTGTACCACATTACCAAGAGATTAACAGGAAAGTTTTCAAGAGCGGACAAACTGGTGAAAGCTAAAGCTGGGAGATTACTGTCCACACAAAAAGAACAGCTAGAAAGATGGAGAGAACATTTTCTGGAGATTTTGAATCGTGAAACAATCGAAGAAGGGGAGACAGAGGTGATGATAGAAGAAGAGCAAGAAGATGTTGCTATTAGTACAGAGCCAGCATCAAGAACAGAGATTCAAAGGGCCATTAAACAACTTAAGAATGGCAAAGCGGCAGGCATGGACAATATCGCACCGGAGGCCTTGAAAGTGGATATGGGTACTTCGGTTGAGATTCTATTCCCACTTTTTAAGAAGATTTGGGAAGAAGAGAAGATCCCCTCAGATTGGAAGAAAGGACTGTTGATTAAGCTTCCGAAGAAAGGAGATTTATTAGAATGTGATAACTGGAGAGGGATTACCCTCCTTTCGATACCAAGTAAGGTACTCTCACGAGTAATTCTTGAAAGGATAAAACAGCGAGTTAACTCAAGGTTGAGGAAAGTACAAGCAGGATTTAGAGAAGGTTATTCCTGTACGGACCAGATCAATACACTGCGTATAATTATAGAACAATCCACGGAGCTGCAGTCGTCACTGTATATACTATTTGTAGACTTTGAAAAGGCGTTTGATAGTGTAATGAGGAAGAAGATGTGGAAAGCCATGAAAGAGTTTGGGATTCCAAAGAAAATTATTAAGTTAACTCAAGAAATGTATGAGAACTACACATGTCAAGTTTTACACCAGGGGATGTTGTCCGAGCCCATCCCAGTAAATAAAGGAGTGAAGCAAGGATGTTTGCTGTCACCAATATTATTTATTATGGTGCTGGATCTCATGATGAAGAAGGCAATGAATCGCCGAAGAGGAATTCAGTGGGGACTGACAGATAGGTTGGAGGACTTGGACTTCGCGGATGACCTGTGCTTGCTAACCAACAGTTTTAAGGATATGGAAGCAAAGCTGAACGATTTAAAAACCGAAGCATCAGAGGTGGGATTGAAGATTAATGGAAAGAAAACCAAGGAGATGCGTTATAATAACCGCAACAAGGCACTATTATTTTTAGGAAACCAAGAGATCGAACAAGTCAAACAGTTTTGTTACCTGGGAAGTATGGTCACCACGGAGGGAGGAACCATAGAGGATATAGGAAATAGAATAAATAAGGCTAAAGGAGCATTTGCAATGCTGAGACCAATCTGGAAATCAAGGGAACTTAGCACCAATACCAAACTACGCATCTTCAATACAAATGTCAAGTCGGTACTGCTCTATGGGTGTGAAACTTGGAAGACTAACAAACAACTGATTAGCAGACTCCAAACATTAGTGAACAGAAGTTTGTGGAATATCCTGGCCACAAGTTATCTCCAATGAAGAGCTGTGGAGAAGAACCCATCAAACACCCTTTGACATTGAGATGCGTTGTAGGAAATGGAAGTGGATTGGGCATACATTATGACGAGATAGAGACAACATAGCAAGACAAGCCCTGGAATGGAACCCACAAGGTAGCAGGAGAAGAGGCAGACCAAGGAACACATGGAGGAGGAGTGTAATAGCGGAAGGGATGGAGAAAGGAGGGAAGACCTGGCCCGAGATCAAGACGATGGCACGGAACAGAGTCCGGTGGCGGAAGTTCATTGATGCCCTATGCTCCACTTAGGAGATGCAGGAATAATGATGATGATGACTTCAATTAATTAATTTAATCATAATTCTTAAAACTCCAAAATCCTTTAAATGAATTTATTTTATATCTCCTCTTATCTAGATACTAACAATCATAATAAACAAAACAAAACAAATCAACTTCTTTCTATTATAAATGCCCCTATCACTACATCTGTTTACAAAACATATAATATGAACAATATAAATCAGTTAATACATTATCAATACACACAATTAGCAATATATCTTGAACATGAAAACACAACAGACTGTACCTCAAAACCTCAAAACAAAATTTTTTTTTTCACAATTAAATAATAATGTAATAAAATGTAATAATGTTTTATTAAACATATATTCTGACAATTAATAGAAAGAAAAAAAATTTATAAAATAGAGTTACATTGATTATTAAAAGAACATATGACTTGATTACCTTGACCAGTATACAGTTCACACCAGCCATCAGCTGATGTCTTACTAACAGGTGAATGACCTTTCTCTAGACACACTGCATACAACTAACACAAATACACAAAATTATATAGTTACAATCATAAATCTTCTTGTAGATTAAAATCATTACAATTGAACCTAGCACTTAAAATCGTTTGTTCTCATAAGTGAAATACATCACTAATCATTGAATCATAGTTATAGTAACTGTCACTGAAGAGGAACTGGGTCACCAACCACCAACTCTCTCTTTAGAGTAAGTGAAATTGAATGTCCCGCTGTTTACAGAGGTCGTTACCTTCTCACTGATTGCTCAGTTACTCCTCCTACTACATCATTTTTCTTAATTCCCCCCCTTTTCCCAGTTACAATTAGGTAACCACCCGCCGGATAAACCGGATCGAGCGTTTGCCTTATGCACAGATGTGTTATCTGTGCCCCTGGCTTGTAACGGCCAGCTCCTTTTCCACACACGCTATTGTTTCCTGATGGTGGACTGTAGCGCCCATTTGCGTCCCCAAGAACTGAAATTTATATATATTATTATGTAACGACTGTCGTCGTAGTGGTACCTCTATAAAATGTAACAGTGTGTCTGAATGTAACTCGTGTATGTGTTTCTTACCACTTCGTCCTCGTACGGTAATATAACTCACGATGCTTGAGTCCGTAGCGAACGTACGGATAACCAGGTATCGTAGTTCCCGATCTGAGGTTCAATAGTAGTGTATAATTCCCGGGTGGCGCCAAATTGTTTATTTAAAACAATTAAAATTGTCTCCTTATCAGTGATTTATTCAAACGGTGTGAAGGATTCAAATCGTCCCGCCTTTTCTCGTTTTGTATAATCGAGTTGGCAGTTACAATATTCGCTGCTTGCGTGCTAGGTAGCACATCAGAGACATTCGTTGTAAATTATATTTTTACGAATACACTTTCCTAATAAAAATAAAACACATTTTAACATACACAGTATAGATTTATTATCAATTTGATATTATTGTTTCATAGACACACGTTATAATTGATTTTTTACATAATTCTGCACCGGTTAATTCTTTATGAGACTTTTCTCTGGGTTTAACCAATCGATTTTGAATGCAAATAAACATACAGCATGGCGTTCTATCACACCGATCAACTAATATTTACGTTCGACTGTTGTGGGATCTTTTGATCACGTTAAAAGGCTCAGATGCAATTACAATAATAAAAATACACAACCTTACAATGTTTTTACTTAAGTATTGTAATGTGTAATGATAATTGGTTTGTTGAAGTGTCGTACAAGTGGTTTAAAAGTTGTACATTAATATTAGGTTAGTTTTATAACTTAACAAATTTTCAGTGTCTTAATATTACGATTTAATCTTTGAAAGAGAATAAAATTGATTCAGTGGTATTTCAAAATATAGTGAGAAATATTCAAAGTGCATTATTTTGGAAGTTGAGATAATTTAATGGATACTTAACAGCGTTGTAGTACGTAATTACTCTGTAGGTCGGGAAGGAAGGACTTTGGCTGCAACATAATTCATTTTTCATTTATTCGGGCTTTGGGCATCTTTTTCAAAGTTTTTTGGATTTATTTATACACGTCGTCTTGAAATAAACGTCTTCTCCATCAGGTAATTGTGTTCAGTATTCATCAGACTCCTTTTCGTTCCATTTCTATAAGTTATTTTACTTTTATAACATTTTAAATATGAAAATGTGTTGTTCTGAATTCTCGCTTCTGATTTCCGTGAGCGTCACTTTCTGGGTAACTGTATTCAACGGTAATTACCTCTTCAAACCGTCGTTTCCATGGTTACACCATTATTCTGATTGGGCGAGCTTGATATAAACACATTGTTATCATAATTTGAATTCCTTTCAAATCTTCCAATATCTTCTGACTTCCTTCCTCCTCTTATCTTCCTTCTTAGTTATTATCTATTTGCACTGTCATTTGTATTTTCTCACAAAGATTATTTTGGTATCCCACAATATTGGGTTTTTTCATTTTTTCTAAGTTTACAATTAATTTCATACTTACTAATTACATTTCTCTGTTTATACAATTCCTTGATTTAATATTTTGTTTTTAATAATATTTACCATTCATCCTTGGTTAATTAGTCACCTTGGATTTGTCAATTACGTGGTTATTTTTATAAAATCAGTAATTGTTTATGTTTGACCGTTACGCCTGTTTCACATCTAAGTAGCCATTACTGGTTTTTGATTGTTTCATACACAATATATTTCATTTAGTGCTAAATCGTTATTTTGTTTTTATAATTAGGTTTATTGTCTCTGGAGGTGTTTTAATTTAGTCTTTTTGTGATCTCTGTATGTAACAACTGTGTTATTCAAATTTTCTTGCTAATTATTTACTAACAGGTTTCTCCTTTATAACTCAAACATTGTTTTCTTTCCTTATTTTAAGTACTCTGCCACTGTCAATAACATGGCTATTAATTACTATTTATTTCTAATATAACATATAACATTTAGGTTTATGTTTGGGATATTTATCCCACCCATCTCCCATTTATAAACAATAGTTTATACAATTAATCAACACTTATTATTTAATATGTGTGTGCAATTCATTATTTCTTATTTATTGTTCGGGTGCTAAACAATCTCACCTCTATTGAACTTGTTTCATTACTCTTCCCTTATAACATGGGTATTTACTTAAGGTTAATGCATACTTATTTTCTAAGGCTCTTTGCTTTCCCTTCCATGTTAACATCATCTTATTACTTTTTCTTGTGATTCACACCTTTAAACTTTACAATACATTCTTAAGTTCTATAACAATATTATTTCATAATCATCACAGTTAATATCACTCCTTAGTGTTCATTATTTACTGAATCAATGTTCTATTCTAAATATTATTCATAATAACTTTATTGAATGTTATTGTTCACTCTTAAATCTTAAACAGGTTATTTTACTAAGTCTTTATCTCAGCCTTCTCTACTCTTACTATTTTTATTACAGACCATATTTTTATTTATTTATCACTGTCACTTTTTAAATTATTTTGTGTTCATTATAATTTACTTAGTGTTTCTTTTGTATTATATCACTTTAGGATAATTCACTTTCACTAGTTCAACTTCCGTTTATTTCTCACTGTTTTATTCTCTTTCTCTACACACCTAATATATAAAATTATTAATATTGTAACCCCTCTTTCCCTTTTGTGCCTTTTATATATATATTTTTATTTATTTTTAATTTTATAATTTAAATTTCTATGTTCTTATTTATTTATTTTTTTTTTTTGAAAGAGAGGCTACAAGTTATTTAGAACTAGGCGAGAGCCTAGAGAAGCTAAAATTTTGCTGGGTCCAGTATAATGGGACTTGCAAATGAAACACTGATCTTAAGATAACAACAACAATTTATTGTTCTCGGCTAGTACAACATATGAACCCCTAAAGGCAAGATAACTAAGTCTTTTGATTGTTAAATGTAATTTCATTAATGTGTGCCTTGCCAAAAGTTGAACAAGGAATAATAAACTATTAACAGCACTAAGTACTGAATGAGTATTAATATCTGAACAATCATTGACTATTAATTCGTGGAATGTTACATAAGTGGCAATAATACAATTATAAAATGGCACACAATCTCGACCTGCAAGTAATCACATTTTATAACAAGACCTAAATATACAGAAATATACACATGCTTCATCAATACGACAATATAACAATCATGTAAAACAAACACACACATATAATTGACATCAACAAACGTTTACAGATAAATAACCCATCACATGTTCACCCCGGTTATCAGCGCATATAAGTCTCTTGTTCAACACCCTTAACCCCCCCTTTATTCTGACCGAGTATCCGGCCCCCCCTTCATGTTCAATTAATAGGTGACTAAACCCCCAAAACCTCAATTAAAATATCCCAGGAGTGGAGCCCCAAGTTTTAATAAGATAAGTAGTAACTAAATGTTGTATGTAAACCCAGCGGCCTGCGCACAAATCCCATGCCGACGTCCCATTATCAATTTAAATCCCATCAATTACAATAATGAAGAGTAGCATCACAAGGTTAACATGGATGTCCGGTTGCCTAACTGCATTTTATATTTCCTTTTACTTTCAAAACAGAATTTGTAGAAATTGTCGAACATGACCACCATGAATATTGATAACTGAACTGATTAATCTTGTATTGTTTAATGGTTAATTAATTGTTATAGTGAGCCATAAAAATTATCGTTACAAAATTTACTATGGTAAAATACAAACTGTGACAATGGTAAGTTTAAAGTGTACAATTAGCAAAAAGGAATCTAAAACATGAATTTGAAAAACGGAATCTAAGTCATGAAGGTATTAAAACCAGCTTACGGTGTTCCAAAAAACTTAACTACCGGCAGGGTCAGGCATCGGGCGAGATCTAGCAAGATCTGACACATACAGACCTGCAGTGGACGTCTCCTACGGGAGTCGACCACGGTTTAAAACAACCCCCATATTATGAATGAATAATAAAATACATGCCCACCTGGAGCAAAAATCCGTTAACATAACTATCCCAACATGCTTAAAACAGAAACAGATTTAGATTCAACTCCATCTACCGAACTCCCCTCGACCCGGGCGGTGCGTGACCCTGGCCGAATTTACACTCTCAGAACGAGATAGACATGACAGTAATAGAGGAGGCGTAAGCCTTACAAATTACAAATAATATATGCCACCCATTGTCCGGAAATAACTGTCCAAACTGGAGCGTCTACATGAAAGTCTCACAGAGTTTATCGGCCACAAGATTTAGAATAATATGGTTAAATTTCACCTGGTTTGAAGCATGGGTTTGAGGGTTCTGTAGTGTGTATCCAGTCCATCCTTCCGGCTGACATAGCTGACGAAGGTTTTGAAATTACAGCACCTGAGGCAGTTGTTCGGCCATCCTTCCGGAGCGGGGCAGATTCCCGGCTACATCGGAAACCCTGCACAATTATATCTGGGATTACTCATAAGTTCATAAAACACACACTACCACATTTACCCACTGACATAGCATGGTCTGTCCAGTTTATAAACTCCGAAAATTGACTAAGTAAAGAATGCCATTGAATGTAGAAAATCGCTTCAAAAATAACCCCATTAAATATTTTAATATATATATATGTCCAAATATAGTCACTCCATAATAATGATAATTTTAATCAACAGTTACGCAAAAGTTTTCATGACGCACTTACAGGCATTAGCAACTTTTAACAAGTCCGTGACATATACACGGATTTCGGAAACTACTGACTTACGCCCCATCTGGGTTTAGTTAATTTAGTAGAATCATTACTAGATTAATATAAAACATAATTATATCATTAACGTTACAATCAATTAACCAGGGTTGAGATTAAGCACACATAAAACAAATTTTAACCTGAAACTCGCCACGTGCTAAGGATTCACTGCAATATATATCTTAACGCATCCACCTTAATATCAATTAAAACCAATTTGTGTTTATAAATAACTAAAATACATATTTTAATAGACTTACCGGAGGTCACGTAGGCTTCTACTTATTCATAGAAGAAGCTGGGAGACGAAAACTGTTCAATCTACTCTGTCAGCCGGGGACTAGAATGTGAAGCGCCGAGAGCCGTAGTGGAACTGAACAAACTGGCTCTTGAAAAAACCGTACGTAACAGAGATAGGGCGCGCGCGAGGCGAGCGGCGGAGGGGTAGATCTCAATGACAAAGTCCGATTGACCATATCAAAGGACAATTCCTTCACGTCGACAAATACGTAATTTTAATAATGCACTATATAGATATAGGAACATCGCCGCGTTTTCCAAAACGCGGCACAATATTATGTCTTTCTTTGTTAACAAATTACATACATTCCTAACTCTTTGGGCTAGTGTACTTTTATCTACTGTTTTTTATTACTGACTATTTACAATTGTCATTCAATCAATACTAGCATTCATTAATTGTTTTGGTTCTTAATCGGTTTCATTTTCTCTATTATTTTGGATTACATAATTTCTCCCTTCTCTATTTTTTATTCCTTGTCTGGGTTTTCTTGACGTATTTCATTTTGTTTTCTTCATCGTGGGTTTGTTCTCTCTTTGTTTTCATTCTTCTTCTCCTTCACTCGTCTGGTTTTCTTTATTTAGGTTCCTTAACTGGCCAATCTCTAGGGTTGGGTCAATGTCGTTCGTCTGTCAGTCTAGTAGTTGAGTTTCTTTATTAATCACTTTTGGTTTATTACTCTTTCTCCTTCCTTCTTTATTACCTTTTATATATTTTTTACTCTCCACATTATTTATTTATTAAAATATAGTATTATTTAGCATTTTTTATACATACTTATTGTTATCAAAATTGATCTGAATTTGGCGATGTTATATAATGCCCTTCCACCAAAATTGATCATTTTATAAAACGTGATTCTAAGTTTGATGAAATTATCAATTGTATTGTATTATTTTCTTCTTAAATTCTCCTGCTTCTCATTCATTTTTTTTTATGCTTAATTCTGTATCTTTTATTTCCTTTCTTCTGATTCTTTTCTTCAGTATTTTTTCTTATTATGAACTGGCTTATTGATTTTTTATTATAAATTATTCCCTATAAATCTTATTTTCCCTAACTATCTCCACTTTGTAGTTGCAATCGATTCGGATGGGCTCTATTGGCTTACCTAATTCCGTCGTTCATAACTACTCTTATTCTGAGATCAGGGGCACATCATCCCTGCTCAGTTAAATGATTGCTGGACTTATTCAACAGTCAATCTCAATTAATGAATCTTAAATACAGTCATCTCATGACTCAAAATAATAATAATAATAATCATAATATTTGTTGGGAATCTTTTACTTTTGTATTTCATTATTGCTCAGTTCGAGTCATATATTTTTTCATCTTTCTTTATAGATACTACTTGATGATACTTGAAGCATTGCTTTTCATTGATACAATTCACATTTTTATTCATTTTTAATTACTCTTTGTTTCATCTCATTTCATATTATAACTCTTAGAATGTTTATTTTATTTCTTTCGTTTTTTGATCATTGGTTTGTTTAATCTTACTTCCCATTTCTTTCTAAATAGTTGTAGAAGTTGATCATTTTGATTGATACTTTTTTTTCATAACTTTTTGAATATCATGGTAAGTTAGTGTTTCTTACTAGTTAGGAATTTTTGTAGCTTATTCCTTTATAGTATGTTTTGCTTTTTTGTGCCTCATATTGTTACCGTTCTATTCTTTTGACTTACCTTATACTTTCACGCCACTCTGACTTACCGCTCACAGAAGATCCCAAACTATTAATAGGTCGCCACGATGTTTTCGGCTTTACATCGAAACCTTTAAAACACTTTAATTGCCAGGTTCGTTAGGCGAAATTTTCCATACTGGATAGGTGATGGTAATGTGGCGTAATAATTAACTTAACACATGGTTACGCTACTAATTCATTTTATTAACATTCATTGCAAGCTTACGTTCTCCTCCACTTATAACTTTCATCAAACTCTTTACTTCAGGTTATACTTTAAAAAACCTTCTGGTAAAATTACATTGAATTTAATTCTTGTTTAATCATGAAAACTGAGAAATAATTTTATAGCGTTACTTTTTCTCTTTCTATTTTCAAACATATACATATACAAAAAAATAAATGCTTTAACTAACTTACTCTAAATTTTTTGTTTTATTTTATTAAGGCGACCCAGCAAAGCCCACACTCTCACATTCAGACAATTTTTTAAAACCCCCACATTTGCTTAATTTAGGCCTTTATAAGAAAAATAACTGAATGGAATACTGTTACTTGTTTCCGTAGCGTCACTGCCGACCGCATGGCACGGCCTGTAATATTCTTGTACTATGTCCAACTGGTTGATAGTTCCCTTTTTTCTACACGCTCGCTGTTTTTTACATCATCACATATTACTCTCAAACTTTTTATACTGCTTTGTACAAACTTGGTTAGTCGGCCGACTTAATAAAATGAAAATTTGCCCGGGCAGAAAGTTTAGATGACCGCGTGCGGTCTGTGTTGGTAGTCGACTGGTGTTACATGAGGGCGGACGTCACTGCCTTTCCTGCTACCAAATTTTGTCGCTGTTCATAGCCTCCATGTGTCAAATTGTTACCAGTGGCACCGGGAACATGAGGTGTTAATGTGTGTTTGTCGTCGACGAAATTGCACTGCCACTAGTTACGTCACATGAATAGGCGTGGTCTCTAATTATGTTTCCGTCGTGTCTAGAGCACATGTTGGGAAAATATCACCTCCAAGCCATGTTGTTTTAGCTTCTCGGCGTCGGTTGCGCGCCCGCTGGTGTTTGCGCGTGTCACACAGTACTACAGTTCTTAGAATTGTATTGCGTTGTTGCCTACCTGCCGCATTCCATCGTACAGCTACACCTCAGTGTTCCTTTGTTTGAACTACAATTTATATTACCATGGGACTGATCACGCAGATGAAAATGAATTTACAATTTTTTAATAAAATAAAAACCCCTCCTTTTTAGCCCCGTTACAATACCCCCCCCCCCAATGAGAGATCTTCTGCCGAAACAGAAGAAATCTCATTGCTAAACCCCTAAGAGGATCGGTGGGGATATGGTGCCAACAACCCCCCATTAGTTCTTACACATCGTGGGTAAACTACCCCCTCGCTCGGCGACTATGGCTGCACCTGAACGAGATTACTGGACTTCTCTATTCGAGATCCCAACACCATAAAATCGAACAGACACGCACCACAGCGCATCTAACCTTCCAACATGCCACCCCAAACTCCAAATCCCTGGCCTTATTCCATGCCAGATCCTCCACCAATATGTTCCCCCTTACCATGCACACTGGGCCGCCTTTGGCAAATACTGGTCGCGTACACATATTCATAATATCTTATAAACAAACTCCTTAAACATTTTAAAATCATTTTTCTCAAATTACGATATAGTAAACAAATTAAATTCGAATCATTAAATTTAGTTAAAATATCATCTAAGTTCCAAATCAATCTGTTCTGTTACCATTTCTTTCTTCAAACTCAAAAAATAAAATCTTTTACATGACTCTATCAAATCTATCAATTCTCTTCAAGATTAATAACAATCCTAAAGAAAACAAATTGAATACCTTATTAAACATGAATTCACTTACTCTAACATTTGTTTACCCATATATTCTAAACAATATAATTCATTGAAACACTAATAGTACACATAAACAATAATACACTTGAAACTTAAACATCACCTATAAGGCAGGCATAAAAATCAAAATTTTTTTTTTTAAATTTAAATTTATCAAAATATACTTTTCTCAATATTCAGAAAAAAAACAAAATATTTAATGCAATCAAGAAACAAAATGGCATCAATCATCTACTAGAAACAGGTCTTGTCTATAACATCAACCATCAGCTGATCTCTCTGTGTCAACTCAATGACCTTGACATACATATGTTACACAAAGTTACATCATAAAATACATGAGACATCTTTAAAATTTTTATCTTCAAACATAGTACAACGTAATAAAACAAGACATTTAAAATAAACATGGTTACTATTACAATAAACAATAAAATTGACGTCTAAATTGGCCAAAAATCCCCCATTTTATAGCTTTACATTATTCTCAAATTCTATCAAAATCTTTCACTTGTTTCAATTAATTTTATATTTTGACTATGACTTTCTTTCTTTAACATTTTCCTTCTCAATTAGTTTGGGTGACTTAATTATTCATAATAATTTGATTTACAACTTGGCCTGTATACATTTATAATCTTCCCCCTTTCTGACTCTAATACTCACTTAACAGCTTTACTTAGTCTGACACCACTCTCTCAAAATATTTACCAACCATTCTCTACCCCTAACTTACTATTCAAACTCAATTCGCATCATTCTACCCTTATAAAAAAAATATAGTCTCTACCCATTTGTACTCAGGATGTGTGTTCCCTCAACTCACCACCGTCTCCACCTCTTGCCCATCCTATTAACCCGGCATTAATCACTTCCTGAAAACCCACTGCTACCCGCCACAACGCCTGTCGTTGCGGACTCCTTACACACCGTCCCCTTTTACAAAATCACCATCAACTAATTACTCTCCCAATACATCACTTTCATCTAAAAAATAGCACCTGGTTTATTACCCCAATATATTACTCTCATTACTCTACAAATTATCCCCATAGCTAATGTGTCACTCTCAATATTCAAATTCTATCTTACTTCTATTCACAATAATATTGTTCTCTCAAACACCCCTTTAAACTTAACTTGGACTGATCTAAATGTCCTAACAAAATAATAATCACCCAACTTCTACCTTTTACAAACCATTTAAAACTCTTAACTATCTCAATTCATTTTACCATCATTTAAATAAAAATCTTTTAACCACATTGAAATCATTATATTCACACATTTAACTACATTGAAAAATTTGCAAATCACTATAAGTGATATACTACAGCTGATTTTCTTGGCAAGGTGAATGACCTTACTACAAATATATTTCAAAGTTATACAAAGTTTTACTTTACATAATTTGCATTATAAAATTTATACTTACAGTGTGACTCTACACTATCATAAACACAAAATATCAACCCCAAACACCAATAACTCCCTGTACCTTCTGAAACATTTTAACAATCATGTTATTCCACAGACCAAATACAATTTAACATTTATTTATTTATTAATTATTATCAAATTTAAATCGCATAAAATAATTTAAATTCATTAGAAAAATTTCTTTATACAACATTTAAATCAATCAAAAATATTTAAACATCTCAAATTATTTTCTTCAATCAGTTATTAAAAACACAACATATTTTAATTACCTTACTTCCACAATTACAATTCATTAATTACCACCTCATTATTTCTTTTGTCTGATAAAATATTGTTATTATTAAAATCAATTTCTATTACATACACATACTGTTTACATTACATACTTATTACAATACAGACACAATTAATTTCACTAACATTTATTTACAAATCTTCATCATTAATTGTTCAATTTTACCACACTTCATTTCCAAATTCAGCAGGGTCATAACCATACATTAAAATATTTAATATATTTTAAATGTCCATTTATTGATTTCTTACCTAACCGCCATTGTTGTATAATAGTCTTACTTTTTAATAACACCTCTCATTCTTACTCACACTCAATTTATTATTATTATTATTATAATAACCCAGTAACTCTATGTCATTCATTATACCATTATAATTTATAGGATTATTTCCTATTATTATTTCATAAACCTTGTCAATATTAGTTATTTTTGTCCATTCTCCATCAGTATTTTTAGTTAACATCAGGTAAGTTATTTTATCATCATTATATTCTTCTACTACAACATCAGGTAAGTTATTCTCATTTATAACGGTATTATCAAAATATTCATTTATCTCTCTTTCACAATGTAAGTCACTTTTTTCCTCTCTCTCAATATCTAAAACCTGCACTAACATTTCATAACCTCTATTAACCTCAAAAATCTCTATTTCTCTCTTTCTCTCATTACAACACCTCTCATAACCCCACTGAACTCTCCCATTCCATGCAAAGGGCACCATTAAATACTTATTACCTCTACTACCAGGTAAACCACAAAAAACTAAAGGACCATACGAAGACACCTCGTCTTCCACACCACCACCAGAGGAAACTCTGTCCTCATAAAATACCTGTGAACATTCCATTTCACAATAAACTTGGGGAAAATCTGCCCTCTGCCCCTCTAAACTCTCTACACACACACTCATACCCTCATCAGCACTTTCTCTGCTCACAACCTTACACTCTAACACCACGTTTTTAATTTCACTCATTAACTCATTGTTATAATTATCGCTACTACTCACCTGGTCTCCCGCCACCTGTTTTGCATCTAAATTACTACCATCGTTAATACATATCTCTCCGTTATTTTCACTTATTTTGCTCTTACCTGTATTTATCACCCACACTCCCATTCTCTCAATATTCTGCTCTAATTTATTCAAGTTATTTTTAAATATTTCATGGGTATTTTCTACATGCTTATTGATCTCATTGATATGGTTTTTTAACTCATTATTCTGCTTTTTCAACTCATTGAAATTACTTTCACATTTTACTTTCTTTTCATATATTTCACTACTCAATTTATCAAATTTTTTGTCAAAACGATCATTTAATGCATCAACTTTCTTACTATTATCATTGGACATTTGTTTGATCTCATCTTTTAAACTACTATTTTGGTTAGAGATCAGTTTAATTTCCCCCAGTATCTCACGCAACCAGTCCTCAGTTTTATTACTTTCTTTCGTATTTTCCATTTTTTATAAATCTAATTATTTTTTATTATATATAACTTGGTTATTATCTAAACAAAATCTCTTAACTTAACTCTTTAACAATATTTTACGTCTTAACCTCTATTCTCACATCTCGTAATGTTACATTTTTTCTTACAAAAAACCGCCCATTATCATCACCTATTTTGTACTTCAAATTAGGCCTAAACCCATATGAATTATTAATTCATCTGAGTTATCCTGGCAGGGTCGCCAATTGTTACCGTTCTATTCTTTTGACTTACCTTATACTTTCACGCCACTCTGACTTACCGCTCACAGAAGATCCCAAACTATTAATAGGTCGCCACGATGTTTTCGGCTTTACATCGAAACCTTTAAAACACTTTAATTGCCAGGTTCGTTAGGCGAAATTTTCCATACTGGATAGGTGATGGTAATGTGGCGTAATAATTAACTTAACACATGGTTACGCTACTAATTCATTTTATTAACATTCATTGCAAGCTTATGTTCTCCTCCACTTATAACTTTCATCAAACTCTTTACTTCAGGTTATACTTTAAAAAACCTTCTGGTAAAATTACATTGAATTTAATTCTTGTTTAATCATGAAAACTGAGAAATAATTTTATAGCGTTACTTTTTCTCTTTCTATTTTCAAACGTATACATATACAAAAAAATAAATGCTTTAACTAACTTACTCTAAATTTTTTGTTTTATTTTATTAAGGCGACCCAGCAAAGCCCACACTCTCACATTCAGACAATTTCTTAAAACCCCCACATTTGCTTAATTTAGGCCTTTATAAGAAAAATAACTGAATGGAATACTGTTACTTGTTTCCGTAGCGTCACTGCCGACCACATGGCACGTCCTGTAATATTCTCGTACTATGTCCAACCGGTTGATAGTTCCCTTTTTTCTATACGCTCGCTGTTTTTTACATCATCACATATTACTCTCAAACTTTTTATACTGCTTTGTACAAACTTGGTTAGTCGGCCGACTTAATAAAATGAAAATTTGCCCGGGCAGAAAGTTTAGATGACCGCGTGCGGTCTGTGTTGGTAGTCGACTGGTGTTACATGAGGGCGGACGTCACTGCCTTTCCTGCTACCAAATTTCATCGCTGTTCATAGCCTCCATGTGTCAAATTGTTACCAGTGGCACCGGGAACATGAGGTGTTAATGTGTGTTTGTCGTCGACGAAATTGCACTGCCACTAGTTACGTCACATGAATAGGCGTGGTCTCTAATTATGTTTCTGTCGTGTCTAGAGCACATGTTGGGAAAATATCACCTCCAAGCCATGTTGTTTTAGCTTCTCGGCGTCGGTTGCACGCCCACTGGTGTTTGCGCATGTCACACAGTACTACAGTTCTTAGAATTGTATTGCGTTGTTGACTACCTGCCGCATTCCATCGTACAGCTACACCTCACTGTTCCTTTGTTTGAACTACAATTTATATTATCATGGGACTGATCACGCAGATGAAAACGAATTTACAATTTTTTAATAAAATAAAAACCCCTCCTTTTTAGCCCCGTTACAATATTTTGGCTAAAGATTATTGTAACGTAATCTTATTTTGTTAGGAATGTTCTATAACTTCACTCCCTTATTATTATTTTTTATTCAAAGATTATAGTAAGTTTGTGTTTCTTACTTTATGTGGATTCTTGGTAACTTTATTTCTCCATTTTATAATTGGTCTAAAATATTCTCGAAATATTTGTGTAAGCTGTCCTTACATAACTTTTTTGAATTTTGGAATTCATTTTTTATATCTTTCTTTATTACTTATTAGCAAACTTATTTGTTTGTATTATTATTTCTTTATATTCCAAATAACTTGTTTGGTTTTTTCAATTTTAAGTTTTTTCAGTCAAGTTTGGCTGTCATAATATGATTGTATACCCCTTTAATTTTCTTAGTGATGGGGTTGGTGATTTCATATGTGTTATTGCCCTTGTCTTTTGTAATAGTGCCTTTATTATTTTCATGGGATTACCATCTCACTACTTGATCGGGCCATAACCTTGCGGCGTAGTCGTTTGAATCATTCCTTTCATTCTCATTGCTGGGATTATTATTAGGTTCTTGACTGTCCTCTGCCAAGATATGGTTTATCCGAGCTATTCGGGGTCCTCCGTCGTTACTCGCTTGATTATGCAGTAATAAAAACCCAGGATTTTCACTGACCGTTACCCAATTCTCATTGTCATTATTGTTTTGGTTAGTGATTGGCTCCTGTCGATTATTCCTGTCCTCTACGTTGTTCCTGGGATTTCCTTCGAATGGGCGGCTTCTTGTATCGGGTACCTGGTTAAAGTACGTTCGTCGATAGTTAGATGGGGGATAGTTTCTTCCTGGACTCCGTTGTCTTTGTCCCCTCATGTAATTTACCTGTGGTCGGTATCCTTGATTATTGTTATTGTTATTGTTTCCAGGGCGATAATAGTTATTGTAACCATTCGATGGGTAGTTACCCCTGTAGTTGTTCCGGAAATTGTTATTATGATTCCCATTTCTGTTGACGTTTCTGAGTACATTATTGCCCCGTGGGTTCCCTTGATAATTGTTAGGGTTGTTTAACGGTGGCTTATTATCCCCCTGTTGGTTTGGTGATAATTGTCCTTCATTTATTCTATTATTCCTGAAACTGGATACTCTATTTTTTCTGTACTGCCACTCGTGCTCATGGCTCTCCAACAAACTAGCCATGTCTTGAATGGTCTTTACCTGGCTGTACATCCGCGCTTTTTGTATGGCGTCGTCGTAGTGGTAAGACAACTGTATCACAAGACACTCTTCCGGTATGCGTGGTTCCAAATTCCTCGCCATGCAGATTTTTCCCAGGAAGTAGGATGTTGTTACCTTCGATATTAATTGACATAATAATAATACAAAACAAACATTGAGAAACTCTTACTTACCATCACTCGGCTTCAAGGTTACGTCATATGTATTTTAGGAT
Source organism: Magicicada septendecula (assembly GCA_034769895.1). Lineage (NCBI taxonomy): Eukaryota > Metazoa > Arthropoda > Insecta > Hemiptera > Cicadidae > Magicicada > Magicicada septendecula. Next base: position 1,256,896,318 of record CM068367.1, read on the forward strand.
GCAGGCGTAATTTCTTAAGGTTGTGTGAATAATTTGCACAACACATTGGTATGAAGAGAATTGAAACTTTAATTTTGATTAAGTCATCTAAATTTAAATATACAAAAAAAAAAACATATTATCCTGCTTTCTGCATCTTACTCATAACCACCTACAATTATGGCTTACCTTATGTTTGATACTTACACAATTTGATTTATACACAGATACAGAACACAATTAGAAAACACAAACAAAAACAGCCCAGCTTTGCCACTCACACATTCACTCAGAATTTATAACGCCTTTAACATTTTACAATTTAATCCCCAAACCCCAAATGCCGGCCACGCGGTCGCCGCGCACACTCATTGTCCGTTTACACTGTATTTATGTTCCGAAAGAAAGAAAAGACTCTTGAATACGGCTCCCTGGTTGTATTGACCGCGGTCACATAACAATGTTTTGGTAACTACAACTTTTTTCTGATAAATAAAAACTTTTATGGCGAGCCTACTTGGGACCAGCCCGGTACCGGGAACTGCTGCTCGTAGACTGCAATGGTAACGTAACAGGTACATCTTGCTTTCTCTGGCGGGAACGGTTGTTCACTGCCACTATGTTTTCGTCGCTCAAGCCTCAGTTGTTGTGAGGTAACCACTTTATACATGGAATAGCAGAGTTATATTCTGGATACCAAAGGACGATATTGGCTTCGGCTCTGCTGATGTCATTAATAGTAGGCGGGGCTTGAACAGTATTTCCGGATGGTCTTTGAGAAGACGATGAATACTCTTGCGCTCTGGCCATCTTGAGTTTTAGTCAAGAGCGTCACTTGTGCTCGTGGTCATACAGTTGCGTATGGGCGATGCCACACAAGTACGGATTTCTGAGAATTTTGAAGGAGGTAAATTCTTTGCTCGCCGCGTTACACAATAACAACTGCGTATCGCTTTGTTACCACTGTTTCTTAATATCGTCCTGTTACACGGAAAATAACGTTGCACAATAATTTTCATAACTTTTGACAAACCCGCCCAAAATGAAAGAAATAAAAGATATAAATGCCCCATACTGTTAAAAATAAAAACACCCAAAATTGACCCGCTACAATGTGAGAGATTGTCCATTTTGATTTTCATACCTCCCGTTGCTTAGGTTATTGTGGACCATGTTCTGAGTCGATTCAGACCAGTATTTAGCCTTGAACTGGGTCTTAACTTCTTGAATGCTTTGGATGTCTGGTCTGGTGGCAGTCCACCAGTTGTTGTAGGTCTCTTTGAACATTTCGTCCAGCATTCCTCTTATTGTTGTCCACCGGGTCTATCGATTCCTTATTATTAACTCTTCCACCCTCTTCAGGAATTCAATAGGGTTCCTTTTATAATTACGGAAGTTAATAGTATCTCTGTTGTCCGTGTTCATGACGTGGTTATTGTTACATGGCCGGTCACGCCAGGCGTCCACTTCTTCCCATAGTGACTCTTCCAGCCTGTGCATCTCGTCAGTCATTTGTTTGTTTTTGTCTACTTTGCTGTCTATTTTATTTAAATTGCTGTACACCCCTTCCATTCTTTCTCCCAAATCTGTCCATACCGTTGCTATCTCCTTCTGGTTTTCTTCCTGGACTAGATGTATGTCCTGGTCCATCTGTACACATCTTTTGGCTGTTTCTTCGTGGCATTCCTCAATTCTTCTTTTATTTTCTCCTTCGAGGTTGTTCATTTTATTGAGTACTTCCTCACGGACTTCAGAAACATTTTCGTTGGTTTTCTCTAGCTTCTCCAACGTTTCCTCTAATTTTTCATTTGTTTCAGTGATCTGTTGTTTAGTTTCTAGCCAGTATTCCATCAATTGGTGTTGTAATGTTTCGTTATTCTGGTTAATGGTTTGTCTCAACTCTTTCTTAGTACTTTCATTGGTACTAATTATTTTTTCATTGATTTGTTTCAAACTCTCCTCACTCTTGTCAAATTTTTCATTAATTTTTTTAGACTGTGACTGGTTTCTTTCTTCATACCGTCGAATTTATTGTTCATCTGTTTCAGACTCTCCTCGTTCTTGTCGAATTTCTCCTCCTGTTTCTTAAAATTTTCATTTATCGATTCAAATTTTTTGTCTAATTCTTTCTTATTTTTCCTAGAGTCTCCTTGAATTAATTCCCATAATTTTTGTAAATCCATTCCTCCTCTGGCTTCCTCCCTATCTCCAGTCTGTGGTTCCATTTCTTCGTCTTGGGTCGGTTCATTTGTGGTTATTGTTGTCTCCACTTCTTCAATTGATGTTCCTTCCTCTACTTCCCCTTTATTTTCTTCCATTTCCTTTTCCTTCACCAATTTTTTCGATAATCCTCTAGTATGCATCTTGATATCCTTTCGTGACCGCCGCTAGAACTTCATATCTTCCTTTTTTCAAGCTCCACCGGTTGGTCGCCAATTTATTATGTAACGACTGTTGTCGTAGTGGTACCTCTGTAAAATGTAACAGTGTGTCTGAGTGTAACTCGTGTATGTGTTTCTTACCACTTCGTCCTCGTACGGTAATATAACTCACGATGCTTGAGTCCGTAGCGAACGTACGGATAACCAGGTATCATAGTTCCCGATCTGAGGTTCAATAGTAGTGTACAATTCCCGGGTGGCGCCAAATTGTGTATTTAAAACAATTAAAATTGTCTCCTTATCAGTGATTTATTCAAACGGTGTGAAGGATTCAAATCGTCCCGCCTTTTCTCGTTTTGTGTAATCGAGTTGGCAGTTACAATATTCGCTGCTTGCACGCTAGGTAGCACATCAGAGACATTCGTTGTAAATTATATTTTTACGAATACACTTTCCTAATGAAAATAAAACACATTTTAACATACACAGTATAGATTTATTATCAATTTGATATTATTGTTTCATAGACACACGTTATAATTGATTTTTTACATAATTCTGCACCGGTTAATTCTTTATGAGACTTTTCTCTGGGTTTAACCAATCGATTTTGAATGCAAATAAACATACAGCATGGCGTTCTATCACACCGATCAACTAATATTTACGTTCGACTGTTGTGGGATCTTTTGATCACGTTAAAAGGCTCAGATGCAATTACAATAATAAAAATACACAACCTTACAATGTTTTTACTTAAGTATTGTAATGTGTAATGATAATTGGTTTGTTGAAGTGTCGTACAAGTGGTTTAAAAGTTGTACATTAATATTAGGTTAGTTTTATAACATAACAAAATTTCAGTGTCTTAATATTACGATTTAATCTTTGAAAGAGAATAAAATTGATTCAGTGGTATTTCAAAATATAGTGAGAAATATTCAAAGTGCGTTATTTTGGAAGTTGAGATAATTTAATGGATACTTAACAGCGTTGTAGTACGTAATTACTCTGTAGGTCGGGAAGGAAGGACTGTGGCTGCAACATAATTCATTTTTCATTTATTCGGGCTTTGGGCATCTTTTTCAAAGTTTTTTTGTTTTATTTATACACTTCGTCTTGAAATAAACGTCTTCTCCATCAGGTAATTGTGTTCAGTATTCATCAGACTCCTTTTCGTTCAATTTCTATAAGTTATTTTACTTTTATAACATTTTAAATATGAAAATGTGTTGTTCTGAATTCTCGCTTCTGATTTCCGTGAGCGTCACTTTCTGAGTAATTGTATTCAACGGTAATTACCTCTTCAAACCATCGTTTCCATGGTTACACCATTATTCTGATTGGGCGAGCTTGATATAAACACATTGTTATCATAATTTGAATTTCTTTCAAATCTTCCTATATCTTCTGACTTCCTTCCTCCTCTTATCTTCCTTCTTAGTTATTATCTATTTGCACTGTCATTTGTATTTTCTCACAAAGATTATTTTGGTATCCCACAATATTGGGTTTTTTTCATTTTTTCTAAGTTTACAATTAATTTCATGCTTACTAATTACATTTCTCTGTTTATACAATTCCTTGATTTAATATTTTGTTTTTAATAATATTTACCATTCATCCTTGGTTAATTAGTCACCTTGGATTTGTCAATTACATGGTTATTTTTATACAATCAGTAATTGTTTATGTTTGACCGTTAGGCCTGTTTCACATCTAAGTAGCCATTACTGGTTTTTGATTGTTTCATACACAATATATTTCATTTAGTGCTAAATCGTTATTTTGTTTTTATAATTAGGTTTATTGTCTCTGGAGGTGTTTTAATTTAGTCTTTTTGTGATCTCTGTATGTAACAACTGTGTTATTCAAATTTTCTTGCTAATTATTTACTAACAGGTTTCTCCTTTATAACTCAAACATTGTTTTCTTTCCTTATTTTAAGTACTCTGCCACTGTCAATAACATGGCTATTGTAACTTTTTTGTCGTGTACGGCTACCGTTTTATTCTGCAAAATGTGGATAATGTACAATTTGTGTGTAATGGGTGTATGTGTCTTCTCGATCCGTAGTTCAAATGCGTGCAACTTCTGTAGATTTCGTTCGTTGCGAACGTACGAATAACCAGGTCTTGATGTTCTTACCTGATGTTCATTAGGGGTATGAAATTCCCGGTGGCGCCAAATTGTTTTCTTAAAACAATTAAAATACAATTCAAAGGCGTATGACCAGCGCAGCTCAGGCGGTTTGAATAATTCAAATATTTCCGCCAGTTAGGCCCACTGTAGCGCACAGCAGTTCGATGCGTGGGCTGTGTAAATCGTTAGTCATCTGCTAAAATGTACATAAAATATTGTGCACCTCCTAATGAAATTATAACACCATGGTTACACTCAATACTTACACATTTTTTATTAGTGATTGTTATTCATTTAATACAAATTATTCTAATACAAATGCTCCGGTTGTTTATATGAGACAATTACAGGGTTTGACAATCGATATTTGAATTGATAACCAGACGTTTAATGATGGCGTCTGTTGAAAATTGTATACAAGTTATTAATGTTGGATTGTCATAGGTTCTTGAGGTTACGTTCAAAGGATTACAAATGTTTTAAAAACAATAAAAATACACACCCTTACATCAAGTAAACTTAACTAACATATTGTGTAGGTATAATTTGTTTAGCGCAGTGTAGTAAAAGTGTTTACAAGTTATGGATCATTAACAACAGTTTATATTGGTTAGTTTATAAATTGTCAGTGACTTAGTATTCTTTTTAATCTTTGAAAGTAATTGATTTCAGTTCAATGAGATTTCGACCTTTAGTGAGATAATTAACGTGAGTTTATTTATATATTTTGGGTAATTTAAGATGTACTTATCACTTCCGTAGTTATGGCGAATTCATACGATCTGTTATTCATGGGTTATACTATAATCTTCTTTAATTTGCTGGGTTCAGGACATCAGGCATCTTTTCCAGTTTAATTGGTAGTAATTTATTTTCTTTTTTCGTTAATTTGGCCTCAACTTCAATAATATGGCTCCAGTCTTTGTCTTATGTCTTGGTATACACTTAGTAATAACTTCTTTTGATATTTTCTATGTTTTAATTGACAATTTTGGTCACTCGAAAAATAGCGTCTATACCATTAAAGCGTCATCTATTCAGTAAAAAAATCTAACGGTATTTTTGGCTTGTTACTCCACAGTTTCCATGGTAACGTAATTATTCTACCTGGTCGATCTCAAAATAAACACATTGTTATCAAACTTTGAATTTTTTGTTTAATTTGAATAAATATTTTATAATGGCTATATTTACTTGGGGATAATTTCAATGGTTGTAATCTTTACGTAGATGTTTCTATTTTCTTTCAAAGATTAGTTTGATATCTTACAAGATTGGTCTAAGTCATGTATTAATGTTTTAGTCCAAAATTGATAATACTATGTTAATACATAATTTACTTATTTCTAAGTTTTAATATAATTCTGCTATGTTCCCTTTCGTTACACATAATTAATATAGTTTGCCTATTATTTCTTATAAAGGTATTGCTATTATTTTCTTTATAAATTCCTTACTTACTTAAAACATACTAACATATTACTGTAAAACTATTTCTTTTGGTATTTATTACCTTAAACATTAAGCCAATAACTTCTTTCTTTAAATTAACAAATGAACAAATTTGGTGAGTGTTATACCTACACCATCTCTTTTATAACAGTAATCACCCTGGTGATTTTTATACTGAGATAATATTTTTTCTGTTTTTTACATTCACAATTATTCTGTGTCTTTCAGTCTAATATACTTAACTTAATTGCTCATTTAACATGTGCTTATGTTTTGGGTTTGTCACACTTGTTTAACTCTTTTTTCTTAAGATTATATGCTGTTTATTTTATTACACTTATCACTTCACTGTTCATCTTTGTCACTCCCTACCTATCTCTAATTACCCTTATATTTCTCACGATCTCACTATTATTACAAAGTTTTTGTATCTAATGAGTTCATGTCTCTTTTGTTAACTTCAGACTGTCACATATCATTTTATAATATGCAAACAACATGGTATTGTAAATACATCTTTCAAATAAAACATAACTTTGTATATATTGTCATTAAAGTGATAAAAATTGGTCTGAAATGTCATAATTAGTAATAATAACAACAATTTAATAATGTTAAAATATATTGTGTTAATTGAAACATACTACATCTGTAGCAACAGCAATAATATTAGCGAATAAATAAACTCTCCAAAACCTTATACTTTCGAACACATAATACTGTAATAATATACATACTGCTGAAATAATCTTAGTAAAAGTTCCAAAGTATATAGTAGGATATACAATTTGTTCTCTGATTGAACCACGCACACATTTCTATTCCCTGTCTGTATGAGTGTAATTTTAAACATAACAGCTGACACATCACCTATAGATAAGGATATACATACAATCATATCTACACATGGTTTTTTTATGTATAACAATTGCTGAGATACAGTCATTTACAAGTTACCACTAATAAAAATTTAAACATAAATTATTAACAATAATAAAAAATTATGCTCTTTTAAAACAATCTTGTGAGTTAATTGTTATGGCCATGTAATTTATTTTCTTTTTTTTCTTTTTTCTTCACTGTCTTCTTGTCTCGCTTTACTTTGGTTAATATCTGGCCAATCTCTGGGGTTGGGTCAATGTCAGTTGTCTGTCAGTCTAGTTCGTATTTTCTTGTTTTGTGACCACCTTTGGTTGTATTCTTCCTCCTTCACTATTGATTATATTTACTACTTTCATTCTCGTTATCATTTATCCATCAAAATATATTGTTTCTTGGCATTTTTTACATACTTTTTAATATCAAATGTGATCAGGGTTTGGCAATGTTATATAATGCCCTTCCACCAAAATTGATCATTTTATAAAACGTGAATTTAAGTTTGATGAAATTATCAATTGTATCGTATCAAAATTTTTTTTTTTTTTTTTTCAAATTCTCCTGCTTCTCATTCCTTTTTTATAATTAATTCGGTATCTTTTATTTCCATTCTTCTTAGTCTTTTCTTCATTATTTTCTCATATTGCGAACTGGCTTATTGAATTTTTTATTATAACTTATTCCCTATAAATCTTATTTTTCATCAAAACTACTCTTATACTGATATCAGGGGAACATCATCCCTGCTCAGTAAAATGATTGCTGGTTCATTCAACAGACAATCTCAATTAATAATTCTTAAATATAGTCAACTCGTGACTCAAAATAATAATAATAATAATCATAATCATAATATTTGGCGGGAATCTTTTACTTTTATACTTCATTATTGCTCAGTTCGAGTCATATATTGTTTCATCTTTCTTTATAGATACTATTTGAAGCATTGTTTTTTATTGATACAATTCACATTTTTATTCATTTTTAATTACTCTTTGTTTCATCTCATTTCACATTATAACTCTTAGAATGTTGATTTCATTTATATTGTTTTGTGATCATTGGTTTGGGTAATTTTACTTCCCCTCTTTCTAAATAGTTGTGGAAGCTGATCATTTTGATTGATATATTTTTTTTTTTCATAATTTTTAAATATCATAGTAAGTTATGGCTTCTTACTAGTTAGGAATTTTTTGTAGCTTATTCCTTTACAGTATGTTATGCTTTTTATGCCTCATTTTTTAGCTAAATATTATGGTAATTTAACCTTATTTTGTAGGAATGTTTTGTAACTACACTCCTCTATTCTTAATTTTTATTTAAATATTGTAGTAAGTTGGTTGCTCTTACTTTATCTGAATGCCTTGTGACTTTTATCTCTCCATTTTTACTTGTTCTAAAATATTATTGAGATATTTGGGTAAGCTTTTCTTACATATCTTTTTTGATTTTTTACAATTTTTTATTCATCATAATGGTTTCTCTAATGCTTAGTGTAAACTGTACTTACGAATGTTTTGGAATTTTGACATTCTTTAGAGATCTTTTCTTTATGACATTGGCAGACTTGTTTGTTTGTCACGTTATATTTTTTTTTTCTTTATTTAAAGTATTTTTGTTGGTTTTTTACTTTAAATTGTTTTTTTACAGTTATTGTTGATTGTCATAAAATTTCTTAATTGAGGCTTGATTGTATACCCCCTTTATTTTCTTGGTGACGGGGTGAGTGATCTCGTAAGTGTTATTGCCCTTGTCTTTTGTTATAGTGTATGGTCCCACGTATAATAATAGTAACTTTCTAGTGGTGCCTTCTATGGAGTTGGGTAATTCTCTGTTTTTTAACAGTACCCTTTCTCCTACCTCGTACTTAATAGTCTTTTTCTGGTTCTTAGCGTATTTATTCTTTTGTTGCTCTACCTTTTTGGCTATTCTGTTATAGAATCTTTTTTTCTTGAATTGATATTCGGTGTTGGTGGGGAATTGGATCATATCAGTTATCTCTCTAGGCGGTGGCCGCTCAAACATCATTGTGTATGGGGTAGCTTCCGTAAAGTCGTGGTAAGCTAAGTTTATAAATACTTCAGTGGATTTCACATAATTGTGCCATTCTCTTTGTTTATCGTGGCAGTAGGTTCTCAGTATACGACCCACTTCTCTGAGTACCCTTTCAGCTGGGTTGCTGCTTGGGTGATAGACGGATGTTTTGTAAGTTTTAATATTATGTTCACAGAGCTTATTTTTCCAAAGATTTCCCTTAAATTGGGTTCCATGATCTGTTATAACGGCCGTCGGTCTTCCCACTTCTGGTATAAACTTGGTTAATATAATCTCAATTATTTTCTTTGTTGTTGCACGGTTAATGGAGTACAACTTTGTATACTTGGTGAAGTGGTCAAACGTAATGATTATAAATTTATATCTGTGTCTTCCTCCACTGATAGGAAACGGACCACATATATCAAGGAATACCCTTTCTAATTTCTGACTTGATGTGATAGGTATCATCATCCCTTCCTTTTTTGAATTATTGCATTTTACCTTTTGGCAAATATCACATTTTTGAATGATTTTGTTCACTTTTCGATAAATATTTTTAATGTAAACTTGTTCCTGTAAAGCTTTTATCACTTTTACAGCCCCCAATATGGCCGTATCTAATGTGGTAGTCTAGTATCAATTGTTCCTCCACTGTAGATGGTATTACAAGTTTCCATTCTCCGATTGCAGGATTGTTTTTAATAAATAGCAAGTTGTCATGTATTTTATAATATTGTAGAATGGTTTCTTCATCTTTTAACATTCTCTCCCGGATACTCATTATTTTTGGATCCACAGTTTGACATCTTCTTATTTCTTGGGTTATTTTTTCTAGATCTACTCTGTTTTTAATAATGTTATACACCTTAACTAATTGTTCTTTCTCCCCCTCGAAAGTTTGTTGCTGGACGTTTATACGGGATAAGATGTCCGCAGCTACGTTTTGCTTCCCTGGGATGTACTCCCAGTTTATGTGATATTCCTGTAGCAACAATATCCATCGAGTTAATCTTCCGTGGCTGAGTTTACACTGCTTAAGGAATGATATGGATCTATGGTCACTTCTCACTGTTATATCGTATCCCAGAATATAAGTCCTAAATTTGTTGCAGGCGAACACGACACTAAGTAGTTCTTTCTCCGTGACGTGATAATTTCGTTCGCATCCATTTAAAATTCTGCTTGCAAAACTAATAACCATATGCTGTCCCTTCTCATCTTCTTGGTATAATACCGCACCTACACTGACATCACTCGCATCACAGTTCATGAAGAATGGCTTTTTGAAGTCTGGATGATGTAAGATCACGGTGTTCAAGAACTTTTCTTTTATTTGGTTAAATACTTCATCTTGTTCGGACCCCCAAGTCCACTTGTCCTTGACTGATAATTGTTTTTTGAATTTTGCTGTTAGTTTGGAATAATTATCTTGAAATTTACGGTAATAGTTGCAAATTCCCAGGAAGGATTGAAGTTGTTTTTTGTTTTTTGGCGTGGGGAATCGTTGTATCGCCTCAACTTTTTCTGACGAAGGAGATATGCCTTCCTCTGCTAGATTGAATCCTAGAAATTGTATTTTTCGGGCTATAAACTTTGACTTGTCCAGCTTAAGGGTTACGTGATTATCTGATAATCTTTTTAGTACGGTTTCCACTCTGGCACAGTGCTCTTGCCAATTTGATGATGTTATTAACAGATCATCTACGTACACGGTGGTAAAATTCAGTACATCTTGTCCCAGTATTTGGTCCATACATTTAACAAATACTGCGACCGAATTTATCAGTCCAAATGGCAGTCTTTTGAACTGATAGTTCCTCCCATCGAACAGGAATGCTAAGTATTGTCTACTGTTCGGATGTAGCTCCACCTGCCAGTAGCCACATACCGTATCCCAAGAGCTAATGTATTTTATACCGTGGAACTTCTTAAGGATTTCTTCTATTTCACCCGGTGATGTTCTATCGTTCACTATCATTTTATTAATTTCTCTGGCGTCGAGGCAGATTCTCACCTTTCCGTCCTTTTTTGGTATCGCCACTATTGGACTTGTGTACGGTGATTGACTTAATTCAATGATATCGTCTTCCATCATTTGATTGATTTCTGCCCTCACTGCATTTCTCTGTGAGTACACAATGGGGTAAGATTTTTTCTTGAAGTCAACGGGTTCCTTAAATCGTATTCGGTATTGATAATTCTTTACTTTGCCTGGGGCGTCAGAAAAAATGTGTTTATATCTGTTGTATATACTTATGAGTTCCTCTGACTGTTGCACACTAATCTGTGGATCTTGTTCTTCTCGTTGGAAGTTTCTGATCTCATTCAGCTTGCTTGACCATAATTCTTCATTCTTCCAATCTGTCAATATTCTTTCAGGTGATTGTCGGCAATAATTGTTTTGGATCATGTTATAGTGGTTTGTTATCGATGGTAAGTTGCCACCATTCACTATATCGGCTGACCATATTCCTTGTTCTGTGGTTAGTGATACTTCTCCCTGCCGCAGGTTAATTATGGCAGAGTGTTGTCTGAGTACATCACATCCAACAAGTAATGAGAAAGGTAGGCCGCTGGCAACAAGAAATGGCATAGTTACTATTATACCTTTGCTATTAAGTTCCAAGGATACTTGTTTCCGGACGGTTTTGTTTTGTCGGCCGGTAGCACCAATGATAGTTATATTGTTTATGGGCAGGGTTGATATGGGTACACTACTTCCCTGCTGTAGTCTATTTAATTCTATTTGGTCGATCAGGGAGACATTAGACCCTGTATCGATCATTATGGTTGATAGACTTCCATTTATTTGGGCACTTACATACACTATTTCATTGTTTCTAATGGGCATCATGTTATCATTTTCTTCGATCAAATCGTCCCTTATATTTTTCAAATAATTAGTACATATTATTGTGATCTTCTTGTCATGTGTTGTCTTATATTCACCCAGAGATTGGTCCAGTGATGGGCTGTCCGCAGTTTTCACTGGCCTTAAGCGTTTAAATGAGGGTTGACCTCATTGCCCCCAACATCAGTAGTGTTTGATGGTTGGTTAGTGTTCGGCTCCTGTTGATTATTCCGGTTATCCACGCTGTGCCTGTGATCTTCTTCGAATGGGTGACTTCTCGTATCGGGTACCTGGTTATAGTACGTTCGCCGATAGTTAGATGAGGGATAGTTTCTTCTTGGGCTCCTTTGTCTTTGCCCCCTTATGTAATTTACCTGTGGCCGGTATCCTGGGTTATTGTTCTGATTACTGTTGTTTCCAGGGCGATAATTGTTGTTGTAACCATTCGACGGGAAATTACCCCTGTGGTTGTTCCTGAAGTTGTTATTATTATGGTTTCCACTTCTGTTAAAATTTCTGGGCGCGTTATTCCCCCGTGTGTTCCCTTGGTAATTGTTAGGGTTATTTACCGGTGGCTTATTATCTCCCTGTTGATTCTGTGACAATTGTCCCTCATTGGTTCTATTATTTCTGAAACTGTACCCTCTATTTTTCCTGTACTGCCACTCATGTTCATGGCTTTCTAGTAAGCTAGCCATATCTTGGGTGGTCTTTACCTGGCTGTACATCCGTGCCTTTTGGATGGCGTCGTCGTAGTGGTAAGATAACTGTATTACCAGACACTCTTCAGGTATACGTGGCTCCAAATTCCTGGCCATGCAGATTTTTCCCAAGAAGTAGGAGGTAAGGGATTGTCCATTCTGGTTTTCATACCTTCCATTGCTCAGGTTATTGCGGACCATATTCTGAGTTGACTCAGACCAATATTTAGCCTTGAATTGAGTCTTAAAGTCTTGAAGGTTTTGGATGTCTGGTCGAGTGGCAGTCCACCAGTTGTCGTATGTCTCCTTGAACATTTCGTCCAACATCCCTCTTATTGTAGTCCATCGAGTCTCTCGATTCTTGATGATTAACTCTTCTACCCTCTTCAAGAATTCAATAGGGTTTCTTTTATAATTACGGAAATTAATAGTATCTCTGTTATCTGTGTTCATGACATGATTATTATTACATGGTCGGTCACGCCAGGCATCCACTTCTTCCCGTAATGACTCTTCTATTCTGCGCATTTCGTCAATCCTCTGTTGGTTTTTGTCTACTTTGCTATCTACTTTATTTAAGTTACTGTAAACTCCTTCCATTCGTTCTCCCAAGTCTGTTCGTACAGCTGCTACCTCTTTCTGGTTTTCTTCCCGGACTTGATGTATGTCCTGGTCTATCTGGGTACATCTTCTGACTGTTTCTTCATGACCTTCCTCAATTCTTCTCTTATTTTCTCCTTCGAGACGGTTCATTTTATCGAGTACTTCCTTGCGGACTCCAGAAATATTTTCGTTGGTATTCTCTAGCTTCTCCAACGTTTCCTCTAATTTGTCATTGATTTCCGTAACCTGCTGTTTTGCTTCTTCTCGGTACTCCATTAATTGGTGTGCCATCTGCAGCTTCATTTCTTCTTTATTTTTCTCGTGGTCCTTCTTCAGCTGTTCCTTCAATTCTTCCTTTAATTCTTCGTTTCTTTGCTGAATTTCCTCCAGCAATCGTTGTTGTAGTGTTTCATTATTTTGGTTGACTGTTTTCCTCAATTCTTCCTTAGTACTCACTATTTTTTCATTGATCTGTTTCAAATTGTCACTGGTTTCTTTCTTCATGCCGTCGAATTTCTCCTCCTGTTTCTTAAAATTTTGGTTAATCAATTCCCACAATTTTTGTAAATCCATTCCTCCTGTGGCTTCCCCCCTATCTCCAGCCTGTGTTTCCATTTCTTTGTCTTGGCTTGGTTCTGTTGTGGTTATTACTGTCTCCACTTCTTCAATCGGTGTTCCTTCCTCTTCTTCCCCTCTGTTTTCTTCCATCTCCTTCTCCTTTGCCAATTTTTTCGACACTCCTCTGGTGTGCATATTGTAACCTTTCGTAATCGCCGCTGGAATTTATAGGGTTTAATTGTGTAATTTCTTTATTATTCTAGCCCTACTAGTTGGCGCGCCACTTTGTAACTTTTTTGTCGTGTACGGCTACCGTTTTATTCTGCAAAATGTGGATAATGTACAATTTGTGTGTAATGGGTGTATGTGTCTTCTCGATCCGTAGTTCAAATGCGTGCAACTTCTGTAGATTTCGTTCGTTGCGAACGTACGAATAACCAGGTCTTGATGTTCTTACCTGATGTTCATTAGGGGTATGAAATTCCCGGTGGCGCCAAATTGTTTTCTTAAAACAATTAAAATACAATTCAAAGGCGTATGACCAGCGCAGCTCAGGCGGTTTGAATAATTCAAATATTTCCACCAGTTAGGCCCACTGTAGCGCACAGCAGTTCGATGCGTGGGCTGTGTAAATCGTTAGTCATCTGCTAAAATGTACATAAAATATTGTGCACCTCCTAATGAAATTATAACACCGTGGTTACACTCAATACTTACACATTTTTTATTAGTGATTGTTATTCATTTAATACAAATTATTCTAATACAAATGCTCCGGTTGTTTATATGAGACAATTACAGGGTTTGACAATCGATATTTGAATTGATAACCAGACGTTTAATGATGGCGTCTGTTGAAAATTGTATACAAGTTATTAATGTTGGATTGTCATAGGTTCTTGAGGTTACGTTCAAAGGATTACAAATGTTTTAAAAACAATAAAAATACACACCCTTACATCAAGTAAACTTAACTAACATATTGTGTAGGTATAATTTGTTTAGCGCAGTGTAGTAAAAGTGTTTACAAGTTATGGATCATTAACAACAGTTTATATTGGTTAGTTTATAAATTGTCAGTGACTTAGTATTCTTTTTAATCTTTGAAAGTAATTGATTTCAGTTCAGTGAGATTTCGACCTTTAGTGAGATAATTAACGTGAGTTTATTTATATATTTTGGGTAATTTAAGATGTACTTATCACTTCCGTAGTTATGGCGAATTCATACGATCTGTTATTCATGGGTTATACTATAATCTTCTTTAATTTGCTGGGTTCAGGACATCAGGGATCTTTTCCAGTTTAATTGGTAGTAATTTATTTTCTTTTTTCGTTAATTTGGCCTCAACTTCAATAATATGGCTCCAGTCTTTGTCTTATGTCTTGGTATACACTTAGTAATAACTTCTTTTGATATTTTCTATGTTTTAATTGACAATTTTGGTCACTCGAAAAATAGCGTCTATACCATTAAAGCGTCATCTATTCAGTAAAAAAATCTAACGGTATTTTTGGCTTGTTACTCCACAGTTTCCATGGTAACGTAATTATTCTACCTGGTCGATCTCAAAATAAACACATTGTTATCAAACTTTGAATTTTTTGTTTAATTTGAATAAATATTTTATAATGGCTATATTTACTTGGGGATAATTTCAATGGTTGTAATCTTTACGTAGATGTTTCTATTTTCTTTCAAAGATTAGTTTGATATCTTACAAGATTGGTCTAAGTCATGTATTAATGTTTTAGTCCAAAATTGATAATACTATGTTAATACATAATTTACTTATTTCTAAGTTTTAATATAATTCTGCTATGTTCCCTTTCGTTACACATAATTAATATAGTTTGCCTATTATTTCTTATAAAGGTATTGCTATTATTTTCTTTATAAATTCCTTACTTACTTAAAACATACTAACATATTACTGTAAAACTATTTCTTTTGGTATTTATTACCTTAAACATTAAGCCAATAACTTCTTTCTTTAAATTAACAAATGAACAAATTTGGTGAGTATTATACCTACACCATCTCTTTTATAACAGTAATCACCCTGGTGATTTTTATACTGAGATAATATTTTTTCTGTTTTTTACATTCACAATTATTCTGTGTCTTTCAGTCTAATATACTTAACTTAATTGCTCATTTAACATGTGCTTATGTTTTGGGTTTGTCACACTTGTTTAACTCTTTTTTCTTAAGATTATATGCTGTTTATTTTATTACACTTATCACTTCACTGTTCATCTTTGTCACTCCCTACCTATCTCTAATTACCCTTATATTTCTCACGATCTCACTATTATTACAAAGTTTTTGTATCTAATGAGTTCATGTCTCTTTTGTTAACTTCAGACTGTCACATATCATTTTATAATATGCAAACAACATGGTATTGTAAATACATCTTTCAAATAAAACATAACTTTGTATATATTGTCATTAAAGTGATAAAAATTGGTCTGAAATGTCATAATTAGTAATAATAACAACAATTTAATAATGTTAAAATATATTGTGTTAATTGAAACATACTACATCTGTAGCAACAGCAATAATATTAGCGAATAAATAAACTCTCCAAAACCTTATACTTTCGAACACATAATACTGTAATAATATACTGCGACAACACAAATTACTAAACTATTGGCGCATAGGATATGATAGTATGTGTATTTCAAATTACAAGTCTATATTGGAGGGTTTAAGATTATTTATTGTACAACACAAGTTATAGTTTATATGGTATATTTGAAATGTACAGAATGTAATGTTTGATATAGAGTCTTTCTTTTAAAATGTTAAATAATGTTCATACGCAAGACGTGATACGTTACATAAGAAGACTCCCACGATGATGTTGTTGAAGAGAAGGACCGGTCTTTGCGGTATAGATGGTTCGTCAGGTGTGGCTTACAAATGACAGACGTTTCACCAGAAACGTTTACAGCTGGGCTGGCGTCCTGTAACAGCTGGGCTGGTCCTATAACAGCTGGGCTGGTGTCCTATAACAGCTGGGCTGGTGTCCTATAACAGCTGGGCTGATGTCCTATAACCGCTGGGCTGGTGTCCTATAACAGCTGGGCAGGTGTCCTATAACAGCTGGGCTGATGTCCTATAACAGCTGGGCTGATGTCCTATAATTCCCACGATGAATCCGACACTTCGCACACACAACGGTAACGGATTTTATTTCTCGCACAACTTATATAGAGTTTAAGACCAAGTAATATCTCAGGTGACAGTGAGTTTAATCTAATAACGGTATATTGAGCTTATACCTCTCCGGCTTCTTCAAGTGTTCTCGCGAATACGAAGGTCTACCGCGATCAGCAGACCACCCTATGAGGAAATCTTGCACTAGCACGGAAACGTCTTGATGGAACTATTGCGTAACAATAATGATACTGTTACACTCACTTCTTACACACGTAATATTACAATATTAATATCGTGTGTAAAGATATAAAATCAATTGTTATGCGTCACACACGTTACTATCCCCGAAAAGTCTTAACAGATCCTTGCAAGCAGTAGAGTCTTGTACAAGGATTGTATGTACCGTTCGCGGTAGCAGCAGTGAAGAACTGCTTGTAATTTTTCGCACAATGCGTTAAAACACTGATGTGTGCAAATGTACTACACACACAGTTCTGAGTCTTCCCGTTTCACTAACGACGAATAGTTTTTACAACACCTTGCAAGCGGTAGAATTCTTGTACAAGGAGTGCCCGTTCCGTTCGCGGTAGATGGCGTAGAAGAACTACGTAATTATACGCGTAATGCGTTTAAACACTACTGTGTGCAGATGTACTACATACACAGTTCTGAGCCTTCCCGTTTCACTAACGACGAATAGTCTTTACAACACCTTGCAAGCGGTAGAATTCTTGTACAAGGAGTGCACGTTCCGTTCGCGGTAGATGGCGTAGAAGAACTGCCTGTGTAACGACAGGCTTAAGAAAATTTCCAACCACCAGTCAGCATTCTATTGGTGGATGGAAGTCACATGGTTAGTAAAAAGTGACCATGCACTTTTCATGCAGTAGAGTGCATTTACTTTGTAACAGCATGCATAGCGGTAATCAGACTACACGTATCTCATGCATGACTGCCTACATACTAATAATATACATGAACGTAAACAATAGTCCAACAGGTATAGGGATTGTAGCGATACACATGTCTCAGTTCAGATAATGTCAAAACAACGATAATACTTCACGCACCGCCCGGGAAACGTTTCCCACTCACGCACGCGCGCACATTTCCACTAACACAGTACATGAATAACCATAAATAATAATGCACAGTTATTCTAAACTAAACCCTTAACCTTACTAAATACAATTGATAACAACCCAACTTAACCATCTACCAATATAATATGAATGTCCATTGTCTGTGTAATATATGAACTTGCCCCGCCTATCATGATCCTGTGATTCGTTGCAATACATACTGCTGAAATAATCTTAGTAAAAGTTCCAAAGTATATAGTAGGATATACAATTTGTTCTCTGATTGAACCATGCACACATTTCTATTCCCTGTCTGTATGAGTGTAATTTTAAACATAACAGCTGACACATCACCTATAGATAAGGATATACATACAATCATATCTACACATGGTTTTTTTATGTATAACAATTGCTGAGATACAGTCATTTACAAGTTACCACTAATAAAAATTTAAACATAAATTATTAACAATAATAAAAAATTATGCTCTTTTAAAACAATCTTGTGAGTTAATTGTTATGGCCATGTAATTTATTTTCTTTTTTTTCTTTTTTCTTCACTGTCTTCTTGTCTCGCTTTACTTTGGTTAATATCTGGCCAATCTCTGGGGTTGGGTCAATGTCAGTTGTCTGTCAGTCTAGTTCGTATTTTCTTGTTTTGTGACCACCTTTGGTTGTATTCTTCCTCCTTCACTATTGATTATATTTACTACTTTCATTCTCGTTATCATTTATCCATCAAAATATATTGTTTCTTGGCATTTTTTACATACTTTTTAATATCAAATGTGATCAGGGTTTGGCAATGTTATACTATTAATTACTATTTATTTCTAATGTAACATATAACATTTAGGTTTATGTTTGGGATATTTATCCCACCCATCTCCCATTCATAAACAATAGTTTATACAATTAATCAACACTTATTATTTAATATGTGTGTGCAATTCATTATTTCTTATTTATTGTTCGGGTGCTAAACAATCTCACAACTATTGAACTTGTTTCATTACTCTTCCCTTATAACATGGGTATTTACTTAAGGTTAATGCATACTTATTTTCTAAGGCTCTTTGCTTTCCCTTCCATGTTAACATCATCTTATTACTTTTTCTTGTGATTCACACCTTTAAACTTTACAATACATTCTTAAGTTCTATAACAATATTATTTCATAATCATCACAGTTAATATCACTCCTTAGTGTTCGTTATTTACTGAATCAATGTTCTATTCTAAATATTATTCATAATAACTTTATTGAATGTTATTGTTCACTCTTAAATCTTAAACATAGGTTATTTTACTAAGTCTTTATCTCAGCCTTCTCTACTCTTACTATTTTTATTACAGACCATATTTTTATTTATTTATCACTGTCACTTTTTAAATTATTTTGTGTTCATTATAATTTACTTAGTGTTTCTTTTGTATTATATCACTTTAGGATAATTCACTTTCACTAGTTCAACTTCCATTTATTTCTCACTGTTTTATTCTCTTTCTGTACACACCTAATATATAAAATTATTAATATTATGTCTTTCTTTGTTAACAAATTACATACATTCCTAACTCTTTGGGCTAGTGTACTTTTATCTATTTTTTTTTTATTACTGACTATTTACAATTGTCATTCAATCAATACTAACATTCATTAATTGTTTTGGTTCTTAATCGGTTTCATTTTCTTTATTATTTTGGATTACATAATTTCTTCCTTCTCTATTTTTTATTCCTTGTCTGGGTTTTCTTGACGTGTTTCATTTTGTTTTCTTCATCGTGGGTTTGTTCTCTCTTTGTTTTCATTCTTCTTCTCCTTCACTCGTCTGGTTTTCTTTATTTAGGTTCCTTAACTGGCCAATCTCTAGGGTTGGGTCAATGTCGTTCGTCTGTCAGTCTAGTAGTTGAGTTTCTTTATTAATCACTTTTGGTTTATTACTCTTTCTCCTTCCTTCTTTATTACATTTTATATATTTTTTACTCTCCACATTATTTATTAAATATAGTATTATTTAGCATTTTTTATACATACTTATTGTTATCAAAATTGATCTGAATTTGGCGATGTTATAATATATATATATATATATATATATATATATATATATTGTAATGAACCGACTTCCAACGGGAGTCCTTCTTATTTCAGCCCCACGTTGGAGTCGTCAATTTGTAATAAAACTAAGCTTGAGGGTGACAAGTATATGATTACAAGTACACAAGTATACTAGTATGTGAGTGTGTGTACTGGGATTCAATCCAGCTCCACGTTGGTATGCGCCAATTTGTAAAGAAACCAGTATGTTGTTACTTTATTTAGTTATATGAAGATGTGTGAAAGCACCACTGTTGGGTTCCAATTTGTAACGAAAAACCTTCTCTGCGTTTTTAATTATTTATTTATTATTGAATATATCTATTCGGTTGTGACCGATAAAACCTCCTGAAAATATGTTATTAGACAAATATAATTATAATTATGTTCCTTTAATGTATAATCATACTACAATATAGATTTAACTTAGTTTTCAGTGGTTGGGTAATATTAGCGATATGTATAGAGTATTGACCGAATGTAATGGGTATTTTTGTCAACCCTAGTCACTCGATGTTAGAAAATTCTATTCAAAGTTTGCACTGAAAACACGCTAGTTCCGCGATCTCCCGTTCCACCAGCTGTAAGTATTTAGCGCTGCCACTTGTAATAAGCGTACTTATAGGTTAGTTGTTCATCGGTTTTGAATAAACCTTTTATTGTAAATTATTACAACCACTACTTATAGTATCTATTCTGCAATAACTTCAAATATTCTCTCATACAATCAAGATCCTTTATTAATTTTATCTATTAATTCACAGTACCCGTTATTTCCAAAATAACAATATAATCAAATCGATCACACAAAAATATATCGATTAACAATCAATCCAATTCCATAGACTTATACAAATGAAAAATAATAATAAATAGTTCTTATCCCAGGGTTCATAAAGTTCTTGGAACCATTAGTAAGGCCAGGTAAAATGCATAATTAAGGTTGCTCAAGTATTACAAAACAAAATTATTTACTCTAAATATAGTGAAATTAAAATAGGTTGTTTTTTTACCGAGTCGACGAAAGCTTCGACTGGCTGTGGATGTCTGTAAACAGTTGCCAAGATTCAGCTTAACTCATCTTCATCCAGTAAAAGTGTTCTGCCTTTAATAAAATTGATTGTGGAGAGTAATGGGAAACTCTCAGGAATTCTTCGGACTTCTGATCTTCTTCTATGATCTTGATAATTCTCGGTCCCGGTGAAATGAAAATAGGATCCCAATTTCTTCTGCTGCCAGTGAAGGTTAACTCTGCCAAACTAGGTCTTCTTGTATTTTCAATAATTCCGTTAGTTCGGGCTTTAATTCTCTTAACTGATCTTCTGTTTATAGAAGGAATTGGTTTAATACCGAATCCAGCGGAATTATTTGGTGAATGAGGTGAGAGGTTTTCAATTCTTTTTAAATGTATTCAGTTACAATTTGGAAGGTTATTTAATTTTATTACTCATTGGTATTATGATAAAAGTATGTTTTAAAGAGGTTTTTTTTTATTTTAATTCATTTTTCTTCCGAATTTATTATTCAATTTTTGTTAAATGTATCTGCCCATCTCAACCTAATAGCTTGTAACAATCAGAACGAATGAATCCATATCAACAACTCATGTCCATTTCAGTTGCCTTAACAACCACGTTTACTAGATATCCTTGAGCCGGCATTATAGAATATTACTACTCTTTTCCAATAAAATACTCCATGCTTGGATTAATATTAAATTACCTAAAATTCTCCCCTAACCTTCCTTCTTAAGCAGAAAATGTTTTACCATAGTTTCGTTGGACTGGACTTCTTAAAAAGATATTAATTTCCTTTCACAAATATGGAATTTAGGCCTATAGCTTTTCTTACAACCGTTATAACATTATTTGGTTTTTTAACTTAATTTTCTTTTACCTGACCTACTGTACAATTAATTATTGGTTAAATGGTTAATTACATTAATTTTAATTTACTGGTGGTTACTTTATTACATTAATTAACTGGTCCTGGAACCCTTCATTAGTTTACATTATAATTGTCAGAACTATTTGTCAAGCATTAAACAATGATTGCCCTCCTGGCCAAGTTTACAAACATTAATTAAAACAACAGCATTATTCAACTTTAGACAATACTTAAAACTTAGTATAATGCCTAACACTGGTAACTATACTTGATTGTCTAAAGACAAATTTAACATAAATACAACCATAATCTTTGATGAAGTATTACTATTAAACAACATCAGTTCATTTCTACCATACTCAAAATATGACATAAATATTCTGTAAACATTAACATGTTACAGTAAAAAACAAACATTTTATTATATTTAACTATTTATTGGTATGGTTTTTTATATGCAACATTAGTTATTGACTCTTTTGACTTGAGGTACTTCTCAGATGCATTAACTACTGAGCAACCTTAATTCAGGGTATGGTCCTTGACCATGTTCCATTCAATTTTTTATGTAACGTTGGGGGACCTCAACTCTGTTGCGTTACATAACACCCCCCCTTCGAAAGAAGTTTATTTTGTATAAACAAAGTTTAGTAAGAAATAAACGCACAACTTGTATCTGGCCAATTGGTTTCTCTATTCATAATACTTTTTTATTTCAGAATTATCCATTGTCTTTCTATTGTTTCTTCTTTCCTTCTTAAAATCAATTATTTCCCAAGTTTAAATCTTATTTCTATAATCATTCTTGTGACATTCTTTATTAATTATACATTTTGGATATGGTTTTATTTATTTATCTATATTTATTTGTGAGTTTTCCCTCTAATACTTAATTTTCCTAAACCTCCCTAACAATATAACTGGAATCGAATCGATGGTGCTCTATCGGCTAACCAATTACCGTCGTCCGTTACATACCTTCTGGGATCAGAGGAACATCATCTCTGCCCAATTAAATGATTGCTGGAATATTCTACAGTCAATCTTCATTAATAAACCTCGCAAGGTAGTCATCATGTGACCTTCAATAAAATAATTCATAATAATAATACTCTAGGGATTATTCACTGTACTTTAACTCAGATCATATTATTTCTTCATATTAATTCTTCCTTCTATTATACACTTCTCCTCTCCAATACTTGGCTATTTTATTGACATTTATTAATTGGCTTTCTTACGGATAATTCTTAAATATTTGTTTTTTTTCTTTTCTTGTGATCCTTTTGACGGTTCCATTTTGGCTTCTTCATTCTCTTATCTCCTTGGCTCATATTCCTTTATTACCAATACAGCTGGTTATGAGATTTTGGTTAGTATTATACATTACATCATGTAATTATATTCTTCTGGCACAATCATTATTATTCCTTTTACATTCTAAATTACATTTCTCACTATTATATTACATCAGATAAACTCATTTTGTTTTTTGGTTTTGATGATTTTTATTAGGTTTAATCAGTGTAATTTTTTTTCTTTTATATTAGTTTAAAGTAATTTCTTCTGAATCGTATAGTAAGGTGTTCTTACTTATTTTTTGAATTTGGTTGTTTTTATTAAATCACATTGTTCCTGAATAAATTAAATAAGTTGTCCTTACGTCTTTTAGAATTTAGTTGTTTTTTATTTACAATGGGTTGCTTGGTCCTGTATCCATAAAATCCGTCCCCTTTCTTTTATATTCTGTTTAGAATCTGTTTTTAACCGTGGTCCATTATTTCCTCTGTACTGATTGTTCGGATTTGTCGAGTGTATAGAGTTATTTCTGTCCTTGTGACATATCTCATTATTGTGCAGTTCTTGCCTCTTGTCACTATAAAATTGTCATTCATATTCAAGTTCATCATCGTCCTTTGAACTGATTCTTCTGTACTGTTTCTTAATGTTTCTGATGGTTCATACATAAATTCCATAAGCCCTCTATGCTCCTTGGTTAGTTTTGGCCTTTTCGGTCCTTCTAATCTATTTGTGAATTCAAGTGTGGTTCGTTTAAAGTTTCTAACTTGCCTTACTTCTCTGTGTTCCGTAATTGATATATTATGTATCTTAATTAATCCCCTTTTAATCATCTCCGATCTTTCCCGTGTATTTATTAATTTCCTTTTACACATTTGTCTTATTCTCACTATCTTCATTTCATCATGAACCCGTTCTATTCTTCCGGTTCTATTAATTGGTATACCGTCAAATTTTTCTTGGGTCTTCGCTTGTAGGTTTCCTATTTGAGTAATTTTGGTCTCTACTTCCACTGCAAGTTGTACTATGGTTTCATCTGTCTTTTCCAGACCCACCTTAATTTCGGTTATTTTCTGTCTTACTTCCACTTCATAGCTATCAACTCCTTTGCTCCATGGTTCATTGGCAATTATAATACTTCCATTGATAACTTCCCTCAACGCTAGGCCTTGTTCATTGATGATTTGCCGCAACTCCTGATTACGGTTTTCAATTTTCTCATCCATTTGTTTGGTATTCTCCAGAATCTGCCCTAAGCTCTCATCGTTTCTATCAAACCTTTCATTGATTTGGTTTAAGCTTTCATTTATCAGTCGGTTATTCTCATCGTTTTCCTCTTTATTTTTATCAAACTTCTCATTCATTAGTTTGATTAAATTCTCACTCAAAATTTCGTTTTGTTTCTTTAGTTTTCATTAATACTGTCTATTTTATTTTCCAGCTTTTCTGAATTTTCGTCAAATTTTTTATTTAATTCTTCCTTCTGTTTCCTGGAATCTTCCTTAATACTGTCTATAGTTTGCTTTGAGTTTTCCTCCTGTTTCTTAAATTGTTCTGCCATGAACTTCGTCATGTCTTGCCAGTTTGGTTCGTTTCTGGCTTCCACTTTATCTGGTTGGTCCCCTTGGGCATCCTCTTCAACTATTTCCTTCTTTGTGATAATTGCTTCAGTTTCTTCTTTATCACCCATTGTTTGTTCCATTTCACTGTCCGTAAATGTTTCTATCTCTCGTTCCTGTCCACCTTCTTCCTTCTCCTTCTCTTCTGCCCCCTTCTTCGATCTGCTTCTGGTATTATGCATTCCTGTGCCTCTAATGGTTGCCTGCTCAAGTTAAGTAACAATTAAGATGATTTTTTGCTTAACTAAAGCCCACTTGTTGAGCGCCAATTTGTAAAGCACCGACTTCCAACGGGAGTCCTTCTTATTTCAGCCCCACGTTGGAGTCGTCAATTTGTAATAAAACTAAGCTTGAGGGTGACAAGTATATGATTACAAGTACACAAGTATACTAGTATGTGAGTGTGTGTACTGGGATTCAATCCAGCTCCACGTTGGTATGCGCCAATTTGTAAAGAAACCAGTATGTTGTTACTTTATTTAGTTATATGAAGATGTGTGAAAGCACCACTGTTGGGTTCCAATTTGTAACGAAAAACCTTCTCTGCGTTTTTAATTATTTATTTATTATTGAATATATCTATTCGGTTGTGACCGATAAAACCTCCTGAAAATATGTTATTAGACAAATATAATTATAATTATGTTCCTTTAATGTATAACCATACTACAATATAGATTTAACTTAGTTTTCAGTGGTTGGGTAATATTAGCGATATGTATAGAGTATTGACTGAATGTAATGGGTATTTTTGTCAACCCTAGTCACTCGATGTTAGAAAATTCTATTCAAAGTTTGCACTGAAAACACGCTAGTTCCGCGATCTCCCGTTCCACCAGCTGTAAGTATTTAGCGCTGCCACTTGTAATAAGCGTACTTATAGGTTAGTTGTTCATCGGTTTTGAATAAACCTTTTATTGTAAATTATTACAACCACTACTTATAGTATCTATTCTGCAATAACTTCAAATATTCTCTCATACAATCAAGATCCTTTATTAATTTTATCTATTAATTCACAGTACCCGTTATTTCCAAAATAACAATATAATCAAATCGATCACACAAAAATATATCGATTATCAATCAATCCAGTTCCATAGACTTATACAAATGAAAAATAATAATAAATAGTTCTTATCCCAGGGTTCATAAAGTTCTTGGAACCATTAGTAAGGCCAGGTAAAATGCATAATTAAGGTTGCTCAAGTATTACAAAACAAAATTATTTACTCTAAATATAGTGAAATTAAAATAGGTTGTTTTTTTACCGAGTCGACGAAAGCTTTGACTGGCTGTGGATGTCTGTAAACAGTTGCCAAGATTCAGCTTAACTCATCTTCATCCAGTAAAAGTGTTCTGCCTTTAATAAAATTGATTGTGGAGAGTAATGGGAAACTCTCAGGAATTCTTCGGACTTCTGATCTTCTTCTATGATCTTGATAATTCTCGGTCCCGGTGAAATGAAAATAGGATCCCAATTTCTTCTGCTGCCAGTGAAGGTTAACTCTGCCAAACTAGGTCTTCTTGTATTTTCAATAATTCCGTTAGTTCGGGCTTTAATTCTCTTAACTGATCTTCTGTTTATAGAAGGAATTGGTTTAATACCGAATCCAGCGGAATTATTTGGTGAATGAGGTGAGAGGTTTTCAATTCTTTTTAAATGTATTCAGTTACAATTTGGAAGGTTATTTAATTTTATTACTCATTGGTATTATGATAAAAGTATGTTTTAAAGAGGTTTTTTTATATTTTAATTCATTTTTCTTCCGAATTTATTATTCAATTTTTGTTAAATGTATCTGCCCATCTCAACCTAATAGCTTGTAACAATCAGAACGAATGAATCCATATCAACAACTCATGTCCATTTCAGTTGCCTTAACAACCACGTTTACTAGGTATCCTTGAGCCGGCATTATAGAATATTACTACTCATTTCCAATAAAATACTCCATGCTTGGATTAATATTAAATTACCTAAAATTCTCCCCTAACCTTCCTTCTTAAACAGTAAATGTTTTATCATAGTTTCGTTGGACTGGACTTCTTAAAAAGATATTAATTTCCTTTCACAAATATGGAATTTAGGCCTATAGCTTTTCTTACAACCGTTATAACATTATTTGGTTTTTTAACTTAATTTTCTTTTACCTGACCTACTGTACAATTAATTATTGGTTAAATGGTTAATTACATTAATTTTAATTTACTGGTGGTTACTTTATTACATTAATTTGTGAAGTTACTCACTTCTTGCACTGATATTTAATACATTCCACTCTTCATAAAATAATACTTACCGCTGCCAGAATTTCACTTACCGTAAAACTTATCTTTTGAAAACTGCCCAAGGTCGCCACGATATTTTTTCTAAAGGTTAAATATCGAAACCTCCTACACTCTTGCCCTTATAAAAAATCCCGCTATCTGACTGTAATAGAATTTCAGAAAACCCCCGATTTCGTTAGACGAATTTTTAACACAGAAATGAGAACATGGTAATGACGAAATAACTTAGACTAACACATAATTATAGTGAAGCAAATAGTTTTAATTACTGTTAAGACGGATCAAAATCATTATGACACAAACATGAGAGAAACAAATTCTGAAATAGATACAGATATGCCTTACATTTAGATATTTCTTACCCTATACAGGTCAGCCCAGCTGCTCACACACATTCACACGATTTAGAACCATTTAATTGAAACACCCCATTTTACTTTAAAACTGTATATATCTCGAGACACCACCCGGGTACACGTTGCTTCGTTCGTTAGTTCGCGTCACTGAATAATTTGCCCGCAGTTCACTACACTTCTCCTGTATAACCTCCTTATTTCCTTGGGTCCCGGTCGGTAATACGTCGGTATTACACTGAGTTATTCATATTTAGAAAGTTTCGAGCGACCGGGGCCCGCGGCTCACTAACTACATCTACACGCTGTTGTACAATCTGCTGCTTAGCGTCTCTGACTAATGTCGACTGTCACTGAGAACGTAACAGGTACATGTTGCTTTCTCTGGAGGGAATGATTGTTCACTGCCACTATGCTTTCGTCGCTCATTGCTCATTTGCTGTTGGGTAACCATTTTATATATGGAATGGAGCTGATATATATGTGTGACCAGAGGACAATATTGGACTTGGCTCTGCTGACGTCATTGATAGTAAGCACTGTCTTGGCAGTATTTCCGGGAGATCTTGTAGAGACGACGAATATTTTTTACACTCTGGCCATCTTGAATTTTTAGTCAGAGCGTCCTTTTGAGCGCGCTTGCGTGGGTATTCGCGCCTGTGCGTCGACACACTTACAAAGTTCTTAGAATTTTGAAGGGGGCAAATTCTTCAGCCGCATTGCTCAACAACAAACTGCATCTATGCTTTTGTTTCAAATTGTTGCTTAACACCGTTCTGTTATACGGACAAATACGTTGCACAATAATACAGTTTTACCATATTTTACACAAGCCCGCCCGAAAACGAAATAAGTAAAAATATATAAATGCCCCATACGGTTAAAATGAAAAATACCCAAAAATGAACCGCTACAATACCCCCTCGATGAGAATTCTGCTGTCCACGACAGACGAAATCTCATCGATAAACCCCGAAGAGGACCGGTGAGGAACTGGTGCCAACAACCCCCTTTTTCTTAATCTGCATGGGTACCCGACCCCCCTGGCTCAGCGACCATGGACTCATCTGAACGAGATCACTGGACTTCTCCGTAAGAGATCCCAACACCGAGAAATCGAGCAGACTCGTACCACGGCGCACCTCACCTTCTAACATGCTACCCCCAAAATCCTCAATCCCTGGCTTAAATTATTCCAGATCCTCTACCGATATGTTTCCCCTTGTATGCAAGCTGGGCTGCCTTTAGCAGATACTGGGCTCACACACACTAACATTACATGTTACCATAACACATTAAAAGTAAAAAATTGCTTTTAAGATTTATTAAAAATTTAACAAAAAATTCAAAATTCAAAAAAAAATAATATTTTATCAAAAATTCTCTTCCTTGTTTTTCTAAATTTTTGTTTCAAATGACTTAACCTAGACATTTCTACTAATCTAAACACATCCTTACTCTAACATGAGAACCACTTATAGTCTACCAATACATGCAATACAATAAAATAAACATGGTTAATGCACACATAATAAAATAATCATTACTCAAAAATATTCACTTGCTGGCAGGCGAAAAATCAAGTTTTTTTTTTTCAAACAAAATTAAAATTTTCAAAAATTTTAAAATCAAAAAAAAAATTTAAATTTATTTTAAATGTTTCCCTCATATGCAAAATTATTTAAATATTGGTTTGAATTAATTAATCAAACAAATTAAAATTGGCTTCCTACTATACAAGCTTAGTAGGTGTATGACCTCATCAGCTGATCGAAACTAGGTCAAGTCCCAGACCCTTGACCTACATATGTTATGCACAATTTCTATCTAAAACACATTTGACATCTGTAATATTCCACCTTGAAATACAAAACATAGTAACATAAAATATTTAAAATTACAAAATATTAATATAAATGATCATCAAATTGACATTTAAATTATTTATAATAAACAACTCTTAACTTGACATTATTTTCAATTCTACCAAAAGTTTGTCACTGGCTTCGAAAAAATAAAAATTTTATATTCTTTATCATAAATCCCTCTCTCTATTTGACAATCTTACTTTATTCTACTGTGGGTGATTTGAACTATTTATTCTCATTGACTGTACTACTAGATCTGTATACGTATATAATCTTTATTCCCCTGACTCTACTATTGACTCTACTATTGACTCTACTATTAACTTTTACTACATGACACCCCTCTCTTTAAAAATATCTATCAAAACACTCTAAATTCAATTTACCTCTGGCACCGCTCATCTTTGTACTAGGATGTGTGTTCCCTACCTGGCTATAACCATACGAGCCAATGCCCCTCCAAAATATCGGCAAACACTCACACGAACTACTCTATTCTCGCCACAACGCCATACGTTGCTCACACCTTACCACCTCACCCTTACTACAAAATATCATCAACAAATATGTTTAAATCTCATTCACATTACTCATCTCTACATATACTCACTACTACTGTGTCAACATCAATACTTCTCAAAAAATACTATAACATGTATAAACCAAAACAACATTACCTTATATCATCTCTACTAATTCAACTTTAACTTTGACAGATCTATATGTCACATAAAATATTTATCACCCCAAAACTATCCTTTATTAATTTGCATAAATTATTACTTAGTTTCTCATTTTATCAAATTATTTGTATCATTATTTTAAAACATCTGTAATACATTGCAAACATTACGTTGAACATTAATAACTTGGAACCTTTAGAACCAATATACCAGTGACATCTTATTGTTGATCAGCTGCTCTCCTAATACAATTAAAACACATCTCATAATTGAACAAATTACATGGAATACATTATCAATACTTACTTCTATTATGTTGATTGCCTGCCAGGCGTTTAATTATTGGCTTAATTTAAAGCATACACATATCATGAAAACACATTCTTATCAATGCCTATACCTAACATACAACAATAAAATAATACTTTTAAAATCATAGCATGTAATGAACACCTTATATTACATATCTGACCAGCTAGTTAATTGAACAGAGCATAAGCAGTTTTATTGGATCCAACTTTGAATAAAAAAAAAATGTTATGTTATTAAACGTTACATTCGTGACTCCTTTGCGTCACCTCCCAGCCACACACACTATTTCAGATTATGGTGGACTGTGGCGCCCATTCGCTTCCACAGAGACTGTATATTTTGGAGCAGGTTTTGCCTCTCCGTGTCTCTGCTTCCGCTATTAAGTTTTAAAGTATTGAACATCATCATGTTCTTGTTAATACTATACACCCTTAAAACGGTTCTACCACCTGTCTTGCTACCCCAAGGCGGGCAGAGTGGCAGCCGCTGTTCCATAGTTCCGGGAAGATTTCCCCTAAGTTCGCCCCCCAATGAATTTCAAATATATACCAATTTCAAGTCAGCTATGGTCAAGGGACTTGGTATGACCATAGCTGGCCGCTAGCCAAAACCACGGTTAGTGCTGGTAAGGCAGTAACCGCCCGAAAAGTCGGGGAAATCTAAACTTCATTTGACTGCCTGTTATACATCGATACTATTATGTGCGACACGGTCATTTAGTAATGTGTGTAAAATTTTTACTTTACACGGATAAGGTGTGCCGCACATTTATCGCCAGTTTGGCCTCCGATGGAGGTAACACTCACTGTTACCCCCAACCCATTTCGCTACTTGTGAGAGCACAGGCAACCCCCACAATAGCCACTTAATAGCTAATTACAATTGAAAACTAATTAAAATTTTTGTATACATTATCATATAATATTTGCATCAATAATCGTCTAACCCATTCATAACCTTTTACCATTTAACTTTCTTGAAATTTTCAAAATTTATTATTTAATAATCATTATATATCATTTTTCATTTATTATCAAAAATTTTTTTTTAATTATCCTATTTATTAAACACAATGATTGCATTAAAATCTCACTATTGCATTAACACCTCAATCACACCTGTAACATTCAACACAAAATTTAGTTTACATCAAATAATTTATCATTCATTACCAAATTTCCATCTCGTAAAATAATTTACATTCAGAAAAAAAAATTAATTAATTAACATTTACATAATCAATTAAAATATTTAAAATATATCAATTGTTTTAATTAAATTAATTATTAACAATACAGAATTCATTACCATCAACAACTGTTATTATTCAATTACTGTTTTCAAAATTAATTTTATTATTTCTTTAAATTGCAAAATATCATTATTACAACAATTAATTACCTACATACACCGTTCACTTAACCACAACACATACAATTAAACTCACTAAATATTTATTTACAAATCTGATTCATTATTTGTTCAGTTATCACGTCTCAATGTTCAAATCAGCCAAGTCAAACCCTTAAAACAAAAATATTTAACCGTCTTTTACTGTTTCATATTTTAGCCTCCATCGTCAAACAGATACCTCACATATTTATAGACCAAATGATTTTTATTTACCTTGAATTTATGATTATTATCTTCATGAACCATTATTTCTAAATCCTTCATCATACCATCTATTATTTCATACAACTTGTCGCCATTAGTTAATTTTGTCCAGTCTCCGTCAGTAAATTGTCTCAATCCCCAGTCAACTATTTTATCATTATTTATAACCATGTTATTCAGATATTTCTCTCTCTCTCTTTCATCATCTCTCTCCATGTCTAACACCTGCACCAACATTTCATACTCTCTATTAACTTCAAAAATTTTTATTTCTCTCTCTCTTTCTTTACAACAACTCTCATAACCACACTGAACTCTCCCATTCCATGCAGAGGGCAATACCATAACATTATCTAAATACCATCTGGCCCTACCAGATAAACACAAAAAACTTATATAACCTCCTGAAGAACTCTCGTCTTCTACAAAAATTATCGAGGAACTCTTGTCCTCCATCAACACTTGTGAATTCTCTGCTTCACATTTAACCCCATAAAAATTTGCCCCCTGTTCACCTTCTACATTTAAACTACCCCTATACTCCCTTTCTAACTCATAAACACTAACTAACACTCCATGATCAACCTCAACTCTTACTCTACTCTCATTTTCACTATCGTCTATTGTATCACTTTTTGATACCCCATTTTCAGTTATATAATCATTATTCTTATTATTTACCATTATTTCATCATTAGAAATAATTATATCAACATCACCACTTACCTCTGAATTGTACTCACCATCATTATTTTCACTAGTTAACCCTACTTCTCCCATTATTTGGTCACTGTTATTTACGAATTCATTATCACTGTCACTCACCTGGTTGATTCTTTCTTCACTATCATTTACAACATTACTACCACTTACCTGATTTGACTCAACTGTATCCTCCCTTAATCGGTCTGTCTTTAGTTCCTGCGCCCATTCCTTCAATATTTTGTTATTTTCGTCAAAACCTTTCTTTAAAAGGTCAAATATGTCATTCAATGTATACTCCTTTTCTTCCACCCCTACACTATCGTTGTCATTAGGCCTATTTACTGCCTTATTTTCTACCACTACCTCTTCAACTATCTTACCTGTATCATTGGTCGTCTCACTATGTTTATTAATTTCTGCGAATATTCCTTCCTCTTGTTCTTCCATTCGGGTTAATCTATTGTCTAAATTACCCCATTCCTCATCTGTCATCTCACCCACAACACCTCGAAATTCATTCTCCCACTCATCCCAAGCAAACTCACCATCGTTACTTTGTATTATAGACATTTTTAAAGTTCGTTTGTATCACTTTTATATATGAAACTACTATCTTTCTATACTTAAAACGCCTAACACATTGTGAATCACAATAATATAAACCTAACCTACTTAATTATGTATTTTTATACATTCGTCATTACCACATCCTGTTTTCTGTGTATTAAAATAGGTCTAGTTCCTATAGAATTTATATACGAACATCCTGGCAGGGGCGTCGCTGTGAAGTTACTCACTTCTTGCACTGATATTTAATACATTCCACTCTTCATAAAATAATACTTACCGCTGCCAGAATTTCACTTACCGTAAAACTTATCTTTTGAAAACTGCCCAAGGTCGCCACGATATTTTTTCTAAAGGTTAAATATCGAAACCTCCTACACTCTTGCCCTTATAAAAAATCCCGCTATCTGACTGTAATAGAATTTCAGAAAACCCCCGATTTCGTTAGACGAATTTTTAACACAGAAATGAGAACATGGTAATGACGAAATAACTTAGACTAACACATAATTATAGTGAAGCAAATAGTTTTAATTACTGTTAAGACGGATCAAAATCATTATGACACAAACATGAGAGAAACAAATTCTGAAATAGATACAGATATGCCTTACATTTAGATATTTCTTACCCTATACAGGTCAGCCCAGCTGCTCACACACATTCACACGATTTAGAACCATTTAATTGAAACACCCCATTTTATTTTAAAACTGTATATATCTCGAGACACCACCCGGGTACACGTTGCTTCGTTCGTTAGTTCGCGTCACTTTGAATAATTTGCCCGCAGTTCACTACACTTCTCCTGTATAACCTCCTTATTTCCTTGGGTCCCGGTCGGTAATACGTCGGTATTACACTGAGTTATTCATATTTAGAAAGTTTCGAGCGACCGGGGCCCGCGGCTCACTAACTACATCTACACGCTGTTGTACAATCTGCTGCTTAGCGTCTCTGACTAATGTCGACTGTCACTGAGAACGTAACAGGTACATGTTGCTTTCTCTGGAGGGAATGATTGTTCACTGCCACTATGCTTTCGTCGCTCATTGCTCATTTGCTGTTGGGTAACCATTTTATATATGGAATGGAGCTGATATATATGTGTGACCAGAGGACAATATTGGACTTGGCTCTGCTGACGTCATTGATAGTAAGCACTGTCTTGGCAGTATTTCCGGGAGATCTTGTAGAGACGACGAATATTTTTTACACTCTGGCCATCTTGAATTTTTAGTCAGAGCGTCCTTTTGAGCGCGCTTGCATGGGTATTCGCGCCTGTGCGTCGACACACTTACAAAGTTCTTAGAATTTTGAAGGGGGCAAATTCTTCAGCCGCATTGCTCAACAACAAACTGCATCTATGCTTTTTTTTCAAATTGTTGCTTAACACTGTTCTGTTATACGGACAAATACGTTGCACAATAATACAGTTTTACCATATTTTACACAAGCCCGCCCGAAAACGAAATAAGTAAAAATATATAAATGCCCCATACGGTTAAAATGAAAAATACCCAAAAATGAACCGCTACAAATTAACTGGTCCTGGAACCCTTCATTAGTTTACATTATAATTGTCAGAACTACTTGTCAAGCATTAAACAATGATTGCCCTCCTGGCCAAGTTTACAAACATTAATTAAAACAACAGCATTATTCAACTTTAGACAATACTTAAAACTTAGTATAATGCCTAACACTGGTAACTATACTTGATTGTCTGAAGACAAATTTAACATAAATACAACCATAATCTTTGATGAAGTATTACTATTAAACAACATCAGTTCATTTCTACCATACTCAAAATATGACATAAATATTCTGTAAACATTAACATGTTACAGTATAAAAACAAACATTTTATTATATTTAACTATTTATTGGTATGGTTTTTTATATGCAACATTAGTTATTGACTCTTTTGACTTGAGGTACTTCTCAGATGCATTAACTACTGAGCAACCTTAATTCAGGGTATGGTCCTTGACCATGTTCCATTCAATTTTTTATGTAACGTTGGGGGACCTCAACTCTGTTGCGTTACAATATATATATATATATATATATATATATTGTGATGTTTTCAATTTGTTTCTTCTGCAAGTAGATAATATTGTATATTCTTTTTAACACCTGACGCACGTTTCACTGAAAAATATCAGTATCATCAGAGGTTTCTATATATCATCAGCGTTTATACTATATATTGTAACGGTACATAACC
Source organism: Magicicada septendecula (assembly GCA_034769895.1). Classification (NCBI taxonomy): domain Eukaryota; kingdom Metazoa; phylum Arthropoda; class Insecta; order Hemiptera; family Cicadidae; genus Magicicada; species Magicicada septendecula. The sequence continues at coordinate 1,256,931,696 of CM068367.1, forward strand.
CGGTCCCAATAAGTGATAACTCTTGTAATACCATAAAGGTCAGAAATGGGTAAACTATAACGAGCTCAAAATTCAGTTGTATCACTAAACATTATAAACGATTAAAGTGATATGCAGTGACAAGTGAGTTATAGTGTACCCAATGAGGTAATAAGTGAAAGTGAAGGGAACTTCTTACAGAATTGTGCTGTAGGTGTGAGAATTATAAACTATGATAGTAGACTATGATGCTACTAACTAATTATGTATTTTGTTAAGTTATTGTAGTATTTATATTCTGTAGACAACAAAATTTAATACCTAGGTTAATTTTATATTTTTTAAAATAATTGTGTTATAGTATAAGATAACCCAGGGTTTTGTTTTTAAAACATAAAAGATTTAAATATCAGATGATAATAAAAATAAAATAATACTGTATGAGGGAAATGGCAGAAGAAAGTAGTGCAGTGTAGGAATACTATAAGAGATTAATAAATAATATATAAATTCATTTAAAGTTAATAATAATAATAAAGACTTATATACAAAGTTATAAGAAAGTAAATAGAACAGTATTATGTAAATCAAATTGGGAAAGAAACCAAGATTAAAAAGAATTATTTTTCTGTAAATAAAAAATAAATTTATAATAATTACAAACTGCCTATATACTAAAAAGTAAATAGCAGAACCAATAAAAAGATATATAAAATATCGGTATGGAGAACCATACATGACTTCCATATTCTAAGATTTATATTTAAAATCATTTTCGAAATGTAATATTACCATAGAAACTACTTCTTTCTACTTACTGCTTCAGCCTTAACCACAGTACTGTGGTCACTAACATATACCACCTCACGTTATCGCACTCGATTTTCACTGATGATGGAAGTCAATGGCATTGCCGAAACGTCTGGTTTTGTAGAAAACATTGGACTACGGCCAAATATCCCGGGAAGGAATTTTAACAAAAACTACTTCTTTGTTGCCGATAACGTTGTACACATATATATAAAATATATGCATAAAATTAATGGCTTGTATAAGTTAATGATTGATCTCCATTAAGTAGTGCTCAAGTTTCCAAAGTTTTAATATTATGATGTCCGTAATTAAAACATCAGAGCAGGTTTAGTGTGAATGAGGGTACACTGTGGACAAAAATTTTCAACATTTCCTATTGAGCGTTGCTTAGAGTAAAGCTGCGAATCTACAGTGTATGTTTCACAGAACAAACACGCGAAAAAGAAGGAGCGCTCCGAAGTCACTCATGGACCCTCAGCATCTTGTAGAGGGTTCATTCCCTAAAGACGAAAAGTCTGTCTATGAATCGTTCCTCTGTAAACACGTGCAGTTACATTGGCCAGCGATCCACAGGAAGCAAATTGATGTCCATTTTTTCGGCTTGCACGCGTTATGTTGGTATGGGTTTCGGCACTTTCCATTTAAAAAGCGTGCAAATGTAAGAAAATAAACATGAGTGAGGCCAGAAATAACGTGAATTGTGTGTGTGTGTGTGTGTGTGTGTGTGTGTGTGTGTGTGTGTGTGTGTGTGTGTGTGTGTGTGTGTGTGTGTGTGTGTGTGTGTGTGTGTGTGTGTGTGTGTCTTACCTGCCTTTTTATTGCTGTAGGCATAATAATAAAATGGAAACGTAAATATTACATAACTGAGATATGCTTACCTGCCACGAACGATATATTATTTTATACATGGAGGAGTTCAGTGACATACACACGTACAGAAGTCATCTTCAAAAATACTAGAAGTCGTCCACGCTTTTATGTTGGCAGTGTAACTTACAGGAAGTTTTTTGATGTTTTTAAAACATCTAGGATGCAAACTTTTCCCGATAACTAAAAGTTTCCTTTTTTCGGTTCCCGTCATGTTCGCACAAACAAAAACTGTAACTCTTTGTTTAGAGAGCTTCCCACCAACGCACTTTTCATTTGTAAATTTGAAAGTCTTATCTGGAGTTAATTTATAAAAAATTCCGGCTTCATGTCCATTAAAGATGTCTTCATCTTTATATGATCGTCTAATTTCTGGCCAAGTGTTATGCACCCAATCGCCTGTAACGTTCAGATCTACGCATTTTGCCTCACCACAAATTTTTGCAAAGGAAATAGAGTGTCGGGCCTTAAATCGATCTAGCCATCCGTTGGAGCACGCAAAATGGCTGGCGCCGGCAGTCCTGTTACAGTGCTTATCGCTTGCATACAATGTATGTCTGTAGCCATGGGCTAGCGCACGCGCGCACATATATACGTTTATATGAAATTTAGAGTAAAATATCTGAGAAATATTTGACGCTATAACAGAGTAGTACAATATTTAGTGACGTTAAAACCGGGAATTTTTATAATGTTAAAGATATCAGTTTGACCGGACTTATGACAAAATAACGCTACACCAGAGTTGACGTAACAGCCGAGGCCGTAATAACCAAGTTCCACTGTATATATAAAGATATTAACTCAAACATAATTTACATTAAAATGAAAAAATTATAATTTTATTGCCTGGCAACAAAATTATTTTATTTTTAACAATTACCATTGTTTGAAAAAGTTTAAATAAATTTTCAAGTACTTTACTCTTGTTAAAACGTAAAAGGTTGCAGGTAAACTACCCCTTCCCCTTAACCGATCTTCACCAAAATCAAAAGGCCTTGAGTCCTCTACAATTCAGTGACGTATGCAAAACATTATTTGATTCTGTTTGAATTTGCGGCTGTTATCGTTTGCCATAGAAAATACGCTTGATAAAAAAACGTTGCAGGTAAACTACCCCTTCCCCTTAACCGATCTTCACCAATAACAATAGGTCTTGAGTACTCTACAAATCAGGGCTGTATGCAAAACATTATTTGATTCTGTTTGAATTTGCGGCTGTTATCGTTTGCCATAGAAAATACCCTTGTTAAAAAAACGTTGCAGGTAAACTACCCCTTTCCCTTAACCGATCTTCACCAAAAACAATAGGTCTTGAGAACTCTACAATTTAGGGCTGTATGCAAATAATCATTTGATTCTGTTTGAATTTGCGGCTGTTATAGTTTGCCATAGGAAATACCCTTGTTAAAACATAAAACGTTACAGGTAAACTACCCCTTTCCCTTAACCGATCTTCACCAAAAACAATAGGTCTTGAAAACTCTACAATTGAGGGCTGTATACGAAACATTATTTAATTCTGTTTGAATTTGCGGCTGTTATCGTTTGCCAAACAAAAAAAATTTCCCTTGATAAAAAAAAAACCGTTGCAGGTAAACTACCCCTTTCCCTCAACCGATCTTCACCAAAAACAATAGGTCGCGAGTACTCTACAAATCAGGGCTGTATGCACAAAATTATTTGATTCTGTTTGAATTTGCGGCAGTTATCGTTTGCCATAGAAAAAAAATCTACAGACAGACACACAGACAGACACACACACAGACACTTTTCGGAAAACGACTTTTACTTCCATATTCCTTAAGGAATGGAAGTATGGTGATGGCAAAAAAAAATCGTGTTCGAGATTATTGCAGATTCTGATTCTACTACACTCAAAACATGAAAAAAAGTCGTTTTCTGAAAAGTGTCTGTGTGTGTGTCTGTCTGTGTGTCTGTCTGTCTGTGTGTGTCTGTAGATTTTTTTTCTATGGCAAACGATAACAGCCGCAAATTCAAACAGAATCAAATAATTTTTAGCATACAGCCCTGATTTGTAGAGTACTCGCGACCTATTGTTTTTGGTGAAGATCGGTTGAGGGAAAGGGGTAGTTTACCTGCAACGTTTTTTTAACAAGGGTATTTTCTATGGCAAACGATAACAGCCGCAAATTCAAACAGAATCAAATAATGTTTTGCATACAGCCCTGATTTGTAGAGTACTCAAGACCTATTGTTATTGGTGAAGATCGGTTAAGGGGAAGGGGTAGTTTACCTGCAATGTTTTTTTATCAAGCGTATTTTCTATGGCAAACGATAACAGCCGCAAATTCAAACAGAATCAAATAATGTTTTGCATACGTCACTGAATTGTAGAGGACTCAAGGCCTTTTGATTTTGGTGAAGATCGGTTAAGGGGAAGGGGTAGTTTACCTACAACGTTTTTTTAACAAGGGTATTTTCTATGGCAAACGATAACAGCTGCAAATTCAAACAGAATTAAATAATTTTCTGCATACAGCCCTGAAATGTAGAGCACTCAAGACCTATTGTTTTTGGTGAAGATCGGTTGAGGGGAAGGGGTAGTTTACCGGCAACGTTTTTTATCAAGCGTATTTTCTATGGCAAACGATAACTGCCGCAAATTCAAACAGAATCAAATAATTTTTTGCATACAGCCCTGATTTGTAGAGTACTCGTGACCTATTGTTTTTGGTGAAGATCGGTTGAGGGCAAGGGGTAGTTTACCTGCAACGGTTTTTTTTTATCAAGGGAATTTTTTCTTTTTTTGGCAAACGATAACAGCCGCAAATTCAAACAGAATCAAAAGATTATTTGCATACAGCCCTAAATTGTAGAGTTCTCAAGACCTATTGTTTTTGGTGAAGATCGGTTGAGGGAAATGGGTAGTTTACCTGCAACGTTTTTTTAACAAGGGTATTTTCTATGGCAAACGATAACAGCCGCAAATTCAAACAGAATCAAATAATGTTTTGCATACAGCCCTGATTTGTAGAGTACTCAAGACCTTTTGTTTTTGGTGAAGATCGGTTAAGGGGAAGTGGTAGTTTACCTGCAACGTTTTTTTATCAAGCGTATTTTCTATGGCAAACGATAACTGCCGCAAATTCAAACAGAATAAAATAATTTTTTGCATACGTCCCTGAATTGTAGAGGTCTCAAGGACTTTCGATTTTGGTGAAGATGGGTTAAAGGGAAGGGGTAGTTTACCTGCAACCTTTTACGTTTTAACAAGAGTAAAGTACTTGAAAATTTATTATTTAAACTTTTTCAAACAATGGTAATTGTTAAAAATAAAATAATTTTGTTGCCAAGCAATAAAATTAAAATTTTTTCATTTTAATGTACATCATGTATAAGAGAAAATATATCGCGCTTGGCAGGCGATATTAAGATTTAAATATAAATCTTAGAATATGGAAGTCATGTATGGTTCTCCATACCGATATTTTTTCATGTTTTGAGTGTAGTAGAATCAGAATCTGCAATAATCTCGAACACGATTTTTTTTTGCCATCACCATACTTCCATTCCTTAAGGAATATGGAAGTAAAATTATGGGTTACTAAGAGTAAAGAAAATAACAAGTATTGTTTAATCGAATTTGAAATTTAAACCTGTCCGGTTGACAAAATGATGAGACAAAAATTTTATTAAAATATCCTTTCGAAACCTTTTGAAAAGCACAAAATTGTTACAAAATTAAACAACAGTATAAACATTATGTACTACTGCCTTAATTATTAAAGTTAACTTGCTATACTCCATAATAAAAGTGAAAAAAAACATTTTTGGACGATTAGGCATCGCCTAGCCGAGTTTTGAGTTTTGACGAGATTGTATGTGACAAACGGTTATGAAATTACAACCAAATACGAACACCACCTGAGAAACGGCTTCACCCAAGTAAAAACTTCAAGAAGAGAGGTAATATAAACATTTCTTTTAATATTTAACGAAGAAAACTCAAACCGAATGGTCGTGTAGTACAGAAACGATTAAAGTGTAACCACATGTTTTAATAAAAGCAAACGCAATCTGCTCTCTTACGGACATTTCCGGAACTACGTACTAAGCGAAATAAACAAATTTTTGAATATTTTTTTATATATTTGTAAAGCGTAGTATAATTATCCATTTCTGACCATCTCATAACAAAAAGAACTTACCCTTAACCCTGGGGAAAATAACTCAAAGAATTATATGTTGATTGATGTTTAAACAAAAGATAAAATTGTAAAAAATCGCTCAAAACTGTATATTTTTTATGACAATTCCTTGTTACTCAATGAAGTCGATATCATGTACTAGTTAATGAAAATATCGATTGTAATATTTGTATTTTGGCGGAAGGGAAAAAACCAATAATATAAACAATAAATATTATTGAGAAAATGATATTGAAAAATAAAAATGTGTTTCCTTTCTTGTAGTGGGTAGTTGTAGTAGGTTTCAGAATAAATAAGAAGAGGACGATCCACCGGGTCGTATTCTGCCACAGTGTCGTCTGGTTAACCTATATTTGGAGACTAGTGTCAAAATCAGCTGATTCGGTTCACGGCGAATATTTGAAAAAATTTAGAAATCGTCCAAACCGAGGGTAAACAAACGGTACTTGCTCTCTCTTCAAAATAAGGCTAAACAACTTCCCTACTTGACCCAAATCACACACACTCGATTTCTGCTTTGTTTGAGTAACATTACCAACAACTTTATTTAAACTTCAGTCTTCATAATTCATAAGTGGCGACTGCAAAGAGGTGTTCTGACCAAGTAGAGACTGTAAACAAGACGGACGTTTCGTTGGTAACACCAAAAACCCGCTACATTAAAAATTGGCGAACAACGTGGGGCATATAAAAAAATAACTCTACAACACCTCTAAAAACCGCTACGTTACAAATTGGCGTTCAACGTAAAAGGGCTGTAATTAGAAAAGAATTTTGATATATTCAATAAATTAATATACCAAAAAATCTAATTATCGTCGGCAGTTATGAGAAAACAAGAAATGCAATAAAGACCTATGGTACCACAGGAAACGAAAATGTCCGAAAAAGAGAGACGATTAAGTTACGCGGAATGGATGACGGTGCTATTTAAAAAATTCAGCAAGGAGAGGGGATACATAAAAACGAATACCACAGATCACGAAAGAGCACAGATGAGTCGTGCGAATGCAATGGGAACACCAAACGACAAAATGACTTTGAGAGACATTTATTATGAAATGTGGGAGTTGGATGCCAGGTGTAATAAAGAAGAGACTATAGGGACAACCCACGAAAAAGGCGATAATAATGTGGAAAGAATGACTGAAGAAGATTGGGAAAGATGGGACAATAATGAAGCACAAATGAAAAACGAAAGAACAGGAGTGTACGCACAGGTGACAGAGCAGTATACTCAGGAAGAATATGAACAATGGAGACGAGTAATAAGACAACCGGAAAACCCAATACAAACGGAAAACACAGAATTAAGGGAATGGATAAGGGTGATGTTTGAACTATCCAGAGAAGATATGTGTAACTGGAGGAAGGAGCATAATCAAATAGAAGAATTTAAAGGAATGCCAAATCATATAAACTTAGAACAATCAAATATGCAACAAGAAATGGAAATAGTCAAAGTGAAGGAACAGAAGAAATTGCCAAAACCCACACAAAAAGAAGCCAGTGGAAAACCAACTTGCCAAGAAATGATGAATTTTATAGCAGAACAATTTAGGAAACATAACGAAATATTAATCAGACAGATGAGAGAAGATAAGCAGAGACACCATGAAAAATTAATGAAAACAATGGATGAAGGTTTCAAAAAGGTAGCAGAAACAATGGATAGGTGTGTAAAGAATATGAATGAAACATTAGACAGCACTTCCGAAGGTATTAAAGCAAGTACAAATACAGAAGAGAATATCAAGAAAATAAGGAAAATATGGAGAAAGAAAATATTCAATACAAAAGAAGAAATGGAGATGAGGAAGGGTGGATTAATTAATATATTTAACCCTCCTATTAATAAACCAAGGGAGTTAAATAAAGTTAGAAATTGTAGACAAAACTCAATAAAAATATCAAAGGTAAACCACCATAGAATAATAACAAAAAACTTGAATAAATTTAAATATCAGTTAAAAATGTCGACGATTGAAGTGCATCAGAAGATATCAGTCATATCATCAAGACGGAATGTATCATTAAAAAATTTGGTAAATAATCCAGAGGAAAACGGGAATGGAATAGTGGCATATATGAGTGATTACGTTAAAATAGAGGAGATACAATACCTATTAATTAAGAAGGATCTAAATATGACCGAAAACTGTGACTTAAATGAAGACTTTGTATCAGCCGAGTTACAGTACCAGATACACGAGAGATATTTAACAAGGACAAAAATCATTATAGACACCCCAGTAATCCGAGAACATGTAGTACCTGAGTTAATGGACCATGGTTAACCTAAATAATAACAAACCAGAAAAGGGGACTGAAATTCTGAAAACCGACCCAGCAACCCATTGAATAGCGGAAGAATACCCCAAAATTCCAAAAGTACGTAAGGACAACTTACTTAAGATATTTCGAAACCATTTAATTTAACCAAAAATAAGAACAGATTATTCAATAATATTTATAAAGAATGGATTTAAAATGAAATAATAGGAAAAAGTAATATTTTATGGTAACAAACAGAAGAAAAATTAAATGAACAAAAACAATTGATGGTAATGTGCTCAGATAAGAAGAATAAAGAATAATTTAATGACTCCAATGAAACTGAAGGAGGATGATAATTAATACAATAATTAGAATTTCTCGGAATTGAAGATTATATAAGAAGAAATGATACGAAGAAATATGTCACAAGAAGTAAAGTCAAAAGAATTTTAACATAAGGCCTATCAATAATGTTATATGCTATTAGTTAATGGAAAAGAAGAAGGAATCAAGGAGAAGAAGAAATATATAAATAAATGCAAACAGCTACAGTATGAAGAATCCCAAAAGTGTTTAGTACTAGTCGCTAATTGACTATTACTTATAATTTTTTTATTTTAATGTATTGACCGTAGAAATGTTCCGGCAATAATTTTTATGAGCAGGGATGATGTTCCCCTGGTCTCAGAAGGTAGACAGCGGAGTTATGGACCCAAAAGTGGCCACCCGACTGGTACCACCGCACAAGATAGGGAAAACTGTTAGAGAAATTGAATATTTAAGGGATAATAATTATAAAATAGCTGTACAGATTGATATTAGATTCCAGAAGTATAGATGAAGAAAATAGAAGGAAGATAGCAGACCGAAGCTTAATTGATAAAGCTAATTTATAGAAGTAAATAGAAATGAGTGTTAAAACAAGTTTAATATGATTAGTGTGACCAGTCCTTATCAAATAAAATGTGGAAGTACCACTACCCAGAGAAATAAATAATTGATGAATTTGCCTGCAAGAGAGAGAGAGTAGAGTAAGAAAACAACAATTACCACCAGTCTGAATTACCAGTCAGTTTACAACCAGTTTGAAATAAAGGAAGATATTACGAAGAAAAAAACCAAGAATATTAGGAAAATGGAGACAATCAACAATTTATTTTAGTAAACGACTAAAACCAAAATAAATTTTTTGTAGTGGGGGGGCTTTATGTAACGGTACATAACCCGGTCCCAATAAGTGATAACTCTTGTAATACCATAAAGGTCAGAAATGGGTAAACTATAACGAGCTCAAAATTCAGGTGTATCACTAAACATTATAAACGATTAAAGTGATATGCAGTGACATATGAGTTATAGTGTACCCAATGAGGTAATAAGTGAAAGTGAAGGGAACTTCTTACAGAATTGTGCTGTAGGTGTGAGAATTATAAACTATGATAGTAGACTATGATGCTACTAACTAATTATGTATTTTGTTAAGTTATTGTAGTATTTATATTGTGTAGACAACAAAATTTAATACCTAGGTTAATTTTATATTTTTTAAAATAATTGTGTTATAGTATAAGATAACCCAGGGTTTGGTTTTTAAAACATAAAAGATTTAAATATCAGATGATAATAAAAATTAAAATAATACTGTATGAGGGAAATGGCAGAAGAAAGTAGTGCAGTGTAGGAATACTATAAGAGATTAATAAATAATATATAAATTCATTTAAAGTTAATAATAATAATAAAGACTTATATACAAAGTTATAAGAAAATAAACAGAACAGTATTATGTAAATCAAATTGGGAAAGAAACCAAGATTAAAAAGAATTATTTTTCTGTAAATAAAAAATAAATTTATAATAATTACAAACTGCCTATATACTAAAAAGTAAATAGCAGAACCAATAAAAAGATATATACAAATTATGGGTTACTAAGAGTAACGAAAATAACAAGTATTGTTTAATCGAATTTGAAATTTAAACCTGTCCGGTTGACAAAATGATGAGACAAAAATTTTATTAAAATATCCTTTCGAAACCTTTTGAAAAGCACAAAATTGTTACAAAATTAAACAACAGTATAAACATTATGTACTACTACCTTAATTATTAAAGTTAACTTGCTATACTCCATAATAAAAATGAAAAAAAAACATTTTTGGACGATTAGGCATCGCCTAGCCGAGTTTTGAGTTTTGACGAGATTTTATGTGACAAACGGTTATGAAATTACAACCAAATACGAACACCACCTGAGAAACGGCTTCACCCAAGTAAGAACTTCAAGAAGAGAGGTAATATAAACATTTCTTTTAATATTTAACGAAGAAAACTCAAACCGAATGGTCGTGTAGTACAGAAACGATTAAAGTGTAACCACATGTTTTAATAAAAACAAACGCAATCTGCTCTCTTACGGACATTTCCGGAACTACGTACTAAGCAAAATAAACAAATTTTTGAATATTTTTTTATATATTTGTAAAGCGTAGTATAATTATCCATTTCTGACCATCTCATAACAAAAAGAACTTACCCTTAACCCTGGGGAAAATAACTCAAAGAATTATATGTTGATTGATGTTTAAACAAAAGATGAAATTGTAAAAAATCGCTCAAAACTGTATATTTTTTATGACAATTCCTTGTTACTCAATGAAGTCGATATCATGTACTAGTTAATGAAAATATCGATTGTAATATTTGTATTTTGGCGGAAGGGAAAAAACCAATAATATAAACAATAAATATTATTGAGAAAATGATATTGAAAAATAAAAATGTGTTTCCTTTCTTGTAGTGGGTAGTTGTAGTAGGTTTCAGAATAAATAAGAAGAGGACGATCCACCGGGTCGTATTCTGCCACAGTGTCGTCTGTTCACCCGGCCGGATGGATGTTTTTTAGTCGACTCATGCCAAAAACCGACGCTTCAAGATGGTGAAAAATGTTCTCTTCCTGACCAGCTCGCCCTGTGATTGGTCAAAGGGCACCACGTCACACGCTAATTAGTTAGAATCGTCTTACTTCCGTTATTAACTTTGGGTTCGAGAGTACATACCTTGCCGTGACCTTGTGTGTCCTCTGAGCACAAGTCGCCAAAAGGCGGCACACACGCGCGCTCTTACACATTCCTCGCGTGTAACACAGGGTGTTAAACAAATCAAGTTTTCGTGACAATAAATGGTGCCCAAACAAATTGGCCCCAAATTATTATAAAATTAAAAAAATAGACCTTCCTCTTTATTTGCCCCGTTACACTTTATATCACAGCAGTTGCTAAGAAAACTAGAAAAATTCAGATGTAATAGGCATAATATGATAAACAAGCTTCTCGTGGTTGATTTTTCAAATAAAAATGTATACAAAATTTATAATAAAATAGAAAATTTTTACCGATCTCTGCATAATGTAATTTACATAAAGTGTCTTTAGTTTAATACACAAGAAAACACATTATACACATAAATTTGTATAAAGACAGACCAGTGTAACATATACAATCAAATTACGATGTGAATGAGTATTGATGAGTATACATTACTACTCAAACATACATTACTATGTTTTCTCTTGAATCCTAATAGATACAAAGCATCACATTCACTAAAACATAACTTAGAAGAAACAGGTTACATATAGAGATCAGCAACAGGTAACCACAGGTTTGTAACAGATCACTGTTTACATACCAAATCACTGTTTACAAAATAATTTTAAAGAAATCCAACTTAAACTGCTGCGAGTAAATGTGTTTACAATGTGCTGCCTGTAAACTGGAATAATAATAGATTTGTATTGTCTGCTGTCTGTTGTTTCTACAGGCTTATAATCATCTTATGTGAAATGACAGTGATAAAACCATTGAACTTTGCCCAATACATATTCAATGCCATGCACAGGCATGGGAAACAAACCTGTTTAGAGTACTTTGCTCATTTAAAAACTACAAGCAATTCATTTGTCTCAGGCACCAGAGGAACATAAAATTTTGCAAATGTACCTGCTCTGAGCACTGAAAAAGTTGACAATGAAGAATCCAATGCAAATATAGCTTGACCTTGAATGTTTGATGACTCATGTCTACTAACTGTAATTAATGGAGCAACTGTAAAAGTGAAACGCCTTTTGAAGATATCAGGGATGTGTTGTTTATATTAAACTTTGAATAACAGTGTTATATTATTTTATTACTGACCAATAAATCTTACTATGTAATATTAATAATTTTTATTCAACTTTTGTTCCGGGCGCCATCTCGTGATATGATACAAGAATATTTACTTACTTTAAGGCCAGAATTCGATTAAGCGAACCAGAAGATAGCGGAATGTGTTATTTGAAATAATAACTCATGCTTGAAATGTTTACCAAATGACATTACCTTTTAATAACATTTTACTACAAAACATGTGACTCTACCGTGCGACATAAGAGCACGCAGCTATATACCCTTAGGTGTTACGTCATGAGACGCAGTTACATTATTTAAGTCAAAAAATCCCCTTAAACATTTCAATAGGCCCTCCAAAATAACATTCAATTATATTTTTTATATTTTAATAACATATTACTACAAAAACATGCGACTCTACCGTGCGAAAACAAGCACGCTATTATATGCCTTTTGGCGTTGCGTCATGAGACGCAGTTCTACTGTATAAGTTTAAAAATTTCCCTTAAGCATTTCATAAGCCCTCCAAAATAACATACTCAATTATATTTTTTATGATATCATAATTATAAATAATTTCACAACCCAGCACTGCTTAAATTTTATATTTATATTATGTTCACTGTTCACGCAATCACACACTCATTCATGCAGTACAATTTTATGGACGTCCCTAACTGAGCTCATTTTATTTGAATTTAAATAGAATATTGAAAATTGTTTTTATAAGTTTGCTACTTAGCTGCAAATCTGTCCCAAAGACGTCGCATCGTTACACTCACTAATAGACGTTAAAACTTCGAAAACTTTTGTTAAAGTTACGTTACACTGTTATTTCATGTTTATATGAATAATGCACTTTTACATTATATAATAACAACACTTTGTTGTGTAAAATTTAGATGGAATTAGCTTTTGGAGAAATACCGGCCGGTACGCTACGCTTCTGAGTCGAGACTGAGGTGTCTTTGTTCGTTACGCAGCAATTCAGAGGTGGGGGACAAACTACGTCGTCATTCCTTTGTGTTTCTACACTCCAGTTGTAATACGCAACGTATGTAATACGCATTGCTTATAGGCACAGAAAATGCGTAGTGACATACCTTGGCTGATGTAATCATGTGCGCAGCTTGTGACACATTTGTATGACGACTGTATTTGCTATTTCTGGATGTCTATCCCTGACCTTGACGCAATCCTTGTTCACTCCATATATTGCGCAGTTGCAACCTCTAAATACAACTTTACCAATTTTTTTTATATGGGACTTTAAAATAAAATACACTTTATATCGAAATATAATAGGGCCAGAATTGTACTGTTACAAAACCCCCTCAATGAAAGATTTTATGCCGAAGCATAAAAACTCTCATTGACATATTCATACTTCCTAAAGGGATCAGCTAGGATATGTCGCCACAACCCCCTTACTGTTTATCAAAAAAAATATAATTACTCACCCATGGTCCGATGATGGTGACAGTACCTGCATGACCTTACTGAACTTCTCCTACGAGATCCCAACACCATAAGGCCAGTCAGGCGCTTTACGCTCCTGATCTGACGCGCAAGCCAGCTCAGGACCACCGTCACAATATCACCAAACACTGAAACAATATATCAAAAATATCAAAATAGTGGCTTGGTATAATACTATATCCCTAACTGATCTGTTTCCCCTTAGCTATGTGCTGGTTTGTGTTAAGAAGCACTGGGTTTACTTTAACTCCACAAGAATTATACAGAAGTTCCATTCTCTTAATTCACTACTCTTAACATTATAAAATTTTTTCGATTCCAGTCGATAATAATTAATCCTTTCCCATTAACAAGAAGAAACACAAATCTTTATACTAGTGCAATAATACTTTCTAAATATCCAAACACATAATCTAAATTTACTCAAAATCATCTATTTCTCCCTCTTTCTACAATTCTGAAACATTTTCTTCTTATTATTATTTTTATTATTATTAACAGTAAGTAATCCGGTGCTGTTAACAATATTTACCCCTCTTTCTCCTCCACACACACTATTTCCCCCCCCTGAACTGTTGCGTTCAGTTGCCTCCACAAGGACTGAGGCAGAAGGAGTGAGCACTTTTTTCTTTTCTCTCTCTCCCATCCTTGCTTCAGCTTTACAAAAACTTCAGGGTAAGTACCCCTACTTTTACTCTTATAATATGCCCCTAAGGTCTACCACCCCTACTGAGGTGAAGTAGCCTATGCTCAAAAATAATCTTAGATTCCCCTTTTTTAAAAACCCCATTAAATTTCTAAATTTAACCAATTTCAAAGGCAACCAACTATGGTCAGGTTTGACAATTGCTGCCCACAGCTGGTTGTCGTCCAAAACCACGATCTGGGATGGTAAGGCCGAGATCGCCCGAAATGTAGGGAATCGCAATAGTTTGACACATTGTGTCGTATATAGTTACATTTATAACTGCCCCAAAATCATACATTTATACATACATATAAATTTCTACACTAATACATAATAAACATAATACATAATGATACACTCTTAATTAACATTGCGATTATTACATTAAAATAAACAATTCACTTTTAACTTTGATAAAAATTTAAACACCCTACATCTTTAAATTTGCGTATAAAATTATAAAAATTACATTTTAATTAATTAATAATTTTTTAAATTAAACTTTTATTAATTAGCCATCAATTATTTATCATTTACTACCATTTAATTCTTCACAATTTCAAATTTATTATTAACATTCATTTTAACTTATTATTATTTCATTTCTTATTACCTTTCTACTATGAATTTTCTACTTAACCCTTCACATTTTTATCATTGATTAGTCTGGGTGACTCCTGTATTCACTGTAATTTGACTTATTGAAATGGCATTAATATTTATAATCTTACTCACCTTTCTTCTAATTAACAACCATATTTACCTATCATGACACCAATTTCAATTATAAACACCTTTCACTAATTTCATTCCGACGATAAATCCTATGGCACCGTGCGTCTTTGTACAGGGATGGGTGTTCCCTACCTGGCTATATACATTCATAAATTTTTGCCCTTCCAAAAAATTCTGCAAACACTCCCTTAAACTACGCTATTACCTGCCACAACGCTGTACGTTGGTCACTCCTTATCACCTCACCCCCACTACAAAATATCATCAGCAACAATTATATGTTTAACCTTTACTTTACTCACCTCTACAAATAATCACTAACTACTGTGTCCCTAAATATCTAATACTCTCTTTGTATAATTTTCTTCAAAATTCTTATCTATCTAACTCCATTTACATTAATTGAATAACTCACCTGCCTCTATTTATTAATACACCCAGGCTCTATCCCCTTTAAGCACTTACTGTGATCATTTACAATAAAATTTATCTCTCACCTATTCATAACAATACATCTCAATCTTCAAATATATATTCTTACTTAATCATTTATTATTCATTAGAAATGTTTTATTCGTTACAAATTAATCATTTAACTTAATTACTACTGCAATTATAAATTTAGTACAACTTTCTTTTGTACCACATTAATTCAGTAATTACTCTTTAATTATTTAATTTAATTAATTAAACTTTCACTTATTTAGTTAAAACATGTTAATTGTTAATTATTAAAACAATACATATTACATGGTGTACATAAAATTTACCTGTAATACACAACATCAAAAATACATGAATACATTAACATTAATACATAAACACAATGAAAAATATACAATCCAACTTCATTATTTTGTCATTAATCAAAATCAGTCCATAGCAGTCCAATTCAAAACCACTGTTCACATATATTAAATGTTCATTACACAATCAAAACAATCTATCCTCCATCATTGAATAACAGTTGAATCTTAGGTCTATACAACTTATTTTTTAGTAAATAAGTGATATTAATTATCATTATAATATTTATTTCCATTTTTATATTTTTCCACTATCTCGTTCGTATTAATAGGTGGAGTATTCCATATTAATTTATCATATATCATGTCACAATCGGGTATGGTTCTGTCTACCTCAGTATTATCTGTCATAATCATGCAAGTCATATAGTCATAACTATCGTCTACTACTACACCCTTTACTTCCCAAGGTAAGTAATTGTTATCATTATTATCATCATCTACTATTATTGCTATCTCACTTTTACTATAAGGTAAGTATTCACTATAATTATCCACCTTCTCTACTCCTAACCTTTCTACAAATTCTCTATACTTTCTGTTTATCTTAAAAATCTCTATTATTCTCTTCCTCTCTCTCTCTCAATATATTTCTCACCATAACACCAAACTACATTCTCTCTCTCCCAATATGCAGGGGTCCCTAACTCATAATTACTGCACCACCTATGAGGTACACAAAAACACCAAGGAACTATTTGTAGACCTTTCGTATCCCAAATATAAATTTAAGGAACTCTCGTCCTTATTAAAAATACGTGAAGACTTGACTTCACCCCCTACCACAACATCAAAGGAAAATTCTACCCCCTGCACCCCTTTAACAAATGTACTTTCTCTCAGCTCTCTCTCTTTCTCAACACACTCAAACACCTCATTATCACTCCCAATATTATCATTATCATTTTCTAATATCATATCATTCTTACTACTTGTAAACTCATTATTCAAATTATCACTGTCACTCACCTTGTTAGCACTTAAACTAACACTATTCTCTGTAAATGTATCATCATTACTACCCCCACTATTCTCTACCCTACTTTTATTCTTGTAATTCTCGTCTGCTTTACTCTTCGGTATATCAAATATCTTGTCTACTAACGTTACTGTTTGTTCTTTCATTTTATCGAAATGCGTATGCATTTCATCGATTCTTTTATTTAACTTAAAATTTTGTCTTTAATTTCATTTTTTATTTCATCAAACTTTACACTCTGTTCATCAAATTTGTCATTCAAGTTAGTATATTTAACATTAAAATCACTTTTCTGCTCATCTAACTTTATATTAAAATTATCAAATTTTGTTAATAATAACTGCATCAAAGCAGCAGTTGTTTCGTCTGTTTTGTTTTCATGAAGTGAGATGGAGGTTACTGTTACTGTCTCTGTCGCTACAGATGCAGTCGTATCCGACTCGCCAATCTGACTAATTGGGGTTAATTGAACATCCATCTCACTCGTAACTGTTTCGTCAGCTATGCTGACTTTTGCATTATTATCTTCATCAGTATTCATTTAGCTTATTTATAATACATGCATGCATATAATCTTATAACATAACCTCGTAGAAGACAGGTTAAAATTATATCCATTATTTCAGATAACTGTCCGCTACTTCCCGTAGGCTTACCCACATAAAATAAAATTTTAAGTAGTGTCCCTAGTGTCCCTGGTCGGAAAGCGCCAATGTTATATTATTTTATTACTGACCAATAAATCTTACTATGTAATATTAATAATTTTTATTCAACTTTTGTTCCGGGCGCCAAATCTCGTGATATGATACAAGAATATTTACTTACTTTAAGGCCAGAATTCGATTAAGCGAACCAGAAGATAGCGGAATGTGTTATTTGAAATAATAACTCTTGCTTGAAATGTTTACCAAATGACATTACCTTTTAATAACATCTTACTACAAAACATGTGACTCTACCGTGCGACATAAGCACGCAGCTATATACCCTTAGGTGTTACGTCATGAGACGCAGTTACATTATTTAAGTCAAAAAATCCCCTTAAACATTTCAATAGGCCCTCCAAAATAACATTCAATTATATTTTTTATGTTTTAATAACATATTACTACAAAAACATGCGACTCTACCGTGCGAAAACAAGCACGCTATTATATGCCTTTTGGCGTTGCGTCATGAGACGCAGTTCTACTGTATAAGTTTAAAAATTTCCCTTAAGCATTTCATAAGCCCTCCAAAATAACACACTCAATTATATTTTTTATGATATCATAATTATAAATAATTTCACAACCCAGCAGTGCTTAAATTTTATATTTATATTATGTTCACTGTTCACGCAATCACACACTCATTCATGCAGTACAATTTTATGGACGTCCCTAACTGAGCTCATTTTATTAGAATTTAAATAGAATATTGAAAATTGTTTTTATAAGTTTGCTACTTAGCTGCAAATCTGTCCCGAAGACGTCGCATTGTTACACTCACTAATAGACGTTAAAACTTCGAAAACTTTTGTTAAAGTTACGTTACACTGTTATTTCATGTTTATATGAATAATGCACTTTTACGTTATATAATAACAACACTTCGTTGTATAAAATTTAGATGGAATTAGCTTTTGGAGAAATACCGGCCGGTACGCTACGCTTCTGAGTTGAGACTGAGGTGTCTTTGTTCGTTACGCAGCAATTCAGAGGTGGGGGACAAACTGCGTCGTCATTCCTTTGTGTTTCTACACTCCAGTTGTAATACGCAACGTATGTAATACGCATTGCTTATAGGCACAGAAAATGCGTAGTGGCATACCTTGGCTGATGTAATCATGTGCGCAGCTTGTGACACATTTGTATGACGACTGTATTTGCTATTTCTGGATGTCTATCCCTGACCTTGACGCAATCCTTGTTCACTCCATATATTGCGCAGTTGCAACCTCTAAATACAACTTTACCAATTTTTTTTATATGGGACTTTAAAATAAAATACACTTTATATCGAAATATAATAGGGCCAGAATTGTACTGTTACAACAGACATTACTTATCACCATGTAAATGTATAAACTATGTTTTGGGTACACAAGAAATCAGTAGCATATTAAGATTAAACTAATTCCAAAAAATACAATATCAAAGTAGCGTAACTCATATTCTTACATTCACAGGACTCGCATTTCTTTTATGTTCTTTTCTTCCATGTTAAGGTAATTGGTTTTTTTTTCAGGTTATTGTGTGGAAGGTACATTGGCCAAGACAATACTGTCAGAACCAGAAGAAATAGTCACCATGTCTGGGCAGAAGTTGGCATTGAAAATGTCTGTTGACTACATTTCTTTTTCGGCTCACACTGACTACCAGCAGACTAATGAATTCATACGCATGTTGAAACCACCTCATGTAGTAAGTACCAATGTATTTTTCTGAAGCACTACAACCCTGTGTAGGTCTTGGTTTTGCCACTACATCCGACCATTATCTTCTTCCTGGTAAGCATCATCGATTCCTGACTCCCATCCTTCCCAACATGCCTCACTCCATTTCTCCATCCAAGGTTATCTTTAATTGCCTGGCTCAATCAATCCCTAACTAACCAATCTTGCTATACTTATTTCCATTCTTAGTTCAGACCTGATGTAAACAAACTCACATGGCATGTCTGAAGTGCTGTTGGTCAGGGTCATATACGAGGGGGGACCCAAAAGTAACGAGAATTTTTCTCTGGCAGTTGGTAGAACGCTAGTTCCGACTTCTCCCGCTAGGTGCCTTCACTAGACACCATTTTGTATCAGTTACCCTAGCGGCATTGTTGTGGAAACATTAGCGCGGTCAGTGTGACTATTTTTTTTAAGCGCTGTTTCACGTTTTCGGCGATTTGTCAATGGCAGACATTAAATACCAATGTGCTTACATCAGGTTCTGTTTCCTGTTAGGGAAATCAGCAGCAGAAACTGTCGCAATGCTTTGGACGGCTTATGGGGTGGTTTTCTCGTTTTACAAGTGGTCAAATGTCAATTGACGACGAACCACGACCGGGACGTCTCTCGACTTCCAAAACGGACGAAAACATTGAAAAAATCCGTGTTGCGATCATGTTTGATCGTCGTAGAACACTCAATGAATTGGAGGAAATGACTGGAATATCCTGGAGTTCATGCCAACGAATTTTGACTGAAGATCTGAAGATGAAACGTGTTGCAGCAAAATTCGTTCCACGTGTGCTTTCTTGTCGGCTTAAAATCCTTGTCTGGCTCAAAGCTTCCTCCCCATAAGCTGTCCGAAGCATTGCGACAGTTTCTGCTGCTGATTTCCCTAACAGGAAACAGAACCTGATGTTAGCACGTTGGTATTTAATGTCTGCCATTGACAAATCGCCGTAAACATGAAACAGCGCTTACAAAAAATAGACACACTGACCGCGCTAATGTTTCTGCAGCAATGCCGCTAGGGCAACTGATACAAAATGGTGTCTAGTGAAGGCACCTAGCGGGAGAAGTTGGAACTAGCGTTCTACCAACTGCCATAGAAAAATTCTCATTACTTTTGGGTCCCCCCTCGTATTACACTGTTCATACAGTTATGTGTTATGCACATGTGCAAAATGTCTGTATAGTCATGTGAGAGTTGTCTGACCATTAACGATTACTGTGGCATTTTTAGGTTATGTAAATAATTTTGTGAATTTGCACATATTTCGTTTAACCCCATGTAATATTAAATTTTATATTTTAATACATCCCCTCTGGTGAGATTCAAGTGAATGGGAAAACTTTCTAAGAATATAGAATGCAAGATTCAGTTCACCTCATTCCGTATAGCCCATGCTTGAAGAAAATCTGAAGAGGCAAGTAGGTACTTTTAGGATAACAGGATTGATGGTGTTACAGGGTTACCTGGATAATATTTGTTGACGGTACAGGAAGGGGGCGAATATATGCTCTGGTCTCTTAGATTCCTTGTATCTGGCCAAGTGTTGACTAGAGAGCCACTAGCGTACTGCCTGGTCAATGATTCACAGACATTCACAGAAACGCATTTTGGAAGCAAGTTGATATGTTACATGATAGTCAAGATCGACTATGTAATAATTTATGTGCCCCATGGGACAAGTGGTTTTTTATTATAACATTTTATCATCTTTGTTTATGAATACATAGTAAAACTTTTTCGCCACTAAATGAAAATATCAATTTCAAGCCAGGATTTGAGTGTAAAGTGTATGAGTGTCTCAGTGTATTTAATGTGTTTCATGTATATAGGGTGATTCAAAATTGCATGGCAATCTCTCGGATGATGATTCTTTATAAATAATTCTTAATTTATGTTTAAAAATTATTTATATTTATTTAAAAATAAGAAAAAGTCTATATAAACATAGGTCCAAAAATGGTTCGCTAGCGAGTTACGGCTTGCGAACCAGTTCGCCCTGATTTCTGCTCCCACGGTAAAATGACGCCATACTGAAATTCTTGGGATATAAAGTGGAGGGTAAATTTGGTGTTTTCTTATGGTTTTTGATCTGAAAAAATGAATAAAAGGTTCCAGAGCTCTATCTCAATAAGTTTCTAAGAAAAAGTGTGTTAAACACAAAACATTGGAGTCAAAAACACACTTTTTTAGATTTGGGATAAAATAACTTTGTTAATTTGGCAATAAACAAATAAAAATTTCTAGGTAACTTTGTAGAGAATTTAATTATGAGAAAATTAATGTGTATACTGTCTATTAAAAATAAGTACAAATTTGAGAAATTTGACTTTAATTAAAAACAAAACAGACCAAAATGCGCCAGAAAAGTGTTACAATTTACAAGAAATGGCATTGTAAACTTTCGAAACACCCACACTAGGGCCAAAGAAAATCCACATGAGACTGCTACAAGACATGACCAACGTACTTTTTCATTTAATGTGTGGTGCGGTCTTCTTGGTGATAATCTCTTAGGCTCTTTTTTCTTACTACCGAGGTTTAATGGAAGACAATACTTACACATTTTTTGCAAACGAATCTGATGGAATTCTTGGAAGATATTCCATTTATAGAGTGCAGATGTGGTTTTTGAACGACGGAGCATCTGCGTACTATTGTCATGATTTTATGAACCATTTAAATAATACATTCGGTAAGCGATGGATTGGTCTAAATGGACCAGTAAAATGGCCACCTCGATCTCCTGATCTCATGCCAGCAGACTTTTTCCTTTGGGGTCGGATAAAGTCGTTAGTTTATTCCGCTCGTATTGGCACACAAGAAGAGTTGAGACATTGCGCAGTAGAATCTCCAGCTACTGTTAAGAATAATCCTGATGGTCTAAGACGTGCCCAGCTGGCATGGATTCGCCGAGCTGAATTCTGCATTCAGCAAAATGGCCATTTTGAACGAATGTTTGCAGCTTAATCAATTTAACAATTTTTATATTTAATCATTTGAAGGAGAAATTAAATGATATAAGTTTTCAAGTTGTTTACAATTACATTTGTTGTGAAAACGGTTACAAAAACCTTTATTCTATTGAAAATTGTAACACTTTTCTGGCGCATTTTGGTCTGTTTTGTTTTTAATTAAAGTCAAATTTCTCAAATTTGTACTTATTTTTAATAGACATTACAGACATCAGTTTCTCATAATTAAATTCTCTACAAAGTTACTTAGAAATTTGTATTTGTTTATTGGCAAAATAACAAAGTTATTTTATCCCAAATCTAAAAAAGTGTGTTTTCGACTCCAATGTGTTGTCATTAACACAGTTTTTCTTAGAAACCAATTGAGATAGACCTGTGGGACCTCTTTTATTCAACTTTTCAGATTAAAAACCATAAAGAACCACTAAATTTACCCTTCACTTTCTACCCCAAGAATTTCAGTATGGCGTCAGTTTACTGTGGGAGCAGAAATCAGGGTGAACTGGTTCATGAGCCATAACTCTCTAACGAACCATTTTTGGACCTATGTTTATATGAAGTTTTTTCTTATTTTAAGCTCTAGAATCAGCATCCGAGAGATTGCCGTGGAATTGTGAATCACCCTGTATATGTCTAGTGTTAGTTTGTGACTAGTGTAGTCTAGTGTGTTTGTTGTATAATTTGTAGAGGCACTGTTTGTAGTATATTGAAAACTAAAGATGAATAGCGCAGCTGGTCCATCAATGTGAATGTTATGAAACACAAATGGGATAAACCATTTACAAGTGGTAAAAAATCCTAAGCATTTTTAATAAATTAAATGAAATTACTCAACTCTTTCTATCGAAGATTTAGAGAAAGAAACTTACTTCTGAATATATTGGGGTTTCATAAAGTAGTGTGCAAAGCATCACAAATGATATTAACAAAAGAAAGAAAAAAAGAAAAAATAACTATGTGTAAAGTCTGTGACGGTACGGATTTGTGAGCCACCCCAGTTTAATTTCATATTAATTCAAATCATCATTTTAAGCACTTTCCAAATGGCCAGACTTTCACCTGTAAGGAGCCTCCAGTACAGCAATGCAACATACCCAGTTCCATAACTTTTTTTCTGTATTGAAGCTCCAGTCCTAAAAGAAACTATTATTAGAAGTAAATAATGACCCTGATTTACCTCATATGCGACATACAGGCCTCCGTGAACTTTTGAAATCCATGGTTGTGAATTTATTAAAAAAAATTAATAAATTGTAATTTTAGATAGACACAACATTTTGAATTGGTGAAGAAATTACTTGAAGTCAGTCAAGAAGTTTAGGACAGAGAAATGCAACATTTTTTACCTTGATGAGGTATGGGTTCACAAAGGTCACATGATTAGTAAATGGTGTGGTTCAACAATAAAAACACAATGACAGGCTTTTCTGACAGGTCTGTCAATTGGAATAAAGACCGCCACATAACAAAGGCAAGCATCTGATATTACTTTTATATTGGTAATGAACATGGGTTTTTAGATGGGGGCTTATTAGGGTTCAGGTCTTTAAAAGAGTGGGGATTATCACACTGAAATGAATGGTGATGTGTTTAAAAAGCAGTTTGAGAAGGTGGTTACACTATCACCAAACAATAGTGTAATAGTCATGAATAATGCCCCATATCGTTCCATGATGACTGAACTTATTCTGAACAGTGTGTGTGGTTGAAAGCTGTTATTGTCGCGTGGCTCAATCTAAAAAATATATATTTTGAAGAAAGTTGTGTAAAAACTTAACTTTTAGAGGTAGTAAAACAGCATGAATATAAATTTAAAAAGCTTGTAGTAGATGACATTACTGATAGCATGCCGTTGTGAGACTTCCTCCTTATCACATATTTTGAATCCCATTGAATTAATATGGAGCCAGTTGAAAGATACCCATCACAACACAACATATAAATCGCCAATATCAAGCAATTGATAAAAAAGTGGTAAATAAAATAACAGTGGACAAGAGGTATTGTGTTGAGCATGTAATAAAGGAATAAGATAAGCTATGGCAACTCACCACATTACCGATGAGATCATAGTGTACAGTCACTCAAGTGGTTAATCATGACTCAAGTGGTGATTCAAGTTCCAAGACAGATAGGGAAGACAGATGTGATGAGTTACTCTCTGACAGCACGATAATAGACAATAGACTGGTAAGTTATTATCACAACTTCTATTTTCATTTTAAATAATCTTTAAATTTTTTTGCTTTGTTGTGATTTATAAATAGCAAATTAGAAAAAAGCCATTAACTGGTGTTACAAAATATTTATTGTCACAAAGGTTTTGTAAAATATATAAAAAACACTTGGTAAGTTTCACAGATTTTATTTAACTCTGACAGCTGTTTCGGCTACCTAAGCCATTGTCAAAGAGGCGAATGAATGAAATTACTAAACACAGGATGTGAGTAAAGGTGGTGGTGACCATCTGTTTAGGGCATATCTGGAACATCTGTGTTGAGATGGAGAGGGGAGTGCAAGAGACAAGGGAAGGTCAGGTGTCTTTAAAAACTAAATACAATCATGAATGCAAAATATAAAATTAACTAAACTAAATATAATCTGAATGCAGAATATAAAATTAACTGAACTAAATATAATCTGAATGCAAAATATAAAATAAACTAAACTAAATAACAGCTTTTAATAAAGGGGATACACAGAATTCAGTTTGTTCATTTGTTAAATTTTTGTTATTTTTTTATTGCTTTTTTATTTCTAGAATTTCTAACAAATCCATTTTTTTACCTTTTTGTATGTTGTGGAGTAGTGTTATGTTTTTTGTATCTATGAAGTGATTGTGTTGTAACAATCACAATTTATTGTCACTCTGACACAGTCACAGAAATTTTACTTTGGTCAGTAATGTAAAACCTAATATAAGTTTTATATACTAATGTAACTTTATAAACTTTTGTATGCCAAACTTACCTTTCTTTTGACGAAGTCTTTTCGTCACCCTTACCGTAACTCCACCAGAAGATCCAGATTAATTCAGGTCGCCACCAACATCTTTAAAGGCAGACGTGGAAACCTTGATACACTTTACCTGTTTTGAATTTAGATAATTTAAATTCCCTTGTTTAACACTTACCCAGGTTCGTTTTAGGCGTGCTTTTCAACACAATAGAGGTTATGGTAATTAGGCATGATAATTAATTTAACACATCTTCGGTTAAACAAATCCCATTTATTTATATTCTCATTTTACTTCTTTCTTTCCTTAATTTTATGTTACTTATTGAACAATTATTAACCAACTTCAACTGTTTTAATTCATATCATATTTAAACTTGATCAAATTATATATCTAGAATATTTATTAATCGACAAACCAATACTTCTTTTTAGTTCTCCCTTTTTCCCTCACACATACTCTCATACTCTCTTTACCAATTTACATATTTTCACCCCCCTTTTATTGAGCGCTTTATTATTTAAAGATTCAAAAAATGTTGGCCAACATATTCACTGTAAGTTACTTAACTTTCCTCGCTATTCCAATTGTTCCGTCATCTTCCCGTTCACTTTCAATTTAACCACTTACACTGTTCTAATTACTTTAACTTAAGAATTCATCTTATGTCACGCTCACTGTTTCTTCCTAGTATTCTTCTTTAATATTGCAATATGTTTTGGTAGGTCTAGGCTACTATTACCGCTTTGACCTACTGAAATTTCCGAGGCCACTGTTGTAACGTTTGTTCACTATTAAGAGTTGATCTGAACTACTGGATGAATGGTTTTCACCTGGGGCTGAGAGTCGGTTGCACTCTATACTGTAGCCGACTTCGGGCGTGGACCGCGTGGTCCTCAACTCATTCTTTCATTGACTTCTCGCAACCGGCGATATCCCGCGAGAGATGGTTAGCATTTCGTCAGCTAACACGTGGTCGATTCTAAGTATTTCTGCTACATGCTTTCCTGACAATTTACATTTTTGTATACGCCGTACCTAGCCCCGCGCTACAGGCTGTTACCAAAAGTTACACACTGGGTGGTTAAAAAGTGTTGCCTAAAATGGTTTGCTACAGATTATCAAAAAATATTTGTTCCCCTTGATTTTTCCCGTCACGTTATCACACTTTACTTGTGTGTATACAGTAGCAACCATATATGTAAACTGTCTGTACTGCTTCTGTCAATCTGGCAAGCCTCTAGTTCAAGCAGCAAACAGCAGGCATTTCATATGTGCTATGCCTGTATGTTTACTTCAGGAATGAACTAAGAATGGAAAGAGTATGGATTTACTGTCCCCTTCCCTCTGATTTCAGTCCTGTTCCCCATCTCACGTTCCTCTCATCTGGTGCTGTAGTCTTTTGTGAGCCTTGGCTTCCCCTACATGTTGCCATTGGTCACAGTTCTGTAGAGAATGAATATCATCCCAATTTTTAATCTCCAGCTTCCTCGGATTGTCTTCAGTCTGATTTGTCCCTCTTAGGGTTGGAGTGCCTCATTCCCTTTGTCTGTCTGAGTGTGCCATTGTAGTTCACTCTGGTTAACTCATTGGTTCACTCTCTTGCATGTGGATAGTATATTCAGCCCCATCTTAAGTCTCATTAATTGCTTTTATTAACTGGGTTGCAAGTGGATCTTTATATTGTAACGTACCGCTTAATGTGAGGTGTGCACTTGCGAAAGTGTTATTATATGCCTCACGCAGTATGCGTCACTTTTGAATTATACTAACTGACGTTTTAAACGGTATAAATAAAGGATTTTGTTTATCTTGTTTTACTCAATCTAAAAGAAATCGAGAGTGTGTGATTTGGGGTCAAGGAGGTAATTTGTTCAGCCTTATGCAGAAGAGAGAGTAAGTATCATTATTGCCCCTCTGTTGTGACGATTTTTTCTGTATGTTGTGCTGAAATTTTCATTAACTACCCACTACAATAAATTATAACACGTTATAATTCAATATTAATTTTCAATAATATTGCTTTATTGATTATTGACTTTTGTCTCCAGCCACCCAAGTATAGGTATCACAATTAATCTTTTTAAAAAGAAAACATCTTCTCGACTTTACCGAGTAAACATAGATCTGTCTAAAGAACAAAACATATATGTTGTTATTTAACCAATATTACGCTATAATAAAATACATCAGTTATTACATAATTCTTATTAATTCCCCAGGGTTCAGGGTGAATTCTTTGTGTTATGAGAGTGTCAGAAATGGCTAATTGCTACGCTTTACAAATATAAAAAATTAATAAATAATTTTGGTTTATTTTTCAAATGTTACATAGTTTCCGGAATTGCCGTAAGAGAGCAGCATGTATTTGTTTACTTTTGAAAGCAACATATGATAAAAATGAATATTTTTTCGTTCTATTTCACTATTAAAAAACGAGTTTTCTTCTGTATTTATTACGAAAAATGTTTATATTACCTCGCTCCGTGTTGTTCTTACTGGATTGAAGTTTTATTCTGTGATGAGGTACGTCTTGCGTTATTATTTCCTTTTCATTTTCGAGTATTTTTCTGATTGTCTATTAGACGTAGGCCGAATTATATTGGATCCTCAGAATGGTTTCATCCACTGGTTTTTAATGTATAACACCTTTTAATTTGGATTCCTCAGGTATAATTGGTTAGTATTCACTTTGTTTATTACTCTTGCGTGAATTTCGCCTCCTCCAACGTCCAAAAAAGGTTATTTTTTTATAATTTTTGTCACATCGATTCTTCAACTCTCTGGTTCAGTTCAAAATTTTTTATCTTATTAACAATACTTGTTATTTTCCATCACTCTTAGTAACACATAGTATTTTTATTATGTAGGCCGTTTGTGATTATTATAAATTTATATTTTATTTATGTAAAAAATAATTACTTTCCATTCCGGTTTATTTACTAATTTAATTCACATAATATGTTTTGGTTAATTTTTTTATGACCTTATATATAAATATTTTATCATTTTATTATCATTAAATAAATTTATATATTATTTATTTAGTATCGAATAGTGTTCATACCCGGTACTACTTCCTGTTGTCCTTTCCTTCCTAGGATTATTTTAATTTTATATTATCTTTGGTAGTTAAAATTTTTATGTCTTTTAAAATTAAACCCTGGGTTTTCTTACAATCTAACATAATTATTTGAAACAATATAATATTAACTTGGGTATAACAAATTGTGGTTCATACAATATGAATTACAGTAAATAAATAAAATTACAAAAATCAATCAGTATTATTACATACTACTTCCATAGTTTTATCCTATCCAAAACATACAGCACAGTTTAGTAATATATTAGTTTCACTTTGGTTTTTCACCTCAATGGGTACACTAGAACTCACTTCGCACTATATACCACTCGAATTGTTTATTATGTGGAGTGATGTAATTAAATTTTGAGCGAGCTTTAGTTCTACCCATTTCTGACTTTTATTCTCATGACTTACTTTATTGGGACCGGGTTATGTACCGTTACAATATATGTTGTAGCAGGTTTTTGAGTACAAACATGTATGTGATGCTTATATTGCCGACGTTTCGTTCCATAATCCAGGAACATTTTCAAGGCGTACTGATGTTGATTTAACTATGGCGTGCATTTTATATCTTGGTTCCCTTGTGATTTTTGCCGTGGGAGGGTTAGAGCGTGGGGGTGAGTGTGTTGTGGCCATATGTTGTTTGTTAATTTGTGAACTGTCAGTTAGGAATTTCCAAGTTGTCGTTAGTTTTGTATATTCATTTCTGTCATTGACCACTCCCCCTCTCATCCGGTAAATCTCAATGGCCTCCCTATACTATCTGAGTTTCTTATAGTTAGTTCGTGCCAGGATTTTTGTGTTTTTGAAATCAAAAATCTATCCTGTTTCTTTAGCGTGTTTCATTAGGGTTGTGTTGTCTTCTTGTTTTGCTACTACTGCCAATTCATGTTTGTGGACGCGTTGACGTATATTTCTCCCAGAGTGGCCGATAGAAGATCTCTCAGTTTTTGCATGGTATTTGATATACACCTTGTCTTTCTAAGCGTATGCGGTCCTTCAGATTTTGTAGAAAGGCGTTGATTTTTTTTTGTCCGTGTTGAATTTTGTCCTGATGTGATGTTTCGTGAGTATCCTCCCTATTATGTCTGTTGTGCTCTTTATATATGGTAACGTTGAGGTGCTGATGTGCTCCTGTGTTTCTTTCTCCGGTTGCATCTGCATCTTCTTTTGTTTGATGGTGTTGTTTAAATCAGATGAGGTGTATCTATTAAAAAACAGCGTCTCCTTCAAAGTGTTCAGCTCCTGTTTCCTATGTTCCTCATCCGGTAGGTGTAGGGCTCTGTGTGTGTCTTCACTACAGACTGTAACTGCGCTGGGTGGTGATGGAACTGCCTATGTAAGTATCTGTTTGTGTGTGAGGGTTTTCTGTATGTGGAAAAGCTGAGGTCACCATCTTTCTTCTTTATGAAAAGGTCAAGGAATGGAGTGCCGTTGTCTGTCTCCGTTTCCATAGTGAATTCTACTTTTGCGTGGATGTTGTTTATATGTGTCAAGAACTCTGTTAATGTTTCCGTGTGGCCATATTACGAAGCAGGCGTCGATGTATCTAATCCACAAGGAAGGGTTTTGCTGTGCTGTGCTTATTGCTTTTTCTCAAGATTGTCCATGAAGATGTTTGCAATGACCGGTGATATTGGTGATCCCATTCGTGATCCTTCTATTTGCCTGTAGAAGTGATTGTTGTATGTAAAGTAGCTAGAGGTCAGACGGTGCTTTGTTAGTTCCATGATGTACTGAGGTGGTTTGTATGTCGCTTGTTTTGTCTGGAGTGCTTCTAAGATCGGTATGTTGGTAAAAAGTGAGACTACATCAAAGCTGACAAGGATGCCTGAAGAAGAGATGGCGAAGGCCGATAGCTGTTCTTTTAATGTAAACTAGTTTTTTATGTATGATTCCATTTTTTCGGCTAACAGTTGAAACTATTCAGCTAAGAATGTGGCTAGATTTTGTGTGGGAGAACCTATAGGCTAACTATCGGTCGAAATGGGATGTCACCTTTGTGGATTCTAGGCAGTCTGTACAATTTCGGTGTCCATCAAGACGTCTCTCGAGGGATCAGGCGTTGTTTTGTTTCTTTCTCCATCGGTGCACTAAGGATGGGTGATCGTGTCTTTTTCTCTAAGTGTGTCATAAGGTCTTGTGTTGTATATTATATCTCTTATACACATGTAACACACAATATTAGCACATAGGACAAACCATCAAAACATAAAAACCATATGAAAAACAAATATAAAATTACTTAAATTGATGGATTTCGTTGTCCATGACGTGTCCGTTACTTAACTAAATATCACTATAATATTGACGACTCGGAACACTAAGTTTTTTATAAGTAAAAACGTAAAGTTTTACCTTACAGCCTAAACCGGCTTTCACCTATAGAAGGCTTCATCAGAGGCTGTCGTAAGTAGCGCTGTTCGTCTTGTTGTTGGCGACGAGATAGTGTTTCGAAAGATCGAAGCTTTGTGTGTGTGGTGAGATGTGTTCGAATAATGCGTGCGATTAGAATTGTGTCTGTTCGTTTATGTGTCGTTTTTATTTGTTTTTGTGTGTTTGTATATTTCTAATTGTTCTAGAGTGTCTAGTTTTCGGCCTTTTGTGTGTACGTGTAGTATGTTCTTACTACAGAATCGCTTACAAAACTACTAACAAAATAGAACACACACTATCAAAACGCATGCCCAAAGCACAAAACAAATTCGATCTACCCGGTGTATATAAACTAAATTGTTCAAATTGCAATAAATTCTACATAGGCCAGACAGGACGTAGCTTCAAACAGAGATACATTGAACACACAAAAGCACTCCACACCACAACAGAATCTACCTTCGCAAACCACCTCATTGAAGCAAACCACACATATAAAAACATCGACAATAACATGAACATACTACACGTACACACAAAAGGCCGAAAACTAGACACTCTAGAACAATTATAAATATACAAACACACAAAAACAAATAAAAACGACATCCTAAACGAACAGACACAATTCAAATCGCACGCATTATTCGAACACATCTCACCACACACACACAGCTTCGATCTTTCGAAACACTATCTCGTCGCCAACAACAAGACGAACAGCGCTACTTACGACAGCCTCTGATGAAGCCTTCTATAGGTGAAAGCCGGTTTAGGCTGTAAGGTAAAACTTTACGTTTTTACTTATAAAAAACTTAGTGTTCCGAGTCGTCAATATTATAGTGATATTTACTTAAATTGGTTGGGTCTCTGACAAGACTCGACTTTGAATCATTTAAAAAATTTTTAAATCACAGAAAATCATTCACAAAAATATTGTTATATTTATTAAATTAAATTAAATTGAAAGTTTCCTAATAATATTTTTATAAAAAAATATTTTATTTAAATAAAATAATTGTTATTTACAACAGAGCACCCATATTTAATTAACTAAAGTCTTTTTTTGTTTATTAAAACTTAAATTATATATTATTTATTTTACTTTGAATATGCACACTATTTACAGTTATGTATTGATTTTACTTCGTAAGCTTATATTTCAATTCGTATTGTCCTTTCTTTGTTTAAAAAAAAATAATTGTTCATTTGTCACCTGCACATTTGTTGAGTTCCCGTTGCGAAACTGTTATTGCATGTATGTGTGCGTGTGTGCACGCGCGCGCGCATGCGCACATGCACAGCTGGATGTGAACGATGATGATGATGTCCCGATTCCCTTGTAGATCATTTGTAAGTCATGTGATGTTGATGATGCCAATGCTGATTCTCTTTTGCTAATCAAACCGACATAGTGTCCCCGTGAGAAAGTTATTAGCATTTGTCCGTCATTCAAATTTGTCAGAGATATTTATAATCTGCTGTATTTTCATTTGCCATTTCTAACATGTTTAATTTGATCTGTTCATGCATAGTGTCATGTTTTCAACACATCACTTTTTCATCTGTTTTTGCAATAATGGTAGAATTGATGTTTAAGCTAGAAATTGCATTAATTGTGCAATGTTCCACACGCTACTTGCATATAACACAATTGCTTATTGTTAGTTAATTACGGTCTTAATTACCTTTAGTTTATATAACTGTTATTATTTCACTTTTTGCGATAATCTTATATCAACACATGTGTCAAAGTACAATTCTTCCAATGGCATTGTCTGAATTGCACAATGTAGTTTGAAAAATGCAAATTTCATTAAATAACCATAATTAATTATTGTTATTAATTCCTGTTGGAACCGGAGTTCACTAACATGAGTTAAATACAGTGTACATAGAAACGTAGACTTCCTGCTTTGGATAAATCATGTTACAGCCGGCAGACCACACATACAGGTACACATATACGGTTCACCACCCCTCACTAACGTAGGTTAACAATTGTTCAAAACAGGTGTTTAAAATCAGGCCCAGAATTGTCAGATCTCACCTGTTTGCATATGTCTCTACTATTTAAAACTACTTACAACAGTTTCTATCTGTGAATTATTGCTACGACAATTACGTAATGCTCTCAACGTTTACGAAAAGTATCGTTCTACACGTTTCTTGGCTAGCCGAGCAGGTGCAGTGTCTCAGTGAAGGCCGTTGAGTGATATTGTAGAATCAAATAAGTAATGTGTATCTTACCGTCTGTGACTTACAGGGAAATGTATTTTCACGTTAAAATTTACATGTTTCTTTCGGGACCTTGTCCCATCATCAGAATTTAAAATCGTCTTCTTATCCCATCGTGCGATGGCATAGTTGTCGAATGTTTCCAAAAATATTAAATCCACATTATAAATAAAACAAAATAAGAATACACTATACAAATAGTGCTCACAACAGTTTCAAGGTGTACACCGTACGGCGACAGACCGCGCACTGGTTCATATCTAACTCGTATCATAGCAGATACCGCAAAGCAGTATCATACAGGATGTTTGATTTAAAATGCAGCTGAATATTCAAAACATGTGGCTTGGTATCGGCATTATTGTATGCTTTATATATTTCGAATTCTTCGAGGGCGTTCATATAACGCCCTTTATTGTAAATGTGAAGGGGTTTTAGGTTAGTATTAAAGCCAGTATAGTTGTGATTCTCCGCGATAAGATGCTTAGCAAATTTAGATCTGATGTTTTCTAACTTGTGAAAGTATGTATGTAGGTGGCTTATGAGAAAATTTCAGCCCATTTGGCCCACATAGAAGGCATCACAATCATCACATATCAATTTATAAACCCCTGTTTTAGTTTCAAGGGCTGTTGGTTCACGAACACGAAGATTATTTAAAATGTTGTTTGTAGTTTTATAAGTGATAATAATATTATTAGTCTTATGTAAAATTGAAGTTAGAATTCTAGGCATAAAGGCCATGTATGGCGTTGAGATGTATTTATATGTATTGTCCACAGGTGCCCTACGTATGTCAGTGTTTTTTCATTTCTTATGTCTTTTGAGGATACTATTTATTATTTTTTCTTTGTAACCATTTGTGATTGCAATGTGTTTAATGGTATTCAGTTTATCATAGTAGTCCTCATTAGTGAGGGGCAATGACAGAAGGCGGTTAATCATCCTGTGGAAAGCGGCCATTTTTTGGGACAGTGGATGGTAAGATGTGGCATGTATAACTGTATCAGTTGCTGTAGGTTTCCTGTAAATATTAAACTGCAATTTATTACTGTTCCTAGTGACAGTCAAATCCAGAAAATTTAATTCCCCATTGTCCTCGTTCAGCTGCATTTTAAATCAAACATCCTGTATGATACTGCTTTGGGGTATCTGCTATGATACGAGTTAGATATGAACCAGTGCGCGGTCTGTCGCCGTACAGTGTACACCTTGAAACTGTTGTGCGCGCTATTTGTATAGTGTATTCTTATTTTGTTTTATTTATAATGTGGATTTAATATTTTTGGAAATATTCGACAACTATGCCATCGCACGATGGGATAAGAAGACGATTTTAAATTCTGATGATGGGACAAGGTCCCGAAACATGTAAATTTTAACGTGAAAATACATTTCGCTGTAAGTCACAGACGGTAAGATATACATTACTTATTTGATTATCAAATATGTGGCTTGGTACTATAATCGGAAATATTCCATAAATATATATTGTAGAATGCGGATCAAGTGATTGTTGTGGATTTTGAAAAGTGATTGTTATGTTAATTAGTGTGACATTGTAATAAGGTAAAATTATTATTGCATGTGGACATATTTAATGTGAATTATTGTATGAAAGTACCTTGTTGATTACAAATTGTTATTTGTGACTAATTAAAGTTGGTAATTAGTGACTTCATTGGCGTCTGTTTTTTTTCCACTGTACAATGACGATCCATGAGACCATCATAAC
This sequence comes from Magicicada septendecula, assembly GCA_034769895.1. NCBI lineage: Eukaryota > Metazoa > Arthropoda > Insecta > Hemiptera > Cicadidae > Magicicada > Magicicada septendecula. The sequence goes on from CM068367.1 coordinate 1,256,966,466, forward strand.
AATATGTACAAAAATATATTTTCCTGGGCATATATGCAAATATGTATCATTGCTGTGCGTGTGTGTGATAATTAAAATCTCCACTATTTGTGCCATTCTCATATATAGCACTCAAAATCCTCATCAGGATCTTCCTTTCGAATATGTTTGGTTCTAATACGTTTAGTTAGAGACTTCATATGCATGTTAAAAACCACCTTATGAGAGGTGGTGAGAAATATTTCTTCCTGTGTTCTGACAGGATTATAAACCTGTATGGACGTAGGCTTCCTCTTTGCCTTATGACTGTCATCTTCTTCCTGCTGGGCATCAGCAATTCCTGACTTCCATCCAGCTCAAATTCTTACTCCATTTCTCCATCTTAGAGCTATATAAATTCATGTAAGTTTGTTTTTAAAATTGTTAATATTTATACAATAAATCTGAATAGATAAATTAAAGTATTAATGTGTATGCACATATTAGTTCTTGATTTTTAATAAGTCTCAGGAATAGACATGACATGACTTCACTGCAATTTATTCTGAAGTGTGTGATGATCTTACACCTGTTGTATTTTATTTTCAAGGTACTTGTCCATGGTGAACAAAACGAAATGAATAGGCTAAAAGCTGCTCTTCAGCGAGAATACGAAGATGATCCGAATCTGAAAATGGAAATACACAATCCTCGGAATACAGTTCCTGTAGAACTGTATTTTCGTGGTGAGAAAACTGCAAAAGTAATGGGTTCATTGGCCATGGGAAAGCCGAAACCAGGACACAAATTATGTGGTATATTGGTGAAGAGAAATTTCAATTACCATATGCTGTCTCCTTCGGATCTACCTAGTATGTGAATCAAGTAATAATTTTAGCCATAACTTAGGTTGTTATAAACAGTCTCTTTAAAAAAATGCATCATGTATACATGCATCTTGTATTTCTGTCTTTAAATACTATTATTGATATATTCACTGTACCTTCATTACAACTGAACTATTGCCATTCACATTTGCTTTTCCAGGTTATGAATTTGGGGACTTCATAACTTTGAGTAACAGGTATATAACTTATGTGAGTACAGAGTTGCCTATTATCTGGCTTTGCACCATTCATATATGTTTTAAGCTGTACTTTTTTTACCAATGGGTGGGTTTATATCTGCAATTAGGCATATAATCACCTGTGTCTGTAGAATAATTTTCTTTCTTCTTACATTGTCAGTTACTTATTAATATCATAGACACTTTACTATCTTCTGTCACACCTGTTAAGGTCTTCTGGTTATTTTAACCTTAATTTTTTTTGTCACCTATACTTCCTCTCTTGCTTATCTTCATGTAAATAGTTTACATTGTGAAAATAAAATCTGGATTTGTTGTTATAGATTCTTATAAATGACATTATTAAAACTTTCTACCAATGTATAATGTTGATTTGACTGGCCAATATAGTTTTAGTACCATGTGATATGTGTGTCTGCTATTAATGAGACTTACACATTGATTGAAATTCACACAGCTGACACCAAAATATTAATATGCAAGTGCCTCATGGTGGAACAGATAGTGTAACATTTTCCTTAATAAATTTTTGAAAAAAAAAAGAAAAAAATGATAACACAACTTCCAATATTTAATTTTAGTTCTTACCTTTCCACGTTAGTCCAAGATTCTATATACGAACTCGTGACCTGTAGAAGTGGTTACTGGGTTTTGTTACATAATAATTACTAACTCTCATTTACCCAATTGAAACAAACACTTTTATTCCAAATAACTCTAACATACTTTCTTACTCTGCGTTCTTTATAAAAGGTTATTTCTTCTTTATCTCTTACACATTTCCCAAAAGCATTAGTTAACGTATTTATAGAATATATAACTAGTATTCCAAATAACTCTAACATACTTTATTACTCTCTGCGTTCTTTATAAACGGTTATTTCTTCTTATTTCTTACACATTTCCCAAAAGCATTAGTTAACTTATTTATAGAATATATAACTATAATGGAAGGCAGTCCAGTACTTGGTTTTCACACACACGCTCTCTCTTTATCACCCCCTTTTATCTCTCCCCCTCATTATAATTGATAAGTTTTACAAATTTGAAATGGGTTTATTTTTTGTATTTGGCCAAATATTTAAATTAGTTACTCATCCTTCACGTGCTTCGTTGTTATGCCACCTGTTGTTCGCCACTGTTTTACGCTTAAATGTTCCGAAATTGGTTTTAATTGTTTTAGAATTTTAACACTGTCTTTCTGTTGTCGATATCTCATGCTACACTATGATTTCCTGATAGTTATAAGCACATTTTGATAGTTGACTATACTTCGGCTTGCAAGCACTAATATGTGGAACCGCGCGGTTCAAAGGGGTGACGCCAACTGCAGCGTCCCAAAAATGGCTAAGCGTCTCTGCCAGTACACCTTCTCCCGTTATCCACCGGAAACAGGTCCATACTCAATTGTGATTGGTTGTAAAATTTCATAATTAGCATGATGTAACGGAAATCAGTTCAGCACCATCGCCTCGTGGTAATTTCTACGTCGCAAAAGGTGGCACACACGTGCGCTCGTACATACAAATACGCACTTTGCTGATAATGAACATTCCTATACTGTGCCGGACCTATCACGGAGCTACAGTCAGTGACCAAAAGTACACACTGGGTAACTAAAAAAGTCATCCAAATGGTTCACTATCAAGTGTTAACATAAAAGTGATAAAATAAAACCCCCTTCCTTTGTCCCGTCACAATAGCTTATACAAAAAAGTTGATTTAATAATAGTAAGGTACTTTTTTACATTTACAGCAATATCAGAAATTATTTTTTGCAAGCTGTTTTGTTAGCTTAACTAGCTGTTATTACTTTTACAGTATTTATGTCTATTGGCCCAATGCCTTTTCAGCCTTCTAGGGTGTTGTTCTTACATAAATGGTTTTTAGAAGAGGATTGAAACGTGTTTCTGATCCCTCATGCCATTTGATGTGCCTTTTATAGATTACCTCTTGGAATATTGACATGTGTTTGGAGATCAAGGCATAACAACTAGTGTGTAAAGTGCTATATTATGTGTAAAGGTTCATTGATTACTGCTTGAAGGAGTTTAGATTCTGCACAACAAACTACTGAACGTCATAGTTTTACAAATTTATGCTATAAATTTAGGTTATAGACACCTCATAAAATTCATCTATGAAGATTTCACATTTTTCTAATTTCAGAATATACAGACATGACCATGAGCCAGGTGATTCAACAGCAGTCCGTGTATTTCTCAGGTTCTATGGCAGTGTTAAGGTACCTTGTGACACAGTTGACAGGAACAATAGAAGCGCTGGATGACAAGAAACTTAGAGCATTTCAATCTATTGATATTACTTTAGAAAAAGGAATGGTTACTTTGGAGGTAGGAGCAGTCAATGTTCTAGCGTTCATTAATTCATATAACATTATATCTGATGTTACAATTGGCAACCAGTTGTATTTTATTTTACAATTGTCAACCAGAAGACCTGTATGAATGGAGGTATGAAAGGAACAGTGAACCTGGGCACCACAGTTAGAAGGCACGAGAATCAGTGACCAAATGTATATGATTTTTTTTAAATGCTGCTTCTGAGGCACCTAATGTTTTGGGCTGGCTTTGCCTGTGACACAAAATTTTCTTTATACAGTCCTGTTCTTAAGTATGTCTCATAGAACTGTTACTATGTGGTGACAATAGTAATATGTTGGGATTTCTTTCAGTACAATCTGTGGAGTTCACTAATTGGTTTGAATTATATGGTGTGAGGTTGTTTATGTTTAGTTTTATATAAAACTAAAAAAGTTAATAGTGTTGTTGTAATTCATCTTTGTAGCATCATAAATAAGTATTATAATTGTTAATATTAAGATGGCACCCCGTTAGTTAGGTTTTAAACATCATTGGATGTAAGTTGGTGTTTGAGTATTACTAAAGTTGACACAATCTAGAGTAAAAACAAAATTGTCTCCTGTAACAAATTTAATAAGCATGTTTTATTTTATTTTCCATGTTGGTTTGACAGTATATATAATGTTCTCACCAATATATTACAAAACATACACAATGCATGAAGTATACAACTCCTTCATAATATGGACACAACTTGCTAAAATTCCATCATTCATAAACTCTATGTTCATCACTTTTAACTTGCTGAATAGCCATTGAACAGATAATTTATAGGCTCGGTTATTTTTATGTGTAGACGGGAGTTTGAAGTTTCACAGTGAAAATACTTATACCATTGTATACAAATGTGCTGCATAATTTTTCTTACAGTTATTTTTCACCATGTCAAAGCATAACAGGCTATAGTGTTGTGTGTCATCTGGTTCATATGTTTTTATAGAATATTTTTTATAATATGATCTTTAATGTATTTATTGTGTTTATTTGCTCCTTGCAAATACAAATGCAGACACATAAACATTATATTAATTTAATTTGTTCACTTTGAAAGAGATTACATTTTAAAAGCATGTAATGTTATATAATATATTGTTTTGATATGAGGTTTATTTACAGTGGATTGCAACTCCTGTCAACGATATGTATGCTGATTCTGTGCTGACGGCTATATTGCAAGCAGAAACGTTGGATCCTAATAGTAAATTTCTTCCAATACCATCTAAAATGGACAGAATGCATTTTAAGGTTAGTTCTAATATAGAATAAATAAAAGCTTTTGTCATTTTGTTTGTGGGGTGGAGGACTAAACCTTGTTCCCATAGAATGGTTTAGGAAATCTTTGAAACAAGGCAGGGACACATGTTTTTTAAGATCAAGTCAACTGATGCACTTTCCTCCAACATTTCACCATTCAAGATTTCCACACAAGGTACGATTAATTCTGAAACAATTTGATGGCAAGAGTTTTGTGGGAGTGAAAAGATGTACTCTTGTCTGGACATGTGACTAACTATTTGATTTATTTTTAATAATAGTTTCTAAAGTGATAAAAATGAAACTTACTTAATAATAGATTTACAAAATGGTTCATGAGCACAAGGCTGGTAACACTTGGTCCTGGTAACTGTCACATTTCAATCTTGCACAATGTTTTGTATTCTTTTTTCTCTTTGCCAGTCCTTTTCTTCACCCCTGTCACCTCTTTTCAATTTCTTCTCAAGTTCTGCTTCCCAAACTCTTCGCACTCTTCAAACTATATTCCCACCAAGGTCCTGACAAAGTTAGTAGTCTTATGTGTATAAGTTCCAGTGTAGGTTGTATCCGTGAATCATTTCTAACATCTACATTTTGTGTTCTTCCTTTGTAACTCCACTGATTCTTCTCAGTGAGAAGCTACTAATTAATAGCAAAGTAATTAATTAAAATATCATACACCATCCTTACTATTCTTACCTTCAATCAGGTCCAAAGTTCTTTGCACGAACTCGTGAAGAATAAGTGTGACTTAGGTTAACACTCTTCAATAAATCATACTCTCAATTGTATTCAGAAATAGTTGTATTTATTTATTTATTCTCTGACATTGAATTTTATTGTTGTACTCTTTCATTTAATCTCAAAAACTAACATTGATCTTTTTTACCATTTTTAAAACGTATGTCAACCAAACATAGTAAGTTATTTATTCTGATCTACTGTGAATATTCATTATTTTTTAATTGTCTTTCTCCCGGAGTTATTTTCCAAACAATAGAAACAAATTATACATATTATCTAAGATTATTCTTTACTGAGAAAAAAATATAATGTTCTTAAAGTATTAACTTAAACTCTAATTTTAAGACGACCCAGCAATGCTCATGCTCAACACTCACACATTTTCAAACCCCATTTTATTTACTTATTGCCCTTAAAGAAAATTGAAATTTATTAATTAGTGTAATTTAGAGCCGACTACTTAACCCGTGTGTTTCTGATGACCATGTGCTGCATTGCGTATGTATATGAATGTTTCGTCCATGTATCACATTTCTCTATTTTGTTGTTCACTCCACTAACTTCGTTCTGAGCTGTTGAATTAAAAAATTTTTCACTTCGGGAATATGTTAGAATAAAAAATTTTGTTCGCGAACTTTATTACTCGTCCCGGCCGGGAACAGGTTATTTCGTCGACTGTCGAGACAACAACTAACAAAATCCCCACCTTTTCTGGTTGCTTCCCGTAACACACACTGCCTTTTTGATTACTAATTCTTCGTCACTGTACCGGTAACATGGGTTTGTGACAATATCAACTGGCGAAAATATTGAGGCTGTGGAAGGCGTGGTCTCTCAGCTACATCCGCCGTCACAAAATCACATGGCACAAAACTTTCGTCGTTTCGCCATTTTCGGCAGCGTCGGTTCAGTCTCTGAGGCGCATAAGCTGCGCGCACGTTGGTATTGCGCGTAGTCTGTACGTGACTCAATGCTTAATTACCATGGAGGTAGACTCGACATCGCATTCCATTGCCCCGACTACGTTCAAAACTTCACTCTGCCGTTCTTGGTTTGCATACTACGCTATTTAACATGGGACTGGCCACTCAGATGGAAAATAAATTTATGATTTGAAATAAAACAAAAACCCCTCCTTTTAGCCCCGTTACAATACCCCCCAATGAGAGATCTTCTGCCGAAACAGAAGAACTCTCATTGCTAAACCCCTAAGAGGATCGGTGAGGATGTGGTGCCAACAACCCCCCATTAATTTCTTAACGCATCATGGGTAAACTACCCCCCTAGCTCGGTGACTATGGCTGCACCTGAACGAGATTACTGGACTTCTCTATCCGAGATCCCAACACCATAAAATCGAACAACTGAAATGTTGTTACTTATTGAATTAGATAGTGTTCGAAAGCTCTACTGTGAAATGCGTCAAATTGTAATATTTTACTGTAGATGAGATCTCCTGCAAATCAGTGTTAATTTATTTATAAAGAAAATTATTTATTATGTGGTTGATATTATTCGGTTCTTGATAATAGATCTGTATTAAATAGTTATCAAGTGTTTTACAAGAGAAAAACGCTATATTCCAGTTATTATATTGAATAATTCAATATTTTTCTCCAACCCTAGTCGGTATATACTATCGAAATTGTAAAGAGAAGAGAGTGGAGAGAGTAAGTTAGTTCTCTATTCTCCCGTATTCACCAGCTGTCAACAAACGAGCGCTGTGGTTGGCGATTCACCCGTTATTATAGGTTAAGTCGTTCCGCTTGATGCGTTTTCACGTCCTTTCTCTGTAATTGACACCCTTTTCGAAATACACTAATTATTCTACAAATAACAAGAAATCATCAAATTCAAGAAGGATTCTTTATTTTATATATGTTTTAATTCCAACAGCTGCTTCCTCTTGCTACTAATACACCATATTGATTACACAATACATAATCGATTTGTTATTGAATTCGGGTTTTAGACGTGTTACAATTTAATTATAATTTTCAGTTTGTTTTTTATCTCAGGGTACATGTAGTTCTTTTAACTATTAGTAAGGTCAGGTAATGCAATTTAAGGTTACTAGGTATTACAATTTAGTTATAAAATCTTATTATATAAAGTTCAAACATAAGCAGGTTTTTTACCGTAATTTGACAAGGTACTTAAGGTGGCCGTGTTTCGCTACGCAGAGACGAGAACAGTATGTGGATTCAATTGTCTGGAAAATATCAGCCTCGGTCTTTTCAATAAAAGTTTGGTATTGATGTCCCAGGAGGTGGTAGAAGTTTCAGCTCCGATCTTCGTGAATCTTCACGGTTCTGGCGGTTACAGGTCCCAATGGAATTTGTGTAGTGTTAAGATTTCGTTCAGTTGTGGAAAGTGAGGTTTGGACGTGATTCTAAATTTCTTTGTTCGTTTTTACTATATTTAATTAATTTAGCATCTCCAGGCTATGGATTGTCTTCATTTATTCACAGTTGATCTTCATCATTACTCCTTTGCCATTAATGGGTTGATTAATTTGTTTTTTGGAAATTCGTTAAATTTATTAGAAGATCGAATTATATTGATTGAGGAGTAAGTTCTGCAGTCGATCCACTGTCCTTTTAATGGATTATTATTTTTGAATTTTCATTTATTATACTTCATTCATTAGGTTTTTTAAATTCTTTTCTGGATTTGTATTAACTGAACTTGACCCATTCACATGTAACAATTGAGTGTTGAAATCAACAAGATATCTTGCATTCAGTCGTCCCTAACAACCATTTTCTTCTTCTGTTATTGGATAATATTTGTTATCCGAGAGCCGTAATTAGGAAATATTCTTACACTTTTTTAATAAAATACTCCCTTATTAGAATTACATTAAATCACATAAAACTTTCACCTAATATGCATTATTAAACCATATACATTTACTACATTTTTTTCTTGATCAACTTATTTTAAAAGGTATTAATTTCCTTTTACAAAATACTAATTTTAGGCCTATTTGTTTTATTACATGTGTTATAATTTTTTGTTTTTAATTTAGTTTTTCTGACCTGACCTATACTGTACAATGAGTCACTGGCTTATGGCCAATTATTCTAATTTTTATTTTCCTGATTTCAATCTATTATTATTATTTATTTATTTTATCATTGAACCCTTCATTGGTTTATAACATAATTAAATTACAATGACCCCTTGACAATTTATTAACAATTATTGTCTTCCTGGCCAAGTTTACAAATATTATCTTATGATATCTTCATTAATTATTCAAAGTAAATACACTTAACATGATAAAATACATAATAAATACACTTATATTTAATTACTTAAATACAAGTTTAACATGAATGAAATTAGTATCCATTACTTAATACTTTCTTAAAGCAATGGCTTCACACCTGCTACATACAAAACACAGAATAAATATCATGATAAAGCACAACAACGTACATCATTATAAAACATTAAATATCAATTAAACAGTCTACTATTTTCAAACTTGTCTATAGTAAATTCATCTCATTAGACACTGTGTTTATAGTTTACATCTTCTACTGATCACTCCATATTTTATACTTCTAGACATTTTTACTATTTTATTACCTAGTAACCTTACTAGGTATCCTTACTATGTATTATTAATATATTTATTAGGTGAGGTTTACTTTCCTGACCTTAATTACGGCATACATTGGGTATTGTTTTAATTTATATTGACAAAGTTTTTATGTAACGTCTGGGACCTTAACTTTGTTACGTTACAATACTCACCACAGTACACCTAACCTTTTAACATTCCACCCCAAAAACTCCAAACCTGGCCTTATACCATACCAAATCCTCAACCGATAGGTTCCCCCTTATCATGCATACTGGGTTGTCTTTAGCAAGTACTGGGCGCGTACACATACTCAGATTATTCTATGATAAACAGGCTCCATATTTAAAATTTATAAAATGTTTCATCTTTTAAATTCTCATTTCTTTTCTCCAATTGACGTTAGGTTTTCAAACCAAAAAAAAAATAAAGCAAACAAATCAAATTTTAATCATTTCACCTTTGTTAAAAAATGATGCTAAGTCTCATCTCGAGGATCCATTAATTTACTCATTTCTTTCTATTTAATCTCAAAATCTTAAAATCTTTTAATGGCGTTCCTCCCTTCTTTTAATCATCTACTAACAGTCATACAAACAAAATAACCTGAACTACTTATTATATCCTAAGTTCCATTACATATTACCTAAATTACAATACATATACTATGAAAAATATAAATCAATTAATACTTCAGCGATACCCATAATCAACAATACATCCCGTTCACTAAAACGCTCGGCATTTCCGACAGAACAAAAAAATAATTTTTTTTTTCCAAAAAATTTTAATTTCCAAAAATTTTTCTTTTATCAATCTCCAAATGTATCATTTAAGTTAATTAAATAACACCATGGTGTGCATTAATCATCAGAAAATGGTTCTGTCTCTAACATCGGTCATCAGCTGATCTCTCAGGGTCAGGTGATTGACCTTACCTTAACTACGCTACACAAAATTATACAATGAAAAATACATAACATGTTTTTATAATTCTTACACTCTAACATAGTAAAAATAACATAATAAAACATAATAAATTCCTTAGCATTAATCTTTTCAAAATCAGTACATCCGTCTATAAAATTATCATATGGAGCAAAACATAGTTGAATCAGTTCATTCTGAACAAACATAAAATCATTCATTTAGCTTATCAGCTAGTCAGCATCATTAAGTTTCAAAAAATGTTTTAATTCATTACTCCCCTGAGTAACCCCTCTGCCACACACACTATGACCCCCCCTGGACTGTGGCGTCCAGTTGCGTCCACAAGGACTGAAGTTTTGGAGGAATTTTGTCATCTCCTTGTTCTTGCTTCTGTGTTACATATTTTAAAAGGGTCAGATATCATAATATCTGCTTTTACATATTAATAACCTTAGTGGCGGGTGTATCACCTGTTTTACTGTTCCCACGCGAACAAGGTGATAGCCGCTGTTCCATAGTTCCGGGGATTCCCCTAAGTGGCCCCCCGTTAATTTCAAAGTTCACCAATTTTAAAGGCAACCAACTATGATCAGTTTTACAATTGCTGCCCACAGCTGGCTGTCATCCAAAACCACGATTAGTGGTGGTAAGGCAGTAATCGCCCGAAAAGACGGGGAAATCAACTTTCATTTCATGCATGTTCTCTTCATCTGATAATACACTGCAGACAACAAATCAACATATAATATGAAATTATATAACAAGTTGTGCAGTGTATATTACGCCAGTTTGGCCTCCGATGATGGTAACATACCTTGATGTTACCACCAACACTCATCACTATCTGCAGTAGCACATGCCACCACTGCAATAACATAACTAATAGCTAAACTTAAACCCTTCTACTGCTGCAGTCTCTACTTTCCATGATTATTTCACTTCGATTAACACCACACAACCCCCAAAATTACCCCTCTCTCTTGCATGATAACAAGTTTTTTCAACATTTTTTTTTTTTTAACCCAGACACTTCGGCAAGTCCCACCTTTCACTTGTACTACAAACCTTACAATTATATTTGGTCACTTATACAATTAGTAAAACTATTGTTACTAACATAAATTTAAATGCATAAACATTCCGAACTATACAACCATAAATATTTACACTTAGAGGCTATCTACTATTATCATTGATAGTGAACCTGTGACCGCCCAGAAATGGGGTTTTGTTGCAAGGGAAACTTGGGGACAAAATAGACACACTACGTGAAGTCACGTCCCCCTTTTACACCAAATCTACTCCCTCTATTCTACCATTTATCCAAACCCGCCGTCTATTTTCTCACCAAGCCTCCCTCCCAACAAAACTCATTTTCCTAATTATTCTGAAACTACTGTCACTGGCTAAACTTATTTTTCCAATGACACAAAAAAATTACTTCAACGCACTGCCTTGTTAAAATATAGCCTCCATTAAACTATTTACATGCACTCTAAGGCAATGCTGGTTCGTGATATGGTGCACCTTATCGCTGCACCGTGAGTGTAAAATTATTTTATATCACATACCTTATGGGTCCCCCTCCCCGTTCAATAATGTGGTGAAATTTCTACTGTATACCAATTTTGGTGGAGCCGGACCATCGTCGTTTCACCATCCGAAGGAAGTTCCGCCAACCATGGTCCGCCTCCAATTGTCGAAACCCACGGCCAGGACTGGTAAGGTCGTGACCGCCCGAAAATGGGGGAGGATCCCTTCTGAAAACAAAATTAAAACATATTAAAATTCAAAATTTTCATTCTGACCAATATAATTTCAAATTTGTAGCATTCTGTGTACCCACTATTTCTCGTGTCTCCCGGTTCTGCAAAACATACGAATTATTCGTTTTAATTTCTATTATCTCGTAGGGGCCTTCATATAGTAAAAAGAACTTTTTTATCTCCTTGTCTTGAGCATTTGATAAATCATGGCGTTTTACCAATACTAATTGTCCAATTTCACACTTCACGCACTTACCTTTCATATCATGTCTCCATTTCCGACTTTCTCCTTTCGTCAATAACCTTTCGTTTGCCAGTCTCAATTTTACGGCCTGGTTTATTGTACTCGTCTCAGGTGGAAAATCGAATAACTGCTCTAAAATCCGTGGTGGACGCTTTCCTCTTACCAGCTCGTAAGGCGTAAACCCTGTCGACTCATGTGTTACACTGTTCAGCCAGTTCTCAATTCTCTGAACGTACAAAGGCCACTCGCTATGTTTGGCGTGACAGTATGCTCGGAAAATTCTGCCCAATCCCCTCATGACCCTCTCCGCCTGGTTGGACTGCGGATGATATACTGCGGTGTGTTTTGGGATGATACCTTCCCATCCGAGAGTCTGGCGCCATTTTCCACTGATGAACTGTGGTCCGTGGTCTGACAGCATTACCTTGGGGTTTCCGATGTTGACCATGTAGTCGCGTGTGATTTTCTCACTCAGCACTTTACTCGTCGCTCTCTTCACACTATACAATCTGACATATTTGGAAAAAGTATCAAGCACAACGAAAAAATACATAACACCACCCCTACCCTTTGGCAATGGGCCACACAAATCCACTGCTACTAAATCAAACGGTTCCTCCACCTTAATATAATTTAACTCACCTTCTACCCTATAATTCACCACTTTGGACTTCTGACATAGTTCACAAATTCTAAGTATTTTTCACACATGCCTTTCCATATTTTTAAATATACAAGATTCCCTCAGTACACTCACACACTTTTTTGCCTCAAAATGTCCATACCTATAGTGACAGTCCCACACTATTTTTTCTATCAATTCCTCCGGTATTACTAACCTCCAATCCCTCTCTCTACCCTATATTCTTTTAAATAAACTCCCATTAAACACCTGAAAATATTGTCTATACCCAAATTCATCTAATTCTGACTCTACACCAGTTATAATTTTATTTAGGTTACTATCAGCTCCTTGCATTAGGTTTATGTCTTTCAATTCTTCCCCAAAAAGCTTATCTTCCCTGGATAGTCTATAAATCTCTATTTCTTTAATATCTCTACCGGTTCTATTTCTGTCTGTGTCTACTCGTGATAGTGTGTCTGGTATTCTGTTCTCTACCCCCTTTATGTATTCCCAAGAAAAATTGTACTCTTGGAGAGCTAACACCCACCTGGTTATCCCGCTGTGTGTGAGCTTACATGTTTTCAGGAAGGACAACGCTTTATGGTCCGTCCTGATGATAGTATTACTGCCCAGCAGATAGGTCCGGAACTTCTTTACTGCAAACACTATGCTGAGGAGCTCCTTCTCTGTAGTGGTGTAGTTGCGTTCTGATGCTACCAACATCCGGCTGGCGAAAGCAATGGTATGGTGTTCTCTCGCCTCGTCCTCTTGATATAGTTCGGCTCCTAGTGCTATATTACTAGCATCTGTCTGTAAATAAAAATTATTATTGAAATTTGGGTGGTTCATTAAAATCATATCGGCGAACTTATTTTTTATTTCGCAGAACGCCTCCCTTTCATTTTCCCCCCACCTCCATTGTTTGTTCTTCTGCAACACGGCGTTAAGTCTCGCCGTCGTCTGGGCGTAGTTTCGCTGGAACTTCCTGTAAAAATGACATAGGCCAAGAAAACTTTGTAATTGTTTTATGTTTTTAGGCTCCGGGAATGTCATGATGGATTCTACTTTGTCCGGATTAGCCCGTATTCCTGTAGGTGTTATGATGAATCCTAGAAAATGTATTTCAGCCTGTAAAAATTTAGGTTTATCCCAATTCACAGTTAAACCTCCCTGGTATAACTTCTCCAACACATACTCTAAATGTTCTACATGCTCCTCAAATGTTCTGGAAGCTATCAGAATGTCATCCACATATATAGTCAAAAAATCTAAATTATGAGGCTGCAAAATTTCATCAAGACACTTAATAAAACTAGCTACGCTGGTGTTCAATCCAAACGGTAAGCGAGTAAACTGATAATTTTTTCCGTTAAACAAAAATGCAGTATACTTGCGACTATTTTGGGCTAGTGGTACCTGCCAGTAACCTGCCGTCAAGTCTAACGATGTCATATATTTCACCCCACTGAACTTCTGAAAAATTTCTTCAATTGCCTCAGGGGACTCTATCAGGAATAATAATTTGGTTTATCTTTCTCGCGTCTAGACATAATCTAACTCTCCCGTCTTTCTTTATAACTACCACTAAAGGGTTGGAATAGGTTGACACTGACCTCTCTATAATACCACCCTCCAACATTCTATCCAATTCTAACTGCACCGCCCCCCTTTTTGAATATAGTACCGGATAACTTCGTTGTACATACGGCGCATGCTCCCTCACCTTTAATTCACACTCATAACCTTTTCCCCTTCCTGGTTCCCTGGCAAACACTCCCCTAAAACCCTCGACTACCTGCCACAGCGCTTCACGTTGAGAACTCCCCATTGTGCCACCCTCACCACAAAATTTAACTGCTCTATCCGCCCATATTCTCTCATCACTCACTCTCTCTCTACACATATTCATACTAAATTCCGTGTCCCTATCTATGACTCTATTCGGTATAACCCTTATACCCGAAATCTTCACCGTATCTAACACCCGCTCAAAATTAACTGTTATTTGTTTACCTTCATTATTTAATTCTAAAACTCTCCTTCTAAAATTGATTATTGCGTTATTCCTGATCAGAAAATCATTACCCAATATTACTTCTAAGTTTAATCCCCTTACTACTAAGAAGGTATTTTCATAACTTTCCCCATTTATTACTATATTCAACTGGACTTGTGTTGTAACCCGTTTACTTCTAACACCCGTAATAGTGGTTACCCCCGCAACTGGCAAAGATGGAATATTTTTGTTAGTTTCTCTTAATTTATTTAGTACGTGTTCCGCTATTACTGATACTTCGCTACATGTGTCTGTTAGTATCGTAACTGTCTTACCTTCAATTTCCAATTTTACCTCCGTCAACCAAGCTTCCGGTCTCATTTCTCCCGTCTCCTCTTCTTCCATCAATTCGGTAGCCATGTCTGTGTGAATTGTGTGATTCCTGTATTTATCTCCATGGACCCCGCAGTTATCTATCGACAATGGCCAGGCCTCCTCATCCATTGTCCTTATCAGTTTTCCGTCCTCTCAGCCGTACTTTGGGCGTGTACACTCTTCCCGTCTGCTGATTTCCTCCTTCGTTTCTGTATTCTCGGCTCGTCCTTCGCTGTTTCTCTGCTATATGTTGTTGTATCTCTGCTGCATCCTCGGCTGATGACCGGGTCTCGCCTTCCTACATCTATAACAAAAATTACGGTCAGCATAATTTTCCCCGGGACACCCATCACATTTCCACATCGGATATCGTCTGTTTGGTTCACAACCATTATGTGTAGTTCCCACGTTTTGTCCTCCTCTGGGTGCATAACTCCCTCCATTGTTCACATTGGGTTGTTATGGACGTCTGCTGTCTTCCTGGTCCCTAATATTCTGAAAAACATCCAATAGTTTTTCTAATTCATTTATATCACTTACCTCTCTCGTCATCAACGTGATCTGTACCTCTCTCGGTAAGTGTTTGCTGACATGGCGTACAAACGACTGAAATGGCAGCGGTGGTTCTAAGTACTTTGCTTCGTTAAACAGTCTCATTGTATATACTGTAATATTATTATTATTTCTCCCAAATTTCCCAGTTCCCATTATCTGGCTGCGCAATATCTCCTGCTCCTCTTCTGACCATTATTTATTACGAAAAGCTGTTTCAAAATTTTCATACCTCGCCCATTCATTTCTATGAATTTCCACCCATATCTCAGAATTACCCTTAAAGCATTTTAAAATTTTTATAAGTTTAACCTCCCAACTACTACCGTTAAACTTATTAAACTCCCGTACTCTATTTAAAAACTGCATTGGATGCACTCTACGATTCTCACTACAAAAAGTTTCAAGTTCAATTTCATTATTTACATCTCTTGTAATTACTACTCGTTCGGTAATATTGTTTAACTTTTGGTTAATTGCTAAACTCAACTCATCTTTAACACTACTAATACTCTGTTCAAATGAATACAATTTTTTATCGTTAATACATTCAGATTTAATGCTATTTTTGGTTATTACATTAACTGTTTCATTTAATGCCTATATTTCTGTTTTACAGATATTTTTAATTTCACTGATTCTAATGTCTGTATTATTTTTATGCTCATCATATTTTGATTCATTTTTTCCATTTTAACCACTACACTATTAAACTTACATTCGGTTTCAGTATTACACTTATTTATTTTAGATTCTATTTCATTATTGTACTCATTTATTTTACTTATGTAACCCCTCTTTCCTTTTATGTCTTTTTATATGTATAAAACAAACTTCTTTTTATTTCTTTTAATTTAATTTTTTTTTTTTTTGAAAGAGAAGCCACAAGTTATTTAGAACTAGGCCGGAGCCTAGAGAAGCCAAAATTGTGCTGGGTCCAGTATGACGGGACTTGCAATGAAACTCGGCTGTAATATAACAATAACAGCTTTTATTGTACCCCAATCCGTTACATGTAAATGAAAAATTTATCACATAATTATCACATAAGTTTGTCACCTAATATTAGGAATAACACACAAATATATCATAAATAAATAAGCCCCATGTTTTAATAGTGTGAAAAGACAAGGTCTGGTATATCATTAATGATTATATATATATATATGTATATCGAATAACATTCAGTAAATATATGATTCTCCCCCTTTTTGTGACTAGCTTAACATAGACAGAAACATAACAACACGTACAGAAACATAAAGGCACATATACTCATAATTATACACAAATATTATAAACACGAATACCCCTGGAACACACCTGCCTTGCAGGCAGTGTTACTACCATGCCCTAAAACCAGCAGTCATAAATGTTCGCCCTTCAGTCACCGTCATTCATCAATTTCCATTAAGTTGCATAAATACGAAAAAACCCCTGAAGGAATGATAGTCACTCATAAGCCATAAGAGAGACCGGACCGCCCATATGTATAGATAGCCACTGATAATTGCCCCATCATGAGCATATGAAATCTTTAAGTTTCTTCAACAGCATAAAATAAAAATAAAAAAACTGCATCACCTGATCTTAAGCAATTGTTATGCGGTTCTAAAATGTTGATTTGTTTTACAAATTCAGATGGAAAAATTAATCAGTATATGCTTTACAAGTAAAAAAATTAATCAGTATAGACCTGTATAAAGTACAAAAATTAATTAGTATATGCCCAGAAAAAATGTGAAAGTTCTTTTCTATTAAACCCCGACTGGCTATATATTGTAACGAAACAAAATGTTACAAAAGGATAGTAAATAATAGTGGAATCCGATCCAGAGAAGAAACAAGAAATAATAATTGAAAGCAAATTAAAGGAAACCTAGTTGGTTTGACTTATTTAATATTATCAAGAAACCCAGAAATAACCCAGTAGAATAGGGCAGTAAACAGACAAAAATTAAATAAATAAACCTAGTAGGCCTAATCAACTTACCCTGAATAACAACCAAACCCAATAAAGAGTACCTAATCATAAATTAAAATTGTATTAACAAAATTGTATCGACATATTTTAAGGATAGAAAAAGGGACACAACCTTACAGTTATATGAGTGACATAATATAAATAGTGACACAGACTACTGTTAAACAGTGTTAATTATTTTTGTATGAAAAGTGTTTTATTGTTATTATTAGACAGAATTTTAGTTTATCATACAGACAATAGTTTAGCAGTATAAATAAACTAAAACTGTCAAAAACAATTATTATTATTAAGATTTTTGTTGTATGTTATAAGATTTTATGTCACCAGTTAATTTATGTAAATATATTTATCTCAGGCAGTCAAAGTAGAAATTACAATCAACCATAACAAATTGTTACACCACATATCATAGAAATTCAAATTAATAAGGTTTTACAGTTATAAACTGAGGCATGTTTGGTATCAAATTGTTTATAATTATCTAATTAATAATTATATAAACATTGCATATATAATTAGAGTATAATAATAAAATTATCTATTAAGGGTAATTTATAAAATATAAAGTAGGTAATGGGTGTTGATCCTATAACATTTAACCTGTACATAAATGACCAATCAAAATTTAAGAAATTTGTATGAGTTCTATGACTAAAAAAGAAGAAATAACACTTAATTGTTAATTGTGATGGAAAACAGTTGAATAGTGCGTGTCTAGATGTAATTAAAAAAAATATATAAAAATAGATAACCCGTTTGTGAAAGAAGATCTGAAAGACCATCATCGAAGATAATAATCCTTCCACTACAATTGTCATGAACAAGTAATACACACAATCAAGAAAAATTTCAGAATAAACCAGAAAACCTTCAGAATATCGTCTAGATGTGTAAAGTATAATTTGACAATATTTTATCCAACAAGGAACAACCACTAGACAATATAACAATTTACACTAACACTAATCACTAGTAAACATTTTAAAGTGCAACCAAAAACAATATCTAAGCGAACAGTGATTACAAGGAAAACATTTATTGTACACATTAATAAACTACATTATTTTCTGAGATGGACAAATAGTCATGATGTTGACGTTACTCTAACCTACATGCTTTTACGAAGCGTATTGAATATCGTCAAAACTTGTATGTAACTTAATATATAATTTTTGTAATTTTTTAGATTATAAGTAATATATTGTTTGTAAAGGTACTCTCTATTATTAATTAACATGTAAAGGAACTTTTCGTAGCAGCCACAAGAATTCCCACGAAATATATTAAAATTATTTAGTTATTAAATCCTGAGATAAATATCGATTGTGACAACCGTATGTATCGAATGGAATTTTCCAATAATTTGAATTTATGTTAACCGATTAAACCATTATGTTATTAAATCATATCCATGCGTTATTATTTCAGGAACGTAATATATTATACCATTAAGATACTACGGGAACGAGAGAAGTATTATAATATATATAATGAATTTACAATAAGGACTGTTGTGTCCTAGCAGATGTGGGAGCGCGCCAGCTTGTGTTTAACCTTATGTGACAGGAATCAAACCTACCTTAAACTGTATCAACATGTGCCTGGCAAAAACTATGTCCCCTTTTATACCCCCGAAAACAGCCAAAAAGAAAACGAAAAACGCCCCAGCCCTTACCTGTTAAACCCAAAATGAAATTAATATCAACCCCATTCTGAACCAGCCGGAACAGAATCCCTACATGTGATATAAATTTTGTAGTAAGTATGGTGATGACTGTAGGCAATATGTGAAAATGTTTAAGTGTACAAAATATCTCTAGCACGCTCCCCCAGTGCAGCACACAATTACAAGCATTGTACTTGGTGTATGAAGTTAAGTTATTAAAGTGTTCATTAACATTAACACATAATGTTCAGAATGAATGTTCAGCAGACACACCCTATAGCAGACTGTCTGGCCACGTGGGCACATGGTTTCAAAAGATTTAAACGGTGAATCAGGAGCACAGCAGGCCCGGTCACCAAAAAAAAAATAAAAGAGTGCATATCACCTTAATTGTGCTGAGCAAGCGTCACATGTTGAATTAGTCACACGACTCCTTTTCCGAATAGGTGCGTTTCTGACGGTTCATGGCTGATGAGGATGGAGTTCAATCAGCAAGGCCAGTATCTCCGTCATTAAGTGAGAAACCTGTTAATTCATAAAAATTAGAAAAGATGTTCATAAAAAATGTACACCCAAGTTCACAGGTAATTAACCTCAGAACGGGCCTTCAACCAACTCAAGATAAATGCACCAAGTTTCGGTTATAAATCCTTTGCAAATTGCTTAAAGAGTAAAAAAAATCTGCCATGGAATGAATAATTCAAAAATAAAAAGATTTTATTAAAAGGCGTAAAGTCGTTGGCGCGAGCTCGTAACATGCTCCGACAGAATGCCACAGGTTAGATTACCACGTGGCGACATCATTATTGCAATTTGCCAAAAAACTGATTAACTTCAAGGCACTCACAGTATTAAGAATGTTTCAATATTAATAATGTTTCCTCTACGGGTGTTCTCACAAGTTATTTTTTACTGCAAAGTTAATTAAAGAGAGTCACACGAGCAATCTGCTGCATGTATGAGCACAATTCCATTCCGTAACTACGCACTAACTTTAGCTTCGAATTTATATAACATTCTATAAATTTACCATGACAATGACAATTACAGTGACTCTTACAATATTATAATAATAATAAAAGAACATGGGCTATATACTGAACATTAAGTAATCTTTTAAATACAACCTGTCGGATCGCACCCACATGCATTCGTCTTTCTCATACGGCTGCATACATTTTGTTAATTAAATTTAATCGCATATATTGTTACTGATACACACAATAAGAGCTATGATCCTTACCGGGAAGTCTCGTAAATTTAGCCAGCCATCAGGATGGAAGAAAACTGCGTAGTGATATCTGCACGGATCAGGAGTCGGTGCTTCTTGCTTGCCGGGCGATGACTGAATTGAACGGCACTATCTAACCAAGCCGAACCTCCCTACGAGGTGCGCGCGCAGCTTTAACGGAGCCGGACAAGGGTCGTTTCAGCTGACCCTTGCATTCGCGTTATTTTACAATTAAAAAATTCTAAAACTTTCGACGGCCGGTGTTATACCGGCACACTTATTAAATTCGCATTATTCTCATGCATTTGTTTATCAATTCTTTCTGACATATGACTATCTATCTCATTAATTTTAATATCCATGTTTTTTATTGAACTATCTACTTTGTTATTTAATTCATTAAACTTATTAACAAATTCTTTATTAGTGTTTTCAAAACGCTTATTGACCTCATTAATATGGTTTTTTAATTCACTGAAATTGCTTTCGCATTTTACTTTTTGTTCATGTATTTCGCTTTTCAACTCATCAAATTTATTATTCAAATTTTCATTTTGTTTGTCACACTTACTATCTATTTTTAACAACAACTGCATCATACTCATCTTCTCACTATTGTCAGATTGATTACTCTTGTTAGTTGATATCGGGGTTATTTGAATCCCCGAATCATCTGTACTATGTATTTCATCTGTAACATTTATATTCCTATCTTTATTGTCTTGACCTACATTCGGAGTTGAATGTATTTCAAGGCCATTCATAATAGCTGATTCATCAGAATTGGTCATTTCACTTATATCGTTTTCTTTATTATTACCTGCCATTATTTACTAATTTATAACTTTACTGATGCAAATTGACTTACATATAACCTGCTTTTTTCGTAAATTTTTTTTTTTGTTACGTACTCCTAACTCACGCTTATGCTCACATTTAGGTGCGGTTTATTAAAATTTATTTTTATAAACTTGTCACTGTTCGTGGCGCCATTGAGAAGCTACTAATTAATAGCAAAGTAATTAATTAAAATATCATACACCATCCTTACTATTCTTACCTTCAATCGGGTCCAAAGTTCTTCGCACGAACTCGTGAAGAATAAGCGTGACTTAGGTTAACACTCTTCAATAAATCATACTCTCAATTGTATTCAGAAATAGTTGTATTTATTTATTTATTCTCTGACATTGAATTTTATTGTTGTACTCTTTCATTTAATCTCAAAAACTAACATTGATCTTTTTTACCATTTTTAAAACGTATGTCAACCAAACATAGTAAGTTATCTATTCTGATCTACTGTGAATATTCATCATTTTTTAATTGTCTTTCTCCCGGAGTTATTTTCCAAACAATAGAAACAAATTATGCATA
Source organism: Magicicada septendecula (assembly GCA_034769895.1). NCBI lineage: Eukaryota > Metazoa > Arthropoda > Insecta > Hemiptera > Cicadidae > Magicicada > Magicicada septendecula. The sequence goes on from CM068367.1 coordinate 1,256,988,234, forward strand.
TTATCTAAGATTATTCTTTACTGAGAAAAATATATAATGTTCTTAAAGTATTAACTTAAACTCTAATTTTAAGACGACCCAGCAATGCTCACGCTCAACACTCACACATTTTCAAACCCCATTTTATTTACTTATCGCCCTTAAAGAAAATTGAAATTTATTAATTAGTGTAATTTAGAGCCGACTACTTAACCCATGTGTTTCTGATGACCATGTGCTGCATTGTATATATATATATGAATGTTTCGTCCATGTATCACATGTCTCTATTTTGTTGTTCACTCCACTAACTTCATTCTGAGCTGTTGAATTTAACTGTTCTTATTAAAAAATTTTTCACTTCGGGAATATGTTATAATAAAAAAGTTTGTTCGCGAACTTTATTACTCGTCCCGGCCAGGAACAGGTTATTTCGTCGACTGTCGAGACAACGACTAACAAAATCCCCACCTTTTCTGGATGCTTCCCGTAACACACACTGCCTTTTTGATTACTAATTCTTCGTCACTGTACCGGTAACATGGGTTTGCATTGTGCCCAGGTGTTGACAATACCAACTGGCGAAAATATTGAGGCTGTGGAAGGCGTGGTCTCAGCTACATCCACTGTCACAAAATCACATGGCACAAAACTTTCGTCGTTTTGCCATTTTCGGCAGCGTCGGTTGAGTCTCTGAGGCGCATAAGCTGCGCGCACGTTGGTATTGCGCGTAGTCTGTACATGACTCAATGCTTAATTACCATGGAGGTAGACTCGACATCGCATTCCATTGCCCCGACTACGTTCAAAACTTCACTCTGCCGTTCTTGGTTTGCATACTACACTATTTAACTGTAGTGGGACTGGCCACTCAGATGGAAAATAAATTTATGATTTGAAATAAAACAAAAACCCCTCCTTTTAGCCCCGTTACGTCAGATACTTTTATTTCCAAAGCTTGTAATTTGATTTTCTAGCCATCACTCAACATCTGTGGGATACATCCAAATCTTAGAATAGGTCTACAACTTGTCTTATTAAATACCTATATCTTTATTCCATATATACAGTAATTTTTGGGTATATAATGCGCCCTCGTCTGTAATGCGCACCCCCATATCGTAATATTTCACAGAAAAAAATGCAATTCGTGTATAACACACACTCGTATTTATGATGAGAAACAGTTGAACAAATTTATTAGGATGTAGAAAAATATAGTGTCTGAATATTATACTGTGCAGAAAAAGTTGTTCATACAAAATAATAGAAAAAGTGTACTTACAATGCCTATTCATTTGTAAGCACAAAACAGAAATATTAAACTGAAAACAACTTGAGACTTACACAATGAGACTTTACAAATTTCTTGTTAATAATAAAATTAATTAAATTTATAATAACTTCATTTTTATCTTACCTTCGGGTGATCTCCTGGGTCGTATAGATGAAAACAGTTGCAGAGGGGTTATTTGGGTTGAGTTGTGAAATCATAAAACAAACACTGTTTATGGTGAGTAAAACAAATTATTTTTTGTTTATTGTATAAAAATTTCGTTATTTTCTACACTTAGATAACCAAGGCTCAGCTCCTCCTCATTTTTTGTCAACTAATACATTGATTATAAGTTTTTAGTTTTCTGTTAAATGGAAATAACGTATAAAGTTATCGATATACAAAATGAGAAAAAAACAATTCTTACAATTACTATTCTTATATGACTACAACAAGGTGTTTAATATTGTAACATGACCAAGTGTTACATAACCTAGACATATACCAATAGAATCAATAAATACACGAAAGTAATGTAAGTGAATAATATGATGATGAAAGTAGTGAAGAAGAGAAGGACCAACGAAGAAGAAAGAAGAAGAAGTACCACAAGAAGCAGTAAGGAATACACTGCTTGACACTACAACCAATACTATAACTGACACTAACTAATGGACAAGCCAAGTTCACTATAAGCTGTCAAGCGAGCCAGTGAATGACTTAAATGTAATTTCACATGTTTATAAAAGTAATTAAAGAATGACCCGAATAATATAATATCAGCAACAGTGTTTGGCTGAAAGTAAATAAACAATGACCAGTAAAAATCAATGCCTATGACTAAGACTAGCTATGGCCACAATGTAAAATTGAAACTTATATTACAATCACAAGTGTAATCTTAAGAAGTAAGGAGACTTGTAAGAGGGAACCTTATATGAATAAGTTACCTCATCAATGTACCAAATGTAACTAATGACCATTATTAAGGCATAAACCCGAGGTGAAAGGTATGCCTAGGCAACGCCTAAAACGAACGATTGTCAGTAATTGGATAAGTAGAAAGGACTACTAGTATAAATAAAATACACTGAACAATCATTATACCAAGTGTAACAGTGAATATTATTAATATATTATAAATGTAACCACTCCATTATTAATGGGTAGCATAGAGTGAAATAGGATAGGCAAAATGTAATTAGGAAGTAAGGATTATTCATAGTAATGTATCGCCCTAGTTAGTTAAGATTTGATAATTATGTTCACTAAATAGGTATTAAGTATAAAGACGAATGTATTAATGTTCCGACACAAACGTTTAAATGAAAACGCGATGTAAAACACAATGTAAATAGATAAGGAAAAATCGTGTCTGGCGTCACTAGCAGACGACAGCGCGAAGACATGTATCTGAACGTTATTTATTTAGAAATGTCAGAGAAAGTGCGAATAAAACCAGTGTCAAACTATATCACATTAAAGCGCATGAAATATCCTTTAATTTGATAGCGATACAACCCCGATCGCAACTGTAATAAGTGCGTGACATGTGTTAGCATCATTTGTAAATATAAAGTGAAGAATTCGTTAGTCAACACTAACAACAACGATAGCTGTCAATCATCTTCGCCAAATGAGGGTTAATGACGGTTGGAAAACAATGCGTCATTTTCGTAACGTCTGGTTGAGCCAATCAAAAAATAGCTTACTAAATGAAATGATCACCTAAGCCCCATCAACACAGAGGGTATATAATCGGAATGCAGGTAGTTCCGACACACTTTATTGTCATTAGCGAGGGCGAAAGGTTGTCGCTCGTCGCCGCAAAATACGTTATTAACTTATAGTATCATGTAACAGTGCATCCACTTAACCATTTCGGCAACACCAAGTAACTACACTACAGTCTATCTATAATCAGTGCATCGATGTGAAGTATTTATTTTATTTAGTGCGCGATAAAATCGAACAAGAGAAAATAATTAACCAGTATTTAAATTAGTCCAATTTTGTGAGAAGAGGACAAATAGTCTCTGTTCGTAGTGGGTGTGCAGTGTAATAAACCAGGGTCACTATAATCCGACCGCTGGAGTGTTCAATTAAATTTTAATCTATAAGATTAAAATAAAAAGGTAACATCGTGACAATTTATTTCATTAATCTGAGTGTACTGATATTTTTTCAACACAAAATTTGTACTGACGCATAACATCAAAACTCTTTATATGTTACACGGTGATTGAATTTATTTAGTGGATTTGTTAATCCTACATAAGATTTATTTTAGTCTTAAGTAGTATAAAATATTTGTGAATAATTAAGCAAGCGTGACGAACGCATAACCTATAAATAGGTCTGATTTTTAAAAAACAACAAGGCCATATTAGTAAATATTGTTTTATGAAATAATTAACTTCTGTATAGGCATGAACGTTCTTTCTTGTGTTTAAAAGAATTTACGCCCGAGATATATAAAATTAATGTTTAAATTAAAAGTTAATCTAGGAATAACCAGAAGAGTTGTTTATGCTCTGAGCTAGTTCGTAGGGTAAGTGAACGAAATAATTTCAATTGTATGTTAATGTATTTTTTCTTACTTATGTTTGTTTAAATTCATTCTCAAGGGTACAAATAAAACCCATTTATTAGCAGCATAACTTGGACTCAATTTATTTCAAGAAGTAGATGGATAATTAATTCAGAATAACCAAAGTAACTCTGATTAGAGATTATACGTTGTTAAATTTGAATTGCCATAAGGGCAATAAGTATCACTACCAGTTTTTTTAAAGAAAATTAACAATTATTTGATTCTATTAATTGGTTTTACACGGGATTTTCCTGAAATAAACCTGTGTGGCGCCCATTATTAAACAAGGAATAACCTAACCTTGTAAGCAAAAGAAGCTGGTTTTGGAAACCGTCTTGGCAGCTTATTAATTATAAAAAGTGAACTTCCGAACTTCCAGAATCACGACCAGGTACGTGGAAGTGTATTTTTATTAATTTTGTTGTCCAGACATGACTTGACTTTGCGTACTTAGACGACGGTTAACCTGGAGGAGGAGTTTCGCTGCCAGAATCGACGCAACGGCTACCTTCCTCAATCGACCAGCTAGTACACTTTATTCACTTAATTGAGCAACATTACTATTCTAACAATATTAATGCCATTATTTTTATTCAAAAGAGTTCTTTTAAAATAACTATAATTTTTTATTCATCATAACTTGTAACTTTACTTTTTAACTTTCAATACTAAACATTTATAAACACTTATAACACATTTTTAAACACAGAGTAATCTAGGTACGATTACAATATGCTTAATACCCAGTACTTTGTCTCACTCACTCTTTCACCCTTTTTACAGTTTTATTTTTTGACCCCCGTTATTAGAGCTCTCTATCTGTATTTATTTCATATGTTTATAAAATTGATTTGGTAGTTTATGAATAGCTTAACCAATCCACGGCGTTCCTAACAGTTTCACCACCGCCACATGTTATTCGCTGTTTCAACTGATCACTCCGAAATGTTGTTTCAAACGTTTATAAATTTTTCACTGTAGCTGTACACTACGTATTATGTAGTTTATTATTATTTTAGATTACATTTTTGTAATATTTTGTTGGCCGATGTTAATTAAACTCGAGCACTTGTTGTTTTCTTTTTATGACCGCGCGGTCGAAAGATACGAGTTGACTGCTGCTTGATCTGTGTTAGGGCGCAATGCTCGGGGCTTGAGGCCGGTCACGTGATCACCAATTCAAGCCCTGATTGGTGGTTTTAAAAAGTTCTAGAAGCTAGGCCAGCGAATTCTGCAATATTTTGCCGCCTGGTGAAATCTGCACATTGGCTTCATTTTTTCCGTGATTCACAGATGCCACGAACTGTATGTCGTTATGTAATATGTCTGGACTAGCTGACTCCAGAGACAAAACACAGACATGGTGTTTTGTAATAACGTTGTATGTATAGTTGGTTAAAATGAGGTACACCAAAGGTGAACCCTGACTGCTCTTCGAATTATGTACAATTATTAAAATTCATTCCCGTCCCTGATATGTCCCATTACAGCATTCCCCAGTGAGAGGTTTTATGCCGAAGCATAAAAACTCTCATTGCCTAAAACCTAAGAGGATCAGTAGGATACAGCGCCGCAACCCCCCTTAACTCTTTACTAAAATCATGGGTACTTACCCTCCTAGTCCGGTGGCTGTGGCTGCATCTATCCGACCTTACTGGACTTCTCACTTGAGATCCCAACACCATAAAATCAGACAGGCACGTCACCACAGTATCACCTGACTCTGAAACATTCAATTAAAATATCACTAAACGGTCTTCCATTATTCCATATCCGCAACTGATTCGTTTCCTCTTGGTCGTACTGGTATGTCATTAACAAAGTACTGGTTTGATTTTTTGCAACTGGTTTCTTGTCTAATTTGTGCATATACAAATACCTCTGGTCTACATTTATCACTCTTAAATAGAATGCAGCATAATAAACATTCCCATGGCTACATTAAAACAAATATTCCGCTTTAAGTGTACCTAATTACCTCAACCTAGTTTAAGTACATTAATTACCAAGATTTAAACATTTTACCTTGATTTCAAATAAACGTATAGCTTGACTGTAGAAAATACAATGTCTACCTAGCAATACTATCTACTTACATCGAATACATAAAAAATCCCATACAAGTTATATATTATGTTACAACACAAATAAGCAACCCCAATACCAGTGATAAAAAGATGAATCTGAATATAAAAAATAATTCGTATAAAATAAAATGTTTAATATAAAGAAAATAAAATGACGATGACACGACAAACGATGACAGGGCCTAACCCAAGTGACTGACTAAACAAAAAGAACAAAAAGGAGAAGGGAAAACGAAACCAAACAAGAATAAAACCGATCGAAGAAAGTGGATAACTCCATACAACCAAATGAAATAAAACCAAATGAGAAGGGGAAAATGAAACAAAATAATATGAAGGTGAAGAAGGAAAATGAACATGAAACTAACCAAGTATAAAGGAAATAAAGTGAAACCGAATGAGAAAACACGGACAAATAATATAGAATACACTCAAAAGTAATATTGGAAACGAACCCAATAACTAACCAATACCCAGAATAATTATTATTATCAATTGAAAAATGAATGTTAATGATTTGATAAAACCTAATAACATAATGTGAAAAAATAAAAGTACACTAACCCAAGAATTAGAGTTAGATGTAACAAAAAACTCTATAACGACATAAACCTATTAATAATGTAAATCATATTTGTAATGAGAGAGATAGTGAGAATATAAAATCAACTAAGTGACAAAGAAAAAGTAATTATAGGGATTACCCACTAATAAACACTTAATATAAACATTTAAGGAGTGCAAAAGTGAAAGTGTAAAGCCCCAAATTAATTAGAAACAATATTAATAGGAAAAAACACTTAATAATCAATAAACAAACTCGAAATGATTAATAGTGAACCACATTAATAATTAATAATGTTATTAATGATAGTATTAGATGTAAACACTTAATAATATGAAATGAACACTGAAGAGTGAAGGTGACATTATTATTAAAATAAGAAGCTTATTAATAATAAAATTAAGTTAAATTGTATACACTAGTGTTTAAAAAGGGAGAATCCCGTGAAAGGTAAACAATTGGTGTTACCATGGATTGAAGATAGAGATTATGTAGAAATAAGGAATTAGAAATGAAATCAATAAACACCCAAGTTATAAGGGATAATTAAATGAATAAGTTTAAAAGGAGTGATGATGTTTATCACCCACAAAATAATAAGAAATGAAATGAATTGTAAACAAACATTACATAATAACTGTTAAAAATTATTTAATTCAATTTATGAATAGGATGTGGCTGGAGAAATTGTACAGACCATAGGCCTAGATGTTATGTTTTGATAGTAAGTAATAGCCATATTGTTAACAAGGCCGAAATAGATAAATAAGAAGTTGAAACAATACAGTTCTAACTACACTAGAAAATCAGTTATATAAAAAAATAATAGAAACATAAAAATAGGATAAAAACAGACCCAAAACACACCAACAAATAAACCAATCAATTAGCATAACAAAACAAAACACATTAGAGTAAATGAGATATAATCTGTATAAAATAAGTAAATATAATCAATGGCTGATTAGGCCTATGAAATGCCTAACTGCCAAAAAACAAATAACTGCAAATTGTATAAAATCAATAATGAATTTAACAAATCCAAGGCGAGTAACCAGCCAAGGGTAATTTGTAAATCATATTAAAAGAAAAATGTTAGAATAAGGACTTAAACTAAAAAAGAAATGTAATTAACAACTTGGATTTCGTTGTCCATGACGTGTCCGTTACTTAACTAAATATCACTATAATATTGATGACTCGGAACACAAAGTTTTTTATAAGTAAAAACGTAAAGTTTTACCTTACAGCCTAAACCGGCTTTCACCTATAGAAGGCTTCATCAGAGGCTGTCGTTAGTAGCGCTGCTCGTCTTGTTGTTGGCGACGAGAAAGTGTTTCGAAAGATTGAAGCTGTGTGTGTGTGGTGAGATGTGTTCGAATAATGCGTGCGATTTGAATTGTGTCTGTTCGTTTAGGATGTCGTTTTTATTTGTTTTTGTGTGTTTGTATATTTCTAATTGTTCTAGAGTGTCTAGTTTTCGGCCTTTTGTGTGTACGTGTAGTATGTTCATGTTATTGTCGATGTTTTTATATGTGTGGTTTGCTTCAATGAGGTGGTTTGCGAAGGTAGATTCTGTAGTGGTGTGGAGTGCTTTTGTGTGTTCAGTGTATCTCTGTTTGAAGCTACGTCCTGTCTGGCCTATGTAGAATTTACTGCAATTTGAACAATTTAGTTTATATACACCGGGTAGATCGAATTTGTTTTGTGCTTTGGGCATGCGTTTTGATAGTGTGTGTTCTGTTTTGTTAGTAGTTTTGTAAGCGATTCTGTATCCTGCTTTTTTGAATTTGTGGGCAATTTTTTCTGTTTGTTTGTTGATGTATGTTAGTGTTATGAATTTGTTGTTTTCTGTCTTTGTCTGTTGTTTGTTTTGTGTAGGAGTTTACTGACTATTGTTCTGTCATTACCGTTAGATTCTGCTAGATATTTTATCGTGTTTAGTTCGTCTTTGTAGTCTATTTCATCTAAGGGGATGTTGTTAAGTCTATGTATCATGGTTCTAAAAGCAGCTAGTTTGTGTTGTATTGGGTGATTGGAGGTGTTGTGTATTAGTGTGTCAGTTGTAGTTGGTTTTCTGTATATACTGAATTTGTGCCTGTGTTCTAGTTTTGTGATGGAGAGGTCTAAGAAGTTTATGGTATTGTTGTGTTCGTATTCGGCAGTGAAGGTTATGTTTTTATGTATTTTGTTTATGTGCGTTAGTAACTGTTCACATTGTCTTTTGTTTCCCCTGTATAGTATTAGAATGTCATCAACGTATCTGTGCCAATATAGTATTTTATGTGAGTGTCTGTCATTGTTTGTGAGTATTTTTGTTTTTTCTAAGTGTTGGAGGAAGACTTCTGCTAGAATGCTGGATATGGGGGAGCCCATGGGTAGGCCGTCGTTCTGTGTGTAGTATTTATTGTTATAAGTAAAGTAGTTTTGTTTTGTGATAATGTTCAGAGTTTCTGTTATTTCATTGATAAGTTCGTCTGGTGTGTTGTTCTGTTTGAGTTTGTTTTGTAGGATGGTGATTGTTTCAGAGATGGGGATGTTTGTGTACAGGTTTTTAATGTCAAAGGAGGCTAATGTGGCGTTATGGGGGATGTGTATGTCTTTTATTTTTGTTACTAGGTCAGTGTTGTTTTTTACTGCAATGTTGTTGTCTATTTGTGTGTGTTGTCTAATAATTTTGTCTAGATATTTTGCCAGTTTGTGTCCAGGGGCATTACGGTAGTTGATAATGGGGCGGATCGGAATGTCTTCTTTATGGATTTTGGGAAGCGCTTGGAGTGTAGGTGCTGATGGTCGGATTTGTTTCAACACAGCACCAGAACATCAAGACACATTAAGACATAATATAAACAACACAATAGGAGTACATAAGACACCAGACAACAACAACCACAACTCAGAAATACACACAGCCATCAAACTGAGGGAAAAGGCACACAAACACAACATCACATTTGTAAAAGCTGACAAAGGCAACACGACTGTAATTATCCCCACAGACAACCTACACAAAAAAGTACAAGACTTCATAGAACAGAACAACATCACAGAACTAAAACACGACCCCACCGACAGATACCAAAACTCAGTAAAACAAATAGTCAACAAAGCCAAACACATTATGACACATAAACAAAAGCCCTACATGAAACAAATCCGACCATCAGCACCTACACTCCAAGCGCTTCCCAAAATCCATAAAGAAGACATTCCGATCCGCCCCATTATCAACTACCGTAATGCCCCTGGACACAAACTGGCAAAATATCTAGACAAAATTATTAGACAACACACACAAATAGACAACAACATTGCAGTAAAAAACAACACTGACCTAGTAACAAAAATAAAAGACATACACATCCCCCATAACGCCACATTAGCCTCCTTTGACATTAAAAACCTGTACACAAACATCCCCATCTCTGAAACAATCACCATCCTACAAAACAAACTCAAACAGAACAACACACCAGACGAACTTATCAATGAAATAACAGAAACTCTGAACATTATCACAAAACAAAACTACTTTACTTATAACAATAAATACTACACACAGAACGACGGCCTACCCATGGGCTCCCCCATATCCAGCATTCTAGCAGAAGTCTTCCTCCAACACTTAGAAAAAACAAAAATACTCACAAACAATGACAGACACTCACATAAAATACTATATTGGCACAGATACGTTGATGACATTCTAATACTATACAGGGGAAACAAAAGACAATGTGAACAGTTACTAACGCACATAAACAAAATACATAAAAACATAACCTTCACTGCCGAATACGAACACAACAATACCATAAACTTCTTAGACCTCTCCATCACAAAACTAGAACACAGGCACAAATTCAGTATATACAGAAAACCAACTACAACTGACACACTAATACACAACACCTCCAATCACCCAATACAACACAAACTAGCTGCTTTTAGAACCATGATACATAGACTTAACAACATCCCCTTAGATGAAATAGACTACAAAGACGAACTAAACACGATAAAATATCTAGCAGAATCTAACGGTAATGACAGAACAATAGTCAGTAAACTCCTACACAAAACAAACAACAGACAAAGACAGAAAACAACAAATTCATAACACTAACATACATCAACAAACAAACAGAAAAAATTGCCCACAAATTCAAAAAAGCAGGATACAGAATCGCTTACAAAACTACTAACAAAACAGAACACACACTATCAAAACGCATGCCCAAAGCACAAAACAAATTCGATCTACCCGGTGTATATAAACTAAATTGTTCAAATTGCAGTAAATTCTACATAGGCCAGACAGGACGTAGCTTCAAACAGAGATACATTGAACACACAAAAGCACTCCACACCACTACAGAATCTACCTTCGCAAACCACCTCATTGAAGCAAACCACACATATAAAAACATCGACAATAACATGAACATACTACACGTACACACAAAAGGCCGAAAACTAGACACTCTAGAACAATTAGAAATATACAAACACACAAAAACAAATAAAAACGACATCCTAAACGAACAGACACAATTCAAATCGCACGCATTATTCGAACACATCTCACCACACACACACAGCTTCAATCTTTCGAAACACTTTCTCGTCGCCAACAACAAGACGAGCAGCGCTACTAACGACAGCCTCTGATGAAGCCTTCTATAGGTGAAAGCCGGTTTAGGCTGTAAGGTAAAACTTTACGTTTTTACTTATAAAAAACTTTGTGTTCCGAGTCATCAATATTATAGTGATATTTAGTAATTAACAAATAGTGACATAATTGTACAAACGTTAATATCTTATAGAACCCAACCTTATGGGGTATCAAAACAATCTTTGAAAGGAAATAATAACAGTAGTGATAATATTTAATATGTAGGGAGGAAGACAGAAGAATATAAGCAATCAGAAGATATACAGCTATTTTGAATAATAATTCAAATTTGATAACAATGGTAATAAGACAAGATTAACCAATCAGAATTAACATGTAACCATGACAACAGGCTGTTGGTTACGAATTTTCCGTTAATTTATAGTACTCTCAAAGTGACGCTCGTCAAGATTAGATGCCAAATATTGAATGACCTAAATTTTCATTTTAAACTTATAAAAAGTAATCTAAATTCAAAAACGTGAACCAGTAAGAAGAAGACGGACAATAATGTTTAACTGATGTCAAGGACCATTTTACCTGAGAATTAAATGAAAAAAATAACTTCAACTAACATGAAAAAGACGCAAGACATACTTAAGCCCCAAGATTATTGAAAACTGAATACGATTGCAGCCCGATTACATTACAACTGAACGACTGTTTATCCCAAGTCGTCTGATTTGATAAGTATAATTGAATTACCCAATTTCCTGAAATAAACTCACTTTAAATATTTCTCACAGTTATCTGAACTCTCACTATAAACTGAATATAATTTCTTTCAAAGATTAAGTAAGATAAACAAACACTGAAAATTGATTAATTAAGGAAATAACCTAGCGTTACATTGCGAGCTTTTGAAACACACTTTACTACACTGCAGTAACAAATTGTAGCTACACTTTATATTATTTAAGTACAAATAATGTAAGGTAGTGTACTTTTTATTATAATCATAAGGAATATTTTTCTCATAATCAAAAGAACTCCCGACTTTGAACGAAATAATTGTAAAACAACAAACACAGTCGCCATACTTGACTAGACGATTCGTTCAAAATCGATTTCGCAAACCCTAGAGAAATTGTCTCATATAATCAAAATTTATTGAATACTCAAATATAATTTTCTTGTGAACTGAATAATTACTAATCAAACATTAAAGAAACTAGTACAGAGTGTAACCATTGTTTTTATTTCATAGGGAAATGTGTTGTATAATTTGTGCATTTTAGCGAACTTCCAGAATTGACGGCCAGCGCTAACGCTGCAACTCGACTCACTACCTGCTTGATTCAATAGGTCGTGCGAAGGCGGGAACAAATTCGAATACTCCCGGCCGTCATAGCTGAAAACAATTTTGTCACATTATTCATTAATTTAATTGTTTTGGATAAACAATTTGGCGCCACCCGGGATTATTAAACCCCTATGAACAAACAGGTAAGGTTTCCACTCACGTTGTACTGGTAATTTGAAACATCCCTGCGGACTTCGTTAGCGAAAAAAATTTGAAGTAATGACACCAGTGTGAGGCGAACACACTACATATACACTTTTAACAGAGACGATTACATTAACGCGTTACAGATTGGCTTCCATCGCGGGGCTCGAACAAAACAGTCGTCATCATCACCCGTTACAGATTGGCGACCAACTGGTGAGGCTAGAAAAGAAGACTAGCGGCGATTATGAGACATTCCATGGTTACAAGATATCAAGCAAAGAAAGGAACTGAAGGTACCGACCAAGAAGAAATGGAAGAGATTGAAGAAATGATCGGGGAAATGATCGCAGAGGATACCCAAGGGGACCAACCGGAAGACCCAACCCAACCAGAACCGTAAGTGGAAGGAACAGTCGGGGACCAACCCGACAAACCAACCCAATCAATGGACGCACATTTCCAAGAAATTATGAGAATTATGGTGGAACAGTTAACAGAAACCAGGAGAAAACTGAGGAAAATTTTAGAAAACGAAGGAGGAAACTAATGGAAAAATAGACAAAAATAATGAAAAAATAGACAAAATGAAGGGAGAAATAAACAAAAATTTTGATGAAAAAATAGACAAAATGGAGAAAAAACTTAATGAAAATTCGAGGAAACAGAACGAGATTTTAAGAGAAGATATTGAGACATTGAACGACAAAATTGAAGGAAATAATGAAACATTGAAGCAGCAGATAAATGAAAAAAATGGAGGAACACAGTGATACTTTGTGGAAGAACCAAGAAGCTCTACAACAGCGATTGACGGAGGACATTCAAAAAAGAAATGAAGAACTGAAGGAAGAATTGAGGGGACAGTTGAAGGAGGACCATGAGAAAAACAAGGAAGAATTAAAATCTCAATTAGAACAACAGTTGGAGGGATACTGTGAAGATATCAAAAAGAAGGTCTCCGAAACTAATGAAAAAATAAAAACAACCAATGAAACTATAGTAAAGGCCCAAGAAGAAATCATAAGCAAAATTAAAACAGTCGAGGACGACGGAAAGAACCGAATAGAGAACTCCACATAACAACCACAGTAGAATTCCAAATAAATAAACAGGAGGTGCTCAAGAAGCTGGAGGAGAGGCACAAAGAAATACAAAATGATATCAGTGATCGTGTGGAAAGAGTATACACCACCATCAATAAGGTCGACTGACAGACCCAAGAGAATAAAGAGAAGATACAAGGAATCAGTCAAAGAGAGAGGCAGATGTAGGAAGAACTGGATGCACTGACGGAGAAGCCTTGTCATAACACTCACGTTATCACCAACGAAAACAGAGAAATAATAAACTTTCGGAGTTACAGACGTAATCCCATCGAATTCCTAAAGAGAGTGGAAGAACTCATCGAAAAGAACGAGAAACTAGATGGACGACGGTAAGGAGCCTTATTGACAAAATGTTTAAAGACACTCATGACAATTGGTGGACGGCCACTCGACCGGAGATCAACTGTACCCAGGAATTCAAGGCACAATTCCGTGAAAAATATTGGTCCGAATCCACACAAAATGTCGTAAGGAATGACATAAGCAATGGGAGATATGAACCGCAGGCGGGACACACACTAACTTCTTACTTCTTAGGGAAGGTACGTTTGGCTAGGAATCTCGAACCAAGAATACCTGAAGAATCATTAGTAATACAGCTGGGTTATCACTACAAGGACGCCATACAAAGGGCCAGGAGACAAGCACAGATTAAAACCATCTAGGGAATGGCAAGTTTGTTAGAGGACCATGAAAACGACGGTCAGTACAAAAGAAACCGACTGGTGAACCAAAGGTACAACAGGTGGGATGAATATAATAACGTGCCTAATTACAACCTGTCTCACAACAACACCCAAAACAATAACTGGAACAATATGAACCGGAATAACAACAACTATCAAGGTGACCAGCCGTACAACAGGAATCAACAAAATTACCATCCAAATAACCAGCCGTTTAACAGAGACCAACAGAATTATAATCCGGGTAACCAGCCGAATAACAGGAACATCAAAACAACCATCCTGCTAACAATAACAGAGGAGCAGATCAGAACCAACGTCTGAATGGCCACCCCAATAATAGTAACTATTATGGCAACCGTTACAACCCGAATTACCAGTACAACGGGGGAACCGGTAGTAACCAAAATAGAGATGAGATTAGACGCCAGGTGAATTTCATTAATGGGAGGAGACAACCTAACCATAGGAGGTATTGTCCGAACACGCAGACAAACTCTTGGTATAATAACTCCAATACAAATAACAATCAGTTCCCAGAAAATAGAACCATGGAAGCGCCAAGGAACCAAATAAGCGATCAACAAGGACCGATCAGTGAGACGGCGGACCAGTCCACTAGTCTGGCCATCAATACACAACAACCTTTAAACTAAAGAGGTCAGTGAAAAACCGAATATACCCTTCTCATGACCAATCACTTGGGTTGATACGACGAACGACATCAAGAAATAAACACAAAGTTATAACAATAATATCAAACAACTACCTCAAGAATATCAGAGAAGAACTTCTAGAAGAAGAAGCTAACCATCTACTTAAAACAAACAGTGAAATCGTACACATAAAGGCTACCATCAACGGAACTATTACAATAATCATGATCGACACTGGATCTAATATCTCTTTAATAAATCAACCAGAGCTAGAACGAATACAAGCTAACTCACAGATACCAATCCCCACTCTACCGATAAATAATATTATCATAATTGGTGCCACAGGCAAGCAAAATAAATCGATAAGAAATCAAGTTTCCTTAGAATTGGACAATCAGAACACAACCATACCTATTGTGTTTCTTGTAGCAAATGGACTGCCATTTAATATGCTTATAGGCTGCGACGTGTTGAGACAACATTCGGCAGTCATCAACTTGCAAAAAGGAGTAGTATTGCTGACTTCTGAAAGGGGAATATGGTCTGCGAATATTATAAACTGTAACCCTACACCAACAGCTTTGAATCAGGATCCAGGATTAAAAAGTTACTATTGCCAAACACATGAACCGTGAATCATTATGGCCGATGAGGAAGGTAGAGATTTATGGGAACGGAAAATAGAGGAAATAAGAACTTTCCAAGGAGAACGATCTAAACAAGAGATAACGAAGAAACAAGCTGAAAATCTTATAGCAATTTACAACACATACCAACACGTTTTCTCCAATACTCCAGGCAAGGTCAAGGGGTACCAATGCAAGATCAAATTCCGTGAACCAGTAGACTTCCACAGAAAATCTTATCCCATAGCCTACTCCCTAAAAAATGAAGTCAGAACAGAAATCAACAGAATGATGGAGGAGGACATCATTGAGTATAGCCAATCTCCATACACAAGTCCTATAGTAGCTATACCCAAAAAGAATGGTAAGGTACGGATCTGTTTAGACGCCCGAGAGATCAACAAAATGATTATAAATGACTGAACTTCACCGGGAGAAATTGAAGAAATTTTAAAAAGATTTCATGGCACCAAATACATAAGTACCTGGGATACTGTATGTGGGTACTGGCAGGTGGAGCTACACCCACACAGTAGACAATACATGGCTTTTATATTCGACGGAAGAAACTACCAATTTAAGAGGTTACCTTTCGGCCTCATCAACTCCGTCGCAGTGTTCGTCAAATGCATGGACCAAGTCTTAGGTCAAGCAGCTCTGCAGTTCACAACAGTATATGTGGACGACCTGCTAATAACATCTTCAGACTGGGACGAGCACTGTGAACAAATCGAGCAAGTATTAAAAAAGTTATCCCATAATAACATTACACTAAAATTGGATAAATCGAAGTTTATAGCCAACAAAGTCAAATTCCTAGGATTCAACTTAACCGAACAGGGAATATCTCCATCCCAAGAAAAAGTTGAAGCTATTCAAAAATTCCCCACACCAAAAAATAAGAAGCAATTACAGTCCTTCTTAGGTATATGCAATTATTATAGAAAATTTCAAACTAATTACTCATATCTTACCGCAAAATTTTCAAAACAACTCTCAGCAAAAGACAAATGGACTTGGGGAACTGAGCAGGAAGAAGTATTAGCACTAATCAAACAAAAATTTCTAGAAACTGTAATACTACATCACCCCAACTTTGAACAACCCTTCTTTATGAATTGCGACGCCAGCGACGTCAGTCTAGGCGCAGAATTATATCAAGAGGATAAGGATGGAAACCACCTGGTCATTAGTTTTGCAAGCAGGATACTAAACAGTTGCGAACGTAACTACAACGTTACAGAAAAAGAACTACTCAGCATAGTATTCGCATGCGGGAAGTTCAGAACCTATATCTTAGGATATCCCATTACAGTCAGAAGTGACCATAAGTCTATATCATTTTTAAAACAATGCAAATTGAGTCATGGCAGACTTACACGTTGGATACTCGCTCTACAAGAGTACCATATTACGTGGGAGTATATTCCAGGCCGGAAGAACGTAGCGGCTGATGTTTTGTCCAGAATAAATGTAGAAAACCAAACATTTGAAGGAGAAAAGGAGAAGATCGCCAAAGTGTATTACATATTAAAGGATAGGAAGGACCTGGAAGATATTGTAAGCGAAATAGTGCTACAGCAGAAGCAAGACACCAACATCTTAAACATACGAAGAAGACTGTTGGAATCTGAGGAAATTATAAATAACTTTTATTGCATACACTAAGATATACTATTCGTTAAAACCAAAAGGAACCAAGGAATATGGAAAATAGTAGTTCCAAACTCAATAGAAAACAAAATAATTAAAGATTACCATGTCAGATACGGACACATGGGAACACTAAAAATGGTAAAAGCATTAGAGGAAGAAATGTTCATAAAAGGTATAACTAAAAAGGTAAATAAAAACATTAAAACCTGCACAATATGTCAGATGATCAAAACGAATAATGAGAGAAAGGATGGAACGATGATACCCATCACTTCAAACGCCAAACTGGAAAAGGTGTTTCTCGACATATGTAGACCATTCCCACGTAGCGGAGGGAGACAGATACAAGTACATAGTGATTCTATTGGACCATTACACCAAGTTATACGCTATAAACAGAGCAACAACAAATAAAATATTAGACATCATAAAAAATAAATACATTACAGAAATTGGAAAACCATACATGATAATAACAGACCACGGAACACAATTCAAAGGGAAAAAGTGGAAGGAGGAACTATTAAAATTAAACATAAAAACATATAAAATATCTGTATACCACCCTAGCAGTAACCCCGCAGAAAGAGTGTTAAGAGAGGTGGCACGTATTTTAAGAACATATTGCAATGATAATCAAAAGGAATGGCAGAAATATTTAACTTCAACCGAAGTATTTTTGAATATAAGTTACCACCATTTTATTGAGAACACCCCATATTTAATGATGTTTGGAAGAAAACCCCATAGAGAGATACAGGAATTAATAGAATTTCCGAACAACCCAGAAGACCCGTATGATGAAAACAAATGGTACAGCCGAATCATGGAGAAAATCGAGAAACAAAAAGCAAAATATTCTCAAAACCAACTTAAGATAATTAAATATAACGAAGGAGAAAGAGTATTAATAAAAAACCGTGAACTACCCAGTACGATTGAAGGTATAACAAAGAAACTGTTATTATTATATATAGGACCTTATGTCATCACCAAGGACAATGGTAACAATACTTATGAAATAAGTAACATAACCACCAAAAAGATAAAAGGAGTGTATAATCAAGCTTCTATAAAAAAGTTTTACGAAGAAAAATAACCTATAATAAACAAATAAAGAAATACCAAAATTCAAAAATTATGTAAGAACAACTTACAACAATATTTCGATGACATATGAGGCATAATATAAAAATATTAAAAGAAGGAATAAGTTACAAAAATTCCTATAAAGTAAGATCACCTTACCAAAATGTATAAATAACATATAAAGAAAAAACAAAAAAAATTTTTTATATATAAGGAATAAGTTACAAAAATTCCTATAAAGTAAGAACAACAAACTTACAAAAATCATTCAGAATAATATTTAAAACAAAAGAAAATAAACAAAAATAAAATCAAGCAAAAACTGCTAAGACAAATACCTAAAATTATAATGAATTCAATGTATTCAAAAGAAAAAAAAAAAAAAACAACTGGTATAAGAAAAAAAAAAATATATGTATAAAGCAAATATACAACCAATGGCTAAAGCAAAACAATGTTAATCAACAAGAAAAAGAAAAAAGATGTCTTAAGATAATTAAAATGATCACAAGAAAAGAAAAACAAACTAATGAAAAGTTAGAAATGATGAAATTAACAACAAAATAAATAAAAAACAATCAACTGTATGAGTAAATAACAATATATAGCAAAGGTACAGCGGAAGGAAGAATGAGTAAAAGGCTAAAATGATCGAAAAAAACCACTAAGTGGACAATCCCAAAAAATATTACTATTACAGTGGAACTTGGTTATTACGGCCTCGGCTGTTACGTCAACTCGGGTGTAGCGTTATTTTGTCATAAGTCCGGTCAAACTGATATCTTTAACATTATAAAAATTCCCCGTTTTAACGTCACTAAATATTGTACTACTCTGTTATAGCGTCAAAAATTTCTCAGATATTTTACTCTAAATTTCATATAAACGTATATATGTGCGCACGCTACGCCCATGGCTACAGACATACATTGTATGCAAGCGATAAGCACTGTAACAGGACCGCCGGCACCAGCCAGTGTCTGGCGACTGACATGTCTCCCCACACTCTCACCGGGTCAGTAGCACTGCGCGTCTCGAGGCTATTGTTCACGCTACGCTGTTACAGTATTTACTGTACAGTATTGTTTACATGTAGTCTCGTCTCTGTTTTTGGTTGTTATGGTTTCTGTATCTGCTCGTACTGTGACAGTTTCTTTTGTGTGTTTTATAACTTAAGTTTCGGTAGCCACTGTTTATAGAATTTTATACGTAGGTCTACATTTTTATACAGTAATCATGGCAAGTTCTAGTACAAAAAGAAAGGTTCTGTCTATTCAAGAGAAAGTACGTGTAATTAGATCATATGAAAGCGGACGTAAAATAGCTGATGTATGCCGTGAGTTTGGTTTAGTGAATTCTACTGTAGGTTCAATTTTAAAAAACAAGGACAAAATTTTAAAAAAATTTGAGGAAGATGGAGAAAAAATTTAAAAAATTAGGAAATGCGAACATGGTGATGTGGATGCAGCATTATTGAAATGGTTCAAACAGTGTCGATGTTCAGATATTCCTGTGAGTGGACCAATTCTGAAAGAGAAAACTACAGAATTCGGAAAATTGTTTGGTATTGATTTTACATGCTCCAACGGATGGCTAGATCGATTTAAGGCCCGACACTTGATTTCCTTTGCAAAAATTTGTGGTGAGGCAAAATGCGTAGATCTGAACGTTACAGGCGATTGGGTGCGTAACACTTGGCCAGAAATTAGACGATCATATAAAGATGAAGACATCTTTAATGGAGATAAAGCCGGAATTTTTTATAAATTAACTCCAGATAAGACTTTCAAATTTAAAAATGAAAAGTGCGTTGGTGGGAAGCTCTCTAAACAAAGAGTTACAGTTTTTGTTTGTGCGAACATGACGGGAACCGAAAAAAGGAAACTTTTAGTTATCGGAAAAAGTTTGCATCCTAGATGTTTTAAAAACATCAAAAAACTTCCTGTAAGTTACACTGCCAACAAAAAAGCGTGGATGACTTCTAGTATTTTTGAAGATGAACTAAGAAAGTGGGATAAAGAACTGTCATCGAAAAACAGAAAAATTCTACTTCTAGTTGACAACTGTGCAGCCCATCCAAAGTTAAATTTGACAAACATTAATCTGGTCTTCTTACCGGCCAACTGTACGAGTGTCCTGCAACCTATGGACCAAGGCGTCATTAGAAGCCTAAAGTGTCACTACTGCAAGCAACTTTAAAAAAAAAATTTTCTGTATGGACACGGCGCAACCTGCCACAATTTCACTCTTAGATGCAATACAATTCCTAGACGACTCTTGGAAGAGTGTAACACAGAAGACGATAGCAAAATGCTTTAGTAAAGCACAACTCGTACATGAAAATTTACCCGATGATGACGAAGACAACGACTTGCTGCTCTCGGAGTGGATTAAGAAATTCGACGTAAATGAATTTGGAAATGAACTTGATTCCTATGCATCAGTGGATGACCAAGTAGAAACATTCCAAGTGTTGAGTGACGCAGAAATTATCGCGGAAGTAAAAAACATTGAAGCAGAAGATAGTGTTGAAGAAGATGCTGAGCAAGAGGAGGATGCCGACATCGTTTGTCCGACAGTATAGGAAGCAATGAGAGCTGCCAAAACTCTTTCACGATTTTACTGCTTTAGAGAGACGTCTGACGACACGTTCAATGCAGTGCAGCATCTCCACAGCACAACAGAAAGAATTTATTTTTCAGAAAGGAGCGTTCAAAAGAAAATTACGGATTACTTTCGACAGCAAGCCTAAATGTAAGTTACCTGTACTTTCTTTTTGATCTTTTAAAATTTTCTTCATGCTGTTTGTATAAATGAAATGCAGTTTTTAAACTTTAGAATAAATATCACGAATAATGTTAATAATGCAAAGATCTTTTTTTTTATTTCTCCTTCCTTACTAGTGATTAAAAAGGGTCTTTTATAACGACTCTTATGTAACGTCACTCGGACATAACGTCATTATTTTTTTGGTCCCTTCAATGACGTTATAACCAAGTTCCACTGTATTATGAAAGTCACAAGATGACAAAAAAGGTATTTCAGATTGACTGAGAATAGGTCCAGCAATCAAATTCACTGAGCAGAGATGATGTTCCTCTGGTCTCAGAAAAATGAGTAGTAATGGAAGAAACCAGCTACTAAAAGTTAGGGAAAAAATTATATAAAAGGGAGAACGCACTAATGGAAATAAATAAAAACCGATCTAAATAAAAAGGAGTGAATCAAGTAAGAATAGAAATAAGAAGGAAGAAACAAACAAGAAAGAAAAGGAAAAAATAATATATAACTGATAATTTCATAAAAAACTATGCTAGTGTTTTACCAAAATGATCAATTTTGAAGGAGAGGCATTATGTTACAACACAAATAAGCCACCCCAATACCAGGGATAAAAAAGATGAATCTGAATATAAAAAAGTAATTCGTATAAAATAAAATGTTTAATATAAAGAAAATAAAATGACGATGACATGACCTAACCCAAGTGATTGACCAAACAAAAAGGAGAAGGGAAAACGAAACCAAACAAGAATAAAACCGATCGAAGAAAGTGGATAACTCCATACAACCAAATAAAATAAAACCAAATGAGAAGGGGAAAATGAAACAAAATAATATGAAGGTGAAGAAGGAAAATGAACATGAAACTAACCAAGTATAAAGGAAATAAAGTGAAACCGAATGAGAAAACACGGACAAATAATATAGAATACACTCAAAAGTAATATTGGAAACGAACCCAATAACTAACCAATACCCAGAATAATTATTATTATCAATTGAAAAATGAATGTTAATGATTTGATAAAACCTAATAACGTAATGTGAAAAAATAAAAGTACACTAACCCAAGAATTAGAGTTAGATGTAACAAAAAACTCTATAACGACATAAGCTTATTAATAATGAAAATCATATTTGTAATGAGAGAGATAGTGAGAATATAAAATCAACTAAGTGACAAAGAAAAAGTAATTATAGGGATTACCCACTAATGAACACTTAATATAAACATTTAAGGAGTGCAAAAGTGAAAGTGTAAAGCCCCAAATTAATTAGAAACAATATTAATAGGAAAAAACACTTAATAATCAATAAACAAACTCGAAATGATTAATAGTGAACCACATTAATAATTAATAATGTTATTAATGATAGTATTAGATGTAAACACTTAATAATATGAAGTGAACACTGAAGAGTGATGGTGACATTATTATTAAAATAAGAAGCTTATTAATAATAAAATTAAGTTAAATTGTATACACTAGTGTTTAAAAAGGGAGAATCCCGTGAAAGGTAAACAATTGGTGTTACCATGGATTGAAGATAGAGATTATGTAGAAATAAGGAATTAGAAATAAAATCAATAAACACCCAAGTTGTAAGGGATAATTAAATGAATAAGTTTAAAAGGAGTGATGATGTTTATCACCCACAAAATAATAAGAAATGAAATGAATTGTAAACAAACATTACATAATAACTGTTAAAAATTGTTTAATTCAATTTATGAATAGGATATGGCTGGAGAAATTGTACAGACCATAGGCCTAGATGTTATGTTTTGATAGTAAGTAATAGCCATATTGTTAACAAGGCCGAAATAGATAAATAAGAAGTTGAAACAATACAGTTCTAACTACACTAGAAAATCAGTTATGTAAAAAAATAATAGAAACATAAAAATAGGATAAAAACAGACCCAAAACATACCAACAAATAAACCAATCAATTATCATAACAAAACAAAACACATTAGAGTAAATGAGATATAATCTGTATAAAATAAGTAAATATAATCAATGGCTGATTAGGCCTATGAAATGCCTAACTGCCAAAAAACAAATAACTGCAAATTGTATAAAATCAATAATGAATTTAACAAATCCAAGGCGAGTAACCAGCCAAGGGTAATTTGTAAATCATATTAAAAGAAAAATGTTAGAATAAGGACTTAAATTAAAAAAGAAATGTAATTAACAAATAGTGACATAATTGTACAAACGTTAATATCTTATAGAACCCAACCTTATGGGGTATCAAAACAATCTTTGAAAGGAAATAATAACAGTAGTGGTAATATTTAATATGTAGGGAGGAAGACAGAAGAATATAAGCAATCAGAAGATATATAGCTATTTTGAATAATAATTCAAATTTGATAACAATGGTAATAAGACAAGATTAACCAATCAGAATTAACATGTAACCATGACAACAGGCTGTTGGTTACGAATTTTCAGTTAATTTATAGTACTCTCAAAGTGACGCTCGTCAAGATTAGATGCCAAATATTGAATGACCTAAATTTTCATTTTAAAATTATAAAAAGTAATCTAAATTCAAAAACGTGAACCAGTAAGAAGAAGACGGACAATAATGTTTAACTGATGTCAAGGACCATTTTACCTGAGAATTAAATGAAAAAAATAACTTCAACTAACATGAAAAAGACGCAAGACATACTTAAGCCCCAAGATTATTGAAAACTGAATACGATTGCAGCCCGATTACATTACAACTGAACGACTGTTTATCCCAAGTCGTCTGATTTGATAAGTATAATTAAATTACCCAATTTCCTGAAATAAACTCACTTTAAATATTTCTCACAGTTATCTGAACTCTCACTATAAACTGAATATAATTTCTTTCAAAGATTATGTAAGATAAACAAACACTGAAAATTGATTAATTAAGGAAATAACCTAGCATTACATTGCGAACTTTTGAAACACACTTTACTACACTGCAGTAACAAATTGTAGCTACACTTTATATTATTTAAGTACAAATAATGTAAGGTAGTGTACTTTTTTATTGTAAACATAAGGAATATTTTTCTCATAATCAAAAGAACTCCCGACTTTGAACGAAATAATTGTAAAACAACAAACACAGTCGCCATACTTGACTAGACGATTCGTTCAAAATCGATTTTGCAAACCCTAGAGAAATTGTCTCATATAATCTGTCGGTGCAAAATTTATTGAATAATCAAATATAATTTTCTTGTCAACTGAATAATTACTAATCAAACATTAAAGAAACTAGTACAGAGTGTAACCATTGTTTTTATTTCATAGGGAAATGTGTTGTATAATTTGTGCATTTTAGCGAACTTCCAGAATTGACGGCCAGCGCTAACGCTGCAACTCGACTCACTACCTGCTTGATTCAATAGGTCGTGCGAAGGCGGGAACAAATTCGAATACTCCCGGCCGTCATAGCTGAAAACAATTTTGTCACATTATTCATTAATTTAATTGTTTTAGATAAACAATTTGGCGCCACCCGGGATTATTAAACCCCTATGAACAAACAGGTAAGGTTTCCACTCACGTTGTACTGGTAATTTGAAACATCCCTGCGGACTTCGTTAGCGAAAAAAATTTGAAGTAATGACACCAGTGTGAGGCGAACACACTACATATACACTTTTAACAGAGACGATTACATTAACGCGTTACAGATTGGCTTCCATCGCGGGGCTCGAACAATACAGTCGTCATCATCACCCGTTACAGATTGGCGACCAACTGGTGAGGCTAGAAAAGAAGACTAGCGGTGATTATGAGACATTCCATGGTTACAAGATATCAAGCAAAGAAAGGAACTGAAGGTACCGACCAAGAAGAAATGGAAGAGATTGAAGAAATGATCGGGGAAATGATCGCAGAGGATACCCAAGGGGACCAACCGGAAGACCCAACCCAACCAGAACCGTAAGTGGAAGGAACAGTCGGGGACCAACCCGACAAACCAACCCAATCAATGGACGCACATTTCCAAGAAATTATGAGAATTATGGTGGAACAGTTAACAGAAACCAGGAGAAAACTGAGGAAAATTTTAGAAAACGAAGGAGGAAACTAATGGAAAAATAGACAAAAATAATGAAAAAATAGACAAAATGAAGGGAGAAATAAACAAAAATTTCGATGAAAAAATAGACAAAATGGAGAAAAAACTTAATGAAAATTCGAGGAAACAGAACGAGATTTTAAGAGAAGATATTGAGACATTGAACGACAAAATTGAAGGAAATAATGAAACATTGAAGCAGCAGATAAATGAAAAAAATGGAGGAACACAGTGATACTTTGTGGAAGAACCAAGAAGCTCTACAACAGTGATTGACGGAGGACATTCAAAAAAGAAATGAAGAACTGAAGGAAGAATTGAGGGGACAGTTGAAGGAGGACCATGAGAAAAACAAGGAAGAATTAAAATCTCAATTAGAACAACAGTTGGAGGGATACTGTGAAGATATCAAAAAGAAGGTCTCCGAAACTAATGAAAAAATAAAAACAACCAATGAAACTATAGTAAAGGCCCAAGAAGAAATCATAAGCAAAATTAAAACAGTCGAGGACGACGGAAAGAACCGAATAGAGAACTCCACATAACAACCACAGTAGAATTCCAAATAAATAAACAGGAGGTGCTCAAGAAGCTGGAGGAGAGGCACAAAGAAATACAAAATGATATCAGTGATCGTGTGGAAAGAGTATACACCACCATCAATAAGGTCGACTGACAGACCCAAGAGAATAAAGAGAAGATACAAGGAATCAGTCAAAGAGAGAGGCAGATGCAGGAAGAACTGGATGCACTGACGGAGAAGCCTTGTCATAACACTCACGTTATCACCAACGAAAACAGAGAAATAATAAACTTTCGGAGTTACAGACGTAATCCCATCGAATTCCTAAAGAGAGTGGAAGAACTCATCGAAAAGAACGAGAAACTAGATGGACGACGGTAAGGAGCCTTATTGACAAAATGTTTAAAGACACTCATGACAATTGGTGGACGGCCACTCGACCGGAGATCAACTGTACCCAGGAATTCAAGGCACAATTCCGTGAAAAATATTGGTCCGAATCCACACAAAATGTCGTAAGGAATGACATAAGCAATGGGAGATATGAACCGCAGGCGGGACACACACTGACTTCTTACTTCTTAGGGAAGGTACGTTTGGCTAGGAATCTCGAACCAAGAATACCTGAAGAATCATTAGTAATACAGCTGGGTTATCACTACAAGGACGCCATACAAAGGGCCAGGAGACAAGCACAGATTAAAACCATCTAGGGAATGGCAAGTTTGTTAGAGGACCATGAAAACGACGGTCAGTACAAAAGAAACCGACTGGTGAACCAAAGGTACAACAGGTGGGATGAATATAATAACGTGCCTAATTACAACCTGTCTCACAACAACACCCAAAACAATAACTGGAACAATATGAACCGGAATAACAACAACTATCAAGGTGACCAGCCGTACAACAGGAATCAACAAAATTACCATCCAAATAACCAGCCGTTTAACAGAGACCAACAGAATTATAATCCGGGTAACCAGCCGAATAACAGGAACATCAAAACAACCATCCTGCTAACAATAACAGAGGAGCAGATCAGAACCAACGTCTGAATGGCCACCCCAATAATAGTAACTATTATGGCAACCGTTACAACCCGAATTACCAGTACAACGGGGGAACCGGTAGTAACCAAAATAGAGGTGAGATTAGACGCCAGGTGAATTTCATTAATGGGAGGAGACAACCTAACCATAGGAGGTATTGTCCGAACACGCAGACAAACTCTTGGTATAATAACTCCAATACAAATAACAATCAGTTCCCAGAAAATAGAACCATGGAAGCGCCAAGGAACCAAATAAGCGATCAACAAGGACCGATCAGTGAGACGGCGGACCAGTCCACTAGTCTGGCCATCAATACACAACAACCTTTAAACTAAAGAGGTCAGTGAAAAACCGAATATACCCTTCTCATGACCAATCACTTGGGTTGATACGACGAACGACATCAAGAAATAAACACAAAGTTATAACAATAATATCAAACAACTACCTCAAGAATATCAGAGAAGAACTTCTAGAAGAAGAAGCTAACCATCTACTTAAAACAAACAGTGAAATCGTACACATAAAGGCTACCATCAACGGAACTATTACAATAATCATGATCGACACTGGATCTAATATCTCTTTAATAAATCAACCAGAGCTAGAACGAATACAAGCTAACTCACAGATACCAATCCCCACTCTACCGATAAATAATATTATCATAATTGGTGCCACAGGCAAGCAAAATAAATCGATAAGAAATCAAGTTTCCTTAGAATTGGACAATCAGAACACAACCATACCTATTGTGTTTCTTGTAGCAAATGGACTGCCATTTAATATGCTTATAGGCTGCGACGTGTTGAGACAACATTCGGCAGTCATCAACTTGCAAAAAGGAGTAGTATTGCTGACTTCTGAAAGGGGAATATGGTCTGCGAATATTATAAACTGTAACCCTACACCAACAGCTTTGAATCAGGATCCAGGATTAAAAAGTTACTATTGCCAAACACATGAACCGTGAATCATTATGGCCGATGAGGAAGGTAGAGATTTATGGGAACGGAAAATAGAGGAAATAAGAACTTTCCAAGGAGAACGATCTAAACAAGAGATAACGAAGAAACAAGCTGAAAATCTTATAGCAATTTACAACACATACCAACACGTTTTCTCCAATACTCCAGGCAAGGTCAAGGGGTACCAATGCAAGATCAAATTCCGTGAACCAGTAGACTTCCACAGAAAATCTTATCCCATAGCCTACTCCCTAAAAAATGAAGTCAGAACAGAAATCAACAGAATGATGGAGGAGGACATCATTGAGTATAGCCAATCTCCATACACAAGTCCTATAGTAGCTATACCCAAAAAGAATGGTAAGGTACGGATCTGTTTAGACGCCCGAGAGATCAACAAAATGATTATAAATGACTGAACTTCACCGGGAGAAATTGAAGAAATTTTAAAAAGATTTCATGGCACCAAATACATAAGTACCTGGGATACTGTATGTGGGTACTGGCAGGTGGAGCTACACCCACACAGTAGACAATACATGGCTTTTATATTCGACGGAAGAAACTACCAATTTAAGAGGTTACCTTTCGGCCTCATCAACTCCGTCGCAGTGTTCGTCAAATGCATGGACCAAGTCTTAGGTCAAGCAGCTCTGCAGTTCACAACAGTATATGTGGACGACCTGCTAATAACATCTTCAGACTGGGACGAGCACTGTGAACAAATCGAGCAAGTATTAAAAAAGTTATCCCATAATAACATTACACTAAAATTGGATAAATCGAAGTTTATAGCCAACAAAGTCAAATTCCTAGGATTCAACTTAACCGAACAGGGAATATCTCCATCCCAAGAAAAAGTTGAAGCTATTCAAAAATTCCCCACACCAAAAAATAAGAAGCAATTACAGTCCTTCTTAGGTATATGCAATTATTATAGAAAATTTCAAACTAATTACTCATATCTTACCGCAAAATTTTCAAAACAACTCTCAGCAAAAGACAAATGGACTTGGGGAACTGAGCAGGAAGAAGTATTAGCACTAATCAAACAAAAATTTCTAGAAACTGTAATACTACATCACCCCAACTTTGAACAACCCTTCTTTATGAATTGCGACGCCAGCGACGTCAGTCTAGGCGCAGAATTATATCAAGAGGATAAGGATGGAAACCACCTGGTCATTAGTTTTGCAAGCAGGATACTAAACAGTTGCGAACGTAACTACAACGTTACAGAAAAAGAACTACTCAGCATAGTATTCGCATGCGGGAAGTTCAGAACCTATATCTTAGGATATCCCATTACAGTCAGAAGTGACCATAAGTCTATATCATTTTTAAAACAATGCAAATTGAGTCATGGCAGACTTACACGTTGGATACTCGCTCTACAAGAGTACCATATTACGTGGGAGTATATTCCAGGCCGGAAGAACGTAGCGGCTGATGTTTTGTCCAGAATAAATGTAGAAAACCAAACATTTGAAGGAGAAAAGGAGAAGATCGCCAAAGTGTATTACATATTAAAGGATAGGAAGGACCTGGAAGATATTGTAAGCGAAATAGTGCTACAGCAGAAGCAAGACACCAACATCTTAAACATACGAAGAAGACTGTTGGAATCTGAGGAAATTATAAATAACTTTTATTGCATACACTAAGATATACTATTCGTTAAAACCAAAAGGAACCAAGGAATATGGAAAATAGTAGTTCCAAACTCAATAGAAAACAAAATAATTAAAGATTACCATGTCAGATACGGACACATGGGAACACTAAAAATGGTAAAAGCATTAGAGGAAGAAATGTTCATAAAAGGTATAACTAAAAAGGTAAATAAAAACATTAAAACCTGCACAATATGTCAGATGATCAAAACGAATAATGAGAGAAAGGATGGAACGATGATACCCATCACTTCAAACGCCAAACTGGAAAAGGTGTTTCTCGACATATGTAGACCATTCCCACGTAGCGGAGGGAGACAGATACAAGTACATAGTGATTCTATTGGACCATTACACCAAGTTATACGCTATAAACAGAGCAACAACAAATAAAATATTAGACATCATAAAAAATAAATACATTACAGAAATTGGAAAACCATACATGATAATAACAGACCACGGAACACAATTCAAAGGGAAAAAGTGGAAGGAGGAACTATTAAAATTAAACATAAAAACATATAAAATATCTGTATACCACCCTAGCAGTAACCCCGCAGAAAGAGTGTTAAGAGAGGTGGCACGTATTTTAAGAACATATTGCAATGATAATCAAAAGGAATGGCAGAAATATTTAACTTCAACCGAAGTATTTTTGAATATAAGTTACCACCATTTTATTGAGAACACCCCATATTTAATGATGTTTGGAAGAAAACCCCATAGAGAGATACAGGAATTAATAGAATTTCCGAACAACCCAGAAGACCCGTATGATGAAAACAAATGGTACAGCCGAATCATGGAGAAAATCGAGAAACAAAAAGCAAAATATTCTCAAAACCAACTTAAGATAATTAAATATAACGAAGGAGAAAGAGTATTAATAAAAAACCGTGAACTACCCAGTACGATTGAAGGTATAACAAAGAAACTGTTATTATTATATATAGGACCTTATGTCATCACCAAGGACAATGGTAACAATACTTATGAAATAAGTAACATAACCACCAAAAAGATAAAAGGAGTGTATAATCAAGCTTCTATAAAAAAGTTTTACGAAGAAAAATAACCTATAATAAACAAATAAAGAAATACCAAAATTCAAAAATTATGTAAGAACAACTTACAACAATATTTCGATGACATATGAGGCATAATATAAAAATATTAAAAGAAGGAATAAGTTACAAAAATTCCTATAAAGTAAGATCACCTTACCAAAATGTATAAATAACATATAAAGAAAAAACAAAAAAAATTTTTTATATATAAGGAATAAGTTACAAAAATTCCTATAAAGTAAGAACAACAAACTTACAAAAATCATTCAGAATAATATTTAAAACAAAAGAAAATAAACAAAAATAAAATCAAGCAAAAACTGCTAAGACAAATACCTAAAATTATAATGAATTCAATGTATTCAAAAGAAAAAAAAAAAAAACTGAACTGGTATAAGAAAAAAAAAAAATATATGTATAAAGCAAATATACAACCAATGGCTAAAGCAAAACAATGTTAATCAACAAGAAAAAGAAAAAAGATGTCTTAAGATAATTAAAATGATCACAAGAAGAAAAGAAAAACAAACTAATGAAAAGTTAGAAATGATGAAATTAACAACAAAATAAATAAAAAACAATCAACTGTATGAGTAAATAACAATATATAGCAAAGGTACAGCGGAAGGAAGAATGAGTAAAAGGCTAAAATGATCGAAAAAAACCACTAAGTGGACAATCCCAAAAAATATTACTATTACAGTGGAACTTGGTTATTACGGCCTCGGCTGTTACGTCAACTCGGGTGTAGCGTTATTTTGTCATAAGTCCGGTCAAACTGATATCTTTAACATTATAAAAATTCCCCGTTTTAACGTCACTAAATATTGTACTACTCTGTTATAGCGTCAAAAATTTCTCAGATATTTTACTCTAAATTTCATATAAACGTATATATGTGCGCACGCTACGCCCATGGCTACAGACATACATTGTATGCAAGCGATAAGCACTGTAACAGGACCGCCGGCACCAGCCAGTGTCTGGCGACTGACATGTCTCCCCACACTCTCACCGGGTCAGTAGCACTGCGCGTCTCGAGGCTATTGTTCACGCTACGCTGTTACAGTATTTACTGTACAGTATTGTTTACATGTAGTCTCGTCTCTGTTTTTGGTTGTTATGGTTTCTGTATCTGCTCGTACTGTGACAGTTTCTTTTGTGTGTTTTATAACTTAAGTTTCGGTAGCCACTGTTTATAGAATTTTATACGTAGGTCTACATTTTTATACAGTAATCATGGCAAGTTCTAGTACAAAAAGAAAGGTTCTGTCTATTCAAGAGAAAGTACGTGTAATTAGATCATATGAAAGCGGACGTAAAATAGCTGATGTATGCCGTGAGTTTGGTTTAGTGAATTCTACTGTAGGTTCAATTTTAAAAAACAAGGACAAAATTTTAAAAAAATTTGAGGAAGATGGAGAAAAAATTTAAAAAATTAGGAAATGCGAACATGGTGATGTGGATGCAGCATTATTGAAATGGTTCAAACAGTGTCGATGTTCAGATATTCCTGTGAGTGGACCAATTCTGAAAGAGAAAACTACAGAATTCGGAAAATTGTTTGGTATTGATTTTACATGCTCCAACGGATGGCTAGATCGATTTAAGGCCCGACACTTGATTTCCTTTGCAAAAATTTGTGGTGAGGCAAAATGCGTAGATCTGAACGTTACAGGCGATTGGGTGCATAACACTTGGCCAGAAATTAGACGATCATATAAAGATGAAGACATCTTTAATGGAGATAAAGCCGGAATTTTTTATAAATTAACTCCAGATAAGACTTTCAAATTTAAAAATGAAAAGTGCGTTGGTGGGAAGCTCTCTAAACAAAGAGTTACAGTTTTTGTTTGTGCGAACATGACGGGAACCGAAAAAAGGAAACTTTTAGTTATCGGAAAAAGTTTGCATCCTAGATGTTTTAAAAACATCAAAAAACTTCCTGTAAGTTACACTGCCAACAAAAAAGCGTGGATGACTTCTAGTATTTTTGAAGATGAACTAAGAAAGTGGGATAAAGAACTGTCATCGAAAAACAGAAAAATTCTACTTCTAGTTGACAACTGTGCAGCCCATCCAAAGTTAAATTTGACAAACATTAATCTGGTCTTCTTACCGGCCAACTGTACGAGTGTCCTGCAACCTATGGACCAAGGCGTCATTAGAAGCCTAAAGTGTCACTACTGCAAGCAACTTTAAAAAAAAAATTTTCTGTATGGACACGGCGCAACCTGCCACAATTTCACTCTTAGATGCAATACAATTCCTAGACGACTCTTGGAAGAGTGTAACACAGAAGACGATAGCAAAATGCTTTAGTAAAGCACAACTCGTACATGAAAATTTACCCGATGATGACGAAGACAACGACTTGCTGCTCTCGGAGTGGATTAAGAAATTCGACGTAAATGAATTTGGAAATGAACTTGATTCCTATGCATCAGTGGATGACCAAGTAGAAACATTCCAAGTGTTGAGTGACGCAGAAATTATCGCGGAAGTAAAAAACATTGAAGCAGAAGATAGTGTTGAAGAAGATGCTGAGCAAGAGGAGGATGCCGACATCGTTTGTCCGACAGTATAGGAAGCAATGAGAGCTGCCAAAACTCTTTCACGATTTTACTGCTTTAGAGAGACGTCTGACGACACGTTCAATGCAGTGCAGCATCTCCACAGCACAACAGAAAGAATTTATTTTTCAGAAAGGAGCGTTCAAAAGAAAATTACGGATTACTTTCGACAGCAAGCCTAAATGTAAGTTACCTGTACTTTCTTTTTGATCTTTTAAAATTTTCTTCATGCTGTTTGTATAAATGAAATGCAGTTTTTAAACTTTAGAATAAATATCACGAATAATGTTAATAATGCAAAGATCTTTTTTTTTATTTCTCCTTCCTTACTAGTGATTAAAAAGGGTCTTTTATAACGACTCTTATGTAACGTCACTCGGACATAACGTCATTATTTTTTTGGTCCCTTCAATGACGTTATAACCAAGTTCCACTGTATTATGAAAGTCACAAGATGACAAAAAAGGTATTTCAGATTGACTGAGAATAGGTCCAGCAATCAAATTCACTGAGCAGAGATGATGTTCCTCTGGTCTCAGAAAAATGAGTAGTAATGGAAGAAACCAGCTACTAAAAGTTAGGGAAAAAATTATATAAAGGGGAGAACGCACTAATGGAAATAAATAAAAACCGATCTAAATAAAAAGGAGTGAATCAAGTAAGAATAGAAATAAGAAGGAAGAAACAAACAAGAAAGAAAAGGAAAAAATAATATATAACTGATAATTTCATAAAAAACTATGCTAGTGTTTTACCAAAATGATCAATTTTGAAGGAGAGGCATTATGTTACAACACAAATAAGCCACCCCAATACCAGGGATAAAAAAGATGAATCTGAATATAAAGAAAATAAAATGACGATGACATGACCTAACCCAAGTGATTGACCAAACAAAAAGGAGAAGGGAAAACGAAACCAAACAAGAATAAAACCGATCGAAGAAAGTGGATAACTCCATACAACCAAATGAAATAAAACCAAATGAGAAGGGGAAAATGAAACAAAATAATATGAAGGTGAAGAAGGAAAATGAACATGAAACTAACCAAGTATAAAGGAAATAAAGTGAAACCGAATGAGAAAACACGGACAAATAATATAGAATACACTCAAAAGTAATATTGGAAACGAACCCAATAACTAACCAATACCCAGAATAATTATTATTATCAATTGAAAAATGAATGTTAATGATTTGATAAAACCTAATAACGTAATGTGAAAAAATAAAAGTACACTAACCCAAGAATTAGAGTTAGATGTAACAAAAAACTCTATAACGACATAAACTTATTAATAATGAAAATCATATTTGTAATGAGAGAGATAGTGAGAATATAAAATCAACTAAGTGACAAAGAAAAAGTAATTATAGGGATTACCCACTAATGAACACTTAATATAAACATTTAAGGAGTGCAAAAGTGAAAGTGTAAAGCCCCAAATTAATTAGAAACAATATTAATAGGAAAAAACACTTAATAATCAATAAACAAACTCGAAATGATTAATAGTGAACCACATTAATAATTAATAATGTTATTAATGATAGTATTAGATGTAAACACTTAATAATATGAAGTGAACACTGAAGAGTGATGGTGACATTATTATTAAAATAAGAAGCTTATTAATAATAAAATTAAGTTAAATTGTATACACTAGTGTTTAAAAAGGGAGAATCCCGTGAAAGGTAAACAATTGGTGTTACCATGGATTGAAGATAGAGATTATGTAGAAATAAGGAATTAGAAATAAAATCAATAAACACCCAAGTTGTAAGGGATAATTAAATGAATAAGTTTAAAAGGAGTGATGATGTTTATCACCCACAAAATAATAAGAAATGAAATGAATTGTAAACAAACATTACATAATAACTGTTAAAAATTGTTTAATTCAATTTATGAATAGGATATGGCTGGAGAAATTGTACAGACCATAGGCCTAGATGTTATGTTTTGATAGTAAGTAATAGCCATATTGTTAACAAGGCCGAAATAGATAAATAAGAAGTTGAAACAATACAGTTCTAACTACACTAGAAAATCAGTTATGTAAAAAAATAATAGAAACATAAAAATAGGATAAAAACAGACCCAAAACATACCAACAAATAAACCAATCAATTATCATAACAAAACAAAACACATTAGAGTAAATGAGATATAATCTGTATAAAATAAGTAAATATAATCAATGGCTGATTAGGCCTATGAAATGCCTAACTGCCAAAAAACAAATAACTGCAAATTGTATAAAATCAATAATGAATTTAACAAATCCAAGGCGAGTAACCAGCCAAGGGTAATTTGTAAATCATATTAAAAGAAAAATGTTAGAATAAGGACTTAAATTAAAAAAGAAATGTAATTAACAAATAGTGACATAATTGTACAAACGTTAATATCTTATAGAACCCAACCTTATGGGGTATCAAAACAATCTTTGAAAGGAAATAATAACAGTAGTGGTAATATTTAATATGTAGGGAGGAAGACAGAAGAATATAAGCAATCAGAAGATATATAGCTATTTTGAATAATAATTCAAATTTGATAACAATGGTAATAAGACAAGATTAACCAATCAGAATTAACATGTAACCATGACAACAGGCTGTTGGTTACGAATTTTCAGTTAATTTATAGTACTCTCAAAGTGACGCTCGTCAAGATTAGATGCCAAATATTGAATGACCTAAATTTTCATTTTAAAATTATAAAAAGTAATCTAAATTCAAAAACGTGAACCAGTAAGAAGAAGACGGACAATAATGTTTAACTGATGTCAAGGACCATTTTACCTGAGAATTAAATGAAAAAAATAACTTCAACTAACATGAAAAAGACGCAAGACATACTTAAGCCCCAAGATTATTGAAAACTGAATACGATTGCAGCCCGATTACATTACAACTGAACGACTGTTTATCCCAAGTCGTCTGATTTGATAAGTATAATTAAATTACCCAATTTCCTGAAATAAACTCACTTTAAATATTTCTCACAGTTATCTGAACTCTCACTATAAACTGAATATAATTTCTTTCAAAGATTATGTAAGATAAACAAACACTGAAAATTGATTAATTAAGGAAATAACCTAGCATTACATTGCGAACTTTTGAAACACACTTTACTACACTGCAGTAACAAATTGTAGCTACACTTTATATTATTTAAGTACAAATAATGTAAGGTAGTGTACTTTTTTATTGTAAACATAAGGAATATTTTTCTCATAATCAAAAGAACTCCCGACTTTGAACGAAATAATTGTAAAACAACAAACACAGTCGCCATACTTGACTAGACGATTCGTTCAAAATCGATTTTGCAAACCCTAGAGAAATTGTCTCATATAATCTGTCGGTGCAAAATTTATTGAATAATCAAATATAATTTTCTTGTCAACTGAATAATTACTAATCAAACATTAAAGAAACTAGTACAGAGTGTAACCATTGTTTTTATTTCATAGGGAAATGTGTTGTATAATTTGTGCATTTTAGCGAACTTCCAGAATTGACGGCCAGCGCTAACGCTGCAACTCGACTCACTACCTGCTTGATTCAATAGGTCGTGCGAAGGCGGGAACAAATTCGAATACTCCCGGCCGTCATAGCTGAAAACAATTTTGTCACATTATTCATTAATTTAATTGTTTTAGATAAACAATTTGGCGCCACCCGGGATTATTAAACCCCTATGAACAAACAGGTAAGGTTTCCACTCACGTTGTACTGGTAATTTGAAACATCCCTGCGGACTTCGTTAGCGAAAAAAATTTGAAGTAATGACACCAGTGTGAGGCGAACACACTACATATACACTTTTAACAGAGACGATTACATTAACGCGTTACAGATTGGCTTCCATCGCGGGGCTCGAACAATACAGTCGTCATCATCACCCGTTACAGATTGGCGACCAACTGGTGAGGCTAGAAAAGAAGACTAGCGGTGATTATGAGACATTCCATGGTTACAAGATATCAAGCAAAGAAAGGAACTGAAGGTACCGACCAAGAAGAAATGGAAGAGATTGAAGAAATGATCGGGGAAATGATCGCAGAGGATACCCAAGGGGACCAACCGGAAGACCCAACCCAACCAGAACCGTAAGTGGAAGGAACAGTCGGGGACCAACCCGACAAACCAACCCAATCAATGGACGCACATTTCCAAGAAATTATGAGAATTATGGTGGAACAGTTAACAGAAACCAGGAGAAAACTGAGGAAAATTTTAGAAAACGAAGGAGGAAACTAATGGAAAAATAGACAAAAATAATGAAAAAATAGACAAAATGAAGGGAGAAATAAACAAAAATTTCGATGAAAAAATAGACAAAATGGAGAAAAAACTTAATGAAAATTCGAGGAAACAGAACGAGATTTTAAGAGAAGATATTGAGACATTGAACGACAAAATTGAAGGAAATAATGAAACATTGAAGCAGCAGATAAATGAAAAAAATGGAGGAACACAGTGATACTTTGTGGAAGAACCAAGAAGCTCTACAACAGTGATTGACGGAGGACATTCAAAAAAGAAATGAAGAACTGAAGGAAGAATTGAGGGGACAGTTGAAGGAGGACCATGAGAAAAACAAGGAAGAATTAAAATCTCAATTAGAACAACAGTTGGAGGGATACTGTGAAGATATCAAAAAGAAGGTCTCCGAAACTAATGAAAAAATAAAAACAACCAATGAAACTATAGTAAAGGCCCAAGAAGAAATCATAAGCAAAATTAAAACAGTCGAGGACGACGGAAAGAACCGAATAGAGAACTCCACATAACAACCACAGTAGAATTCCAAATAAATAAACAGGAGGTGCTCAAGAAGCTGGAGGAGAGGCACAAAGAAATACAAAATGATATCAGTGATCGTGTGGAAAGAGTATACACCACCATCAATAAGGTCGACTGACAGACCCAAGAGAATAAAGAGAAGATACAAGGAATCAGTCAAAGAGAGAGGCAGATGCAGGAAGAACTGGATGCACTGACGGAGAAGCCTTGTCATAACACTCACGTTATCACCAACGAAAACAGAGAAATAATAAACTTTCGGAGTTACAGACGTAATCCCATCGAATTCCTAAAGAGAGTGGAAGAACTCATCGAAAAGAACGAGAAACTAGATGGACGACGGTAAGGAGCCTTATTGACAAAATGTTTAAAGACACTCATGACAATTGGTGGACGGCCACTCGACCGGAGATCAACTGTACCCAGGAATTCAAGGCACAATTCCGTGAAAAATATTGGTCCGAATCCACACAAAATGTCGTAAGGAATGACATAAGCAATGGGAGATATGAACCGCAGGCGGGACACACACTGACTTCTTACTTCTTAGGGAAGGTACGTTTGGCTAGGAATCTCGAACCAAGAATACCTGAAGAATCATTAGTAATACAGCTGGGTTATCACTACAAGGACGCCATACAAAGGGCCAGGAGACAAGCACAGATTAAAACCATCTAGGGAATGGCAAGTTTGTTAGAGGACCATGAAAACGACGGTCAGTACAAAAGAAACCGACTGGTGAACCAAAGGTACAACAGGTGGGATGAATATAATAACGTGCCTAATTACAACCTGTCTCACAACAACACCCAAAACAATAACTGGAACAATATGAACCGGAATAACAACAACTATCAAGGTGACCAGCCGTACAACAGGAATCAACAAAATTACCATCCAAATAACCAGCCGTTTAACAGAGACCAACAGAATTATAATCCGGGTAACCAGCCGAATAACAGGAACATCAAAACAACCATCCTGCTAACAATAACAGAGGAGCAGATCAGAACCAACGTCTGAATGGCCACCCCAATAATAGTAACTATTATGGCAACCGTTACAACCCGAATTACCAGTACAACGGGGGAACCGGTAGTAACCAAAATAGAGGTGAGATTAGACGCCAGGTGAATTTCATTAATGGGAGGAGACAACCTAACCATAGGAGGTATTGTCCGAACACGCAGACAAACTCTTGGTATAATAACTCCAATACAAATAACAATCAGTTCCCAGAAAATAGAACCATGGAAGCGCCAAGGAACCAAATAAGCGATCAACAAGGACCGATCAGTGAGACGGCGGACCAGTCCACTAGTCTGGCCATCAATACACAACAACCTTTAAACTAAAGAGGTCAGTGAAAAACCGAATATACCCTTCTCATGACCAATCACTTGGGTTGATACGACGAACGACATCAAGAAATAAACACAAAGTTATAACAATAATATCAAACAACTACCTCAAGAATATCAGAGAAGAACTTCTAGAAGAAGAAGCTAACCATCTACTTAAAACAAACAGTGAAATCGTACACATAAAGGCTACCATCAACGGAACTATTACAATAATCATGATCGACACTGGATCTAATATCTCTTTAATAAATCAACCAGAGCTAGAACGAATACAAGCTAACTCACAGATACCAATCCCCACTCTACCGATAAATAATATTATCATAATTGGTGCCACAGGCAAGCAAAATAAATCGATAAGAAATCAAGTTTCCTTAGAATTGGACAATCAGAACACAACCATACCTATTGTGTTTCTTGTAGCAAATGGACTGCCATTTAATATGCTTATAGGCTGCGACGTGTTGAGACAACATTCGGCAGTCATCAACTTGCAAAAAGGAGTAGTATTGCTGACTTCTGAAAGGGGAATATGGTCTGCGAATATTATAAACTGTAACCCTACACCAACAGCTTTGAATCAGGATCCAGGATTAAAAAGTTACTATTGCCAAACACATGAACCGTGAATCATTATGGCCGATGAGGAAGGTAGAGATTTATGGGAACGGAAAATAGAGGAAATAAGAACTTTCCAAGGAGAACGATCTAAACAAGAGATAACGAAGAAACAAGCTGAAAATCTTATAGCAATTTACAACACATACCAA
Source organism: Magicicada septendecula (assembly GCA_034769895.1). NCBI lineage: Eukaryota > Metazoa > Arthropoda > Insecta > Hemiptera > Cicadidae > Magicicada > Magicicada septendecula. Next base: position 1,257,028,369 of record CM068367.1, read on the forward strand.
CACGTTTTCTCCAATACTCCAGGCAAGGTCAAGGGGTACCAATGCAAGATCAAATTCCGTGAACCAGTAGACTTCCACAGAAAATCTTATCCCATAGCCTACTCCCTAAAAAATGAAGTCAGAACAGAAATCAACAGAATGATGGAGGAGGACATCATTGAGTATAGCCAATCTCCATACACAAGTCCTATAGTAGCTATACCCAAAAAGAATGGTAAGGTACGGATCTGTTTAGACGCCCGAGAGATCAACAAAATGATTATAAATGACTGAACTTCACCGGGAGAAATTGAAGAAATTTTAAAAAGATTTCATGGCACCAAATACATAAGTACCTGGGATACTGTATGTGGGTACTGGCAGGTGGAGCTACACCCACACAGTAGACAATACATGGCTTTTATATTCGACGGAAGAAACTACCAATTTAAGAGGTTACCTTTCGGCCTCATCAACTCCGTCGCAGTGTTCGTCAAATGCATGGACCAAGTCTTAGGTCAAGCAGCTCTGCAGTTCACAACAGTATATGTGGACGACCTGCTAATAACATCTTCAGACTGGGACGAGCACTGTGAACAAATCGAGCAAGTATTAAAAAAGTTATCCCATAATAACATTACACTAAAATTGGATAAATCGAAGTTTATAGCCAACAAAGTCAAATTCCTAGGATTCAACTTAACCGAACAGGGAATATCTCCATCCCAAGAAAAAGTTGAAGCTATTCAAAAATTCCCCACACCAAAAAATAAGAAGCAATTACAGTCCTTCTTAGGTATATGCAATTATTATAGAAAATTTCAAACTAATTACTCATATCTTACCGCAAAATTTTCAAAACAACTCTCAGCAAAAGACAAATGGACTTGGGGAACTGAGCAGGAAGAAGTATTAGCACTAATCAAACAAAAATTTCTAGAAACTGTAATACTACATCACCCCAACTTTGAACAACCCTTCTTTATGAATTGCGACGCCAGCGACGTCAGTCTAGGCGCAGAATTATATCAAGAGGATAAGGATGGAAACCACCTGGTCATTAGTTTTGCAAGCAGGATACTAAACAGTTGCGAACGTAACTACAACGTTACAGAAAAAGAACTACTCAGCATAGTATTCGCATGCGGGAAGTTCAGAACCTATATCTTAGGATATCCCATTACAGTCAGAAGTGACCATAAGTCTATATCATTTTTAAAACAATGCAAATTGAGTCATGGCAGACTTACACGTTGGATACTCGCTCTACAAGAGTACCATATTACGTGGGAGTATATTCCAGGCCGGAAGAACGTAGCGGCTGATGTTTTGTCCAGAATAAATGTAGAAAACCAAACATTTGAAGGAGAAAAGGAGAAGATCGCCAAAGTGTATTACATATTAAAGGATAGGAAGGACCTGGAAGATATTGTAAGCGAAATAGTGCTACAGCAGAAGCAAGACACCAACATCTTAAACATACGAAGAAGACTGTTGGAATCTGAGGAAATTATAAATAACTTTTATTGCATACACTAAGATATACTATTCGTTAAAACCAAAAGGAACCAAGGAATATGGAAAATAGTAGTTCCAAACTCAATAGAAAACAAAATAATTAAAGATTACCATGTCAGATACGGACACATGGGAACACTAAAAATGGTAAAAGCATTAGAGGAAGAAATGTTCATAAAAGGTATAACTAAAAAGGTAAATAAAAACATTAAAACCTGCACAATATGTCAGATGATCAAAACGAATAATGAGAGAAAGGATGGAACGATGATACCCATCACTTCAAACGCCAAACTGGAAAAGGTGTTTCTCGACATATGTAGACCATTCCCACGTAGCGGAGGGAGACAGATACAAGTACATAGTGATTCTATTGGACCATTACACCAAGTTATACGCTATAAACAGAGCAACAACAAATAAAATATTAGACATCATAAAAAATAAATACATTACAGAAATTGGAAAACCATACATGATAATAACAGACCACGGAACACAATTCAAAGGGAAAAAGTGGAAGGAGGAACTATTAAAATTAAACATAAAAACATATAAAATATCTGTATACCACCCTAGCAGTAACCCCGCAGAAAGAGTGTTAAGAGAGGTGGCACGTATTTTAAGAACATATTGCAATGATAATCAAAAGGAATGGCAGAAATATTTAACTTCAACCGAAGTATTTTTGAATATAAGTTACCACCATTTTATTGAGAACACCCCATATTTAATGATGTTTGGAAGAAAACCCCATAGAGAGATACAGGAATTAATAGAATTTCCGAACAACCCAGAAGACCCGTATGATGAAAACAAATGGTACAGCCGAATCATGGAGAAAATCGAGAAACAAAAAGCAAAATATTCTCAAAACCAACTTAAGATAATTAAATATAACGAAGGAGAAAGAGTATTAATAAAAAACCGTGAACTACCCAGTACGATTGAAGGTATAACAAAGAAACTGTTATTATTATATATAGGACCTTATGTCATCACCAAGGACAATGGTAACAATACTTATGAAATAAGTAACATAACCACCAAAAAGATAAAAGGAGTGTATAATCAAGCTTCTATAAAAAAGTTTTACGAAGAAAAATAACCTATAATAAACAAATAAAGAAATACCAAAATTCAAAAATTATGTAAGAACAACTTACAACAATATTTCGATGACATATGAGGCATAATATAAAAATATTAAAAGAAGGAATAAGTTACAAAAATTCCTATAAAGTAAGATCACCTTACCAAAATGTATAAATAACATATAAAGAAAAAACAAAAAAAATTTTTTATATATAAGGAATAAGTTACAAAAATTCCTATAAAGTAAGAACAACAAACTTACAAAAATCATTCAGAATAATATTTAAAACAAAAGAAAATAAACAAAAATAAAATCAAGCAAAAACTGCTAAGACAAATACCTAAAATTATAATGAATTCAATGTATTCAAAAGAAAAAAAAAAAAAACTGAACTGGTATAAGAAAAAAAAAAAATATATGTATAAAGCAAATATACAACCAATGGCTAAAGCAAAACAATGTTAATCAACAAGAAAAAGAAAAAAGATGTCTTAAGATAATTAAAATGATCACAAGAAGAAAAGAAAAACAAACTAATGAAAAGTTAGAAATGATGAAATTAACAACAAAATAAATAAAAAACAATCAACTGTATGAGTAAATAACAATATATAGCAAAGGTACAGCGGAAGGAAGAATGAGTAAAAGGCTAAAATGATCGAAAAAAACCACTAAGTGGACAATCCCAAAAAATATTACTATTACAGTGGAACTTGGTTATTACGGCCTCGGCTGTTACGTCAACTCGGGTGTAGCGTTATTTTGTCATAAGTCCGGTCAAACTGATATCTTTAACATTATAAAAATTCCCCGTTTTAACGTCACTAAATATTGTACTACTCTGTTATAGCGTCAAAAATTTCTCAGATATTTTACTCTAAATTTCATATAAACGTATATATGTGCGCACGCTACGCCCATGGCTACAGACATACATTGTATGCAAGCGATAAGCACTGTAACAGGACCGCCGGCACCAGCCAGTGTCTGGCGACTGACATGTCTCCCCACACTCTCACCGGGTCAGTAGCACTGCGCGTCTCGAGGCTATTGTTCACGCTACGCTGTTACAGTATTTACTGTACAGTATTGTTTACATGTAGTCTCGTCTCTGTTTTTGGTTGTTATGGTTTCTGTATCTGCTCGTACTGTGACAGTTTCTTTTGTGTGTTTTATAACTTAAGTTTCGGTAGCCACTGTTTATAGAATTTTATACGTAGGTCTACATTTTTATACAGTAATCATGGCAAGTTCTAGTACAAAAAGAAAGGTTCTGTCTATTCAAGAGAAAGTACGTGTAATTAGATCATATGAAAGCGGACGTAAAATAGCTGATGTATGCCGTGAGTTTGGTTTAGTGAATTCTACTGTAGGTTCAATTTTAAAAAACAAGGACAAAATTTTAAAAAAATTTGAGGAAGATGGAGAAAAAATTTAAAAAATTAGGAAATGCGAACATGGTGATGTGGATGCAGCATTATTGAAATGGTTCAAACAGTGTCGATGTTCAGATATTCCTGTGAGTGGACCAATTCTGAAAGAGAAAACTACAGAATTCGGAAAATTGTTTGGTATTGATTTTACATGCTCCAACGGATGGCTAGATCGATTTAAGGCCCGACACTTGATTTCCTTTGCAAAAATTTGTGGTGAGGCAAAATGCGTAGATCTGAACGTTACAGGCGATTGGGTGCATAACACTTGGCCAGAAATTAGACGATCATATAAAGATGAAGACATCTTTAATGGAGATAAAGCCGGAATTTTTTATAAATTAACTCCAGATAAGACTTTCAAATTTAAAAATGAAAAGTGCGTTGGTGGGAAGCTCTCTAAACAAAGAGTTACAGTTTTTGTTTGTGCGAACATGACGGGAACCGAAAAAAGGAAACTTTTAGTTATCGGAAAAAGTTTGCATCCTAGATGTTTTAAAAACATCAAAAAACTTCCTGTAAGTTACACTGCCAACAAAAAAGCGTGGATGACTTCTAGTATTTTTGAAGATGAACTAAGAAAGTGGGATAAAGAACTGTCATCGAAAAACAGAAAAATTCTACTTCTAGTTGACAACTGTGCAGCCCATCCAAAGTTAAATTTGACAAACATTAATCTGGTCTTCTTACCGGCCAACTGTACGAGTGTCCTGCAACCTATGGACCAAGGCGTCATTAGAAGCCTAAAGTGTCACTACTGCAAGCAACTTTAAAAAAAAAATTTTCTGTATGGACACGGCGCAACCTGCCACAATTTCACTCTTAGATGCAATACAATTCCTAGACGACTCTTGGAAGAGTGTAACACAGAAGACGATAGCAAAATGCTTTAGTAAAGCACAACTCGTACATGAAAATTTACCCGATGATGACGAAGACAACGACTTGCTGCTCTCGGAGTGGATTAAGAAATTCGACGTAAATGAATTTGGAAATGAACTTGATTCCTATGCATCAGTGGATGACCAAGTAGAAACATTCCAAGTGTTGAGTGACGCAGAAATTATCGCGGAAGTAAAAAACATTGAAGCAGAAGATAGTGTTGAAGAAGATGCTGAGCAAGAGGAGGATGCCGACATCGTTTGTCCGACAGTATAGGAAGCAATGAGAGCTGCCAAAACTCTTTCACGATTTTACTGCTTTAGAGAGACGTCTGACGACACGTTCAATGCAGTGCAGCATCTCCACAGCACAACAGAAAGAATTTATTTTTCAGAAAGGAGCGTTCAAAAGAAAATTACGGATTACTTTCGACAGCAAGCCTAAATGTAAGTTACCTGTACTTTCTTTTTGATCTTTTAAAATTTTCTTCATGCTGTTTGTATAAATGAAATGCAGTTTTTAAACTTTAGAATAAATATCACGAATAATGTTAATAATGCAAAGATCTTTTTTTTTATTTCTCCTTCCTTACTAGTGATTAAAAAGGGTCTTTTATAACGACTCTTATGTAACGTCACTCGGACATAACGTCATTATTTTTTTGGTCCCTTCAATGACGTTATAACCAAGTTCCACTGTATTATGAAAGTCACAAGATGACAAAAAAGGTATTTCAGATTGACTGAGAATAGGTCCAGCAATCAAATTCACTGAGCAGAGATGATGTTCCTCTGGTCTCAGAAAAATGAGTAGTAATGGAAGAAACCAGCTACTAAAAGTTAGGGAAAAAATTATATAAAGGGGAGAACGCACTAATGGAAATAAATAAAAACCGATCTAAATAAAAAGGAGTGAATCAAGTAAGAATAGAAATAAGAAGGAAGAAACAAACAAGAAAGAAAAGGAAAAAATAATATATAACTGATAATTTCATAAAAAACTATGCTAGTGTTTTACCAAAATGATCAATTTTGAAGGAGAGGCATTATGTTACAACACAAATAAGCCACCCCAATACCAGGGATAAAAAAGATGAATCTGAATATAAAGAAAATAAAATGACGATGACATGACCTAACCCAAGTGATTGACCAAACAAAAAGGAGAAGGGAAAACGAAACCAAACAAGAATAAAACCGATCGAAGAAAGTGGATAACTCCATACAACCAAATGAAATAAAACCAAATGAGAAGGGGAAAATGAAACAAAATAATATGAAGGTGAAGAAGGAAAATGAACATGAAACTAACCAAGTATAAAGGAAATAAAGTGAAACCGAATGAGAAAACACGGACAAATAATATAGAATACACTCAAAAGTAATATTGGAAACGAACCCAATAACTAACCAATACCCAGAATAATTATTATTATCAATTGAAAAATGAATGTTAATGATTTGATAAAACCTAATAACGTAATGTGAAAAAATAAAAGTACACTAACCCAAGAATTAGAGTTAGATGTAACAAAAAACTCTATAACGACATAAACTTATTAATAATGAAAATCATATTTGTAATGAGAGAGATAGTGAGAATATAAAATCAACTAAGTGACAAAGAAAAAGTAATTATAGGGATTACCCACTAATGAACACTTAATATAAACATTTAAGGAGTGCAAAAGTGAAAGTGTAAAGCCCCAAATTAATTAGAAACAATATTAATAGGAAAAAACACTTAATAATCAATAAACAAACTCGAAATGATTAATAGTGAACCACATTAATAATTAATAATGTTATTAATGATAGTATTAGATGTAAACACTTAATAATATGAAGTGAACACTGAAGAGTGATGGTGACATTATTATTAAAATAAGAAGCTTATTAATAATAAAATTAAGTTAAATTGTATACACTAGTGTTTAAAAAGGGAGAATCCCGTGAAAGGTAAACAATTGGTGTTACCATGGATTGAAGATAGAGATTATGTAGAAATAAGGAATTAGAAATAAAATCAATAAACACCCAAGTTGTAAGGGATAATTAAATGAATAAGTTTAAAAGGAGTGATGATGTTTATCACCCACAAAATAATAAGAAATGAAATGAATTGTAAACAAACATTACATAATAACTGTTAAAAATTGTTTAATTCAATTTATGAATAGGATATGGCTGGAGAAATTGTACAGACCATAGGCCTAGATGTTATGTTTTGATAGTAAGTAATAGCCATATTGTTAACAAGGCCGAAATAGATAAATAAGAAGTTGAAACAATACAGTTCTAACTACACTAGAAAATCAGTTATGTAAAAAAATAATAGAAACATAAAAATAGGATAAAAACAGACCCAAAACATACCAACAAATAAACCAATCAATTATCATAACAAAACAAAACACATTAGAGTAAATGAGATATAATCTGTATAAAATAAGTAAATATAATCAATGGCTGATTAGGCCTATGAAATGCCTAACTGCCAAAAAACAAATAACTGCAAATTGTATAAAATCAATAATGAATTTAACAAATCCAAGGCGAGTAACCAGCCAAGGGTAATTTGTAAATCATATTAAAAGAAAAATGTTAGAATAAGGACTTAAATTAAAAAAGAAATGTAATTAACAAATAGTGACATAATTGTACAAACGTTAATATCTTATAGAACCCAACCTTATGGGGTATCAAAACAATCTTTGAAAGGAAATAATAACAGTAGTGGTAATATTTAATATGTAGGGAGGAAGACAGAAGAATATAAGCAATCAGAAGATATATAGCTATTTTGAATAATAATTCAAATTTGATAACAATGGTAATAAGACAAGATTAACCAATCAGAATTAACATGTAACCATGACAACAGGCTGTTGGTTACGAATTTTCCGTTAATTTATAGTACTCTCAAAGTGACGCTCGTCAAGATTAGATGCCAAATATTGAATGACCTAAATTTTCATTTTAAAATTATAAAAAGTAATCTAAATTCAAAAACGTGAACCAGTAAGAAGAAGACGGACAATAATGTTTAACTGATGTCAAGGACCATTTTACCTGAGAATTAAATGAAAAAAATAACTTCAACTAACATGAAAAAGACGCAAGACATACTTAAGCCCCAAGATTATTGAAAACTGAATACGATTGCAGCCCGATTACATTACAACTGAACGACTGTTTATCCCAAGTCGTCTGATTTGATAAGTATAATTAAATTACCCAATTTCCTGAAATAAACTCACTTTAAATATTTCTCACAGTTATCTGAACTCTCACTATAAACTGAATATAATTTCTTTCAAAGATTATGTAAGATAAACAAACACTGAAAATTGATTAATTAAGGAAATAACCTAGCATTACATTGCGAACTTTTGAAACACACTTTACTACACTGCAGTAACAAATTGTAGCTACACTTTATATTATTTAAGTACAAATAATGTAAGGTAGTGTACTTTTTTATTGTAAACATAAGGAATATTTTTCTCATAATCAAAAGAACTCCCGACTTTGAACGAAATAATTGTAAAACAACAAACACAGTCGCCATACTTGACTAGACGATTCGTTCAAAATCGATTTTGCAAACCCTAGAGAAATTGTCTCATATAATCTGTCGGTGCAAAATTTATTGAATAATCAAATATAATTTTCTTGTCAACTGAATAATTACTAATCAAACATTAAAGAAACTAGTACAGAGTGTAACCATTGTTTTTATTTCATAGGGAAATGTGTTGTATAATTTGTGCATTTTAGCGAACTTCCAGAATTGACGGCCAGCGCTAACGCTGCAACTCGACTCACTACCTGCTTGATTCAATAGGTCGTGCGAAGGCGGGAACAAATTCGAATACTCCCGGCCGTCATAGCTGAAAACAATTTTGTCACATTATTCATTAATTTAATTGTTTTAGATAAACAATTTGGCGCCACCCGGGATTATTAAACCCCTATGAACAAACAGGTAAGGTTTCCACTCACGTTGTACTGGTAATTTGAAACATCCCTGCGGACTTCGTTAGCGAAAAAAATTTGAAGTAATGACACCAGTGTGAGGCGAACACACTACATATACACTTTTAACAGAGACGATTACATTAACGCGTTACAGATTGGCTTCCATCGCGGGGCTCGAACAATACAGTCGTCATCATCACCCGTTACAGATTGGCGACCAACTGGTGAGGCTAGAAAAGAAGACTAGCGGTGATTATGAGACATTCCATGGTTACAAGATATCAAGCAAAGAAAGGAACTGAAGGTACCGACCAAGAAGAAATGGAAGAGATTGAAGAAATGATCGGGGAAATGATCGCAGAGGATACCCAAGGGGACCAACCGGAAGACCCAACCCAACCAGAACCGTAAGTGGAAGGAACAGTCGGGGACCAACCCGACAAACCAACCCAATCAATGGACGCACATTTCCAAGAAATTATGAGAATTATGGTGGAACAGTTAACAGAAACCAGGAGAAAACTGAGGAAAATTTTAGAAAACGAAGGAGGAAACTAATGGAAAAATAGACAAAAATAATGAAAAAATAGACAAAATGAAGGGAGAAATAAACAAAAATTTCGATGAAAAAATAGACAAAATGGAGAAAAAACTTAATGAAAATTCGAGGAAACAGAACGAGATTTTAAGAGAAGATATTGAGACATTGAACGACAAAATTGAAGGAAATAATGAAACATTGAAGCAGCAGATAAATGAAAAAATGGAGGAACACAGTGATACTTTGTGGAAGAACCAAGAAGCTCTACAACAGTGATTGACGGAGGACATTCAAAAAAGAAATGAAGAACTGAAGGAAGAATTGAGGGGACAGTTGAAGGAGGACCATGAGAAAAACAAGGAAGAATTAAAATCTCAATTAGAACAACAGTTGGAGGGATACTGTGAAGATATCAAAAAGAAGGTCTCCGAAACTAATGAAAAAATAAAAACAACCAATGAAACTATAGTAAAGGCCCAAGAAGAAATCATAAGCAAAATTAAAACAGTCGAGGACGACGGAAAGAACCGAATAGAGAACTCCACATAACAACCACAGTAGAATTCCAAATAAATAAACAGGAGGTGCTCAAGAAGCTGGAGGAGAGGCACAAAGAAATACAAAATGATATCAGTGATCGTGTGGAAAGAGTATACACCACCATCAATAAGGTCGACTGACAGACCCAAGAGAATAAAGAGAAGATACAAGGAATCAGTCAAAGAGAGAGGCAGATGCAGGAAGAACTGGATGCACTGACGGAGAAGCCTTGTCATAACACTCACGTTATCACCAACGAAAACAGAGAAATAATAAACTTTCGGAGTTACAGACGTAATCCCATCGAATTCCTAAAGAGAGTGGAAGAACTCATCGAAAAGAACGAGAAACTAGATGGACGACGGTAAGGAGCCTTATTGACAAAATGTTTAAAGACACTCATGACAATTGGTGGACGGCCACTCGACCGGAGATCAACTGTACCCAGGAATTCAAGGCACAATTCCGTGAAAAATATTGGTCCGAATCCACACAAAATGTCGTAAGGAATGACATAAGCAATGGGAGATATGAACCGCAGGCGGGACACACACTAACTTCTTACTTCTTAGGGAAGGTACGTTTGGCTAGGAATCTCGAACCAAGAATACCTGAAGAATCATTAGTAATACAGCTGGGTTATCACTACGAGGACGCCATACAAAGGGCCAGGAGACAAGGACAGATTAAAACCATCTAGGGAATGGCAAGTTTGTTAGAGGACCATGAAAACGACGGTCAGTACAAAAGAAACCGACTGGTGAACCAAAGGTACAACAGGTGGGATGAATATAATAACGTGCCTAATTACAACCTGTCTCACAACAACACCCAAAACAATAACTGGAACAATATGAACCGGAATAACAACAACTATCAAGGTGACCAGCCGTACAACAGGAATCAACAAAATTACCATCCAAATAACCAGCCGTTTAACAGAGACCAACAGAATTATAATCCGGGTAACCAGCCGAATAACAGGAAAATCAAAACAACCATCCTGCTAACAATAACAGAGGAGCAGATCAGAACCAACGTCTGAATGGCCACCCCAATAATAGTAACTATTATGGCAACCGTTACAACCCGAATTACCAGTACAATGGGGGAACCGGTAGTAACCAAAATAGAGGTGAGATTAGACGCCAGGTGAATTTCATTAATGGGAGGAGACAACCTAACCATAGGAGGTATTGTCCGAACACGCAGACAAACTCTTGGTATAATAACTCCAATACAAATAACAATCAGTTCCCAGAAAATAGAACCATGGAAGCGCCAAGGAACCAAATAAGCGATCAACAAGGACCGATCAGTGAGACGGCGGACCAGTCCACTAGTCTGGCCATCAATACACAACAACCTTTAAACTAAAGAGGTCAGTGAAAAACCGAATATACCCTTCTCATGACCAATCACTTGGGTTGATACGACGAACGACATCAAGAAATAAACACAAAGTTATAACAATAATATCAAACAACTACCTCAAGAATATCAGAGAAGAACTTCTAGAAGAAGAAGCTAACCATCTACCTAAAACAAACAGTGAAATCGTACACATAAAGGCTACCATCAACGGAACTATTACAATAATCATGATCGACACGGGATCTAATATCTCTTTAATAAATCAACCAGAGCTAGAACGAATACAAGCTAACTCACAGATACCAATCCCCACTCTACCGATAAATAATATTATCATAATTGGTGCCACAGGCAAGCAAAATAAATCGATAAGAAATCAAGTTTCCTTAGAATTGGACAATCAGAACACAACCATACCTATTGTGTTTCTTGTAGCAAATGGACTGCCATTTAATATGCTTATAGGCTGCGACGTGTTGAGACAACATTCGGCAGTCATCAACTTGCAAAAAGGAGTAGTATTGCTGACTTCTGAAAGGGGAATATGGTCTGCGAATATTATAAACTGTAACCCTACACCAACAGCTTTGAATCAGGATCCAGGATTAAAAAGTTACTATTGCCAAACACATGAACCGTGAATCATTATGGCCGATGAGGAAGGTAGAGATTTATGGGAAAGGAAAATAGAGGAAATAAGAACTTTCCAAGGAGAACGATCTAAACAAGAGATAACGAAGAAACAAGCTGAAAATCTTATAGCAATTTACAACACATACCAACACGTTTTCTCCAATACTCCAGGCAAGGTCAAGGGGTACCAATGCAAGATCAAATTCCGTGAACCAGTAGACTTCCACAGAAAATCTTATCCCATAGCCTACTCCCTAAAAAATGAAGTCAGAACAGAAATCAACAGAATGATGGAGGAGGACATCATTGAGTATAGCCAATCTCCATACACAAGTCCTATAGTAGCTATACCCAAAAAGAATGGTAAGGTACGGATCTGTTTAGACGCCCGAGAGATCAACAAAATGATTATAAATGACTGAACTTCACCGGGAAAAATTGAAGAAATTTTAAAAAGATTTCATGGCACCAAATACATAAGTACCTGGGATACTGTATGTGGGTACTGGCAGGTGGAGCTACACCCACACAGTAGACAATACATGGCTTTTATATTCGACGGAAGAAACTACCAATTTAAGAGGTTACCTTTCGGCCTCATCATCTCCGTCGCAGTGTTCGTCAAATGCATGGACCAAGTCTTAGGTCAAGCAGCTCTGCAGTTCACAACAGTATATGTGGACGACCTGCTAATAACATCTTCAGACTGGGACGAGCACTGTGAACAAATCGAGCAAGTATTAAAAAAGTTATCCCATAATAACATTACACTAAAATTGGATAAATCGAAGTTTATAGCCAACAAAGTCAAATTCCTAGGATTCAACTTAACCGAACAGGGAATATCTCCATCCCAAGAAAAAGTTGAAGCTATTCAAAAATTCCCCACACCAAAAAATAAGAAGCAATTACAGTCCTTCTTAGGTATATGCAATTATTATAGAAAATTTCAAACTAATTACTCATATCTTACCGCAAAATTTTCAAAACAACTCTCAGCAAAAGACAAATGGACTTGGGGAACTGAGCAGGAAGAAGTATTAGCACTAATCAAACAAAAATTTCTAGAAACTGTAATACTACATCACCCCAACTTTGAACAACCCTTCTTTATGAATTGCGACGCCAGCGACGTCAGTCTAGGCGCAGAATTATATCAAGAGGATAAGGATGGAAACCACCTGGTCATTAGTTTTGCAAGCAGGATACTAAACAGTTGCGAACGTAACTACAACGTTACAGAAAAAGAACTACTCAGCATAGTATTCGCATGCGGGAAGTTCAGAACCTATATCTTAGGATATCCCATTACAGTCAGAAGTGACCATAAGTCTATATCATTTTTAAAACAATGCAAATTGAGTCATGGCAGACTTACACGTTGGATACTCGCTCTACAAGAGTACCATATTACGTGGGAGTATATTCCAGGCCGGAAGAACGTAGCGGCTGATGTTTTGTCCAGAATAAATGTAGAAAACCAAACATTTGAAGGAGAAAAGGAGAAGATCGCCAAAGTGTATTACATATTAAAGGATAGGAAGGACCTGGAAGATATTGTAAGCGAAATAGTGCTACAGCAGAAGCAAGACACCAACATCTTAAACATACGAAGAAGACTGTTGGAATCTGAGGAAATTATAAATAACTTTTATTGCATACACTAAGATATACTATTCGTTAAAACCAAAAGGAACCAAGGAATATGGAAAATAGTAGTTCCAAACTCAATAGAAAACAAAATAATTAAAGATTACCATGTCAGATACGGACACATGGGAACACTAAAAATGGTAAAAGCATTAGAGGAAGAAATGTTCATAAAAGGTATAACTAAAAAGGTAAATAAAAACATTAAAACCTGCACAATATGTCAGATGATCAAAACGAATAATGAGAGAAAGGATGGAACGATGATACCCATCACTTCAAACGCCAAACTGGAAAAGGTGTTTCTCGACATATGTAGACCATTCCCACGTAGCGGAGGGAGACAGATACAAGTACATAGTGATTCTATTGGACCATTACACCAAGTTATACGCTATAAACAGAGCAACAACAAATAAAATATTAGACATCATAAAAAATAAATACATTACAGAAATTGGAAAACCATACATGATAATAACAGACCACGGAACACAATTCAAAGGGAAAAAGTGGAAGGAGGAACTATTAAAATTAAACATAAAAACATATAAAATATCTGTATACCACCCTAGCAGTAACCCCGCAGAAAGAGTGTTAAGAGAGGTGGCACGTATTTTAAGAACATATTGCAATGATAATCAAAAGGAATGGCAGAAATATTTAACTTCAACCGAAGTATTTTTGAATATAAGTTACCACCATTTTATTGAGAACACCCCATATTTAATGATGTTTGGAAGAAAACCCCATAGAGAGATACAGGAATTAATAGAATTTCCGAACAACCCAGAAGACCCGTATGATGAAAACAAATGGTACAGCCGAATCATGGAGAAAATCGAGAAACAAAAAGCAAAATATTCTCAAAACCAACTTAAGATAATTAAATATAACGAAGGAGAAAGAGTATTAATAAAAAACCGTGAACTACCCAGTACGATTGAAGGTATAACAAAGAAACTGTTATTATTATATATAGGACCTTATGTCATCACCAAGGACAATGGTAACAATACTTATGAAATAAGTAACATAACCACCAAAAAGATAAAAGGAGTGTATAATCAAGCTTCTATAAAAAAGTTTTACGAAGAAAAATAACCTATAATAAACAAATAAAGAAATACCAAAATTCAAAAATTATGTAAGAACAACTTACAACAATATTTCGATGACATATGAGGCATAATATAAAAATATTAAAAGAAGGAATAAGTTACAAAAATTCCTATAAAGTAAGATCACCTTACCAAAATGTATAAATAACATATAAAGAAAAAACAAAAAAAATTTTTTATATATAAGGAATAAGTTACAAAAATTCCTATAAAGTAAGAACAACAAACTTACAAAAATCATTCAGAATAATATTTAAAACAAAAGAAAATAAACAAAAATAAAATCAAGCAAAAACTGCTAAGACAAATACCTAAAATTATAATGAATTCAATGTATTCAAAAGAAAAAAAAAAAAAACTGAACTGGTATAAGAAAAAAAAAAAATATATGTATAAAGCAAATATACAACCAATGGCTAAAGCAAAACAATGTTAATCAACAAGAAAAAGAAAAAAGATGTCTTAAGATAATTAAAATGATCACAAGAAGAAAAGAAAAACAAACTAATGAAAAGTTAGAAATGATGAAATTAACAACAAAATAAATAAAAAACAATCAACTGTATGAGTAAATAACAATATATAGCAAAGGTACAGCGGAAGGAAGAATGAGTAAAAGGCTAAAATGATCGAAAAAAACCACTAAGTGGACAATCCCAAAAAATATTACTATTACAGTGGAACTTGGTTATTACGGCCTCGGCTGTTACGTCAACTCGGGTGTAGCGTTATTTTGTCATAAGTCCGGTCAAACTGATATCTTTAACATTATAAAAATTCCCCGTTTTAACGTCACTAAATATTGTACTACTCTGTTATAGCGTCAAAAATTTCTCAGATATTTTACTCTAAATTTCATATAAACGTATATATGTGCGCACGCTACGCCCATGGCTACAGACATACATTGTATGCAAGCGATAAGCACTGTAACAGGACCGCCGGCACCAGCCAGTGTCTGGCGACTGACATGTCTCCCCACACTCTCACCGGGTCAGTAGCACTGCGCGTCTCGAGGCTATTGTTCACGCTACGCTGTTACAGTATTTACTGTACAGTATTGTTTACATGTAGTCTCGTCTCTGTTTTTGGTTGTTATGGTTTCTGTATCTGCTCGTACTGTGACAGTTTCTTTTGTGTGTTTTATAACTTAAGTTTCGGTAGCCACTGTTTATAGAATTTTATACGTAGGTCTACATTTTTATACAGTAATCATGGCAAGTTCTAGTACAAAAAGAAAGGTTCTGTCTATTCAAGAGAAAGTACGTGTAATTAGATCATATGAAAGCGGACGTAAAATAGCTGATGTATGCCGTGAGTTTGGTTTAGTGAATTCTACTGTAGGTTCAATTTTAAAAAACAAGGACAAAATTTTAAAAAAATTTGAGGAAGATGGAGAAAAAATTTAAAAAATTAGGAAATGCGAACATGGTGATGTGGATGCAGCATTATTGAAATGGTTCAAACAGTGTCGATGTTCAGATATTCCTGTGAGTGGACCAATTCTGAAAGAGAAAACTACAGAATTCGGAAAATTGTTTGGTATTGATTTTACATGCTCCAACGGATGGCTAGATCGATTTAAGGCCCGACACTTGATTTCCTTTGCAAAAATTTGTGGTGAGGCAAAATGCGTAGATCTGAACGTTACAGGCGATTGGGTGCGTAACACTTGGCCAGAAATTAGACGATCATATAAAGATGAAGACATCTTTAATGGAGATAAAGCCGGAATTTTTTATAAATTAACTCCAGATAAGACTTTCAAATTTAAAAATGAAAAGTGCGTTGGTGGGAAGCTCTCTAAACAAAGAGTTACAGTTTTTGTTTGTGCGAACATGACGGGAACCGAAAAAAGGAAACTTTTAGTTATCGGAAAAAGTTTGCATCCTAGATGTTTTAAAAACATCAAAAAACTTCCTGTAAGTTACACTGCCAACAAAAAAGCGTGGATGACTTCTAGTATTTTTGAAGATGAACTAAGAAAGTGGGATAAAGAACTGTCATCGAAAAACAGAAAAATTCTACTTCTAGTTGACAACTGTGCAGCCCATCCAAAGTTAAATTTGACAAACATTAATCTGGTCTTCTTACCGGCCAACTGTACGAGTGTCCTGCAACCTATGGACCAAGGCGTCATTAGAAG
This sequence comes from Magicicada septendecula, assembly GCA_034769895.1. Classification (NCBI taxonomy): domain Eukaryota; kingdom Metazoa; phylum Arthropoda; class Insecta; order Hemiptera; family Cicadidae; genus Magicicada; species Magicicada septendecula. The sequence continues at coordinate 1,257,045,262 of CM068367.1, forward strand.
CCTAAAGTGTCACTACTGCAAGCAACTTTAAAAAAAAAATTTTCTGTATGGACACGGCGCAACCTGCCACAATTTCACTCTTAGATGCAATACAATTCCTAGACGACTCTTGGAAGAGTGTAACACAGAAGACGATAGCAAAATGCTTTAGTAAAGCACAACTCGTACATGAAAATTTACCCGATGATGACGAAGACAACGACTTGCTGCTCTCGGAGTGGATTAAGAAATTCGACGTAAATGAATTTGGAAATGAACTTGATTCCTATGCATCAGTGGATGACCAAGTAGAAACATTCCAAGTGTTGAGTGACGCAGAAATTATCGCGGAAGTAAAAAACATTGAAGCAGAAGATAGTGTTGAAGAAGATGCTGAGCAAGAGGAGGATGCCGACATCGTTTGTCCGACAGTATAGGAAGCAATGAGAGCTGCCAAAACTCTTTCACGATTTTACTGCTTTAGAGAGACGTCTGACGACACGTTCAATGCAGTGCAGCATCTCCACAGCACAACAGAAAGAATTTATTTTTCAGAAAGGAGCGTTCAAAAGAAAATTACGGATTACTTTCGACAGCAAGCCTAAATGTAAGTTACCTGTACTTTCTTTTTGATCTTTTAAAATTTTCTTCATGCTGTTTGTATAAATGAAATGCAGTTTTTAAACTTTAGAATAAATATCACGAATAATGTTAATAATGCAAAGATCTTTTTTTTTATTTCTCCTTCCTTACTAGTGATTAAAAAGGGTCTTTTATAACGACTCTTATGTAACGTCACTCGGACATAACGTCATTATTTTTTTGGTCCCTTCAATGACGTTATAACCAAGTTCCACTGTATTATGAAAGTCACAAGATGACAAAAAAGGTATTTCAGATTGACTGAGAATAGGTCCAGCAATCAAATTCACTGAGCAGAGATGATGTTCCTCTGGTCTCAGAAAAATGAGTAGTAATGGAAGAAACCAGCTACTAAAAGTTAGGGAAAAAATTATATAAAGGGGAGAACGCACTAATGGAAATAAATAAAAACCGATCTAAATAAAAAGGAGTGAATCAAGTAAGAATAGAAATAAGAAGGAAGAAACAAACAAGAAAGAAAAGGAAAAAATAATATATAACTGATAATTTCATAAAAAACTATGCTAGTGTTTTACCAAAATGATCAATTTTGAAGGAGAGGCATTATGTTACAACACAAATAAGCCACCCCAATACCAGGGATAAAAAAGATGAATCTGAATATAAAGAAAATAAAATGACGATGACATGACCTAACCCAAGTGATTGACCAAACAAAAAGGAGAAGGGAAAACGAAACCAAACAAGAATAAAACCGATCGAAGAAAGTGGATAACTCCATACAACCAAATGAAATAAAACCAAATGAGAAGGGGAAAATGAAACAAAATAATATGAAGGTGAAGAAGGAAAATGAACATGAAACTAACCAAGTATAAAGGAAATAAAGTGAAACCGAATGAGAAAACACGGACAAATAATATAGAATACACTCAAAAGTAATATTGGAAACGAACCCAATAACTAACCAATACCCAGAATAATTATTATTATCAATTGAAAAATGAATGTTAATGATTTGATAAAACCTAATAACGTAATGTGAAAAAATAAAAGTACACTAACCCAAGAATTAGAGTTAGATGTAACAAAAAACTCTATAACGACATAAACTTATTAATAATGAAAATCATATTTGTAATGAGAGAGATAGTGAGAATATAAAATCAACTAAGTGACAAAGAAAAAGTAATTATAGGGATTACCCACTAATGAACACTTAATATAAACATTTAAGGAGTGCAAAAGTGAAAGTGTAAAGCCCCAAATTAATTAGAAACAATATTAATAGGAAAAAACACTTAATAATCAATAAACAAACTCGAAATGATTAATAGTGAACCACATTAATAATTAATAATGTTATTAATGATAGTATTAGATGTAAACACTTAATAATATGAAGTGAACACTGAAGAGTGATGGTGACATTATTATTAAAATAAGAAGCTTATTAATAATAAAATTAAGTTAAATTGTATACACTAGTGTTTAAAAAGGGAGAATCCCGTGAAAGGTAAACAATTGGTGTTACCATGGATTGAAGATAGAGATTATGTAGAAATAAGGAATTAGAAATAAAATCAATAAACACCCAAGTTGTAAGGGATAATTAAATGAATAAGTTTAAAAGGAGTGATGATGTTTATCACCCACAAAATAATAAGAAATGAAATGAATTGTAAACAAACATTACATAATAACTGTTAAAAATTGTTTAATTCAATTTATGAATAGGATATGGCTGGAGAAATTGTACAGACCATAGGCCTAGATGTTATGTTTTGATAGTAAGTAATAGCCATATTGTTAACAAGGCCGAAATAGATAAATAAGAAGTTGAAACAATACAGTTCTAACTACACTAGAAAATCAGTTATGTAAAAAAATAATAGAAACATAAAAATAGGATAAAAACAGACCCAAAACATACCAACAAATAAACCAATCAATTATCATAACAAAACAAAACACATTAGAGTAAATGAGATATAATCTGTATAAAATAAGTAAATATAATCAATGGCTGATTAGGCCTATGAAATGCCTAACTGCCAAAAAACAAATAACTGCAAATTGTATAAAATCAATAATGAATTTAACAAATCCAAGGCGAGTAACCAGCCAAGGGTAATTTGTAAATCATATTAAAAGAAAAATGTTAGAATAAGGACTTAAATTAAAAAAGAAATGTAATTAACAAATAGTGACATAATTGTACAAACGTTAATATCTTATAGAACCCAACCTTATGGGGTATCAAAACAATCTTTGAAAGGAAATAATAACAGTAGTGGTAATATTTAATATGTAGGGAGGAAGACAGAAGAATATAAGCAATCAGAAGATATATAGCTATTTTGAATAATAATTCAAATTTGATAACAATGGTAATAAGACAAGATTAACCAATCAGAATTAACATGTAACCATGACAACAGGCTGTTGGTTACGAATTTTCCGTTAATTTATAGTACTCTCAAAGTGACGCTCGTCAAGATTAGATGCCAAATATTGAATGACCTAAATTTTCATTTTAAAATTATAAAAAGTAATCTAAATTCAAAAACGTGAACCAGTAAGAAGAAGACGGACAATAATGTTTAACTGATGTCAAGGACCATTTTACCTGAGAATTAAATGAAAAAAATAACTTCAACTAACATGAAAAAGACGCAAGACATACTTAAGCCCCAAGATTATTGAAAACTGAATACGATTGCAGCCCGATTACATTACAACTGAACGACTGTTTATCCCAAGTCGTCTGATTTGATAAGTATAATTAAATTACCCAATTTCCTGAAATAAACTCACTTTAAATATTTCTCACAGTTATCTGAACTCTCACTATAAACTGAATATAATTTCTTTCAAAGATTATGTAAGATAAACAAACACTGAAAATTGATTAATTAAGGAAATAACCTAGCATTACATTGCGAACTTTTGAAACACACTTTACTACACTGCAGTAACAAATTGTAGCTACACTTTATATTATTTAAGTACAAATAATGTAAGGTAGTGTACTTTTTTATTGTAAACATAAGGAATATTTTTCTCATAATCAAAAGAACTCCCGACTTTGAACGAAATAATTGTAAAACAACAAACACAGTCGCCATACTTGACTAGACGATTCGTTCAAAATCGATTTTGCAAACCCTAGAGAAATTGTCTCATATAATCTGTCGGTGCAAAATTTATTGAATAATCAAATATAATTTTCTTGTCAACTGAATAATTACTAATCAAACATTAAAGAAACTAGTACAGAGTGTAACCATTGTTTTTATTTCATAGGGAAATGTGTTGTATAATTTGTGCATTTTAGCGAACTTCCAGAATTGACGGCCAGCGCTAACGCTGCAACTCGACTCACTACCTGCTTGATTCAATAGGTCGTGCGAAGGCGGGAACAAATTCGAATACTCCCGGCCGTCATAGCTGAAAACAATTTTGTCACATTATTCATTAATTTAATTGTTTTAGATAAACAATTTGGCGCCACCCGGGATTATTAAACCCCTATGAACAAACAGGTAAGGTTTCCACTCACGTTGTACTGGTAATTTGAAACATCCCTGCGGACTTCGTTAGCGAAAAAAATTTGAAGTAATGACACCAGTGTGAGGCGAACACACTACATATACACTTTTAACAGAGACGATTACATTAACGCGTTACAGATTGGCTTCCATCGCGGGGCTCGAACAATACAGTCGTCATCATCACCCGTTACAAATTGGCGACCAACTGGTGAGGCTAGAAAAGAAGACTAGCGGTGATTATGAGACATTCCATGGTTACAAGATATCAAGCAAAGAAAGGAACTGAAGGTACCGACCAAGAAGAAATGGAAGAGATTGAAGAAATGATCGGGGAAATGATCGCAGAGGATACCCAAGGGGACCAACCGGAAGACCCAACCCAACCAGAACCGTAAGTGGAAGGAACAGTCGGGGACCAACCCGACAAACCAACCCAATCAATGGACGCACATTTCCAAGAAATTATGAGAATTATGGTGGAACAGTTAACAGAAACCAGGAGAAAACTGAGGAAAATTTTAGAAAACGAAGGAGGAAACTAATGGAAAAATAGACAAAAATAATGAAAAAATAGACAAAATGAAGGGAGAAATAAACAAAAATTTCGATGAAAAAATAGACAAAATGGAGAAAAAACTTAATGAAAATTCGAGGAAACAGAACGAGATTTTAAGAGAAGATATTGAGACATTGAACGACAAAATTGAAGGAAATAATGAAACATTGAAGCAGCAGATAAATGAAAAAAATGGAGGAACACAGTGATACTTTGTGGAAGAACCAAGAAGCTCTACAACAGTGATTGACGGAGGACATTCAAAAAAGAAATGAAGAACTGAAGGAAGAATTGAGGGGACAGTTGAAGGAGGACCATGAGAAAAACAAGGAAGAATTAAAATCTCAATTAGAACAACAGTTGGAGGGATACTGTGAAGATATCAAAAAGAAGGTCTCCGAAACTAATGAAAAAATAAAAACAACCAATGAAACTATAGTAAAGGCCCAAGAAGAAATCATAAGCAAAATTAAAACAGTCGAGGACGACGGAAAGAACCGAATAGAGAACTCCACATAACAACCACAGTAGAATTCCAAATAAATAAACAGGAGGTGCTCAAGAAGCTGGAGGAGAGGCACAAAGAAATACAAAATGATATCAGTGATCGTGTGGAAAGAGTATACACCACCATCAATAAGGTCGACTGACAGACCCAAGAGAATAAAGAGAAGATACAAGGAATCAGTCAAAGAGAGAGGCAGATGCAGGAAGAACTGGATGCACTGACGGAGAAGCCTTGTCATAACACTCACGTTATCACCAACGAAAACAGAGAAATAATAAACTTTCGGAGTTACAGACGTAATCCCATCGAATTCCTAAAGAGAGTGGAAGAACTCATCGAAAAGAACGAGAAACTAGATGGACGACGGTAAGGAGCCTTATTGACAAAATGTTTAAAGACACTCATGACAATTGGTGGACGGCCACTCGACCGGAGATCAACTGTACCCAGGAATTCAAGGCACAATTCCGTGAAAAATATTGGTCCGAATCCACACAAAATGTCGTAAGGAATGACATAAGCAATGGGAGATATGAACCGCAGGCGGGACACACACTAACTTCTTACTTCTTAGGGAAGGTACGTTTGGCTAGGAATCTCGAACCAAGAATACCTGAAGAATCATTAGTAATACAGCTGGGTTATCACTACGAGGACGCCATACAAAGGGCCAGGAGACAAGGACAGATTAAAACCATCTAGGGAATGGCAAGTTTGTTAGAGGACCATGAAAACGACGGTCAGTACAAAAGAAACCGACTGGTGAACCAAAGGTACAACAGGTGGGATGAATATAATAACGTGCCTAATTACAACCTGTCTCACAACAACACCCAAAACAATAACTGGAACAATATGAACCGGAATAACAACAACTATCAAGGTGACCAGCCGTACAACAGGAATCAACAAAATTACCATCCAAATAACCAGCCGTTTAACAGAGACCAACAGAATTATAATCCGGGTAACCAGCCGAATAACAGGAAAATCAAAACAACCATCCTGCTAACAATAACAGAGGAGCAGATCAGAACCAACGTCTGAATGGCCACCCCAATAATAGTAACTATTATGGCAACCGTTACAACCCGAATTACCAGTACAATGGGGGAACCGGTAGTAACCAAAATAGAGGTGAGATTAGACGCCAGGTGAATTTCATTAATGGGAGGAGACAACCTAACCATAGGAGGTATTGTCCGAACACGCAGACAAACTCTTGGTATAATAACTCCAATACAAATAACAATCAGTTCCCAGAAAATAGAACCATGGAAGCGCCAAGGAACCAAATAAGCGATCAACAAGGACCGATCAGTGAGACGGCGGACCAGTCCACTAGTCTGGCCATCAATACACAACAACCTTTAAACTAAAGAGGTCAGTGAAAAACCGAATATACCCTTCTCATGACCAATCACTTGGGTTGATACGACGAACGACATCAAGAAATAAACACAAAGTTATAACAATAATATCAAACAACTACCTCAAGAATATCAGAGAAGAACTTCTAGAAGAAGAAGCTAACCATCTACCTAAAACAAACAGTGAAATCGTACACATAAAGGCTACCATCAACGGAACTATTACAATAATCATGATCGACACGGGATCTAATATCTCTTTAATAAATCAACCAGAGCTAGAACGAATACAAGCTAACTCACAGATACCAATCCCCACTCTACCGATAAATAATATTATCATAATTGGTGCCACAGGCAAGCAAAATAAATCGATAAGAAATCAAGTTTCCTTAGAATTGGACAATCAGAACACAACCATACCTATTGTGTTTCTTGTAGCAAATGGACTGCCATTTAATATGCTTATAGGCTGCGACGTGTTGAGACAACATTCGGCAGTCATCAACTTGCAAAAAGGAGTAGTATTGCTGACTTCTGAAAGGGGAATATGGTCTGCGAATATTATAAACTGTAACCCTACACCAACAGCTTTGAATCAGGATCCAGGATTAAAAAGTTACTATTGCCAAACACATGAACCGTGAATCATTATGGCCGATGAGGAAGGTAGAGATTTATGGGAACGGAAAATAGAGGAAATAAGAACTTTCCAAGGAGAACGATCTAAACAAGAGATAACGAAGAAACAAGCTGAAAATCTTATAGCAATTTACAACACATACCAACACGTTTTCTCCAATACTCCAGGCAAGGTCAAGGGGTACCAATGCAAGATCAAATTCCGTGAACCAGTAGACTTCCACAGAAAATCTTATCCCATAGCCTACTCCCTAAAAAATGAAGTCAGAACAGAAATCAACAGAATGATGGAGGAGGACATCATTGAGTATAGCCAATCTCCATACACAAGTCCTATAGTAGCTATACCCAAAAAGAATGGTAAGGTACGGATCTGTTTAGACGCCCGAGAGATCAACAAAATGATTATAAATGACTGAACTTCACCGGGAAAAATTGAAGAAATTTTAAAAAGATTTCATGGCACCAAATACATAAGTACCTGGGATACTGTATGTGGGTACTGGCAGGTGGAGCTACACCCACACAGTAGACAATACATGGCTTTTATATTCGACGGAAGAAACTACCAATTTAAGAGGTTACCTTTCGGCCTCATCATCTCCGTCGCAGTGTTCGTCAAATGCATGGACCAAGTCTTAGGTCAAGCAGCTCTGCAGTTCACAACAGTATATGTGGACGACCTGCTAATAACATCTTCAGACTGGGACGAGCACTGTGAACAAATCGAGCAAGTATTAAAAAAGTTATCCCATAATAACATTACACTAAAATTGGATAAATCGAAGTTTATAGCCAACAAAGTCAAATTCCTAGGATTCAACTTAACCGAACAGGGAATATCTCCATCCCAAGAAAAAGTTGAAGCTATTCAAAAATTCCCCACACCAAAAAATAAGAAGCAATTACAGTCCTTCTTAGGTATATGCAATTATTATAGAAAATTTCAAACTAATTACTCATATCTTACCGCAAAATTTTCAAAACAACTCTCAGCAAAAGACAAATGGACTTGGGGAACTGAGCAGGAAGAAGTATTAGCACTAATCAAACAAAAATTTCTAGAAACTGTAATACTACATCACCCCAACTTTGAACAACCCTTCTTTATGAATTGCGACGCCAGCGACGTCAGTCTAGGCGCAGAATTATATCAAGAGGATAAGGATGGAAACCACCTGGTCATTAGTTTTGCAAGCAGGATACTAAACAGTTGCGAACGTAACTACAACGTTACAGAAAAAGAACTACTCAGCATAGTATTCGCATGCGGGAAGTTCAGAACCTATATCTTAGGATATCCCATTACAGTCAGAAGTGACCATAAGTCTATATCATTTTTAAAACAATGCAAATTGAGTCATGGCAGACTTACACGTTGGATACTCGCTCTACAAGAGTACCATATTACGTGGGAGTATATTCCAGGCCGGAAGAACGTAGCGGCTGATGTTTTGTCCAGAATAAATGTAGAAAACCAAACATTTGAAGGAGAAAAGGAGAAGATCGCCAAAGTGTATTACATATTAAAGGATAGGAAGGACCTGGAAGATATTGTAAGCGAAATAGTGCTACAGCAGAAGCAAGACACCAACATCTTAAACATACGAAGAAGACTGTTGGAATCTGAGGAAATTATAAATAACTTTTATTGCATACACTAAGATATACTATTCGTTAAAACCAAAAGGAACCAAGGAATATGGAAAATAGTAGTTCCAAACTCAATAGAAAACAAAATAATTAAAGATTACCATGTCAGATACGGACACATGGGAACACTAAAAATGGTAAAAGCATTAGAGGAAGAAATGTTCATAAAAGGTATAACTAAAAAGGTAAATAAAAACATTAAAACCTGCACAATATGTCAGATGATCAAAACGAATAATGAGAGAAAGGATGGAACGATGATACCCATCACTTCAAACGCCAAACTGGAAAAGGTGTTTCTCGACATATGTAGACCATTCCCACGTAGCGGAGGGAGACAGATACAAGTACATAGTGATTCTATTGGACCATTACACCAAGTTATACGCTATAAACAGAGCAACAACAAATAAAATATTAGACATCATAAAAAATAAATACATTACAGAAATTGGAAAACCATACATGATAATAACAGACCACGGAACACAATTCAAAGGGAAAAAGTGGAAGGAGGAACTATTAAAATTAAACATAAAAACATATAAAATATCTGTATACCACCCTAGCAGTAACCCCGCAGAAAGAGTGTTAAGAGAGGTGGCACGTATTTTAAGAACATATTGCAATGATAATCAAAAGGAATGGCAGAAATATTTAACTTCAACCGAAGTATTTTTGAATATAAGTTACCACCATTTTATTGAGAACACCCCATATTTAATGATGTTTGGAAGAAAACCCCATAGAGAGATACAGGAATTAATAGAATTTCCGAACAACCCAGAAGACCCGTATGATGAAAACAAATGGTACAGCCGAATCATGGAGAAAATCGAGAAACAAAAAGCAAAATATTCTCAAAACCAACTTAAGATAATTAAATATAACGAAGGAGAAAGAGTATTAATAAAAAACCGTGAACTACCCAGTACGATTGAAGGTATAACAAAGAAACTGTTATTATTATATATAGGACCTTATGTCATCACCAAGGACAATGGTAACAATACTTATGAAATAAGTAACATAACCACCAAAAAGATAAAAGGAGTGTATAATCAAGCTTCTATAAAAAAGTTTTACGAAGAAAAATAACCTATAATAAACAAATAAAGAAATACCAAAATTCAAAAATTATGTAAGAACAACTTACAACAATATTTCGATGACATATGAGGCATAATATAAAAATATTAAAAGAAGGAATAAGTTACAAAAATTCCTATAAAGTAAGATCACCTTACCAAAATGTATAAATAACATATAAAGAAAAAACAAAAAAAAATTTTTATATATAAGGAATAAGTTACAAAAATTCCTATAAAGTAAGAACAACAAACTTACAAAAATCATTCAGAATAATATTTAAAACAAAAGAAAATAAACAAAAATAAAATCAAGCAAAAACTGCTAAGACAAATACCTAAAATTATAATGAATTCAATGTATTCAAAAGAAAAAAAAAAAAACTGAACTGGTATAAGAAAAAAAAAAATATATGTATAAAGCAAATATACAACCAATGGCTAAAGCAAAACAATGTTAATCAACAAGAAAAAGAAAAAAGATGTCTTAAGATAATTAAAATGATCACAAGAAGAAAAGAAAAACAAACTAATGAAAAGTTAGAAATGATGAAATTAACAACAAAATAAATAAAAAACAATCAACTGTATGAGTAAATAACAATATATAGCAAAGGTACAGCGGAAGGAAGAATGAGTAAAAGGCTAAAATGATCGAAAAAAACCACTAAGTGGACAATCCCAAAAAATATTACTATTACAGTGGAACTTGGTTATTACGGCCTCGGCTGTTACGTCAACTCGGGTGTAGCGTTATTTTGTCATAAGTCCGGTCAAACTGATATCTTTAACATTATAAAAATTCCCCGTTTTAACGTCACTAAATATTGTACTACTCTGTTATAGCGTCAAAAATTTCTCAGATATTTTACTCTAAATTTCATATAAACGTATATATGTGCGCACGCTACGCCCATGGCTACAGACATACATTGTATGCAAGCGATAAGCACTGTAACAGGACCGCCGGCACCAGCCAGTGTCTGGCGACTGACATGTCTCCCCACACTCTCACCGGGTCAGTAGCACTGCGCGTCTCGAGGCTATTGTTCACGCTACGCTGTTACAGTATTTACTGTACAGTATTGTTTACATGTAGTCTCGTCTCTGTTTTTGGTTGTTATGGTTTCTGTATCTGCTCGTACTGTGACAGTTTCTTTTGTGTGTTTTATAACTTAAGTTTCGGTAGCCACTGTTTATAGAATTTTATACGTAGGTCTACATTTTTATACAGTAATCATGGCAAGTTCTAGTACAAAAAGAAAGGTTCTGTCTATTCAAGAGAAAGTACGTGTAATTAGATCATATGAAAGCGGACGTAAAATAGCTGATGTATGCCGTGAGTTTGGTTTAGTGAATTCTACTGTAGGTTCAATTTTAAAAAACAAGGACAAAATTTTAAAAAAATTTGAGGAAGATGGAGAAAAAATTTAAAAAATTAGGAAATGCGAACATGGTGATGTGGATGCAGCATTATTGAAATGGTTCAAACAGTGTCGATGTTCAGATATTCCTGTGAGTGGACCAATTCTGAAAGAGAAAACTACAGAATTCGGAAAATTGTTTGGTATTGATTTTACATGCTCCAACGGATGGCTAGATCGATTTAAGGCCCGACACTTGATTTCCTTTGCAAAAATTTGTGGTGAGGCAAAATGCGTAGATCTGAACGTTACAGGCGATTGGGTGCGTAACACTTGGCCAGAAATTAGACGATCATATAAAGATGAAGACATCTTTAATGGAGATAAAGCCGGAATTTTTTATAAATTAACTCCAGATAAGACTTTCAAATTTAAAAATGAAAAGTGCGTTGGTGGGAAGCTCTCTAAACAAAGAGTTACAGTTTTTGTTTGTGCGAACATGACGGGAACCGAAAAAAGGAAACTTTTAGTTATCGGAAAAAGTTTGCATCCTAGATGTTTTAAAAACATCAAAAAACTTCCTGTAAGTTACACTGCCAACAAAAAAGCGTGGATGACTTCTAGTATTTTTGAAGATGAACTAAGAAAGTGGGATAAAGAACTGTCATCGAAAAACAGAAAAATTCTACTTCTAGTTGACAACTGTGCAGCCCATCCAAAGTTAAATTTGACAAACATTAATCTGGTCTTCTTACCGGCCAACTGTACGACTGTCCTGCAACCTATGGACCAAGGCGTCATTAGAAGACTAAAGTGTCACTACCGCAAGCAACTTTAAAAAAAAAATTTTCTGTATGGACACGGCGCAACCTGCCACAATTTAACTTCTAGATGCAATACAATTCCTAGACGACTCTTGGAAGAGTGTAACACAGAAGACGATAGCAAAATGCTTTAGTAAAGCACAACTCGTACATGAAAATTTACCCGATGATGACGAAGACGACGACTTGCTGCTCTCGGAGTGGATTAAGAAATTCGACGTAAATGAATTTGGAAATGAACTTGATTCCTATGCATCAGTGGATGACCAAGTAGAAACATTCCAAGTGTTGAGTGACGCAGAAATTATCGCGGAAGTAAAAAACATTGAAGCAGAAGATAGTGTTGAAGAAGATGCTGAGCAAGAGGAGGATGCCGACATCGTTTGTCCGACAGTATAGGAAGCAATGAGAGCTGCCAAAACTCTTTCACGATTTTACTGCTTTAGAGAGACGTCTGACGACACGTTCAATGCAGTGCAGCATCTCCACAGCACAACAGAAAGAATTTATTTTTCAGAAAGGAGCGTTCAAAAGAAAATTACGGATTACTTTCGACAGCAAGCCTAAATGTAAGTTACCTGTACTTTCTTTTTGATCTTTTAAAATTTTCTTCATGCTGTTTGTATAAATGAAATGCAGTTTTTAAACTTTAGAATAAATATCACGAATAATGTTAATAATGCAAAGATCTTTTTTTTTATTTCTCCTTCCTTACTAGTGATTAAAAAGGGTCTTTTATAACGACTCTTATGTAACGTCACTCGGACATAACGTCATTATTTTTTTGGTCCCTTCAATGACGTTATAACCAAGTTCCACTGTATTATGAAAGTCACAAGATGACAAAAAAGGTATTTCAGATTGACTGAGAATAGGTCCAGCAATCAAATTCACTGAGCAGAGATGATGTTCCTCTGGTCTCAGAAAAATGAGTAGTAATGGAAGAAACCAGCTACTAAAAGTTAGGGAAAAAATTATATAAAAGGGAGAACGCACTAATGGAAATAAATAAAAACCGATCTAAATAAAAAGTAGTGAATCAAGTAAGAATAGAAATAAGAAGGAAGAAACAAACAAGAAAGAAAAGGAAAAAATAATATATAACTGATAATTTCATAAAAAACTATGCTAGTGTTTTACCAAAATGATCAATTTTGAAGGAGAGGCATTATGTTACAACACAAATAAGCCACCCCAATACCAGGGATAAAAAAGATGAATCTGAATATAAAAAAGTAATTCGTATAAAATAAAATGTTTAATATAAAGAAAATAAAATGACGATGACATGACCTAACCCAAGTGATTGACCAAACAAAAAGGAGAAGGGAAAACGAAACCAAACAAGAATAAAACCGATCGAAGAAAGTGGATAACTCCATACAACCAAATGAAATAAAACCAAATGAGAAGGGGAAAATGAAACAAAATAATATGAAGGTGAAGAAGGAAAATGAACATGAAACTAACCAAGTATAAAGGAAATAAAGTGAAACCGAATGAGAAAACACGGACAAATAATATAGAATACACTCAAAAGTAATATTGGAAACGAACCCAATAACTAACCAATACCCAGAATAATTATTATTATCAATTGAAAAGTGAATGTTAATGATTTGATAAAACCTAATAACGTAATGTGAAAAAATAAAAGTACACTAACCCAAGAATTAGAGTTAGATGTAACAAAAAACTCTATAACGACATAAACTTATTAATAATGAAAATCATATTTGTAATGAGAGAGATAGTGAGAATATAAAATCAACTAAGTGACAAAGAAAAAGTAATTATAGGGATTACCCACTAATAAACACTTAATATAAACATTTAAGGAGTGCAAAAGTGAAAGTGTAAAGCCCCAAATTAATTAGAAACAATATTAATAGGAAAAAACACTTAATAATCAATAAACAAACTCGAAATGATTAATAGTGAACCACATTAATAATTAATAATGTTATTAATGATAGTATTAGATGTAAACACTTAATAATATGAAGTGAACACTGAAGAGTGATGGTGACATTATTATTAAAATAAGAAGCTTATTAATAATAAAATTAAGTTAAATTGTATACACTAGTGTTTAAAAAGGGAGAATCCCGTGAAAGGTAAACAATTGGTGTTACCATGGATTGAAGATAGAGATTATGTAGAAATAAGGAATTAGAAATAAAATCAATAAACACCCAAGTTGTAAGGGATAATTAAATGAATAAGTTTAAAAGGAGTGATGATGTTTATCACCCACAAAATAATAAGAAATGAAATGAATTGTAAACAAACATTACATAATAACTGTTAAAAATTGTTTAATTCAATTTATGAATAGGATATGGCTGGAGAAATTGTACAGACCATAGGCCTAGATGTTATGTTTTGATAGTAAGTAATAGCCATATTGTTAACAAGGCCGAAATAGATAAATAAGAAGTTGAAACAATACAGTTCTAACTACACTAGAAAATCAGTTATGTAAAAAAATAATAGAAACATAAAAATAGGATAAAAACAGACCCAAAACATACCAACAAATAAACCAATCAATTATCATAACAAAACAAAACACATTAGAGTAAATGAGATATAATCTGTATAAAATAAGTAAATATAATCAATGGCTGATTAGGCCTATGAAATGCCTAACTGCCAAAAAACAAATAACTGCAAATTGTATAAAATCAATAATGAATTTAACAAATCCAAGGCGAGTAACCAGCCAAGGGTAATTTGTAAATCATATTAAAAGAAAAATGTTAGAATAAGGACTTAAATTAAAAAAGAAATGTAATTAACAAATAGTGACATAATTGTACAAACGTTAATATCTTATAGAACCCAACCTTATGGGGTATCAAAACAATCTTTGAAAGGAAATAATAACAGTAGTGGTAATATTTAATATGTAGGGAGGAAGACAGAAGAATATAAGCAATCAGAAGATATATAGCTATTTTGAATAATAATTCAAATTTGATAACAATGGTAATAAGACAAGATTAACCAATCAGAATTAACATGTAACCATGACAACAGGCTGTTGGTTACGAATTTTCCGTTAATTTATAGTACTCTCAAAGTGACGCTCATCAAGATTAGATGCCAAATATTGAATGACCTAAATTTTCATTTTAAACTTATAAAAAGTAATCTAAATTCAAAAACGTGAACCAGTAAGAAGAAGACGGACAATAATGTTTAACTGATGTCAAGGACCATTTTACCTGAGAATTAAATGAAAAAAATAACTTCAACTAACATGAAAAAGACGCAAGACATACTTAAGCCCCAAGATTATTGAAAACTGAATACGATTGCAGCCCGATTACATTACAACTGAACGACTGTTTATCCCAAGTCGTCTGATTTGATAAGTATAATTGAATTACCCAATTTCCTGAAATAAACTCACTTTAAATATTTCTCACAGTTATCTGAACTCTCACTATAAACTGAATATAATTTCTTTCAAAGATTATGTAAGATAAACAAACACTGAAAATTGATTAATTAAGGAAATAACCTAGCATTACATTGCGAACTTTTGAAACACACTTTACTACACTGCAGTAACAAATTGTAGCTACACTTTATATTATTTAAGTACAAATAATGTAAGGTAGTGTACTTTTTTATTGTAAACATAAGGAATATTTTTCTCATAATCAAAAGAACTCCCGACTTTGAACGAAATAATTGTAAAACAACAAACACAGTCGCCATACTTGACTAGACGATTCGTTCAAAATCGATTTCGCAAACCCTAGAGAAATTGTCTCATATAATCTGTCGGTGCAAAATTTATTGAATAATCAAATATAATTTTCTTGTCAACTGAATAATTACTAATCAAACATTAAAGAAACTAGTACAGAGTGTAACCATTGTTTCTATTTCATAGGGAAATGTGTTGTATAATTTGTGCATTTTAGCGAACTTCCAGAATTGACGGCCAGCGCTAACGCTGCAACTCGACTCACTACCTGCTTGATTCAATAGGTCGTGCGAAGGCGGGAACAAATTCGAATACTCCCGGCCGTCATAGCTGAAAACAATTTTGTCACATTATTCATTAATTTAATTGTTTTAGGTAAACAATTTGGCGCCACCCGGGATTATTAAACCCCTATGAACAAACAGGTAAGGTTTCCACTCACGTTGTACTGGTAATTTGAAACATCGCTGCGGACTTCGTTAACGAAAAAAATTTGAAGTAACGACACCAGTGTGAGGCGAACACACTACATATACACTTTTAACAGAGACGACTACATTTACATGTTACAATATTGGTAACAAAACACTGTTCCCCACCAAAAGTACAAGTTGATTACTTAAAATGCAAATAAATCATAACAACCTTACAATAAAATACAAGTTACACACACAAGAATACTTTATTATTAACTCCTAACTCAATCCCTTTTTTTTTTCTTACAACCCCCCTAATCCTTTAACCCCTGATACCCGTTACAATTTGCTGTGTTCTGCACTAGGCGTCTTGGCCATCGCCGGCCTCATCCTAGCCGTAAACCACATCTCCCTCGTGGCCTGTAACTTGGTCACCCCCCATCCACACTCACTATGACCCCACCTGGACTGCAGCGCCCAGTTGCTTCCACAAGGACTGATGCGGAAGAGGTGGACATTTTTTTCTTTTATTCCACCCCATCCTTGCTTCGGCGTTACAATAAAATTCAGTATTACCTACCTACTAATAATGATTAATACACCCCTAATGGACTACTACCCCTATATGGGTGAAAATAGCCCTGTTCCAAAAATTGGTAGATTCCCCTACAAATAACCCCCCAACTAAATTTAACAAACCACCGGGTTAACAAAACAAAAGGAAACCATAAGCCGGTTATAACAATTAAAATTTATGATTTGCTATAATTAACTACTTTCACGGTCATGATCCGGTGAGATCATGACCGCACTTAGGTGGGGAATCTACAATTAAACATATAACACAGGTTTGTCATTTATACCAGGTTACATCATCAGTTGTATACACAACTTGTTTTACAAATACTACCTCAGCATCAACATAAACATTTCCTTCTGGAATTCCAATAGAGTTTACAAATCTGACCACTTTAGCTTCAATTTTCAATCTGAACAAATATTTTAATCGTTTCGTTTTAATCAGTTACTATTTATGTTACCATTCAAATCAAAATAAATTTAAATTCATTACTGACATTCATGTTGTAAATTAATTTCATTCCTACTCAAATTTAATTTCATTACCTCATTTGTTCAAAACAGTTTCAGTTACTTTAATTACATTGTATTCAAAATGATTCTAGGTTGTTTAATTTGTTTAGTTTCGCCTTGGCGTTTCAATAAAGTATACAGACCTCATATTGTTTGGCTCAAATCTTTCCTTAAGTTCCTCAATGATTGCATTCTAACCCAAATATCTCTACTCATGGTCTAACATAGCAGGTACCATAAAATAATAGCTTAACCTTTAGGTTACATGCTTGTTTTATTTTAGAATTTTTACACAAATTATTTTTCTTTAACTACCTGTAAATAGAGCATATTTTATGTGTACAGAAGTATGGTCTATCGAGATACGATCGAAAATGAACAGAACCCATACGTCAATGAATGTGAACAACAACCCTTTTGGCAGCCCTAAATTCCTTACCTGCCCCCTTTTTGGAAATAAAAAACAAACCCCAACCGCCAATCTACGACCCCATCTCTATAGGCCATAATTCAGTTAGACTGTACGGAAAACTTGTTGTTTCGGTTTGTTTACTCAGCCAAAAAACTCCTCCACTGCCTACCTATTAAGGATGAGTTTACCACCCGCAAACAACACCGGTTTATAAACTTGAAGATTGCCTTAATGTGTTGTAATTTAGAATTAAGGCAACCGTTGGTCCGTGGGATGTGCCAATTTATGTACCTCTTTTTCTGCAATTCTTTAACCACTGACTTTAGGGGTCCCCCTCCCCGTTCTTTATACTATGTAAATTTCTAGTTTCTACCAATTTGGTAGGGAAAGACCATTGCTGTACCAACCCGCACAGAGGCTAGTTCCAACCATAGCCCGCCCCTAGAGTCCAAAATCCACGACCAGGGCTGGTAAGACCATGGCCGCCCGAAAATGGGGGAGGGTCCCTTCTGAAAACATATAGTACATATTAAAATTCACAAATTTTGGTTTCATGTTTACTGTGACCAATATCGCTTTAAATTCGTCGCATTGTGTGTACCCACTATTTCTCGTGTTGCTTGGTTCTGCAAGACATATGCGTTGTTCATCTTGATTTCTATCACTTCATATGGTCCCTCGTATAATAGAAAAAACTTCTTTATCTCTTTATCTTGCGCCCTGGAGAAATCATGCCTTCTTACTAGTACTAGCTGACCGATGTCATATCTAGTCCACTTACCCTTCATATCAAGGGTTTTCTCTTCTCTTCCTTAGTCAACAAGCTTTCATTCGCCAACCTAAGTTTTACATTAAATCAACTATATTAGTCTCTGGTGGATACTCAAATAATTGTTCCAAAATCCTTGGCAGACGTCTCCCTCTTACCAACTCGTAAGGTGTGAATCCCGTTGACTTGTGGGTTGTACAGTTCAGCCAGTCTTCAATCTTATGAACATATAATGGCCACTCACTATGTTTCACATGACAGTATGCTCTTAAAATCCGGCCTATCTCTCTCTCATGACTCTCTCCGCCTGATTTGATTGTGGATGATATACTGCGGTGTGTTTTGGGATGATTCCTTCCCACCCTAGAGTCTGACGCCACTTCCCACTGATGAACTGCGGTCCATGGTCGGATAGTATCACCTTAGGCTTTCCCACGTTGATCATGTAGTCGCATGTGATCTCGCTCAACACCTTACTCGTCGCTTGCTTCACACTATATAACCTTACATATTTGGAAAATGTATCAAGCACTACAAAGATATACATTACTCCGCCCCTACCCTTTGGCAATGGGCCATTATAAATCTATGGCTACTAGGTCAAATGGTTTTTCTACTTTGATATAATTTAACTCTCCTTCCAATCGATAATTTACTACCTTAGACTTTTGGCATAAATCACAACTTCGGATTATTTTCCTCACACGCCTCTCCATATTCTTAAATATACATGACTCTCTCAGTACACTCGCACACTTTTTTGCTCCAAAATGGCCATATCTACAATGACAATCCCATACTATTTTTTCTACCAACCCCTCTGGTATAACTAACCTCCAATCCCTTTAACTCCCCTCTACTTTTTTAAATAAACTCCCCTTGAAAACTTGAAAATACTGCCTGTAACCAAACTCATCTAAATCTGACTCTACACTTGTTATGATCTTGTTTAATTTAGCGTCTGCTCTCTGCATTGTGTTTATATCTTTGAGCTCCTCCCCAAAAAGTCTATCTTCCCTAGATAACCTATAAATTTTTATCTCTTTTATATCTCTACCCATTCTATTCCCCTCTGTATCTACCCATGATAATGTGTCAGGTACCCTATTTTCTACCCCTTTTATATATTCCCAAGAGAAATTATATTCTTGTAGAGCTAGTACCCACCTTGTTAGTAGACTGTGAGTCAGTTTGCACGTGTTCAGGAAAGATAACGCCTTGTGATCTGTCCGGATGATAGTACAACTCCCTAGCAGGTAGGTGCAGCACTTTCTTACGGCGAAGACTATACTCAACAATTCCTTTTCTGTAGTAGTATAATTCCATTCGGCTGCTAGCAAGGTCCGGCTGGTGAAAGCGATGGTGTGGTACTTCGTGTCTTCATCCTCCTGGTAAAGTTCGCTCCTAAGGCGATGTTGCTAGCGTCCGTCTGCAAGTAAAATTTTTGTTCAAAATTAGGGTGATTCATCATCATCATGTTTACAAACCTTTTCTTTATCTCATTAAACGTATCCCTCTCCGCTTCACCCCATTTCCACTGTTTGCCTTTTTGCAATGCTTTACTTAGTTTCACTGTTATGTGTGCATAGTTACGCTGGAATTTTCGATAGAAATTGCATAAACCTAAAAAACTCTGCAATTGTTTAATGTTTTTCGGTTCAGGGAACTTCATTATGGATTCTACTTTGTCTGGGTTAGCTCGTATGCCCTCTGGTGTAATGATAAACCCCCCAAAATGTATTTCTTTCTACAAAAAACTCGACTTTTCCCAATTTACTGTCAATCCCCCTTGATATAATTTAATTAACACATACTCTATATGCTCTAGGTGTTCCTTGAAAGTCCTCGACGCTATTAATATGTCGTCTACATAAATCGTTAAAAAATCTAAATTTTTTGGTTGTAGTATCTCATCTAGGCACTTTATGAAACTAGCCACGCTGGTGTTGAGCCCGAACGGTAACCTTTTGAATTGATAATTGCGACCATTGAATAAGAACGCAGTGTACTTCCGGCTGTTTGAAGCTAACTGAACTTGCCAATACCTAGCGTTTAGGTCTAATGAGGTCATATATTTCACTCCACTCAATTTTTGAAAAATCTCATCAATCGCTTCGGGTGACTCCCGGTCCAGAATTATTATTTGATTTATTCGGCGGGCGTCTAAACATAACCTTACTCTACCATCTTTTTTAATAACTACTACCAACGGATTAGAATATGGTGACACCGACCTCTCAACTATATCCCCCTCTAACATTTTGTCTAGTTCTATCTGGACAGCTCTCCTCTTGGAAAATGGCACCGGATAACTTCTTTGTACGTAGGGTGTGTGTTCCCTTACCTTTAACTCACATTCGTAGTTCCTGGCTCTTCCAGGTAACTCAGCAAACACTTCTCTATAACTCTCCACAACCCGCCACAACGCTTTATGTTGGGGACTCCCTACAACGCCACCCTCACTACAAAACTTATGTGCCCTCTCCTCCCAGATTTGTTCTCTACTTTCGCTACACTCTCTCTCTCTCTGCATACATTCACAAGAATTGCTGTGTCAATATTACTAACCCAATTCCGTATTACCTTTACCCCCAATATTCTTACCGTATCTAAAACCCACTCAAAACTGACCCGGATCGGTTTAATCTCATTATTTAACTCTAACACCCGTCTCTGAAAATCAATCACGGCTTTATGTCTTATCAAAAAATCGTTACCCAATATAACCTCCAAATTCAACCCACGTACTACTAAAAAAGTATTTTCAAATTCTCCCCCGTCAATTATCATATTTAATTGCACTTGTTTGGTTACTTGTTTGCTTCTGACCCTGTAATGCCCACTATCGTCACCCCAGCAACGGGCAAAGATGGAATATTTTCATTTGTTTCTTTCAATTCATCTACAGTATGTTCAGAAATAACGGATACTTCGCTACCTGTATCTACTAAAGTTTTTACTTCCTTACCTTCGATTTTGATCCTTACTTCAGTCAATCCTGTCTCTAATCTTTCTGCCTCTGTGTCATCCTCCTCCATCAATTCCGTGGACAGGTCGGTGCGGATGACGTTACTTCGATAGCCGTTATTGTCTTGGACCCCGCAGTCATCCGTCGACAGTGGTTGGGTCCTCTCGTCCACTGTCCTTGTTAGTTTTCCGGTGGGGCGGTGGCACTGCCTGGGGTGTACCCACCACGGCCTCTAGTCAAGTTTCCACTACTTCCTGTTGCTCCTTTGCTACTGCTTACTCCTCTCTGGTGTTGATTATTTTGTTTGATCACTGGTTCACTGCGTTGGCAATTTCTTGCCCGGTTGCATCTATAACAGGTTGTTCTTATAGGATAATTTTCAAAATGGCACTCCGAACACTCCAATATTTGTTCAAGATCGTTTATACCCTCCACTTCCCGCATCATTAGGTTAATTTGCACCTCCTTTGGTAAATGTTTGCTTATATGGCGTACAAATGATCTAAACGGTAATGGCGGTTCGAGATATTTGGCTTCATTATACATTTTCATAACGTAAATGGTAACATTGTTACCATGAGTCCCGAATTGCCCAACCCCATTATCTTACTTCTAAGCACTTCTTGGCCCTCTTCCGACCAGTATTTGTTTCAGAAAGCTATTTCAAAGTTTTCATAACACTCCCACTCAGTCCGGTGTGCCTCCGCCCATATTGCCGAACTCCCATTAAAACACTTAATTATTCTCAATAACTGTACCTCCCAATTGTTATGATTAAATTTGCTGAACTCTCTCACACGATTCAAGAACTTCATCGGGTGCACTGCCCTACTCTCACAACTGAATGGCTCTAGTTCGATGTCGTCGTTTACTTCTCGCGTTAAACTACACGTTCGGATTGAATGCTAGCCTCGTTTACCATTTCTACCGCGCCTTTTAATAACTGTATTTCGGACTTATGGTTATTTTCCATCTCATTAATCTTGCTATCAATATTAGTTTCGTATATTTGTATATCTCTACTAATGTCTTCAAATTTATTTCTAGTGTTATTTTTACACTCATTTATTTGGGTTACGATGTCACTATTATATTCATCTATTTTACTTTCTAAATTTTCATTGATTTTGTTAATTTTTTCATTAACCTGTTCATTCACTAACTCAATCACTTTCTTATTATTATCGCTAATACGATTATGTAATTGTGCATTAATGACACTTATGCGGTCATCGAGCTGTCGCATTAACTTAATATTCATTTCATTTAATTTACTATCAATATTCTTTTGTGACTCGGTCACTTTTTCATTTATTTCATTAATATTAATATTTTGTTGTTTCATTTCCCCCTTAATTTCATTAAATCTAACATTCTGTTCATCTAATTTTACGTTAATATCCCCCTTTATTTCGTTAATATCGCCCCTTAGTTCATTAGACATTTTACTCTGTTGCTCTAAAAGCAACTGCATCATATTTATCATATCATTATTGTCAAATTGTTTATTTTTATTAATTGAGGTTGGGGTTAATTGAATCCCAGAGTCATCTATAACAGCTGATTCATTTAATCCTCTGTTTTGGACTACGATGGGAGTTGAATGAACCTCCCACCCGCTCATAACCATTGATTCGGTCAATACTTGGATTTCTGACTCATTAACGCCAGTTATATTTATTCGATTCTCTGTATTCTCCATTTTTTTATATTATTATGGCTTACACATACAATTATACACACTTTGACTTCAACTTATAGTTTTACTTTACTCCTTCCTAACCTAGAAAACCGCCCTCACTCCCAAGTAACCTTTCTCTGCAACTTATATATTAGGTCTAATTTGTGTGATTATAATAAATCACACAAATCGTCCTAACGTTCGGGCGCCACTGAGACTTTACAAATTTCTTGTTAATAATAAAATTAATTAAATTTATAATAACTTCGTTTTTATCTTACCTTCGGGTGATCTCCTGGGTCGTATAGACGAAAACAGTTGCAGAGGGGTTATTTGGGTTGAATTGCAAAATCATAAAACAAACACAGTTTATGCTAAGTAAAAAAAATTATTTTTTGTTTATTGTATAAAAATTTTGTTATTTTCTACACTTAGATAACCAAGGCTCAGCTCCTCCTCATTTTTTGTCAACCAATACATTGATTATAAGTTTTTAGTTTTCTGTTAAATGGAAATAACGTATAAAGTTATCGATATACAAAATGAGAAAAAAAAACAATTCTTACAATTACTATTCTTATATGACTACAACAAGGTGTTTAATATGCTTAATACCCAGTACTTTGTCTCACTCACTCTTTCACCCTTTTTACATTTTATTTTTTGACCCCCGTTATTAGAGCTCTGTATCTGTATTTATTTCATATGTTTATAAAATTGATTTGGTAGTTTATGAATAGCTTAACCAATCCACGGCGTTCCTAACAGTTTCACCACCGCCACATGTTATTCCCTGTTTCAACTGATCACTCCGAAATGTTGTTTCAAACGTTTATAAGTTTTTCACTGTAGCTGTACACTCCGTATTATGTAGTTTATTATTATTTTAGATTTCATTTTTGTAATATTTTGTTGGCCGACGTTAATTAAACTCGAGCCCTTGTTGTTTTCTTTTTATGACCGTGCAGTCGAAAGATACGAGTTGACTGCTGCTTGATCTGCGTTAGGGCGCAATGCTCGGGGCTTGAGGCCGGTCACGTGATCACCAATTCAAGCCCTGATTGGTGGTTTTAAAAAGTTCTAGAAGCTAGGCCAGCGAATTCTGCAATATTTTGCCGCCTGTTGAAATCTGCACATTGGCTTCATTTTTTCCGTGATTCACGGATGCCATGAACTGTAAGTCGTTACGTAATATGTCTGGACTAGCTGACTCCAGAGACAAAACACAGACGTGGTGTTTTGTAACAACATTGTATGTATAGTTGGTTAAAATGAGGTACACCAAAGGTGAACCCTGACTGCTCAACGGATTATGTACAATTATTAAAATTCATTCCCGTCCCTGATATGTCCCGTTACAAGTCATAGTTTTTGTTTAGTTTGTTATGTTTTTAGTTTTTCACTAGCATGTGTCATTTCCATTTATTAACATTCTTCTGTTTCTGAAGTAGGCGGTATTGAATTACTCTCCTCTTTTGCTTCTTTTGATGCACCTTTGTTTGTCGTGTCCTGTTGATCTGACTGACACAGATTTTGCAAATCAATGAAACTCGATAATTTTATTTTCATACTCTGAAGGTAAACATCGAACCAGAGTAGTTTTTCTTCTAATCAAAAGACCGTTTCTTCAAAGAAACTGTACACACCAACCAAGACTGGCATGAAATTGTGTATTGTCTATTTCAAGGTGCCAAGTTATTTCCTAAGTTGAGTCTGTACTATTTCAATAGTAACGGCGAAAGGCCTACTGTTATAAACTTGACTAGGTGCTTTTCTACTTTTGGAAACTTAATTTTTACTTCTAGTAGTAACTCTTAATTTTTCTTTTTGTTTTTCCACTTCGAACATTAGAGTCCACTACATCAACTGTATGCAATTCTGTGCGAATACCATTTTCTTTTGTGAATTTTATTACGAATCATTTAAACTGAGCCATATAGGGTCATAAACTAAAGCGTCCTTCCACTCATTATGAATATACAATCTGTTTTTTCACAACACATGCAATACCAGTAACAAACTACTGTAAAAAACAACAGGCTAACGATGACAAACATGTAACTTACAGTAACAGAATGCTATAACAGAGTACTGTTATAAGTCTACAACGTGAACAAATAACCCATTGAGAAGGGTTGAAAAATATAATAATATTCATGAGGTCTTTCATTCATAATATTTGTATTGTGTTATGTTAATTGAATGTAGATAATCTAATGTTTTTATTTTCAGGAATGTCTTATCGAAATGTTACAAGAAATGTTTGGTGAAGACTCTGTACCAAAAATATTTAAGGGAGAAAAGCTGTATGTTACAGTGGATGGGAAAAAGGCAAATATAGATCTCTTGAACTTGGTAAGAACATAGTATAACCAATATATTATTGATTATAGATTTCGATGAAGAATGTCTCTTATAACCAAGTATGGTAACATAAGTTAAATTTTCCAGGAAAGTATCCAGCCATTTGTTATTAAAAAAAAGTAATGGATGTAGGACACTGGCAACTTAGTCATACATACATAGTCTCTTCCAAACTTCAAAACAGTCTGTTGAATCCTCTTTTGGAATCGACATTAGCTATCTCAATGTATTCTCCTTAATATTGTCCATGACATAAAAAAAGAATTGTGATATCTAGACAATATGTTTTATCAAAAACTTTGCACACAACATGGACAGGTACATTGCTATGAAGAAGCAGCAAGTCATTTATCGCCCACAGCTGTGGGCTCTTTTCTTCACACTGCATGTCTCAGCTACCAAAGAACCCTGATCTAGTAAAATTATTAATTGTCAGTCCTGGTGGACAAACTTGTGATGGATGTCATCTTTATTATAAAAAACTGATAGCAAGGCTTTGATCCTTCTATGGGCTTTCCATGGCTTCTTTGGAGATAGTAACATAGATAGCTTTGATTGGGAGGATTGGCTTTTTGTTTGAGGATCATAGCCAAGCCATAGACCCACAACTCACTTCTGGTTATCACCTACATGAGGAAATGTGGATCATTGTTAGCACTGTTTAGCAAATCTTGTGTATTTTCAGCATAAAATCCTTTTTGCTCTCATGACATGAGCTGCACAACAAATTTTCAACGTCATGTTTTATGCCATGATCTTCTAATTCTTTCTCTGCCAACTGTTGACTTTCATTGATTATAGGCAGCATGTATTCAACATTTTTCAGATGTCATGCTTGTTGAAGGCCTTCCAGAACTTGAATTGCTTTCATCAGACTAATGGCTAACTTTGAAGTGTTTGTACCATAATTTGATGTGGGCTTCACTCGCTGTTTCATCTCTAAAAGCATTCTCAAAATTTTGAAGTTTCCATTAATGAGTATTCAAGTTTTAAGCGAAACTTCATACACATTTGCTGATTTAGTCATTCTGACATTGAGAGACCATATCTAAGAATATACATGTTATTCAGTGAAGTCTCAGAAAATTATTAATTCCAACCAGTCATATCAGTGCTGTCTACAATGCATAAAAATGTACCATATAAGATATCTTAAATGTTGCTTTTGCAATACCTGCATTAGTACTGAACTGTCTAATTTCTAATCATCACAGTAGATAAGAACCAGCACTTGATAATTGTAAGTACTTGATTCATACCTGCATAACTATAATATGAATATCAGTCGTTACACATTCAAAACCCACTTAATGTGTGCATGATATTTAACATGAGACAACTGAATAATCCACTGCTTTTCTAAGGTGACTTGCTTAGTCAGTGTTAACGTTCCAACAGTGTAGCAAATTCTCACCCATGGGGCAAAGAAAAATTTGACCCCTATTGGAAAATATCGGTATGGAGAACCATACATGACTTCTATGTTCTGAGATTTATATTTAAAATCATTTACGAAATGAATTGTTTCCATAGAAACTACTTCTTTCCACTTATTGCTTCAGCCTTAACCACAGTACTGTGGTCACTAACGTATACCACCACACGTTATCGCACTCGATTTTCACTGATGATGACAGTTGACGGCACTGCTGAAACGTCTGGTTTTGCAGAAAACATTGGACTACGGCCAAACAGGCCGAGAAGGAATTTTAACAACAAACTACTACTTTGTTGCCGATAACGTAGTACACATAAAAATTATCCCCTCCCCCTTCAACTATAATTTTCATTTATAGAAAATTACCCCCACCCTGTTCAACTAGCCTCTTCGTTTATAGATATTTGATCTACGTTTCTATAGTGGATTATTAAGATCTTCTTATCAGGATACTTTATTTATCAAAATTAAGTACTTTACTCTTGTTACAACAAAAAATGTTTCATGTAAACTGCCCTTTCCCCGTAACCGATCTTCACCAAAATCAATAGGCCTTGAGTCTTTTACAGTTCAGGCACATATGTAAAAAATTATTAGATTCTGTTTGAATGTACAACAATTATCGTTCGTCAAAAAAATATTTCTCTTGTTACAACATAAAATGTTGCAGGTAAACTACCCCTTTCCCTGAACCGATGTTCACCAAAATCAACAGGCCTTGAGTTCTCTACAATTTAGGGATGTGTGCAAAAACGTATTTGATTATGTTTGAATTTACGGCAGTTATCGTTCGTCATAGAAAAAATTAACCATGTTATCACATAAAACGTTGCAGGTAAACTATCCCTTTCTCTTAACTGATCTTCACCAAAATCAATAGGCCTTCAGTTCTTTACAATTCAGGAACGTATGCAAAAAATTATTTGATTCTGTTTTAATTTACGGCAGTTATCGTTCGTCATAGAAAAAATTACTCTTGTTAAAACATAAAACGTTGCAGGTAAATTACCCCTTTCCCGTAACCGATCTTCACCAAAATCAACAGACCTTGAGTACTTACTTCAGGAACATATGCAAAAAATTATTTGATTCTCTTTGAATATGCGGCAGTTATCATTCGTCATAAAAATAAAATTACCCTTGTAAAAAAAACAAAACGTTGGAGGGAAACTGCCCTTTCCCTGTAACCGATCTTCACCAAAATCAATAGGCCTTGAGTACTCTACAACTCAGGCACATATGTAAAAAATTATTTGATTCTGTTTGAATTTATGGCAGTTATCGTTCATCATGAAAAAATTTCTCTTGTTACAACATAAAATGTTGCAGGTAAACTACCCCTTTCCCTTAACCGATCTTCACCAAAATCAACAGGCCTTGAGCTCTCTACAGTGTAGGGTTGTGTGCACAAAATTATTTGATTATGTTTGAATTTACTGCAGTTATCGTTCGTCATAGAAATATTAACTTTGTTATCACATAAAATGTTGCTGGTAAACTACCTCTTTCCCTAAACCGATCTTCAAGAAAAACAATTCAGTAGTGTATGCAAAATATTATTTGATTCTGTGTGAATTTGCGGCTGTTATCGTTTCGTTTGCCATAGAAAATACCTTTGTTGAAACAGAAAACATTGCCGGTAAACTCTACCCCGTTCCCTTAACCGATCTTCACCAAAAACAATAGGTCTTGAGAACTCTACAATTCAGGGCTGTATGCAAAAAAATTATTTGATTCTGTTTGAATTTGCAGCTGTTATCGTTTGCCATAGAAAATACCCTTGTTAAAACATAAAACGTTGCAGGTAAACTACCCCTTTCCCTTAACCGATCTTCACCAAAAATAATAGGTCTTGAGAACTTACAATTCAGGGCTGTATGCAAAACATTATTTGATTCTGTTTGAATTTGCGGCTGTTATCGTTTGCCATAGAAAAAAATTACCTTGATTAAAAAAAAAGTTGCAGGTAAACTACCCCTTTCCCTTAACCGATCTTCACCAAAAACAATAGGTCGTGAGTACTCTACAAATCAGGGCTGTATGCAAGAAATTGTTTGATTCTGTTTGAATTTGCGGCTGTTATCATTTGCCATAGAAAATACCCTTGTTAAAACATAAAACGTTGCAGATAAACTACCCCTTTCCCTTAACCGATCTTCACCAAAAACAGTAGGTCTTGAGAACTCTACAATTCAGAGTTGCATGCAAAAAATTATGCGATTCTGTTTGAATTTGCGGCTGTTATCGTTTGCCATAGAAAAAAATTACCTTGATTAAAAAAAAAGTTGCAGGTAAACTACCCCTTTCCCTTAACCGATCTTCACCAAAAACAATAGGTCTTGAGAACTCTACAATTCAGGGCTGTATGCAAAAAATTATTTGATTCTGTTTGAATTTACAGCTGTTATCGTTTGCCATAGAAAATACCCTTGTTAAAACATAAAACGTTGCAGGTAAACTACCCCTTTCCCTGAACCGATCTTCACCAAAAATAATAGGTCTTGAGAACTCTACAATTCAGGGCTGTATGCAAAACATTATTTGATTCTGTTTGAATTTGCGGCTGTTATCATTTGCCATAGAAAATACCCTTGTTAAAACATAAAACGTTGCAGATAAACTACCCCTTTCCCTTAACCGATCTTCACCAAAAACAGTAGGTCTTGAGAACTCTACAATTCAGAGTTGCGTGCAAAAAATTATTTGATTCTGTTTGAATTTGCGGCTGTTATCGTTTGCCATAGAAAATACCCTTGTTAAAACAGAAAACGTTGCAGATAAACTACCCTTTCCCTTAACCGATTTTCACCAAAAACAATATGTCTTGAGAACTGTACAATTCAGAGTTGCATGCAAAAAATTATTTGATTCTGTTTGAATTTGCGGCTGTTATCGTTTGCCATAGAAAATACCCTTGTTAAAACATAAAACGTTGCAGATAAACTACCCCTTTCCCTTAACCGATCTTCACCAAAAACAATAGGTCTTGAGGACTCTACAATTCAGGGCTGTATGCGAAACATTATTAGATTCTGTTTGAATTTGCGGCTGTTATCGTTTGCCATAGAAAAAAGTTACCTTGATTAAAAAAAAAGTTGCAGGTAAACTACCCCTTTTCCGTAACCGATCTTCACCAAAAACAATAGGTCTTGAGTACTCTACAAATCAGGGCTGTATGCAAAAAATTGTTTGATTCTGTTTGAATTTGCGGCTGTTATCATTTGCCATAGAAAATAAATCTAAGACACACACACACACACTTTTCGAAAAATGATTTTTTTCATGTTTTGAGGGTAGTACAATCAGAATCTGCAGTAATCTCGACCACGATTTTTTTTGCCATCACCATACTTCCATTTCCTTATGGAACATGGAAGTAAAAACGTTGCTGGTAAACTACCCCTTTCCCTTAACCGATCTTCACCAAAAACAATAGGTCTTGAGTACTCTACAATTCAGGGCTGTATGCAAAAAATTATTTGATTCTGTTTGAATTTGCGGCTGTTATCGTTTGCCATAGAAAAAAATCTATAGACAGACAGACACAGACACACACACAGACACTTTTCGAAAAATGACTTTTTCATGTTTTGAGGGTATTACAATCAGAATCTGCAGTAATCTCGACCACGATTTTTTTTTTTATCACTTCTAATACTGTAGTTCCCACACTTAGTTAAGCAGCATCAAATTTCCTACAATTTTTTTCATCTTTATTTTTTTCTTTCAACAAAAACAATTTCAGTTTCTTACTGGGCCAGTTTATGAATGCTTAACTGATAATTTTGGTACACTTTGCAAATATAATGGAAATGGATATTCACAAAACATTTAACTTATTATGTCCACTTATTCTTGAGGAAAATATACATAAGAAAATTTCACTTTTTTTTTGTAAAATGCAAATTTTGAGAATTCTGATTATGTTTATGTTATTTAAATTAGCTATTTGTTAGATTTACAAAAGAATGTATTGTGAAAGGGTAAATAATAAAATTTAAAACACATATACAAACACAAGTCAGAAATTTTTCTTGTGACCCTGAATGTATTTTGATATAAAGCTACAGGTAGTACTATAACAACATTATTATAATGGAAATTATTATAATTATGGTCGAGCAGTATGGTGATAGATTAACCGCAGTTGTTTCTGGACTGAGTGGCTGGAAAATCCAGAAAGATTAGAAAGATTTCTAATCTGGAAAATTAGAAACAGAGGGGTAAAAAGGCTTTTAAGGACCTTACTGTATATGACAATGAAGTATGAAAATGCATGATATTCAAAATAGCTGGATACTTTCCAGACAGACCTCATATATAGAAGTTATTTTGTATCTTAAAAGTATACATCATCACCACCATTAGAATGTGTCTGTTCACTGCTGATCAGTTGTGTCTGCATTCATTCCCCAGGGACTCTGCTCTAAAGCATATCTTCCCCACTTCACTGTACAACAGTGCTTAACCAAATCATACGACCATCTTTATGAGCCCTTTACATCTTTTGGCCTGGTATCTGTCATCTCCCAGACCATCTACAGATTTATTTGTCATTGAAAGCTTGCACTAACTAAAACTTTCCATTTTTAAACACAACAGCAGTTCATTAGTCTAGTTAGTTAATGTAGATCTGAATTGATTAAAATTTCAGGTGCTGAATTTTCATTGTTTGTTATTATTTTACCAAAATTGCTTACCAAGCTCCAACTTATCTATATTACTTTTAACACATTGAAACCTGCCCGCTTATGGTCCCTACATGTTGCTGTGTCCTGAGCATTTTTGTAAAAGTTTGAGGGTTAATAAAAATTTTGTCTCTTCACTTACTTCCATTCTGTAAACAGTGCATTGAAGTACACGTCTTCTGCTTTAAAATGATATATATTTTGTTATGTACTTTAACAAAACTACCAGTTTTGTAGTTTACTTTTTTATTAAGTTGAGAAAAGTATACACTTTTTCACCTAGAAAAAAAATTCAGTTCGACTCAATTCTTGCGCAGTATATTCATTTTCACAGATTACAACTATACACAAATTTATATTGTTTACAACTAAATATTGTTTTATTAAAAAATTTACTGAAATAGTCGAAAACAAGACATCTTATCAATTGAGGTTAGGATATGACTCTCTTTCTCACACACTGGTAACAGCGGTTGTTCATCTAACTCACACTATGGACTTGAATTTGATACATGAAATTAACTTGTATTCTTTGTACATCTACTGATTTGTTAATAATTTCAACTAAAATCTGGGAGGTGTTAGTTATATCATTATCTTCACCCATCACAATATCACTATCATCAACACACTTTACCGTTAATTTCTGAATATGAATTTAATGAGTCAATGTCAAAGCCAGAATTGCTTATGATTTCATTAATTTCTTCTGTAAGATAATTCCTGGAATACATTTTCAATAAACAAAAATATAACAATACACGACTATCTCACGCACAAGCTGTAGATAAACAACAAAAATGGCTGACCTCATCAAACACTGTAACTTTACGAGATAAAAAGAAGATGAAATGATTTACCCTATTATTACTTTATTAGTACTTACCACTTAATATTCAGAAAATCCCAAAAGTCCCGAGTCGCCACCACATTTTTATGGAGGAAATGTGGAAACCATTCACACTCCCCAAAGAAACAATTTAGTAAATAAAACAACTTAACCAAAATCCAGGGCCATCTAGACGAACGTGTGGACACAGAGATAGGGTTATGAGTAGAGTGGTGTAATAATTAAACTAACACATTATTATGACAAAATCTTATGGTTTTTATTTCAATAAAATAAAAATGTATTGGTTTCATTGCAACCTTGTATAAAACTATTTACTACCCAATAATACCAAATATTACTAAATACACAAATCAGTATTTTATACCCCTTCCCCTTTGTTTCTCTATACTCGCACTCTCTCTCTTTCTCTTTTTATTTACTGAGATCTCATTTTGTTCTAGTTTTGTTTTTTGTAACTTTAAATTGGTTCTGATTAAACTTGGTTTCAATTTTAGAAAGTCAATTTTGAACTTATCTGGCTTATGTAGACGAGTCTCCTGTTGGTTACACCATTTGTTGCGAGACACGTTTCCGAGAAAACACCAAAATGAACGTTTTGAAACTTTTATATCTTATTCACATTTTGCTTGTTTGTTAATTGAGAAGTTTGTTACTGCTCCATCACATTTTTTTAACATAATTTTCGGTAAGCCTACCTCGACTGCCCGAGGACACTATTGCAATACGACCGTACGGTTCGGCTGTTGGTTGGAGATTCTCTCTTCACTTTCGTTCGGTGCCACAGTTCCGTTCAACTACACCTTCGCAACCAGTTTTCGTCGGTTTCCTTCACCCGTCCCATCTTGGTAGATTTACGTCACTTATTTTTCCGTTGACCGGCCGGCTGCACCCAGACATCAAATTGTTTTGTCGTAAACAAATGCCTAACTGGTGACTAACCATGACTTCACCAGCTAAAAATATAACTGGTTACATAATATTATATGTCCCGTAAAACTTTGTATATAAAACTTGTCACCAAAATTTTGCCCTGTTACAACACGTGTACATAGCACAAACAGAAATATAAGTCTTATGGACTGCACAGTCAAAAACTTTTATCATACAGCATGTGCCACAGTTACGACCTTATAAACTGTATCTAACTTACCAACTATACTATAAAATTTACAAACTATAATTCACTAAAGTAACATACAAATGAAATCAGCTGTGCTTCCAAATGAAAACTGACGAGTTGTTAGGCTGGTAATAGTCGCAGAGTGGTGTCAACATGGACTGAAAGTGTAGCTGTCAGCTGTGTTAATGATACAATCTGATTGGCATACGCGTAGAGTAGAGATGTTTTAAGAAGGTATTAACCCATCAAAGCATGCTGCATGGTAACGCTTTGACTGTGCTGTCTGTAATAGATCTGGGAACAGAGTATGGGATTAACTTATGTAGGTTTGACAGATTCAAGATTTGTACACTTCTGTAGGTCTCAAGTAAGTTTTACTTCATTCATACAAAATTTCAGTGCATAAAGTTGAGTTAATTGTATCCTCTTCTGTATCAGGGTTTGTTATTCATTTCTTTTAATTTTGGTCAGTTAGGTCTTCATTTTGTGAATGGACGAGATGAATTATATCTGTTGTTAGGGTTTGTATTAAACCCTTCCCCACCAATATGATGAACAACTTCAGTTACTTTTCAGTGATTTATTTAATTGTAGATATACTTTTGGTTTTATTGGTTTGTAAATGATTGACTCTGAACAGCTTTTTTCAGCAACACATTAGTTTCTAGTGTATGTCGTACAATCAAATATGTTAAAATCTTCGTTTAACAAGATTTAGTTCAGAATCTGCATTCATAGCATCTACAATGATGGTGAATGCAGTTTCGTGAACACGCCAGTAAATAATGAGACGATAACCCACAATTTTTTATTAGAGTTCCACAAAACAATAATTGGTCTTTCTTTTATTTATGAGTACCCATGAATTCAGTGACCAATAATCATAAGTGTTTTACCCATTCATATTTACACTAAGAAGTGGGGAGTCTATGTTTCTTTAACTGTCTTAAAGCCAGATGTGCATTTCCATATGTAAGTTTTATTGGGCATCCATTCTCAAAGTAAGGCTGTGTTGTCTGCATTATAATTTGTACCGCTTTATATTTCCCTCTTTAACAGTTTTAAAAATTCATTTGAATATTACTAGATAGAAAGCAGTGGGGGTCCTATGGGAGGACACTCTCTAAAAATTGTCAAATAACATAACTACAACTTGCATAACTTATCTCTATATATCTAACTTACAGAAAGTATAAGAAAGGTTATTTCTTATACTGTTTTATTTAGTTTTATTTTTTTGTTTATAGTAGTATGCATTTTCGCTGGATTAGTTTTTGAAACTGAAAAACTTATTATCTAATACGCTAAAGTGAGGCGTTATTTTATTTTTAGTAAAAGTTTAGCCAAACTAAGAATGAGTTAATAACAAACCCATCAACTAGTGTTACCATTCTCGAATTATATATTTTCAGAATCCCTGTCTATGTATTTTCAAATATCATCTTTGTAAGTAACAATTGCCTGTATTATCCTGGACTGAGAAATTGATCGTATCTGGTTGGGTTGAGGTACTTTCTTATTGCATACATGTTCTAAAGCTGCTCTGCTATCTGAAGAATATGAGAAAAAGGTAGCGATTCAATTTAAACTGGCAAAAGAACTCTCACACTCATTAATTGAGAAGCAGCTTGTTCCAGCAATTTATTTGATAAGCAAACAATAAACATAATCTGTATTTTTATAGTTCTTTTTTATTTTAAAATTTCCACCTCCCTTACTTTCTCGTATGGTGGGAGGGCCCCATTGCTGTCTGAATGATCAGTTTATTTCAATATCTTCTATTGAGTAAGCCAACTAATTTAATCCAGCCTGATTCTAACAAACAACATTATAGTATTCATATCACTATGTAATTTAATATAGGTGTACATTGTTCTCACTTAAAAATAAAAGTATTTGTACGTTTATCTTTAATATGAATATAAATCTCTTAAAAAGTATTCAAAATGTACTTAGGCCACCATAGACAAACAGTTTTATGACAAATAGATTTTATTTTTGTAGAAAATACAAAATTAACATCTTTTTTTATTTATATATTTTTATTCAAATAGTTGCACAAAATATATTTTCAATGTTTAGGAAGTAACGTGTGAAGAAGATGAAACATTTCAACAGATAGTTCAAACAGCTGTAACAAAACTTCACGATGCCCTTGCTCCGCCGAGATCTGAGTTCCTGAGTGCAGCTTAATGACTATATGGCTCAAGCAGATTGTTTGGTAAACATGAAGTGACAAAATAGTTATTGTAGAATGTGTAAACGTATAATAGTATGTAGTATTATATAGACAGTAGACAGTATAAAAATATACAGAATACAGTTATAAAGTGATACTATTTTTTGTAGTAAATAGGTGTTAAAAATTATTCCAAGTCTATAGTCTTACGTTTATAATCATGTTGTGTTCAAGAGAAGCTAATTTGGACTGGCAGTACCTTCGTTCCACATTCACTGGAATACTGGGCTCATCCTCACAAACCTAGAAGGTATGGTGAGGTGACAAGTTTATAATATACACTCACTTTTTTAATAGCATAAAAAATATGAAAACGTTCTCAGGAGTAGATTTAGACAGTGACCAAATGAGTTGGTTGCTGACATTCACGTAGAATTGAAAAGGACAAGAGGAGTCGATAAAGAAACAGAAATAGAATGTAAACAAACTAGGGGAAAATAAAGTACATGTAGACAAGGGATTTGATGTGTTGTTAGAGAGTACCAGTAAACAAGAAGCAGACACAGAAAGAGTGTGAAAAGTGGAATAAACAATCGTCTTAAATGGAAATGGGGAAAGAATATAAAGTAAGAGCTAGAAATACATGAATCACAGGTGACATAGTACATAAGATGAGGTAGAAGAAAGGCATAAGTGGAAAAATATTAAAACTGATGGAGGCAGAGTTACCTATAAGAAACTTAGTAATGAACTGAGGAGATGCTGATTGGGGCTGCTCATACTTCTTTTTACAGCAGAAGTGTTTCAGTCTTGGCCATCCAAATCAGTTTATTCAGACAATAATTTGTTATGGTCTCAGTAAGGTGCTAACATATTTGTGCCATTTTTAAGATGTTATGTTTGTGTCAAACACTTTAGACTCGACCTGTTGAATAAATGACTGACGTTTGATATATGTGGTGGGAGTAAAAACATGTATACGAACGTCCGCCAATCACTTAGGGGAATTTGTTCACGTTACCATAGTAAATGCATGTAACAGTACTGTGTTACCATGTTCTTATCCAAATAAACACATGGTCAGTTTTGCACCATGCAGCACTCAGTAAATGTAAACCTCCCCGTGTATAGTTGGCAGTGTTACAGTGAAATGTCAGAATTGCGTATTAAATTGCTTATCAAGTATAGTAAATGAGTAGGATTTTATTTGTTTTTTGTTTGAATTTATTAATATAGGTATAACTTTTAAAAACAAGTATTTTTTCAAATATATTAAAATTTTTCTTCTTCAACAGGAACAATGTGAGCAAATGTTTGTCGTACATGAGATACTATGGAACAGTTGAAGAAAGACAAAATGGAAAATGTGAAGGAAAACTTTATTTGTCAAGATGCTGGATGGAATGGTCAACAACTTTGCACATGAAACTATGAATATTACCTTTCCTGTATTATTGCTGTACTATATTATTGTATATATTGTGATGATTACATTATGTATTTCTGAATTAAAATTTTAATCCTCTGAATTGTAAGCAGGCTGTATGGAGTTTGTAACAAATGTGCTTAATTGAATATGAAAATGAACAGTGTCTTGTCTTCCAGTCTGTGTAATATTTTTGTTTGTAACATATATTATCTTTTTTTCTACTATATGATTAATTTCTTATTTTCTTACCTTTGTTAGGTCCGTCTTGTGACTTTTATCTTTAGAATAAAATTAGTGACGCGTTTCAGGTCATCTGACCCATCCTCAGACACTTGCTCGAAAAGAGGTCGTCATATATTAAAATTCAATTAAAATAAAAACACACATATGTAAATTCATTGTCAATAATTAAATGTTAAAAAACATGAATAACACTGTTGTCGTGGTGCACCACGTGATTACCGATCGATACTGAGTAGTGTAACTTTTCAGCGTTTTGTTTTTGCGAGCGCTAGTATTGCTGTATCATATAGCGGGTTGCTTTTGAAATTCAATTTATCATTCAATATGTTGTTCTTATATACAGGGTTGTTATGACCCCTGTATATTTCAAATTCTTCAAGTGTATTCATCCTGAGTCTTTTGTCACAAAAATGAAGGGGTATGAAGTTTGTGTCAAAACTTCTATATGAGTGATTATTATCTATCAAATGTCGAGCATAATTGAATTTAATGTTATCTAGGGAGACGATATTTTTACTAATTGATTTGTGAGGGGTATGTTCTTTAAATCTTTTTATAAATGGGCGCCCCGCCCCGTTTGACCCACATAGTAACAATCACAATCGTCGCATGTTAATTTATATATACCTTTTCTTGTCTTAGTGGGGACATGACGTTTATGTCGTATTAGATTTGATATTTGATTGCAGGTCTTGAAAACTATATTATATCCTATTTTATGAAAAGTAGGAGTTAGTATTTTTGGCATTATTTCTGTGAATATGGTAGAAACATATTTGGTTGTTGGTTGCATACTATGTGTTTGTTTCGATAATGTTTTTTTTTTTGTTTCTTGACAATATTATCTATAATATGATGATCATATTCATTTTTCGTGGCTATGTGTTTAATTATATCTAGCTCAGTGTTATAATCATCTTTTTCAAGAGGAACGGATAGTAATCTGTATACAAGACTATTGTAAGCAGCTAATTTTTGTGGATATGGGTGATGTGACTCAGCGTGGATGGTTACGTCAGTAGTAGTAGGTTTACGATATATTTTAAATTTCAGGTTATCTCTATTTTTGATGACTGTTAAGTCCAGAAAGCAAATTTCATTTTCGGTCTCGGTTTCCATTGTAAATTGGATATTGTTATTTATT
This sequence comes from Magicicada septendecula, assembly GCA_034769895.1. NCBI lineage: Eukaryota > Metazoa > Arthropoda > Insecta > Hemiptera > Cicadidae > Magicicada > Magicicada septendecula. Next base: position 1,257,083,920 of record CM068367.1, read on the forward strand.
GCATTTAAAACATTCTTCAAGTTGTTCAATTGGCGCAGAGATCCATTAAATGTTAAAAATGTGTCGTCGACGTATCGGCCGTAATAAATGATATTATTTGCAAATGTGTTATTATTGAAAAAGAAATTGTTTTCATAATATTTAAATATATATCTGCTAATATGCCGGATAGCGGTGACCCCATGGCGAGACCGTCTCTTTGGAAATAATAACCGTCGTCGAATGTAAAGTAATTCTGTTGTAAAATAGTCTACAATAAGAGTATTAGTTCTTATATCTTTGTGTGTCCAGTTTTTTAGTAGTTAGTAAATTGTTGTTTAAAATGTGTATAGTTTGTTTCACAGGTATGTTTGTATATAAACTAACAATGTCTAAGGAAGCTAATTTATAATTAGGTGAAATTTTAATATCGCGTATCTTGTTTATGAAATCCTTTATAATAGTTCGATTATTATTTAAAACGATGTTCTCTTTAATTATTGTCGCTAGCTTTTTTGCTGTCTTATATCCTGGCGCTGTGGTAAAATTTACCAGCGGTCTAATCGGAGTATCCGTTTTATGTAGCTTAGGTTGACCAGTCAGCATGGGTGCTCTTGCATTTATGGGTTTTAATTGACGTCTTGTGGGTTCATCCAATAAGCTAGTACATTTATTGATTGTTTTGTTCAAAGATATTGTGTATGAATTTGTAGGGTCGTTATTCAATGTTTCGATATTATTTTCCAATATAAACTTATGTACTTTTTGTTTATAAGTGTTTCTGTCTATTATTACGAGTGTATGACCCTTGTCAGCTTTTGTGATAAGTGAGTCATTATCTATTAATTTTACTTTTATGTTCTGTACCGTTTTGAATTCTGTGCGAGCTTTTATTTGTTTTTGTGTGTAATATTAATTATCATTATATGTATTTAATGTCTTTACAAATTTATTATTAATTAAATGTCTTGATTCCATCTGTGTATTAGGATCAGTAATTGCCTTAATTGCGCTTTCAGCACTAATTATTTCATTAAAAATGTGTTGCCTATGTGTAGGTGGAATGCTGTAGTTTAATCCTTTATTGAGAAGGCAGGTTTCATTATCATCGAACACAATATAAAAAGATTTAAAGAACATACCCCTCACAAATCAATTAGTAAAAATATCGTCTCCCTAGATAACATTAAATCCAGTTATGCTCGACATTTGATAGATAATAATCACTCATATAGAAGTTTTGACACAAACTTCATACCCCTTCATTTTTGTGACAAAAGACTCAGGATGAATGCACTTGAAGAATTTGAAATATACAGGGGTCATAACAACCCTGTATATAAGAACAACATATTGAATGATAAATTGAATTTCGAAAGCAACCCGCTATATGATACAGCAATATTAGCGCTCGCAAAAACAAAACGTTGAAAAGTTACACTACTCAGTATCGATCGGTAATCGCGTGGTGCACCACGACAACAGTGTTATTCATGTTTTTGAACATTTAATTATTGACAATGAATTTACATATGTGTGTTTTTATTTTAATTGCATTTTAATATATGACGACCTCTTTTCGAGCAAGTGTCTGAGGATGGGTCAGATGACCTGAAACGCGTCACTAATTTTATTCTAAAGATAAAAGTCACAAGACGGACCTAACAAAGGTAAGAAAATAAGAAATTAAAACACGTGACTTGGACCGTTAACAAACAAAAATGTTTAAAATATATGATTAACTTATTTTCAGACAGTGTTGTATCTACGATGATATTTTACTAAGATGATGTAGTTATTCTGTACGTAAGGCTTTCATGGGTGGTGTCAACAGTGTTGGCAGGCTATTGGGCTGTAGTTCACTCCTGTTGTTACTAACAGACATTTCCGCGTATCCTCTGGAGGCCTTCTTCAGTGTGTAAAACAGTTTTCTAACTGACTCGGTCTTCACCAGTTAACCACAGTACTGTGGCAACAGATTGTTCGCGGCCCTAACGAGGACTGTTTATATAAACATACAGAGTTGGCACGTTATAAGCTAAAAACAAGCATCAGCCAATCAGAATCCAGCACATATGATTGGTCAAGCAGCACAGGATGCCGAATTCTATTAGAGCAAGGCCTTTGCCTTGCCGATTCATTCACTGAGTGGAAGCCAAAGTAAACAGACACCCTTGCCGCCACTCCGTGCAGTTCAGTTGTATTTGTGAAAGTGTCTTTTGCAGCGCAGCTTGTGCGTGATACTACAGTGCAGTCCATATCCAGGTACTTACAACACCACAGAATTAACCTATTCCAGGTACTGAGTGTTTGTGTTCAGGTCATCCTTAGTTTGTGAGGCTAAGTGGCCCTTGGACTCTGCCTGCTGTGTGAAAGATTGTGTGAATCTATACAGACCTTCCATACACTTCACTCCGTTTTCTTAAATTAATTACCAAATTATCTCTCACGCTTTTTGCTGTTTTGACTCTATGGGCTCTGGTCCTATGACCACCCCACATATAACATAATATACTTCTTACAGTTACAATAGCCGACCACTTCCTAAAATAATTAATTAATCCTAAATTACCTCACTGACAACCTCCCAACATAGTCTGTATATCGTCCTAAACGTGCCATACCTACAACTATATTGATAGTAAATTCACATAAGCAAGTTTTTAGTGTCCTAGTATGCTAGGTTTGTAAAATTTAATATTATAATTGTTTATTGTGCCAGTCAATACACCTAGAGTACCCTAGTACTTTAATAATGTAACATAAGTTTATATATTTCATAATTAGCTTGAAAACAATAATAGTAGTACAGAAAAGTTCCATATACTGCCCTAACCATTGTAACTGTTTTCAATGGTTGAAAACTTCTAAATTCAATATATCATCTGCCTTTCTACTTCAGTTCCTGTAAAAGTCTTATTATTTCTTGCTACATATCCCTTTACTTGTGCCCAAATTAACTCAATGGTGTTAAAATGACAATGATCTTACTACTTTATGGCCATGTTCTTCAGCTACTTTGTCAATTATGTATTCCGGAAATCGGGGTTTACAACCTGACACCAGCTCCAACAGCTCTGCTTTTTTCATGCTAATGGTGGTAGAAATGTTATATTCATGAACCCAGTGAATAATTTCTTCTTTACGTGTAGCTAATGTCGGCACTTTGTCATGTATAACCGAGTGATAAGGGGCGTTATCCATTACAATAGTTGACAGCACTGTGAGGTTTTTTAATAACGAGTCTGTGAACCACTTGGTAAAGTTTTCAGAGTTCAGTTCTTCGTGGAAGTCACTCGTTTTCTTTGACTTAAAGGCATAAAAACAGTTAGGTATGAAACCTTTTGATGTCCCAGCATGTACAATAATATATTTACCCCTCGTCGTAAAGGTATTTTCATTGTTCCTGCCACAGTATCATCTGTCCAGCCTTTTCGTAAACTATTTACCCATGTTTTGTCTAATCAGACTATGTCTTCAATAGATTTAGTTTGAGTTTCTCATAGAAATCTACAACATAAAGCAACTACACTTTCACTTTCCATAAGAACTTTTCTGCCCAAAATGTTTATAAACTTAAAACTGATATTTTGCATTACTTTCCTAACAGATGATTGACTACCCAATCAAAAAGATCAGCTGCTGCTAACAACTTATGAAGTTTATTTATTGTTGGGTGCTCTTTTCTACAGTAGTAGTTATAAATGTGCTGTCGAATTGCATTTTCTTGGAAAGAATCTAACTCCGTAACTCTTTTGTCTATATTTCTTTTTTTATTAGGTGTTTGAAACTTGGGCTCTGTATCTCTAAAATCAGTAAGAAGATCCTCTTTCTCTTTTCCTATATGTACTATAAGGTTCTTCCCTACTTCGCATGCGGCAGCTGTACGCTCTAACACTTTATTAACAGAAATTAACAGCCCCTCGTTTGCTTTTTCTTTTTCAAAATATTGTAATATTATTTAAATATTACAAATATAATAAAAATTAATTAATTGAACTATATATATTGAGATATATTGTGTGTGTATCTTTGGTGATAACAAAGGTATTGTGCTCTCCCTTTAGCCCCACTAGTTGGGCTAGTCAATTTGTAATATATTTTGAAATATTACAAATAAAAATAAAAATAAAATTGATATGCGTTTTACTAATCTCCACGTTGGAAACGCCAATTTGTAATATAAATACAAATATTACAAATAAAAATAAAAATATAATTATAATTGAAATATGTTGATATGTGTTGATACGTATTGATATTTTATCACTGGATCAGTCTGACTCCTTAAAGTCTCACTGGTTAGGCTAATCAAATGGTAATATAATTTCAAGTGTAATAATAAACAAGATATAAAGATATTGATGATAAGAATATGTTATAACTAAGTGTGTTGGATTGATAAATAACAAATATATCAAACTTTAAAAATTTTGCAAATATTTTTTCTTGTGCTTGTATCGAATTTGACTGAATGATTGAATTTAATTAATTAATAATTAATTAATTATTTGAGTTTGTAATTTCCTCCTATATCTATTCTCTCAATGTAAATTATGGGTTTGCTTAATAAAAAAATAATAATAACATTAATGGTAGAAATAAAAACAATGCTGGTAACTGAATACTGATTTGCGTTTATTCATTCAAAATTGTGCGCCAGTCAGACTGCGCATGTCCCAGGCACTGGCAAATATTCGCCACAGTCGGCAATGAGAAAAATCAACAGATATATTTTTTACAAGTTTAAATTTATGGTTCTTTTAACGAGTCGAAATGGTCAGAGGGCAAGGAACAAGATACATTTAACAGGTATTCTTAAACTAAATGTTAACATCTGAAATAGAACAAAATTATTATTACAATTGTCAATTAGAAAGAAATTATTTAAAATTCGAACCAAGTCGAAGAAATGACGTCACTCTGCTCCAGGTAGCACTGCACCGTCTATATGAGAAATTCAGCAATGGCCGCCGTCTGCTTGGTTTTAATCTGCTATGATGCCGTTGGAATTGAAGATCTTCTCCCACAGAAATAAAACGATGTTCCCTTTTCCTGCGAAGTGGTGTTGTTCCAAAATATAGTATTGAATGTCCCCTCGTCGTCTGCGATGTCGAATTCTGGATGGATCTCTTGTGTAGTGTAGTGTTCAAATATGCGTGTTGGTTTTGTGAATTTGTTCCAAAAATTGATCAAAATGGCTGTCGATTTCTGGCGTTAAGTTTTATGGTGTTATTCTGTGTTTTTGGAAACTTGTGAAGTGTTAGACATAGATAAATAATGTTATTTCACTTGTTAGTTCATCTCCGTTACACGCCACATAACCACACTTGGTTTTAATATAAATTATTTGGTTTTCAAAACTCCACTAATACATTTTTCAACTGTTCAGCTTTGCGATTAACAATAGACTAAACGACGCAACGTCGTCGTTTTAGGGCAATTTGTGGTATGTCTTTTTCCTCTTCATATTGTTTAATTATAAAATATCTGTCTAAGACTTGTTTCACTATCTAACTATACATAACAAGTTTTCTTATTTTTTACTGTATTTCCAATATTTCTTAATTTTACATGAATCTAACTATTCAGTAATATTGATTATTTAATTTTACATCTTTTGATATATAGCTGGGTTTGTTTCAAACTCATTTAAACCCAAAAATTACAATTTTGCATAATAATTGCATGTCCCATATTTTGTACAAATTCAGTGTTTTAAAGGTTTTTATTTGTTTTTTCGGTATAATATTTCCATGGAATACACCTAATAACTCCGTAATTACTTTGTTGTTAATAATTTGGTTATTAAAACATTTCAATATTGATTAATTTGCTGTTTAGTCTGATTTGATTACTATCATAAGCCTATTTTTGACTGTTTCCAAAAGAAGTTAGTTTTCTTTCTTTTGTCATTCTATTTGCTATTAACTGTATCTGCATTAATTATATTTTCAATTTCTGTATTGTATGTATTGAATTCTATTCCTATTACATAGATTAATTCTTTGATAGATAGTTTTTTTTTTTTGGTTTATAGGCCATTCTGTGTTTACAAACATAGTGTCTTGGTGGGTCTGTTTGTACATTATACATGGTTTACTGATTTGAATAAAATTATTACATTTTTATGCCCTACTTGCCTCTCTGACTTACACAATGGAAAATTAAATGACATGATTTTAATTACAATAGAATATCTTGTATCTACTAAACTTTCTTTATACTAATAACATCATTGAACCATAACATGAACATCTTATGCCTAATTTTAACAAAAACATCTTATTATCAACTATTTTCCATATATCACCTAATTTTAACAAAAACATCTTATTCCTATTATTTTTTCCTGTATCATCAAATGATAACAACACAGCTTATCCTAGACATAATTTAATTAGAAAACATAAAAAACTCCTATTACTAGTAACACTGTCAGTCACTAACTGTCTTGTGTATGTATTATTCTTATGAAAACACTTTAACTGTGATAATAAACCTCGTGTATCTATTTACACCTTACATCTAAAATATTATTTAATTAATAATAAATAATAAACATCTTAATATTAGGCATACCTTCAGTTATGAACCGTCCTTTGGTATTTTTGTCCTCACCATTTATTTAGTTATAATTAAAGAAAACATTTTATATGTAATAGTCCTTATATCTAATTTAAAACTCTTATTACTAGTAATGTTGTCAGTCCTTAGACCGTCTTTCATTTCAATGGTTTTATTATTATTATTCTACACTCATGGTAGTCTTTTTATAATACTTAAACCTCATTGAAGATTTTTTCATAGATTTTTTAACTATGTTTCTCACTGTACACTCGGTAGTTCCTTAATTTTGTTATCTCACTTCACTTTATTGTATTCTACACTCTGGTAGTCTTTTTAGTGAGTTCTACTCTATGGTAGTCTCTTTTGACATATTTTTTGACATGTTACACTTACAACTAATATACAATTTGTTTTTATAGTATTGTATCTTGTAACTTGTTTGGGGTTTACCTATATCGGTTTCAATTTTGTCTCATGGTATTTAATATATGATTAACATTTTGTTTTGGCATATCTCTTCCTGTTTCTGGTCTCTTTTGGAATCTTGATATGTTTCGTCCCTTCTTCAAATATCACATTAGTAGTTTCCTTATTAAAATGGTTTCATGACAGATTATTTCCTTTTTTATGGTCCTTCCCTTTTTGTACTGCTTCCCCAATCTACTGGGTATACTGCTGGTTTAACTGGTTTTTTTCATAGTAGGTTATTTTAATTAATGGTTTTCTTTATTATCTTCCATTTTTATTAGCATTTTATAGACTTAATTATACAGTTTCTAGGGTAATCCTTAAACAATTTATTCTTCTCACTCACTATGGAACTTTCTCTTTTATTCATGTAACATTAATTCAAATGTTTAGTGTGATAATTTTGTTATGTTACATATGCTCTCCTGTAAAAGTGATTAGTTCAGATCATACTCTGTATGGATGAAATAATTACTACTAATTCTTTTGTATTTACATTTTCTCCGTGATTACATGTTTTCATTTTATATACCTTCCTTTTCCACCATTGCTTCCTCTCAGCTGATGTGTATCTCCTTCATTAGTTTCTTTTTTCATTGATAAGTGATCTTCAATCTTGTGTATAACATTATCATTTTATATTCCTTCTTATTTGGTGCTTCCTCACCAGTATGTTTACTCCCTAACATTCCCTAACAAATTAATTGGAACAGTTCAGAGTGGCACTTTTGGCTTCAATCCCTGCTGTCCAATACTTCAATTGAGTCCAGAGGTATTATCATCTCTGCTCAACACATAAGACTGATGGCATTTTCTACATCCAGTCATAAAAATAAATAAACAGTAAAAGTAGTCATTTTTGACTAAAATAAACATCTTTAGATTCTTCACTTCATAATACGTTATATTAATTAATACCTTTATACACTTGACTCTTCTTCTCTCTTAAAGCTTATTCCATATTAGGTGGTTTCTGTTTTTTGGTGTAGGGAATCGTTGTATGGCGTCTACCTTTTCTGTTGATGGTGTTATTCCTTGACTGTTTAGCTGGAAACCCAGGAATTGAACTTCTTTAGCTATAAGCTTGGACTTGTCCAGTTTAAGGGTGACATTATTTTCAGCAAGCTTCTTCAAAACATACTCCACACGATAACAGTGTTCCTCCCAGCTGGTTGATGTTATTAGGAGATCATCAACATAGACAGTTGTGAATTGGAGCGCTTCTGGTCCTAGTATATGATCCATACAGGCGACAAAAACAGCTACTGAATTAACCAACCCGAAGGGCAACCTCTTAAACTGATAATTGCGCCCTTCGAAGATGAACGCCATGTATTGCCGGCTTGCTGGGTGCAACTCCACTTGCCAATAGCCGCATACCGTATCCCAAGTGGTAATGAATCGTGTTCCGTGGAACCTCTTCAAAATTTCATCAATTTCGCCAGGTGAGGTACGATCGTTTATTATCATCTTATTTATCTCCCGAGCGTCAAGGCAAAGTCTTACCTTCCCATTTTTCTTTTGTATGGCCACAATTGGGCTTGTGTATGGCGATTGACTGCTCTCGATGATATCTCTACGGATCATATTCTGGATCTCTGATCGTACGGCTTCTTTCAAAGATTGTGCTATTGGGTATGACTTTCGGTTGAATTCTACCGGTTCTCTGAATCGTATTGAGCGTTGGTAGTTCCGGATCTTTCCAGGTTCGTCAGAAGATACAGCTCGATATTTCTCATATATTTCTACCAATTGATTCCGCTGGTCTTCCGTTAGTTGCTCGTTAGTATTGTGGCACTGGAAGTTACGTATCTCTTGGATCTTTTGTTTCCATAGGTCTTCCTCCGAATCTTGATGTACTGGCTTGTTGTTTGTTGGGTGGTTAGATAAGTAATTCACCTTATTTTGGTGGTCGAGAAGTCGTTTGGAGTCTAAAGTCTTGTTATCAGTTAAATTGGCTATCCAGGTTGAACCTTCAGCAAAGAGTGATACCTTTCCTCAGCACAAGTCGATAATTGCTGAGTTCCGGCGCAATATGTCGCATCCTATCATGATGTTGAAAGGTAATCCGGCTGCAACAAGAAATATCATATCCACACTAATGCCCTGACTTTTGACATTGAGGGATACCTGCTTTCTTATGGTCTTGTTCTGTCGGCCGGTAGCTCCTACAAGTACAATGTTATTAATAGGTAGTACAGGTAAGTTTTTATGGCATTCCTGCTGTATCCGGTCCAATTCATTTCGATTTATTATGGAGACATTGGCTCCAGTGTCTATCATTATAGGAACAGAAATACCTTCAATTTCTGCGATTATGTATATTATTTCATTATCATTATTTTTAATATTAAGCTCACTTTCTTCTAATAGGTCCTTACGGATATCCTTTAAATAATTGCTGTATATTATGGTAAAATTTTTTCTGTTTTTCTTCACATTCATACCTACTTGATTAAACCCAGCAGATTGGAGCAGTAAAGGGTCATTAGATTTTATTACTGCCTCCGTTCGTTTAAATGTTCCGCTTCATTACGGGTCAGGCCGTTGGAAGCGTCAGCTTGAAGTCCTGAGGCTGTTTCGTTTGGTTCTGCTCGATCGTCTGGTTGGGCTTCTGCTACAGGTAGTCTGCGCTGATTATCCAAGCTGGAACTACGTCTGGGCTCGTACTCTCTGTACCGATTACTTCCCTGGCTCCCTTGGAAAGTCTCGTACTCGTAGTATCGGCTCCTTCTTTGAGGCTGGTACCTCATGTGTCCACTGCCTTCTGCTCGGATGTAATTAACATTAGGTCGATATGCCCTGTAATTGTGGTTACCTCCACTTGGGTAATTTCGGTTATAATTACCATGATAATTATTATTATTAGAAAGGTTGGGGTTCCTCTGACCATTTTGAACATAGTTACTATTATTATTGTAATAACCGTTGTTATTTTGGGGACGGCTATTATTATTATTATTATTGTTGTTGTGGTTGTTGTTATTATTATTATTCATACGAGGAATATTACTATTATTATTATTATGGTTAAGCCTCGGCAAATTATTGTTATTTCTAGGGTTATAATTGTACTCGGCATTATTCCGATTTGCGGAGTTATAATTATTATTATTACCCACATTCTGCCGATTATTATTATTATTCAAATTATTGTTGTTATTCCTTGGTTCCGGCTTTTCATACCTCCTGCGACTTTGACGGTAATAGTCTTCGTGCTCGTACATCTCTAAAAGCTCGGTCATGGCTTGCACCGTTTTTATTTGACTATTTCGTCTGGCTCTGATAATATCCTCCTCGTAGTGGTATGAGAGTTTGCTGACCAGGCATTCTTCCGGTATTCGGGGCTCTAGATGTTTGGCCACGCACACCTTTCCTAAAAAGTACGCCGTTAAAGTTTGGTTTCCATATGGGTTGTACTTCCCATGGCATATCCCGTCTCTGGCGATATTTTGCGTTGATTCCGACCAATATTTGGCTTTGAATAGCCTTCTGAATTGTTGATAGTCGGTCACCTCGTCTCTTATTGCCATCCACCAATTGTCTGCTATTTCCTTGAATGATTCGTCCAGCACCTCTTTATTCTCCCTCCAGCGATTACCTCTGTGTTTGGCAAAGTATTCCTCGATTCTTGCTAGGAATTCCATGGGTTTATTTTTATAAAACCTGAAGTTAATGCCTTCACGATTTTCACTGTTGGGACAACTGGTAATGGTTGTCGGTCGACTATGGAATAGGTCTATATCGGTCTGGTTCTGTCGTACCTGACTGTTGATACTGGTCACCGCAGCTTCTATGCCGTCACATTTTTCTGTGAATCGGTCCTGCACTCGCTCCCAGTCTTCCCGTGTTTCCTTTAGTTTTTCCTCCAACGTCTTCCTAGTCGTTTCTTCAATGGTGTTAACCTTCGTATTTATTTCTGTTCTGATACTCCGTACTTCTTGTTCGGTTTGACTCCATTTTTCGTCAGCTCTGGCAACCCTTTGTTCGATTACCGTTATTTCCTCTTCTACTTTCTTGCTGATTGTCTCATTGTTTTCAGCTATCTTCTGGCTTAATTCTTCCTTCAATATTTCCATTCTTCCGTCTAACCGGTTCATGTTTTCTTGGTTCGTCTCCTTCAATTCTCTCAATTGCTGACTATTATTCTCCATCTTTTTATTGGTTTCTTCCAGTTTCTGGCTTATCTGGGTCAATTCCTCCTTTGATTGTTTATTGTCAGTTTTTATTTCCTCCATTTTCTCCTCCATCTTCTGGATATTTTCCTCCATCTTCTCCTCGATCTTCTTAATATTTTCCTCCATTAGTAATTTATTTTCGTTCTTTATTTCGTCCACCTTCTCCTCCATCTTCTTACTGTTTTCTTCCATTTTCTCCTCCATCTTCTTACTGTTTTCTTCCATTTTCTCCTCCATCTTCTTACTATTTTCTCTTAATTCTTCTTTCAATTGCCGGTTATCATTCTTCATTTCCTCCTCCATCTTCTTGCTGCTTTCTCTTAATTCCTCCTTCAACCGTAGGTTATCGTTCTTCATTTCCTTACTATTTTCTTCGATTTTCTTGTTGGTATCTCCGATTTTATTACTCAACTCTTCCTTTAATTCTTCCTTCGTTGTTTTGAATTCTCGGAGTAACATCTCCATCATTTGATCAAGTTTTGTATTTTCCTTTGCGGTGGATTCCTCCGGCTGTTCCTTCTGTGGTGCAGGCTTATTTGGTTCTGCTGGCGGTAACATTAACTCCACATCTTCCACTGGTGTCGCTTCTTTATCCTCCATGTCTATCTCCTGTTCGGCCTCCATAGCCCTTTTTCTTGATGTAGCTCTCCTGTGCATCTCGCTCCCTCTTCTGACCTGTTGATCGTTGCCAAGCTAAAAATAGGAAATTGGACAATCGTCCTTATTTTACAACACTATTACTTCCTATTTAAAGCCCCTTAAGTTGGACGCCAATTTGTAATATTATTTAAATATTACAAATATAATAAAAATTAATTAATTGAACTATATATATTGAGATATATTGTGTGTGTATCTTTGGTGATAACAAAGGTATTGTGCTCTCCCTTTAGCCCCACTAGTTGGGCTAGTCAATTTGTAATATATTTTGAAATATTACAAATAAAAATAAAATTGATATGCGTTTTACTAATCTCCACGTTGGAAACGCCAATTTGTAATATAAATACAAATATTACAAATAAAAATAAAAATATAATTATAATTGAAATATGTTGATATGTGTTGATACGTATTGATATTTTATCACTGGATCAGTCTGACTCCTTAAAGTCTCACTGGTTAGGCTAGTCAAATGGTAATATAATTTCAAGTGTAATAATAAACAAGATATAAAGATATTGATGATAAGAATATGTTATAACTAAGTGTGTTGGATTGATAAATAACAAATATATCAAACTTTAAAAATTTTGCAAATATTTTTTCTTGTGCTTGTATCGAATTTGACTGAATGATTGAATTTAATTAATTAATAATTAATTAATTATTTGAGTTTGTAATTTCCTCCTATATCTATTCTCTCAATGTAAATTATGGGTTTGCTTAATAAAAAAATAATAATAACATTAATGGTAGAAATAAAAACAATGCTGGTAACTGAATACTGATTTGCGTTTATTCATTCAAAATTGTGCGCCAGTCAGACTGCGCATGTCCCAGGCACTGGCAAATATTCGCCACAGTCGGCAATGAGAAAAATCAACAGATATATTTTTTACAAGTTTAAATTTATGGTTCTTTTAACGAGTCGAAATGGTCAGAGGGCAAGGAACAAGATACATTTAACAGGTATTCTTAAACTAAATGTTAACATCTGAAATAGAACAAAATTATTATTACAATTGTCAATTAGAAAGAAATTATTTAAAATTCGAACCAAGTCGAAGAAATGACGTCACTCTGCTCCAGGTAGCACTGCACCGTCTATGTGAGAAATTCAGCAATGGCCGCCGTCTGCTTGGTTTTAATCTGCTATGATGCCGTTGGAATTGAAGATCTTCTCCCACAGAAATAAAACGATGTTCCCTTTTCCTGCGAAGTGGTGTTGTTCCAAAATATAGTATTGAATGTCCCCTCGTCGTCTGCGATGTCGAATTCTGGATGGATCTCTTGTGTAGTGTAGTGTTCAAATATGCGTGTTGGTTTTGTGAATTTGTTCCAAAAATTGATCAAAATGGCTGTCGATTTCTGGCGTTAAGTTTTATGGTGTTATTCTGTGTTTTTGGAAACTTGTGAAGTGTTAGACATAGATAAATAATGTTATTTCACTTGTTAGTTCATCTCCGTTACACGCCACATAACCACACTTGGTTTTAATATAAATTATTTGGTTTTCAAAACTCCACTAATACATTTTTCAACTGTTCAGCTTTGCGATTAACAATAGACTAAACGACGCAACGTCGTCGTTTTAGGGCAATTTGTGGTATGTCTTTTTCCTCTTCATATTGTTTAATTATAAAATATCTGTCTAAGACTTGTTTCACTATCTAACTATACATAACAAGTTTTCTTATTTTTTACTGTATTTCCAATATTTCTTAATTTTACATGAATCTAACTATTCAGTAATATTGATTATTTAATTTTACATCTTTTGATATATAGCTGGGTTTGTTTCAAACTCATTTAAACCCAAAAATTACAATTTTGCATAATAATTGCATGTCCCATATTTTGTACAAATTCAGTGTTTTAAAGGTTTTTATTTGTTTTTTCGGTATAATATTTCCATGGAATACACCTAATAACTCCGTAATTACTTTGTTGTTAATAATTTGGTTATTAAAACATTTCAATATTGATTAATTTGCTGTTTAGTCTGATTTGATTACTATCATAAGCCTATTTTTGACTGTTTCCAAAAGAAGTTAGTTTTCTTTCTTTTGTCATTCTATTTGCTATTAACTGTATCTGCATTAATTATATTTTCAATTTCTGTATTGTATGTATTGAATTCTATTCCTATTACATAGATTAATTCTTTGATAGATAGTTTTTTTTTTTTTGGTTTATAGGCCATTCTGTGTTTACAAACATAGTGTCTTGGTGGGTCTGTTTGTACATTATACATGGTTTACTGATTTGAATAAAATTATTACATTTTTATGCCCTACTTGCCTCTCTGACTTACACAATGGAAAATTAAATGACATGATTTTAATTACAATAGAATATCTTGTATCTACTAAACTTTCTTTATACTAATAACATCATTGAACCATAACATGAACATCTTATGCCTAATTTTAACAAAAACATCTTATTATCAACTATTTTCCATATATCACCTAATTTTAACAAAAACATCTTATTCCTATTATTTTTTCCTGTATCATCAAATGATAACAACACAGCTTATCCTAGACATAATTTAATTAGAAAACATAAAAAACTCCTATTACTAGTAACACTGTCAGTCACTAACTGTCTTGTGTATGTATTATTCTTATGAAAACACTTTAACTGTGATAATAAACCTCGTGTATCTATTTACACCTTACATCTAAAATATTATTTAATTAATAATAAATAATAAACATCTTAATATTAGGCATACCTTCAGTTATGAACCGTCCTTTGGTATTTTTGTCCTCACCATTTATTTAGTTATAATTAAAGAAAACATTTTATATGTAATAGTCCTTATATCTAATTTAAAACTCTTATTACTAGTAATGTTGTCAGTCCTTAGACCGTCTTTCATTTCAATGGTTTTATTATTATTATTCTACACTCATGGTAGTCTTTTTATAATACTTAAACCTCATTGAAGATTTTTTCATAGATTTTTTAACTATGTTTCTCACTGTACACTCGGTAGTTCCTTAATTTTGTTATCTCACTTCACTTTATTGTATTCTACACTCTGGTAGTCTTTTTAGTGAGTTCTACTCTATGGTAGTCTCTTTTGACATATTTTTTGACATGTTACACTTACAACTAATATACAATTTGTTTTTATAGTATTGTATCTTGTAACTTGTTTGGGGTTTACCTATATCGGTTTCAATTTTGTCTCATGGTATTTAATATATGATTAACATTTTGTTTTGGCATATCTCTTCCTGTTTCTGGTCTCTTTTGGAATCTTGATATGTTTCGTCCCTTCTTCAAATATCACATTAGTAGTTTCCTTATTAAAATGGTTTCATGACAGATTATTTCCTTTTTTATGGTCCTTCCCTTTTTGTACTGCTTCCCCAATCTACTGGGTATACTGCTGGTTTAACTGGTTTTTTTCATAGTAGGTTATTTTAATTAATGGTTTTCTTTATTATCTTCCATTTTTATTAGCATTTTATAGACTTAATTATACAGTTTCTAGGGTAATCCTTAAACAATTTATTCTTCTCACTCACTATGGAACTTTCTCTTTTATTCATGTAACATTAATTCAAATGTTTAGTGTGATAATTTTGTTATGTTACATATGCTCTCCTGTAAAAGTGATTAGTTCAGATCATACTCTGTATGGATGAAATAATTACTACTAATTCTTTTGTATTTACATTTTCTCCGTGATTACATGTTTTCACTTTATATACCTTCCTTTTCCACCATTGCTTCCTCTCAGCTGATGTGTATCTCCTTCATTAGTTTCTTTTTTCATTGATAAATGATCTTCAATCTTGTGTATAACATTATCATTTTATATTCCTTCTTATTTGGTGCTTCCTCACCAGTATGTTTACTCCCTAACATTCCCTAACAAATTAATTGGAACAGTTCAGAGTGGCACTTTTGGCTTCAATCCCTGCTGTCCAATACTTCAATTGAGTCCAGAGGTATTATCATCTCTGCTCAACACATAAGACTGATGGCATTTTCTACATCCAGTCATAAAAATAAATAAACAGTAAAAGTAGTCATTTTTGACTAAAATAAACATCTTTAGATTCTTCACTTCATAATACGTTATATTAATTAATACCTTTATACACTTGACTCTTCTTCTCTCTTAAAGCTTATTCCATATTAGGTGGTTTCTGTTTTTTGGTGTAGGGAATCGTTGTATGGCGTCTACCTTTTCTGTTGATGGTGTTATTCCTTGACTGTTTAGCTGGAAACCCAGGAATTGAACTTCTTTAGCTATAAGCTTGGACTTGTCCAGTTTAAGGGTGACATTATTTTCAGCAAGCTTCTTCAAAACATACTCCACACGATAACAGTGTTCCTCCCAGCTGGTTGATGTTATTAGGAGATCATCAACATAGACAGTTGTGAATTGGAGCGCTTCTGGTCCTAGTATATGATCCATACAGGCGACAAAAACAGCTACTGAATTAACCAACCCGAAGGGCAACCTCTTAAACTGATAATTGCGCCCTTCGAAGATGAACGCCATGTATTGCCGGCTTGCTGGGTGCAACTCCACTTGCCAATAGCCGCATACCGTATCCCAAGTGGTAATGAATCGTGTTCCGTGGAACCTCTTCAAAATTTCATCAATTTCGCCAGGTGAGGTACGATCGTTTATTATCATCTTATTTATCTCCCGAGCGTCAAGGCAAAGTCTTACCTTCCCATTTTTCTTTTGTATGGCCACAATTGGGCTTGTGTATGGCAATTGACTGCTCTCGATGATATCTCTACGGATCATATTCTGGATCTCTGATCGTACGGCTTCTTTCAAAGATTGTGCTATGCTATTGGGTATGACTTTCGGTTGAATTCTACCGGTTCTCTGAATCGTATTGAGCGTTGGTAGTTCCGGATCTTTCCAGGTTCGTCAGAAAATACAGCTCGATATTTCTCATATATTTCTACCAATTGATTCCGCTGGTCTTCCGTTAGTTGCTCGTTAGTATTGTGGCACTGGAAGTTACGTATCTCTTGGATCTTTTGTTTCCATAGGTCTTCCTCCGAATCTTGATGTACTGGCTTGTTGTTTGTTGGGTGGTTAGATAAGTAATTCACCTTATTTTGGTGGTCGAGAAGTCGTTTGGAGTCTAAAGTCTTGTTATCAGTTAAATTGGCTATCCAGGTTGAACCTTCAGCAAAGAGTGATACCTTTCCTCGGCACAAGTCGATAATTGCTGAGTTCCGGCGCAATATGTCGCATCCTATCATGATGTTGAAAGGTAATCCGGCTGCAACAAGAAATATCATATCCACACTAATGCCCTGACTTTTGACATTGAGGGATACCTGCTTTCTTATGGTCTTGTTCTGTCGGCCGGTAGCTCCTACAAGTACAATGTTATTAATAGGTAGTACAGGTAAGTTTTTATGGCATTCCTGCTGTATCCGGTCCAATTCATTTCGATTTATTATGGAGACATTGGCTCCAGTGTCTATCATTATAGGAACAGAAATACCTTCAATTTCTGCGATTATGTATATTATTTCATTATCATTATTTTTAATATTAAGCTCACTTTCTTCTAATAGGTCCTTACGGATATCCTTTAAATAATTGCTGTATATTATGGTAAAATTTTTTCTGTTTTTCTTCACATTCATACCTACTTGATTAAACCCAGCAGATTGGAGCAGTAAAGGGTCATTAGATTTTATTACTGCCTCCGTTCGTTTAAATGTTCCGCTTCATTACGGGTCAGGCCGTTGGAAGCGTCAGCTTGAAGTCCTGAGGCTGTTTCGTTTGGTTCTGCTCGATCGTCTGGTTGGGCTTCTGCTACAGGTAGTCTGCGCTGATTATCCAAGCTGGAACTACGTCTGGGCTCGTACTCTCTGTACCGATTACTTCCCTGGCTCCCTTGGAAAGTCTCGTACTCGTAGTATCGGCTCCTTCTTTGAGGCTGGTACCTCCTGTGTCCACTGCCTTCTGCTCGGATGTAATTAACATTAGGTCGATATGCCCTGTAATTGTGGTTACCTCCACTTGGGTAATTTCGGTTATAATTACCATGATAATTATTATTATTAGAAAGGTTGGGGTTCCTCTGACCATTTTGAACATAGTTACTATTATTATTGTAATAACCGTTGTTATTTTGGGGACGGCTATTATTATTATTATTATTGTTGTTGTGGTTGTTGTTATTATTATTATTCATACGAGGAATATTACTATTATTATTATTATTATGGTTAAGCCTCGGCAAATTATTGTTATTTCTAGGGTTATAATTGTACTCGGCATTATTCCGATTTGCGGAGTTATAATTATTATTATTACCCACATTCTGCCGATTATTATTATTATTCAAATTATTGTTGTTATTCCTTGGTTCCGGCTTTTCATACCTCCTGCGACTTTGACGGTAATAGTCTTCGTGCTCGTACATCTCTAAAAGCTCGGTCATGGCTTGCACCGTTTTTATTTGACTATTTCGTCTGGCTCTGATAATATCCTCCTCGTAGTGGTATGAGAGTTTGCTGACCAGGCATTCTTCCAGTATTCGGGGCTCTAGATGTTTGGCCACGCACACCTTTCCTAAAAAGTACGCCGTTAAAGTTTGGTTTCCATATGGGTTGTACTTCCCATGGCATATCCCGTCTCTGGCGATATTTTGCGTTGATTCCGACCAATATTTGGCTTTGAATAGCCTTCTGAATTGTTGATAGTCGGTCACCTCGTCTCTTATTGCCATCCACCAATTGTCTGCTATTTCCTTGAATGATTCGTCCAGCACCTCTTTATTCTCCCTCCAGCGATTACCTCTGTGTTTGGCAAAGTATTCCTCGATTCTTGCTAGGAATTCCATGGGTTTATTTTTATAAAACCTGAAGTTAATCCCTTCACGATTTTCACTGTTGGGACAACTGGTAATGGTTGTCGGTCGACTATGGAATAGGTCTATATCGGTCTGGTTCTGTCGTACCTGACTGTTGATACTGGTCACCGCAGCTTCTATGCCGTCACATTTTTCTGTGAATCGGTCCTGCACTCGCTCCCAGTCTTCCCGTGTTTCCTTTAGTTTTTCCTCCAACGTCTTCCTAGTCGTTTCTTCAATGGTGTTAACCTTCGTATTTATTTCTGTTCTGATACTCCGTACTTCTTGTTCGGTTTGACTCCATTTTTCGTCAGCTCTGGCAACCCTTTGTTCGATTACCGTTATTTCCTCTTCTACTTTCTTGCTGATTGTCTCATTGTTTTCAGCTATCTTCTGGCTTAATTCTTCCTTCAATATTTCCATTCTTCCGTCTAACCGGTTCATGTTTTCTTGGTTCGTCTCCTTCAATTCTCTCAATTGCTGACTATTATTCTCCATCTTTTTATTGGTTTCTTCCAGTTTCTGGCTTATCTGGGTCAATTCCTCCTTTGATTGTTTATTGTCAGTTTTTATTTCCTCCATTTTCTCCTCCATCTTCTGGATATTTTCCTCCATCTTCTCCTCGATCTTCTTAATATTTTCCTCCATTAGTAATTTATTTTCGTTCTTTATTTCGTCCACCTTCTCCTCCATCTTCTTACTGTTTTCTTCCATTTTCTCCTCCATCTTCTTACTGTTTTCTTCCATTTTCTCCTCCATCTTCTTACTATTTTCTCTTAATTCTTCTTTCAATTGCCGGTTATCATTCTTCATTTCCTCCTCCATCTTCTTGCTGCTTTCTCTTAATTCCTCCTTCAACCGTAGGTTATCGTTCTTCATTTCCTTACTATTTTCTTCGATTTTCTTGTTGGTATCTCCGATTTTATTACTCAACTCTTCCTTTAATTCTTCCTTCGTTGTTTTGAATTCTCGGAGTAACATCTCCATCATTTGATCAAGTTTTGTATTTTCCTTTGCGGTGGATTCCTCCGGCTGTTCCTTCTGTGGTGCAGGCTTATTTGGTTCTGCTGGCGGTAACATTAACTCCACATCTTCCACTGGTGTCGCTTCTTTATCCTCCATGTCTATCTCCTGTTCGGCCTCCATAGCCCTTTTTCTTGATGTAGCTCTCCTGTGCATCTCGCTCCCTCTTCTGACCTGTTGATCGTTGCCAAGCTAAAAATAGGAAATTGGACAATCGTCCTTATTTTACAACACTATTACTTCCTATTTAAAGCCCCTTAAGTTGGACGCCAATTTGTAATATTATTTAAATATTACAAATATAATAAAAATTAATTAATTGAACTATATATATTGAGATATATTGTGTGTGTATCTTTGGTGATAACAAAGGTATTGTGCTCTCCCTTTAGCCCCACTAGTTGGGCTAGTCAATTTGTAATATATTTTGAAATATTACAAATAAAAATAAAATTGATATGCGTTTTACTAATCTCCACGTTGGAAACGCCAATTTGTAATATAAATACAAATATTACAAATAAAAATAAAAATATAATTATAATTGAAATATGTTGATATGTGTTGATACGTATTGATATTTTATCACTGGATCAGTCTGACTCCTTAAAGTCTCACTGGTTAGGCTAGTCAAATGGTAATATAATTTCAAGTGTAATAATAAACAAGATATAAAGATATTGATGATAAGAATATGTTATAACTAAGTGTGTTGGATTGATAAATAACAAATATATCAAACTTTAAAAATTTTGCAAATATTTTTTCTTGTGCTTGTATCGAATTTGACTGAATGATTGAATTTAATTAATTAATAATTAATTAATTATTTGAGTTTGTAATTTCCTCCTATATCTATTCTCTCAATGTAAATTATGGGTTTGCTTAATAAAAAAATAATAATAACATTAATGGTAGAAATAAAAACAATGCTGGTAACTGAATACTGATTTGCGTTTATTCATTCAAAATTGTGCGCCAGTCAGACTGCGCATGTCCCAGGCACTGGCAAATATTCGCCACAGTCGGCAATGAGAAAAATCAACAGATATATTTTTTACAAGTTTAAATTTATGGTTCTTTTAACGAGTCGAAATGGTCAGAGGGCAAGGAACAAGATACATTTAACAGGTATTCTTAAACTAAATGTTAACATCTGAAATAGAACAAAATTATTATTACAATTGTCAATTAGAAAGAAATTATTTAAAATTCGAACCAAGTCGAAGAAATGACGTCACTCTGCTCCAGGTAGCACTGCACCGTCTATGTGAGAAATTCAGCAATGGCCGCCGTCTGCTTGGTTTTAATCTGCTATGATGCCGTTGGAATTGAAGATCTTCTCCCACAGAAATAAAACGATGTTCCCTTTTCCTGCGAAGTGGTGTTGTTCCAAAATATAGTATTGAATGTCCCCTCGTCGTCTGCGATGTCGAATTCTGGATGGATCTCTTGTGTAGTGTAGTGTTCAAATATGCGTGTTGGTTTTGTGAATTTGTTCCAAAAATTGATCAAAATGGCTGTCGATTTCTGGCGTTAAGTTTTATGGTGTTATTCTGTGTTTTTGGAAACTTGTGAAGTGTTAGACATAGATAAATAATGTTATTTCACTTGTTAGTTCATCTCCGTTACACGCCACATAACCACACTTGGTTTTAATATAAATTATTTGGTTTTCAAAACTCCACTAATACATTTTTCAACTGTTCAGCTTTGCGATTAACAATAGACTAAACGACGCAACGTCGTCGTTTTAGGGCAATTTGTGGTATGTCTTTTTCCTCTTCATATTGTTTAATTATAAAATATCTGTCTAAGACTTGTTTCACTATCTAACTATACATAACAAGTTTTCTTATTTTTTACTGTATTTCCAATATTTCTTAATTTTACATGAATCTAACTATTCAGTAATATTGATTATTTAATTTTACATCTTTTGATATATAGCTGGGTTTGTTTCAAACTCATTTAAACCCAAAAATTACAATTTTGCATAATAATTGCATGTCCCATATTTTGTACAAATTCAGTGTTTTAAAGGTTTTTATTTGTTTTTTCGGTATAATATTTCCATGGAATACACCTAATAACTCCGTAATTACTTTGTTGTTAATAATTTGGTTATTAAAACATTTCAATATTGATTAATTTGCTGTTTAGTCTGATTTGATTACTATCATAAGCCTATTTTTGACTGTTTCCAAAAGAAGTTAGTTTTCTTTCTTTTGTCATTCTATTTGCTATTAACTGTATCTGCATTAATTATATTTTCAATTTCTGTATTGTATGTATTGAATTCTATTCCTATTACATAGATTAATTCTTTGATAGATAGTTTTTTTTTTTTGGTTTATAGGCCATTCTGTGTTTACAAACATAGTGTCTTGGTGGGTCTGTTTGTACATTATACATGGTTTACTGATTTGAATAAAATTATTACATTTTTATGCCCTACTTGCCTCTCTGACTTACACAATGGAAAATTAAATGACATGATTTTAATTACAATAGAATATCTTGTATCTACTAAACTTTCTTTATACTAATAACATCATTGAACCATAACATGAACATCTTATGCCTAATTTTAACAAAAACATCTTATTATCAACTATTTTCCATATATCACCTAATTTTAACAAAAACATCTTATTCCTATTATTTTTTCCTGTATCATCAAATGATAACAACACAGCTTATCCTAGACATAATTTAATTAGAAAACATAAAAAACTCCTATTACTAGTAACACTGTCAGTCACTAACTGTCTTGTGTATGTATTATTCTTATGAAAACACTTTAACTGTGATAATAAACCTCGTGTATCTATTTACACCTTACATCTAAAATATTATTTAATTAATAATAAATAATAAACATCTTAATATTAGGCATACCTTCAGTTATGAACCGTCCTTTGGTATTTTTGTCCTCACCATTTATTTAGTTATAATTAAAGAAAACATTTTATATGTAATAGTCCTTATATCTAATTTAAAACTCTTATTACTAGTAATGTTGTCAGTCCTTAGACCGTCTTTCATTTCAATGATTTTATTATTATTATTCTACACTCATGGTAGTCTTTTTATAATACTTAAACCTCATTGAAGATTTTTTCATAGATTTTTTAACTATGTTTCTCACTGTACACTCGGTAGTTCCTTAATTTTGTTATCTCACTTCACTTTATTGTATTCTACACTCTGGTAGTCTTTTTAGTGAGTTCTACTCTATGGTAGTCTCTTTTGACATATTTTTTGACATGTTACACTTACAACTAATATACAATTTGTTTTTATAGTATTGTATCTTGTAACTTGTTTGGGGTTTACCTATATCGGTTTCAATTTTGTCTCATGGTATTTAATATATGATTAACATTTTGTTTTGGCATATCTCTTCCTGTTTCTGGTCTCTTTTGGAATCTTGATATGTTTCGTCCCTTCTTCAAATATCACATTAGTAGTTTCCTTATTAAAATGGTTTCATGACAGATTATTTCCTTTTTTATGGTTCTTCCCTTTTTGTACTGCTTTCCCAATCTACTGGGTATACTGCTGGTTTAACTGGTTTTTTTCATAGTAGGTTATTTTAATTAATGGTTTTCTTTATTATCTTCCATTTTTATTAGCATTTTATAGACTTAATTATACAGTTTCTAGGGTAATCCTTAAACAATTTATTCTTCTCACTCACTATGGAACTTTCTCTTTTATTCATGTAACATTAATTCAAATGTTTAGTGTGATAATTTTGTTATGTTACAATATTCACGTACTGAACAGATAAAGTTGTCTTGCCAGTCCATTAAATACTTTTCTTTTTCTTGTCTTGCATATAGCTGAAGCACTCGTACTGGTGTCGGACATAGCTGAATGGATAATATTAACAATCACTATAACTTAATACACTAAATACTTAAATTTTACCAGAAAATCACTTCTGAATATTAGATTAATAATCACCAAATTAAAAAAAATATCACTAAACCATGCAAAATGCACTATTGTAAATTTTAAAACTTATAAATTTCACTCACATCAAACAGAAGTAAACGCACTACAGTTTGATTCACTATGCGCACATGGTAACCCACAAACAGCGGAACAACAAGTACAAGTTAACAATACTGTCCTGTATAGTTTCGGCCAATCAGACCGCTCGAAACACCACTTCGCCACTCACTTACAGACAAACGTCAATCCCTCTCCATTAAAAATCTCATATCATCCTCACACTGGGACTATCACTTGATAGTGTTCATTAATATGGAATATTCAAGGTGACTGATTGAGATTGCAATACAGTAGACCCCCTCTCGTCCGGCCACCTCGGGACCAGACCCTAGGCCGGATTTCAAAATGGCCGGACGAACCGAAAACACGCAATAATGATGAAATAACGCTCTTTAATGAATGATCCATACAATAAATGACCCAATACAGTATATATAAGTTACTAATAATAATAAATATAATTATTTCACTACGTTGTAAGGTAAAGCATTTACATTTTTACCGATAAAAAGTTTTGTGTTCTGAGTCATAATAATTATAGTTAGTTAAGAAACAGACATGTCATGGACAACGAAATCTAGTAATTATAATTACTCACCCTTACTCCATGGTAGCAAGTAAAAAAACAAACAAGGAAAATTACTACAACTCGCACAGAATATTACTGTACGTATTTGCCAAAAATAACACAACTCTTTATAGAATATGAAAATAACATGAACATTAAAAGTGTCACTACAGAACGTAAAACTCGGAAATAAAAATTAAAAGAAATCAGTTATCTTCTGCTTTTTTTGTTCAGCTGTTTTGTTGAATGCGAAATCACGCCATTTCTTGATGAACATAACATCAACTGCAGTTGCCTCTGTTTGTTGCTCGATGTATGTCGTTGCTAATTCCAGGGCTGCTTTTCCCTTAGCGTGGCTCATTTTCTCCTCGATATTTCCCTCTTCGTCATTGACTTCTTCTTCTTCTTCTTCTTAGTCTTCTTGGCAAATGACAGCTTGCACAATTTCATCATCGTTTAAGATCTCATTTTGAAGCTCCTCATCTTGACCAGCAATCCATTCTGCAACGTCTTGTTGTACAAGATCATCAGAGTGAGGTAATCGTTGTAGATCTTTTAACAGAGATTCGTTGTCATCTGGTTCAAAACCCTGAAGATTTGATTCATCTGCTTTAGGGTTGTCCTCTTTATTCTTTTCAATGAGAAGAAAACAATTTGGCTATGCTTTTCTCCAAGACTTTGTAAATGTAGATGATGGCATTTCATTGTATGCCTTACCTACCATATAGATCACGTCTTTCAGGTTGATTGTCTTTAAGGCCGGAATGAGACCTGTGCTGCCTTCATTGTCAAGTTTACCTAGAATTTCCGAAAGAAGCTTTCTGCGGTACCTTCTCTTAAAAGACTCGATGACCCCTTGGTCCATTGGTTGTGTAAGACTTGTGACGTTAGGTGGCAGGAATAATAATTTTATATCACTGTAACCTTCACATTCAAGTTCAGAGCAACAAATGGAGAATCCTCAAAAAGGATAAATGCAATTAGTCAACCAAACGGGAATCTCCTCCTGGACGATGACTTAAAAGCGGAAGCCTTCAGCAAATTCCTCTCGGATAGGTCGGGTCGCAAGATTTCATGGCCAAAACAGTTAAGCCGAGATGAGCAATTCCTGTCTTGCCGAATGGAACATCTCTATAGGTGCGCGGACCCTGATGACGTCCCTTTCACACTGGCGGAGCTAACAGATAGTGTGGGAAAGCTTAAACGGTCAGCTCCAGGTTCGGACAACATCCACAACGAAATGTTGAGTAACTGTTCCCCCAAAATGTTGACGAAGATCTTGGACCTATTTAACGATATCTGGAAGACAGGTGAAATCCCTCAAAAATGGAAAACGGCCAGTGTTATTCCCTTATTAAAACCTGGAAAGGACGAATCGAAATTGGCCTCCTACAGACCCATCTCATTAACTTCTTGTTTTGGGAAATTAATGGAGTGCCTAGTCAACAAAAGGTTGACTTGGAGGTTGGAGTCTCAAAACCTTTTGGACAAATATCAGTTTGGATTTCGGCCTCAACGAAGTACCACGGACGCCCTGCTATACTTCACAAATAAAGTTTACGAAGGCTTTGAATGCAAGAAGTCCACGGTTGCGGTCATGATTGACTTTGAAGCCGCGTTCGACAAAATACCACATGCCACAGTCATCCTACAGTGTATGAAAATTGGGATTAGGGGAAGGTTATTGCAGTTCATAGTAAAATTTCTTGAAAACCGCCAAATAGAAACTGTAGTAAATGACACAAACTCTTCGAGCCACAGAATGGAGAATGGAATACCACAGGGCGGAATAATCTGTCCGTCGCTTTTCAACATTGCCTTACAAGATATCTCAAATGAACTTCCACCTGATGTACACAGTGTTACTTTTGCGGATGATAAAACCATTTGGGCGACGGATACAAACCACGAGAAAGCAACGGAATCCATTCAGCTAGCCCTCAATGTTATAAGCAGGTGGTGTCAAAAATGGTCTTTAAAGATTTCAACCCAGAAAACTGAATGCGCATTTTTCACCAGACGTAATAAGCTCGCAAACTATGTGCCTCTCCTTACCCTTCAAGACGAAATACTTCAGCATAACAGAAATCCAAAACTGTTGGGGTTGGTTCTTGATCCAAAACTTTGGTGGTCAGCACACGTGGAATATGTAATAAAGGCATGTACCCCAAGATTGAACGCATTGAAAGCGGTAGCCAGTCGCATCTGGGGCGCTGACACTTCAACGCTGAAAATGTTTTATCTTGCATTCGTGAGGTCGAAGGCTGTTTACTGTTGTGAAGTTTGGGGTTCAGCTGCAAAAACCCACATAAACAAAATTCAGGCGATCCAATCAGCGGCACTACGCCTTTGCCTGGGTTGTACAAAAACCACCGCGATACCTGCTATGCAAGTTGACTTAGGTGTTGAGCCGATCGAAATGTACATTAGAAGACAAATGTGGACAAAACTTTTGAAAGTCAATACATTACCAATAACTCACCCATTATACAACTTGTGTGCCAATCAGATAAGCATTAAAAATTCGTTCAACTATCAAATGAACATACTGTCGACAACGTTATCGTATAATGTGCCGGAGCAAATTCCACCTGTGTATGATGAACCGCCACGTAGCTGGCCGGGAATAAAAGCGATCGTGGATCTTCCACACAAATTCGGCAAAATGAGTCATCCAGATATACTTAGAGCAGAAACACTAGAGATGATTGACGAGCAGTATAAAAATCATACGAAGATCTTCACAGATGGATCGGTGGACATCGAAAGCGGGAAGTCAGGTGCAGGGTATTTTAACCAGAGTAATGGCGAACAGTACTATATTCCAGCTAACGCACAATCCAGTATGGACGCCGAATTATTGGCTATAAACGCGGCATTAACCTGCTGTCTTTCCATTGAGCAAAAGCTCATCTGTATCTTGACTGACTCCAAATCATCATTAGAAGCGCTATCAAAATCTGGCACGAGTGCGTACTTCTTTCGTATTAATGAAATAAGGAAACTATTCCTCCAGCTACACAACGAAGGAAAAATGATCACCCTTCAATGGGTTCCATCCCACTGTGGAGTCCCCGGAAATGAAATAGCAGATGGGATCGCAAGGGAAGCGTGCACAATGTATCCAACTAACCTAAAGAAGTTCTCCCTGCTGCAGTGCAGAAGCTCGGGTGACCGACACTTCAGGAGCTCTTGGGAGGACAGTTGGAAATCAGCAACCACAGGTCGCAGCTTATACCAAATACAACCTGTGCCGGCCAAGGAAGACATCTACAAGGGAGTAGCGCGTCCGATAGCTGCTTTTGCAGCGAGGGCACGTACCGGCCATGTTGTTACCCAAGAATATCTCTTTAGGTTCAATCTCACGGATACGCCACAATGCTTATTGTGTGAAGACGGAGAGGAGAACCTTGAACATATACTTATAAAATGTCATTACCCGATTGCCGCAAGGGATATCTTAAGGATGCAAGTGTCGGGATGGCAAGAAATCATGAACAATAAGAAGTACTGGGCTATCGCTTCTATGATCTACCATGGACATCGGGCTATCGGCTACAGTTGAAGCTGGACGCCTGCAGGAAGAAGTAAGAAGTAAGTTCACATTCAAGTTCTTGCGGATGGGTAGGGTGTCTACCCGGATGGGTAAAGTGCTTTAACTAGTAATTTCAACTCATCAAATGATGTTTCACTTTAGGAACAATTCGCTTTCGAACCACTCTTAAACAGATACGAATCCATCCAGGCTGATTTTTATGCTCTGTAGTACATTGGAAGGGATGACATGTTTAAATTCTTAAAAGCTCTGGGTTTTGCTGATTTTCCGATTACAAACAAAGGCAGCTTGTGGGACCCTGAAGCATTTGAACACAAAGCCACCGTGATTCTCTCTTTACTGGCTTTAAATCCTGGGGCTGAAGTTTCCTTAGCCATAGCAAACGTTTTGTTGGGCATGAGTTTAAAATTCAACCCCATCTCGTCAATATTATAGACTTGTTCTGGACTAAGATTTTCACTAGCAATGATGTTAAACAGTTTTTTTGATAAATCGCTAGCTGCTGATGGGTTCACCGACAATTTTTCACCACAAACGCCAATGAAATGAACTCCATGACGCTTTTTCCAGCGTGTTAGCCATCCTTCACTTGCCGAGAATGTACTGGCATCTTGAAGTTTTGAGTGTAGGATAACTGCTTTTTCGTTTAAAATTGGTCCACTTATCGGAGTGCCTCTTCGGTGTTCCTGCATAAACCATAACCACAAAGCATCGTCTACTAATTCGTTATTTGGTTTTTTTAAAGTGCATCGCGTCGAAAGCACTTATTCAGTTTCAATTTGAGTGCAGAAAGTCTCAATCGATTTTCTGTTTCGGCACCAGTCATTAACAGTACTCTTGCCTACATTAATCTCTTGGCAAATATGCCGGACCAATTCACCCTTATCGAGACGCTGAAGGACTTGTAATTTTTGGTCCATAGTCACGAACGCGTGTTTTGGTTTCGCACTCATATCGGAAAATGTTTTTATTTACAGATACATACAGTATTACTATATACACAGATATATTTACACAGAAGCTGTTTATGAGTCAACTGAGCTACTTGTAACATGACAAATACGGGGGATTTTCATTTTATTAAATTTTTGGGGTTTGTTAAAAATATTTATAAATTTAATTTCCATCTGGGATCAGGCCACGTGTTGAATTGAAACAGTGTTCTAACAAAGGAACAGTACGCCTTCGCTGTTGTGCAATCTGTACGAAAGAATGTACTAAGCGTCATTTTCTAAGAACTTTGCGAGTGTGTGGCAGTACGTCCGAGCGCGTCACACCAGCATGTGCGCGGACCGACGCCGATTTGTGAAACTCAAAGATGGCTAAAGACAAAAATTGTACGAGCACATGTTCCAGGTTGACGGATGTGAGTCCTAAGTCCAACCCTTTTTATGACGTCAGCCAGTGCGGAACAAATATCATGTACAACCACCACACAATCAACTGCATGGGTTAAATGGAACACAACAAGCAACGAAGAACTACAAGGCATTGTTTTCCACCTAGAAAGACGCAATCTAGTTAGCAGTGAACGCTAAGCCGCTCTTGGCAGTCCGATTACAGACCGTACCTGCGCAGGTACAGCCCCACGGGGCTCCTTTTAAAATTTCATAATTTTCAAGTAAAAGTTGAACTATCAGTTAAATTAATGTGACAGTGGCGAGAGTATTTAGTTGAAGAATATCTACATCTATTTTCGGACACCCAATTACTTGCAAAATGCGAAATAGCAAGCTCGAGTGAACCACGTTGCCGGCAGTGGGGTATTTCACAATGTTAAGGGTTTTTGTGAATTAATAAATCAGGGGAGGGTTTTAAATATGTGTGAGAGAGAGAATGTTTGGCAGGCTGGGCTGTCTATGTCTTAGTATAAGGTAAGCTGTTAGAATTAGGTCAAAGTAGTACTTGTAGTCAAGGAATGAATAACACAACAAGAAATTATCATGCTATATTCATGTTTTCTAATTTTGGAGTAAAGATTTAACAGAGTTGCTAAAAGTTAAAAAATAAAATTTATGAATTCTCTTCAAATAATGAGTAGAGTAAATTATTACAAGAACCTATAAACCACGCTAGCTTCTTACGTTCGTGTGATCGAATTCTGGACCCAAGAAAATCATAAAGGTGAGTGAAATAAAATCAAATCATGTATTTGTATTTGTGTAATGTGTAAGCACCTTCACAATGGCGCATCCGATACAGGGACGAATTTGATTAAATTAACAATGACAATTCCGCACCTACAAATAAGATGCAAGCGTGTTTTTAAGGTTAGTGTAATGAAATAAAAGTACGTCATTCACGCACAATTGACAAGATCAAAATTATATTATAATAAAGGAAATTAATTAGAGTAAATTAATAAATATCAATCATAACGAACAAGAGATGGCAGATAATAATGAAGTCTGACAGTCAAACCGAGAGTCAAATAAATACCGACTCAGGTATTCAAACAGAGTCACTATCAATAGATGACCGTAGTGTAGAAGAATCTGTAATTAGTACGCCGGGAGCGATTTCAACTCCCGTAATGATTAAAACAAAAGAAAAAGAGATGTCCATGAGTGACTTATTTAACCTCCTAAGTAAACGATTTGATAGTAATGACGAGAAATTTGAGATTTTAAGTAATGATATTAAAGAACAGAGAATAAAATGTGAACAACAGAATATTAAAAATGATATTAATTTGAAAGAAATTAAAGAACAGAATATTCAGTTTCAGCAGAGTATAAGTGTAAAATTTGATAATCTGAGTCATGTACTAAACATGTTGATGAACGTTGTGAAAATATTAAATTACAATTGACAGAGTCTATGAATGAGCTAGTAGAGTGCAGTGTTTTTGATATAAAAAATGATATAACAAATAAAGTAGAAAAACAGATCATGGAACAATATAGTGTAATAAACACAGTTGTTGAGAAACAGATAAATGAATGCAACGCCAATACTGAATGTAAGGTTAGTTATGCTATGAATAAGATTGAAAGTAATAATATTAAAATAAGTGAAATAGAAAATAGTTGTAAGATCGAATTTAAGACAATACACAATACAATAAGTGACCTTGAATCTGATAGTAACATTAAATTAATGAACGTTGAAAAGAATATTATGGATGTTAAAAATGAATTGAGTATGGCCATCAGCCAACAAGTAAACACTGTTACCGAACGAGTAATTATGACTCGTGACGTAAGCAGTGAAGTTGAGTTAGAGTCATTTAGTTGTGACAATAAAAGAGTGCATCCATGCAATTCATAAATAGAGTGAGGGAGTTTAATAAATTTAATACTAGTAGCTGGGAGGTACAATTATTAAAATTTTAAAATGTTTCAAGGGTAGTTCGGAGATATGGGCCGAGGTACAAAAAACAGAATGGGGGTGTTTTGAAAGTTTCGAGGCCGCTTTCAGAAATAAATATTGGTCTGAAGAAGACCAAGAAGTGTTGCGTAGCAGAATTATGGGAACCGGGAATTTTGGGGGACCCAATAATAATATAACAGGGTATGTAATGAAAATATTTAGTGAGGCGAAATACCTAGAACCGCCATTGCCATTTAGATCCTTCGTGAGGCATATAAGTAAGCACTTGCCAAGGGAGGTGCAAATAACATTGATGACGCGGGAGGTAGCCACTATTAGCGAGTTAGAAAACATTTTAGATGTGTTTCAGAACATCCGGGACCAAGAAATGAGTCGCCGGCACAACCAGCAGAATATGAATAACGGAGGTAATCAGGGACCGCCGAGGGGACCTACAAATGGACCGGCATACCCCAGACGAGAACAAAATAATCGAGGCCCAACGTGGACTTGTCCGGCCTGTTCGCAGGAAAATTATGCTTCACAAAATTTTTGTTTTAGATGTAGGAGAGAGAGACCGGGTCAGCGACAGGGACCACAACCCGCGCAGAACCACCATGCATACCAACGAAGGGGAGAGGGCCAAGGAGGAGCGCTGAGAGGTAACGCCCATGAAAAGCAGGTGAACCGGAGTGAAAGTGGATACAACCCAGCGGTGGCGAGCACATCTGCGGTAAACTAAGAGAGACAATGGAACACCGGACCCGACCGTTGTCGCCGGAAGATTCTAGGGTCCAAATGAATGACAACTATCAAAACAACATTATCATAACCGATTTATCTGAGGAATTAATGGAGGAAGAAGACTTCGAAGCAGTGAGACAGGAGAATGGACTGACCGAAGTGAAAATCAACATTGAAGGTAAGGAGATTAAAACTTTGATAGATACAGGTAGTGAAATCTCTGTTATTTCCGAACACGTACTGGACGAATTAAAAGAAGTAAATAAAAATATTCCATCTTTGCCAGTTGCGGGAGTGACGATTGTAGGTATTACGGGCGTTAGGAGTAAAAGAGTCACTAAACAAGTACATTTAAATATGATAATTAACGGGGTAGGGTACGATAATACATTTCTAGTCGTACGTGGATTAAATCTTGAGGTTATATTGGGGGAATGATTTTCTGATTAAACATAAGGCGGTGATTGATTTTCAGAAACGGGTGTTAGAATTAAACAGTGAAGTAGAATCAGTCCGGATTAATTTTGAGCGGGTGGTAGATGCGGTAAGAATTTCGGGTGTAAGGGTGATACATAATTGGGTTAATAAACAAGAAGCGGAAGTTAGTATGAATGTATGTAGTGAGAGTAAAATAGAGTGTGATGAAAATGTAGATCAAATATGGGATGAGAGGGCACTTAAATTTTGTAGTGAGGGTGGCGTAATAGGGAGTTCTCAACGTGAATCGTTGTGGCGGGTAGTAGAGAATTTTAGAGGAGTGTTTGCCGATATACCAGGGAGGGCAAGAAACTATGAATGCGAATTAAAGGTAAGGGAACACGCACCCTATGTACAAAGAAGTTACCCGGTGCCATATGCGAAGAGAAGAGCGGTCCAGATTGAGTTAGAGAAAATGTTAGAGGGAGATATAATTGAGCGATCCGTATCACCATATTCTAACCATTTAGTAGTAGTGATTAAGAAAGATGGGAGAGTCAGGTTATGTTTAGATGCCCGCAAAATCAATCAAATAATTATTCCAGACCGGGAGTCACCCGAAGCCATTGAGGAAATTTTTCAGAAGTTCAGCGGTGTGAAATATATGACCTCTTTAGACCTAACCGCCGGGTATTGGCAAGTTCCGTTGGCAGCGAATAGTAGGAAATATACAGCTTTCTTATTCAACGGAAAAAATTATCAATTCAAACGATTACCGTTTGGATTGAACACCAGTGTAGCTAGTTTTATCAAGTGTCTGGATGAAATTTTGCAACCTCAGAATTTAGATTTTTTGACTATATATGTGGATGACATTCTGATAGCGTCCAGAACATTTGAGGAGCACATAGAACATTTAGAGTATGTGTTGGAGAAATTATACCAGGGAGGTTTAACGGTGAACTGGGATAAATCCAAATTTTTACAGACGGAAATACACTTTCTAGGTTTCATCATAACACCTACAGGAATACGGGCTAATCCGGACAAAGTAGAATCCATCCTGACGTTCCCGGAGCCTAAGAACATAAAGCAATTACAAAGTTTTCTTGGTCTGTGTAATTTTTACAGGAAGTTCCAGCGAAACTACGCTCAGATGACGGCAAGACTTAGCGCAGTGCTACAGAAGAACAAACAATGGAGGTGGGGGGAAAACGAAAAAGAAGCGTTTTGCGAAATCAAGAATAAGTTCGCCGATATGATTTTAATGAACCACCCAAATTTTAATGATAATTTCTAATTACAGACAGACGCCAGCAATATAGCACTCGGAGCCGAACTGTATCAAGAGGACGAGGCGAGAGAACACCATACCATTGCTTTTGCCAGCCGGACGTTGTTAGCCGCAGAACGTAATTACACTACCACCGAGAAGGAGCTTCTCAGTATAGTATTTGCGGTAAAGAAGTTCCGGACGTATCTGCTGGGCAGTAAAACGATCATCAGGACGGACCATAAAGCATTGTCGTTCCTGAATGCTTGCAAACTCCCACACAGCCGGATAACCAGGTGGGTGTTAGCTCTCCAAGAATACAATTTTTCTTGGGAATACATTAAGGGGGTAGAGAACAGGGTGCCAGACACACTATCACGAATAGACACAGATAGAAATAGAACGGGTAGAGATATTAAAGAGATAGAGATTTATAGACTATCCAGGGAAGATAAACTCTTTGGGGAAGAACTGAAGGATATAAATGTAATGCAAAGAGCCGATAGTAAATTAAATAAGATAATCACTAGTGTAGAATCAGATGTAGATGAATTTGGGTATAAACAATATTTTCAAGTATTTCAGGGGAGTTTGTTTAAAAAAGTAGAGGGGAGAGAAAGGGATTGGAGGTTAGTTATACGTGAAAGACTGGTAGAGAAAATAGTGTGGGACTGTCACCTTAGATACGGGCATTTTGGGGCAAAGAAGTGTGTGAATGTATTAAGGGAATCTTGTCTATTTAGAAATGTGGAAAAATGCGTCCGAAAAATACTTAGAGTTTGCGAACTATGTCAGAAGTCTAAAGTTGTGAATTACAGGGTAGAAGGGGAATTAAATTACATTAAGGTAGAGAAACCATTTGATTTAGTAGCTGTGGATTTGTACGGCCCATTGCCAAAGGGTAGGGGTGGAGTGATGTATGTTTTTGTTGTACTTGATACATTTTCTAAATATGTAAGGTTATATAGCGTGAAGCGAGCGACAAGTAAGGTGCTGAGTGAAAAGATCACACGCGACTACATGATCAACGTGGGGAAGCCGAAGGTGATATTATCCGACCATGGACCACAGTTCATCAGTGGAAAATGGCGCCAGACTCTCTGATGGGAAGGTATCATCCCAAAGCACACCGCAGTGTATCATCCGCAGTCCAATCAGGCGGAGCGCGTCATGAGGGAGTTGGGCAGAATTTTCTGAACATACTGCCACGCCAAACACAGCGAGTGGCCACTATATGTTCAGAAGATTGAAGACTGGCTTAACTACACCACCCACGAGTCGACGGGGTTCACACCTTATGAGTTAATACGAGGGACGCGTCCACAGAGGATTTTGGAGCAACTAATTGAGTATCCACCAGAAACCAATATTGGTCGTGATGTAAAACTTAGGCTGGCGAATGAAAATTTATTGACCAAGGGGGAGAAGAGAAAACAGAGGCATGATATGAAAGGTAAGTGGACACAGTACGAGGTTGGACAGCTGGTATTAGTACGACGACATGATTTATCGAGTGCTCAGGATAAGGAGATCAAGAAATTTTTCTTACTCTACGAGGGGCCGTACGAGGTAATAGAGGTTAAAATGAAGAATTCATATGTGTTACAGAACAGAGAGACGAGGGAGATAGTGGGAACGCACAATGCTACAAATTTGAAATTGTATTGGTCATCATAGGAATTTTAACAATGATTATTATCAATGATTAATGTGTGAATGAAATTCAATTGATTCTATATGTTTACAGAAGGGATCCTCCCCCATTTTCGGGCGGTCACGATCTTACCAGTCCTGGCCGTGGTTTTCGGAACTTGGAGGCGGGCCATGGTTGGAGGATCTTCCTTCGGGCGGTGAACACAACGATGGTCCGGCTCCACCAAAATTGGTTAAGAGTAGAAAACTTACATCACTTTTGAACGGGGAGGGGGACCCCTAAAGGTACGTGACAAATTATTTCTTTATACACTCACGGTACAGCGGTCAGGTGTACCTGTCACGTACCTGCACTGTCACAGTGTCTGTAAATAATGGAGGCCATGTATATAAATGCAAGGCAGTGCATACAAATTAAAAGTCTAGTATCAGTGGCAAAACCAAATTTAGCTACTGACTTTAATTACAGTGTAATCTGAAACTTGAGTCCTGTGGCTTCTGGGCATGTAGTGAGGCAGACGGTGGGTTGGAATAAATGGGAAAGAGGGGAATATATAGGGTGATGAAGGAATTAAAAAGGAGACGTGAATTCACGTAGTGTGTCTGCCTGAGTCCAACTCGACGCTGCAGGAGCCCATTTTTGGCGATCACAGACTTACCATTAATGATAGTTAGTATTAGCCTCCTAAATGCAAAAATTTTACTGTTGTATAGTTCGGATTGTTTATGCATTTAATTTTATATCAGTAGCTATATTTTATTTAGTGACCAAATATAATTGTCAAGTTCTTAGTATCAGCGAGAATGGGAACGTTTTGAAGAGTGTGAAATAAAATAAAAAACTTGTTGTCAATACAAGATGTGGGGATAATTTTGAGGGGTGGATTGGTGCTCATAGAAGTGATATAATAGTGGAGTGCAGAAACTGCAATTTGTAGAAAGTTTTAATTTTTTAAGTTAGCTATTAATGTGCTATTGCTGGGGTGGCCTGTGCCCCGGTAGATAGTGGAATGGGTTGGGGGTAACAGTGAGTGTTACCTCCATCGGAGGCCGAAATGGCGAAAATGCACGGCACACCTTTTCTGTACAATTTCATTTTTGTACCATGGTAGACTTTCGTGCCGTGCAGAGTAATGACGAGTATAACAGGCATGAAAGTAGAGTTTGATTTCCCCGACTTTTCGGGCGATTACTGCCTTACCAGCACTAATCGTGGTTTTGGCTAGCGGTCAGCTATGGCCATAATCAAGTCCCTTGACCATAGCTGGCTTGAAATTGGTTTATACTAGAAATTAATAGGGGGGTGAAACCAGGGGAAATCCCGGAACTATGGAACAGCGGCTGCCACTCTGTCCGAGTAGGGACAGCATAGACAGGTGGTAGACCCGTTTTAAGGGCTTGTAATTATAAAACGAAGGTATGTCGATACCTAAAATCTTTAAAATGTAAAGCCGAAGCAAGGACACGGAGATGTTCAATTCCTCCAACTATGCAGTCCTTGTGAACGCAAATGGGCGTCACAGTCCAACATAAAATACAATAGTGTGTGTGGATTGGGGGGTTGCTCAGGTAAGCAACGAATTTAAATTTTGCACTAATTAAATGCTTGTATTCTGCCTTGATAAATAGGGGTTCATACATTCAGTATACTGTGTTCATTCTATTTTAGCAATGTGTTATTTTATTGTAGTAGGTTAGATATAAGGATTGATAAAAGATGTATTTCATGTAATTTGCATAATTTTGAAATGTGTTTGCAGTGAGGCCATTCACCTGGCTAGGAATGTCAGCTGATCAGTGAGCTGAGATTTTGATAATGAGAAAAAATATATTTTAATAAATTGAAATTTTTTTTGAAAAAAAAAAAAATTTTCTTGATTTTGTGCCTGCCATCTAATTGATGTTTTTGAGCTTTGATTATGTTATTGTTTGTGTACTAATCGTTTTTTTTATTGAATTGTATTGTTTAGAATATAGGTATAAGCACATGTTAGGATAAGGATGTTCCTATTTTAAGAAATGTTCAACTGGTTTATTTTCTAATAATAAAAAATAAAATAAAATAATGAAGAGAATTATTCAATTTAGACAAAAGATTTGTATTTTGATATTAAAGAAGATAGTTGGTGATTTTTAACTTAAATAAATTTTTGAAGAATGTTTCAATTTTGATAGTATGTAGTTATAAGTGTGTGTGCGAGCCCAGTAACTGCTAAAGGCAGCCCAGTGTGCACGATAAGGGGGAACATATCGGTTGAGGATCTGGCATGATATAAGACCAGGGATTTGGATTTTTTGGGGAAACATGTTAGAAGGGGAGGTGCGCTGTGGTGCGTATCTGTTCGAGTTTTCGGTGTTGGGATCTCATACAGAGAAGTCCAGTGATCTCGGTCAGATGCGTCCATAGTCGCCGAGCCAGGGGGGTCGTTTACCCATGAGGTGTAAGAGCAAGAGGGGGTTTTTGGCACCATATCCTCACCGGTCCTCTTAGGGGTTTTAGCAATGAGATTTCTTCTGTTCCGGCAGAAGATCTCTCATTGGGGGGGTATTGTAACGTGACAAATACGGGGGATTTTCATTTTATTAAATTTTTGGGGTTTGTTAAAAATATTTATAAATTTAATTTCCATCTGGGATCAGGCCACGTGTTGAATTGAAACAGTGTTCTAACAAAGGAACAATACGCCTTCGCTGTTGTGCAATCTGTACGAAAGAATGTACTAAGCGTCATTTTCTAAGAACTTTGCGAGTGTGTGGCAGTACGTCCGAGCACGTCACACCAGCAGGTGCGCGGACCGACACCGATTTGTGAAACTAAAGATGGCTAAAGACAAAAATTGTACGAGCACATGTTCCAGGTTGACGGATGTGAGTCCTAAGTCCAACCCTTTTTATGACGTCAGCCAGTGCGGAACAAATATCATGTACAACCACCACACAATCAACTGCATGGGTTAAATGGAACACAACAAGCAACGAAGAACTACAAGGCATTGTTTTCCACCTAGAAAGACGCAATCTAGTTAGCAGTGAACGCTAAGCCGCTCTTGGCAGAATTGGAAGCCGCTAAGCCATCTGGAATTGGGTCCAGAATTCGATCACACTAACGTAAGAAGCTAGCGTGGTTTATAGGTTCTTGTAATAATTTACT
Source organism: Magicicada septendecula (assembly GCA_034769895.1). Lineage (NCBI taxonomy): Eukaryota > Metazoa > Arthropoda > Insecta > Hemiptera > Cicadidae > Magicicada > Magicicada septendecula. The sequence continues at coordinate 1,257,122,358 of CM068367.1, forward strand.
CTACTCATTATTTGAAGAGAATTCATAAACTTTATTTTTTAACTTTTAGCAACTCTGTTAAATCTTTACTCCAAAATTAGAAAACATGAATATAGCATGATAATTTCTTGTTGTGTTATTCATTCCTTGACTACAAGTACTACTTTGACCTTATTCTAACAGCTTACCTTATACTAAGACATAGACAGCCCAGCCTGCCAAATTCTGCTGGTTGTGCCGGCGACTCATTTCTTGGTCCCGGATGTTCTGAAACACATCTAAAATGTTTTCTAACTCGCTAATAGTGGCTACCTCCCGCGTCATCAATGTTATTTGCACCTCCCTTGGCAAGTGCTTACTTATATGCCTCACGAAGGATCTAAATGGCAATGGCGGTTCTAGGTATTTCGCCTCACTAAATATTTTCATTACATACCCTGTTATATTATTATTGGGTCCCCCAAAATTCCCGGTTCCCATAATTCTGCTACGCAACACTTCTTGGTCTTCTTCAGACCAATATTTATTTCTGAAAGCGGCCTCGAAACTTTCAAAACACCCCCATTCTGTTTTTTGTACCTCGGCCCATATCTCCGAACTACCCTTGAAACATTTTAAAATTTTAATAATTGTACCTCCCAGCTACTAGTATTAAATTTATTAAACTCCCTCACTCTATTTATGAATTGCATGGATGCACTCTTTTATTGTCACAACTAAATGACTCTAACTCAACTTCACTGCTTACGTCACGAGTCATAATTACTCGTTCGGTAACAGTGTTTACTTGTTGGCTGATGGCCATACTCAATTCATTTTTAACATCCATAATATTCTTTTCAACGTTCATTAATTTAATGTTACTATCAGATTCAAGGTCACTTATTGTATTGTGTATTGTCTTAAATTCGATCTTACAACTATTTTCTATTTCACTTATTTTAATATTATTACTTTCAATCTTATTCATAGCATAACTAACCTTACATTCAGTATTGGCGTTGCATTCATTTATCTGTTTCTCAACAATTGTGTTTATTACACTATATTGTTCCGTGATCTGTTTTTCTACTTTATTTGTTATATCATTTTTTATATCAGAAACATGGCACTCTACTAGCTCATTCATAGACTCTGTCAATTGTAATTTAATATTTTCACAACGTTCATCAACATGTTTATCTAGTACATGACTCAGATTATCAAATTTTACACTTATACTCTGCTGAAACTGAATATTCTGTTCTTTAATTTCTTTCAAATTAATATCATTTTTAATATTCTGTTGTTCACATTTTATTCTGTTCTTTAATATCATTACTTAAAATCTCAAATTTCTTGTCATTACTATCAAATCGTTTACTTAGGAGGTTAAATAAGTCACTCATGGACATCTCTTTTCCTTTTGTTTTAATCGTTACAGGAGTTGAAACCGCTCCCGGCGTACTAATTACAGATTCTTCTACACTACGGTCATCTATTGATAGTGACTCTGTTTGAATACCTGAGTCGGTATTTATTTGACTCTCGGTTTGACTGTCAGCAAAGCTGACTTCATTATTATCTGCCATCTCTTGTTCGTTATGATTGATATTTATTAATTTACTCTAATTAATTTCCTTTATTATAATATAATTTTGATCTTGTAAATTGTGCGTGAATGACGTACTTTTATTTCATTACACTAACCTTAAAAACACGCTTGCATCTTATTTGTAGGTGCGGAATTGTCATTGTTAATTTAATCAAATTCGTCCCTGTATCAGATGCGCCATTGTGAATCACAATTCATGACAAAAAACTGAGTAACATCACAAAAACAGTGTGCAGTTATTGCGATAAGCAAGCCAAGCCTTAATTACGCCAGAGGCTGAGAATGTGTTGACAACGACAAAACTGCGATGTCAACTAGTTAAACAAAGAAAATGTGACGTCAGTACACCCCACTTCCGCAAAATCCAACAAGGAATTGTCGTCATTTCTGCTGCAGCAACTGATCAGCGCCGGCCGGCTGCTCATTCACTTACGGGTGAATTTTAACTTTTTAGACCACTATAGGTGGTTAATAAACAGTATCATATCTATATACAAAATGTATTAAGGAAAGTTATAGTTCGGCTTTGTGTAGGCGTCCTCGGCCGATGAATCGTCCGTAAAAAAAAGATCGACGTTTAGAATCGGTCCCACGACGGTGGGTTACGTGGGTTGACATGAAAGTGCCCCGTCAAGCGCCGTAAAAGTAAACCGATTGTGCCGATGTCGGGACGATACTAGCAGTGCGAGGAGGTCAACACGAAATGGGTGAGAGCGTTCCTTATATACTTTGAATCCTTTGAATCCCAATATAAATTGTAGAAATCAATTATTTACAAAATTATTTAAAACTTCAATATGTTTCAAGGAGCTCCGCAATTCATAAAAGTTTGTACCATGAGTATGGAAGAGCGAGTGGTTGAGGGTGTGTGTTGTAATTACTAAGTGCTGGGTTGAGCACCACTATATAAATATCTATATATGTTATTATTGTATAATCATTAAACTTAATCAATTTTATTATTACACATTATGTTTTTGGAAGGGTTAAAGTTGGTAAACTGTTATGTAACAAAGTAAAGAATAAAAGGGGTATTTCATTGGTAACAATTAGAACAGCTGTTTTGTTATTTCAAGCAATTTCCGTTTCCTAATAACTTCGTGTAACGAAATTCTGGCCCATGAATTAGGTAATAAAGATGGCGTCCTAGTTTGTGTATACATAACCACATTTGTGAGATATAATATATCGTATCTATAAATCAAAATAAACGTAAGTATACAGGTGGCTTCTGGAACAGGGACATTAGGTGGTATTATTTAAACATATTATTACCTAATGTATGCCTAGAAAGAACGGAACAAATTGCTTGAGGTAACGGACACAAAATTTTATAATTCGTAAACATAACCCCACAATTAGGTTATACAATTATATGCATGCAGGTATTGCAAAATTGCCAACATGAGTACTAGTGACAATATTGTAGTAGAAACCAGTACCTCTGAGATAAATTTAACTAGTGAAATGGATGTACAAACACCTCAAACTAGTCAGACTGATGAGGCAAGTATGCCTGTGTCTGCAGAGATAACTAAAGCTAACACATCCATTTCAACTAGTTTAGATAGTAAACCCGATGAAACTAATGCAATGATGCAATTACTATTAAAATTAGACAAAAAACTAGATGAACAGAAAATAGATTCTGGTATTAAATTCAATGAATTAAAGAATGAAATAAAAGGTCAAAATTTTCATTTAGAAGAGCGAATTAACACAGTAGTGATAACATACAGAAAACTACACTAGCAATTGTGGATGATAAGTTCAGTAGTACCATAAATGATTTAGACACTAAAATCGATCTAGTTTATGACACAGTAAATAACACGATTAAAAGTAAATTAGAGTCAACTAGTACAGAAATACAACAGAAATGTTTAAATTTTGTAGAAAGTCAATTAGAAGTTAAAACCAATATTGAAGTAAGCAAACAAGTAGCGGTGAAAACCAATGTTTTGCAAAATCATTTAGAAAACATGGAAATAAATGTGATAGATATCACCAAGAATTTAGAAACTATAGATAGTACCATAACTGAACATGAGAAAAGTACCAAGAGTAGATTTAATTTGTTACAAAGTAAGATTAAAGAAATTGATGACTTAACTGTACAAAATAGTATGGATGTGCATGATAAATATGATATGATTGCAAATAATTTGACCAGTGTAAAAAACGAATTACGGGGAGAAATACATAAAAATATTTCAAGCATAAGTGATAGGGTAGTAGTAACCAGAGATTTCTATAATGAAATAGAATTAGAGAATTTTAGCCATGAAAACAGAGTAATACATCCAATGCGTTTTCTAAATCAAACCAGGGATTATAATTATTTTAGTAGTAGTAGCTGGGAAGTGAAATTGAATAAGATCATTAAATGTTTCAAGGGTAACTCAGTCATATGGGCTGAAGCTCATAGGTTAGAATGGGATTGTTATAATACTTTTGAGAAAGCTTTTAAGGGTAAATATTGGACAGAAGAGGAGCAGGAGACTTTAAGAAGCCGTATTATGGGAACGGGTAATTTCATGGGACGTAACTTTAGTAATAATAACTTACTATTTATGTAACAAAATTATATAACGAAGCCAAATATTTAGAGCCACCCATACCTTTTAAGTCATTTGTTAGGTATGTTAGTAAGCACTTACCTAGAGAAGTGCAGGTCACTCTGATGACTAAAGAAATAGAAAATCTTGATGACCTGGAAAGGGTATTAGATATACTACAAAGTATAAATGATCGTGAAATGGGTAGACGCCCCATGCAACCAAATATATCTAACCATAACAATGAGTTTAATCGGCCAAGGCCTTATTATAATAATACTGGTAATAAATATAATTTTCGAAATGATTTACAGACAACAGGCGGTTGGAGTTGTTCTAGTTGCAGGAAGGAAAATCGTGCTCATATGCAGCATTGTTATTTCTGCAAAGCACCAAGGAGTAATCAAACAAAGCAATTCGTACCTGCGAACAGAGGAGCCCCTAGTAACAGAGGAGCACCGTATCACCATCAGGGACCAACACGAGGACACCCTGTACCGTCGACGAGTCATAGTAGGACACAACCGGAAAACTGAAGTCAACAGTGGTAAATAGGACCCGACCACTGTTCAGGGAAACTCATGAGGTCCGACCCTTCGAGAACCTACAATCCATCGTTATAAAAGCAGATATCGTTGCCGATTTATTGGAGGAGGAGTGTAACACGACATTGGAGGTGAGAGCTGGACTCACGGAAATACAGGTAACAATAGATAATAGAAACTTTAAAACACTTGTTGATACAGGGAGCGAAATTTCAGTAATAGCCGAGAACATTTTAAGTGAATTGAAAGAATTTAATAAGAATATTCCAGTTTTACCCGTAGCAGGGGTTACAGTAATAGGAGTCACGAGGGTACGTAGTAAAAGGGTGACAAAACAGATACATTTAAGTTTCTCAATTGGAGATATGAATTTTGATAATACATTTTTGGTAGTCAAGGGGTTAAGTTTAGACATCATTTTAGGAAACGATTTTTTACAAAGAAATAAAGCTGTAATAAATTTTAAAGAAAAAGTGGTGGAGTTAGATGGGGGTGATCGGTCTGTGAAAATTAATTTTGAAAATGTGATAAATAAAGTCAGAACAACTGGTGTGAAAATGTTACAGAAACAAGTAGTTGAGAATAACTTAGATACTAAAATAAATTTTTGTATAGAGGGTGAGTATTTAGAAGATGTTGATAATGAAAGGAGTAATATTAATAATGAAGTTTGGGAGATAAGGGCGGATGAATTCTGTAGTGGGGGTGAGGTGATAAGGAGTGGCCAACGTATAGCGTTATGGCAGGTAATAGAGCAGTTTAAGGGAGTGTTTGCCGATATTCCAGGAAGGGCAAAAAATTATGAATGTATGTTACAGATAAAGGAACACACACCATTCATGCAGCGGAGCTATCCAGTGCCTTACTCTAAAAGACGAGCGGTGCAAGAGGAGTTGGATAAAATGTTAGATAATGGGATCATCGAGAGGTCAGTGTCTCACTACTCAAATCCGTTAGTGGTGGTAATTAAGAAGGAAGGAGGAGTAAGATTGTGTCTAGACGCAAGGAAAATTAACCAAATTATTATACCAGACCGAGAATCACCAGAATCTATAAATGAGATCTTTCAAAAGTTTAGTGGCGTACGGTTTATGACATCTTTAGATCTGACTGCTGGATATTGGCAGGTACCATTAGCAGAGGTAAGTAGGCAATACACAGCATTTTTGTTTAATGGAAAAAATTATCAGTTTAAGCGACTACCATTTGGGCTAAATACCAGCGTAGCTAGTTTCATTAAATGTTTGGATAGAATTTTGAGACCAAAAGATTTAGATTTTCTCACAGTTTATGTAGACGATATTTTAATAGCTTCACGTATATTTGAAGACCATTTAGAACATTTAAAATATGTTTTAGGAAAATTAGAAGCGGGAGGATTAACCGTAAATTGGGATAAGTCCAAATTCTTACAAACAAAAATTAATTTTTTAGGATTCATTATTACATCGGAAGGAATTTCTGCAAACCCGGACAAGGTTGAATCTATTATGCGTTTCCCTGAACCGCGAAACATCAAACAACTTCAGAGTTTTCTTGGGCTGTGCAACTTTTATAGAAAATTTCAGAGGAACTACGCCTACCTAACCGCTAAGTTAAGTGCGGTATTGCAGAAGAACCGACAATGGAAATGGGGAGAAGTGGAGCGTGGAGCCTTTGAAGAAATAAAACGCAAATTTAGTGACATGATTATGATGAACCACCCGGATTTTGATAAGATGTTTTATTTACAGACGGACGCCAGCAATGTCGCTGTTGGAGCAGAGCTGTATCAGGAGGATGAGGAGAAGGAACATAAGACAGTTGCGTTCGCTAGTCGATCTTTACTGCCAGCTGAAAAGAATTACACTACCACAGAGAAGGAATTGCTCAGTATTGTGTTTGCAGTTGGTAAATTTCGAACGTACATTTTAGGCAACAAAACGATCATTAGAACTGATCATAAAGCTTTGTCATTCCTCAACACTTGTAAACGTGCTCATAGTCGATTAACCAGGTGGGTACTTGTTTTGCAGGAGTACAACTTCGAGTGGGAGTACATTAAAGGAACAGAAAATAAGGTACCCGACACTCTATCCAGAGTAGATTGTGAAAATAACAAAACAGGTAGGGACTTAAAGGAAATTGAAATTTTTCAGATTAGCAGAGAAGACAGAATCTTTGGAGAGGAGCTGAAGGATATTAACACCATGCAGAGAGCAGATGGTAAGTCTGGAAAAATAATACACAGTTTAGAGACGGAGTTGGATGAGTCTGAGTACAATCAATATTTTAAAATTTACAAACGGTTATTGTTTAAGAAGGTAGTAGGGGGTGAGCGTGACTGGAAATTAGTGATACCAGCGGTGTTGGAAGAGAAAATTATTTGGGATTGTCATATACGATATGGTCATTTTGGGGCTAAAAAGTGTGTCAATGTTTTAAAAGAATCATGTATTTTCAGAAATATGGAGAGGCGAGTGAGACAGTTGCTGAGGAGTTGTGACTTGTGTCAAAAGTCGTAGGTGGTTAACTACAGAGTAGAAGGTGAGTTAAATTATATTAAGGTAGATCGACCTTTTGATTTAGTTGCTGTGGATTTGTTTGGACCATTGCCGAAGGGTAGAGGCGGAGTAGTATATATATTTGTATTGCTTGACACTTTCTCAAAATATGTAAAATTGTATAGCGTAAAAAGAGCTACCAGTAAGGTATTGAGTGAAAAAGTAACCAAAGACTATATGATTAACGTGGGTAAGCCAAAAGTAATTTTATCAGACCATGGGCCGCAGTTCATCAGCGGAAGATGGCGTCAGACCTTAGGATGGGAAGGCATCCTCACGAAACATACGGCTGTGTATCATCCCCAGTCCAACCAGGCTGAGCGTGTAATGAGAGAAATAGGCAGGATCTTCAGAGCCTATTGTCACGCTAAACACAGCGAGTGGCCGTTGTATGTACGAAAGGTGGAAACTTGGCTGAACAGTACCACCCACGAGTCTACTGGCTATACACCTCATGAACTAGTAAGGGGAACACGCCCCCCAAGAATCTTGGAACAATTATTCGACTATCCACCTGAAGGTAGAACGAATGATATAAACATTAAAATCCGGTTGGCGAATGAAAACTTAATTAGTAAGGGTGAACATAGAAAACGTAGACACGACGCAAGAGGTAAGTGGATTAAGTATAATGTAGGGCAAATGGTATTAGTTAAAAGACATGACTTATCGAATGCACAAGACAAAGAAATTAAGAAATTCTTTCTCTTATATGAAGGACCATATGAGGTCATAGAAGTGAAGATGCAAAATTCTTATGTATTACAGAACAACGTAACTGGAGAGATAGTAGGAACACACAATGCTACAAATTGAAAATTGTACTGGTCGTCTTAGTTATTTTTATATTGATGTTTTTATATTTTGAGTGTATGATTATTAACTTAGCTATTGGTTTACAGAAGGGACTCTCCCCCATTTTCGGGCGATCACAGACTCACCACCTCTGATCGTGGATTTTGGAACTCTGGAGGCGGACCATGGTTGGCGGAACGGACGTAAGGAAGTGAAAGCAACGATGGTCTTCCTCCACACAAAATTGGTAGAAATTTGAAAATTTAATCTTATTATTGAACGGGAAGGGGGACCCCTAATTCTTGGGATATCAAAAAAAAAAAAAAAAAAGTTTTGGCATTAATCCCATGAATTTTGTTTTATTCTAAAAATCATAGAATAGAAATTGAAAATGGTGTAACTTAAGAGATTAACTCATTAAGGAGTTATATTTTTTATGTAACTAAGCATATCAGAAGATCCATTGTTTTCCTGGAGTGTTAGAAAAGTGATATTTTGGACTTGGAAAGTGTCTACAAATTTATTAATGTAACTAATGAAAAAATTAACATTTTTTAAATGATATTTCAATTTTGATTTTTTTTGTGAAGTAATAACCTTAAGAGGTTAAAAGGACATAGTGCTACTATGGTGAATTTTTGAGACTTTATTTTGAACATTATCATTATGTTTATTTAATAATAGTCTTATAATGGATTTATGTATAACTTGTTAATTGTAGGGTAGTCCCCGATTGGGACTACATAAGACACAAAGTGTCACACATATTTTTGATTCCCCATATTTCGGGCGATTACTGTCTTACCAACACTAATCGTGGATCTGGATGACAACCAGCTGTGGCCAGAAATTGTAACCATGACCATGGTTGGTTGCCCGTAAAATTGGTTGAAATTTGGAAATTTATTGGGAGGTTTAGGGGAATCTATTATTCTTTTTGAATAGGCTACTTCACCTCGGTTGGGGTGGTAGACCTTAGGGGTGTATTATAAATGTAAAAGTAAGGGTATTTGCCTTGAAGATTTTGTAATGCTAAAGCAAGGATGGGAGAGAGAGAAAAGAAAAAAGTGCTCACTCCTTCTGCCTCAGTCCTTGTGGAGGCGACTGAACGTAACAGTTCAGGGGGGGCAATAGTGTGTGTGGAGGAGAAGAGGGGATAAATATTATTAACAGCGCCAAATAATTACCTGTTAATAATAAGAATAATAATAATAATAATAAAATTTTATTTTTATCATTTACTAAGAGTTATAAATAAATAAATATATCGATTTATTGATTTTCTTAATTTGTTTTTCTCCAGATTTGGGAGATTATAATGTGTAATTTTCCTATTATAGTTTCAATTATATTTTCTTCAATTTTGGTAACTATATTATATTAATGTGCTTATGTTACAATTCTAGTAATTGTAAAAGAATGAAGATAAATATTATCGATAGGAATCGAAACCATTTTTCAACTCAGGGTAGAAGTATTTGTTAATATGAAGAAGAGATATTCTTTTTAATTCTTGAGGATTATAATATATAATATTATAATTTTATTAAGCGTATTAAAATATATTAAGCCAACCCAGTGCTTATTGGCACAAACCAGCACTTAGCTAAGGGGAACCAGATCAGTTGAGGATGTAGTGATTTACTAAGCCACTATTTTAATATTTATTATATATTGTTTCAGTGTTTGGTGGTGTGACAGCGGTCCTGAGCTGGCCAACGCGTCAGAGCAGGGGCGTTAAGAGCCTAAGTGGCCTTATGGTGTTGGGATCTCGCATGAGAAGTCCAGTAAGGTCATATAGGTACGGTCATCATCACCAGACCAAGGGTGAGTTGTTGTTATTTTTTATGTAAATTTGTAAGGGGGTTGTGGCGACTTGTCCTGGCTGATCCCTTTAGGAAGTATGAAAGGGTCAATGAAAGTTTGTGTGCTTCGTCACACCATCTTTCATTGAGGGGGTTTTGTGATGGTACAATCATGGTACATTTTTGGAATTACCTTAAATATGGTAACTAGAACATAAATATTGTATTTTTCTATTTTTGTCATACTAAACCCAACCTTAAACATCCGATACGAATCTGCAGTGAGTGGACTATATCACAGTATTTGTCAGGTTTTGAAACAATTCATGACAAAAAACTGAGTAACATCACAAAAACAGTGTGCAGTTATTGCGATAAGCAAGCCAAGCCTTAATTACGTCAGAGGCTGAGAATGTGTTGACAACGACAAAACTGCGATGTCAACTAGTTAAACATAGAAAATGTGACGTCAGTACACCCCACTTCCGCAAAATCCAACAAGGAATTGTCGTCATTTCTGCTGCAGCAACTGATCAGCGCCGGCCGGCTGCTCATTCACTTACGGGTGAATTTTAACTTTTTAGACCACTATAGGTGGTTAATAAACAGTATCATATCTATATACAAAATGTACTAAGGAAATTTATAGTTCGGCTTTGTGTAGGCGTCCTCGGCCGATGAATCGTCCGTAAAAAAAAGATCGACGTTTAGAATCGGTCCCACGACGGTGGGTTACGTGGGTTGACACGAAAGTGCCCCGTCAAGCGCCGTAAAAGTAAACCGATTGTGCCGATGTCGGGACGATACTAGCAGTGCGAGGAGGTCAACACGAAATGGGTGAGAGCGTTCCTTATATACTTTGAATCCTTTGAATCCCAATATAAATTGTAGAAATCAATTATTTACAAAATTATTTAAAACTTCAATATGTTTCAAGGAGCTCCGCAATTCATAAAAGTTTGTACCATGAGTATGGAAGAGCGAGTGGTTGAGGGTGTGTGTTGTAATTACTAAGTGCTGGGTTGAGCACCACTATATAAATATCTACATATGTTATTATTGTATAATCATTAAACTTAATCAAATTTATTATTACACATTATGTTTTTGGAAGGGTTAAAGTTGATAAACTGTTATGTAACAAAGTAAAGAATAAAAGGGGTATTTCATTGGTAACAATTAGAACAGCTGTTTTGTTATTTCAAGCAATTTCCGTTTCCTAATAACTTCGTGTAACGAAATTCTGGCCCATGAATTAGGTAATAAAGATGGCGTCCTAGTTTGTGTATACATAACCACATTTGTGAGATATAATATATCGTATCTATAAATCAAAATAAACGTAAGTATACACTATCAAAACAACATTATCATAACCGATTTATCTGAGGAATTAATGGAGGAAGAAGACTTCGAAGCAGTGAGACGGGAGAATGGACTGACCGAAGTGAAAATCAACATTGAAGGTAAGGAGATTAAAACTTTGATAGATACAGGTAGTGAAATCTCTGTTATTTCCGAACACGTACTGGACGAATTAAAAGAAGTAAATAAAAATATTCCATCTTTGCCAGTTGCGGGAGTGACGATTGTAGGTATTACGGGCGTTAGGAGTAAAAGAGTCACTAAACAAGTACATTTAAATATGATAATTAACGGGGTAGGGTACGATAATACATTTCTAGTCGTACGTGGATTAAATCTTGAGGTTATATTGGGGAATGATTTTCTGATTAAACATAAGGTGGTGATTGATTTTCAGAAACGGGTGTTAGAATTAAACAGTGAAGTAGAATCAGTCCGGATTAATTTTGAGCGGGTGGTAGATGCGGTAAGAATTTTGGGTGTAAGGGTGATACATAATTGGGTTAATAAACAAGAAGCGGAAGTTAGTATGAATGTATGTAGTGAGAGTAAAATAGAGTGTGATGAAAATGTAGATCAAATATGGGATGAGAGGGCACTTAAATTTTGTAGTGAGGGTGGCGTAATAGGGAGTTCTCAACGTGAATCGTTGTGGCGGGTAGTAGAGAATTTTAGAGGAGTGTTTGCCGATATACCAGGGAGGGCAAGAAACTATGAATGCGAATTAAAGGTAAGGGAACACGCACCCTATGTACAAAGAAGTTACCCGGTGCCATATGCGAAGAGAAGAGCGGTCCAGATTGAGTTAGAGAAAATGTTAGAGGGAGATATAATTGAGCGATCCGTATCACCATATTCTAACCATTTAGTAGTAGTGATTAAGAAAGATGGGAGAGTCAGGTTATGTTTAGATGCCCGCAAAGTCAATCAAATAATTATTCCAGACCGGGAGTCACCCGAAGCCATTGAGGAAATTTTTCAGAAGTTCAGCGGTGTGAAATATATGACCTCTTTAGACCTAACCGCCGGGTATTGGCAAGTTCCGTTGGCAGCGAATAGTAGGAAATATACAGCTTTCTTATTCAACGGAAAAAATTATCAATTCAAACGATTACCGTTTGGATTGAACACCAGTGTAGCTAGTTTTATCAAGTGTCTGGATGAAATTTTGCAACCTCAGAATTTAGATTTTTTGACTATATATGTGGATGACATTCTGATAGCGTCCAGAACATTTGAGGAGCACATAGAACATTTAGAGTATGTGTTGGAGAAATTATAAGAGGGAGGTTTAACGGTGAACTGGGATAAATCCAAATTTTTACAGACGGAAATACACTTTCTAGGTTTCATCATAACACCTACAGGAATACGGGCTAATCCGGACAAAGTAGAATCCATCCTGACGTTCCCGGAGCCTAAGAACATAAAGCAATTACAAAGTTTTCTTGGTCTGTGTAATTTTTACAGGAAGTTCCAGCGAAACTACGCTCAGACGACGGTAAGACTTAGCGCAGTGCTACAGAAGAACAAACAATGGAGGTGGGGGGAAAACGAAAAAGAAGCGTTTTGCGAAATCAAGAATAAGTTCGCAGATATGATTTTAATGAACTGTAACTCTTACAATTTTAATTTATATTTATATTTTATTCAAATTCAATCTCCCACTTACCTTTAGTCTATAATCTGGCCGGATCGTGTAGTGGAGGTAAACCCATTTCGTTCGACGAACTCTGACAGCACATAAAACGAACTAAGGTTTTGAAAGAAACTAACTCTCAATTTTTTTTTTGGAAGAGAAATCATTTTTGTTTATTAATCAGAAATATTGAATCTATCAGTTTTCCATTTATCAAATTTCCAATTTCATATTTATAGGTTTACATGTTTTAGAAATTGTGTAACTCCTACAGCTTACGTACTAGGCTTAACTTCTACTACTTACGTACTTTAAAATAGCCCAGCCTGCTCATTCGCTACTCACATTCTCACCACCCCGTATTAATACAAAAACCCATTTTTATATAAAATAAACGACAAGTCTTTATTATGTAACATTACGTATGTGGCGTCATACTACCCGACCGCGTGTTGCGTTTACCACAGTCTTCCATATTCCGAATTTTTATAAGCTGGTAGCATTTAATCAATTTCAAATATTATTCATCGTCACTGGATGCACTGTAATCTATGTTTCGGAGACTCACACAATTATTTTGTCGGCCGACTTATGAAAAAATATGAAACTTTGCCCGGGCACAAAACTGATAGCAGCCACGCATGGCGTGGGTGGTTAGTCGACTGCTCCGTCACCGAGAACGTAACAGGTACAGCTTGCTTTCTTTGGAGGGAAGCTGTAGTTTACTGCCACTATTTTTCGTCGCTCATTGCTCATTTGCTGTTGGGTAACCATTTTATATATGGAATGGAGCTGATATATGTGTGTGTCCAGAGGACAATATTGGACTTGGCTCTGATGATGTCACCAACAGTAGGCGGAGTTTAATGCTGTTTCCGGTATTGAGCTGATAGCTGTGACAAACGGTTTGCTACATCGCCATGTTTCACAGCGTGGGTTGTATTTTCCAAGCGTCACTCCGGCGCGCCGCCCATCAATGTTGCATACGGGCGTGATCACACACACACAAAGTTCTGCGAAAATTTGGGGTGGTAAATTCTTCGCCGCATTACTCAACAACAACCTGCGTCTTACTGCTTTGTTTCACTGTTGCTTAACATCGTTCTGTTATACTGACAAATACGTTGCACAATAATACAGTTTCACAATATTTTATACAAGCCCGCCCGAAAATGAAATGAGTAAAAATATATAAATGCCCCATACGGTTAAAATAAAAATACCCAAAAATTGACCCGCTACAATACCCCCTCGATGAGAATTCTGCTGTTCACAACAGAAGAAATCTCATCGACAACCCCGAAAAGGACCGGTGAGGAACCTGGTCACGGCACCAATTGTAACTCTTAATTTTTAATTAATATTTATATTTTATTCAAATTCAATCTCCCACTTACCTTTAGTCTATAATCTGGCCGGATTGTGTAGTGGAGGTAAACCCATTTCGTTCGACGAACTCTGACAGCACATAAAACGAACTAAGGTTTTGAAAAAAACTAAGTCTCTTTTTTTTTTTGGAAGAGAAATCATTTTTTTTTATTAATCAGAAATATTGAATCTATCAGTTTTCCATTTATCAAATTTCCAATTTCATATTTATAGGTTTACCTGTTTTAGAAATTGTGTAACTCCTACAGCTTACGTACTAGGCTTAACTTCTACTACTTACGTACTTTAAAATAGCCCAGCCTGCTCATTCGCTACTCACATTCTCACCACCCCGTATTAATACAAAAACCCGTTTTTATATGAACTAAACGACAAGTCTTTATTATGTAACATTACGTATGTGGCGTCATACCACCCGACCGCGTGTTGCGTTTACCACAGTCTTCCATATTCCGGATTTTTATAAGCTGGTAGCGTTTAATCAAGTTCAATAATTATTCATCGTCACTGTATGCACTGTACTCTGTTGTTTCGGAGACTCACACAATTATTTTGTCGGCCGACTTATGAAAAAATATGAAACTTTGCCCGGGCACAAAACTGATAGCAGCCACGCATGGCGTGGGTTGTTAGTCGACTGCGCCGTCACCGAGAACGTAACAGGTACAGCTTGCTTTCTTTGGAGGGAAGCTGTTGTTTACTGCCACTATTTTTCGTCGCTCATTGCTCATTTGCTGTTGGGTAACCATTTTATATATGGAATGGAGCTGATATATGTGTGTGTCCAGAGGACAATATTGGACTTGGCTCTGATGATGTCACCAACAGTAGGCGGAGTTTAATGCTGTTTCCGGTATTGAGCTGATAGCTGCGACAAACGGTTTGCTACATCGCCATGTTTCACAGCGTGGGTTGTATTTTCCAAGCGTCACTCCGGCGCGCCGCCCATCAATGTTGCATACGGGCGTGATCACACACACGCAAAGTTCTGCGAAAAATTGGGGTGGTAAATTCTTCGCCGCATTACTCAACAACAACCTGCGTCTTACTGCTTTGTTTCACTGTTGCTTAACATCGTTCTGTTATACGGACAAATACGTTGCACAATAATACAGTTTTACAATATTTTATACAAGACCACCCGAAAACGAAATAAGTAAAAATATATATATGCCCCATACGGTTAAAATAAAAAATACCCAAAAATGACCCGCTACAATCCCCCTCGATGAGAATTCTGCTGTTCACAACAGAAGAAATCTCATCGACAACCCCGAAGAGGACCGGTGAGGAACTGGTGCCAACAACCCCCTTGTTCTTAATCTGCATGGGTACCCGACCCCCCTGGCTCAGCGACCATGGACTCATCTGAACGAGATCACTGGACTTCTCCGTAAGAGATCCCAACACCGAGAAATCGAACAGACTCGCACCACAGCTCTCCGCGCCTTTTAACATGCTAACCCCCAAAAATCCTCAACCCCTGGCTCAGACTATGCCAGATCCTCAACCGATATGGATCCCCTTTTATGCAAGCTGGGCTGTTTTTAGCAGATACTGGGCTCACACACACTCACATTTCATGTTGACATACACATAGTACAATAAAAAAAATTCTTTTAAAATTTATTATAAATTTAAAAAATTAAAAAAAAGAATCTTTTCTCAAAAAATTCTCTTCCTGGTTTTTCTAATTTTTGTTTTAAATGACTTAACCTAGACATTTCTACTAATATAAACACATCCTTACTCTAACATGAGAACCACTTATAGTCTACCAATATAATGCAATACAATAAGATAAACATGGTTAATGCACACATAGTAAAAGACACATCTAAAATATTCATATGCTGGCAGGCGAAAAATCAAAATTTTTTTTTTTTAATTAAAATTTTCAAAAATTTAAAATTCAAAAAAAATTTTAATTTATTCATTAAATATTCATTAAATTTACTTATTAAATAACATATTTATTAAAATTATTCAAATATTGGTTTGAATTAATTAAACAAGCAAATTAAAATTGGTTTCCTACTATACAAACGTAGTAGGTGTATGACCTCATCAGCTGATCGAAACTAGGTCAAGTTCCAGACCCTTGACCTACATATGTTATGTATGCTTTCTGAAAATATACTGAACATCTGTAATATCCTACCTTGAAATACAAAACATAACAAAACAAAATTTTTAAAACAAACAAAATATTAATATCATAATCAAGTTGACATTTAAATTATTTGAAATAAACAATTCTTGACTTTACATTATTTTCGAATTTTATCAAAATTCTGTCACTGGTTTGAAAAAATGAAAATTGTATCCTTATTATAAATCTCTCTTTTTATTCAACAATCTTACGTTAATCTACTATGGGTGAGGTAAATTGTTTATTCTCATTTACTGTATTAGATCTGTATGCATATATAAACTTTATTTCTTTGACTCTAACACCTACAACTTTTAGTAATCATGACACCCACCTCTACCAAAATCTCTACTAATCATGACACCCACCTCTACCAAAATCTCTACTAATCATGACACTCTAACCCCAACTTATCATTTAACACAATTCGCCGCCTTCTCCCATTATAAAAAAAAAAAATACTCTCTAACCCTTTGTACATAGGATATATGTTTGCCCTACCCAAAACTCAATTCCCTTATTTGGCGGCCCGGATTCTACCTAAGGCGGCCCCTACTTACTAAAATCGATACCAATTCCCGTCCCAACATATTTTGTTGTGAACTCTTACATGACACTACCCCCTAATACAAAATTGCCATCCCCAAAAATCTCAATCTCATTGCCTCACTACAAATACAACAAAATAATATTATTAATCATAAACATAAATATATATCATTCAAAACTCTACAATTATTCTCCACAACTGCTGTGTCAACATTACTACTTCTCAAACTTCTATTACTTCAAAACAATCATATTCATCTCTACTATTTAAAATTCAACTTTGAATTCAATTAGGACAGATCTATATGCCCCACAAAATATTTATCACCCAAAAACTATCTTTTATTAGATTTCACAAATCGTTACTCTATTTCTCATTGTAGCAAGCTATTTTTATCATTACTTCCAAACATCGGTAATACATCAAACATTACATTGAACATCAATTACTTAAAACATTTATAACTAATATACCAGTGACATGTTATTGCTGATCAGCTGATATCCTAACATAATTAAAACACCATGAGTACCTTTCAAAATTGAACAATTACATGTAATACATTATCAACACTTACTTCTATTATGTTGATTGCCTGCCAGGCATCTAATTATTGGCTTATAAAAAAAAATACACACATAATGAAAATACATTTTATCAACAACTATATCTAACACACAACAATAAAATGATACCTTTAAAATCATATTATGAACACCTTATATTAAGAGTCTGAGCATATAATTATGTGGACAGAGCACAAGCATTTTTGATTGGATTAAACCTTGAATAAGCAAAAACTTTTATGTCATAAAATTTTAAATTCGTGACTCCTTTGCGTCACCTCCCAGCCACACACACTATTTCAGATTATGTAAGACTGTCTCGCCTTTTCGCTTCCACAGAGACTGTATATTTTGGAGCAGGGTTTTACCTCTCCATGTCTCTGCTTCCGCTATTAAGTTTTAAAATTAGTGAACATCAACATGTTCTTGTTCTATAATCATACACCCTTAAAACGGTACTACCACCGGTCTTGCTACCCCCAGGCGGGCAGAGTGGCAGCCGCTGTTCCATAGTTCCGGTAAGATTTCCTCTAATTGTCACCCCCCAATGAATTTCAAATATATACCAATTTCAAGTCAGCTATGGTCAAGGGACTTGGTATGACCATAGCTGGCCGCTAGTCAAAACCACGGTTAGTGCTGGTAAGACAGTAACCGCCCGAAAAGTCGAGGAAATCTAAACTTTAATTTCACTGCCTGTTATACATCAATATTATTATGTGCGACACGTTATTTAGTATTGTGTGTAAAATTTTTTTTTTTTTTTTTTTTTTTTTTTACACAGATAAGGTGTGCAGCACATTTATCGCCAGTTTGGCCTCCGTTGGAGGTAACACTCACTGTTACCCCCAACCCATTTCGTTACTTGTGAGAGCACAGGCCACCCCCACAGTAGGCACTTAATAACTAACTAATTACACATTTTATATATATTATCATATAATATTTTCATCCCTAATCATCTAACCCATTCATAACCTTTTACCAATTGACTTTCTTAAAATTTTCAAAATTTATTATTAATAATTATTAAATATCACGTTTCATTTATTATTAAAATTTTTAATTATCATATTTATTCAACACAATGATTGCATTAAAATCTCACTATTGCATTAACACCTCAATCACACCTGTAAACATTTTTTATTATACATGATTATAAAATTTTCATACTTACACTCCATTTAACACGATATACCCACAAAACATAATCACTACCATCTCTGAAACATTTCACAAAAATTATTAATTTAAATTAAATAATCTATCATTCATTTCCAAATTTCCATCTCGTAAAACAAATTAAAGTAATTAAAAAATTAATTAATTAACATTTAAATAAGCAATCAAAATATTTAATCATCAAATTGGTTTAATTTAATTAGTTACTGAAAATATAAATTATAGTTATCGAAACAATCACCATTAGTCAATTACTGTTTTCAAAATTAATTCTGGTATTTATTTACTTGCAAATATTTCAATATTATTATCACAACAATCATCTTACGTACACACATTATTTATTTAACATTCCACCATGCACACATATAAATACACTATATTTTATTTATAACTCTTGTTATTTATTGTTCAGTTTTTCCGCACTTCATTTGTCCAGATTTGCCATGTCAGAACCATTAAAACAAAATATTTATACTGTCTTTTATTGTTTTAATAGTTTAACCTCCATCGTTCCAAATCAACCTTGGTTCTACATAACATCGTTCAATTTTATCAGCACACAAATGACTGTTTTGTGTGTTGTAACCAGAAAAACTAACTTTAATCAACTTATTCACATACTCGTTCAACCAGTCTACGTTAGGTATTTTTGTCAAGTATCCATCATTAAATTCATTAACTATCAGGTTAATCATTTCTATTAAATCATTGTAATCGTTATCATTCACATATACTTCTAAACTTTCCTTCCATTCACCATACTTTCTATTTAAGTCATATATTTCTGTTTCTTTACAAACATACAATTCTCTGTTTACATCTCTCTCTTCATAACCCCAAATCACACTCTCAAAAGTATTACAGACAGAGGGTATAAATTCAATTAAATCTTTCCTGACTTCTCCAGGAAAAACAAAAAACTTCAAAAAACAATTATTTGTAGCACACTTGTCTACCCAATATATACGTGAAGGTCTTCCTTCACCCCCCATTCTACCTCGTAAACAATTTACCCCCTGTTTCATACCTGTAATATAACTCTCTCTCCACTCTCTCTCTAACTCCTTAACACACATTAACATTTCATAATCACATTCTACAACTTCATTAGTACTTTCAGATACCAACTTTTCGACTACATTATTATTCTCGTTATTATCAACATCATTATTATTTATTAATTCATTACCTAACACAGCATTGTCATTACAACTTTTGTTTGTATTATTCTTACTCGATTCTACTTTATTCACACCGTTTCTTGTCATTTCATTGGCATTTTCAAGACATACATTCTTGTCTTGTATATTATTTATCAACTCGTCAAATTTTATATTTATATTCTGCTGAAACTGAATATTCTGTTCTTTAATTTCATTAAAAATAATATCGTTTTTAATATTCTGCTGTTCGCATTTTATTTTCTGCTCTTTGAATTCGTTACTTAAAATTTCAAATTTCTCGTCATTAGTATCAAAACGTTTTTTGAAATCACTATTTTTTACCATGTTTTCAGACATAGTTTGTATTAGATTGAATATATCATTCATTGATAATTCTTTCGCTTTATTTGATTTGATTAATATCGGGGTAGATTTCGCTTCTGCGTGATCGACCATAATTGACCCAGTTAGGTCATCGTTAACTATTGATTGCACGCTCAACTCAGCTGTTGACCTTGACTGACTTACTTCGCTCACACTTGGTGACGGGTTCATCGAACCAAGGCCACTCTCACTCATAATTGAATCTACTATACTGCTCTTCTCTGTGTTTTCAGACATTTTTATTTAATCTATTTTGTCTTACGTAACAACTACCAATGATTAATCTTTTTTCAAAATTGATATTACAACATACATAAAATCACCCTTTTATCATAATTACGTAAGTTTACATCACTACTTTTTTTTTTTTTTTTTTCGCAATTGTACTACGTTCAATGTACTGTCAAATGTAGGTTGGGCAATAACTTTTTTGTTATATTACATCCTGGTCACGCGGTACCAATTGTAACTCTTACAATTTTAATTAATATTTATATTTTATTCAAATTCAATCTCCCACTTACCTTTAGTCTATAATCTGGCCGGATCGTGTAGTGGAGGTAAACCCATTTCGTTCGACGAACTCTGACAGCACATAAAACGAACTAAGGTTTTGAAAGAAACTAACTCTCAATTTTTTTTTTGGAAGAGAAATCATTTTTGTTTATTAATCAGAAATATTGAATCTATCAGTTTTCCATTTATCAAATTTCCAATTTCATATTTATAGGTTTACATGTTTTAGAAATTGTGTAACTCCTACAGCTTACGTACTAGGCTTAACTTCTACTACTTACGTACTTTAAAATAGCCCAGCCTGCTCATTCGCTACTCACATTCTCACCACCCCGTATTAATACAAAAACCCATTTTTATATAAAATAAACGACAAGTCTTTATTATGTAACATTACGTATGTGGCGTCATACTACCCGACCGCGTGTTGCGTTTACCACAGTCTTCCATATTCCGAATTTTTATAAGCTGGTAGCATTTAATCAATTTCAAATATTATTCATCGTCACTGGATGCACTGTAATCTATGTTTCGGAGACTCACACAATTATTTTGTTGGCCGACTTATGAAAAAATATGAAACTTTGCCCGGGCACAAAACTGATAGCAGCCACGCATGGCGTGGGTGGTTAGTCGACTGCTCCGTCACCGAGAACGTAACAGGTACAGCTTGCTTTCTTTGGAGGGAAGCTGTAGTTTACTGCCACTATTTTTCGTCGCTCATTGCTCATTTGCTGTTGGGTAACCATTTTATATATGGAATGGAGCTGATATATGTGTGTGTCCAGAGGACAATATTGGACTTGGCTCTGATGATGTCACCAACAGTAGGCGGAGTTTAATGCTGTTTCCGGTATTGAGCTGATAGCTGCGACAAACGGTTTGCTACATCGCCATGTTTCACAGCGTGGGTTGTATTTTCCAAGCGTCACTCCGGCGCGCCGCCCATCAATGTTGCATACGGGCGTGATCACACACACACACAAAGTTCTGCGAAAATTTGGGGTGGTAAATTCTTCGCCGCATTACTCAACAACAACCTGCGTCTTACTGCTTTGTTTCACTGTTGCTTAACATCATTCTGTTATACTGACAAATACGTTGCACAATAATACAGTTTCACAATATTTTATACAAGCCCGCCCGAAAATGAAATGAGTAAAAATATATAAATGCCCCATACGGTTAAAATAAAAATACCCAAAAATTGACCCGCTACAGAACCACCCAAATTTTAATGATAATTTCTAATTACAGACAGACGCCAGCAATATAGCACTCAGAGCCGAACTGTATCAAGAGGACGAGGCGAGAGAACACCATACCATTGCTTTTGCCAGCCGGACGTTGTTAGCCGCAGAACGTAATTACACTACCACCGAGAAGGAGCTTCTCAGTATAGTATTTGCGGTAAAGAAGTTCCGGACGTATCTGCTGGGCAGTAAAACGATCATCAGGACGGACCATAAAGCATTGTCGTTCCTGAATACTTGCAAACTCACACACAGCCGGATAACCAGGTGGGTGTTAGCTCTCCAAGAATACAATTTTTCTTGGGAATACATTAAGGGGGTAGAGAACAGGGTGCCAGACACTATCACGAATAATAGAAATAGAACGGGTAGAGATATTAAAGAGATAGAGATTTATAGACTATCCAGGGAAGATAAACTCTTTGGGGAAGAATTGAAGGATATAAATGTAATGCAAAGAGCCGATAGTAAATTAAATAAGATAATCACTAGTGTAGAATCAGATGTAGATGAATTTGGGTATAAACAATATTTTCAAGTATTTCAGGGGAGTTTGTTTAAAAAAGTAGAGGGGAGAGAAAGGGATTGGAGGTTAGTTATACCTGAAAGACTGGTAGAGAAAATAGTGTGGGACTGTCACCTTAGATACGGGCATTTTGGGGCAAAGAAGTGTGAGAATGTATTAAGGGAATCTTGTCTATTTAGAAATATAGAAAATCGCGTCCGAAAAATACTTAGAGTTTGCGAACTATGTCAGAAGTCTAAAGTTGTGAATTCCAGGGTAGAAGGGGAATTAAATTACATTAAGGTAGAGAAACCATTTGATTTAGTAGCTGTGGATTTGTACGACCCATTGCCAAAGGGTAGGGGTGGAGTGATGTATGTTTTTGTTGTACTTGATACATTTTCTAAATATGTAAGGTTATATAGCGTGAAGCGAGCGACAAGTAAGGTGCTGAGTGAAAAGATCACACGCGACTACATGATCAACGTGGGGAAGCCGAAGGTGATATTATCCGACCATGGACCACAGTTCATCAGTGGAAAATGGCGCCAGACTCTCGGATGGGAAGGTATCATCCCAAAGCACACCGCAGTGTATCATCCGCAGTCCAATCAGGCGGAGCGCGTCATGAGGGAGTTGGGCAGAATTTTCCGAACATACTGCCACGCCAAACACAGCGAGTGGCCACTATATGTTCAGAAGATTGAAGACTGGCTTAACTGCACCACCCACGAGTCAACGGGGTTCACACCTTATGAGTTAATACGAGGGACGCGTCCACAGAGGATTTTGGAGCAACTAATTGAGTATCCACCAGAAACCAATATTATTGGTCGTGATGTAAAACTTAGGCTGGCGAATGAAAATTTATTGACCAAGGGGAGAAGAGAAAACGGAGGCATGATATGAAAGGTAAGTGGACACAGTACGAGGTTGGACAGCTGGTATTAGTACGACGACATGATTTATCGAGTGCTCAGGATAAGGAGATCAAGAAATTTGTCTTACTCTACGAGGGGCCGTACGAGGTAATAGAGGTTAAAATGAAGAATTCATATGTGTTACAGAACAGAGAGACGAGGGAGATAGTGGGAACGCACAATGCTACAAATTTGAAATTGTATTGGTCATCATAGGAATTTTAACAATGATTATTATCAATGATTAATGTGTGAATGAAATTCAATTGATTCTATATGTTTACAGAAGGGATCCTCCCCCATTTTCGGGCGGTCACGATCTTACCAGTCCTGGCCGTGGTTTTCGGAACTTGGAGGCGGGCCATGGTTGGAGGATCTTCCTTCAGGCGGTGAACACAACGATGGTCCGGCTCCACCAAAATTGGTTAAGAGTAGAAAACTTACATCACTTTTGAACGGGGAGGGGGACCCCTAAAGGTACGTGACAAATTATTTCTTTATACACTCACGGTACAGCGGTCAGGTGTCCTGTGGCTTCTGGGCATGTAGTGAGGCAGACGGCGGGTTGGAATAAATGGGAAAGAGGGGAATATATAGGGTGATGAAGGGATTAAAAAGGAGACGTGAATTCACGTAGTGTGTCTGCCTGATTCCAACTCCAGACGCTGCAGGAGCCCATTTTCGGCAATCACAGACTTACCATTAATGATAGTTAGTATTAGCCTCCTAAATGTAAAAATTTTACTGTTGTATAGTTTGGATTGTTTATGCATTTAATTTTATATCAGTAGCTATATTTTATTTAGTGACCAAATATAATTGTCAGGTTCTTAGTATCAGTGAGAATGGGAACGTTTTGAAGAGTGTGAAATAAAATAAAAAAACTTGTTGTCAATACAAGATGTGGGGATAATTTTGGGGGGTGGATTGGTGCTATTAATGTGCTATTGCTGGGGTGGCCTGTGCCCCGGTAGATAGTGGAATGGGTTGGGGATAACAGTGAGTGCTACCTCCATCGGAGGCCGAAATGGCGAAAATGCACGGCACACCTTTTCTGTACAATTTCATTTTTGTACCATGATAGACTTTCGTGCCGTGCAGAGTAATGACGAGTATAACAGGCATGAAAGTAGAGTTTGATTTCCCCGACTTTTCGGGCGATTGCTGCCTTACCAGCACTAATCGTGGTTTTGGCTAGCTATCAAGTCCCTTGACCATAGCTGGCTTGAAATTGGTTTATACTAGAAATTAATAGGGGGGTGAAACCAGGGAAATCCCGGCACTATGGAACAGCGGCTGCCACTCTGTCCGAGTAGGGACAGCATAGACAGGTGGTAGACCCGTTTTAAGGGCTTGTAATTATAAAACGAAGGTATGTCGATACCTAAAATCTTTAAAAGGTAAAGCCGAAGCAAGGACATGGAGATGTTCAATTCCTCCAACTATGCAGTCCTTGTGAATGCAAATGGCCGTCACAGTCCAACATAAAATACAATAGTGTGTGTGGATTGGGGGGTTGCTCAGGTGAGCAACGAATTTAAATTTTGCACTAATTAAACGCTTGTATTCTGCCTTGATAAATAGGGGTTCATACATTCAGTATACTGTGTTCATTCTATTTTAGCAATGTGTTATTTTATTGTAGTAGGTTAGATATAAGGATTGATAAAAAGATGTATTTCATGTAATTTGCATAATTTTGAAATGTGTTTGCAGTGAGGCCATTCACCTGGCTAGGAATGTCAGCTGATCAGTAGTAAAATGTCACTGTTAAATTGTTTATTAATGTTCAAGGTAATTAATGTTAAAGATAATGTTTTAATGTGTTAAAGACACCATTTCAAATAATGAGGAAAGTAATTTGATGAAATTAAGATTTTAAATAATTTGTGAAAGATAGTAAAAGATAGATTTTGGGTGATTAATATTTTGTGGGACATATAGATCAGTCCAAGTTAAAGTTAAAGTGGTAGTAGAGAGAATAATATTGTTTTGAATTAATGTAATGTTGTTGTGAGTTAATGTAATAGAATTTGAGAAGTATTGATGTTGACACAGTAGTTATGGGGAATATATGTAGAGTAATGAGTGATATATTGATGTTTATAAATGATGCTGTTATTTTGTTGTAATTGAAGTGAGGTAATAAGAGTGTTAATTTGGGGATGGTAATTTTGTAATAGGGGATAGTGTAGTGTAGGAGTCCGCAACAAAAGGGTTGGGATGGGAAGGGACCGATTGGCGCCGGAAAGGGTTACCTAGGGGGAGTCCAGGAACCAACTTAAGGGAGTGAGCTTTTGGGAAGGGAAAACACACATCCTGGGTACAAAGGGTTAGAGAATATTTTTTATATATCGAGAGAATGATGCGAATTGAGTTTAATAGTAAATTGGGTTTAGAGATTGTTTGATAGAGATGGGTGTCATATTAGTTAAAGCTGTTGATGAGTATTAGAATCAAAGAGTGAGAAAGATTATATATGTATAAATGCCAAATGGCAAATCACGCTAGTATAAATAATTAGATCACCCAAATTAATGGAGAATGAGATGATTAAATAAAGAGATTTATAGTAAAAAGGTAAAATTTTGATTGCAACCCGTGACAATTTTTGATAGAATTTGAAAATGTAAAGCTATAAAATGTTTATTTTGAGTAATTTAAAGATCAATTTGATTGTTAATTATAATAATATTTTGTTCTTTTAAATGTTTTATTTTATTTTGTTTTGTGTTTAAAGATAGACTTTTAAAGAGGTGCAATGTATTTTCAGATGTAACTTGTGTATAATTTATGTAGGTCAAGGTTCTTGACTTGACCCAGTTTTGATCAGCTGGTAGGTGATGTCCTATACTAGACTTGTTTGGCAAGGAAGTAATGCCGATTTTGCTTTTAATTGATTTGAATAAATTTAAATAGTTTTGATAATGAGAAAAAATATATTTTAATAAATTAAAATTTTTTTGAAAAAAAAAAAAATTTTCTTGATTTTGTGCCTGCCATCTAATTGATGTTTTTGAGCTTTGATTATGTTATTGTTTGTGTACTAATCGTTTTTTTTATTGAATTGTATTGTTTAGAATATAGGTATAAGCACATGTTAGGATAAGGATGTTCCTATTTTAAGAAATGTTCAACTGGTTTATTTTCTAATAATAAAAAATAAAATAAAATAATGAAGAGAATTATTCAATTTAGACAAAAGATTTGTATTTTGATATTAAAGAAGATAGTTGGTGATTTTTAACTTAAATAAATTTTTGAAGAATGTTTCAATTTTGATAGTATGTAGTTATAAGTGTGTGTGCGAGCCCAGTAACTGCTAAAGGCAGCCCAGTGTGCACGATAAGGGGGAACATATCGGTTGAGGATCTGGCATGATATAAGACCAGGGATTTGGATTTTTTGGGGAAACATGTTAGAAGGGGAGGTGCGCTATGGTGCGTATCTGTTCGAGTTTTCGGTGTTGGGATCTCATACAGAGAAGTCCAGTGATCTCGGTCAGATGCGTCCATAGTCGCCGAGCCAGGGGGGTCGTTTACCCATGAGGTGTAAGAGCAAGAGGGGGTTTTTGGCACCATATCCTCACCGGTCCTCTTAGGGGTTTTAGCAATGAGATTTCTTCTGTTCCGGCAGAAGATCTCTCATTGGGGGGGTATTGTAACGTGACAAATACGGGGGATTTTCAATTTATTAAATTTTTGGGGTTCGTTAAAAATTTTTATAAATTTAATTTCCATCTGGGATCAGGCCACGTGTTGAATTGAAACAGTGTTCTAACAAAGGAACAATACGCCTTCGCTGTTGTGCAATCTGTACGAAAGAATGTACTAAGCATCATTTTCTAAGAACTTTGCGAGTGTGTGGCAGTACGTCCGAGCGATCACACCAGCAGGTGCGCGGACCGACGCCGATTTGTGAAACTCAAAGATGGCTAAAGACAAAAATTGTACGAGCACATGTTCCAGGTTGACGGATGTGAGTCCTAAGTCCAACCCTTTTTATGACGTCAGCCAGTGCGGAACAAATATCATCTACAACCACCACACAATCAACTGCATGGGTTAAATGGAACACAACAAGCAACGAAGAACTACAAGGCATTGTTTTCCACCTAGAAAGACGCAATCTAGTTAGCAGTGAACGCTAAGCCGCTCTTGGCAGTCCGATTACAGACCGTACCTGCGCAGGTACAGCCCCACGGGGCTCCTTTTAAAATTTCATAATTTTCAAGTAAAAGTTGAACTATCAGTTAAATTAATGTGACAGTGGCGAGAGTATTTAGTTGAAGAATATCTACATCTATTTTCGGACACCCAATTACTTGCAAAATGCGAAATAGCAAGCTCGAGTGAACCACATTGCCGGCAGTGGGGTATTTCACAATGTTAAGGGTTTTTGTGAATTAATAAATCAGTGGAGGGTTTTAAATAAGTATGAGAGAGAGAATGTTTGGCAGGCTGGGCTGTCTATGTCTTAGTATAAGGTAAGCTGTTAGAATAAGGTCAAAGTAGTACTTGTAGTCAAGGAATGAATAACACAACAAGAAATTATCATGCTATATTCATGTTTTCTAATTTTGGAGTAAAGATTTAACAGAGTTGCTAAAAGTTAAAAAATAAAATTTATGAATTCTCTTCAAATACTGAGTAGAGTATATTATTACAAGAACCTATAAACCACGCTAGCATCTTACATTCGTGTGATCGAATTCTGGACCCAAGAAAATCATAAAGGTGAGTGAAATAAAATAAAATCATGTATTTGTATTTGTATAATGTGTAAGCAGCTTCACATACTGTACATATATTTTCCGTTTAACAAGTTGGGGCTTGTCACTGGAGGCTCGTCTAGGCTATGACTCACCATGTGGCTGGCCGATCCAACCGAGGCCGGACGAGAGGGAGTCTACTGTATTGTGTTCCATGAATTTTTATCACAAAGTGGTATGGTCAGTAAAAAAATACTGCAGCTGTGACAGTCAAAGCATTTGGTGTTTTAAGAACAGGTTCATAATATTTATGGAAGTTCATGAAATAATGAAACAGGTTTAGGCCGGGGGGGGGCCACCAGAAGTGGAAAGGAGCAGAATGGACGGAGCTTGTAAAATCTAAACAATGTTGTTCAATGAAAGGGCGGCCACCGAAAGCGGAGCTGAGTTGAGTGAGTGAAGCGACTTCGCTCGGGTCAACTCCGCTCAGCTTTGCCTCGGCCGAGGTCCATTTGGAAGCTGACACCACTTCCCCCACCACACCACCTTCCCACTGACAACCATACTCAGTTAGCAGCTAGCAATGGCAATGGAAGTTGAGGAAATGTTGGTTGAATGCGTGAGGAAACAAAAGGTGTTGTACGACCTGCGGTTGATCAGCAGTCAAATCATCAAAAAGAATGTGAAATTCACCGCAGTCATTTCGTCGTATCAGATAAAGACTTTCTTGCGCGTAGTAGCTAACACACATCATAAGTAAATTCAGTGTCTGAATCATCAGATTCCGAAGTAAGCATCGAATATTCCAGGTGTTTGAAATTTAGCACGTCTAACATCACCGAGGTTATAAATGCAACTCAAGTACACTCCGCTTTCTATTGCCGCCCCATAAGTGACTGCGCTCAACTACGCTTCACTCCGCATCTGGTGGCCACCTAGCCTTATGGTGATGTATGAGTAACCCAGCAATACACATTGATTTCAATGGTTCTCGTGATTTACTGACAGTGAACAGACAATAACTTGCAATCAGAGTGGCCATCAGCGTAACCTGATAATATACATATTGCACAAGTTCATGATGTTATATGTTTCAATCATTATTTGGCAGTCAAGAAATATCAGAAAAATGCAACATAGCTTCATGCCATGTCACGTATTATAACTGTTGATGAAACAGGTGTATGGAAATGAACTAGTGTAGAAATGAAATCTTCATAATAGTTTGAAAAAATTTTCTAAGGACAAAAAGACATGGTAGATCAATTCACGTGTGAAAGTTATGTTGATGACTTTCTATGACATCCATGGTGTTGTGCATCAGGAATTCTTACCTCAGAGACAAACGGTGAGTCACTGAAACAACTAAAAGAAAGTGCAGGTTCCCCCATCATGACAGTGTGACAGGTAATGATTTATGACTTTTGCCCAAACCTTTGTTATGAGCCACTGACCTGTCCCCCAGCAAACTTTATTGTTTAAAAAAATGAAATCTTTTTTGAAAATAAGATCAAAAACATTAAAGAACAATACAGGCAGACCTCTGCATAATCCCGAAAGAAATGTTTCCAGAAATAACAGTGGTGTTAGGACAGTATATCAATGCTGGAAGGTAGTACTTTGTGCAAAACTTAGATAAAACCATTGTGCTTATGGACTACAGTGTTGACAAATGTAACGTCATTATTGTATTGTGGTCTACACTCACAGCACTCTCCACTCTCACTCTTCACACACTTGCATGAAGCAATGAACAGTATTTGTCAGCAAGTTAAAAAACGCTCGCTTATGTGATCATTTGACTGTGAAACAGACATCTCTTTATTTTTAAGTCACTGAAACAGTTAATGACAGCTATCAAAGCAACTCTTATCAACGGTAATGATGCTTTTATCTCTGCGTATGTAACACCGTTATTGACAAAGTCTTGTATCACTTAAAACAAAGGCCTATACTGATAGCAAAATTCTGACTGCACTACAAAGGTTGGCTTCATTGACAGTGATAAGCTGCAGGTACTGAATAACACTACCAAAACAAGGTAATTGATTATACTTAATTGATATTATTGATTACACATAACTAATGAATAAACAAGTTAGAGTGGAATTAAAGTATGATATGGCAACAATGCTCATAAAAAATATCATTGCCATTAGACCCTATGCTTTTTCCTAAGGTTTGCACAGACTATAGTAAGACAAGGCTCATTATATTGCAGGTATATCCAAAAAAGTTATTGAAGAGAGTTTGTCTTTGTGAATATACTGACAGTTCCAAGATTGCCATACTGGTATTGTGTACAAAGACGTTTGCAAAATCACATGTAAGTAGTGTTAGAAGACTTGAAAAAAGGCTGCAAGTGTTCTTTCCATGAAGTTAGATAGCTCATTTATCTAATTTGATTTTGTATTATGCTTATTTGTTTTTTATTGACTTTTCATATATCAGATTTCTCAGAATTAAATTCTTTACATATTTGTGTGTTGGCAATTTAAACATGTAAATTCACAACAAACCTAAAAATGTATGTTTTCGACACCAATTTTTTGAGATTTACGAAACGCTATTATAAAACTACTCAAGATACAGTTCCAAAACACACTTTTGCCAGTTTTTCAGGCCAAAAGTATGAAACCATCAAATGTAGCCTTTAATTGAAGTTCCAAGAACTTCAGTAGGGCTTAATTATAGCCTTGGAGCAGCAAGCAAGGTGAAATTTTTTGCAAGCCATAAATTGAAAACAAAGCATTTTCAGACCCATGTTTAAATGAAATTTCTTCTTTATTTCACTCTGTAGAAGTATGACCCATTCCTCAGGGGACACTCTGTATATAGAGCAACCCACATCACAGGCCAATCAGTTGTGTATTGAAAAGCAAAGCACAAACATAGGTATGGTTTTGTTGTTGTTGTGACTTGTGATTTGGTGCGTGTGTTTTATAGTGGTTTAGAGTAAAGTGAGAATTGTGAATTGTAAGCAGACTTCTTAAACAGAATTTTTAAAAAATCTTAATTAAATATTTTCTTCCTGTTTTACTATTGTTCACACAATTGATTAGCTTCATAGTTATCTTTGTACATTTTGCATGTTAGAAAATAACAAACAAAAATGCAAAAACTAAAAATAACCAGTTTTTTCCTCTTGTCAGTAACAGTTTTAACCACTTCACATGTCATTATAAAAACAAAAACATAAAAAGTAAAAGTAATCAGTTTCCCCTTTTATCAATGTTAATAGCACTTTAATCACTTAGTAGTTCACCATTTCTTCCTATGTATTTGATGTAGACCATGACATAATATTTCTATAAAATCCTTTATTTTCAAGTATATACTGAAGAACTGGTGTGTATTTAAGAAAGCTATGACCATGGATTGCAAAATAGTAGTGTATTATTTGAAACTGCTCATTTATAGTTACACTCATTAGTAACCTTACCAATGTGTTTTGGTTTTGCCCTGGACACGAATCACTGAACACGTGTAATTCTTTCACTTAAAATGGAATGCAATTAGCAATATAATCTCTTGTAAATTATGAAACTTTATCAGGACTTTTTTAAGCTATCCCTTTATGATATATGTAAAATGTGTCTTTCAGGCCACTTAAATTGTGAATACAGAAGATAAAGTACCTCAACTTCCTTAGACAAAGCATTTCTTGCACAGGTGGGCAAGGTAATGGCAGGTTTTACATGACATTGAAAATAGTGCCTGCTACATCTTTTCTGGACCTGCATAAATTTTTAACCTCTTAAATTTTTTTCTTTTTTTGTAAAACTTGCAAGTTTCATGGACAAGTAATTCTAAATGTAATTAATTCACTACCTACTCGGAACACAAAGTTTTTTATGGGTAAAAACGTAAAAGTTTTACTTTATAGTCTGAACCGATTTTCGCTTTTAAAAAGCTTCTTCAGAGGCTGCCGTTGGGAGCACTATCCATCTTCTTGTTGGCAACGGTATTGACTTTTGAAAGATCGATATTGTGTGTCGAGTGTGATATGTTAGAATAATGCGTGTGGTTTGATTTGTGTCTGTTCGTTTAGGATGTCGTTTTTATGTGTTTTCATGTGTTTGTATATTTCCAATCGTTCCAGAGTGTCTAGTTTTCGGCCTTTTGTGTGTACATGTAGAATGTCCATGTTATAGTTGATGTTTTTGTATGTGTGGTTTGCTTCAATGAGGTGGTTTGCAATCGTGGATTCTGTAGTGGTGAAAGTTTACATACTTCCTAGTAAACAATATACACTATCACAATTCCCTTACCTGCATCAGGCCAGAGTCTTCACGTGAACTCGTATCTATAAGTGATTTAGGGTTAAGTGTTATTAATAATTACTCTCATTGTATTTGTTAACTAACTCACTTGATTTATTTATTTTTTATGTCATAATCCTTTTATGGTGCAATAAACATACTTCCTACTTCTCTAAATTTTTGATGAACAAATTAATACTGGGATATCAATCCCCTCTGACAAAATTATAACCACATTGATACATAAAAACCATTTACATCTTCTACCTCTTATAATTAACACTTAAATCATTTATTAACTAATTAATAAAAACAACCCAGTATTTGCGCACACACACATGCATTCATTTAGAGCTCTTTGAAAATTAAAAGTTTTAATTTTAATTGATATTGAATGGATAGTTACATCTATAGACACTGTTACGTCTCAACGGTGTTCCTGCTGACCACGTGCTGTCTCCACATTGTTTTCACTAATTGTCCCAAAGATATTTCACTGTTTTAATTTTGGAAAAGTTCTGTACTCACTGCCTCAAAATGTTATAATTTTCACTGTTTTCTCGAGTTCACATTTTTATGGATTTGAATAAACTTCTCGGCTCGTGAGCCGTTGTGTTGCATCCGGCCACGAGCCACAGCTGTTGATGATAGATACTATTTTCTTTACATTTTTATATGCGAACGAGATGAAACTGGTAGCCGGCGGACGCACACCACTGCTTGCGTCCGTTACGTTGAGATGTTTTTTGCCGACTGCCTTTGTTCTCCGCACAACGGCGAGAAAGAATGTATTCATACGTGCCCAAACCATGAGAACGTTGGCCGAGGGAGTGCGCGCATGAAGGTGAATATGCGCCCTCGCTAACAATTTTGCATTCCTGTACCACACAGCGACAGTCTCCATGCTATAGTCAATTCACCGTATACTCTTGGTCACAATTCCCAATGCGCACCTTGCACTGACTGTTACCGAATAGTAACTTTCAAATAGATTGGTTAACTGGTTAAAATGATCAAAACCTGTCTCACCCCTTTTGCCCCATTACAATACCCCCCCCCCCAATAAGAGGTTTTCTGCCGAAACAGAAAAACTCTCATTGCTAACCCCTAAGAGGATCAGTGAGGATATGGCGCCAACAGCCCCCCTTTAATTTCTAAACACATCATGGGTAAACTACCCCCCTAGCTCGGCGACCATGGCTACACCTGCACGACATTACTGGACTTGTCTGTTCGAGATCCCAACACCATAAAATCGGACAGGTACTCTCCACAGTACCACCTAACCTGATAACATTCTGAATAAAATTCCAAAACCGGCCTTATACCATATCAGATCCTCAACCGATATATCTCCCCTTACATACATACTGGGTTGCCTTTAGCAAGTACTGGGTGCGTACACATACTCATTATTATATTTAAACACAACATCTACATCCTACTTCCCGATCTAAAATTCATAGAAATATTGTATATTTTAAATCCAATTCCATTTTTCAACTTTTAATCGTTTGACTTACGTTATTATTTCAAATCAAATTAAAGTGTTAAAATTTGGTTCAAATAATGCAATGAACCCAAGTCCCTTATCAAAGATTCCCCTTTTTAGATAATTCATATTATCTACTTTAATTAATGAATTTAATCATAATTTTTAAAATTCTAAAATTCTTCAAATGAATTTATTTTATATCTACTCTTATCTATACACCAACAATCATAATAAACAAAACAAACAAGCAACTTCTTTCTATTATAAATGTCTTTATCATTACATATGTTTACAAACATATAATATGAATACTATGAATCACTTAATACATTATTACTACACACAATCACCATTACCTCATGCACATAAAAACACGACAAATTGCAGCCTATATTTTTTTTGCAATAAAATTAAATAATATTTTATTAAACGTATATTCAGATAATTAATAGAAGGAAAATTATAAAATAAAATTACATTGATTATTAACAGAACCTATGACTACATTGGCCAGTATGCAGTTCACATCAGCCATCAGCTGATGTCTTACTAATAGGTGAATGACCTTTCTATAGGCACACTACACAAAATTATACAATATAAAACACATAATATACGTTTATAATTCCTACACTTTAACATAGTAAAATAATAACATAATAAAACATAACAAACACCTCATGTCCTAGAATTAATCATTTCCAAAAGCAGTAAAGTCATCTATAAAATAGAGCAACTACCTCTGAACAAATTATTTACTTGAAAGCATTAATTGTCTGCCTTTTGCATAGTATCTATTGACTCAAAATAACATCATTTAATTAGCTTATCAGCATCATTCAGTTTAAGGTTTTAATTCGTTACTCCCCTGAGTAACCTCCCTTCCACACACACTATGGCCTGGACTGTAGCGCCCAGTTGCCTCTACAAGAACGGTAGTTTTTTGGGGGTAGACGCTGCCTACCCCGTTCTTGCTTCAGCCTTACAAAACATTCGTTATTACTGATGTCCGAGGACACCAGTAATCCTACTAAACTTAGGTATATGCCCTTAAACAGTTTACCATCCCATTCGATGGACAGCTGCTGTTCCATAGTTCTGGTGATTCCCCTGATTTACCCTCCGGTTAATTTCTAAATTCACCTCTCACAACGATAACGGCTATGGCCAGTTTAGGCAGAACGTGACGCAATGAATGAGCCCCAACCATAGCTGTCAAAGCTAAGCCAATTCCACGGTCAGGGTTCGGTGAGGCCGTGACCGTCCGAAAGTTGGGGAATCACATGTAAAATATGAATAAAAACCAGTGTTGGTTGTTACGTAGCGGTGGCTGTTGCGAGGTTCTGTATATAGGCTTGCGAGCCGATAACCTTTTAAAATTCGTAAAAATGTGTTTAAAGTATAATTGGAAGTGATCTAACTAACTTACAACACGAAAGTTAACCGTTACATGTGAGTAATTCGACTGTGACAATATGTGGTGAACAGACATAACATCCGAAGTGGGCCATGTGATTGGAGGAGACACGAACGGCCAAGTAACGTATATAAATTGTAATATAAAGAGATCTCTATATTAGGGGGAAATTTTAAATATTGTGTGAATGAGCGTATGCATAAGTACAGGTCTACTCTTCGACCCTTCACAATTACATGCCCCAACGACGCATGTTGATCACTCCCTACGACATCACCCTCACTACAAAATTTCACCATCACCTATTTACTCTCTAATTACATCACTCACTGTCTCTAAATATTATATGTGCTCCGTCTACTGTGTCCCTACTACTACCCCGTTTCTGTATTACTTTTATCCCAAAATTCTTATTTTATCTAACACCCATTAAAGTTAACCTTGACTAACTCAAATGCCTTATTTAAACAATTATCACCCAAACTCCATCTTTTACTACACTTTACCTTAATATGATCTTTGAATATTACATTAGAAAATTCATAACTACCTCAAATTAATTTAATCATCTTTGAAACTCATTTAAAATTTATTATTCACACATTTTACTCCGTTTCAATTGCATTATAAACTTCATACTTACATTACATCACTCAATTGAATAAACATATGATTACTGTCATTAATTCCAAATATAAACAATTCATCACCATAAATATCACGTACAACCATATGTACCTTCTGAAACATAACAATCGTATGACTCCACAACTAACCACCTTTTACATTAATTCATCTACAATTTATTTCAATTCAATCAATTATTTAAAACACAAATTGTTTTAATTACATTGCTCCAAAACAATTACAATTCCTTTGTTACAAATTCTCATTATTTTTTTTTTGGCTGATAAAATATTATTACCTATTATTAAGATCAATCTCTACTACATACACACATGGTTTACATAAAATACATAGCAACACAAACACAATTAATTTCACTATAAATTTATTTACAATTTTTGTCATTATTTTTCTGTTTCCCACACCTCATTTCATAAGTTAGCCCGGTCATCACCATAAATTAAAATATTTAAAATGTCCATTCACTGATCTTTTATTTAACCCCCATCATCGTATATTAAACTGATGTATTTATAACACAACTCATTCTTATCGACATACATTACATTATAATTATTATTGTAATGACTACTTTCGTTAATTATATTAACACAGTAATTAACTACATATTTGTCTCCCATTATTTCATAAAACCCGTCTACCTTGGTAATTTTCATCCTGTCTCCGTCAGTATTTTTGGTCAACATAAGGTAATTTATGTTATCATATTATTCTACTATATCCATAATCGTACAAGATAAGTGTTTATCATCTAGAGCGGTATCATCAAAATCATCCATCTTTATTTCACGAGGTAAGTCAATTTTCTCACCTCTCTCAATATCTAAACTCTGCACTAACATTTCATAACCTCTATTAATCTCAAAATCTCTTATCTCTCTCTTTCTCTCTCTCATCGCAATACCTCTCACAACCCCCTGAACTATCTCATTCCATGCAAAGGGCAACACAAAATTACCAAAACACTTCCTGGTTTTACAAGGTACATCACCACAAAAACCCAAGGGACCATTTGGAGACACCATGTCCCGCACATAACCTCTGGAGGAACCTTCGTCTTCATAAAACACATGTGGAGTCTTTACTCCACTTACACCACAGGGAAAATTTGCCCTCTGCCCTCCATACTCACCCAACTTCTCTTCACGCCCTCTCTCAATCTCATCAACAACTACTACCTCATCACTAATTTCTACTCCTACTAAACTCTCATTGTCACTATCATTATTCAATGTATCACTCTCTGATACCACATTTTCAATTACATCACCATTTTTAATTATATCATTGTTATCACTTGTTAACTCATTATTATAATTATCGTTATTACTCACCTTGTCTACCGCCACCTGTTTTGCATTTAAACTAACACTATTACTATTAACACTTATATCTTCGTTATTTTCATTTATTTTGCATTTACCTATATCTGTTCTCCACTCTCCCATTTTTTCAATATTTCGTTCTAATTCGTTAAATTTACTGGCAAATATCTCATTGGTTTTCTCAACATTTTTATTGATTTCATTAATATTGTTTTTTAACTCACTGAAATTGCTTTCACATTTGATTTTTTGTTCATTTAGTTTGCTATTTATTTCGTCAAAATTACTTTCGTTTTTATCAAAACGATTATCAAAGTCACACTGCTTAATTTATCAAATTTATTATCAAACTTTTCGTCATTGGCATCAAAACGTTTACTCATAAAATTAAATAGGTCATTCATTGACAACTCTTTTTCTTTAGTTTTTGTCACTACGGGAGTAGATTTTGCTTCAGCATTATCTATTATTATATACTCAGTTATGTTACTTTCCGTCACTGATTGACTGTTTGAATCAGCTGTTTGAATTGACTGACCCAATTCACTTACATTCAGTGACGGGTTCATTGACCCAAGGCCACTATCACTCGTAGCCGAGTCTACCAATTTAATTTCTTTTTCGTTATCAGACATTTTTATCGTTCTATTTTACTGGTCTATTAAATAATTATTAAATCTTATTTGTAATCTAATATGCACAATTTATCAATACCTTGTAAACTTTATCTCACAAAACCTTATTCTGCATATGTTACGTACATTTTTTTATGTAAGTTATTACGTATTCTGTTTCAACCTCTAAATCACTTATTTACGAGTAGACATGGTCTGTACAAAATTTAATTTGTACAAACTGCGTCTGTTCGGTCGCGCCATTGAAAGTTTACATACTTCCTAGTAAATAATATATTTAAATAATATACACTATCACAATTCCCTTACCTGCATCGGGCCAGAGTCGTCACGTGAACTCGCAGCTATAAGTGATTTAGGGTTAAGTGTTGTTAATAATTACTCTCATTGTGTTTGTTAACTAACTCACTTGATTTATTTATTTTTTATGTCATAATCCTTTTATGGTTCAATAAACATACTTCCTCCTTCTCTACATTTTTGATGAACAAATAAATACTGGGATATCAATCCCCTCTGACAAAATTATAACCACATTGATACATAAAAACCATTTACTACTTCTACCTCTTATAATTAACACTTAAATCATTTATTAACTAATTAATAAAAACAACCCAGTATTTGTGCACACACACATGCATTCATTTAGAGCTCTTTGAAAATTAAAAGTTTTAATTTTAATTGATATTGAATGGATAGTTACATCTATAGACACTGTTACGTCTCAACGGTGTTCCTGCTGACCACGTGCTGTCTCCACATTGTTTTCACTAATTGTCCCAAAGATATTTCACTGTTTTAATTTTGGAAAAGTTCTGTACTCACTGCCTCAAAATGTTATAATTTTCACTGTTTTCTCGAGTTCACATTTTTATGGATTTGAATAAACTTCTCGGCTCGTGAGCCGTTGTGTTGCATCCGGCCACGAGCCACAGCTGTTGATGATAGATACTATTTTCTTTACATTTTTATATGCGAACGAGATGAAACTGGTAGCCGGCGGACGCACACCACTGCTTGCGTCCGTTACGTTGAGATGTTTTTTGCCGACTGCCTTTGTTCTCCGCACAACGGCGAGAAAGAATGTATTCATACGTGCCCAAACCATGAGAACGTTGGCCGAGGGAGTGCGCGCATGAAGGTGAATATGCGCCCTCGCTAACAATTTTGCATTCCTGTACCACACAGCGACAGTCTCCATGCTATAGTCAATTCACCGTATACTCTTGGTCACAATTCCCAATGCGCACCTTGCACTGACTGTTACCGAATAGTAACTTTCAAATAGATTGGTTAACTGGTTAAAATGATCAAAACCTGTCTCACCCCTTTTGCCCCATTACAATACCCCCCCCAATAAGAGGTTTTCTGCCGAAACAGAAAAACTCTCATTGCTTACCCCTAAGATGATCAGTGAGGATATGGCGCCAACAGCCCCCCTTTAATTTCTAAACACATCATGGGTAAACTACCCCCTAGCTCGGCGACCATGGCTACACCTGCACGACATTACTGGACTTCTCTGTTCGAGATCCCAACACCATAAAATCGGACAGGTACTCACCACAGTACCACCTAACCTTGTAACATTATGAATAAAATTCTAAAACCGGCCTTATACCATACCAGATCCTCAACCGATATATCTCCCCTTACATACATACTGGGTTGCCTTTAGCAAGTACTGGGTGCGTACACATACTCATTATTATATTTAAACACAACATCTACATCCTACTTCCCGATCTAAAATTCATAGAAATATTGTATATTTTAAATCCAATTCCATTTTTCAACTTTTAATCGTTTGACTTACGTTATTATTTCAAATCAAATTAAAGTGTTAAAATTTGGTTCAAATAATGCAATGAACCCAAGTCCCTTATCAAAGATTCCCCTTTTTAGATAATTCATATTATCTACTTTAATTAATGGATTTAATCATAATTTTTAAAATTCTTCAAATGAATTTATTTTATATCTACTCTTATCTATACACCAACAATCATAATAAAACAAACAAGCAACTTCCTTCTATTATAAATGTCTTTATCACTACATATGTTTACAAACATATAATATGAATACTATGAATCACTTAATACATTATTACTACACACATCACCATTACCTCATGCACATAAAAACACGACAAATTGCAGCCTACCTCAAAACAAATCAAAATTTTTTTTTTGCAATAAAATTAAATAATATTTTATTAACCGTATATTCAGATAATTAATAGAAGGAAAATTATAAAATAAAATTACATTGATTATTAACAGAACCTATGACTTGATTACATTGGCCAGTATGCAGTTCACATCAGCCATCAGCTGATGTCTTACTAATAGGTGAATGACCTTTCTATAGGCACACTACACAAAATTATACAATATAAAACACATAATATACGTTTATAATTCCTACACTTTAACATAGTAAAATAATAACATAATAAAACATAACAAACACCTCATATCCTAGAATTAATCATTTCCAAAACCAGTAGTCATCTATAAAATAGAGCATAACATATTTAAATCAACTACATCTGAACAAATTATTTACTTGAAAACATTAATTGTCTGCCTTTTGCATAGTATCTATTGACTCAAAATAACATCATTTAAGTAGCTCATCAGCATCATTCAGTTTAAGGTTTTAATTCGTTACTCCCCTGAGTAACCTCCCTTCCACACACACTATGGCCTGGACTGTAGCGCCCAGTTGCCTCTACAAGAACGGTAGTTTTTTGGGGGTAGACGCTGCCTACCCCGTTCTTGCTTCAGCCTTACAAAACGTTCGTTATTACTGATGTCCGAGGACACCAGTAATCCTACTAAACTTAGGTATATGCCCTTAAACAGTTTACCATCCCATTCGATGGACAGCTGCTGTTCCATAGTTCTGGTGATTCCCCTGATTTACCCTCCGGTTAATTTCTAAATTCACCTCTCACAACGATAACAGCTATGGCCAGTTTAGGCAGAACTTGACGCAATGAATGAGCCCCAACCATAGCTGTCAAAGCTAAGCCAATTCCA
This sequence comes from Magicicada septendecula, assembly GCA_034769895.1. NCBI lineage: Eukaryota > Metazoa > Arthropoda > Insecta > Hemiptera > Cicadidae > Magicicada > Magicicada septendecula. Next base: position 1,257,163,310 of record CM068367.1, read on the forward strand.
CGGTCAGGGTTCGGTGAGGCCGTGACCACCCGAAAGTTGGGGAATCACATGTAAAATATGAATAAAAACCAGTGTTGGTTGTTACGTAGCGGTGGCTGTTGCGAGGTTCTGTATATAGGCTCGCGAGCCGATAACCTTTTAAAATTCGTAAAAATGTGTTAAAAGTATAATTGGAAGTGATCTAACTAACTTACAACACGAAAGTTAACCGTTAAATGTGAGTAATTCGACTGTGACAATATGTGGTGAACAGACAAAACATCCGAAGTGGGACATGTGATTGGAGGAGACACCAACGGCCAAGTAACGTATATAAATTGTAGTATAAAGAGATCTCTATATTAGGGGGAAATTTTAAATATTGTGTGAATGAGCGTATGCATAAGTACAGGTCTACTCTTCGACCCTTCACAATTACATGCCCCAACGACGCATGTTGATCACTCCCTACGACATCACCCTCACTACAAAATTTCACCATCACCTATTTACTCTCTAATTACATCACTCACTGTCTCTAAATATTATATGTACTCCGTCTACTGTGTCCCTACTACTACCCCGTTTCTGTATTACTTTTATCCCAAAATTCTTATTTTATCTAACACCCATTAAAGTTAACCTTGACTAACTCAAATGCCTTATTTAAACAATTATCACCCAAACTCCATCTTTTACTACACTTTACCTTAATATGATCTTTGAAAATTACATTAGAAAATTCATAACTACCTCAAATTAATTTAATCATCTTTGAAACTCATTTAAAATTTATTATTCACACATTTTACTCCGTTTCAATTGCATTATAAACTTCATACTTACATTACATCACTCAATTGAATAAACATATGATTACTGTCATTAATTCCAAATATAAACAATTCATCACCATAAATATCACGTACAACCATATGTACCTTCTGAAACATAACAATCGTATGACTCCACAACTAAACACCTTTTACATTAATTCATCTACAATTTATTTCAATTCAATCAATTATTTAAAACACAAATTGTTTTAATTACATTGCTCCAAAACAATTACAATTCCTTTGTTACAAATTCTCATTATTTTTTTTTTTTGGCTGATAAAATATTATTACCTATTATTAAGATCAATCTCTACTACATACACACATGGTTTACATAAAATACATAGCAACACAAACACAATTAATTTCACTATAAATTTATTTACAATTTTTGTCATTATTTTTCTGTTTACCACACCTCATTTCATAAGTTAGCCCGGTCATCACCATAAACTAAAATATTTAAAATGTCCATTCACTGATCTTTTATTTAACCCCCATCATCGTATATTAAACTGATGTATTTATAACACAACTCATTCTTATCGACATACATTACATTATAATTATTATTGTAATGACTACTTTCGTTAATTATATTAACACAGTAATTAACTACATATTTGTCTCCCATTATTTCATAAAACCCGTCTACCTTGATAATTTTCGTCCTGTCTCCGTCAGTATTTTTGGTCAACATAAGGTAATTTATGTTATCATATTCTTCTACTATATCCATAATCATACAAGATAAGTGTTTATCATCTAGAGCGGTATCATCAAAATCATCCATCTTTATTTCACAAGGTAAGTCAATTTTCTCACCTCTCTCAATATCTAAACTCTGCACTAACATTTCATAACCTCTATTAATCTCAAAAATCTCTATCTCTCTCTTTCTCTCTCTCATCGCAATACCTCTAACAACCCCCCTGAACTATCTCATTCCATGCAAAGGGCAGCACAAAATCACCAAAACACTTCCTGGTTTTACTAGGTACATCACCACAAAAACTCAAGGGACCATTTGGAGACACCATGTCCCCCACATAACCTCTGGAGGAACCTTCGTCCTCATAAAACACATGTGGAGTCTTTACTCCACTTACACCACAGGGAAAATTTGCCCTCTGCCCTCCATACTCACCCAACTTCTCTTCACGCCCTCTCTCAATCTCATCAACAACTACTACCTCATCACTAATTTCTACTCCTACTAAACTCTCATTGTCACTATCATTATTCAATGTATCACTCTCTGATACCACATTTTCAATTACATCACCATTTTTAATTATATCATTGTTATCACTTGTTAACTCATTATTATAATTATCGTTATTACTCACCTTGTCTACCGCCACCTGTTTTGCATTTAAACTAACACTATTACTATTAACACTTATATCTTCGTTATTTTCATTTATTTTGCATTTACCTATATCTGTTCTCCACTCTCCCATTTTTTCAATATTTCGTTCTAATTCGTTAAATTTACTGGCAAATATCTCATTGGTTTTCTCAACATTTTTATTGATTTCATTAATATTGTTTTTTAACTCACTGAAATTGCTTTCACATTTGATGTTTTGTTCATTTAGTTTGCTATTTATTTCGTCAAAATTACTTTCGTTTTTATCAAAACGATTATCAAAGTCACACTGCTTAATTTATCAAATTTATTATCAAACTTTTCGTCATTGGCATCAAAACGTTTACTCATAAAATTAAATAGGTCATTCATTGACAACTCTTTTTCTTTAGTTTTTGTCACTACGGGAGTAGATTTTGCTTCAGCATTATCTATTATTATATACTCAGTTATGTTACTTTCCGTCACTGATTGACTGTTTGAATCAGCTGTTTGAATTGACTGACCCAATTCACTTACATTCAGTGACGGGTTCATTGACCCAAGGCCACTATCACTCGTAGCCGAGTCTACCAAATTAATTTCTTTTTCGTTATCAGACATTTTTATCGTTCTATTTTACTGGTCTATTAAATAATTATTAAATCTTATTTGTAATCTAATATTGTAACGTAGCGGTTTTTCTAGAGGTTTTAGCGAAAACTTTGTATGTGGCTTATTGGGTGTTCGTCTTATTTAATTAAGCTCCCAATGTTGTTATGCGCCAATCTTGTAACGTCTCGGTTTGAGATATCAAAGTTTCCGCCTCTCTGCAGTCGCCACTTATGAATTATAATAACTGACGTTTTTATAAAGTATAATTAAAGGATTTTTCTATTTTTTTGTTATTTTGTGTTACTCAATCTAAATATAAATCGAGAGTGTGTGATTTGGGGTCAAGGAGTGAAGTTGTTCAGCCTTATGAAGAAGAGAGAGTAAGTATCAATTATTTACCCTCAGTTTAGCCGATTTCGGATTTCTTCTGTTTTTTGTGCTGAAATTGATTACACCTACCCACTACAAAAAAATTATAACACTTTATTATTCAAGATTATTTTTCAATAATATTATGTATTTATATTATTGGTTTTTGTTTCCTGTCACCAAAAACACAAGTATTACAATTGCTCTTTCCTTCAATAACATAATCTCGACTTAACAGAGTAAACATGGAATAGTCTAAAGCGAAAAACATATATGGTTTTGTTTCATAATTTTACACTATTAAAAAAACATCAATTACTATATAATTCTTAATAATTCCCCAGGGTTCAGGGTAAGTTCTTTTTGTTACGAGAGTGTCAGAAATGGATAATTACTACGCTTTACAAATACCGAAAAAAAAATTATTAAATAATTTGTTTATTTTTCCGTGTAGTATGTAGTTCCTGGAATGTCCGTAAGAGTGCAGCGTGCGTTTGTTTATTTTAAAAAACATGTTTAGATGACTATTTTATTTTCGATCTCAGTGTTCGGAATGTGTTTTCTTCTTGAATTTATTACAAAAAAATGTTTATATTATCTCGCTCCGTATGGTTCTTACTGTATTGAAGCTTTTTCTGTGGTGAGGTCCGTCTTGCGTTATAATTTTCTTACCGTTTGGCGAATTCTCAAACGTCAATTAGAACTAGGCCGAAACCATGTTGGCTCATCAGAATGTCTTCTTTCACTGTTTATTAATGAATATAACCAGTTAATTTGGATAAATCATGGATGATTTTGAAGTGTTCATGCGGCTAGTTAATTTTGTATCAATTTGCACTCCTCTCAAGTTCCGAAAAGGTTATTTTTTATTATAAATGTAGTAGCATCATTTCTCAACTTCACAGTTTTAGTTCAAAATTTTTCTTAACAATACTTATTTTTATCACTCTTAGTAACACATAGTATTTTTATTATACAGGCAGTTTGTAATTATTATAAATTTATATTTTATTTATGGAAAAATAATTCCTTTCCATTCCGGTTTTGTTACTAATTTAGTTTACATAATAAGTTTTGGTTCATTTTCTTATGACATTGTATATAAGTATTTGATGATTTTATTATCTTTAAATAAATTTATATATTATTTATTTAGTCTCTCATAGTATTCCTACACGGCACTACTTCCTGTTGCCATTTCCCTCATAGTATTATTTTAATTTTTTATTATCTTTTGGTATTTAAATTTTTATGTCTTTTAAAACGAACTAACCCTGGGTTTTCTTATAATCTAACACAATTATTTGAAAAAATATAATATAATAACTTGGGTATAACAATTAGTTGTTCATACAATATAAATATTACAATAAACAAAATAAAATACAAGATCAGTTAGTATTATAACATACTTTCATAGTTTTATAATTTCCAAACACATAGCACAGTTTTGTAATCAGTTACCTTCACTTTTATTTCTTTACCTCAATGGGCACACTAGAACTCACTTTGCACCATATATCACTCGAATTGTTTATCATGGTGAGTGATATAATTTAATTTTGAGCGAGCCATAGGTTACCTTTTTCTGACATTGATGTTATTATGGGTTAATTTATTGGGACCGGGTTATGTAACGTTACATAAAGCCCCCCCACTAGAACAAATTTATTTTGGTATTACTTGTTTATTAAAATAAATTGTTGATTATTTCCATTTTCTTAACTCTTCTTTATCTTCATAATAGTGTTTTATTTCTGACTGATTATAAACTGACTGGTAATTCCGACTGGTGGTAATTGCTGTTTTCTTACTATACTCTCTCTCTCTTGGAGGCAAATTCATCAATTATTCATTTCTGGGTAGTGGTACTTCCAAATTTTATTTGATAAGGACTGGTCACACTAATCATATTAAACTTGTTTTAACACTCATTTCTATTTACTTCTATAAATTATCTTTATCAATTAAGCTTCGGTCTGCTATCTTCCTTCTATTTTCTTCATTTATACTTCTGGAATCTAATATCACTCCTTTCAGCTATTTTATAATTATTATCCCTTAAATATTCAATTTCCCTAACATTTTTCCCTATCCTGTGCGGTGGTTCCAGTCGGGTGGCCACTCTGGGTCCATACACCGCTGTCCATCCTTACACCTTCTGAGACCAGGGGAACATCATCCCTGCTCATAAAAATTATTGCCGGAACATTTCTACGGTCAATACATAAAAATAAAAAAATTATAAGTAGTTGTCAATTAGCGACTAGTACCAAACACTTTTGGGATTCTTCATACTGTAGCTGTTTGTATTTATTTATATATTTCTTCATCTCCTTGATTCCTTCTTCTTTTCCATTGACTAATAGCATATAACATCATTGATAGGCCTTATGTTAAAATTCTTTTGACTTTACTTCTTGTGACATATTTCTCCGTATCATTTCTTCTTATATAATCTTCAATTCCGAGAAATTCTAATTATAGTATTAATTATCCTCCTTCAGTTTCATTGGAGTCATTAAATTATTCGTTATTCTTATCTGAGCACATTACCATCAATTGTTTTTGTTCATTTAATTTTTCTTCTGTTTGTTACCATTAAAAATATTACTTTTTCCTATTATTTCATTTTAAATAAATTCTTTATAACTCTTATTTACTAATCTGTTCTTACATTAAATCATATTGTCTCAAAATATATTAAATCGTATTATTTCTGAATAAATTGTTGAGTAAGTTGTCCGTACATAGTTTTTATTAAATCGTCTTGTTCCTAGATAAATTGTTGAGTAAGTTGTTCTTACATGCTTTTAGAATTTTGGGGTATTTATTCTCTTTATTTTAAATTATATGGTTTCAAAATAACTTGAGTAAGATGTCCTTACATGCTTTTTTTTTTCCCCCGCTATTCAATGGGTTGCTGGGTCGGTTCTCAGAATTTCAGTCCCCTTTTCTGGTTTATGATCATTTAGGTTTAACCGTGGTCCATTAATTCAGGTACTGCATGTTCTCGGATGACTGGAGTATTCAGAATTAATTCTCTCCTTGATAATCTTCTTACCATCCGGCTCTCCCACTTTGCTGCTATGAAACTTTCACTTAAGTACCGGTCTTCCGTCATAATTCATTCCTTTTTAACTAACAAGTATTGTACCTCCTCTAACATAACATAGTTGCTCATATTTAATCTCATTTCATTCCCTTTTACCTCTGGATTATTTACCAAATATTTGAATGTTGTATCCCGTCTTGAAGATACTACTGATATTGTCTGATACACTTCCATCGTTGACACATTTAACTGGGATGTAAACTTAGTTAACTCCCTCTGTTCGTTAATTGGAAGGTTGAATACCTTAATTAATCCACCTGTAATCATCTCCCATTCTTCCTTGGTATTTATTATTCTCTTTCTACATGTTTTTATTATTTTCTTGGTCTTCCTTTCCACGGTTTGAACATCCTTTTTGTTGTGGCTATTTTTATTTTCAGATGGCATTACACCTTGGTATTCTGTAATTTCTATTTCCTTCCTACTCTCTTCTGTATTCGGACTTACTTTAATACTTTCTGAAGTGCTGTCTGATGTTTCATCCAAATTCTTGACACTATGGTCCATTCGTTTATTTGTCTCCTCCTTGTATGTATCTGCTTTCTGGCTAAGTGTAATAACATTTTCAAACTTCTCTCCGAAAGTTTCCCATATCTCCTTATTGAAATTCTCCATTTTACCCTCAAATTGTTTTAAATTCTTATTATTCTCTTCAAATTTTGCATTCATCTCTTCTCTTTGCCCTTCAACCGCTTCCTTCAGTTCATGGTATTGTTCATTCATGGTTTGTTTTAAGTTTTCCTCCTGTTTCTTAAAATTCTCATCTATTTTATCAAATTTCTCACTCAAGGTTTCATTTTGTTTCCTTGAGTTCTCATCTATGGTTTGTTTATTGCTTTCCTTAATGCTATCAATTTTTTCCATCATCATTCTCATCATTTCTTGCCAATCTGGTTCTCTTCTGGCTTCCGCTTTTTCTGGTTGGTCCCCTTGGGCATCCTCTTCAATTATTTCCGTTTCCGTGTCCATAACTACTTCGGTTTCTTCTGTATCACCTGTCTGTTGGTCCATTTCACTGTCCGTGACTAATTCTATTTCTTGTTCCTGTCCACCTTCTTCAATCTCTTTTTCTTCTGCCCTCTTCTTCGATTTGCCTCGGGTATTATGCATTTCTTGTTTTCTCATAACTGCCAACGATAATTAGATTTTTTGATATATATTTTTATTAAATATCAAAATTCTTTTCTAATTACCGCCCTTTTACGTTGAGCGCCAAACATGTAACGTAAAAGGTCTGATCGCTGTTGTTCAAGCCCCGCGATGGGCGCCAAACTTGTAACGTACTGCTTTTGAGGTGTTATTAAGCGAAACGTCAGTCTGAGTCAAGCCCCACATTGGGCGCCAAACTTGTAACGTAGCGTTTTTTGTTGAGAGGCGGGTTTTAGCGAAACATACACCTTTAGTCAAGCCCCAAATGTTGGGTTCTCCAATTCTGTAATGTACTGCTTTTTGAGATGAGAGGTGTCAATGTTTCCGCCTCTCCGCAGTCGCCACTTATGAATTATAATAACTGACATTTTTATAAAGTATAATTAAAGGATTTTTCTATTTTTTTGTTATTTTGTGTTACTCAATCTAAATAGAAATCGAGAGTGTGTGATTTGGGGTCAAGGAGTGAAGTTGTTCAGCCTTATGAAGAAGAGAGAGTAAGTATCAATTATTTACCCTCAGTTTAGCCGATTTCGGATTTCTTCTGTTTTTTGTGCTGAAATTGATTACACCTACCCACTACAAAAAAATTATAACACTATTATTCAAGATTATTTTTCAATAATATTATGTATTTATATTATTGGTTTTTGTTTCCTGTCACCAAAAACACAAGTATTACAATTGCTCTTTCCTTCAATAACATAATCTCGACTTAACAGAGTAAACATGGAATAGTCTAATGCGAAAAACATATATGGTTTTGTTTCATAATTTTACACTATTAAAAAAAAACATCAATTACTATATAATTCTTAATAATTCCCCAGGGTTCAGGGTAAGTTCTTTTTGTTACGAGAGTGTCAGAAATGGATAATTACTACGCTTTACAAATACCGAAAAAAAAATTATTAAATAATTTGTTTATTTTTCCGTGTAGTATGTAGTTCCTGGAATGTCCGTAAGAGTGCAGCGTGCGTTTGTTTATTTTTAAAAACATGTTTAGATGACTATTTTATTTTCGATCTCAGTGTTCGGAATGTGTTTTCTTCTTGAATTTATTACAAAAAAATGTTTATATTACCTCGCTCCGTATGGTTCTTACTGTATTGAAGCTTTTTCTGTGGTGAGGTCCGTCTTGCGTTATAATTTTCTTACCGTTTGGCGAATTCTCAAACGTCAATTAGAACTAGACCGAAACCATGTTGGCTCATCAGAATGTCTTCTTTCACTGTTTATTAATGAATATAACCAGTTAATTTGGATAAATCATGGATGATTTTGAAGTGTTCATGCGGCTAGTTAATTTTGTATCAATTTGCACTCCTCTCAAGTTCCGAAAAGGTTATTTTTTATTATAAATGTAGTAGCATCATTTCTCAACTTCACAGTTTTAGTTCAAAATTTTTCTTAACAATACTTGTTATTTTTATCACTCTTAGTAACACATAGTATTTTTATTATACAGGCAGTTTGTAATTATTATAAATTTATATTTTATTTATGGAAAAATAATTCCTTTCCATTCCGGTTTTGTTACTAATTTAGTTTACATAATAAGTTTTGGTTCATTTTCTTATGACATTGTATATAAGTATTTGATGATTTTATTATCTTTAAATAAATTTATATATTATTTATTTAGTCTCTCATAGTATTCCTACATGGCACTACTTCCTGTTGCCATTTCCCTCATAGTATTATTTTAATTTTTTATTATCTTTTGGTATTTAAATTTTTATGTCTTTTAAAACGAACTAACCCTGGGTTTTCTTATAAACTAACACAATTATTTGAAAAAATATAATATTAACTTGGGTATAACAATTAGTTGTTCATACAATATAAATATTACAATAAACAAAATAAAATACAAGATCAGTTAGTATTATAACATACTTTCATAGTTTTATAATTTCCAAACACATAGCACAGTTTTGTAATCAGTTACCTTCACTTTTATTTCTTTACCTCAATGGGCACACTAGAATTCACTTTGCACCATATATCACTCGAATTGTTTATCATGGTGAGTGATATAATTTAATTTTGAGCGAGCCATAGGTTACCCATTTCTGACATTGATGTTATTATGGGTTAATTTATTGGGACCGGGTTATGTAACGTTACAATATGCACAATTTATCAATACCTCTTAAACTTTATCTCACAAAACCTTATTCTGCATATGTTACATACATTTTTTATGTAAGTTATTACGTATTCTGTTTCAACTTCTAAATCACTTATTTACGAGTAGACATGGTCTGTACAAAATTTAATTTGTACAAACTGCGTCTGTTCGGTCGCGCCATTGAAAGTTTACATACTTCCTAGTAAATAATATATTTAAATAATATACACTATCACAATTCCCTTACCTGCATCGGGCCAGAGTCTTCACGTGAACTCGCAGCTATAAGTGATTTAGGGTTAAGTGGTATTAATAATTACTCTCATTGTATTTGTTAACTAACACTCACTTGATTTATTTATTTTTTATGTCATAATCCTTATATGGTTCAATAAACATACTTCCTCCTTCTCTACATTTTTGATGAACAAATAAATACTGGGATATCAATCCCCTCTGACAAAATTATAACCACATTGATACATAAAAACCATTTACTACTTCTACCTCTTATAATTAACACTTAAATCATTTATTAACTAATTAATAAAAACAACCCAGTATTTGTGCACACACACATGCATTCATTTAGAGCTCTTTGAAAATTAAAAGTTTTAATTTTAATTGATATTGAATGGATAGTTACATCTATAGACACTGTTACGTCTCAACGGTGTTCCTGCTGACCACGTGCTGTCTCCACATTGTTTTCACTAATTGTCCCAAAGATATTTCACTGTTTTAATTTTGGAAAAGTTCTTTACTCACTGCCTCAAAATGTTATAATTTTCACTGTTTTCTCGAGTTCACATTTTTCTACATTTGAATAAACTTCTCGGCTCGTGAGCCGTTGTGTTGCATCCGGCCACGAGCCACAGCTGTTGACGATAGTTACTATTTTCTTTACATTTTTATATGTGAACGAGATGAAACTGGTAGCCGGCGGATGCACACCACTGCTTGCGTCCGTTACGTTGAGATGTTTTTTGCTGACTGCCTTTGTTCTCCGCACAACGGCGAGAAAGAATGTATTCATACGTGCCCAAACCATGAGAACGTTGGCCGAGGGAGTGCGTGCATGAAGGTGAATATGCGCCCTCGCTAACAATTTTACATTCCTGTACCACACAGCGACAGTCTCCATGCTATAGTCAATTCACCGTATACTCTTGGTCACAATTCCCAATGCGCACCTTGCACTGACTGTTACCGAATAGTAACTTTCAAATAGATTGGTTAACTGGTTAAAATGATCAAAGCCTGTCTCACCCCTTTTGCCCCATTACAATACCCCCCCAATGAGAGGTTTTCTGCCGAAACAGAAAAACTCTCATTGCTAACCCCTAAGAGGATCAGTGACGATATGGCGCCAACACCCCCCTTTAATTTCTAAACACGTCATGGGTAAACTACCCCCTAGCTTGGCGACCATGGCTACACCTGCACGACATTACTGGACTTCTCTGTTTGAGATCCCAACACCATAAAATCGGACAGGTACTCACCACAGTACCACCTAACCTTGTAACATTCTGAATAAAATTCCAAAACTGGCCTTATACCATACCAGATCCTCAACCGATATATCTCCCCTTACATACATACTGTGTTGCCTTTAGCAAGTACTGGGTGCGTACACATACTCATTATTATATTTAAACACAACATCTACATCCTACTTCCCGATCTAAAATTCATAGAAATATTGTATATTTTAAATCCAATTCCATTTTTCAACTTTTAATCGTTTGACTTACGTTATTATTTCAAATCAAATTAAAGTGTTAAAATTTGGTTCAAATAATGCAATGAACACAAGTCCCTTATCAAAGATTCCCCTTTTTAGATAATTCATATTATCTACTTTAATTAATGGATTTAATCATACTTTTTAAAATTCTAAAATTCTTCAAATGAATTTATTTTATATCTACTCTTATCTATACACCAACAATCATAATAAACAAAACAAACAAGCAACTTCTTTCTATAAAAATATCTTTATCACTACATATGTTTACAAACATATAATATGAATACTACGAATCACTTAATACATTATTACTACACACAATCACCATTACCTCATGCACATAAAAACACGACAAATTGCAGCCTATATTTTTTTTGCAATAAAATTAAATAATATTTTATTAAACGTATATTCAGATAATTAATAGAAGGAAAATTATAAAATAAAATTACATTGATTATTAACAGAACCTATGACTACATTGGCCAGTATGCAGTTCACATCAGCCATCAGCTGATGTCTTACTAATAGGTGAATGACCTTTCTATAGGCACACTACACAAAATTATACAATATAAAACACATAATATACGTTTATAATTCCTACACTTTAACATAGTAAAAAATAATAACATAATAAAACATAACAAACACCTCATATCCTAGAATTAATCATTTCCAAAACCAGTAAAGTCATCTATAAAATAGAGCAACTACCTCTGAACAAATTATTTACTTGAAAACATTAATTGTCTGCCTTTTGCATAGTATCTATTGACTCAAAATAACATCATTTAATTAGCTCATCAGCATCATTCATTTAAGGTTTTAATTCGTTACTCCCCTGAGTAACCTCCCTTCCACACACACTATGGCCTGGACTGTAGCGCCCAGTTGCCTCTACAAGAACGGTAGTTTTTTGGGGGTAGACGCTGCCTACCCCGTTCTTGCTTCAGCCTTACAAAACATTCGTTATTACTGATGTCCGAGGACACCAGTAATCCTACTAAACTTAGGTATATGCTCTTAAACAGTTTACCATCCCATTCGATGCACAGCTGCTGTTCCATAGTTCTGGTGATTCCCCTGATTTACCCTCCGGTTAATTTCTAAATTCACCTCTCACAACGATAACAGCTATGGCCAGTTTAGGCAGATCGTGACGCAATGAGCCCCAACCATAGCTGTCAAAGCTAAGCCAATTCCACGGTCAGGGTTCGGTGAGGCCGTGACCGCCTGAAAGTTGTGGAATCACATGTAAAATATGAATAAAAACCAGTGTTGGTTGTTACGTAGCGGTGGCTGTTGCGAGGTTCTGTATATAGGCTCGCGAGCCAATAACATTTTAAAATTCGTAAAAATGTGTTAAAAGTATAATTGGAAGTGATCTAACTAACTTACAACACGAAAGTTAACCGTTAAATGTGAATAATTCGACTGTGACAATATGTGGTGAACAGACAAAACATCCGAAGTGGGACATGTGATTGGAGGAGACACCAACGGCCAAGTAACATATATAAATTGTAATATAAAGAGATCTCTATATTAGGGGGAAATTTTAAATATTGTGTGAATGAGCGTATGCATAAGTACAGGTCTACTCTTCGACCCTTCACAATTACATGCCCCAACGATGCATGTTGATCACCTCCTACGACATCACCCTCACTACAAAATTTCACCATCACCTATTTACTCTCTAATTACATTACTCACTGTCTCTACATATTATATGCACTCCCTCTACTGTGTCCCTACTACTACCCCGTTTCTGTATTAATTTTATCCCAAAATTCTTATTTTATCTAACACCCATTAAAGTTAACCTCGACTAACTCAAATGCCTTATTTAAACAATTAGCACCCAAACTCCATCTTTTACAACACTTTACCTTAATATGATCTTTGAAAATTACATTAGAAAATTCATAACTACCTCAAATTAATTTAATCATCTTTGAAACTCATTTAAAATTGATTATTCACACATTTTACTCCGTTTCAATTGCATTATAAACTTCATACTTACATTACATCACTCAATTGAATAAACATATGATTACTGTCATTAATTCCAAATATAAACAATTCATCACCATAAATATCACGTACAACCATATGTACCTTCTGAAACATAACAATCGTATGACTCCACAACTAAACACCTTTTACATTAATTCATCTACAATTTATTTCAATTCAATCAATTATTTAAAACACAAATTGTTTTAATTACATTGCTCCAAAACAATTACAATTCCTTTGTTACAAATTCTCATTATTTTTTTTTTGGCTGATAAAATATTATTACCTATTATTAAGATCAGTCTCTACTACATACACACATGGTTTACATAAAATACATAGCAACACAAACACAGTTAATTTCACTATAAATTTATTTACAATTTTTGTCATTATTTTTCTGTTTACCACACCTCATTTCATAAGTTAGCCCGGTCATCACCATAAACTAAAATATTTAAAATGTCCATTCACTGATCTTTTATTTAACCCCCATCATCGTAAATTAAACTGATGTATTTATAACACAACTCATTCTTATCGACATACATTACATTATAATTATTATTGTAATGACTACTTTCGTTAATTATATTAACACAGTAATTAACTACATATTTGTCTCCCATTATTTCATAAAACCTGTCTACCTTGGTAATTTTTGTCCTGTCTCCGTCAGTATTTTTGGTCAACATAAGGTAATTTATGTTATCATATTCTTCTACTATATCCATAATCGTACAAGATAAGTGTTTATCATCTAGAGCAGTATCATCAAAATCATCCATCTTTATTTCACAAGGTAAGTCAATTTTCTCACCTCTCTCAATATCTAAACTCTGCACTAACATTTCATAACCTCTATTAATCTCAAAAATCTCTATCTCTCTCTTTCTCTCTCTCATCACAATACCTCTCACAACCCCCCTGAACTATCACATTCCATGCAAAGGGCAACACAAAATCACCAAAACACTTCCTGGTTTTACTAGGTACATCACCACAAAAACTCAAGGGACCATTTGGAGACACCATGTCCCCCACATAACCTCTGGAGGAACCTTCGTCCTCATAAAACACATGTGGAGTCTTTACTCCACTTACACCACAGGGAAAATTTGCCCTCTGCCCTCCATACTCACCCAACTTCTCTTCACGCCCTCTCTCAATCTCATCAACAACTACTACCTCATCACTAATTTCTACTCCTACTAAACTCTCATTGTCACTATCATTATTCAATGTATCACTCTCTGATACCACATTTTCAATTACATCACCATTTTTAATTATATCATTGTTATCACTTGTTAACTCATTATTATAATTATCGTTATTACTCACCTTGTCTACCGCCACCTGTTTTGCATTTAAACTAACACTATTACTATTAACACTTATATCTTCGTTATTTTCATTTATTTTGCATTTACCTATATCTGTTCTCCACTCTCCCATTTTTTCAATATTTCGTTCTAATTCGTTAAATTTACTGGCAAATATCTCATTGGTTTTCTCAACATTTTTATTGATTTCATTAATATTGTTTTTTAACTCACTGAAATTGCTTTCACATTTGATTTTTTGTTTATTTAGTTTGCTATTTATTTCGTCAACATTACTTTCGTTTTTATCAAAACGATTATCAAAGACACACTGCTTAATTTATCAAATTTATTATCAAACTTTTCATCATTGGCATCAAAACGTTTACTCATAAAATTAAATAGGTCATTAATAGGTCATTCATTGACAACTCTTTTTCTTTAGTTTTTGTCACTACGGGAGTAGATTTTGCTTCAGCATTATCTATTATTATATACTCAGTTATGTTACTTTCCGTCACTGATTGACTGTTTGAATCAGCTGTTTGAATTGACTGACCCAATTCACTTACATTCAGTGACGGGTTCATTGACCCAAGGCCACTATCACTCGTAGCCGAGTCTACCAAATTAATTTCTTTTTCGTTATCAGACATTTTTATCGTTCTATTTTACTGGTCTATTAAATAATTATTAAATCTTATTTGTAATCTAACATGCACAATTTATCAATACCTCGTAAACTTTATCTCACAAAACCTTATTCTGCATATGTTACGTACATTTTTTATATAAGTTATTACGTATTCTGTTTCAACCTCTAAATCACTTATTTACGAGTAGACATGGTCTGTACAAAATTTAATTTGTACAAACTGTGTCTGTTCGGTCACGCCATTGAAAGTGTACATACTTCCTAGTAAATAATATACACTATCACAATTCCCTTACCTGCATCGGGCCAGAGTCTTCACGTGAACTCGCAGCTATAAGTGATTTAAGGTTAAGTGTTATTAATAATTACTCTCATTGTATTTGTTAACTAACTCACTTGATTTATTTATTTTTTATGTCATAATCCTTTTATGGTTCAATAAATATACTTCCTCCTTCTCTACATTTTTGATGAACAAATAAATACTGGGATATCAATCCCCTCTGACAAAATTATAACCACATTGATACATAAAAACCATTTACATCTTCTACCTCTTATAATTAACACTTAAATCATTTATTAACTAATTAATAAAAACAACCCAGTATTTGCGCACACACACATGCATTCATTTAGAGCTCTTTGAAAATTAAAAGTTTTAATTTTAATTGATACTGAATGGATAGTTACATCTATAGACACTGTTACGTCTCAACGGTGTTCCTGCTGACCACGTGCTGTCTCCACATTGTTTTCACTAATTGTCCCAAAGATATTTCACTGTTTTAATTTTGGAAAAGTTCTTTACTCACTGCCTCAAAATGTTATAATTTTCACTGTTTTCTCGAGTTCACATTTTTATACATTTGAATAAACTTCTCGGCTCGTGAGCCTTTGTATTGCATCCGGCCACGAGCCACAGCTGTTGACGATATTTACTATTTTCTTTACATTTTATATGCGAACGAGATGAAACTGGTAGCCGGCGGACGCACACCACTGCTTGCGTCCGTTACGTTGAGACGTTTTTTGCTGACTGCCTTTGTTCGCCGCACAATGGCGAGAAAGAATGTATTCATACGTGCCCAAACCATGAGAACGTTGGCCGAGGAAGTGCGCGCATGAAGGTGAATACGCGCCCTCGCTAACACTTTTACATTCCTGTACCACACAGCGACAGTCTCCACGCTACAGTCAATTCACCGTATACTCTTGGTCACAATTCCCAATGCGCACCTTGCACTGACTGTTACCGAATAGTAACTTTCAAATAGATTGGTTAACTGGTTAAAATGATCAAAACCTGTCTCACCCCTTTTGCCCCATACAATACCCCCAATGAGATTTTCTGCCGAAACAGAAAAACTCTCATTGCTAACCCCTAAGAGGATCAGTGAGGATATGGCGCCAACAGCCCCCCTTTAATTTCTAAACACGTCATGGGTAAACTACCCCCCTAGCTCGGCGACCATGGCTACACCTGCACGACATTACTGGACTTCTCTGTTTGAGATCCCAACACCATAAAATCGGACAGGTACTCACCACAGTACCACCTAACCTTGTAACATTCTGAATAAAATTCCAAAACTGGCCTTATACCATACCAGATCCTCAACCGATATATCTCCCCTTACATACATACTGTGTTGCGTTTAGCAAGTACTGGGTGCGTACACATACTCATTATTATATTTAAACACAACATCTACATCCTACTTCCCGATCTAAAATTCATAGAAATATTGTATATTTTAAATCCAATTCCATTTTTCAACTTTTAATCGTTTGACTTACGTTATTATTTCAAATCAAATTAAAGTGTTAAAATTTGGTTCAAATAATGCAATGAACCCAAGTCCCTTATCAAAGATTCCCCTTTTTAGATAATTCATATTATCTACTTTAATTAATGGATTTAATCATACTTTTTAAAATTGTAAAATTCTTCAAATGAATTTATTTTATATCTACTCTTATCTATACACCAACAATCATAATAAACAAAACAAACAAGCAACTTCTTTCTATTATAAGTGTCTTTATCACTACATATGTTTACAAACATATAATATGAATACTACGAATCACTTAATACATTATTACTACACACAATCACCATTACCTCATGCACATAAAAACACGACAAATTGCAGCCTACCCCAAACAAATCAAAAATTTGTTTTGCAATAAAATTAAATAATATTCTATTAAACGTATATTCGGATAATTAATAGAAGGAAAATTATAAAATAAAATTACATTGATTATTAACAGAACCTATGACTTGATTACATTGGCCAGTATGCAGTTCACATCAGCCATCAGCTGATGTCTTACTAATAGGTGAATGACCTTCTATAGGCACACTACACAAAATTATACAATATAAAACACATAATATACGTTTATAATTCCTACACTTTAACATAGTAAAATAATAACATAATAAAACATAACAAACACCTCATATCCTAGAATTAATCATTTCCAAAACCAGTAAAGTCATCTATAAAATAGAGCAACTACCTCTGAACAAATTATTTACTTGAAAACATTAATTGTCTGCCTTTTGCATAGTATCTATTGACTCAAAATAACATCATTTAATTAGCTCATCAGCATCATTCATTTAAGGTTTTAATTCGTTACTCCCCTGAGTAACCTCCCTTCCACACACACTATGGCCTGGACTGTAGCGCCCAGTTGCCTCTACAAGAACGGTAGTTTTTTGGGGGTAGACGCTGCCTACCCCGTTCTTGCTTCAGCCTTACAAAACATTCGTTATTACTGATGTCCGAGGACACCAGTAATCCTACTAAACTTAGGTATATGCCCTTAAACAGTTTACCATCCCATTCGATGCACAGCTGCTGTTCCATAGTTCTGGTGATTCCCCTGATTTACCCTCCGGTTAATTTCTAAATTCACCTCTCACAACGATAACAGCTATGGCCAGTTTAGGCAGATCGTGACGCAATGAGCCCCAACCATAGCTGTCAAAGCTAAGCCAATTCCACGGTCAGGGTTCGGTGAGGCCGTGACCGCCTGAAAGTTGGGGAATCACATGTAAAATATGAATAAAAACCAGTGTTGGTTGTTACGTAGCGGTGGCTGTTGCGAGGTTCTGTATATAGGCTCGCGAGCCAATAACATTTTAAAATTCATAAAAATGTGTTAAAAGTATAATTGGAAGTGATCTAACTAACTTACAACATGAAAGTTAACCGTTAAATGTGAATAATTCGACTGTGACAATATGTGGTGAACAGACAAAACATCCGAAGTGGGACATGTGATTGGAGGAGACACCAACGGCCAAGTAACATATATAAATTGTAATATAAAGAGATCTCTATATTAGGGGGAAATTTTAAATATTGTGTGAATGAGCGTATGCATAAGTACAGGTCTACTCTTCGACCCTTCACAATTACATGCCCCAACGATGCATGTTGATCACTTCCTACGACATCACCCTCACTACAAAATTTCACCATCACCTATTTACTCTCTAATTACATTACTCACTGTCTCTACATATTATATGCACTCCCTCTACTGTGTCCCTACTACTACCCCGTTTCTGTATTACTTTTATCCCAAAATTCTTATTTTATCTAACACCCATTAAAGTTAACCTCGACTAACTCAAATGCCTTATTTAAACAATTATCACCCAAACTCCATCTTTTACAACACTTTACCTTAATATGATCTTTGAAAATTACATTAGAAAATTCGTAACTACCTCAAATTAATTTAATCATCTTTGAAACTCATTTAAAATTTATTATTCACACATTTTACTCCGTTTCAATTGCATTATAAACTTCATACTTACATTACATCACTCAATTGAATAAACATATGATTACTGTCATTAATTCCAAATATAAACAATTCATCACCATAAATATCACGTACAACCATATGTGCCTTCTGAAACATAACAATCGTATGACTCCACAACTAAACACCTTTTACATTAATTCATCTACAATTTATTTCAATTCAATCAATTATTTAAAACACAAATTGTTTTAATTACATTGCTCCAAAACAATTACAATTCCTTTGTTACAAATTCTCATTATTTTTTTTTTTGGCTGATAAAATATTATTACCTATTATTAAGATCAATCTCTACTACATACACACATGGTTTACATAAAATACATAGCAACACAAACACAATTAATTTCACTATAAATTTATTTACAATTTTTGTCATTATTTTTCTGTTTACCACACCTCATTTCATAAGTTAGCCCGGTCATCACCATAAACTAAAATATTTAAAATGTCCATTCACTGATCTTTTATTTAACCCCCATCATCGTATATTAAACTGATGTATTTATAACACAACTCATTCTTATCGACATACATTACATTATAATTATTATTGTAATGACTACTTTCGTTAATTATATTAACACAGTAATTAACTACATATTTGTCTCCCATTATTTCATAAAACCCGTCTACCTTGGTAATTTTCGTCCTGTCTCCATCAGTATTTTTGGTCAACATAAGGTAATTTATGTTATATTCTTCTACTATATCCATAATCGTACAAGATAAGTGTTTATCATCTAGAGCGGTATCATCAAAATCATCCATCTTTATTTCACAAGGTAAGTCAATTTTCTCACCTCTCTCAATATCTAAACTCTGCACTAACATTTCATAACCTCTATTAATCTCAAAAATCTCTATCTCTCTCTTTCTCTCTCTCATCACAATACCTCTCACAACCCCCCTGAACTATCTCATTCCATGCAAAGGGCAACACAAAATCACCAAAACACTTCCTGGTTTTACTAGGTACATCACCACAAAAACTCAAGGGACCATTTGGAGACACCATGTCCCCCACATAACCTCTGGAGGAACCTTCGTCCTCATAAAACACATGTGGAGTCTTTACTCCACTTACACCACAGGGAAAATTTGCCCTCTGCCCTCCATACTCACCCAACTTCTCTTCACGCCCTCTCTCAATCTCATCAACAACTACTACCTCATCACTAATTTCTACTCCTACTAAACTCTCATTGTCACTATCATTATTCAATGTAATACTCTCTGATACCACATTTTCAATTACATCACCATTTTTAATTATATCATTGTTATCACTTGTTAACTCATTATTATAATTATCGTTATTACTCACCTTGTCTACCGCCACCTGTTTTGCATTTAAACTAACACTATTACTATTAACACTTATATCTTCGTTATTTTCATTTATTTTGCATTTACCTATATCTGTTCTCCACTCTCCCATTTTTTCAATATTTCGTTCTAATTCGTTAAATTTACTGGCAAATATCTCATTGGTTTTCTCAACATTTTTATTGATTTCATTAATATCGTTTTTTAACTCACTGAAATTGCTTTCACATTTGATTTTTTGTTCATTTAGTTTGCTATTTATTTCGTCAAAATTACTTTCGTTTTTATCAAAACGATTATCAAAGTCACACTGCTTAATTTATCAAATTTATTATAAAACTTTTCGTCATTGGCATCAAAACGTTTACTCATAAAATTAAATAGGTCATTCATTGACAACTCTTTTTCTTTAGTTTTTGTCACTACGGGAGTAGATTTTGCTTCAGCATTATCTATTATTATATACTCAGTTATGTTACTTTCCGTCACTGATTGACTGTTTGAATCAGCTGTTTGAATTGACTGACCCAATTCACTTACATTCAGTGACGGGTTCATTGACCCAAGGCCACTATCACTCGTAGCCGAGTCTACCAAATTAATTTCTTTTTCGTTATCAGACATTTTTATCGTTCTATTTTACTGGTCTATTAAATAATTATTAAATCGTATTTGTAATCTAACATGCACAATTTATCAATACCTCGTAAACTTTATCTCACAAAACCTTATTCTGCATATGTTACGTACATTTTTTATATAAGTTATTACGTATTCTGTTTCAACCTCTAAATCACTTATTTACGAGTAGACATGGTCTGTACAAAATTTAATTTGTACAAACTGTGTCTGTTCGGTCACGCCATTGAAAGTGTACATACTTCCTAGTAAATAATATACACTATCACAATTCCCTTACCTGCATCGGGCCAGAGTCTTCACGTGAACTCGCAGCTATAAGTGATTTAAGGTTAAGTGTTATTAATAATTACTCTCATTGTATTTGTTAACTAACTCACTTGATTTATTTATTTTTTATGTCATAATCCTTTTATGGTTCAATAAATATACTTCCTCCTTCTCTACATTTTTGATGAACAAATAAATACTGGGATATCAATCCCCTCTGACAAAATTATAACCACATTGATACATAAAAACCATTTACATCTTCTACCTCTTATAATTAACACTTAAATCATTTATTAACTAATTAATAAAAACAACCCAGTATTTGCGCACACACACATGCATTCATTTAGAGCTCTTTGAAAATTAAAAGTTTTAATTTTAATTGATATTGAATGGATAGTTACATCTATAGACACTGTTACGTCTCAACGGTGTTCCTGCTGACCACGTGCTGTCTCCACATTGTTTTCACTAATTGTCCCAAAGATATTTCACTGTTTTAATTTTGGAAAAGTTCTTTACTCACTGCCTCAAAATGTTATAATTTTCACTGTTTTCTCGAGTTCACATTTTTATACATTTGAATAAACTTCTCGGCTCGTGAGCCTTTGTATTGCATCCGGCCACGAGCCACAGCTGTTGACGATAGTTACTATTTTCTTTACATTTTATATGCGAACGAGATGAAACTGGTAGCCGGCGGACGCACACCACTGCTTGCGTCCGTTACGTTGAGACGTTTTTTGCTGACTGCCTTTGTTCGCCGCACAACGGCGAGAAAGAATGTATTCATACGTGCCCAAACAATGAGAACGTTGGCCGAGGAAGTGCGCGCATGAAGGTGAATACGCGCCCTCGCTAACACTTTTACATTCCTGTACCACACAGCGACAGTCTCCACGCTACAGTCAATTCACCGTATACTCTTGGTCACAATTCCCAATGCGCACCTTGCACTGACTGTTACCGAATAGTAACTTTCAAATAGATTGGTTAACTGGTTAAAATGATCAAAACCTGTCTCACCCCTTTTGCCCCATACAATACCCCCAATGAGATTTTCTGCCGAAACAGAAAAACTCTCATTGCTAACCCCTAAGAGGATCAGTGAGGATATGGCGCCAACAGCCCCCCTTTAATTTCTAAACACGTCATGGGTAAACTACCCCCCTAGCTCGGCGACCATGGCTACACCTGCACGACATTACTGGACTTCTCTGTTTGAGATCCCAACACCATAAAATCGGACAGGTACTCACCACAGTACCACCTAACCTTGTAACATTCTGAATAAAATTCCAAAACTGGCCTTATACCATACCAGATCCTCAACCGATATATCTCCCCTTACATACATACTGTGTTGCGTTTAGCAAGTACTGGGTGCGTACACATACTCATTATTATATTTAAACACAACATCTACATCCTACTTCCCGATCTAAAATTCATAGAAATATTGTATATTTTAAATCCAATTCCATTTTTCAACTTTTAATCGTTTGACTTACGTTATTATTTCAAATCAAATTAAAGTGTTAAAATTTGGTTCAAATAATGCAATGAACCCAAGTCCCTTATCAAAGATTCCCCTTTTTAGATAATTCATATTATCTACTTTAATTAATGGATTTAATCATACTTTTTAAAATTCTAAAATTCTTCAAATGAATTTATTTTATATCTACTCTTATCTATACACCAACAATCATAATAAACAAAACAAACAAGCAACTTCTTTCTATTATAAGTGTCTTTATCACTACATATGTTTACAAACATATAATATGAATACTACGAATCACTTAATACATTATTACTACACACAATCACCATTACCTCATGCACATAAAAACACGACAAATTGCAGCCTACCCCAAACAAATCAAAAATTTGTTTTGCAATAAAATTAAATAATATTCTATTAAACGTATATTCGGATAATTAATAGAAGGAAAATTATAAAATAAAATTACATTGATTATTAACAGAACCTATGACTTGATTACATTGGCCAGTATGGAGTTCACATCAGCCATCAGCTGATGTCTTACTAATAGGTGAATGACCTTTCTATAGGCACACTACACAAAATTATACAATATAAAACACATAATATACGTTTATAATTCCTACACTTTAACATAGTAAAATAATAACATAATAAAACATAACAAACACCTCATATCCTAGAATTAATCATTTCCAAAACCAGTAAAGTCATCTATAAAATAGAGCAACTACCTCTGAACAAATTATTTACTTGAAAACATTAATTGTCTGCCTTTTGCATAGTATCTATTGACTCAAAATAACATCATTTAATTAGCTCATCAGCATCATTCATTTAAGGTTTTAATTCGTTACTCCCCTGAGTAACCTCCCTTCCACACACACTATGGCCTGGACTGTAGCGCCCAGTTGCCTCTACAAGAACGGTAGTTTTTTGGGGGTAGACGCTGCCTACCCCGTTCTTGCTTCAGCCTTACAAAACATTCGTTATTACTGATGTCCGAGGACACCAGTAATCCTACTAAACTTAGGTATATGCCCTTAAACAGTTTACCATCCCATTCGATGCACAGCTGCTGTTCCATAGTTCTGGTGATTCCCCTGATTTACCCTCCGGTTAATTTCTAAATTCACCTCTCACAACGATAACAGCTATGGCCAGTTTAGGCAGATCGTGACGCAATGAGCCCCAACCATAGCTGTCAAAGCTAAGCCAATTCCACGGTCAGGGTTCGGTGAGGCCGTGACCGCCTGAAAGTTGGGGAAACACATGTAAAATATGAATAAAAACCAGTGTTGGTTGTTACGTAGTGGTGGCTGTTGCGAGGTTCTGTATATAGGCTCGCGAGCCAATAACATTTTAAAATTCGTAAAAATGTGTTAAAAGTATAATTGGAAGTGATCTAACTAACTTACAACACGAAAGTTAACCGTTAATTGTGAATAATTCGACTGTGACAATATGTGGTGAACAGACAAAACATCCGAAGTGGGACATGTGATTGGAGGAGACACCAACGGCCAAGTAACATATATAAATTGTAATATAAAGAGATCTCTATATTAGGGGGAAATTTTAAATATTGTGTGAATGAGCGTATGCATAAGTACAGGTCTACTCTTCGACCCTTCACAATTACATGCCCCAACGATGCATGTTGATCACTTCCTACGACATCACCCTCACTACAAAATTTCACCATCACCTATTTACTCTCTAATTACATTACTCACTGTCTCTACATATTATATGCACTCCCTCTACTGTGTCCCTACTACTACCCCGTTTCTGTATTACTTTTATCCCAAAATTCTTATTTTATCTAACACCCATTAAAGTTAACCTCGACTAACTCAAATGCCTTATTTAAACAATTATCACCCAAACTCCATCTTTTACAACACTTTACCTTAATATGATCTTTGAAAATTACATTAGAAAATTCATAACTACCTCAAATTAATTTAATCATCTTTGAAACTCATTTAAAATTTATTATTCACACATTTTACTCCGTTTCAATTGCATTATAAACTTCATACTTACATTACATCACTCAATTGAATAAACATATGATTACTGTCATGAATTCCAAATATAAACAATTCATCACCATAAATATCACGTACAACCATATGTACCTTCTGAAACATAACAATCGTATGACTCCACAACTAAACACCTTTTACATTAATTCATCTACAATTTATTTCAATTCAATCAATTATTTAAAACACAAATTGTTTTAATTACATTGCTCCAAAACAATTACAATTCCTTTGTTACAAATTCTCATTATTTTTTTTTGGCTGATAAAATATTATTACCTATTATTAAGATCAATCTCTACTACATACACACATGGTTTACATAAAATACATAGCAACACAAACACAATTAATTTCACTATAAATTTATTTACAATTTTTGTCATTATTTTTCTGTTTACCACACCTCATTTCATAAGTTAGCCCGGTCATCACCATAAACTAAAATATTTAAAATGTCCATTCACTGATCTTTTATTTAACCCCCATCATCGTATATTAAACTGATGTATTTATAACACAACTCATTCTTATCGACATACATTACATTATAATTATTATTGTAATGACTACTTTCGTTAATTATATTAACACAGTAATTAACTACATATTTGTCTCCCATTATTTCATAAAACCCGTCTACCTTGGTAATTTTCATCCTGTCTCCGTCAGTATTTTTGGTCAACATAAGGTAATTTATGTTATATTCTTCTACTATATCCATAATCGTACAAGATAAGTGTTTATCATCTAGAGCGGTATCATCAAAATCATCCATCTTTATTTCACAAGGTAAGTCAATTTTCTCACCTCTCTCAATATCTAAACTCTGCACTAACATTTCATAACCTCTATTAATCTCAAAAATCTCTATCTCTCTCTTTCTCTCTCTCATCACAATACCTCTCACAACCCCCCTGAACTATCTCATTCCATGCAAAGGGCAACACAAAATCACCAAAACACTTCCTGGTTTTACTAGGTACATCACCACAAAAACTCAAGGGACCATTTGGAGACACCATGTCCCCCACATAACCTCTGGAGGAACCTTCGTCCTCATAAAACACATGTGGAGTCTTTACTCCACTTACACCACAGGGAAAATTTGCCCTCTGCCCTCCATACTCACCCAACTTCTCTTCACGCCCTCTCTCAATCTCATCAACAACTACTACCTCATCACTAATTTCTACTCCTACTAAACTCTCATTGTCACTATCATTATTCAATGTATCACTCTCTGATACCACATTTTCAATTACATCACCATTTTTAATTATATCATTGTTATCACTTGTTAACTCATTATTATAATTATCGTTATTACTCACCTTGTCTACCGCCACCTGTTTTGCATTTAAACTAACACTATTACTATTAACACTTATATCTTCATTATTTTCATTTATTTTGCATTTATCTATATCTGTTCTCCACTCTCCCATTTTTTCAATATTTCGTTCTAATTCGTTAAATTTACTGGCAAATATCTCATTGGTTTTCTCAACATTTTTATTGATTTCATTAATATCGTTTTTTAACTCACTGAAATTGCTTTCACATTTGATTTTTTGTTCATTTAGTTTGCTATTTATTTCGTCAAAATTACTTTCGTTTTTATCAAAACGATTATCAAAGTCACACTGCTT
This sequence comes from Magicicada septendecula, assembly GCA_034769895.1. NCBI lineage: Eukaryota > Metazoa > Arthropoda > Insecta > Hemiptera > Cicadidae > Magicicada > Magicicada septendecula. The sequence continues at coordinate 1,257,189,934 of CM068367.1, forward strand.
AATTTATCAAATTTATTATAAAACTTTTCGTCATTGGCATCAAAACGTTTACTCATAAAATTAAATAGGTCATTCATTGACAACTCTTTTTTCTTTAGTTTTTGTCACTACGGGAGTAGATTTTGCTTCAGCATTATCTATTATTATATACTCAGTTATGTTACTTTCCGTCACTGATTGACTGTTTGAATCAGCTGTTTGAATTGACTGACCCAATTCACTTACATTCAGTGACGGGTTCATTGACCCAAGGCCACTATCACTCGTAGCCGAGTCTACCAAATTAATTTCTTTTTCGTTATCAGACATTTTTATCGTTCTATTTTACTGGTCTATTAAATAATTATTGAATCTTATTTGTAATCTAACATGCACAATTTATCAATACCTCGTAAACTTTATCTCACAAAACCTTATTCTGCATATGTTACGTACATTTTTTATATAAGTTATTACGTATTCTGTTTCAACCTCTAAATCACTTATTTACGAGTAGACATGGTCTGTACAAAATTTAATTTGTACAAACTGTGTCTGTTCGGTCACGCCATTGAAAGTGTACATACTTCCTAGTAAATAATATACACTATCACAATTCCCTTACCTGCATCGGGCCAGAGTCTTCACGTGAACTCGCAGCTATAAGTGATTTAAGGTTAAGTGTTATTAATAATTACTCTCATTGTATTTGTTAACTAACTCACTTGATTTATTTATTTTTTATGTCATAATCCTTTTATGGTTCAATAAATATACTTTCTCCTTCTCTACATTTTTGATGAACAAATAAATACTGGGATATCAATCCCCTCTGACAAAATTATAACCACATTGATACATAAAAACCATTTACACCTTCTACCTCTTATAATTAACACTTAAATCATTTATTAACTAATTAATAAAAACAACCCAGTATTTGCGCACACACACATGCATTCATTTAGAGCTCTTTGAAAATTAAAAGTTTTAATTTTAATTGATATTGAATGGATAGTTACATCTATAGACACTGTTACGTCTCAACGGTGTTCCTGCTGACCACGTGCTGTCTCCACATTGTTTTCACTAATTGTCCCAAAGATATTTCACTGTTTTAATTTTGGAAAAGTTCTTTACTCACTGCCTCAAAATGTTATAATTTTCACTGTTTTCTCGAGTTCACATTTTTATACATTTGAATAAACTTCTCGGCTCGTGAGCCTTTGTATTGCAGCCGGCCACGAGATACAGCTGTTGACGATAGTTACTATTTTCTTTACATTTTATATGCGAACGAGATGAAACTGTTAGCCGGCGGACGCACACCACTGCTTGCGTCCGTTACGTTGAGACGTTTTTTGCTGACTGCCTTTGTTCGCCGCACAACGGCGAGAAAGAATGTATTCATACGTGCCCAAACCATGAGAACGTTGGCCGAGGAAGTGCGCGCATGAAGGTGAATACGCGCCCTCGCTAACAATTTTACATTCCTGTACCACACAGCGACAGTCTCCACGCTACAGTCAATTCACCGTATACTCTTGGTCACAATTCCCAATGCGCACCTTGCACTGACTGTTACCGAATAGTAACTTTCAAATAGATTGGTTAACTGGTTAAAATGATCAAAACCTGTCTCACCCCTTTTGCCCAATACAATACCCCCAATGAGATTTTCTGCCGAAACAGAAAAACTCTCATTGCTAACCCCTAAGAGGATCAGTGAGGATATGGCGCCAACAGCCCCCCTTTAATTTCTAAACACGTCATGGGTAAACTACCCCCCTAGCTCGGCGACCATGGCTACACCTGCACGACATTACTGGACTTCTCTGTTTGAGATCCCAACACCATAAAATCGGACAGGTACTCACCACAGTACCACCTAACCTTGTAACATTCTGAATAAAATTCCAAAACTGGCCTTATACCATACCAGATCCTCAACCGATATATCTCCCCTTACATACATACTGTGTTGCGTTTAGCAAGTACTGGGTGCGTACACATACTCATTATTATATTTAAACACAACATCTACATCCTACTTCCCGATCTAAAATTCATAGAAATATTGTATATTTTAAATCCAATTCCATTTTTCAACTTTTAATCGTTTGACTTACGTTATTATTTCAAATCAAATTAAAGTGTTAAAATTTGGTTCAAATAATGCAATGAACCCAAGTCCCTTATCAAAGATTCCCCTTTTTAGATAATTCATATTATCTACTTTAATTAATGGATTTAATCATACTTTTTAAAATTCTAAAATTCTTCAAATGAATTTATTTTATATCTACTCTTATCTATACACCAACAATCATAATAAACAAAACAAACAAGCAACTTCTTTCTATTATAAGTGTCTTTATCACTACATATGTTTACAAACATATAATATGAATACTACGAATCACTTAATACATTATTACTACACACAATCACCATTACCTCATGCACATAAAAACACGACAAATTGCAGCCTACCCCAAACAAATCAAAAATTTGTTTTGCAATAAAATTAAATAATATTCTATTAAACGTATATTCGGATAATTAATAGAAGGAAAATTATAAAATAAAATTACATTGATTATTAACAGAACCTATGACTTGATTACATTGGCCAGTATGCAGTTCACATCAGCCATCAGCTGATGTCTTACTAATAGGTGAATGACCTTTCTATAGGCACACTACACAAAATTATACAATATAAAACACATAATATACGTTTATAATTCCTACACTTTAACATAGTAAAATAATAACATAATAAAACATAACAAACACCTCATATCCTAGAATTAATCATTTCCAAAACCAGTAAAGTCATCTATAAAATAGAGCAACTACCTCTGAACAAATTATTTACTTGAAAACATTAATTGTCTGCCTTTTGCATAGTATCTATTGACTCAAAATAACATCATTTAATTAGCTCATCAGCATCATTCATTTAAGGTTTTAATTCGTTACTCCCCTGAGTAACCTCCCTTCCACACACACTATGGCCTGGACTGTAGCGCCCAGTTGCCTCTACAAGAACGGTAGTTTTTTGGGGGTAGACGCTGCCTACCCCGTTCTTGCTTCAGCCTTACAAAACATTCGTTATTACTGATGTCCGAGGACACCAGTAATCCTACTAAACTTAGGTATATGCCCTTAAACAGTTTACCATCCCATTCGATGCACAGCTGCTGTTCCATAGTTCTGGTGATTCCCCTGATTTACCCTCCGGTTAATTTCTAAATTCACCTCTCACAACGATAACAGCTATGGCCAGTTTAGGCAGATCGTGACGCAATGAGCCCCAACCATAGCTGTCAAAGCTAAGCCAATTCCACGGTCAGGGTTCGGTGAGGCCGTGACCGCCTGAAAGTTGGGGAATCACATGTAAAATATGAATAAAAACCAGTGTTGGTTGTTACGTAGCGGTGGCTGTTGCGAGGTTCTGTATATAGGCTCGCGAGCCAATAACATTTTAAAATTCGTAAAAATGTGTTAAAAGTATAATTGGAAGTGATCTAACTAACTTACAACACGAAAGTTAACCGTTAAATGTGAATAATTCGACTGTGACAATATGTGGTGAACAGACAAAACATCCGAAGTGGGACATGTGATTGGAGGAGACACCAACGGCCAAGTAACATATATAAATTGTAATATAAAGAGATCTCTATATTAGGGGGAAATTTTAAATATTGTGTGAATGAGCGTATGCATAAGTACAGGTCTACTCTTCGACCCTTCACAATTACATGCCCCAACGATGCATGTTGATCACTTCCTACGACATCACCCTCACTACAAAATTTCACCATCACCTATTTACTCTCTAATTACATTACTCACTGTCTCTACATATTATATGCACTCCCTCTACTGTGTCCCTACTACTACCCCGTTTCTGTATTACTTTTATCCCAAAATTCTTATTTTATCTAACACCCATTAAAGTTAACCTCGACTAACTCAAATGCCTTATTTAAACAATTATCACCCAAACTCCATCTTTTACAACACTTTACCTTAATATGATCTTTGAAAATTACATTAGAAAATTCATAACTACCTCAAATTAATTTAATCATCTTTGAAACTCATTTAAAATTTATTATTCACACATTTTACTCCGTTTCAATTGCATTATAAACTTCATACTTACATTACATCACTCAATTGAATAAACATATGATTACTGTCATTAATTCCAAATATAAACAATTCATCACCATAAATATCACGTACAACCATATGTACCTTCTGAAACATAACAATCGTATGACTCCACAACTAAACACCTTTTACATTAATTCATCTACAATTTATTTCAATTCAATCAATTATTTAAAACACAAATTGTTTTAATTACATTGCTCCAAAACAATTACAATTCCTTTGTTACAAATTCTCAATATTTTTTTTTGGCTGATAAAATATTATTACCTATTATTAAGATCAATCTCTACTACATACACACATGGTTTACATAAAATACATAGCAACACAAACACAATTAATTTCACTATAAATTTATTTACAATTTTTGTCATTATTTTTCTGTTTACCACACCTCATTTCATAAGTTAGCCCGGTCATCACCATAAACTAAAATATTTAAAATGTCCATTCACTGATCTTTTATTTAACCCCCATCATCGTATATTAAACTGATGTATTTATAACACAACTCATTCTTATCGACATACATTACATTATAATTATTATTGTAATGACTACTTTCGTTAATTATATTAACACAGTAATTAACTACATATTTGTCTCCCATTATTTCATAAAACCCGTCTACCTTGGTAATTTTCATCCTGTCTCCGTCAGTATTTTTGGTCAACATAAGGTAATTTATGTTATATTCTTCTACTATATCCATAATCGTACAAGATAAGTGTTTATCATCTAGAGCGGTATCATCAAAATCATCCATCTTTATTTCACAAGGTAAGTCAATTTTCTCACCTCTCTCAATATCTAAACTCTGCACTAACATTTCATAACCTCTATTAATCTCAAAAATCTCTATCTCTCTCTTTCTCTCTCTCATCACAATACCTCTCACAACCCCCCTGAACTATCTCATTCCATGCAAAGGGCAACACAAAATCACCAAAACACTTCCTGGTTTTACTAGGTACATCACCACAAAAACTCAAGGGACCATTTGGAGACACCATGTCCCCCACATAACCTCTGGAGGAACCTTCGTCCTCATAAAACACATGTGGAGTCTTTACTCCACTTACACCACAGGGAAAATTTGCCCTCTGCCCTCCATACTCACCCAACTTCTCTTCACGCCCTCTCTCAATCTCATCAACAACTACTACCTCATCACTAATTTCTACTCCTACTAAACTCTCATTGTCACTATCATTATTCAATGTATCACTCTCTGATACCACATTTTCAATTACATCACCATTTTTAATTATATCATTGTTATCACTTGTTAACTCATTATTATAATTATCGTTATTACTCACCTTGTCTACCGCCACCTGTTTTGCATTTAAACTAACACTATTACTATTAACACTTATATCTTCGTTATTTTCATTTATTTTGCATTTATCTATATCTGTTCTCCACTCTCCCATTTTTTCAATATTTCGTTCTAATTCGTTAAATTTACTGGCAAATATCTCATTGGTTTTCTCAACATTTTTATTGATTTCATTAATATCGTTTTTTAACTCACTGAAATTGCTTTCACATTTGATTTTTTGTTCATTTAGTTTGCTATTTATTTCGTCAAAATTACTTTCGTTTTTATCAAAACGATTATCAAAGTCACACTGCTTAATTTATCAAATTTATTATCAAACTTTTCGTCATTGGCATCAAAACGTTTACTCATAAAATTAAATAGGTCATTCATTGACAACTCTTTTTCTTTAGTTTTTGTCACTACGGGAGTAGATTTTGCTTCAGCATTATCTATTATTATATACTCAGTTATGTTACTTTCCGTCACTGATTGACTGTTTGAATCAGCTGTTTGAATTGACTGACCCAATTCACTTACATTCAGTGACGGGTTCATTGACCCAAGGCCACTATCACTCGTAGCCGAGTCTACCAAATTAATTTCTTTTTCGTTATCAGACATTTTTATCGTTCTATTTTACTGGTCTATTAAATAATTATTAAATCTTATTTGTAATCTAACATGCACAATTTATCAATACCTCGTAAACTTTATCTCACAAAACTTTATTCTGCATATGTTACGTACATTTTTTATATAAGTTATTACGTATTCTGTTTCAACCTCTAAATCACTTATTTACGAGTAGACATGGTCTGTACAAAATTTAATTTGTACAAACTGTGTCTGTTCGGTCACGCCATTGAAAGTGTACATACTTCCTAGTAAATAATATATTTAAATAATATACACTATCACAATTCCCTTACGTGCATCGGGCCAGAGTCTTCACGTGAACTCGCAGCTATAAGTGATTTAAGGTTAAGTGTTATTAATAATTACTCTCATTGTATTTGTTAACTAACTCACTTGATTTATTTATTTTTTATGTCATAATCCTTTTATGGTTCAATAAATATACTTCCTCCTTCTCTACATTTTTGATGAACAAATAAATACTGGGATATCAATCCCCTCTGACAAAATTATAACCACATTGATACATAAAAACCATTTACATCTTCTACCTCTTATAATTAACACTTAAATCATTTATTAACTAATTAATAAAAACAACCCAGTATTTGCGCACACACACATGCATTCATTTAGAGCTCTTTGAAAATTAAAAGTTTTAATTTTAATTGATATTGAATGGATAGTTACATCTATAGACACTGTTACGTCTCAACGGTGTTCCTGCTGACCACGTGCTGTCTCCACATTGTTTTCACTAATTGTCCCAAAGATATTTCACTGTTTTAATTTTGGAAAAGTTCTTTACTCACTGCCTCAAAATGTTATAATTTTCACTGTTTTCTCGAGTTCACATTTTTATACATTTGAATAAACTTCTCGGCTCGTGAGCCTTTGTATTGCATCCGGCCACGAGCCACAGCTGTTGACGATAGTTACTATTTTCTTTACATTTTATATGCGAACGAGATGAAACTGTTAGCCGGCGGACGCACACCACTGCTTGCGTCCGTTACGTTGAGACGTTTTTTGCTGACTGCCTTTGTTCGCCGCACAACGGCGAGATAGAATGTATTCATACGTGCCCAAACCATGAGAACGTTGGCCGAGGAAGTGCGCGCATGAAGGTGAATACGCGCCCTCGCTAACAATTTTACATTCCTGTACCACACAGCGACAGTCTCCACGCTACAGTCAATTCACCGTATACTCTTGGTCACAATTCCCAATGCGCACCTTGCACTGACTGTTACCGAATAGTAACTTTCAAATAGATTGGTTAACTGGTTAAAATGATCAAAACCTGTCTCACCCCTTTTGCCCCATACAATACCCCCAATGAGATTTTCTGCCGAAACAGAAAAACTCTCATTGCTAACCCCTAAGAGGATCAGTGAGGATATGGCGCCAACAGCCCCCCTTTAATTTCTAAACACGTCATGGGTAAACTACCCCCCTAGCTCGGCGACCATGGCTACACCTGCACGACATTACTGGACTTCTCTGTTTGAGATCCCAACACCATAAAATCGGACAGGTACTCACCACAGTACCACCTAACCTTGTAACATTCTGAATAAAATTCCAAAACTGGCCTTATACCATACCAGATCCTCAACCGATATATCTCCCCTTACATACATACTGTGTTGCGTTTAGCAAGTACTGGGTGCGTACACATACTCATTATTATATTTAAACACAACATCTACATCCTACTTCCCGATCTAAAATTCATAGAAATATTGTATATTTTAAATCCAATTCCATTTTTCAACTTTTAATCGTTTGACTTACGTTATTATTTCAAATCAAATTAAAGTGTTAAAATTTGGTTCAAATAATGCAATGAACCCAAGTCCCTTATCAAAGATTCCCCTTTTTAGATAATTCATATTATCTACTTTAATTAATGGATTTAATCATACTTTTTAAAATTCTAAAATTCTTCAAATGAATTTATTTTATATCTACTCTTATCTATACACCAACAATCATAATAAACAAAACAAACAAGCAACTTCTTTCTATTATAAGTGTCTTTATCACTACATATGTTTACAAACATATAATATGAATACTACGAATCACTTAATACATTATTACTACACACAATCACCATTACCTCATGCACATAAAAACACGACAAATTGCAGCCTACCCCAAACAAATCAAAAATTTGTTTTGCAATAAAATTAAATAATATTCTATTAAACGTATATTCGGATAATTAATAGAAGGAAAATTATAAAATAAAATTACATTGATTATTAACAGAACCTATGACTTGATTACATTGGCCAGTATGCAGTTCACATCAGCCATCAGCTGATGTCTTACTAATAGGTGAATGACCTTTCTATAGGCACACTACACAAAATTATACAATATAAAACACATAATATACGTTTATAATTCCTACACTTTAACATAGTAAAATAATAACATAATAAAACATAACAAACACCTCATATCCTAGAATTAATCATTTCCAAAACCAGTAAAGTCATCTATAAAATAGAGCAACTACCTCTGAACAAATTATTTACTTGAAAACATTAATTGTCTGCCTTTTGCATAGTATCTATTGACTCAAAATAACATCATTTAATTAGCTCATCAGCATCATTCATTTAAGGTTTTAATTCGTTACTCCCCTGAGTAACCTCCCTTCCACACACACTATGGCCTGGACTGTAGCGCCCAGTTGCCTCTACAAGAACGGTAGTTTTTTGGGGGTAGACGCTGCCTACCCCGTTCTTGCTTCAGCCTTACAAAACATTCGTTATTACTGATGTCCGAGGACACCAGTAATCCTACTAAACTTAGGTATATGCCCTTAAACAGTTTACCATCCCATTCGATGCACAGCTGCTGTTCCATAGTTCTGGTGATTCCCCTGATTTACCCTCCGGTTAATTTCTAAATTCACCTCTCACAACGATAACAGCTATGGCCAGTTTAGGCAGATCGTGACGCAATGAGCCCCAACCATAGCTGTCAAAGCTAAGCCAATTCCACGGTCAGGGTTCGGTGAGGCCGTGACCGCCTGAAAGTTGGGGAAACACATGTAAAATATGAATAAAAACCAGTGTTGGTTGTTACGTAGCGGTGGCTGTTGCGAGGTTCTGTATATAGGCTCGCGAGCCAATAACATTTTAAAATTCGTAAAAATGTGTTAAAAGTATAATTGGAAGTGATCTAACTAACTTACAACACGAAAGTTAACCGTTAAATGTGAATAATTCGACTGTGACAATATGTGGTGAACAGACAAAACATCCGAAGTGGGACATGTGATTGGAGGAGACACCAACGGCCAAGTAACATATATAAATTGTAATATAAAGAGATCTCTATATTAGGGGGAAATTTTAAATATTGTGTGAATGAGCGTATGCATAAGTACAGGTCTACTCTTCGACCCTTCACAATTACATGCCCCAACGATGCATGTTGATCACTTCCTACGACATCACCCTCACTACAAAATTTCACCATCACCTATTTACTCTCTAATTACATTACTCACTGTCTCTACATATTATATGCACTCCCTCTACTGTGTCCCTACTACTACCCCGTTTCTGTATTACTTTTATCCCAAAATTCTTATTTTATCTAACACCCATTAAAGTTAACCTCGACTAACTCAAATGCCTTATTTAAACAATTATCACCCAAACTCCATCTTTTACAACACTTTACCTTAATATGATCTTTGAAAATTACATTATAAAATTCATAACTACCTCAAATTAATTTAATCATCTTTGAAACTCATTTAAAATTTATTATTCACACATTTTACTCCGTTTCAATTGCATTATAAACTTCATACTTACATTACATCACTCAATTGAATAAACATATGATTACTGTCATTAATTCCAAATATAAACAATTCATCACCATAAATATCACGTACAACCATATGTACCTTCTGAAACATAACAATCGTATGACTCCACAACTAAACACCTTTTACATTAATTCATCTACAATTTATTTCAATTCAATCAATTATTTAAAACACAAATTGTTTTAATTACATTGCTCCAAAACAATTACAATTCCTTTGTTACAAATTCTCATTATTTTTTTTTGGCTGATAAAATATTATTACCTATTATTAAGATCAATCTCTACTACATACACACATGGTTTACATAAAATACATAGCAACACAAACACAATTAATTTCACTATAAATTTATTTACAATTTTTGTCATTATTTTTCTGTTTACCACACCTCATTTCATAAGTTAGCCCGGTCATCACCATAAACTAAAATATTTAAAATGTCCATTCACTGATCTTTTATTTAACCCCCATCATCGTATATTAAACTGATGTATTTATAACACAACTCATTCTTATCGACATACATTACATTATAATTATTATTGTAATGACTACTTTCGTTAATTATATTAACACAGTAATTAACTACATATTTGTCTCCCATTATTTCATAAAACCCGTCTACCTTGGTAATTTTCATCCTGTCTCCGTCAGTATTTTTGGTCAACATAAGGTAATTTATGTTATATTCTTCTACTATATCCATAATCGTACAAGATAAGTGTTTATCATCTAGAGCGGTATCATCAAAATCATCCATCTTTATTTCACAAGGTAAGTCAATTTTCTCACCTCTCAATATCTAAACTCTGCACTAACATTTCATAACCTCTATTAATCTCAAAAATCTCTATCTCTCTCTTTCTCTCTCTCATCACAATACCTCTCACAACCCCCCTGAACTATCTCATTCCATGCAAAGGGCAACACAAAATCACCAAAACACTTCCTGGTTTTACTAGGTACATCACCACAAAAACTCAAGGGACCATTTGGAGACACCATGTCCCCCACATAACCTCTGGAGGAACCTTCGTCCTCATAAAACACATGTGGAGTCTTTACTCCACTTACACCACAGGGAAAATTTGCCCTCTGCCCTCCATACTCACCCAACTTCTCTTCACGCCCTCTCTCAATCTCATCAACAACTACTACCTCATCACTAATTTCTACTCCTACTAAACTCTCATTGTCACTATCATTATTCAATGTATCACTCTCTGATACCACATTTTCAATTACATCACCATTTTTAATTATATCATTGTTATCACTTGTTAACTCATTATTATAATTATCGTTATTACTCACCTTGTCTACCGCCACCTGTTTTGCATTTAAACTAACACTATTACTATTAACACTTATATCTTCGTTATTTTCATTTATTTTGCATTTATCTATATCTGTTCTCCACTCTCCCATTTTTTCAATATTTCGTTCTAATTCGTTAAATTTACTGGCAAATATCTCATTGGTTTTCTCAACATTTTTATTGATTTCATTAATATCGTTTTTTAACTCACTGAAATTGCTTTCACATTTGATTTTTTGTTCATTTAGTTTGCTATTTATTTCGTCAAAATTACTTTCGTTTTTATCAAAACGATTATCAAAGTCACACTGCTTAATTTATCAAATTTATTATCAAACTTTTCGTCATTGGCATCAAAACGTTTACTCATAAAATTAAATAGGTCATTCATTGACAACTCTTTTTCTTTAGTTTTTGTCACTACGGGAGTAGATTTTGCTTCAGCATTATCTATTATTATATACTCAGTTATGTTACTTTCCGTCACTGATTGACTGTTTGAATCAGCTGTTTGAATTGACTGACCCAATTCACTTACATTCAGTGACGGGTTCATTGACCCAAGGCCACTATCACTCGTAGCCGAGTCTACCAAATTAATTTCTTTTTCGTTATCAGACATTTTATCGTTCTATTTTACTGGTCTATTAAATAATTATTAAATCTTATTTGTAATCTAACATGCACAATTTATCAATACCTCGTAAACTTTATCTCACAAAACCTTATTCTGCATATGTTACGTACATTTTTTATATAAGTTATTACGTATTCTGTTTCAACCTCTAAATCACTTATTTACGAGTAGACATGGTCTGTACAAAATTTAATTTGTACAAACTGTGTCTGTTCGGTCACGCCATTGAAAGTGTACATACTTCCTAGTAAATAATATATTTAAATAATATACACTATCACAATTCCCTTACGTGCATCGGGCCAGAGTCTTCACGTGAACTCGCAGCTATAAGTGATTTAAGGTTAAGTGTTATTAATAATTACTCTCATTGTATTTGTTAACTAACTCACTTGATTTATTTATTTTTTATGTCATAATCCTTTTATGGTTCAATAAATATACTTCCTCCTTCTCTACATTTTTGATGAACAAATAAATACTTGGATATCAATCCCCTCTGACAAAATTATAACCACATTGATACATAAAAACCATTTACATCTTCTACCTCTTATAATTAACACTTAAATCATTTATTAACTAATTAATAAAAACAACCCAGTATTTGCGCACACACACATGCATTCATTTAGAGCTCTTTGAAAATTAAAAGTTTTAATTTTAATTGATATTGAATGGATAGTTACATCTATAGACACTGTTACGTCTCAACGGTGTTCCTGCTGACCACGTGCTGTCTCCACATTGTTTTCACTAATTGTCCCAAAGATATTTCACTGTTTTAATTTTGGAAAAGTTCTTTACTCACTGCCTCAAAATGTTATAATTTTCACTGTTTTCTCGAGTTCACATTTTTATACATTTGAATAAACTTCTCGGCTCGTGAGCCTTTGTATTGCATCCGGCCACGAGCCACAGCTGTTGACGATAGTTACTATTTTCTTTACATTTTATATGCGAACGAGATGAAACTGTTAGCCGGCGGACGCACACCACTGCTTGCGTCCGTTACGTTGAGACGTTTTTTGCTGACTGCCTTTGTTCGCCGCACAACGGCGAGAAAGAATGTATTCATACGTGCCCAAACCATGAGAACGTTGGCCGAGGAAGTGCGCGCATGAAGGTGAATACGCGCCCTCGCTAACAATTTTACATTCCTGTACCACACAGCGACAGTCTCCACGCTACAGTCAATTCACCGTATACTCTTGGTCACAATTCCCAATGCGCACCTTGCACTGACTGTTACCGAATAGTAACTTTCAAATAGATTGGTTAACTGGTTAAAATGATCAAAACCTGTCTCACCCCTTTTGCCCAATACAATACCCCCAATGAGATTTTCTGCCGAAACAGAAAAACTCTCATTGCTAACCCCTAAGAGGATCAGTGAGGATATGGCGCCAACAGCCCCCCTTTAATTTCTAAACACGTCATGGGTAAACTACCCCCCTAGCTCGGCGACCATGGCTACACCTGCACGACATTACTGGACTTCTCTGTTTGAGATCCCAACACCATAAAATCGGACAGGTACTCACCACAGTACCACCTAACCTTGTAACATTCTGAATAAAATTCCAAAACTGGCCTTATACCATACCAGATCCTCAACCGATATATCTCCCCTTACATACATACTGTGTTGCGTTTAGCAAGTACTGGGTGCGTACACATACTCATTATTATATTTAAACACAACATCTACATCCTACTTCCCGATCTAAAATTCATAGAAATATTGTATATTTTAAATCCAATTCCATTTTTCAACTTTTAATCGTTTGACTTACGTTATTATTTCAAATCAAATTAAAGTGTTAAAATTTGGTTCAAATAATGCAATGAACCCAAGTCCCTTATCAAAGATTCCCCTTTTTAGATAATTCATATTATCTACTTTAATTAATGGATTTAATCATACTTTTTAAAATTCTAAAATTCTTCAAATGAATTTATTTTATATCTACTCTTATCTATACACCAACAATCATAATAAACAAAACAAACAAGCAACTTCTTTCTATTATAAGTGTCTTTATCACTACATATGTTTACAAACATATAATATGAATACTACGAATCACTTAATACATTATTACTACACACAATCACCATTACCTCATGCACATAAAAACACGACAAATTGCAGCCTACCCCAAACAAATCAAAAATTTGTTTTGCAATAAAATTAAATAATATTCTATTAAACGTATATTCGGATAATTAATAGAAGGAAAATTATAAAATAAAATTACATTGATTATTAACAGAACCTATGACTTGATTACATTGGCCAGTATGCAGTTCACATCAGCCATCAGCTGATGTCTTACTAATAGGTGAATGACCTTTCTATAGGCACACTACACAAAATTATACAATATAAAACACATAATATACGTTTATAATTCCTACACTTTAACATAGTAAAATAATAACATAATAAAACATAACAAACACCTCATATCCTAGAATTAATCATTTCCAAAACCAGTAAAGTCATCTATAAAATAGAGCAACTACCTCTGAACAAATTATTTACTTGAAAACATTAATTGTCTGCCTTTTGCATAGTATCTATTGACTCAAAATAACATCATTTAATTAGCTCATCAGCATCATTCATTTAAGGTTTTAATTCGTTACTCCCCTGAGTAACCTCCCTTCCACACACACTATGGCCTGGACTGTAGCGCCCAGTTGCCTCTACAAGAACGGTAGTTTTTTGGGGGTAGACGCTGCCTACCCCGTTCTTGCTTCAGCCTTACAAAACATTCGTTATTACTGATGTCCGAGGACACCAGTAATCCTACTAAACTTAGGTATATGCCCTTAAACAGTTTACCATCCCATTCGATGCACAGCTGCTGTTCCATAGTTCTGGTGATTCCCCTGATTTACCCTCCGGTTAATTTCTAAATTCACCTCTCACAACGATAACAGCTATGGCCAGTATAGGCAGATCGTGACGCAATGAGCCCCAACCATAGCTGTCAAAGCTAAGCCAATTCCACGGTCAGGGTTCGGTGAGGCCGTGACCGCCTGAAAGTTGGGGAAACACATGTAAAATATGAATAAAAACCAGTGTTGGTTGTTACGTAGTGGTGGCTGTTGCGACGTTCTGTATATAGGCTCGCGAGCCAATAACATTTTAAAATTCGTAAAAATGTGTTAAAAGTATAATTGGAAGTGATCTAACTAACTTACAACACGAAAGTTAACCGTTAAATGTGAATAATTCGACTGTGACAATATGTGGTGAACAGACAAAACATCCGAAGTGGGACATGTGATTGGAGGAGACACCAACGGCCAAGTAACATATATAAATTGTAATATAAAGAGATCTCTATATTAGGGGGAAATTTTAAATATTGTGTGAATGAGCGTATGCATAAGTACAGGTCTACTCTTCGACCCTTCACAATTACATGCCCCAACGATGCATGTTGATCACTTCCTACGACATCACCCTCACTACAAAATTTCACCATCACCTATTTACTCTCTAATTACATTACTCACTGTCTCTACATATTATATGCACTCCCTCTACTGTGTCCCTACTACTACCCCGTTTCTGTATTACTTTTATCCCAAAATTCTTATTTTATCTAACACCCATTAAAGTTAACCTCGACTAACTCAAATGCCTTATTTAAACAATTATCACCCAAACTCCATCTTTTACAACACTTTACCTTAATATGATCTTTGAAAATTACATTATAAAATTCATAACTACCTCAAATTAATTTAATCATCTTTGAAACTCATTTAAAATTTATTATTCACACATTTTACTCCGTTTCAATTGCATTATAAACTTCATACTTACATTACATCACTCAATTGAATAAACATATGATTACTGTCATTAATTCCAAATATAAACAATTCATCACCATAAATATCACGTACAACCATATGTACCTTCTGAAACATAACAATCGTATGACTCCACAACTAAACACCTTTTACATTAATTCATCTACAATTTATTTCAATTCAATCAATTATTTAAAACACAAATTGTTTTAATTACATTGCTCCAAAACAATTACAATTCCTTTGTTACAAATTCTCATTATTTTTTTTTGGCTGATAAAATATTATTACCTATTATTAAGATCAATCTCTACTACATACACACATGGTTTACATAAAATACATAGCAACACAAACACAATTAATTTCACTATAAATTTATTTACAATTTTTGTCATTATTTTTCTGTTTACCACACCTCATTTCATAAGTTAGCCCGGTCATCACCATAAACTAAAATATTTAAAATGTCCATTCACTGATCTTTTATTTAACCCCCATCATCGTATATTAAACTGATGTATTTATAACACAACTCATTCTTATCGACATACATTACATTATAATTATTATTGTAATGACTACTTTCGTTAATTATATTAACACAGTAATTAACTACATATTTGTCTCCCATTATTTCATAAAACCCGTCTACCTTGGTAATTTTCATCCTGTCTCCGTCAGTATTTTTGGTCAACATAAGGTAATTTATGTTATATTCTTCTACTATATCCATAATCGTACAAGATAAGTGTTTATCATCTAGAGCGGTATCATCAAAATCATCCATCTTTATTTCACAAGGTAAGTCAATTTTCTCACCACTCTCAATATCTAAACTCTGCACTAACATTTCATAACCTCTATTAATCTCAAAAATCTCTATCTCTCTCTTTCTCTCTCTCATCACAATACCTCTCACAACCCCCCTGAACTATCTCATTCCATGCAAAGGGCAACACAAAATCACCAAAACACTTCCTGGTTTTACTAGGTACATCACCACAAAAACTCAAGGGACCATTTGGAGACACCATGTCCCCCACATAACCTCTGGAGGAACCTTCGTCCTCATAAAACACATGTGGAGTCTTTACTCCACTTACACCACAGGGAAAATTTGCCCTCTGCCCTCCATACTCACCCAACTTCTCTTCACGCCCTCTCTCAATCTCATCAACAACTACTACCTCATCACTAATTTCTACTCCTACTAAACTCTCATTGTCACTATCATTATTCAATGTATCACTCTCTGATACCACATTTTCAATTACATCACCATTTTTAATTATATCATTGTTATCACTTGTTAACTCATTATTATAATTATCGTTATTACTCACCTTGTCTACCGCCACCTGTTTTGCATTTAAACTAACACTATTACTATTAACACTTATATCTTCGTTATTTTCATTTATTTTGCATTTATCTATATCTGTTCTCCACTCTCCCATTTTTTCAATATTTCGTTCTAATTCGTTAAATTTACTGGCAAATATCTCATTGGTTTTCTCAACATTTTTATTGATTTCATTAATATCGTTTTTTAACTCACTGAAATTGCTTTCACATTTGATTTTTTGTTCATTTAGTTTGCTATTTATTTCGTCAAAATTACTTTCGTTTTTATCAAAACGATTATCAAAGTCACACTGCTTAATTTATCAAATTTATTATCAAACTTTTCGTCATTGGCATCAAAACGTTTACTCATAAAATTAAATAGGTCATTCATTGACAACTCTTTTTCTTTAGTTTTTGTCACTACGGGAGTAGATTTTGCTTCAGCATTATCTATTATTATATACTCAGTTATGTTACTTTCCGTCACTGATTGACTGTTTGAATCAGCTGTTTGAATTGACTGACCCAATTCACTTACATTCAGTGACGGGTTCATTGACCCAAGGCCACTATCACTCGTAGCCGAGTCTACCAAATTAATTTCTTTTTCGTTATCAGACATTTTTATCGTTCTATTTTACTGGTCTATTAAATAATTATTAAATCTTATTTGTAATCTAACATGCACAATTTATCAATACCTCGTAAACTTTATCTCACAAAACCTTATTCTGCATATGTTACGTACATTTTTTATATAAGTTATTACGTATTCTGTTTCAACCTCTAAATCACTTATTTACGAGTAGACATGGTCTGTACAAAATTTAATTTGTACAAACTGTGTCTGTTCGGTCACGCCATTGAAAGTGTACATACTTCCTAGTAAATAATATATTTAAATAATATACACTATCACAATTCCCTTACGTGCATCGGGCCAGAGTCTTCACGTGAACTCGCAGCTATAAGTGATTTAAGGTTAAGTGTTATTAATAATTACTCTCATTGTATTTGTTAACTAACTCACTTGATTTATTTATTTTTTATGTCATAATCCTTTTATGGTTCAATAAATATACTTCCTCCTTCTCTACATTTTTGATGAACAAATAAATACTTGGATATCAATCCCCTCTGACAAAATTATAACCACATTGATACATAAAAACCATTTACATCTTCTACCTCTTATAATTAACACTTAAATCATTTATTAACTAATTAATAAAAACAACCCAGTATTTGCGCACACACACATGCATTCATTTAGAGCTCTTTGAAAATTAAAAGTTTTAATTTTAATTGATATTGAATGGATAGTTACATCTATAGACACTGTTACGTCTCAACGGTGTTCCTGCTGACCACGTGCTGTCTCCACATTGTTTTCACTAATTGTCCCAAAGATATTTCACTGTTTTAATTTTGGAAAAGTTCTTTACTCACTGCCTCAAAATGTTATAATTTTCACTGTTTTCTCGAGTTCACATTTTTATACATTTGAATAAACTTCTCGGCTCGTGAGCCTTTGTATTGCATCCGGCCACGAGCCACAGCTGTTGACGATAGTTACTATTTTCTTTACATTTTATATGCGAACGAGATGAAACTGTTAGCCGGCGGACGCACACCACTGCTTGCGTCCGTTACGTTGAGACGTTTTTTGCTGACTGCCTTTGTTCGCCGCACAACGGCGAGAAAGAATGTATTCATACGTGCCCAAACCATGAGAACGTTGGCCGAGGAAGTGCGCGCATGAAGGTGAATACGCGCCCTCGCTAACAATTTTACATTCCTGTACCACACAGCGACAGTCTCCACGCTACAGTCAATTCACCGTATACTCTTGGTCACAATTCCCAATGCGCACCTTGCACTGACTGTTACCGAATAGTAACTTTCAAATAGATTGGTTAACTGGTTAAAATTATCAAAACCTGTCTCACCCCTTTTGCCCAATACAATACCCCCAATGAGATTTTCTGCCGAAACAGAAAAACTCTCATTGCTAACCCCTAAGAGGATCAGTGAGGATATGGCGCCAACAGCCCCCCTTTAATTTCTAAACACGTCATGGGTAAACTACCCCCCTAGCTCGGCGACCATGGCTACACCTGCACGACATTACTGGACTTCTCTGTTTGAGATCCCAACACCATAAAATCGGACAGGTACTCACCACAGTACCACCTAACCTTGTAACATTCTGAATAAAATTCCAAAACTGGCCTTATACCATACCAGATCCTCAACCGATATATCTCCCCTTACATACATACTGTGTTGCGTTTAGCAAGTACTGGGTGCGTACACATACTCATTATTATATTTAAACACAACATCTACATCCTACTTCCCGATCTAAAATTCATAGAAATATTGTATATTTTAAATCCAATTCCATTTTTCAACTTTTAATCGTTTGACTTACGTTATTATTTCAAATCAAATTAAAGTGTTAAAATTTGGTTCAAATAATGCAATGAACCCAAGTCCCTTATCAAAGATTCCCCTTTTTAGATAATTCATATTATCTACTTTAATTAATGGATTTAATCATACTTTTTAAAATTCTAAAATTCTTCAAATGAATTTATTTTATATCTACTCTTATCTATACACCAACAATCATAATAAACAAAACAAACAAGCAACTTCTTTCTATTATAAGTGTCTTTATCACTACATATGTTTACAAACATATAATATGAATACTACGAATCACTTAATACATTATTACTACACACAATCACCATTACCTCATGCACATAAAAACACGACAAATTGCAGCCTACCCCAAACAAATCAAAAATTTGTTTTGCAATAAAATTAAATAATATTCTATTAAATGTATATTCGGATAATTAATAGAAGGAAAATTATAAAATAAAATTACATTGATTATTAACAGAACCTATGACTTGATTACATTGGCCAGTATGCAGTTCACATCAGCCATCAGCTGATGTCTTACTAATAGGTGAATGACCTTTCTATAGGCACACTACACAAAATTATACAATATAAAACACATAATATACGTTTATAATTCCTACACTTTAACATAGTAAAATAATAACATAATAAAACATAACAAACACCTCATATCCTAGAATTAATCATTTCCAAAACCAGTAAAGTCATCTATAAAATAGAGCAACTACCTCTGAACAAATTATTTACTTGAAAACATTAATTGTCTGCCTTTTGCATAGTATCTATTGACTCAAAATAACATCATTTAATTAGCTCATCAGCATCATTCATTTAAGGTTTTAATTCGTTACTCCCCTGAGTAACCTCCCTTCCACACACACTATGGCCTGGACTGTAGCGCCCAGTTGCCTCTACAAGAACGGTAGTTTTTTGGGGGTAGACGCTGCCTACCCCGTTCTTGCTTCAGCCTTACAAAACATTCGTTATTACTGATGTCCGAGGACACCAGTAATCCTACTAAACTTAGGTATATGCCCTTAAACAGTTTACCATCCCATTCGATGCACAGCTGCTGTTCCATAGTTCTGGTGATTCCCCTGATTTACCCTCCGGTTAATTTCTAAATTCACCTCTCACAACGATAACAGCTATGGCCAGTATAGGCAGATCGTGACGCAATGAGCCCCAACCATAGCTGTCAAAGCTAAGCCAATTCCACGGTCAGGGTTCGGTGAGGCCGTAACCGCCTGAAAGTTGGGGAAACACATGTAAAATATGAATAAAAACCAGTGTTGGTTGTTACGTAGTGGTGGCTGTTGCGAGGTTCTGTATATAGGCTCGCGAGCCAATAACATTTTAAAATTCATAAAAATGTGTTAAAAGTATAATTGGAAGTGATCTAACTAACTTACAACACGAAAGTTAACCGTTAAATGTGAATAATTCGACTGTGACAATATGTGGTGAACAGACAAAACATCCGAAGTGGGACATGTGATTGGAGGAGACACCAACGGCCAAGTAACATATATAAATTGTAATATAAAGAGATCTCTATATTAGGGGGAAATTTTAAATATTGTGTGAATGAGCGTATGCATAAGTACAGGTCTACTCTTCGACCCTTCACAATTACATGCCCCAACGATGCATGTTGATCACTTCCTACGACATCACCCTCACTACAAAATTTCACCATCACCTGTTTACTCTCTAATTACATTACTCACTGTCTCTACATATTATATGCACTCCCTCTACTGTGTCCCTACTACTACCCCGTTTCTGTATTACTTTTATCCCAAAATTCTTATTTTATCTAACACCCATTAAAGTTAACCTCGACTAACTCAAATGCCTTATTTAAACAATTATCACCCAAACTCCATCTTTTACAACACTATACCTTAATATGATCTTTGAAAATTACATTAGAAAATTCATAACTACCTCAAATTAATTTAATCATCTTTGAAACTCATTTAAAATTTATTATTCACACATTTTACTCCGTTTCAATTGCATTATAAACTTCATACTTACATTACATCACTCAATTGAATAAACATATGATTACTGTCATTAATTCCAAATATAAACAATTCATCACCATAAATATCACGTACAACCATATGTACCTTCTGAAACATAACAATCGTATGACTCCACAACTAAACACCTTTTACATTAATTCATCTACAATTTATTTCAATTCAATCAATTATTTAAAACACAAATTGTTTTAATTACATTGCTCCAAAACAATTACAATTCCTTTGTTACAAATTCTCATTATTTTTTTTTGGCTGATAAAATATTATTACCTATTATTAAGATCAATCTCTACTACATACACACATGGTTTACATAAAATACATAGCAACACAAACACAATTAATTTCACTATAAATTTATTTACAATTTTTGTCATTATTTTTCTGTTTACCACACCTCATTTCATAAGTTAGCCCGGTCATCACCATAAACTAAAATATTTAAAATGTCCATTCACTGATCTTTTATTTAACCCCCATCATCGTATATTAAACTGATGTATTTATAACACAACTCATTCTTATCGACATACATTACATTATAATTATTATTGTAATGACTACTTTCGTTAATTATATTAACACAGTAATTAACTACATATTTGTCTCCCATTATTTCATAAAACCCGTCTACCTTGGTAATTTTCATCCTGTCTCCGTCAGTATTTTTGGTCAACATAAGGTAATTTATGTTATATTCTTCTACTATATCCATAATCGTACAAGATAAGTGTTTATCATCTAGAGCGGTATCATCAAAATCATCCATCTTTATTTCACAAGGTAAGTCAATTTTCTCACCTCTCTCAATATCTAAACTCTGCACTAACATTTCATAACCTCTATTAATCTCAAAAATCTCTATCTCTCTCTTTCTCTCTCTCATCACAATACCTCTCACAACCCCCCTGAACTATCTCATTCCATGCAAAGGGCAACACAAAATCACCAAAACACTTCCTGGTTTTACTAGGTACATCACCACAAAAACTCAAGGGACCATTTGGAGACACCATGTCCCCCACATAACCTCTGGAGGAACCTTCGTCCTCATAAAACACATGTGGAGTCTTTACTCCACTTACACCACAGGGAAAATTTGCCCTCTGCCCTCCATACTCACCCAACTTCTCTTCACGCCCTCTCTCAATCTCATCAACAACTACTACCTCATCACTAATTTCTACTCCTACTAAACTCTCATTGTCACTATCATTATTCAATGTATCACTCTCTGATACCACATTTTCAATTACATCACCATTTTTAATTATATCATTGTTATCACTTGTTAACTCATTATTATAATTATCGTTATTACTCACCTTGTCTACCGCCACCTGTTTTGCATTTAAACTAACACTATTACTATTAACACTTATATCTTCGTTATTTTCATTTATTTTGCATTTATCTATATCTGTTCTCCACTCTCCCATTTTTTCAATATTTCGTTCTAATTCGTTAAATTTACTGGCAAATATCTCATTGGTTTTCTCAACATTTTTATTGATTTCATTAATATCGTTTTTTAACTCACTGAAATTGCTTTCACATTTGATTTTTTGTTCATTTAGTTTGCTATTTATTTCGTCAAAATTACTTTCGTTTTTATCAAAACGATTATCAAAGTCACACTGCTTAATTTATCAAATTTATTATCAAACTTTTCGTCATTGGCATCAAAACGTTTACTCATAAAATTAAATAGGTCATTCATTGACAACTCTTTTTCTTTAGTTTTTGTCACTACGGGAGTAGATTTTGCTTCAGCATTATCTATTATTATATACTCAGTTATGTTACTTTCCGTCACTGATTGACTGTTTGAATCAGCTGTTTGAATTGACTGACCCAATTCACTTACATTCAGTGACGGGTTCATTGACCCAAGGCCACTATCACTCGTAGCCGAGTCTACCAAATTAATTTCTTTTTCGTTATCAGACATTTTTATCGTTCTATTTTACTGGTCTATTAAATAATTATTAAATCTTATTTGTAATCTAACATGCACAATTTATCAATACCTCGTAAACTTTATCTCACAAAACCTTATTCTGCATATGTTACGTACATTTTTTATATAAGTTATTACGTATTCTGTTTCAACCTCTAAATCACTTATTTACGAGTAGACATGGTCTGTACAAAATTTAATTTGTACAAACTGTGTCTGTTCGGTCACGCCATTGAAAGTGTACATACTTCCTAGTAAATAATATATTTAAATAATATACACTATCACAATTCCCTTACGTGCATCGGGCCAGAGTCTTCACGTGAACTCGCAGCTATAAGTGATTTAAGGTTAAGTGTTATTAATAATTACTCTCATTGTATTTGTTAACTAACTCACTTGATTTATTTATTTTTTATGTCATAATCCTTTTATGGTTCAATAAATATACTTCCTCCTTCTCTACATTTTTGATGAACAAATAAATACTTGGATATCAATCCCCTCTGACAAAATTATAACCACATTGATACATAAAAACCATTTACATCTTCTACCTCTTATAATTAACACTTAAATCATTTATTAACTAATTAATAAAAACAACCCAGTATTTGCGCACACACACATGCATTCATTTAGAGCTCTTTGAAAATTAAAAGTTTTAATTTTAATTGATATTGAATGGATAGTTACATCTATAGACACTGTTACGTCTCAACGGTGTTCCTGCTGACCACGTGCTGTCTCCACATTGTTTTCACTAATTGTCCCAAAGATATTTCACTGTTTTAATTTTGGAAAAGTTCTTTACTCACTGCCTCAAAATGTTATAATTTTCACTGTTTTCTCGAGTTCACATTTTTATACATTTGAATAAACTTCTCGGCTCGTGAGCCTTTGTATTGCATCCGGCCACGAGCCACAGCTGTTGACGATAGTTACTATTTTCTTTACATTTTATATGCGAACGAGATGAAACTGTTAGCCGGCGGACGCACACCACTGCTTGCGTCCGTTACGTTGAGACGTTTTTTGCTGACTGCCTTTGTTCGCCGCACAACGGCGAGAAAGAATGTATTCATACGTGCCCAAACCATGAGAACGTTGGCCGAGGAAGTGCGCGCATGAAGGTGAATACGCGCCCTCGCTAACAATTTTACATTCCTGTACCACACAGCGACAGTCTCCACGCTACAGTCAATTCACCGTATACTCTTGGTCACAATTCCCAATGCGCACCTTGCACTGACTGTTACCGAATAGTAACTTTCAAATAGATTGGTTAACTGGTTAAAATGATCAAAACCTGTCTCACCCCTTTTGCCCAATACAATACCCCCAATGAGATTTTCTGCCGAAACAGAAAAACTCTCATTGCTAACCCCTAAGAGGATCAGTGAGGATATGGCGCCAACAGCCCCCCTTTAATTTCTAAACACGTCATGGGTAAACTACCCCCCTAGCTCGGCGACCATGGCTACACCTGCACGACATTACTGGACTTCTCTGTTTGAGATCCCAACACCATAAAATCGGACAGGTACTCACCACAGTACCACCTAACCTTGTAACATTCTGAATAAAATTCCAAAACTGGCCTTATACCATACCAGATCCTCAACCGATATATCTCCCCTTACATACATACTGTGTTGCGTTTAGCAAGTACTGGGTGCGTACACATACTCATTATTATATTTAAACACAACATCTACATCCTACTTCCCGATCTAAAATTCATAGAAATATTGTATATTTTAAATCCAATTCCATTTTTCAACTTTTAATCGTTTGACTTACGTTATTATTTCAAATCAAATTAAAGTGTTAAAATTTGGTTCAAATAATGCAATGAACCCAAGTCCCTTATCAAAGATTCCCCTTTTTAGATAATTCATATTATCTACTTTAATTAATGGATTTAATCATACTTTTTAAAATTCTAAAATTCTTCAAATGAATTTATTTTATATCTACTCTTATCTATACACCAACAATCATAATAAACAAAACAAACAAGCAACTTCTTTCTATTATAAGTGTCTTTATCACTACATATGTTTACAAACATATAATATGAATACTACGAATCACTTAATACATTATTACTACACACAATCACCATTACCTCATGCACATAAAAACACGACAAATTGCAGCCTACCCCAAACAAATCAAAAATTTGTTTTGCAATAAAATTAAATAATATTCTATTAAATGTATATTCGGATAATTAATAGAAGGAAAATTATAAAATAAAATTACATTGATTATTAACAGAACCTATGACTTGATTACATTGGCCAGTATGCAGTTCACATCAGCCATCAGCTGATGTCTTACTAATAGGTGAATGACCTTTCTATAGGCACACTACACAAAATTATACAATATAAAACACATAATATACGTTTATAATTCCTACACTTTAACATAGTAAAATAATAACATAATAAAACATAACAAACACCTCATATCCTAGAATTAATCATTTCCAAAACCAGTAAAGTCATCTATAAAATAGAGCAACTACCTCTGAACAAATTATTTACTTGAAAACATTAATTGTCTGCCTTTTGCATAGTATCTATTGACTCAAAATAACATCATTTAATTAGCTCATCAGCATCATTCATTTAAGGTTTTAATTCGTTACTCCCCTGAGTAACCTCCCTTCCACACACACTATGGCCTGGACTGTAGCGCCCAGTTGCCTCTACAAGAACGGTAGTTTTTTGGGGGTAGACGCTGCCTACCCCGTTCTTGCTTCAGCCTTACAAAACATTCGTTATTACTGATGTCCGAGGACACCAGTAATCCTACTAAACTTAGGTATATGCCCTTAAACAGTTTACCATCCCATTCGATGCACAGCTGCTGTTCCATAGTTCTGGTGATTCCCCTGATTTACCCTCCGGTTAATTTCTAAATTCACCTCTCACAACGATAACAGCTATGGCCAGTATAGGCAGATCGTGACGCAATGAGCCCCAACCATAGCTGTCAAAGCTAAGCCAATTCCACGGTCAGGGTTCGGTGAGGCCGTAACCGCCTGAAAGTTGGGGAAACACATGTAAAATATGAATAAAAACCAGTGTTGGTTGTTACGTAGTGGTGGCTGTTGCGAGGTTCTGTATATAGGCTCGCGAGCCAATAACATTTTAAAATTCATAAAAATGTGTTAAAAGTATAATTGGAAGTGATCTAACTAACTTACAACACGAAAGTTAACCGTTAAATGTGAATAATTCGACTGTGACAATATGTGGTGAACAGACAAAACATCCGAAGTGGGACATGTGATTGGAGGAGACACCAACGGCCAAGTAACATATATAAATTGTAATATAAAGAGATCTCTATATTAGGGGGAAATTTTAAATATTGTGTGAATGAGCGTATGCATAAGTACAGGTCTACTCTTCGACCCTTCACAATTACATGCCCCAACGATGCATGTTGATCACTTCCTACGACATCACCCTCACTACAAAATTTCACCATCACCTGTTTACTCTCTAATTACATTACTCACTGTCTCTACATATTATATGCACTCCCTCTACTGTGTCCCTACTACTACCCCGTTTCTGTATTACTTTTATCCCAAAATTCTTATTTTATCTAACACCCATTAAAGTTAACCTCGACTAACTCAAATGCCTTATTTAAACAATTATCACCCAAACTCCATCTTTTACAACACTTTACCTTAATATGATCTTTGAAAATTACATTATAAAATTCATAACTACCTCAAATTAATTTAATCATCTTTGAAACTCATTTAAAATTTATTATTCACACATTTTACTCCGTTTCAATTGCATTATAAACTTCATACTTACATTACATCACTCAATTGAATAAACATATGATTACTGTCATTAATTCCAAATATAAACAATTCATCACCATAAATATCACGTACAACCATATGTACCTTCTGAAACATAACAATCGTATGACTCCACAACTAAACACCTTTTACATTAATTCATCTACAATTTATTTCAATTCAATCAATTATTTAAAACACAAATTGTTTTAATTACATTGCTCCAAAACAATTACAATTCCTTTGTTACAAATTCTCATTATTTTTTTTTGGCTGATAAAATATTATTACCTATTATTAAGATCAATCTCTACTACATACACACATGGTTTACATAAAATACATAGCAACACAAACACAATTAATTTCACTATAAATTTATTTACAATTTTTGTCATTATTTTTCTGTTTACCACACCTCATTTCATAAGTTAGCCCGGTCATCACCATAAACTAAAATATTTAAAATGTCCATTCACTGATCTTTTATTTAACCCCCATCATCGTATATTAAACTGATGTATTTATAACACAACTCATTCTTATCGACATACATTACATTATAATTATTATTGTAATGACTACTTTCGTTAATTATATTAACACAGTAATTAACTACATATTTGTCTCCCATTATTTCATAAAACCCGTCTACCTTGGTAATTTTCATCCTGTCTCCGTCAGTATTTTTGGTCAACATAAGGTAATTTATGTTATATTCTTCTACTATATCCATAATCGTACAAGATAAGTGTTTATCATCTAGAGCGGTATCATCAAAATCATCCATCTTTATTTCACAAGGTAAGTCAATTTTCTCACCTCTCTCAATATCTAAACTCTGCACTAACATTTCATAACCTCTATTAATCTCAAAAATCTCTATCTCTCTCTTTCTCTCTCTCATCACAATACCTCTCACAACCCCCCTGAACTATCTCATTCCATGCAAAGGGCAACACAAAATCACCAAAACACTTCCTGGTTTTACTAGGTACATCACCACAAAAACTCAAGGGACCATTTGGAGACACCATGTCCCCCACATAACCTCTGGAGGAACCTTCGTCCTCATAAAACACATGTGGAGTCTTTACTCCACTTACACCACAGGGAAAATTTGCCCTCTGCCCTCCATACTCACCCAACTTCTCTTCACGCCCTCTCTCAATCTCATCAACAACTACTACCTCATCACTAATTTCTACTCCTACTAAACTCTCATTGTCACTATCATTATTCAATGTATCACTCTCTGATACCACATTTTCAATTACATCACCATTTTTAATTATATCATTGTTATCACTTGTTAACTCATTATTATAATTATCGTTATTACTCACCTTGTCTACCGCCACCTGTTTTGCATTTAAACTAACACTATTACTATTAACACTTATATCTTCGTTATTTTCATTTATTTTGCATTTATCTATATCTGTTCTCCACTCTCCCATTTTTTCAATATTTCGTTCTAATTCGTTAAATTTACTGGCAAATATCTCATTGGTTTTCTCAACATTTTTATTGATTTCATTAATATCGTTTTTTAACTCACTGAAATTGCTTTCACATTTGATTTTTTGTTCATTTAGTTTGCTATTTATTTCGTCAAAATTACTTTCGTTTTTATCAAAACGATTATCAAAGTCACACTGCTTAATTTATCAAATTTATTATCAAACTTTTCGTCATTGGCATCAAAACGTTTACTCATAAAATTAAATAGGTCATTCATTGACAACTCTTTTTCTTTAGTTTTTGTCACTACGGGAGTAGATTTTGCTTCAGCATTATCTATTATTATATACTCAGTTATGTTACTTTCCGTCACTGATTGACTGTTTGAATCAGCTGTTTGAATTGACTGACCCAATTCACTTACATTCAGTGACGGGTTCATTGACCCAAGGCCACTATCACTCGTAGCCGAGTCTACCAAATTAATTTCTTTTTCGTTATCAGACATTTTTATCGTTCTATTTTACTGGTCTATTAAATAATTATTAAATCTTATTTGTAATCTAACATGCACAATTTATCAATACCTCGTAAACTTTATCTCACAAAACCTTATTCTGCATATGTTACGTACATTTTTTATATAAGTTATTACGTATTCTGTTTCAACCTCTAAATCACTTATTTACGAGTAGACATGGTCTGTACAAAATTTAATTTGTACAAACTGTGTCTGTTCGGTCACGCCATTGAAAGTGTACATACTTCCTAGTAAATAATATATTTAAATAATATACACTATCACAATTCCCTTACGTGCATCGGGCCAGAGTCTTCACGTGAACTCGCAGCTATAAGTGATTTAAGGTTAAGTGTTATTAATAATTACTCTCATTGTATTTGTTAACTAACTCACTTGATTTATTTATTTTTTATGTCATAATCCTTTTATGGTTCAATAAATATACTTCCTCCTTCTCTACATTTTTGATGAACAAATAAATACTTGGATATCAATCCCCTCTGACAAAATTATAACCACATTGATACATAAAAACCATTTACATCTTCTACCTCTTATAATTAACACTTAAATCATTTATTAACTAATTAATAAAAACAACCCAGTATTTGCGCACACACACATGCATTCATTTAGAGCTCTTTGAAAATTAAAAGTTTTAATTTTAATTGATATTGAATGGATAGTTACATCTATAGACACTGTTACGTCTCAACGGTGTTCCTGCTGACCACGTGCTGTCTCCACATTGTTTTCACTAATTGTCCCAAAGATATTTCACTGTTTTAATTTTGGAAAAGTTCTTTACTCACTGCCTCAAAATGTTATAATTTTCACTGTTTTCTCGAGTTCACATTTTTATACATTTGAATAAACTTCTCGGCTCGTGAGCCTTTGTATTGCATCCGGCCACGAGCCACAGCTGTTGACGATAGTTACTATTTTCTTTACATTTTATATGCGAACGAGATGAAACTGTTAGCCGGCGGACGCACACCACTGCTTGCGTCCGTTACGTTGAGACGTTTTTTGCTGACTGCCTTTGTTCGCCGCACAACGGCGAGAAAGAATGTATTCATACGTGCCCAAACCATGAGAACGTTGGCCGAGGAAGTGCGCGCATGAAGGTGAATACGCGCCCTCGCTAACAATTTTACATTCCTGTACCACACAGCGACAGTCTCCACGCTACAGTCAATTCACCGTATACTCTTGGTCACAATTCCCAATGCGCACCTTGCACTGACTGTTACCGAATAGTAACTTTCAAATAGATTGGTTAACTGGTTAAAATGATCAAAACCTGTCTCACCCCTTTTGCCCAATACAATACCCCCAATGAGATTTTCTGCCGAAACAGAAAAACTCTCATTGCTAACCCCTAAGAGGATCAGTGAGGATATGGCGCCAACAGCCCCCCTTTAATTTCTAAACACGTCATGGGTAAACTACCCCCCTAGCTCGGCGACCATGGCTACACCTGCACGACATTACTGGACTTCTCTGTTTGAGATCCCAACACCATAAAATCGGACAGGTACTCACCACAGTACCACCTAACCTTGTAACATTCTGAATAAAATTCCAAAACTGGCCTTATACCATACCAGATCCTCAACCGATATATCTCCCCTTACATACATACTGTGTTGCGTTTAGCAAGTACTGGGTGCGTACACATACTCATTATTATATTTAAACACAACATCTACATCCTACTTCCCGATCTAAAATTCATAGAAATATTGTATATTTTAAATCCAATTCCATTTTTCAACTTTTAATCGTTTGACTTACGTTATTATTTCAAATCAAATTAAAGTGTTAAAATTTGGTTCAAATAATGCAATGAACCCAAGTCCCTTATCAAAGATTCCCCTTTTTAGATAATTCATATTATCTACTTTAATTAATGGATTTAATCATACTTTTTAAAATTCTAAAATTCTTCAAATGAATTTATTTTATATCTACTCTTATCTATACACCAACAATCATAATAAACAAAACAAACAAGCAACTTCTTTCTATTATAAGTGTCTTTATCACTACATATGTTTACAAACATATAATATGAATACTACGAATCACTTAATACATTATTACTACACACAATCACCATTACCTCATGCACATAAAAACACGACAAATTGCAGCCTACCCCAAACAAATCAAAAATTTGTTTTGCAATAAAATTAAATAATATTCTATTAAACGTATATTCGGATAATTAATAGAAGGAAAATTATAAAATAAAATTACATTGATTATTAACAGAACCTATGACTTGATTACATTGGCCAGTATGCAGTTCACATCAGCCATCAGCTGATGTCTTACTAATAGGTGAATGACCTTTCTATAGGCACACTACACAAAATTATACAATATAAAACACATAATATACGTTTATAATTCCTACACTTTAACATAGTAAAATAATAACATAATAAAACATAACAAACACCTCATATCCTAGAATTAATCATTTCCAAAACCAGTAAAGTCATCTATAAAATAGAGCAACTACCTCTGAACAAATTATTTACTTGAAAACATTAATTGTCTGCCTTTTGCATAGTATCTATTGACTCAAAATAACATCATTTAATTAGCTCATCAGCATCATTCATTTAAGGTTTTAATTCGTTACTCCCCTGAGTAACCTCCCTTCCACACACACTATGGCCTGGACTGTAGCGCCCAGTTGCCTCTACAAGAACGGTAGTTTTTTGGGGGTAGACGCTGCCTACCCCGTTCTTGCTTCAGCCTTACAAAACATTCGTTATTACTGATGTCCGAGGACACCAGTAATCCTACTAAACTTAGGTATATGCCCTTAAACAGTTTACCATCCCATTCGATGCACAGCTGCTGTTCCATAGTTCTGGTGATTCCCCTGATTTACCCTCCGGTTAATTTCTAAATTCACCTCTCACAACGATAACAGCTATGGCCAGTATAGGCAGATCGTGACGCAATGAGCCCCAACCATAGCTGTCAAAGCTAAGCCAATTCCACGGTCAGGGTTCTGTGAGGCCGTAACCGCCTGAAAGTTGGGGAAACACATGTAAAATATGAATAAAAACCAGTGTTGGTTGTTACGTAGTGGTGGCTGTTGCGACGTTCTGTATATAGGCTCGCGAGCCAATAACATTTTAAAATTCGTAAAAATGTGTTAAAAGTATAATTGGAAGTGATCTAACTAACTTACAACACGAAAGTTAACCGTTAAATGTGAATAATTCGACTGTGACAATATGTGGTGAACAGACAAAACATCCGAAGTGGGACATGTGATTGGAGGAGACACCAACGGCCAAGTAACATATATAAATTGTAATATAAAGAGATCTCTATATTAGGGGGAAATTTTAAATATTGTGTGAATGAGCGTATGCATAAGTACAGGTCTACTCTTCGACCCTTCACAATTACATGCCCCAACGATGCATGTTGATCACTTCCTACGACATCACCCTCACTACAAAATTTCACCATCACCTGTTTACTCTCTAATTACATTACTCACTGTCTCTACATATTATATGCACTCCCTCTACTGTGTCCCTACTACTACCCCGTTTCTGTATTACTTTTATCCAAAATTCTTATTTTATCTAACACCCATTAAAGTTAACCTCGACTAACTCAAATGCCTTATTTAAACAATTATCACCCAAACTCCATCTTTTACAACACTTTACCTTAATATGATCTTTGAAAATTACATTAGAAAATTCATAACTACCTCAAAATTAATTTAATCATCTTTGAAACTCATTTAAAATTTATTATTCACACATTTTACTCCGTTTCAATTGCATTATAAACTTCATACTTACATTACATCACTCAATTGAATAAACATATGATTACTGTCATTAATTCCAAATATAAACAATTCATCACCATAAATATCACGTACAACCATATGTACCTTCTGAAACATAACAATCGTATGACTCCACAACTAAACACCTTTTACATTAATTCATCTACAATTTATTTCAATTCAATCAATTATTTAAAACACAAATTGTTTTAATTACATTGCTCCAAACAATTACAATTCCTTTGTTACAAATTCTCATTATTTTTTTTTGGCTGATAAAATATTATTACCTATTATTAAGATCAATCTCTACTACATACACACATGGTTTACATAAAATACATAGCAACACAAACACAATTAATTTCTCTATAAATTTATTTACAATTTTTGTCATTATTTTTCTGTTTACCACACCTCATTTCATAAGTTAGCCCGGTCATCACCATAAACTAAAATATTTAAAATGTCCATTCACTGATCTTTTATTTAACCCCCATCATCGTATATTAAACTGATGTATTTATAACACAACTCATTCTTATCGACATACATTACATTATAATTATTATTGTAATGACTACTTTCGTTAATTATATTAACACAGTAATTAACTACATATTTGTCTCCCATTATTTCATAAAACCCGTCTACCTTGGTAATTTTCATCCTGTCTCCGTCAGTATTTTTGGTCAACATAAGGTAATTTATGTTATATTCTTCTACTATATCCATAATCGTACAAGATAAGTGTTTATCATCTAGAGCGGTATCATCAAAATCATCCATCTTTATTTCACAAGGTAAGTCAATTTTCTCACCTCTCTCAATATCTAAACTCTGCAGTAACATTTCATAACCTCTATTAATCTCAAAAATCTCTATCTCTCTCTTTCTCTCTCTCATCACAATACCTCTCACAACCCCCCTGAACTATCTCATTCCATGCAAAGGGCAACACAAAATCACCAAAACACTTCCTGGTTTTACTAGGTACATCACCACAAAAACTCAAGGGACCATTTGGAGACACCATGTCCCCCACATAACCTCTGGAGGAACCTTCGTCCTCATAAAACACATGTGGAGTCTTTACTCCACTTACACCACAGGGAAAATTTGCCCTCTGCCCTCCATACTCACCCAACTTCTCTTCACGCCCTCTCTCAATCTCATCAACAACTACTACCTCATCACTAATTTCTACTCCTACTAAACTCTCATTGTCACTATCATTATTCAATGTATCACTCTCTGATACCACATTTTCAATTACATCACCATTTTTAATTATATCATTGTTATCACTTGTTAACTCATTATTATAATTATCGTTATTACTCACCTTGTCTACCGCCACCTGTTTTGCATTTAAACTAACACTATTACTATTAACACTTATATCTTCGTTATTTTCATTTATTTTGCATTTATCTATATCTGTTCTCCACTCTCCCATTTTTTCAATATTTCGTTCTAATTCGTTAAATTTACTGGCAAATATCTCATTGGTTTTCTCAACATTTTTATTGATTTCATTAATATCGTTTTTTAACTCACTGAAATTGCTTTCACATTTGATTTTTTGTTCATTTAGTTTGCTATTTATTTCGTCAAAATTACTTTCGTTTTTATCAAAACGATTATCAAAGTCACATTGCTTAATTTATCAAATTTATTATCAAACTTTTCGTCATTGGCATCAAAACGTTTACTCATAAAATTAAATAGGTCATTCATTGACAACTCTTTTTCTTTAGTTTTTGTCACTACGGGAGTAGATTTTGCTTCAGCATTATCTATTATTATATACTCAGTTATGTTACTTTCCGTCACTGATTGACTGTTTGAATCAGCTGTTTGAATTGACTGACCCAATTCACTTACATTCAGTGACGGGTTCATTGACCCAAGGCCACTATCACTCGTAGCCGAGTCTACCAAATTAATTTCTTTTTCGTTATCAGACATTTTTATCGTTCTATTTTACTGGTCTAT
Source organism: Magicicada septendecula (assembly GCA_034769895.1). Lineage (NCBI taxonomy): Eukaryota > Metazoa > Arthropoda > Insecta > Hemiptera > Cicadidae > Magicicada > Magicicada septendecula. The sequence continues at coordinate 1,257,225,185 of CM068367.1, forward strand.
TAAATAATTATTAAATCTTATTTGTAATCTAACATGCACAATTTATCAATACCTCGTAAACTTTATCTCACAAAACCTTATTCTGCATATGTTACGTACATTTTTTATATAAGTTATTACGTATTCTGTTTCAACCTCTAAATCACTTATTTACGAGTAGACATGGTCTGTACAAAATTTAATTTGTACAAACTGTGTCTGTTCGGTCACGCCATTGAAAGTGTACATACTTCCTAGTAAATAATATATTTAAATAATATACACTATCACAATTCCCTTACGTGCATCGGGCCAGAGTCTTCACGTGAACTCGCAGCTATAAGTGATTTAAGGTTAAGTGTTATTAATAATTACTCTCATTGTATTTGTTAACTAACTCACTTGATTTATTTATTTTTTATGTCATAATCCTTTTATGGTTCAATAAATATACTTCCTCCTTCTCTACATTTTTGATGAACAAATAAATACTTGGATATCAATCCCCTCTGACAAAATTATAACCACATTGATACATAAAAACCATTTACATCTTCTACCTCTTATAATTAACACTTAAATCATTTATTAACTAATTAATAAAAACAACCCAGTATTTGCGCACACACACATGCATTCATTTAGAGCTCTTTGAAAATTAAAAGTTTTAATTTTAATTGATATTGAATGGATAGTTACATCTATAGACACTGTTACGTCTCAACGGTGTTCCTGCTGACCACGTGCTGTCTCCACATTGTTTTCACTAATTGTCCCAAAGATATTTCACTGTTTTAATTTTGGAAAAGTTCTTTACTCACTGCCTCAAAATGTTATAATTTTCACTGTTTTCTCGAGTTCACATTTTTATACATTTGAATAAACTTCTCGGCTCGTGAGCCTTTGTATTGCATCCGGCCACGAGCCACAGCTGTTGACGATAGTTACTATTTTCTTTACATTTTATATGCGAACGAGATGAAACTGTTAGCCGGCGGACGCACACCACTGCTTGCGTCCGTTACGTTGAGACGTTTTTTGCTGACTGCCTTTGTTCGCCGCACAACGGCGAGAAAGAATGTATTCATACGTGCCCAAACCATGAGAACGTTGGCCGAGGAAGTGCGCGCATGAAGGTGAATACGCGCCCTCGCTAACAATTTTACATTCCTGTACCACACAGCGACAGTCTCCACGCTACAGTCAATTCACCGTATACTCTTGGTCACAATTCCCAATGCGCACCTTGCACTGACTGTTACCGAATAGTAACTTTCAAATAGATTGGTTAACTGGTTAAAATGATCAAAACCTGTCTCACCCCTTTTGCCCAATACAATACCCCCAATGAGATTTTCTGCCGAAACAGAAAAACTCTCATTGCTAACCCCTAAGAGGATCAGTGAGGATATGGCGCCAACAGCCCCCCTTTAATTTCTAAACACGTCATGGGTAAACTACCCCCCTAGCTCGGCGACCATGGCTACACCTGCACGACATTACTGGACTTCTCTGTTTGAGATCCCAACACCATAAAATCGGACAGGTACTCACCACAGTACCACCTAACCTTGTAACATTCTGAATAAAATTCCAAAACTGGCCTTATACCATACCAGATCCTCAACCGATATATCTCCCCTTACATACATACTGTGTTGCGTTTAGCAAGTACTGGGTGCGTACACATACTCATTATTATATTTAAACACAACATCTACATCCTACTTCCCGATCTAAAATTCATAGAAATATTGTATATTTTAAATCCAATTCCATTTTTCAACTTTTAATCGTTTGACTTACGTTATTATTTCAAATCAAATTAAAGTGTTAAAATTTGGTTCAAATAATGCAATGAACCCAAGTCCCTTATCAAAGATTCCCCTTTTTAGATAATTCATATTATCTACTTTAATTAATGGATTTAATCATACTTTTTAAAATTGTAAAATTCTTCAAATGAATTTATTTTATATCTACTCTTATCTATACACCAACAATCATAATAAACAAAACAAACAAGCAACTTCTTTCTATTATAAGTGTCTTTATCACTACATATGTTTACAAACATATAATATGAATACTACGAATCACTTAATACATTATTACTACACACAATCACCATTACCTCATGCACATAAAAACACGACAAATTGCAGCCTACCCCAAACAAATCAAAAATTTGTTTTGCAATAAAATTAAATAATATTCTATTAAACGTATATTCGGATAATTAATAGAAGGAAAATTATAAAATAAAATTACATTGCTTATTAACAGAACCTACATTGGCCAGTATGCAGTTCACATCAGCCATCAGCTGATGTCTTACTAATAGGTGAATGACCTTTCTATAGGCGCACTACACAAAATTATACAATATAAAACACATAATATACGTTTATAATTCCTACACTTTAACATAGTAAAATAATAACATAATAAAACATAACAAACACCTCATATCCTAGAATTAATCATTTCCAAAACCAGTAAAGTCATCTATAAAATAGAGCAACTACCTCTGAACAAATTATTTACTTGAAAACATTAATTGTCTGCCTTTTGCATAGTATCTATTGACTCAAAATAACATCATTTAATTAGCTCATCAGCATCATTCATTTAAGGTTTTAATTCGTTACTCCCCTGAGTAACCTCCCTTCCACACACACTATGGCCTGGACTGTAGCGCCCAGTTGCCTCTACAAGAACGGTAGTTTTTTGGGGGTAGACGCTGCCTACCCCGTTCTTGCTTCAGCCTTACAAAACATTCGTTATTACTGATGTCCGAGGACACCAGTAATCCTACTAAACTTAGGTATATGCCCTTAAACAGTTTACCATCCCATTCGATGCACAGCTGCTGTTCCATAGTTCTGGTGATTCCCCTGATTTACCCTCCAGTTCATTTCTAAATTCACCTCTCACAACGATAACAGCTATGGCCAGTTTAGGCAGATCGTGACGCAATGAGCCCCAACCATAGCTGTCAAAGCTAAGCCAATTCCACAGTCAGGGTTCAGTGAGGCCGTGACCGCCTGAAAGTTGGGGAATCACATGTAAAATATGAATAAAAACCAGTGTTGGTTGTTACGTAGCGGTGGCTGTTGCGAGGTTCTGTATATAGGCTCGCGAGCCAATAACATTTTAAAATTCATAAAAATGTGTTAAAAGTATAATTGGAAGTGATCTAACTAACTTACAACACGAAAGTTAACCGTTAAATGTGAATAATTCGACTGTGACAATATGTGGTGAACAGACAAAACATCCGAAGTGGGACATGTGATTGGAGGAGACACCAACGGCCAAGTAACATATATAAATTGTAATATAAAGAGATCTCTATATTAGGGGGAAATTTTAAATATTGTGTGAATGAGCGTATGCATAAGTACAGGTCTACTCTTCGACCCTTCACAATTACATGCCCCAACGATGCATGTTGATCACTTCCTACGACATCACCCTCACTACAAAATTTCACCATCACCTGTTTACTCTCTAATTACATTACTCACTGTCTCTACATATTATATGCACTCCCTCTACTGTGTCCCTACTACTACCCCGTTTCTGTATTACTTTTATCCCAAAATTCTTATTTTATCTAACACCCATTAAAGTTAACCTCGACTAACTCAAATGCCTTATTTAAACAATTATCACCCAAACTCCATCTTTTACAACACTTTACCTTAATATGATCTTTGAAAATTACATTATAAAATTCATAACTACCTCAAATTAATTTAATCATCTTTGAAACTCATTTAAAATTTATTATTCACACATTTTACTCCGTTTCAATTGCATTATAAACTTCATACTTACATTACATCACTCAATTGAATAAACATATGATTACTGTCATTAATTCCAAATATAAACAATTCATCACCATAAATATCACATACAACCATATGTACCTTCTGAAACATAACAATCGTATGACTCCACAACTAAACACCTTTTACATTAATTCATCTACAATTTATTTCAATTCAATCAATTATTTAAAACACAAATTGTTTTAATTACATTGCTCCAAAACAATTACAATTCCTTTGTTACAAATTCTCATTATTTTTTTTTTGGCTGATAAAATATTATTACCTATTATTAAGATCAATCTCTACTACATACACACATGGTTTACATAAAATACATAGCAACACAAACACAATTAATTTCACTATAAATTTATTTACAATTTTTGTCATTATTTTTCTGTTTACCACACCTCATTTCATAAGTTAGCCCGGTCATCACCATAAACTAAAATATTTAAAATGTCCATTCACTGATCTTTTATTTAACCCCCATCATCGTATATTAAACTGATGTATTTATAACACAACTCATTCTTATCGACATACATTACATTATAATTATTATTGTAATGACTACTTTCGTTAATTATATTAACACAGTAATTAACTACATATTTGTCTCCCATTATTTCATAAAACCCGTCTACCTTGGTAATTTTCATCCTGTCTCCGTCAGTATTTTTGGTCAACATAAGGTAATTTATGTTATATTCTTCTACTATATCCATAATCGTACAAGATAAGTGTTTATCATCTAGAGCGGTATCATCAAAATCATCCATCTTTATTTCACAAGGTAAGTCAATTTTCTCACCTCTCTCAATATCTAAACTCTGCACTAACATTTCATAACCTCTATGAATCTCAAAAATCTCTATCTCTCTCTTTCTCTCTCTCATCACAATACCTCTCACAACCCCCCTGAACTATCTCATTCCATGCAAAGGGCAACACAAAATCACCAAAACACTTCCTGGTTTTACTAGGTACATCACCACAAAAACTCAAGGGACCATTTGGAGACACCATGTCCCCCACATAACCTCTGGAGGAACCTTCGTCCTCATAAAACACATGTGGAGTCTTTACTCCACTTACACCACAGGGAAAATTTGCCCTCTGCCCTCCATACTCACCCAACTTCTCTTCACGCCCTCTCTCAATCTCATCAACAACTACTACCTCATCACTAATTTCTACTCCTACTAAACTCTCATTGTCACTATCATTATTCAATGTATCACTCTCTGATACCACATTTTCAATTACATCACCATTTTTAATTATATCATTGTTATCACTTGTTAACTCATTATTATAATTATCGTTATTACTCACCTTGTCTACCGCCACCTGTTTTGCATTTAAACTAACACTATTACTATTAACACTTATATCTTCGTTATTTTCATTTATTTTGCATTTATCTATATCTGTTCTCCACTCTCCCATTTTTTCAATATTTCGTTCTAATTCGTTAAATTTACTGGCAAATATCTCATTGGTTTTCTCAACATTTTTATTGATTTCATTAATATCGTTTTTTAACTCACTGAAATTGCTTTCACATTTGATTTTTTGTTCATTTAGTTTGCTATTTATTTCGTCAAAATTACTTTCGTTTTTATCAAAACGATTATCAAAGTCACACTGCTTAATTTATCAAATTTATTATCAAACTTTTCGTCATTGGCATCAAAACGTTTACTCATAAAATTAAATAGGTCATTCATTGACAACTCTTTTTCTTTAGTTTTTGTCACTACGGGAGTAGATTTTGCTTCAGCATTATCTAATATTATATACTCAGTTATGTTACTTTCCGTCACTGATTGACTGTTTGAATCAGCTGTTTGAATTGACTGACCCAATTCACTTACATTCAGTGACGGGTTCATTGACCCAAGGCCACTATCACTCGTAGCCGAGTCTACCAAATTAATTTCTTTTTCGTTATCAGACATTTTATCGTTCTATTTTACTGGTCTATTAAATAATTATTAAATTATATTTGTAATCTAACATGCACAATTTATCAATACCTCGTAAACTTTATCTCACAAAACCTTATTCTGCATATGTTACGTACATTTTTTATATAAGTTATTACGTATTCTGTTTCAACCTCTAAATCACTTATTTACGAGTAGACATGGTCTGTACAAAATTTAATTTGTACAAACTGTGTCTGTTCGGTCACGCCATTGAAAGTGTACATACTTCCTAGTAAATAATATATTTAAATAATATACACTATCACAATTCCCTTACGTGCATCGGGCCAGAGTCTTCACGTGAACTCGCAGCTATAAGTGATTTAAGGTTAAGTGTTATTAATAATTACTCTCATTGTATTTGTTAACTAACTCACTTGATTTATTTATTTTTTATGTCATAATCCTTTTATGGTTCAATAAATATACTTCCTCCTTCTCTACATTTTTGATGAACAAATAAATACTGGGATATCAATCCCCTCTGACAAAATTATAACCACATTGATACATAAAAACCATTTACATCTTCTACCTCTTATAATTAACACTTAAATCATTTATTAACTAATTAATAAAAACAACCCAGTATTTGCGCACACACACATGCATTCATTTAGAGCTCTTTGAAAATTAAAAGTTTTAATTTTAATTGATATTGAATGGATAGTTACATCTATAGACACTGTTACGTCTCAACGGTGTTCCTGCTGACCACGTGCTGTCTCCACATTGTTTTCACTAATTGTCCCAAAGATATTTCACTGTTTTAATTTTGGAAAAGTTCTTTACTCACTGCCTCAAAATGTTATAATTTTCACTGTTTTCTCGAGTTCACATTTTTATACATTTGAATAAACTTCTCGGCTCGTGAGCCTTTGTATTGCATCCGGCCACGAGCCACAGCTGTTGACGATAGTTACTATTTTCTTTACATTTTATATGCGAACGAGATGAAACTGTTAGCCGGCGGACGCACACCACTGCTTGCGTCCGTTACGTTGAGACGTTTTTTGCTGACTGCCTTTGTTCGCCGCACAACGGCGAGAAAGAATGTATTCATACGTGCCCAAACCATGAGAACGTTGGCCGAGGAAGTGCGCGCATGAAGGTGAATACGCGCCCTCGCTAACAATTTTACATTCCTGTACCACACAGCGACAGTCTCCACGCTACAGTCAATTCACCGTATACTCTTGGTCACAATTCCCAATGCGCACCTTGCACTGACTGTTACCGAATAGTAACTTTCAAATAGATTGGTTAACTGGTTAAAATGATCAAAACCTGTCTCACCCCTTTTGCCCAATACAATACCCCCAATGAGATTTTCTGCCGAAACAGAAAAACTCTCATTGCTAACCCCTAAGAGGATCAGTGAGGATATGGCGCCAACAGCCCCCCTTTAATTTCTAAACACGTCATGGGTAAACTACCCCCCTAGCTCGGCGACCATGGCTACACCTGCACGACATTACTGGACTTCTCTGTTTGAGATCCCAACACCATAAAATCGGACAGGTACTCACCACAGTACCACCTAACCTTGTAACATTCTGAATAAAATTCCAAAACTGGCCTTATACCATACCAGATCCTCAACCGATATATCTCCCCTTACATACATACTGTGTTGCGTTTAGCAAGTACTGGGTGCGTACACATACTCATTATTATATTTAAACACAACATCTACATCCTACTTCCCGATCTAAAATTCATAGAAATATTGTATATTTTAAATCCAATTCCATTTTTCAACTTTTAATCGTTTGACTTACGTTATTATTTCAAATCAAATTAAAGTGTTAAAATTTGGTTCAAATAATGCAATGAACCCAAGTCCCTTATCAAAGATTCCCCTTTTTAGATAATTCATATTATCTACTTTAATTAATGGATTTAATCATACTTTTTAAAATTGTAAAATTCTTCAAATGAATTTATTTTATATCTACTCTTATCTATACACCAACAATCATAATAAACAAAACAAACAAGCAACTTCTTTCTATTATAAGTGTCTTTATCACTACATATGTTTACAAACATATAATATGAATACTACGAATCACTTAATACATTATTACTACACACAATCACCATTACCTCATGCACATAAAAACACGACAAATTGCAGCCTACCCCAAACAAATCAAAAATTTGTTTTGCAATAAAATTAAATAATATTCTATTAAACGTATATTCGGATAATTAATAGAAGGAAAATTATAAAATAAAATTACATTGATTATTAACAGAACCTACATTGGCCAGTATGCAGTTCACATCAGCCATCAGCTGATGTCTTACTAATAGGTGAATGACCTTTCTATAGGCGCACTACACAAAATTATACAATATAAAACACATAATATACGTTTATAATTCCTACACTTTAACATAGTAAAATAATAACATAATAAAACATAACAAACACCTCATATCCTAGAATTAATCATTTCCAAAACCAGTAAAGTCATCTATAAAATAGAGCAACTACCTCTGAACAAATTATTTACTTGAAAACATTAATTGTCTGCCTTTTGCATAGTATCTATTGACTCAAAATAACATCATTTAATTAGCTCATCAGCATCATTCATTTAAGGTTTTAATTCGTTACTCCCCTGAGTAACCTCCCTTCCACACACACTATGGCCTGGACTGTAGCGCCCAGTTGCCTCTACAAGAACGGTAGTTTTTTGGGGGTAGACGCTGCCTACCCCGTTCTTGCTTCAGCCTTACAAAACATTCGTTATTACTGATGTCCGAGGACACCAGTAATCCTACTAAACTTAGGTATATGCCCTTAAACAGTTTACCATCCCATTCGATGCACAGCTGCTGTTCCATAGTTCTGGTGATTCCCCTGATTTACCCTCCAGTTAATTTCTAAATTCACCTCTCACAACGATAACAGCTATGGCCAGTTTAGGCAGATCGTGACGCAATGAGCCCCAACCATAGCTGTCAAAGCTAAGCCAATTCCACGGTCAGGGTTCAGTGAGGCCGTGACCGCCTGAAAGTTGGGGAATCACATGTAAAATATGAATAAAAACCAGTGTTGGTTGTTACGTAGCGGTGGCTGTTGCGAGGTTCTGTATATAGGCTCGCGAGCCAATAACATTTTAAAATTCGTAAAAATGTGTTAAAAGTATAATTGGAAGTGATCTAACTAACTTACAACACGAAAGTTAACCGTTAAATGTGAATAATTCGACTGTGACAATATGTGGTGAACAGACAAAACATCCGAAGTGGGACATGTGATTGGAGGAGACACCAACGGCCAAGTAACATATATAAATTGTAATATAAAGAGATCTCTATATTAGGGGGAAATTTTAAATATTGTGTGAATGAGCGTATGCATAAGTACAGGTCTACTCTTCGACCCTTCACAATTACATGCCCCAACGATGCATGTTGATCACTTCCTACGACATCACCCTCACTACAAAATTTCACCATCACCTGTTTACTCTCTAATTACATTACTCACTGTCTCTACATATTATATGCACTCCCTCTACTGTGTCCCTACTACTACCCCGTTTCTGTATTACTTTTATCCCAAAATTCTTATTTTATCTAACACCCATTAAAGTTAACCTCGACTAACTCAAATGCCTTATTTAAACAATTATCACCCAAACTCCATCTTTTACAACACTTTACCTTAATATGATCTTTGAAAATTACATTAGAAAATTCATAACTACCTCAAATTAATTTAATCATCTTTGAAACTCATTTAAAATTTATTATTCACACATTTTACTCCGTTTCAATTGCATTATAAACTTCATACTTACATTACATCACTCAATTGAATAAACATATGATTACTGTCATTAATTCCAAATATAAACAATTCATCACCATAAATATCACGTACAACCATATGTACCTTCTGAAACATAACAATCGTATGACTCCACAACTAAACACCTTTTACATTAATTCATCTACAATTTATTTCAATTCAATCAATTATTTAAAACACAAATTGTTTTAATTACATTGCTCCAAAACAATTACAATTCCTTTGTTACAAATTCTCATTATTTTTTTTTGGCTGATAAAATATTATTACCTATTATTAAGATCAATCTCTACTACATACACACATGGTTTACATAAAATACATAGCAACACAAACACAATTAATTTCACTATAAATTTATTTACAATTTTTGTCATTATTTTTCTGTTTACCACACCTCATTTCATAAGTTAGCCCGGTCATCACCATAAACTAAAATATTTAAAATGTCCATTCACTGATCTTTTATTTAACCCCCATCATCGTATATTAAACTGATGTATTTATAACACAACTCATTCTTATCGACATACATTACATTATAATTATTATTGTAATGACTACTTTCGTTAATTATATTAACACAGTAATTAACTACATATTTGTCTCCCATTATTTCATAAAACCCGTCTACCTTGGTAATTTTCATCCTGTCTCCGTCAGTATTTTTGGTCAACATAAGGTAATTTATGTTATATTCTTCTACTATATCCATAATCGTACAAGATAAGTGTTTATCATCTAGAGCGGTATCATCAAAATCATCCATCTTTATTTCACAAGGTAAGTCAATTTTCTCACCTCTCTCAATATCTAAACTCTGCACTAACATTTCATAACCTCTATGAATCTCAAAAATCTCTATCTCTCTCTTTCTCTCTCTCATCACAATACCTCTCACAACCCCCCTGAACTATCTCATTCCATGCAAAGGGCAACACAAAATCACCAAAACACTTCCTGGTTTTACTAGGTACATCACCACAAAAACTCAAGGGACCATTTGGAGACACCATGTCCCCCACATAACCTCTGGAGGAACCTTCGTCCTCATAAAACACATGTGGAGTCTTTACTCCACTTACACCACAGGGAAAATTTGCCCTCTGCCCTCCATACTCACCCAACTTCTCTTCACGCCCTCTCTCAATCTCATCAACAACTACTACCTCATCACTAATTTCTACTCCTACTAAACTCTCATTGTCACTATCATTATTCAATGTATCACTCTCTGATACCACATTTTCAATTACATCACCATTTTTAATTATATCATTGTTATCACTTGTTAACTCATTATTATAATTATCGTTATTACTCACCTTGTCTACCGCCACCTGTTTTGCATTTAAACTAACACTATTACTATTAACACTTATATCTTCGTTATTTTCATTTATTTTGCATTTATCTATATCTGTTCTCCACTCTCCCATTTTTTCAATATTTCGTTCTAATTCGTTAAATTTACTGGCAAATATCTCATTGGTTTTCTCAACATTTTTATTGATTTCATTAATATCGTTTTTTAACTCACTGAAATTGCTTTCACATTTGATTTTTTGTTCATTTAGTTTGCTATTTATTTCGTCAAAATTACTTTCGTTTTTATCAAAACGATTATCAAAGTCACACTGCTTAATTTATCAAATTTATTATCAAACTTTTCGTCATTGGCATCAAAACGTTTACTCATAAAATTAAATAGGTCATTCATTGACAACTCTTTTTCTTTAGTTTTTGTCACTACGGGAGTAGATTTTGCTTCAGCATTATCTATTATTATATACTCAGTTATGTTACTTTCCGTCACTGATTGACTGTTTGAATCAGCTGTTTGAATTGACTGACCCAATTCACTTACATTCAGTGACGGGTTCATTGACCCAAGGCCACTATCACTCGTAGCCGAGTCTACCAAATTAATTTCTTTTTCGTTATCAGACATTTTTATCGTTCTATTTTACTGGTCTATTAAATAATTATTAAATCTTATTTGTAATCTAACATGCACAATTTATCAATACCTCGTAAACTTTATCTCACAAAACCTTATTCTGCATATGTTACGTACATTTTTTATATAAGTTATTACGTATTCTGTTTCAACCTCTAAATCACTTATTTACGAGTAGACATGGTCTGTACAAAATTTAATTTGTACAAACTGTGTCTGTTCGGTCACGCCATTGAAAGTGTACATACTTCCTAGTAAATAATATATTTAAATAATATACACTATCACAATTCCCTTACGTGCATCGGGCCAGAGTCTTCACGTGAACTCGCAGCTATAAGTGATTTAAGGTTAAGTGTTATTAATAATTACTCTCATTGTATTTGTTAACTAACTCACTTGATTTATTTATTTTTTATGTCATAATCCTTTTATGGTTCAATAAATATACTTCCTCCTTCTCTACATTTTTGATGAACAAATAAATACTGGGATATCAATCCCCTCTGACAAAATTATAACCACATTGATACATAAAAACCATTTACATCTTCTACCTCTTATAATTAACACTTAAATCATTTATTAACTAATTAATAAAAACAACCCAGTATTTGCGCACACACACATGCATTCATTTAGAGCTCTTTGAAAATTAAAAGTTTTAATTTTAATTGATATTGAATGGATAGTTACATCTATAGACACTGTTACGTCTCAACGGTGTTCCTGCTGACCACGTGCTGTCTCCACATTGTTTTCACTAATTGTCCCAAAGATATTTCACTGTTTTAATTTTGGAAAAGTTCTTTACTCACTGCCTCAAAATGTTATAATTTTCACTGTTTTCTCGAGTTCACATTTTTATACATTTGAATAAACTTCTCGGCTCGTGAGCCTTTGTATTGCATCCGGCCACGAGCCACAGCTGTTGACGATAGTTACTATTTTCTTTACATTTTATATGCGAACGAGATGAAACTGTTAGCCGGCGGACGCACACCACTTCTTGCGTCCGTTACGTTGAGACGTTTTTTGCTGACTGCCTTTGTTCGCCGCACAACGGTGAGAAAGAATGTATTCATACGTGCCCAAACCATGAGAACGTTGGCAGGGAAGTGCGCGCATGAAGGTGAATACGCGCCCTCGCTAACAATTTTACATTCCTGTACCACACAGCGACAGTCTCCACGCTACAGTCAATTCACCGTATACTCTTGGTCACAATTCCCAATGCGCACCTTGCACTGACTGTTACCGAATAGTAACTTTCAAATAGATTGGTTAACTGGTTAAAATGATCAAAACCTGTCTCACCCCTTTTGCCCAATACAATACCCCCAATGAGATTTTCTGCCGAAACAGAAAAACTCTCATTGCTAACCCCTAAGAGGATCAGTGAGGATATGGCGCCAACAGCCCCCCTTTAATTTCTAAACACGTCATGGGTAAACTACCCCCCTAGCTCAGCGACCATGGCTACACCTGCACGACATTACTGGACTTCTCTGTTTGAGATCCCAACACCATAAAATCGGACAGGTACTCACCACAGTACCACCTAACCTTGTAACATTCTGAATAAAATTCCAAAACTGGCCTTATACCATACCAGATCCTCAACCGAAATATCTCCCCTTACATACATACTGTGTTGCGTTTAGCAAGTACTGGGTGCGTACACATACTCATTATTATATTTAAACACAACATCTACATCCTACTTCCCGATCTAAAATTCATAGAAATATTGTATATTTTAAATCCAATTCCATTTTTCAACTTTTAATCGTTTGACTTACGTTATTATTTCAAATCAAATTAAAGTGTTAAAATTTGGTTCAAATAATGCAATGAACCCAAGTCCCTTATCAAAGATTCCCCTTTTTAGATAATTCATATTATCTACTTTAATTAATGGATTTAATCATACTTTTTAAAATTGTAAAATTCTTCAAATGAATTTATTTTATATCTACTCTTATCTATACACCAACAATCATAATAAACAAAACAAACAAGCAACTTCTTTCTATTATAAATGTCTTTATCACTACATATGTTTACAAACATATAATATGAATACTATGAATCACTTAATACATTATTACTACACACAATCACCATTACCTCATGCACATAAAAACACGACAAATTGCAGCCTACCTCAAAACAAATCAAAATTTTTTTTTTGCAATAAAATTAAATAATATTCTATTAAACGTATATTCGGATAATTAATAGAAGGAAAATTATAAAATAAAATTACATTGATTATTAACAGAACCTATACATTGGCCAGTATGCAGTTCACATCAGCCATCAGCTGATGTCTTACTAATAGGTGAATGACCTTTCTATAGGCACACTACACAAAATTATACAATATAAAACACATAATAAACGTTTATAATTCCTACACTTTAACATAGTGAAATAATAACATAATAAAACATAACAAACACCTCATATCCTAGAATTAATCATTTCCAAAACCAGTAAAGTCATCTATAAAATAGAGCAACTACCTCTGAACAAATTATTTACTTGAAAACATTAATTGTCTGCCTTTTGCATAGTATCTATTGACTCAAAATAACATCATTTAATTAGCTCATCAGCATCATTCATTTAAGGTTTTAATTTGTTACTCCCCTGAGTAACCTCCCTTCCACACACACTATGGCCTGGACTGTAGCGCCCAGTTGCCTCTACAAGAACGGTAGTTTTTTGAGGGTAGACGCTGCCTACCCCGTTCTTGCTTCAGCCTTACAAAACATTCGTTATTACTGATGTCCGAGGACACCAGTAATCCTACTAAACTTAGGTATATGCCCTTAAACAGTTTACCATCCCATTCGATGCACAGCTGCTGTTCCATAGTTCTGGTGATTCCCCTGATTTACCCTCCGGTTAATTTCTAAATTCACCTCTCACAACGATAACAGCTATGGCCAGTTTAGGCAGATCGTGACGCAATGAGCCCCAACCATAGCTGTCAAAGCTAAGCCAATTCCACGGTCAGGGTTCGGTGAGGCCGTGACCGCCTGAAAGTTGGGGAATCACATGTAAAATATGAATAAAAACCAGTGTTGGTTGTTACGTAGCGGTGGCTGTTGCGAGGTTCTGTATATAGGCTCGCGAGCCAATAACATTTTAAAATTCGTAAAAATGTGTTAAAAGTATAATTGGAAGTGATCTAACTAACTTATAACACGAAAGTTAACCGTTAAATGTGAATAATTCGACTGTGACAATATGTGGTGAACAGACAAAACATCCGAAGTGGGACATGTGATTGGAGGAGACACCAACGGCCAAGTAACATATATAAATTGTAATATAAAGAGATCTCTATATTAGGGGGAAATTTTAAATATTGTGTGAATGAGCGTATGCATAAGTACAGGTCTACTCTTCGACCCTTCACAATTACATGCCCCAACGATGCATGTTGATCACTTCCTACGACATCACCCTCACTACAAAATTTCACCATCACCTATTTACTCTCTAATTACATTACTCACTGTCTCTACATATTATATGCACTCCCTCTACTGTGTCCCTACTACTACCCCGTTTCTGTATTACTTTTATCCCAAAATTCTTATTTTATCTAACACCCGTTAAAGTTAACCTCGACTAACTCAAATGCCTTATTTAAACAATTATCACCCAAACTCCATCTTTTACAACACTTTACCTTAATATGATCTTTGAAAATTACATTAGAAAATTCATAACTACCTCAAATTAATTTAATCATCTTTGAAACTCATTTAAAATTTATTATTCACACATTTTACTCCGTTTCAATTGCATTATAAACTTCATACTTACATTACATCACTCAATTGAATAAACATATGATTACTGTCATTAATTCCATATATAAACAATTCATCACCATAAATATCACGTACAACCATATGTACCTTCTGAAACATAACAATCGTATGACTCCACAACTAAACACCTTTTACATTAATTCATCTACAATTTATTTCAATTCAATCAATTATTTAAAACACAAATTGTTTTAATTACATTGCTCCAAAACAATTACAATTCCTTTGTTACAAATTCTCATTATTTTTTTTTTGGCTGATAAAATATTATTACCTATTATTAAGATCAATCTCTACTACATACACACATGGTTTATATAAAATACATAGCAACACAAACACAATTAATTTCACTATAAATTTATTTACAATTTTTGTCATTATTTTTCTGTTTACCACACCTCATTTCATAAGTTAGCCCGGTCATCACCATAAACTAAAATATTTAAAATGTCCATTCACTGATCTTTTATTTAACCCCCATCATCGTATATTAAACTGATGTATTTATAACACAACTCATTCTTATCGACATACATTACATTATAATTATTATTGTAATGACTACTTTCGTTAATTATATTAACACAGTAATTAACTACATATTTGTCTCCCATTATTTCATAAAACCCGTCTACCTTGGTAATTTTCATCCTGTCTCCGTCAGTATTTTTGGTCAACATAAGGTAATTTATGTTATATTCTTCTACTATATCCATAATCGTACAAGATAAGTGTTTATCATCTAGAGCGGTATCATCAAAATCATCCATCTTTATTTCACAAGGTAAGTCAATTTTCTCACCTCTCTCAATATCTAAACTCTGCACTAACATTTCATAACCTCTATTAATCTCAAAAATCTCTATCTCTCTCTTTCTCTCTCTCATCACAATACCTCTCACAACCCCCCTGAACTATCTCATTCCATGCAAAGGGCAACACAAAATCACCAAAACACTTCCTGGTTTTACTAGGTACATCACCACAAAAACTCAAGGGACCATTTGGAGACACCATGTCCCCCACATAACCTCTGGAGGAACCTTCGTCCTCATAAAACACATGTGGAGTCTTTACTCCACTTACACCACAGGGAAAATTTGCCCTCTGCCCTCCATACTCACCCAACTTCTCTTCACGCCCTCTCTCAATCTCATCAACAACTACTACCTCATCACTAATTTCTACTCCTACTAAACTCTCATTGTCACTATCATTATTCAATGTATCACTCTCTGATACCACATTTTCAATTATATCACCATTTTTAATTATATCATTGTTATCACTTGTTAACTCATTATTATAATTATCGTTATTACTCACCTTGTCTACCGCCACCTGTTTTGCATTTAAACTAACACTATTACTATTAACACTTATATCTTCGTTATTTTCATTTATTTTGCATTTACCTATATCTGTTCTCCACTCTCCCATTTTTTCAATATTTCGTTCTAATTCGTTAAATTTACTGGCAAATATCTCATTGGTTTTCTCAACATTTTTATTGATTTCATTAATATCGTTTTTTAACTCACTGAAATTGCTTTCACATTTGATTTTTTGTTCATTTAGTTTGCTATTTATTTCGTCAAAATTACTTTCGTTTTTATCAAAACGAATATCAAAGTCACACTGCTTAATTTATCAAATTTATTATCAAACTTTTCGTCATTGGCATCAAAACGTTTACTCATAAAATTAAATAGGTCATTCATTGACAACTCTTTTTCTTTAGTTTTTGTCACTACGGGAGTAGATTTTGCTTCAGCATTATCTATTATTATATACTCAGTTATGTTACTTTCCGTCACTGATTGACTGTTTGAATCAGCTGTTTGAATTGACTGACCCAATTCACTTACATTCAGTGATGGTTTCATTGACCCAAGGCCACTATCACTCGTAGCCGAGTCTACCAAATTAATTTCTTTTTCGTTAGCAGACATTTTTATCATTCTATTTTACTGGTCTATTAAATAATTATTAAATCTTATTTGTAATCTAACATGCACAATTTATCAATACCTCATAAACTTTATCTCACAAAACCTTATTCTGCATATGTTACATACATTTTTACTTCCATATTCCTTAAGGAACGGAAGTATGGTGATGGCAAAAACAATCGTGTTCGATATTATTGCAGATTCTGATTCTACTACACTCAAAACATGAAAAAAAGTCGTTTTCCGAAAAGTGTCTGTGTCTGTGTCTGTCTGTAGATTTTTTTTCTATGGCAAACGATAACGCCGCAAATTCAAACAGAATCAAATAATTTTTTGCATACAGTCCTGATTTGTAGAGTACTCGCGACCTATTGTTTTTGGTGAAGATCGGTTGAGCGAAAGGGGTAGTTTACCTGCAACAGTTTTTTTTATCAAGGGAAATTTTTTTTTTTTGGCAAACGATAACAGCCGCAAATTCAAACAGAATCAAATAATGTTTCGCATACAGCCCTGAATTGTAGAGTTCTCAAGACCTTTTGTTTTTGGTGAAGATCGGTTAAGGGAAAGGGGTAGTTTACCTGTAACGTTTTATGTTTTAACAAGGGTATTTCCTATGGCAAACGATAACAGCCACAAATTCAAACAGAATCAAATGATTATTTGCATACAGCCCTAGATTGTAGCGTTCTCAAGACCTATTGTTTTTGGTGAAGATCGGTTAAGGGAAAGGGGTAGTTTACCTACAACGTTTTTTTAACAAGGGTATTTTCTATGGCAAACGATAACAGCTGCAAATTCAAACAGAATAAAATAATTTTCTGCATACGTCAGTGAATTGTAGAGGACTCAAGGCCTTTAGATTTTGGTGAAGATCGGTTAAGGGGAAGGGGTAGTTTACCTGCAACCTTTTACGTTTTAACAAGAGTAAAGTACTTGAAAATTTATTTAAACTTTTTGAAACAATGGTAATTGTTGAAAATAAAATAATTTTGTTGCCAGGTAACAAAAATAAAGTCATTTTGATTATAAAATATAAATATTTACAACAAGAAAAGAATTTTCAGTTTTCAAAATTTAAATATATTTTTATAAAACAATGGGTTCTTCATTGAGGTGGGGACCATGTCACTCACTCCATCTCAAGCGTCTCCCATTTTGCAGAAAAAGAGGACCCTGTCAAGGCTGATACTTTGACGACAGTGACAGGGCTTTCCACCAAATTCAGCAGAGTGACAGGTAGGCCCAACTCTGATTGGCTCCTCAGATTTCCCCAGCGTTAGTAGGTTGTATGAAAATATTTTATTTCAAAAATGATTTTAAATATAAATCTTAGATATGTTTTATAAATCTCATGTTTTATGTTTTAACATGGGTAATTTTTTATATGACGAACCATAACTGCCGTAAATTCAAACAGAATCAAATAATTTTTTACATATGTGCCTGAGCTATAGAGAACTCAATGTCTGTTGATTTTGGTGAAGATCGGTTATGGGGAAAGGGCAGTTTACCTGAAACATTTTTTGTTGTAACATGAGTAAAGTACTTAATTTTGATAAAGTATCCTGATAAGATCTTAATTATCCACTGTAGAAACGTAGATGAAATATCTATAAATGAAGAGGCTAGTTGAACGGGCTGGGGGTGATTTTCTATAAATCAAAATTATAGTTGAAGGGAGAGGGGATAATTTTTTTTTATATGTGTACTACGTTATTGGCAACAAAGAAGTATTTTTTTTGTTAAAATTCCTTCCCTGGCTGTTTGGCTGAAAATGATTTTAAATATAAATCTTAGAATATGGAAGTCATGTATGGTTCTCCATACTGATATTTTATGTAAGTTATTACGTATTCTGTTTCAACCTCTAAATCACTTATTTACGAGTAGACATGGTCTGTACAAAATTTAATTTGTACAAACTGTGTCTGTTCGGTCGCGCCATTGAAAGTTTACATACTTCCTAGTAAATAATATATTTAAATAATATACACTATCACAATTCCCTTACCTGCATCGGGCCAGAGTCTTCACGTGAATTTGCAGCTTGTTATATTACGTTTATTACTGATAATAAAATATACGATATATAACGTCTCTACTTAGGCAATACTTTCAAAGCTCGGGCACCATCTTGATTAGCAATATAGACTAATTAAACTATAAAGTTTTACCTTAATCCGTCTATGTGATCGCTTAACTTTTCTTCTTTTCTTCTAACGCGTTTCGGATTGTTAATCCATCATCAGAGGTTAAAATAATTCGTCGGTTAAGACTTCGTTAAACATTAAAAGTTGCGTAAAAGACATTTAAAAATTACACTAAAAGAACATTTAAAAATATAGTCCACAAACACAGCGACGTAGCGGATGTGAGTGCGCACTCAATTCCGGTCAGCGACGTACTGCACAGTTTATTGGAGTTTTCATGTTATCTATTGATGTGTTGAGGTATGTATTCTATGGCTATGTTATCTATAATCTTATCGTATAGTGTATGCGATTTAAATGCCAATTGTTCGTTTAATATATTATTGGGATTATTTCTGAAGGCTCGGTAAATTTCGAACTCTTCTACCGCATCCATATATCGTCCCTTTCTGCAAATGTGTAAGGGTTTGCAATTTGTCTCAAAATTTGTATAATTATGATTTAATGTGACGAGATGTTTAGCGTAGTTTGATTTATTTATATTTGAAATGCTCGTGGGTAAGTGTTCTTTATATCTTTCGAAAAAGGTCCTGCCAGTCTGACCAGTGTAATGCATGTTGCAGTCATCACATATCATTTTGTATACACCCGTTCTTTTTTCAATTGATGTACGTGTGGCATTATTTAGCATTTTACGGATATTGTTGGTTGTTCTAAATGCGATGTGGATGTTATGTTTTTTAAAGGTGTTTCTAATGAGCATTGAAAAGTTGTTAGTATAATCAATCGCCATATATATTGCGTTCATCGTGACACGGTGAGGGTTGTTAGTTCTGCGTTTGTGTCTAAGCATCAAGCGTTCCACTAATGAACTGCGGTAACCGTTCGTAATTGCAATATGTTTAATTATATCTACTTCTTCTTTGTGGTTGGCGGGATCTAAAGGTACGCTGTATAGTCTGTGTATCATACTATTGAATGCGGCCATTTTTTGTGAGTGCGGGTGGAAAGAATCAGCATGTATAACACCATCAGTTGTGGTGGGTTTTCTGTATATTCTGTATTGAAATTTATTATTATGTTTCATAAAAGTTAAGTCCAGAAAATTTATGGCATTGTCTGATTCTATTTCAAGTGTGAATTGTATGTTTTTGGTAATGTTATTCATGTAATGTAACAACATGTTTGCCTGTCTCGTTGTCCCGTCAAATATTACAAACGTGTCATCCACGTATCTTTTATAAAATGAGATGTTACGTTGCCATTTATTGTGTGGGGATAGCAAATATGTATTTTCAAAGTTATTCAGGAAAATGTCAGCCAGCAAACCAGACAAGGGTGAACCCATTGCAAGACCCTCCTCTTGAATAAAAATTGTATCATTGAATGTGAAATAATTCTGTTGTAATACTACGTCCAATAACAGCAACAATTTATTTTTTGTAGATTTAACTTTCCTGTTCGTATTAAATTATTTCTTAGAATGTCTAAGGTTGTCTTTACTGGGACACTTGTATATAGGTTGACTATGTCAAAGGAGATTAACTTATGCTGACTATTAATGCTGAAGTCTTTAGTTAGTTTTATTAGTTCAATGCTATTTTTTATAGCATGATTATTGTCTATAGTTATGTTACTTTTTATTAATTGGACCAATTTCTTAGATACTTTATAACCTGGGGCTGTTGTGTAATTAACAAGAGGTCTTATCGGTATATTTGGTTTATGGATCTTGGGTAAACCGTTGAACATTGGTGCGTGTGCGATTATGGGTTTTAACTGGCGGCGTGTAGTTTCGTCAAAAAGGTGTGTGCATTTATTAATCGTTTGGTTGATGTATTTTATATACTTCGTTGTGGGATCCGAGTCTATGGCTCTTATGTTGTTGTTATGAATAAATTCGTATACTTTTTGTTGGTACATGTCTATTGGTAGAATAACCATAGTGTTGCCCTTGTCAGATTTAGTGGCTATGGCCTTATGTTCGTTTAGTTTATGTTTAATTTGTATAACAGTTTTCTTTTCACTTATATATTTCTTTATTAAATTGTTAGAAAATGGTTTACAGTTGTTATTATGTGTCCGTATATGTCTGTCTATTTTACTATTGATTGTAACTCTTAACTCGTTTTGTGTCTGTGAATCTGTTATACTTTTTATGGCTGCTTCAGTTGTAATTAATTCTTTAGTTGCGTGGTTCCTATTTAAATCCGGTAAATTGTATTTGAAACCTTTATTAAGTAAATTCATCTTCTGTACGTCGAATTTAATATCAGTTAAATTAGAGACTCGAGTATAAAATCTATGTTTACATCCAGCGAAATTATCGTGGTGTTGTCTTGTATTTAACGTATTCAATTTCTTATCATGTTTGTGTACGATCGGTAAGATGAACTTCGTAACTTGCTGATTAATGTATTGTAATATGTTGGGCAAGAGTATTGGGTGTACCTCTTTTAATAATGTTAAATGTGCTTTATATAACATTGAGTTTAATCTATTCTTTTTAATATATAATTGTTTGATTTCTTCTTTTATCCATGTTATCTCTGCTATATGTTTAACTTTTGTGGCAGCTTTTGTTGTATTATTAATGCGTACTGTGCAGTAACGAGGTATAACGTTCAATCTCAAACAGTTTTTGTTAAACTTGATGTTTAAGTTGGTCTTTGATAATTTGACGGGACAACGAGACAGGCAAACATGTTGTTACATTACATGAATAACATTACCAAAAACATACAATTCACACTTGAAATAGAATCAGACAATGCCATAAATTTTCTGGACTTAACTTTTATGAAACATAATAATAAATTTCAATACAGAATATACAGAAAACCCACCACAACTGATGGTGTTATACATGCTGATTCTTTCCACCCGCACTCACAAAAAATGGCCGCATTCAATAGTATGATACACAGACTATACAGCGTACCTTTAGATCCCGCCAACCACAAAGAAGAAGTAGATATAATTAAACATATTGCAATTACGAACGGTTACCGCAGTTCATTAGTGGAACGCTTGATGCTTAGACACAAACGCAGAACTAACAACCCTCACCGTGTCACGACGAACGCAATATATATGGCGATTGATTATACTAACAACTTTTCAATGCTCATTAGAAACACCTTTAAAAAACATAACATCCACATCGCATTTAGAACAACCAACAATATCCGTAAAATGCTAAATAATGCCACACGTACATCAATTGAAAAAAGAACGGGTGTATACAAAATGATATGTGATGACTCCAACATGCATTACACTGGTCAGACTGGCAGGACCTTTTTCGAAAGATATAAAGAACACTTACCCACGAGCATTTTAAATATAAATAAATCAAACTACGCTAAACATCTCGTTACATTAAATCATAATTATACAAATTTTGAGACAAATTGCAAACCCTTACACATTTGCAGAAAGGGACGATATATGGATGCGGTAGAAGAGTTCGAAATTTACCGAGCCTTCAGAAATAATCCCAATAATATATTAAACGAACAATTGGCATTTAAATCGCATACACTATACGATAAGATTATAGATAACATAGCCATAGAATACATACCCCAACACATCAATAGATAACATGAAAACTCCAATAAACTGTGCAGTACGTCGCTGACCGGAATTGAGTGCGCACTCGCATCCGCTACGTCGCTGTGTTTGTGGACTATATTTTTAAATGTTCTTTTAGTGTAATTTTTAAATGTCTTTTACGCAACTTTTAATGTTTAACGAAGTCTTAACCGACGAATTATTTTAACCTCTGATGATGGATTAACAATCCAAAACGCGTTAGAAGAAAAGAAGAAAAGTTAAGCGATCACATAGACGGATTAAGGTAAAACTTTATAGTTTAATTATAATAATTGTGACGCGGATACCAATACAATGACTTTAAAATAATGGCAATATAGACGTAAATAACTTTGTTTTTTACTTACCTTTACAAGTTACTATAGGGCAGGAATTCGTTTAAGCGAACTCTTGAGCGGAAATTGTTATTTGAAATAATAATACCTGTTTAAAATTGTTACCAATGATATTACCCAATTTATTTATATACGTATAAGTACATCTTACGCCATGGGGCGTTTATCAAACATCAAAATTTTAACCCTCCAAAATAAACAGTAAACATGAAACATTATGAAACATGATTATTAAACATTGAAATCGTATAAATATATAGCATAACCCAGCATTTAGAAAATTTAAGGCACTCTCTCTCTCTCACGCTCTGGTACAATTTATTTATTTATTGAGCTCATTTAAAATGTTTTAAATAAAAATTTTATTGGTCATTTTTACATTGAATGAATTTTGATTTTGCAATAAAAAGAATGTTTGGAACGTTCTCACCAAATTTGACCGCTACTGAGCTGCGGTTGTTCGTACGGTAAAACATCGCACACCGCGAGTTTACCGATTTCGCTACCGGTCACATTCCGAAGTCTTACACCTTACCGAATGGTAAGGTGTCACTGTTAATGAACACTTTTGTAATTAACCACTTTTGTTGGTGTAAAGTTAAAATTTACACCCGGTGAACCCCCTTGCCGGCCGGCTACGTTCACGCTCTAGAAGAAAATGACCAAGATTCTTTGTTTCACATTGCGTAGGTGGGGTAAAAACTACGTCATCAGGCTTTGTTCTTTGTTTACAGCTTCGACTTGTTTACAGAAATATACATTCCTCACCGCTGACGTCATCAGGGCTCGTCGCTTTATCTCGGTATGCGACATACGTTTTTTGCTGTGTTTTGTCGTTCCGCAATGAAAAACGGTCAGAATCCTGTGAATTCACATTTGCGTGTTATAAAATATTTATATAGTCCACTCACCACAGCTTCACAGGGATTATGAAATATTAAAATAATTATTACCAAATTGTTAAAAATAAATGAATACAATAATTATGGTCTTTTGTACCATGTTTTTATTAATTTAATATTGCACCAGAATTGTACCATCACAAAACCCCCTCAATGAAAGATTTTGTGCCGAAGCATAAAAACTTTCATTGACCCATTCATACTTCCTAAAGGGATCAGCCAGGATAGGTCGCCACAACCTCCTTACAATTTATACTAAAAGAAAATGAATAACTCACCCGTGGTCTGATGACGATGACAGAACCTGCATGACCTTACTGGACTTCTCCTTCGAGATCCCAACACCATAAGGCCAATTAGGCGCATAACGCCCCTGCTCTGACGCGCTGGCCAGCTCAGGACCGTCGTCATAACATCAGCAAACACTGAAACAATAAATTAAAATATCAAAATAGTGGCTTGGTATATTACTCTATCCTTAACTGATCTGGTTCCCCTTAGCTATGTACTGGTTTGTGTTAATAAGCACTGGGTTTGCTTGAGCTACTAAAATACAATATAAAAATGTAACATACAAGAATTACATAGATTTGCCATTCTCTTTATGGACTACCCTGAATTATAAAATTGTTTCGATTCCCATCGATAATAATTAACTCTTTCTGTTTTATTATATAATTATAAAAGAAACAAATATTGATATAAAAAAGAATATAATTTAATTATAAATGAAAACATGGAAATCCCCATATAAATTCCCAATATTACTCAAACATGGAGAAAAACAAATTATAGAAAAAACAAAAATAATTAATAAAATCTTATTGCAATTAAAATTATTATTATTATTATTATTAACAGGTAATAATTGGCGCTGTTAACAATATTTACCCCTCTTTCTCCTCCACACACACTATTTCCTATACATCATGTTAAAATTTCATAACATAATACATTGATACATTAATCCACATTAATACAGTAATACATTGAACTGGTTAATTCATATTTGATCTTGATTAAGATTTGCACATTTTATCTATTTAAATTTGCATTTAAATCATTTAAGTTACAATTTCAATTAATTAATTAATTCAATTAGACATCAATTATTTATCATAATTATAAAATTCATTTCAAATTTATTATTAATATTCATGCTATATTATTATTTTATTATTCATTACTCTACTCTGAACTTTCTACCTAACTAACTACCTAACCTTTCATCTTCTAATCATTGTTTAGTCTGGGTGACTCCTGTATTCACTATGCTTTTACTTATTATAATCTTACTCACCTTCTTCTAACTGACAACCAAATTTACCTATCATGACACCAATTTCTCAATTATAAATACCTTTACTAATTTCATTCCGACGATAAATCCTATAGCACCGCGCGTCTTTGTACAGAGATGGGTGTTCCCTAACTGGCTATATACATTCATAATATTTTGCCCTTCCAAAATTCGGCAAACACTCCCTTAAACTACGCTATTACCTGCCACAACGCTATACGTTGGCTACTCCTTATCACCTCACCCCCACTACAAAATATCATCAACAACAAATATATGTTTAACCATTACTTTACTCACCTCTACAAATAATCACTAACTACTGTGTCCCTAAATATCTAATACTCTCTTGGTATTATTTTCTTTAAAAATTCTTAACTATCTAACTCCCATTAACTTCATTTGAATAACTCACCTGTCTCTGTTTTAATACACCTAGGCTCTATTCCTGTTTAAACATTCTACCTTACTGCAATCATTGACCATTGTCTTATAAAATTCACCTCTCACCTACTCATAACAATACCTCTCAAAATTCAAATATATATTCTTACTTAATCATTTATTTAATTATTCATTAGGAATTACCTTCATTACATATTAAGTAATAATATAACTTCATTAGAAACTTTCTATTACAATTAATAATTTACAACTTCAGTTAGTACAACTTCCTTTTGTACCATTTTAATTCAGTAATAAAGAATAATTACTCTTTAATTATTATTCAATTATTAAAAAAATTTTTACTTGTTTAGTTACACAAAACATGTTAATTGTTAATTATTAACACAATTATTAAAACATACATGGTGTACACAAAATATACCTGTAATACACAACATCAAAATGCATAAATACATTGAAAAACATATAAAACAATGAAAAATATACAATCCAACTTCATTATTGTGTCATTAATCGAAATCAGTCCATATGCAGTCCAATTCAATACCACTGTTCACATATATTAAATGTTCATTACACAATTGAAACAGTCTATCCTCCATCGTTGAATAACATTCTTATCTTAGGTCTATTTAATTTATTGTCTAATAAATAAATTTTATTATTATAAACATTATATTCATAATAATTATCAACTATTTCATATTTATTCACAATTTCAATTTCATATATCAAGTCACGATCGAGTCTGGTTCTGTCTACATCAGTAAGATCATATGTTATAATCTTGTTATTCATCTTGTAATTATCATCATAATTTTCTACCACAGGTAAGTACTTGATACCATTATTCTCATTATTTATTATTATTTCAATTTCATTATTACTACAAGGTATGTATTCATTATTTTCCTCCACCGTATCTAATCCTAACCTTTCTACCAATTCTCTGTACTTTCTATCTACTTTAAAAATTTCGATTACTTTCTTTCTCTCACAATACCTCTCTACACTTTCTCTCTTTATATATTTCTCACCATAACACCAAGTTACACTCTCTCTCTCTCTCCAAATATGCAGGGGTCCCTAACTCAAAATTACTGCACCACTTATGAGGTACACAAAAACACCAAGAAACTTTATTTGTAGACCTTTCGTCTCCCAAATATAAATTTAAGGAACTCTTGTCCTTATTAAAAATACGTGAAGACTTTTCTTCACCCCCTAACACAACATCAAAAGAAAATTCTAACCCCTGCACCCCTTTTACAAAAATACTTTCTCCAAACTCTCTCTCTGACTCAATACACTCATTATCACTCATAATACTTTCATTATCATTTTCTAACATCATATTCTTACTACCTGTAAACTCGTTATTCAGGTTATCACTGTTACTTACTTTATTAAGCGGTACTTCGTTTTTCGTACTACTCACCTTCTGATTTTCTATTTGAATTAAACTCTCATCCAACCTTTTAATCACTTTATCACACTGCTTATTAAGATTATCATTACGAATTTTAATCTCGTTTTTTAGTTCGTTAAACTTCTCATTGAAATCACTTTTAATCTGAATATTTTGTGTTTTAATTTCATTTTTTATTTCAGTAATTTCACTTTTTTGAACATCGAATTTAAAATTCATGTCATTAAAATTGCTACACATCATATTATATAACCGTGTTAACATCTCGTCTGTTTTGTTTTCATGAAGTGAGATGGAGGTTACTGTTTCTGTCCCTACATTTTCAGTCGTACTCGCCTCGCCAACCTGACTAATTGGGGTTAATTGAACATCCATCTCACTCGTCATATCTACATCAGTGGTACTGATTTCGGTAAATATTTACCTGTGCTACACCATACGGCCTATTAACTGAGAGTTAGTGGGATCACCACTACATTTTGCCTTAACGTAATTCAATTGCCTACAACGCAAAGCATTACATTTCAGACTCGTGGGTGGCCGACTCATCAGTTTCCTACAGTATCCACCGCTGAGAGTGATTTTGGGTAGCCGGCTCACCGCACATGCTTTAGTCTACGGCGCCTTCGGCGCCTCCGAGGTTACTAATAATAAACTCGCGGTGGGCTCAACGCAAAGCTTTAAACCGCCGTTTGGGCTCAACGCAATTTTGAACATGTAAGAATCATGTAAATTTTGTTTTGGAAACGCATCAACATGATTTCCAGTCAAATTCGGCTCACCGTCTACACAGCCAATATGGCGATCATTCACTTTTGCATGCATCCTTATGGGAGTATTTATTTATTTTTTTTCTTCGTAAATAGCTTCGACCCCCGTTTAAAATTAATTTTCGCGTGTTTATATAACATAGAAGAATAAAAAAAAAAATATTTCACTTCAAGATTGTATGGTGGAGCACAGGTAAATATTAACCCTGATTTCTAATGTAATATTATCATTAGTACTCATTTTTGCTATTTTATTATAGACGCATGCATACAATCTTATAACATAACCTCGTAAAAGTTGGGTTATGTTTACGTATTTAAAATTGGGTTTATTACCTCAGATAAACTTTTCCGCTCTCTTTGTAGGCTTATATTATATACAATTTATATAATTGTCCAGCTGTAAGGGCGCCATTTGTTATATTACGTTTATTACTGATAATAAAATATACGATATATAACGTCTCTACTTAGGCAATACTTTCAAAGCTCGGGCGCCATCTTGATTAGCAATATAGACGTAAATAACTTTGTTTTTTACTTACCTTTACAAGTTACTATAGGGCAGGAATTCGTTTAAGCGAACTCTTGAGCGGAAATTGTTATTTGAAATAATAATACCTGTTTAAAATTGTTACCAATGATATTACCCAATTTATTTATATACGTATAAGTACATCTTACGCCATGGGGCGTTTATCAAACATCAAAATTTTAACCCTCCAAAATAAACAGTAAACATGAAACATTATGAAACATGATTATTAAACATTGAAATCGTATAAATATATAGCACAACCCAGCATTTAGAAAATTTAAGGCACTCTCTCTCTCTCTCACGCTCTGGTACAATTTATTTATTTATTGAGCTCATTTAAAATGTTTTAAATAAAAATTTTATTGGTCATTTTTACATTGAATGAATTTTGATTTTGCAATAAAAAGATTGTTTGGAACGTTCTCACCAAATTTGACCGCTACTGAGCTGCGGTTGTTCGTACGGTAAAACATCGCACACCGCGAGTTTACCGATTTCGCTACCGGTCACATTCCGAAGTCTTACACCTTACCGAATGGTAAGGTGTCACTGTTAATGAACACTTTTGTAATTAACCACTTTTGTTGGCGTAAAGTTAAAATTTACACCCGGTGAACCCCCTTGCCGGCCGGCTACGTTCACGCTCTAGAAGAAAATGACCAAGATTCTTTGTTTCACATTGCGTAGGTGGGGTAAAAACTACGTCATCAGGCTTTGTTCTTTGTTTACAGCTTCGACTTGTTTACGGAAATATACATTCCTCACCGCTGACGTCATCAGGGCTCGTCGCTTTATCTCGGTATGCGACATACGTTTTTTGCTGTGTTTTGTCGTTCCGCAATGAAAATATCGGTATGGAGAACCATACATGACTTCCATATTCTAAGATTTATATTTAAAATCATTTTCGAAATGTAATATTACCATAGAAACTACTTCTTTCTACTTACTGCTTCAGCCTTAACCACAGTACTGTGGTCACTAACATATACCACCTCACGTTATCGCACTCGATTTTCACTGATGATGGAAGTCAATGGCATTGCCGAAACGTCTGGTTTTGTAGAAAACATTGGACTACGGCCAAATATCCCGGGAAGGAATTTTAACAAAAACTACTTCTTTGTTGCCGATAACGTTGTACACATATATATAAAATATATGCATAAAATTAATGGCTTGTATAAGTTAATGATTGATCTCCATTAAGTAGTGCTCAAGTTTCCAAAGTTTTAATATTATGATGACCGTAATTAAAACATCAGAGCAGGTTTAGTGTGAATGAGGGTACACTGTGGACAAAAATTTTCAACATTTCCTATTGAGCGTTGCTTAGAGTAAAGCTGCGAATCTACAGTGTATGTTTCACAGAACAAACACGCGAAAAAGAAGGAGCGCTCCGAAGTCACTCATGGACCCTCAGCATCTTGCAGAGGGTTCATTCCCTAAAGACGAAAAGTCTGTCTATGAATCGTTCCTCTGTAAACACGTGCAGTTACATTGCCCAGCGATCCACAGGAAGCAAATTGATGTCCATTTTTTCGGCTTGCACGCGTTATGTTGGTATGGGTTTCGGCACTTTCCATTTAAAAAGCGTGCAAATGTAAGAAAATAAACATGAGTGAGGCCATAAATAAAGTGAATTGTGTGTGTGTGTGTCTTACCTGCCTTTTTATTGCTGTAGGCATAATAATAAAATGGAAACGTAAATATTACATAACTGAGATATGCTTACCTGCCACGAACGATATATTATTTTATACATGGAGGAGTTCAGTGACATACACACGTACAGAAGTCATCTTCAAAAATACTAGAAGTCGTCCACGCTTTTATGTTGGCAGTGTAACTTACAGGAAGTTTTTTGATGTTTTTAAAACATCTAGGATGCAAACATTTCCCGATAACTAAAAGTTTCCTTTTTTCGGTTCCCGTCATGTTCGCACAAACAAAAACTGTAAATTCTTGGATTTCGTTGTCCATGACGTGTCCGTTACTTAACTAAATATCACTATAATATTGACGACTCGGAACACAATGTTTTTTATAAGTAAAAACGTAAAGTTTTACCTTACAGCCTAAACCGGCTTTCACCTATAGAAGGCTTCATCAGAGGCTGTCGTTAGTAGCGCTGCTCGTCTTGTTGTTGGCGACGAGAAAGTGTTTCGAAAGATTGAAGCTGTGTGTGTGTGGTGAGATGTGTTCGAATAATGCGTGCGATTTGAATTGTGTCTGTTCGTTTAGGATGTCGTTTTTATTTGTTTTTGTGTGTTTGTATATTTCTAATTGTTCTAGAGTGTCTAGTTTTCGGCCTTTTGTGTGTACGTGTAGTATGTTCATGTTATTGTCGATGTTTTTATATGTGTGGTTTGCTTCAATGAGGTGGTTTGCGAAGGTAGATTCTGTAGTGGTGTGGAGTGCTTTTGTGTGTTCAATGTATCTCTGTTTGAAGCTACGTCCTGTCTGGCCTATGTAGAATTTACTGCAATTTGAACAATTTAGTTTATATACACCGGGTAGATCGAATTTGTTTTGTGCTTTGGGCATGCGTTTTGATAGTGTGTGTTCTGTTTTGTTAGTAGTTTTGTAAGCGATTCTGTATCCTGCTTTTTTGAATTTGTGGGCAATTTTTTCTGTTTGTTTGTTGATGTATGTTAGTGTTATGAATTTGTTGTTTTCTGTCTTTGTCTGTTGTTTGTTTTGTGTTTTGTGTAGGAGTTTACTGACTATTGTTCTGTCATAACCGTTAGATACTGCTAGATATTTTATCGTGTTTAGTTCGTCTTTGTAGTCTATTTCATCTAAGGGGATGTTGTTAAGTCTATGTATCATGGTTCTAAAAGCAGCTAGTTTGTGTTGTATTGGGTGATTGGAGGTGTTGTGTATTAGTATGTCAGTTGTAGTTGGTTTTCTGTATATACTGAATTTGTGCCTGTGTTCTAGTTTTGTGATGGAGAGGTCTAAGAAGTTTATGGTGTTGTTGTGTTCGTATTCGGCAGTGAAGGTTATGTTTTTATGTATTTTGTTTATGTACGTTAGTAACTGTTCACATTGTCTTTTGTTTCCCCTGTATAGTATTAGAATGTCATCAACGTATCTGTGCCAATATAGTATTTTATGTGAGTGTCTGTCATTGTTTGTGAGTATTTTTGTTTTTTCTAAGTGTTGGAGGAAGACTTCTGCTAGAATGCTGGATATGGGGGAGCCCATGGGTAGGCCGTCGTTCTGTGTGTAGTATTTATTGTTATAAGTAAAGTAGTTTTGTTTTGTGATAATGTTCAGAGTTTCTGTTATTTCATTGATAAGTTCGTCTGGTGTGTTGTTCTGTTTGAGTTTGTTTTGTAGGATGGTGATTGTTTCAGAGATGGGGATGTTTGTGTACAGGTTTTTAATGTCAAAGGAGGCTAATGTGGCGTTATGGGGGATGTGTATGTCTTTTATTTTTGTTACTAGGTCAGTGTTGTTTTTTACTGCAATGTTGTTGTCTATTTGTGTGTGTTGTCTAATAATTTTGTCTAGATATTTTGCCAGTTTGTGTGCAGGGGCATTACGGTAGTTGATAATGGGGCGGATCGGAATGTCTTCTTTATGGATTTTGGGAAGCGCTTGGAGTGTAGGTGCTGATGGTCGGATTTGTTTCATGTAGGGCTTTTGTTTATGTGTCATAATGTGTTTGGCTTTGTTGACTATTTGTTTTACTGAGTTTTGGTATCTGTCGGTGGGGTCGTGTTTTAGTTCTGTGATGTTGTTCTGTTCTATGAAGTCTTGTACTTTTTTGTGTAAGTTGTCTGTGGGGATAATTACAGTCGTGTTGCCTTTGTCAGCTTTTACAAATGTGATGTTGTGTTTGTGTGCCTTTTCCCTCAGTTTGATGGCTGTGTGTATTTCTGAGTTGTGGTTGTTGTTGTCTGGTGTCTTATGTACTCCTATTGTGTTGTTTATATTATGTCTTAATGTGTCTTGATGCTCTGGTGCTGTGTTTTGTATATTTGTTTCTGTGTCAATTATGAGCTTTGTTAGTGTTTGGTTGTTATGTTTGTAATGTATGTTATGTTTTAGGCCTTTATCAAGGAGTGTTTGTTCGTTTTTTGTGAGTGTGACGTTCGTGAGGTTTACTGTACGTGGGTAGAATTTGTGCGAGGGAATTATATCTGTTTTGATTGGTGTCAGGTTTTTTATTTTTCTGTCGTGTTTTGTCTGTATGATATGTATTTGTTTTTTTTTGTCCATTCATTTGTGTGATGTATTAGTTCAGTCATGTAATTGTGTCCGTACGTGTTGGCGATATGTAGGTGTAGTGTTAATGCTTTGCGGTTAAGAGCATCTTTTTTCTTATATAGTTGTTTAATTGATTCTTTTATGTATGTTCTTTGTGCGATGTTTTGTGTTATTCGGGCGGCCTCGTTGTTATGTTTAATTTTGATTTGGGCATATTTAGGTGTTAGTGAATTGTTTATGCATGTTTTGTTGAAATTTATGTGAGCTACAATCATGTGAGCTAAATTTCAACAAAACATGCATAAACAATTCACTAACACCTAAATATGCCCAAATCAAAATTAAACATAACAACGAGGCCGCCCGAATAACACAAAACATCGCACAAAGAACATACATAAAAGAATCAATTAAACAACTATATAAGAAAAAAGATGCTCTTAACCGCAAAGCATTAACACTACACCTACATATCGCCAACACGTACGGACACAATTACATGACTGAACTAATACATCACACAAATGAATGGACAAAAAAAAACAAATACATATCATACAGACAAAACACGACAGAAAAATAAAAAACCTGACACCAATCAAAACAGATATAATTCCCTCGCACAAATTCTACCCACGTACAGTAAACCTCACGAACGTCACACTCACAAAAAACGAACAAACACTCCTTGATAAAGGCCTAAAACATAACATACATTACAAACATAACAACCAAACACTAACAAAGCTCATAATTGACACAGAAACAAATATACAAAACACAGCACCAGAGCATCAAGACACATTAAGACATAATATAAACAACACAATAGGAGTACATAAGACACCAGACAACAACAACCACAACTCAGAAATACACACAGCCATCAAACTGAGGGAAAAGGCACACAAACACAACATCACATTTGTAAAAGCTGACAAAGGCAACACGACTGTAATTATCCCCACAGACAACTTACACAAAAAAGTACAAGACTTCATAGAACAGAACAACATCACAGAACTAAAACACGACCCCACCGACAGATACCAAAACTCAGTAAAACAAATAGTCAACAAAGCCAAACACATTATGACACATAAACAAAAGCCCTACATGAAACAAATCCGACCATCAGCACCTACACTCCAAGCGCTTCCCAAAATCCATAAAGAAGACATTCCGATCCGCCCCATTATCAACTACCGTAATGCCCCTGCACACAAACTGGCAAAATATCTAGACAAAATTATTAGACAACACACACAAATAGACAACAACATTGCAGTAAAAAACAACACTGACCTAGTAACAAAAATAAAAGACATACACATCCCCCATAACGCCACATTAGCCTCCTTTGACATTAAAAACCTGTACACAAACATCCCCATCTCTGAAACAATCACCATCCTACAAAACAAACTCAAACAGAACAACACACCAGACGAACTTATCAATGAAATAACAGAAACTCTGAACATTATCACAAAACAAAACTACTTTACTTATAACAATAAATACTACACACAGAACGACGGCCTACCCATGGGCTCCCCCATATCCAGCATTCTAGCAGAAGTCTTCCTCCAACACTTAGAAAAAACAAAAATACTCACAAACAATGACAGACACTCACATAAAATACTATATTGGCACAGATACGTTGATGACATTCTAATACTATACAGGGGAAACAAAAGACAATGTGAACAGTTACTAACGTACATAAACAAAATATTTAAAAACATAACCTTCACTGCCGAATACGAACACAACAACACCATAAACTTCTTAGACCTCTCCATCACAAAACTAGAACACAGGCACAAATTCAGTATATACAGAAAACCAACTACAACTGACATACTAATACACAACACCTCCAATCACCCAATACAACACAAACTAGCTGCTTTTAGAACCATGATACATAGACTTAACAACATCCCCTTAGATGAAATAGACTACAAAGACGAACTAAACACGATAAAATATCTAGCAGTATCTAACGGTTATGACAGAACAATAGTCAGTAAACTCCTACACAAAACACAAAACAAACAACAGACAAAGACAGAAAACAACAAATTCATAACACTAACATACATCAACAAACAAACAGAAAAAATTGCCCACAAATTCAAAAAAGCAGGATACAGAATCGCTTACAAAACTACTAACAAAACAGAACACACACTATCAAAACGCATGCCCAAAGCACAAAACAAATTCGATCTACCCGGTGTATATAAACTAAATTGTTCAAATTGCAGTAAATTCTACATAGGCCAGACAGGACGTAGCTTCAAACAGAGATACATTGAACACACAAAAGCACTCCACACCACTACAGAATCTACCTTCGCAAACCACCTCATTGAAGCAAACCACACATATAAAAACATCGACAATAACATGAACATACTACACGTACACACAAAAGGCCGAAAACTAGACACTCTAGAACAATTAGAAATATACAAACACACAAAAACAAATAAAAACGACATCCTAAACGAACAGACACAATTCAAATCGCACGCATTATTCGAACACATCTCACCACACACACACAGCTTCAATCTTTCGAAACACTTTCTCGTCGCCAACAACAAGACGAGCAGCGCTACTAACGACAGCCTCTGATGAAGCCTTCTATAGGTGAAAGCCGGTTTAGGCTGTAAGGTAAAACTTTACGTTTTTACTTATAAAAAACATTGTGTTCCGAGTCGTCAATATTATAGTGATATTTAAAAACTGTAACTCTTTGTTTAGAGAGCTTCCCACCAACGCACTTTTCATTTGTAAATTTGAAAGTCTTATCTGGAGTTAATTTATAAAAAATTCCGGCTTCATGTCCATTAAAGATGTCTTCATCTTTATATGATCGTCTAATTTCTGGCCAAGTGTTATGCACCCAATCGCCTGTAACGTTCAGATCTACGCATTTTGCCTCACCACAAATTTTTGCAAAGGAAATCGAGTGTCGGGCCTTAAATCGATCTAGCCATCCGTTGGAGCACGCAAAATGGCTGGCGCCGGCAGCCCTGTTACAGTGCTTATCGCTTGCATACAATGTATGTCTGTAGCCATGGGCTAGCGCGCGCGCGCGCGCGCACATATATACGTTTATATGAAATTTAGAGTAAAATATCTGAGAAATATTTGACGCTATAACAGAGTAGTACAATATTTAGTGACGTTAAAACCGGAAATTTTTATAATGTTAAAGATATCAGTTTGACCGGACTTATGACAAAATAACGCTACACCAGAGTTGACGTAACAGCCGAGGCCGTAATAACCAAGTTCCACTGTATATATAAAGATATTAACTCAAACATAATTTACATTAAAATGAAAAAATTATAATTTTATTGCCTGGCAACAAAATTATTTTATTACTTCCATATTCCTTAAGGAATGGAAGCATGGTGATGGCAAAAAAAATCGTGTTCGAGATTATTGCAGATTCTGATTCTACTACACTCAAAACATGAAAAATATCGGTATGGAGAACCATACATGACTTCCATATTCTAAGATTTATATTTAAAATCATTTTCAGCCAAACTGCCAGGGAAGGAATTTTAACAAAAAAATACTTCTTTGTTGCCAAAAATTATCCCCTCCCCCTTCAACTATAATTTTGATTTATAGAAAATTACCCCCAGCCCGTTCAACTAGCCTCTTCATTTATAGACATTTCATCTACGTTTCTACAGTGGATTATTAAGATCTTATCAGGATACTTTATCAAAATTAAGTACTTTACTCATGTTACAACAAAAAATGTTTCTGGTAAACTGCCCTTTCCCCGTAACCGATCTTCACCAAAATCAACAGACATTGAGTTCTCTATAGCTCAGGCACATATGTAAAAAATTATTTGATTCTGTTTGAATTTACGGCAGTTATGGTTCGTCATATAAAAAATTACCCATGTTAAAACATAAAACATGAGATTTATAAAACATATCTAAGATTTATATTTAAAATCATTTTTGAAATAAAATATTTTCATACAACCTACTAACGCTGGGGAAATCTGAGGAGCCAATCAGAGTTGGGCCTACCTGTCACTCTGCTGAATTTGGTGGAAAGCCCTGTCACTGTCGTCAAAGTATCAGCCTTGACAGGGTCCTCTTTATCTGCAAAATGGGAGACGCTTGAGATGGAGTGAGTGACATGGTCCCCACCTCAATGAAGAACCCATTGTTTTATAAAAATATATTTAAATTTTGAAAACTGAAAATTCTTTTCTTGTTGTAAATATTTATATTTTATAATCAAAATGACTTTATTTTTGTTACCTGGCAACAAAATTATTTTATTTTCAACAATTACCATTGTTTCAAAAAGTTTAAATAAATTTTCAAGTACCTTACTTTTGTTAAAACGTAAAAGGTTGCAGGTAAACTACCCCTTCCCCTTAACCGATCTTCACCAAAATCTAAAGGCCTTGAGTCCTCTACAATTCACTGACGTATGCAAAAAATTATTTGATTCTGTTTGAATTTGCGGCTGTTATCGTTTGCCATAGAAAATACGCTTGATAAAAAAACGTTGCAGGTAAACTACCCCTTCCCCTTAACCGATCTTCACCAAAAACAATAGGTCTTGAGAACTGTACAATTCAAGGCTGTATGCGAAACATTATTTTATTCTGTTTGAATTTGCGGCTGTTATCGTTTGCCAAAAAAAAAATTTCCCTTGATAAAAAAAAACCGTTGCAGGTAAACTACCCCTTTCCCTTAACCGATCTTCACCAAAAACAATAGGTCGTGAGTACTCTACAAATCAGGACTGTATGCAAAAAATTATTTGATTCTGTTTGAATTTGCGGCAGTTATCGTTTGCCATAGAAAAAAAATCTAGAGACACACACACACACTTTTCGGAAAACGACTTTTTTTCATGTTTTGAGTGTAGTAGAATCAGAATCTGCAATAATCTCGAACACGATTTTTTTTCCCATCACCATACTTCCATTCCTTAAGGAATATGAAGTAAAAGTCGTTTTCCGAAAACGGAATATATGTGTGTCTATAGATTTTTTTTCTATGGCAAACGATAACTGCCGCAAATTCAAACAGAATCAAATAATTTTTTGCATACAGCCCTGATTTGTAGAGTACTCACGACCTATTGTTTTTGGTGAAGATCGGTTGAGGGAAAGGGGTAGTTTACCTGCAACGGTTTTTTTTTATCAAGGGAAATTTTTTTTTTGGCAAACGATAACAGCCGCAAATTCAAAGAGAATCAAAAGATTATTTGCATACAGCCCTAAATTGTAGAGTTCTCAAGACCTATTGTTTTTGGTGAAGATCGGTTAAGGGAAAGGGGTAGTTTACCTGCAACGTTTTTTTATCAAGCGTATTTTCTATGGCAAACGATAACAGCCGCAAATTCAAACATAATCAAATAATTTTTTGCATACGTCAGTGAATTGTAGAGGACTCTAGGAATTTTGATTTTGGTGAAGATCGGTTAAGGGGAAGGGGTAGTTTACCTGCAACCTTTTACGTTTTAACAAGAGTAAAGTACTTGAAAATTCATTTAAACTTTTTCAAACAATGGTAATTGTTAAAAATAAAATAATTTTGTTGCCAGGCAATAAAATTATAGTTTTTTCATTTATGTATTTTTTCTCAGTTATGTACTGTTTACGTTTCCATTTTATTATTATGACTACCGCAATGAAAAGGCAGGGAAGACACACACACACACACACACACACACACACACACACACACACACACACACACACACACACACACACACACACACACACACACACACACACACACACACACACACACAGTTCGCGTTATTTTTGGCCTCATTCATGTTTATTTTCTTACATTTGCACGGTTTTTAAATGGGAAGTGCCGAACCCATACCAACATAACGCATGCAAGCCGATAAAGTGTCCAGCGTGGATAGCGATTTCCTTCCTGTGGATCGCTGGGCAGTGTAACTGCACGTGTTTACAGAGGAACGATTCATAGACAGACTTTTCGTCTTTAGGGAATATTTAGGTAATATTTCATTTCGAAAATGATTTTAAATATAAATCTTAGAATATGGAAGTCATGTATGCTTCTCCATACCGATTTTTTTTAACAATTACCATTGTTTCAAAGAGTTTAAATAAATTTTCAAGTACTTTACTCTTGTTAAAACGTAAAAGGTTGCAGGTAAACTACCCCTTCCCCTTAACCGATCTTCACCAAAATCGAAAGTCCTTGAGACCTCTACAATTCACTGCCGTATGCAAAAAATTATTTGATTCTGTTTGAATTTGCGGCTGTTATCGTTTGCCATAGAAAATACGCTTGACAAAAAAACGTTGCAGGTAAACTATCCCTTCCCCTCAACCGATCTTCACCAAAAACAATAGGTCTTGAGTACTCTACAAATCAGGGCTGTATGCAGAAAATTATTTGATTCTGTTTGAATTTGCGGCTGTTATCGTTTGCCATAGAAAATACCCTTGTTAAAAAAACGTTGTAGGTAAACTACCCCTTTCCCTTAACCGATCTTCACCAAAAACAATAGGTCTTGAGAACTCTACAATTTAGGGCTGTATGCAAATAATCTTTTGATTCTCTTTGAATTTGCGGCTGTTATCGTTTGCCATAGGAAATACCCTTGTTAAAACATAAACGTTACAGGTAAACTACACCTTTCCCTTAACCGATCTTCACCAAAAACAATAGGTCTTGAGAACTCTACAATTCAGGGCTGTATGCGAAACATTATTAGATTCTGTTTGAATTTGCGGCTGTTATCGTTTGCCATAAAAAAAAATCTACACAGACACACACACAGACAGACAGACACACACACAGACACTTTTCGGAAAACGACTTTTTTTCATGTTTTCAGTGTAGTAGAATCAGAATCTGCAATAATCTCGAACACGATTTTTTTTGCCATCACCATACTTCCATTCTTTAAGGAATATGGAAGTAAAACGGTCAGAATCCTGTCAATTCACATTTGCGCGTTATAAAATATTTATATAGTCAACTCGCCACAGCTTCACAGGGATTATGAAATATTTAAATAATTATTACCAAATTGTTAAAAATAAATGAATACAATAATTATGGTCTTTTGTACCATGTTTTTATTAATTTAATATTGCACCAGAATTGTACCATCACAAGCTATAAGTGATTTAGGGTTAAGTGTTATTAATAATTACTCTCATTGTATTTGTTAACTAACTCACTTGATTTATTTATTTTTTATGTCATAATCCTTTTATGGTTCAATAAACATACTTCCTCCTTCCCTACATTTTTGATGAACAAATAAATACTGGTATATCAATCCCCTCTGACAAAATTATAACCACATTGATACATAAAAACCATTTACATCTTCTACCTCTTATAATTAACACTTAAATCATTTATTAACTAATCAATAAAAACAACCCAGTATTTGCGCACACACACATGCATTCATTTAGAGCTCTTTGAAAATTAAAAGTTTTAATTTTAATTGATATTGAATGGATAGTTACATCTATAGACACTGTTACGGCTCAACGGTGTTCCTGCTGACCACGTGCTGTCTCCACATTGTTTTCACTAATTGTCCCAAAGATATTTCACTGTTTTAATTTTGGAAAAGTTCTTTACTCACTGCCTCAAAATGTTATAATTTTCACTGTTTTCTCGAGTTCACATTTTTATACATTTGAATAAACTTCTCGGCTCGTGAGCCGTTGTGTTGTATCCAGCCACGAGCCACAGCTGTTGACGATACTTACTATTTTCTTTACATTTTTATATGCGAACGAGATGAAACTGGTAGCTGGCGGACGCACACCACTGCTTGCGTCCGTTACGTTGAGATGTTTTTTGCCGACTGCCTTTGTTCGCCGCACAACGGTGAGAAAGAATGTATTCATACGTGCCCAAACCATGAGAACGTTGGCCGAGGAAGTGCGCGCATGAAGGTGAATACGCGCCCTCGCTAAAAATTTTACATTCCTGTACCACACAGCGACAGTCTCCACGCTACAGTCAATTCACCGTATACTCTTGGTCACAATTCCCAATGCGCACCTTGCACTGACTGTTACCGAATAGTAACTTTCAAATAGATTGGTTAACTGGTTAAAATGATCAAAACCTGTCTCAGCCCTTTTGCCCCGTTACAGTGGAGTGTAGTGTTTTTAAAAACCTGTACACAAACATCCCCATCTCCGAAACAATCACCATCCTACAAAACAAACTCAAACAGAACAACACACCAGACGAACTTATCAACGAAATAACAGAAACTCTGAACATTAGCACAAAACAAAACTACTTCACATATAACAATAAATTTTACACACAGAATGATGGTCTACCCATGGGCTCACCCATATCCAGCATTCTAGCAGAAGTCTTCCTCCAACTTGTAGAAAAAACAAAAATCCTCACAAACAATTGTAGACACTCACATAAAATACTATATTGGCACAGATACGTTGATGACATTCTAATACTATACAGGGGAAACAAAAGA
The DNA here is from genome assembly GCA_034769895.1 of Magicicada septendecula. Lineage (NCBI taxonomy): Eukaryota > Metazoa > Arthropoda > Insecta > Hemiptera > Cicadidae > Magicicada > Magicicada septendecula. Next base: position 1,257,266,798 of record CM068367.1, read on the forward strand.
CAATGTGAACAGTTACTAACGCACATAAACAAAATACACAAAAACATAACCTTTACTGCCGAATACGAACACAACAATAGCGTAAACTTCTTAGACCTCTCCATCTCAAAATTTGAACAGAGGCACATATTCAGTATACGAGGTGCTATCGGAAAGTTCCCGGACTGTACTTGGCACGGCTGTTGGACGTGACTGTACAACCTGGCGTCCCAGTGTCCGATTCCGTAATACGTAATGAGTCAGTCTGTCGAGTTTCGTTGCACTGTGAGGTTGTGTTCGGTCTACACGTTGTGTTTTGTAATCGTGTGTTAACGTTCATTTGCTAATTTTATGATGGCTGATAAATTCGAGCAACGCGCGTGCATTAAGTTTTGTTTTAAACTTGGTAAATCGCCTACTGAAACTTTTGCAATGATTCGAGAAGCTTTTGAAGAACATTCCCTACACAGAACACAGGTTTTTGAGTGGTACGCTCGTTTCAAGGCTGGCAGAATGTCACTTGAAGATGATCACCGTTCAGGACGACCTTCCACGAGCAAAACGGATGAAAATGTTGAAAAAATTCGACAACTCATTCATGAAGACTGTCGTCAAACAATCCATGAGTTGTGTACAAGTGCCAGAATAAGCTATGGAAGCTGTCAAGAAATTCTAACTGAAAATTTAGGCATGCGTCGTGTTGCTGCGAAATTCATCCCTCGGCTTTTGTCTGTGGATCAGAAACAGCGCCGTGTTGATGTGTGCAGTGAACTCAGAGAAACGTCTGAAAATGACCCTACCTTCATCTCCAGGGTCATAACCGGTGATGAAAGCTGGTTTTATGGTTATGATCCAGAAACAAAACAGCAGTCACAGTGGAAAAGTCCACAATCACCGAGACCAAAAAAAGCACGGCAGGTCAGAAGTGCAACAAAAACCATGCTCATTGTGTTTTTCGACATCAAAGGCATTGTCCATCGCGAGTTCGTGCCAGCTGGTGTTACAGTGAACTCAGATTTTTATTGTGATGTTTTGAGGCGGCTGAGACAAAATGTGCGACGAAAAAGGCCCAAATTGTGGGAAGACCAAAACTGGCTGTTGCATCACGACAATGCACCTGCTCATGCTTCACTGAAAACAACAGAGTTTTTGACCAAAAACAATATGGCCACCGTCCCACACCCTCCATATTCACCAGATTTAGCCCCCTGTGATTTTTCTCTGTTCCCGAAAATAAAAATTCACATGAAAGGTCAACGTTTTGACACTGTAGAAGACATTAAGAAAAAAACGCAGGAGGTGCTTGACAGCCTTCAGCAAAAGACTTTTTTTGACACTTTCCAAGCATGGAAACAACGCTGGATTCGTTGTATCAATTCGCAGGGAGACCACTTTGAAGGAGATGGGAGCCATTAATGGCCTAGGTAAGCAAAAAGAATTTATTAGACCTAGTCCGGGAACTTTCTGATAGCACCTCGTATACAGAAAACCGACTACAACTGACACTAATACACAACTTCTCCAATCACCCAATACAACACAAACTAGCTGCCTTCTGAACTATGATACATAGACTTAACAACATTCCACTCGATTAAAAAGACTACAAAGACGAACAAAACACGATAAAATATCTAGCAGAATCCAACGGATACGACAGAACAATAGTAAATAAACTCCTACACAAAACAAACAACAGACAAAGATAGAAAACAACAAATTCATAACACTAACATACATCAACAACCAAACTGAAAAAATAGCCCACAAATTCAAAAAAGCAGGATACAGAATCGCATACAAAACTGTTAACAAAACAGAATACACTCTATCAAAACACACACACAAAGCACAAAACAAATTCGATCTACCTGGTGTTTACAAACAAATTCTATATAGGCCAGACAGGACGTAGCTTCAAACAAAGATCCATTGAACACACGAAGGCACTAAACGCCACTACAGAATCCACCTTTGCAAACCACACATACAAAGCTTCAACAAGAACATGGACATTCTACACGTACACAAAAGGCCAAAAACTAGACAGTCTAGAACAATTGGAAATATACAAACACATAAAAACGACATCCTAAACGAACCGACACAATTCAAATCACACGCATTGTTCAAACATATCATACCCCACACACACAATATTGATCTTTCAAAAGTCGATACCATCACCAACACCAAGATGGATAGTGCTCCCAACGGCAGCCTCTGAAGAAGCTTTTTAAAAGCGAAAACCGGTTCAGGCTATAAGGTAAAACTTTTACGTTTTTACTTGTAAAAAACTTTGTGTTCCGAGTCGGTAGTGAATTAATTATATTTAGTTAAGTAACGGACACATCATGGACAACGAAATCCAACAAGTAATTCTGTAACTGCAGCACCCTTACCATTATCATTTAATGACGTAGATTTAATTTTAGTATTTAAATCTTTGCACTTTGAATACACATCAATTAGCACATAAAAAATCACTAGCAAACCAAACTATCCATAAAACTACAAACACAAAGACTACAAGATAAGCAACAGCTAACTAGCAAGTACCATATACACTAAGAAGTACTAAGTACCATATACATTGAAAGTAAGAAGGGAAACATTCCAGGAATCTTTTCCTTCTTACACTTAGACAAATTTTCCAACTTGTTGATAACTATGTTAAAAATTAAGGAATGTTTCCCTTCTATACACCAACTGATGTACTTTTAATTTTTAAACAAAATTGCTCTTAGTTAAATTTGAAAAAAATGGAATCTTTCCTTTCTTCCTGTTATTCATAACTCATTCAATTACAGTTATGAATAAAATATCCTCTGGAGTTCAATTATTTTATTCCACTGTTTACAATGAACTTGGTAATATCATAACAGTATAGTGTAATAGCATACAGTTCTGGGATATATTAACTGAAAAGTCACATATATATAGGATCAAGCGCAACCAAAATGTACCATAGAGATGAGCAATGAATGGATATATAACACATCCAACATACTGAACACAGAATCCTGTAACTATTTTTGAATTGGCAACTGAAGATAGATGGAAAAGCTGGAGAGGAAGCGTCTACAAGAACTAGAGAATGATATATGAAACAGCCAAGAAATATGGAAATTTAAAAAAATTTAAACCAATCAATTATTGTGGATCACAGCAAAATATGTTGTGGAGAGGAATCTTCTTCTATCATAGAAGCAAAGGAAGTTATTTCATCAATATTACACACGACTCTTGTTAATGGAAGTAACTCTCTTGTTGTACATATGGTAATATATTATTTTCTAACCCCTCTTCGACTAATATTTAATTACGTTGAAATATTTTTAAGCCCCGAGTTGTGACGCCTTATGTAATATTACCATCTTACCTGTTTCTATTTCTCGGTATTTATTATTAAATTATTATGATTTGTTTTAAATCTTGCATGCTTTAATTGTGGTTTAACTTCATTGATAATTTATAATTTGATTTTCTTTAGATGTTGAGACGAATCGGCTAAGTTGACTCCGCCATTGACACCTGTCGAATCTGTCAGCCGTCGTAATTTCGGGTTAATAGTTTACAATTGGACTTCTCATTGAAATTAGATTTTTTATTTTATTGGTTCAGTACTTACTGTGTGTGAAGATCTCGCCTGTTAACCGTTCTGTTAACAAAGGCAGAATAGAGATGACAATTTGAAATTATTAAATTATCTCAAACGCCGCTGTAAGTGGTGCCAACTGTCTGGAGCAGTTCACCTAACCTGGAATCGTCTGTTCTAAATAAAATAATTTGGTGGTTAAACTGTTTGTCTGGTAAAAGTTGTGGTTTATTCATCAGTGATGTTCATTTGAATAAAGCTATATAATAATCAAATAAATTATTGTTCATTGTACATTAATAATGGTTTTATGAAATCTCTGTCTCAGGGTTCTTATTCTGATTCTAGTCCGGAACATTGCACGTTATTTGTTGGTTATAATTTCTAACTAATATGTAGGTTATTTGAGACTGCAAAATACAAAATACTGGAAGAATAGTACTACCATAATACTTGTGTACTAGGAGAGTGATTACATAGAAAATAAATCTTAATTACTAACATAAAATTCTTAAGATGTCTATCGTCAACATTGTAGGTTAACCTTACATATGTGAATAGAAAACGGTTAACTTGAAATTAACAATAATAACGCTTTAACAACGTATAAAATATAAAGATAACAGGGTTATAAGTTCCCTTAATGTTCATAAAAGTTCATCTGATTCGTCCTATTGGGTAACTTTAATCCGGTAAATTGATCATGCTTGTGAGCATGTTTATCTCGTTATCGATTAGGCCTACTGTTAATTAGCAACAAATGAATTATGGCAATACTGCCCAATGCTTTCTTAATGTTTGTTATAAATTAACTTATTCATGATTACTGGTCAAAATCGTTAGATAAGTTGATAACTCAAAAAAATTAATTGTCATTAAATCTTTTAAAATTCAAAGAAATCAGTTGGCATAATAATGTCCAATACACTCATAGTATTCATGTTAAAGTGTCTCCATCATATTTGATGCATTTACAAAATAGGTTAACTCCTTTTTAAAAATAAGGTTAATTGTCATTAAATCCTTTAAAATTCAAATAAATCAATTAGCATAATAATGTCCAATACTCTCAGTGTTCAATTGTCATCAACTCATTAATTAAATTCGATAAGTTTTTATCATATAAGTTCAAAATTTCCTTAATTACAATTAATTAACACCATACTCCCTTTATTCGCGTAATCGAAATTTATTATACACTTTGTGATTGTTCTTGCACTATTACACTTTCATGATACCGTACTTCATTAGTTAACGTTTGATAACACTTTAGAAAAATTTAGGTTATGTCGACCGATGTTTACTTTCGATACTGCACTGGTTATAGGTTAGTGCACTACTTTAATGGCGTACGGAGCTGTCATCTGTCTCGCTTCGGTGGCAACACAATAATGTCTTCAAATCTGGCTTTGGCTTTCGCTGTTCCCTTCGGCGTTATTTGTCCCAATCTCGATTCAACTCTTCTGATTGGTTAAAAAGTTGATGACATTCCTTTGAGTGTCACTACCCCCTTTCTAAATTATTCGAATGCTTGAGTTATTGGTTTTGAGATTACAAAAGTGACGCCAAACATTTGGCGAAAATCATGCAAATATGTTATAATTGATATAATGTTCTGACGTTACTTTTAATTGCTGATCTGACATTACAATGATGTTGCAATTGTCAGCCTCTTTATTTAGAGTCCTCACATGGAATATCTTCGTTCATTAATAACAAATATAGTTTCTTGAAATTACAATTTAACACATTTTTTAATAAATTTATACCTTATTTAACTTAAATTAACAAATGGCTATCATCTCTCATCGAGGTGATGCTTTCCAAGTCCTTTTGTGTACTTTCTACATAGTGTTTGTTTATAATTATTCATAAAAATGCACAAGCTAGGTATAGGCGTTAGTAGGCCTATGACACTACAAACTAGATTCACATGTTACATCTTACTAGTGGCTTTTTCACAATTTCCATTATGTCACAGTTAATCTGAGATGACCATTACAACTACTGATCACCTCAGTTTTTAATTATTACACCTTTCTTTTGTTGATTCTAGTCTTTAAGATCACTCCTGGTTTGTACTATAGGGTGTTGCATGAATTACCTTCATTCTAAATTACATAGTGGTTTTTTAAGTTATTGTTTCTCACATAATTGATCCTTATAATGATTATAAAGTTTACAATACTTTGGTTTGCACCAGGACACTCTCAGTTGTTATTACTTCATCAATATTTCTTGCCTCTAGTTCTATATGACAATTATGTTTAGTTTACATTACTATGACTCAATTCTATGATAATACTTATTGGTTTACATTACTATGACTCAATTCTATGATAATACTTATTGGTTTACATTACATTAGTTGTATTACACATCATTAACTATACTGAGATCAACCATCTTCTCTTTTATTATTATTATTTCTAAAGGTTTTTTCAGATTAGTTATTTGGTAAATTCTATGCTGTCCATTTCAGTACTTTAATTTACTCTAATTACAATATAAATCTTCCTTTGGTAACTAATCTTGTTACTGGTATTATCCTTATAACATCTAGTCTCCTTTCAGTATAATAGAATATGGTTTATCAACATTTTTATTATTAGTTTCTTGTTATTATAAGTACAAAAGCTTGTTGAGTTAGGTTATGTGTCCTTACAATGTGTTCATAACAATGGGTTGGTTTTTATGGTTTGTTCTATACATTTTTACTACATTATTTAAATGTGCTAGTACTATTAATTATTATCCATTGGTTGGTATTTATTTTCTATTATATTAATTTTATTACATTATTGTTGATTATCAGTTTTTTCTGATATCCTTTTATCCATTTTACTTACATAAATAATAGCTAAGATACAAACTTGTTGTTATAACTTTATGCATTATTAAATCGTACTACTACAAGTTTTAATCTCACTCTCCTAATCACTATTGATTGGATCATAATTTTACATTAGAGTTATGGTCATAGTTAAATCACCTAAAATAGTCTGTCAGTGTTTTGATGTCATTAATAGTTTGTAATTTACTTGTCTTATTTTATTTATCTCACTGTTGTACTTCTTTTGTTGTAGATTGTGGGAGATGTCTCTTCCTTTGTTTATCTTTTTATCTGAGTTATAGCATAATGTTATTCACTTTTATTTATTTTTATTTTCTATGTTTTTGTTTACTCACTTATCCAATCTATTGGGTCATTGGGTTAATCACATTTAATATATTTTCTTCTTTATTCTGTTCTCATTACTATTTTTATTTACCATTTGTAGATTCTTTCTCTACTTATTAATTCTTTGATTGATTTTAATACTTGGTACACACTTCTTGATCCTTGGTAGGCCTTTTGTCATTTAATTGTTATGTTATGTTTCTAAAATTAGGTTCAAAATATGGTGGTGATATGTATCGTTACAATATCCACAATTAATAACAGAATTTTCCACGTTTCAATCCCATTATGCATGATACTCAGCTGTGAAAACACTATAATAATTTTCCTTACCAGGCTTTGAATACATAAAATGAAAAATACATAAATGTACATCAACAAACTTAATCAGAAATTCTTAACTGTCATCATCAAAATGAAAAAGAATGAATCCTTGTCAAATTGCTGTTATTTGTCATTCCTTGGTACTTACTTCATTGCATCAATAATTATTTATCAGTCCTTACTGCAGCCATATTTAGTTACTAGACACTGAGCTGTTTAACAGTATTTAAATTAATTAAATGTATTGTTACTGTATAGGGTTTCTATAAGTGAAATCCTGTGTATAAAAACAGAGTAGATCTACAGGTTTCCTAAAAAGGAAACTTAAACATTATCACACAATTAGATAGGCAGTGTATTTTGTGCATTCTCATTTCAAATAGTATACACCCAATAACAGATTAATTATACAATTAAAAAAGTCAAATTATTTATATTGAATCGTTTGCATCATTACGGCATTTCATTTTTAACAAATTAAAATCTTAGTTCAACATAGTATTGTTGATATTATGTAATTCACTTTGATAATTTTAATGTAAGACAAAAATGAATGTATTGTCACATAACTTATCATTGTTAATAACAATAAAGTGCATTGATAACAGTATTTGGTCAGTATTTAGTGTCCATGCATTTATTTTTTTTATCTGTACTACATTTTACAATGTTTAGTACTTGCAGTTGGTAAGAATGAATGTGATATAATTTCTACAAAAGTTATTTTCCAGCCCAGCAGAATAAAACTTTGTTAGCACAGAGTAATTATTGTTCATCCATGCCAAGTGAATAAACAACTCCATTGGTTGAATATACCAGTGGGGCTGTAAAAGACTGAAGAAGAGCTCGCTCATTAGAGTGGTCCATTTGTATGCAATGGATAAAACTTACTTTCTCCTCAAATTGTTGAGTTTGTGTTATTACACTGAAGCATATTTCACTGTGAACATATACCCAGATGAAACCATAACGTCCGGTACTACAGAAGTTTATGTCAACTGGGATGTTGATCGTAAGTTGTTAATATGTTTATAAAATTGTTAAATAAATTATGTAAATTTTCTCATCAAAAGTTATATTATACACAGGAGTTCTTTTGTTTATTTCCCAAACAACTTCAGCTTTCTTTTCTTTTTAATCACATAGGCCTACTCGTTATTCCATGGTCATTAATTAAGTAAACAAAATATAACTGCGAAGTATAAAGATAAATAAAAGAAAACTTAGGCTAGAAAAAATTAAAATAAAATATTAATTAAAATAGTGTTTTAATATAAATCTAAATATACAATTACATTTAAAATTGCCATTTACTGGAGGAGTTTTTTTCTTGTTCACCTCACTGAATGTGATTTATAAATTGATAGTATTGGAATTCTTATAATCTATAAAAAGTATTTCTTATCAGGAAATGTTACTAATTTTTAGATAAACAGATCACACACATACACAAACAGATAGAAGATATTTTTTATAGTTTGTTTTTCTTTTCATATTGACATAAATTAAATAGACGGTGATTTCCAAAGTAATTATGTGTGTGTGTGTGTGTGTGTGTGTGTGTGTGTGTGTGTGTGTGTGTGTGTATACACATGCGCACACACGTATTGAATGCTTGTTAAAAATAGAGTACATATTATTTGTTAATTATAAAATACTTTAATCATAAATCTCAAAATAAAGCATTAACTATGCACTAGTTAGAAAACACTGCACACTCTACTGACAATAAACATCATGATCTCCTCTTAGGACTACTGTCTAATTTTCTCACCTTCCATGTGAGAAACTGTGAGTTTGAGTCTCACAGGGAGGTTTTTATGGTGTGTACGTAGCATCTTCAGGTCAATCATGTATAGTCCTCATGGCAGAGAGGGTTACATTTACAGTTAGCGAATAAGCACATGGCTCCCCACCTTCAGCAGATTGTAATGGTAGTAGTGGCAGCTCGTGACTTAAGAGGCTGGACTGGGCGTGGACTTTAGGCTTCTTAATTATTTATCAGTATTGAATTTAACGCACAATAGAAATGTCGCCAATATTTTATCTCATAATTTATTAATAAAATAACAATAGTAACACGTGCACCATGCAAAGATTATTTAAAACTTTGAACTCACCTCAAATATTGTGAGCTGTTGTGGAGAGTCTGCAGTTTTATTAATAAACATAACCACAATATGTCGAAAATGTCCATAAAAATGTCTATACTGTTTCCACAAAAAAGTAATACACTGTATTTACATTATATTATTTTTATGATACCTACACTTTAAACAGACCATTTATTTATATACAAAGTCCATTCACCTTTCCTTTAAATTAACGAACTTTTCTAGCACTCTATCATCAAAGTCCTTCATTTCTTTAACAAGTTCCTTGTTGATAGATAACATCGCAAGGGCATTCAGTCTATCATTTTTCATTGTATTTCTCAAGAAAGTCTTTAGTCTTTTGAGAGTCGAAAAGCGCTCAGGTTTGGCAGTTGTCATGGGGATAGTTATGATAATTTTTGGAAGTTTCAACAATTCTTTGAAAACTGACATAAGATTGTTTTCTTCTATAAAGTTAAGAAGTTTTATTGCGCATTTAATATTAAAATAATGCCATCTGTATAATAGTTCCAATTCACTCCGAAGTTTGTTTTCTTGTAAGAAAGGGTAATGCTGAATCAGTCGCTTGAATTTTTCTTCCAGAAAGTTTTTAGAAAAAAGTGGAAATAAGTCATTGGACATCAATGAGGCTGCTTCTAGATGACCTGTGTAAGTAAACAAACCTATCTTTTACATGAGTTATAATGATGTCATATACTTCTTTTACATCCCCTATTCTAGTGCTGCATTCAACATTATTGTTCCTTTTTCTTGGTTGCTCAGGGAACCCTTCATTTATTTGTGTTTCTGTTTCATTTATTTTCTCCCTTTCTTTCTGCATCTCATTTTCAAAAATTCCGATGTTACTTTGCCACATTACACTGTTCTTGTTCCTACTTTGTAGTTGTTGGTACATTATGTCCACATGGCGTAGAATTCTATGGAAAAAAGTTAGCCAGAACATGAAATTTTGGTCCTGAAGAGCCCTTCTGTGACCACTTGCCTCATTAACTGTGAGTCTGTTTGTACACTTTTCTTCAAGAACTTCGAAATATTCCTCCAACGTATATCGGTTTTCGTACACAACGTTGACTGTACAAATGTTTTAGTTCCATCTTGTTATAGAAACTCTGGGTAACCTGGTTTGCACTACTTCCTCCAAAACGTCTGTTCGTAGAGATGAGTGTGAAAAAAATGCTGCAATGGCAGACGGATTTGAGAAAAAAACTCTAACTTTCTTGTTTACACCTGTTGCTTTTTCTAATAGCAAATTAAGTTGATGACCGTAACAGTGTACAAAATATGCTAATGGATAAACTTCTATAATTTTTGCTTGTACACCTACAATAGAACCACACATAACATTAGCACCATCATAAGTTTAAGCTATTAACTTTTCCTTGTGTACAGAAGAGGATTGATGTTGTCCATGATGCACTTTGCTAAGGTTTCTGCACATTTACCTTCAGGACTGAGAAATCCCCCAAACCTTTCATATACCGACCCCTTAAACACATACGGTACCTAAAAACTAATAACATTTGACAGTGGTTTGTCACATCAGTTGTCTCGTCACATTTGATTGCCACAAATTCAGAAGCTTGTATCTCCTTTTCTATTTCTTCCCTGCAGACACTAAGCATTCTGTATTATTTTCGATGTACCTTTGAATGCAGTGGCCAATTATAAATGGTCTTTTATTGCAGAATCCAGCTCCGTAGTAAAATTAATTAAACCTTTGTATACACCCGCATTTGTAGACGATGCTGATTCGTCATCATCTCTTAGAGGCAACTCAAAAACACTACAGAATTTGACATATGAAATCAGCAATTTTAAAATGTCTGTTTTTGCTGACTTGAATATTTTGCTTTTCAATGTTTTGTCTAAGTTGTGAGTCCAGACTAGATAGTATGTTTACTTTGCCTAGCAAAGAAAGATTACCAACACTATTCATGTGATTGACAGATATTTCATGCTTATTTTTTTTTTTTGTAAGATGTTTTATATCGTTAACCCCTTTTACAGTCCACAAGCAATCACCGCTGTCTCTAGGAGAGAATAAAATACATGGAAAACAGAACAAAGGTTTCTGAACGTCACAGTCACAGATCCAGTTATTTTTTTGGTATGCATCTTTCGATAGCAGTTGCCTTCAGAAAACATGATTCTCACTTTTTTTATTTTCTGTTTGCATTATGCAAAATTCAGGAGTTGGCCTACCTAATGACTAGTTACATTTTTTGATCAAGAGTTAATCTTGCAAAAGTTATTGCTTTAAGCGTCTGCACTGAATGATCCATGTTGAATAAAATGTTAAAACAAAACCTAATAATTCAACACTACAATATTTCCCTAATTTATTCGTGAAGCTATTAAAAAAAAAACACAAACTCAAAACCTAAACACTAAACAAATGCCCGCACTGAATTAACCATGCCAGAGAAACTATAAACCAATAAATAAATAAATAACCTATAAACTATATATCAATAGTCTGTGATTAATTGTACTGAGTAATTGTACTGATTTGCACTTTCTGCTAAATGTGGCACAGCAGCAGTCGCACTGGGTGGCATTGTAAATGACATTGCTTACAAGTTCATTCAACTTTGGACAGAGTGGTGAGTGGGGGAATGGAGAAATGGGCGCAAATGAAACAGCACCGTGTAATGCATGCTGTTCCAAAAACATTTCTGCTATTACTTAACACAAAAACATTTTCTTGTTTGAAGTATTAAAGAAATATGTAATAACTTTTCACAATTAGTGATAATGGATTGTTAAATGATATGATTTAAACTGGGGAGGGGGGACATGTGCCTTAGCGCCCTAAGAACGACCTGCATGGTAGGTTTCTTCTTCTTCTTCTACACTTCAGGGGTTAGGCAATGCTCCTGTTCCGACTTCACATTATTAGATCTATTTCTTTCTTGGTCTTCCTACATTCCTTCTTCCAGAAGGCTTATACTTGTTTACAATTACTGGCATTCTGTCTTCATCTATATGACTTAAATGCTGTCTCAATTTTACCCTGTATTCTTCAATTTTCTCATTAGATTGTATATTGTAATCTAACGTTGTTTTTACGTGTTTATTTGTTGTTTAAACGTGTTGCTTTTTATTCATTTATCGTGAATAGTTTATTAGTGTAAATTGATTCCACTTGTGTAAGAACGGATCTGTTGCCGCAATCGATTGTGTCTTCGAGCGCCCTGTTCGTCTTTTAAATACTCTGGTCCGTTCGCTACTCACTCTCCTGTTGACTTGCCTGTAATTGTCTCGTAAATTTTCTAATTTTCTACAATAACAACTCTTTTAAGTCAAAATAACAATATTTATTTTTATTTAAAGTATTCAGAGAAAGGAACAGTCGACTTGTGTCGAAACAAAATATTGGTCGGGTCGACCCTACTGCTCAATTCGACTATGTCACTAATAACTTTCAATAAACAAATTAATTATAATAATATATTAAATCTCAGGGTTTAAGGGTTCTTTGAGACTGTCATTGAATTCAGAGAATGCACACAAAAATACAATACATTACAAAAAGTAAGTAAAATTTAAAATCTTAATACTATATTTTATTAATCATTGCTAAGCAACGACGGTCATTTCCGCAAGATGGCTGCTCAGACGTATAACCTCAAGCTGTTCCAAATTATTTTAAAATAAATGTTTTGGTGTTCACAGTTTTAGTTTTTAAGGTTTTCTTTCAATAAATAGTCACTGGTGTCTGTTCTATAATTGTAGATAGTGTCTACGATAGTGTTGTGTAATCGTATTTGTAGTGTGGCTATTAATTAAGGTTGGCGTCACTCACATAAGTTACCAAACGTGTGTTCGTTATAGGCAGTCAGGATTTTCTGAGTTTCTGCATTTTGTTTAAGTTTTAATTTAATTATTTTTGTTTTCTGGTCTTCCCCAGTATTTACCGCTTCTTTTGGTGACTATTATTTACTGCTAACGGTCCAAAAAACATTACTTGTATTTAAACAAAATTTGCTTCATCAGAGCACATCTGCCCTCTGTAATGGTTAACAATACAATACAATAATATATATAATACTTTCACTTATGAAGTTACTATTGTTACTTCCCAAACGTTTCAAGATGTTGTTTCTCTTCTTCAGTGGGTTGAGTACTAACTGTCGATTACAGAATAACCGTTACGGAATGGAGTGTGTGGTGGGGGTTGATGGTAGGAAGGGATTGGCGCTGAGGTTCGAATTATGTGTGTGGATCAGTGTGTCAAATAGTGTATGTGATTTGTAATGTATCTGTTCATTTAATATGTTGTTTGGTTGTAGTGTGTGATATCTGTATATTTCAAATTGTTCAGCTGTGTTTAGTTTTCTACTTTTTGGTAAGTAGTGTAATATTTCCATGTTGTGTTCTATGTTTGTGTAGCTGTGGTTTTCGTTATGTAAATGTGTGGCAAATGTAAATGTAAACACATAAAATGTATTTACTACTATTGTGTTGTAGTAGATTATTAAAATATAAGACAACGCCAAGCCGTAACTTGTTAGCTCGTGAAGAAGGAAGCGAATGCGAAATTTTTAGCGTCCCTCTGGTTATATACCTCGCTTCTCGATCATGTTTAGGAACAAATCTCGCTGAGTAAACTCTTTTGTGATTGGTACAAAATTCCATTACAGTGACGTAATGTTTTTGTTAGCCGCTACCGGCGCGCTTTCTGTACCCGATTGTCGTTATTGTTTGTATTCACTGACAATTTCTTAAATCTGGTTAAAAAATGATGCTAACACTCATTATTAAATTATTACAATTCCAATCTCCAAGGTATTATCATCAAATTAAAGATTATTTTCTGCTCTTCATTTTGATGTGGCTCAATGCCGGTTTGAACCTAGTTTTCACTGACAATACATAAAACTAGTGTTTTGAAACATGGTTTCTTACTGTCGTCTGCTAATAATGCAGAATACGACTATTTTCCTCTCTTTTACATTTGATTATTTATCTCTGTGTTCTCTTTTGAACATGATTACATGAATAAAATTACATACATTATTACAATTAAAAGCTGTTTACAGCTGAACAATATTAAATCTTAGCATAATTATGATAATACACTATTCTGACAATTCCTTACTCTCTAAATACTTTTTACTTGGCCTACTCATTTTAAAGGCATACTATATTAATTGAGTGGTGGTATTTCACACCTTATTCGTTATTTTTACTACTCTGTAAATTTAATGTTAATTAGGGGTCTTGTTTCCCTATTAATTTACTGACATAAACTCGTTTATGCAGGGCCTAGATACAGTTATAGAACCAGGTTTATTCCCTGTTAATTATTATTTCTAATTACACCTCGTTTACTTAGGAAGTTGCTTATACCCATAAGGCTTCCGTTTATAATATCCTTATTCTATATTGTTACATTTTTGTTGGTAAAGCTAGCTTTTTATAGCTTTGTGGCTACAGCTAGTATAGTAATAGTCTTTGTTATTTATTCATCATTGTTCTTCTATTTTCAGCCAAAATGCTGTTATTGTGTTTACTTTATTACAGTCATTGGTCATTTAGTTTATTATATAAGACTCTACACATTAATGTCATGAACTGGTTCGCTTGACAGCTTATTTGTGAACTTTGCATGTCCATTAGTCATAGTCAGTCATTGTTCTTAAGTTGTAGTGTCATGCAATGTATTCATCACTGCTTCTTGGGATCCCTCCTCTTCTTTCTTCTATGCTAGTCCCTTCTCTTCTTTGTTACATTCGTTACAATTATTCACTTTTACGACTTTAGTGTCATATTTTACCCTTCTGGTGTGTGTTTTGGTTATGTAACATTTTGTGGTGTTACAATATATACAATTCACTGCTGTTGTAATATTCACATACTCTCATAAAATGCTGCTGCTTTTTTTCACTGATTTTCTGTTGCCAGTATAACAGAATAACTATAGTGAATCACACGTAGCTGAATAGGGTAATGACATGTATTGAATTTAATGAATCTCAAACACAACCACATGGCATAATAAAAGTAATGTCTGTCTTTCTTTCTCTTTCTATAACAATTTTTTCTTTCTAATTTCTATAAAAAAATTCTGTCTTGTAATATAGCTTTCTTCACTGTATACAGTGCCGGATTTAAGCATAGGCTGCAACCTAGACCTCACACCACAAACAAAAAGAAAAAAACAGTCAGCTTGCATACAAATTATTTGGTTCTTGTTTCAGAGAACAGTAGAAGTTATTAGAGGAAAAGGTGGTATTGTGAGCCATGTGTAGGGTAGAGTGGGGCAAGAGTGTGGACTTAAAATTAAAATTCATCTCAAATTGCACTCATTGCACTGAGACTCATTATATATTGACAGAAATATCATGAATCCCTTAAGGTTTGATCAAGACCCGCTTTTTATAATTTCAACTACTACAACACATGTAAATAAATAGATTTCCAAAACGTTGTAACCAAATCTTTGCGTGGGGTGTATTTTTTTTAATAGTTAGTGTTATTCTGTAAGTCGTTCTATCTTCATATAGTATATGTGTGAGTGTCGAGCGTCTGTTAACTCGCTCGTTGGGTTCGTGGTATAGTATGTGTGTATGATTGAAGTTATTAATAATATCAATAAATTCTGTCACTGTTATTTGCGTGTAGCAAGTCGAGTTGTACCTTCTCTTACCATATACGGTTAAACCGTATATCTCACCGTTTGGTTTGAATATTGCCGCCTCGCCACCTGATTGACGCACGCCTTTCTGCAGTGTCGACTTGGCTAACGTCTTGTTTTGAGGTTTTCACTTCAATAAATTCTTATCTATTATCTTAATTTACTCGAATCAAACATACAGTGTTGCAGAATGAGAATATTTATTAACACTTTGGTAGGTTTCAATTATTTTGTAGTACATTAATTTTATTTTTAGCACCGGCTATTACAGTTGTTCAGTTGGTATGCTCAGTTCCAATGTTTTGTACACAAACCGTCTTGACGGTTAACGTTAGTTTACAATTAAAATGGTTTTACTCAGGGGTGTTAATAAGTCCTTTTGGCTACAGAAATATTTGACTACGGCTAAAATACACAAATTTATAACAATCCTTAATACTAGGTACACAAAAAAATTAATATCTTAACACATTCGAGTAAGTAATTATCAATGAGATTTAGTAAAATTTTTGGTTAGGATTTGTCTATTAGGAATGTTTGTTAACTATTTATTATATTTTAATTTTAATAATTATCAACTGATTAAAGTTCAAATAGTGATATTACCAATACCTTCAGTTCTAAATCAGAATAGTGATCAGTGAAGTGAAAATTGTTGTTTTTATTTCTGATAGAAAAATTTGGAATTCGTTTAATGGGATTATTGTTTATACTCATCAACTTTCGATGGAGCTTCTGCGATGCCGTCTTCTTCTTCCGGATGGATCCAGTCGTTTTCTATTCTTCGGAATCTCATTAATCTCGTCCAGATGGTTTTTCTCGTAGACTTCGGCCTCGTACTCCTTCTGCGATCGTCCGTCTTCTTGAGTTGATGTAGGTCCTTATGATCTTCCTTCGGGATTAGTCGTCATCTATTCTTCACGGCGTCTTCTTGATTTCTTTGGGTAATTATGGGTTGTGAACAAATTTAATAAATAAAATATTATCCAGGATTCCCTGGGCTGCTATCATAATCTTCCTTTCCTTTGATTTTGGCTAAAATTCACTTATTTGGAATTAAATTTTGGGGTGAGAGCTACTCAATCCGCTCTCGGCGTCGGTCAATAATGGACTATCGAATATCTAACGGTTTTTTGGCAATAAATTTCGGTTGCTATGGTTACCTAATAAATTATGCTAATTCTCATTGGTCATTAATTTAAGTCATTGTTATGTTTTAACGTCTTATTTTAGTTTAATTTTACAAACTATCTTCAAATGAAGATCTCTATCTTATTTTAATAACTAGGTTTATTACATGAGTACCATTGTTCATAATTTTTGATAAGGGTCATTTTGATATCCCTCATGGTCACTTTTGAATAGCTAATTACATTTTTATTATTTTTCATATTTATATTTTACATACATTTTATTCAAAATAGGCTGTTATTCATACCTTTTGGTATTAGGGATACTCACTTAATTTGTTTAAACATTTGGTATACTCTGCTTCAATATTGGACTATTATTTGTTCTAAAATTTACTAAATTCTTATTTAACAGTTAGGCCTAGAGCCTAGATTTTACTCTACTACTATCTAACATTTCTTAGTAACTTATTACCTTTACATTTGGTATTTTTAACACAATTTTTTAAACAAAACAAGCAATAAACATTGGTGTTCCTAACTCCACCTCTTATTATAGTAATAAACATTTTTTTTACAGGTTCAAGCCTGAAATAACTTCTAACTACCTTTCTGCTCCCTTCTACTACCTGGTCCAATTAATAATTCATTACATTATATTGGTTCTTTTAAAACAGTAACAACATCCTTATTATACTAACATTAATTTATACCTTGCACAATATATACTATTCCTCCATTCCTTCACTAGAAAAAAGTGTCTATCGTTCTTGTTTGTCCTTCATTCCAATGCCTTAAATTCTATCTTATCCTATAATCCTTATTACCTATGGCTTACTTTAATTACATTATAATACGTTCTTCTTATTTACTAATACGAAGTTTATCACTGGTCTTCCTGTTATTCTAACACAGTTTACTAATTAGAATACCTTTGATGTTCACCAACTACACTTTTTCCTTCATAGAAGGTTTTTGACTTATACACCTTCACTTACTATGTGCAACATGCTCTCACTACATGTTACCACTTTATTTTAATATACTCCTTCTTCCACTCACTTAATTATTCACTGGGTTGTCTTTGATGTTAGTATCATTATGGGGTTACTGATTATAATTGTTTATTTTATTTTCCCTTCACAAATGATCACTTTTTGGGTAATTAACTGTGGCCTTGATTTGCCTTAGGGTATGTTTACTAATTTTGATTATATTTATCACTATTTATTAGGGTGTGTGGATTATTAATTCCCTAACTTATACTTATAAACACATTCCTTCATCAATAAAATATACATAACATTATTATCTTTCATTAACATTATTAACCTAGGTAAATCTCATCTACACTCTAATTACATTAGTTCATTTGTTAAACTACAGAATAATGGTCATTATTCGGGATTTACAATGTTCATTCTTAATGTCTTGGTTACATTTAGTTCTTAGCTCCTTCTTCATTGTTCCGTGGTTCCTTTTATATTTATCCGATCTATTGTGTCAGGTCATTGTCAGTTTATCAGTCATTTGTCATTTGGGTTATTGTTCTCTGAGTTTATAAGTTTTTGCCTCTTATTCTTGTCTTCAGCTTTTTATTTTTATAGTTAAATATTGTGGATCTTCACTACCTTATGTCATGTTACAACGTGCAAATGCAAACTTTTATCCCCCAACAGACAAACAGTACCTTAAGGTGGGGCAATTATATTAATTTGAATAAATAAATTTTATTTAACTTTAAACAACTTTATTAATAACTTTTTACTTTATTAACATATTTGACCATTTTTTAAATTTATTAACAAATTATAATAAAAAGTTAAAGGATTTGTATTGTCATTTTGCACAATGTAAAAGTATTACAATGTTGCAATGATATATTACAGTTGAACAAATGTATTACAGTAGAAAAGATGTAAGAAGCTAATAATGCTTCACTTCACTTCAGTGGGGCATGATTTGTAATGTGAACATTCGTCCCACCAGCCTGTGCAAACTTTTACCACACAGGCTACTTTTTTGCTATTTGATCAATGCTGTTATCTATTAGTATAGTTTTAAAAAGATGAATTTGAACTCTCTAAAATTACCTATATACTGTACTAAATAATAGTTTTCCTTTGTTTTGCTAAGATAGTGGCAATTTACAAGTATCATTGTAAAGATTATGTAACATTGTGTGACATAACTCGGAAAATTGACAGTCCTCATTTTGTCAACTATTTTAAAAATATAGTTAACATTTTAAGCGAAACATCTTCATTTATTTCACATGAACTATGTCCATCTGCTAGATGGATGATAATAAGACTTTTAAAGGGAAAATCTGGAAAAATTGTTTTACTTTCCTTTGGAAATAAGTTGTTTTTATTTTTCCAACGTTTTTATTCTGTTTAGGGTCTTTTGAGTGTAATACAAAAACGAGTGTAATATTTTATTATTTTCATAGATTCCAGACTGCCATTGTACATTGAGATACCTTGAAACCATTAAATTCTTGGATTTCGTTGTCCATGATGTGTCCGTTACTTAACTAAATATAATTATTTCACTACCGACTCAGAACACAAAGTTTTTTATGGGTAAAAACGTAAAAGTTCTACCTTATAACCTGAACCGGTTTTCACTTTTAAAAAGCAAAAACCGGTTCAGGTTATAAGGTAAAACTTTTACATTTTTTACCCATAAAAACTTTGTGCTCCAAGTTGGTAGTGAAATAATTATATTTACCATTAAATTGTTTAACAAAGTATTGAAAATTTACAAAAATATCAGTGTATCCCAATTTAATTTGCACACTTAACAATGATTTTATTTGTAGTTCTATAAGATATATTTTTCAAAATTTTCTGGGTGGGGGACCAGAGCCCCCATTTTACTTGCGGGTATTACATACCCCTCTGGTAGTTGGGAGGTCCGTACCACATGTACAGCCTAGGGGCCCACCAACTTTAAATCTGGCCCTGCCTGTATACACCATCACATGGGGAATTACTGTTCTACTACAGCTCCATTTTTCTACACCTTATCAAGATTTAGATTTTATCAAATAACAAGTGACTATAACAACATTCTTTGATTTGTACTGTGCAATCCATAACTTGTCTTTCATTACAATTCACTCATTTGCCTAATGGAATGTAGATAAGATGTGCTGTTACTGCTGAAAATTACATGTTCCTGTTGCATCGACAAAACTAATCTTTACACAAATAGTAACCTTCTCATAGTATTAGCTGATGTCTCACAAAAGTCAATTGTTATACAAAGTAATCGGGAACTTTGTTTTCAATGTCTCAGTCATGTGTCAGTTAAGAAGATTTGCATTGGAACACTATATACGTAATTTCATTCCATAACTGAATGTTCGTTAATAATATATTGTGCTGAGAAGAGATTTTGTTATTTATTACTTTAATGATACTTAATGTGAAATAAAACTTTACAAAATGCAAAGTACACATATTTGAGAAAAAATAAATGCCATTGTTTCCATTACCATATGTCTTATATTTTTTGGAATATGTGTGTTGGCAGCCCATAGCTAGAACATAAGGCCGGTTACATACACGGCGGATTTTTCCGCGGCAGACAATTGACTGCAGTAGCGCACTGAAGTAAATGAGAGCTTACACATTAAACGGAAAAATAAACGCGCGGTCAATTTGCCGTTGGCGGTAGCTGTGCAACCGCCGACTGCCACTGGAGTCGACGGTAGTTTTACCGTCACCGTCCAAGTAGTGGCGTATGCGACCAAATGCACGTTTACACAAACAGCGGTTTTTCTACCGTTTAGAGTTGTTTTGTTCGTGTGGAATCGAACGTGTGGAAGCGTAAAATTTTTGTGGAATGACCCCCAGCCTAACAATAAACCTAGAATTTGCTCTCTGTTCATTTCAAACTACACTATACACTTCAAAGCAATAAATAATTTAAATAACACAGTTAAACTAAGTAAACTGGTTTGATGATGAAACTACACTGCCAACAGTCACCTGACTCGTACGACGGCGACGGAGATTTTACCGCCCTGTGTGTGAACGCTAGATTTCTGTGAGCGACGACGGTCAATTGTCCGCCACGGAAAAATCCGCCGTGTGTGTAACCGGCCTAAGGCTAGGAGTCGCATACAGATTTTTTTCTATTGTTGTTTCTGTCCAAACGATTTTGTCCCTTTCTTGTTTCTAGAAACCGTTTTCTTTATGATTAAGCAGTAAATTTTTAAAAACTGAAACTCATAGTTCATGATTAAACAGTAAATTTTAAAAAAAGAAACTCGAATTTTTAAAAATTGTAATAATATACATTTTGACATAGAAAACTAATAGGGCGTTATTCGACATATGCTAATCTTAAAACTCTACAAATTTATGGAAAACGCAGTTACCCAATTTAAATGCCTGTAATTGATGTACCTACAGTTGACACAAATATACTATAGTTTACAAACGTCAGTTGCAGTGATCTATGTTTTAAAACTGATAAATCCAATGCGAAAGTGAAATTAAATATACAAAGAAAGATTTGACTGAGAATCTATGGATAATCACTTAAACGTAACATTTTTATAAGTTACCGGCATTCGACGTCAATACTTATTTTAAAAAGCGCGCCATTTTGTATGCCACAACAAACTGTGAAAATTCAATTTATCATACATTCTACTAAAGACTGGTGTTTTTAATTTTTCATAAAGTGCTATACTTGGTATACAATTTTTTGCAGTTAAAAAATTGTTTAGTTACTGACATTAGTAATCTGTAAATGTAAATGTTTTTCATACAACATAAAAAGCAGGCTGTGCAATTTTACCTGCAGCTCCCAGCCCAGCCAGACGCCATCTTTAGAATTAGCAGAAGTTTTTGCTGGAGTGTTTCAAAACGGATTAGTTTGTGTAGGTTCTGTTGAATTTAGTTTTACCGCTCCGTTGTAATTTTGGTATACCGTAATTTTTCGCGTCTTTATATAATCGACTACATGTGCTGTGCAATGTTTATATTTTAAGCATATTGTTTAAGACTCGTCTTTTTTTTATTGTTGAGCCTAGGCTAAGAGATAGAGAATTACATTAGAGCTTGTTTTGCTCTGTTTTTCGTGTTGATAATATTAAATTCAGTTACTTAACGTGTTGTAATGAATCGTCAGACTCCAGCGAAAGTAAATGTACCGGATGAACTGCGTGATGTTTTGTTAGACTTCACAATAAGTTATTTACTGGAACAACCCCCAGATGTGGTGGATTATGCGGTTGAATTTTTCACGAAATTAAGGGATAATAGAACAACTCTTCCATCAAGAAGCCCACGAGCTGCATCGCCAGATGATTCTGTTATATCAAATGAAGAAGGTAAGGTTAGAAACTGTCTTTAAAGTTGACAGAATTAATTTTTAATGTAAAAGTACGGATGTAAAGATGATTAGTAGGGATGTTTGTTTTTGAATTGTGGGGAATAGATAGGTTTGTTTGTCAGATTTATCAGTGATAACACTATATTAACTTTATTTAAAAAATAAACATAGGATGTTGTCTATATTCAAGCGAGTAATATGTATTTGTGTACTCTTCGTTAAGTCTGTTAATCTTAATGGAATGATTTTATACCAGGTCATGTAAAACTGTAAGTAAATACATACTGTGTATATGAATAATACAAAATAAAAATGGGCGTATGGAGTTGGAGAAATTCTTGATACAAAAGTAAAAAATGTAAATGAGTGAGTACTGGATTGTTATGTATAAGTTATTCATTTTATATTGAATAGAGGTTGGTTATACATTTTTGAATTGTAGGATTTGACCATCTGACCTGATAAATTGTGAGCCATGTTACAAGTTACACATTAATGTATATTCACAATTTTTGTATGAAAACATTTATGTTTTCTGTCATTAGGTGTAATTTATCTTGTTAGTATGTAGAAATGTCACATTCTTTAAAAGTGGAAACAATTGAAGCTTAAAGATCATAATAAATTATGTTGTAGGAAAATGTAAATACAAAATTTCTGAAAAAGTTAAATATTAAGAAGGAGGACTAATGTGTTGAACATTAATTTGAATGAAGGATGTATCATATAAATTTGACTGTCGCTCATAAGTTATTGTATATGTAATTGATCTTGGTAGCTGTAATGGTATGGAGAGACTAACGTTTACAAGAAATGTTAGGTGCTTAATACTCATCATTTGAAGTCATGTACATACCAGATTATTATTAACAGGTGATAATTTGATATGAGAACAGCAACAACCACCACCACAAGAACAAAAAATGTTACAACTATAGCACCAAATTCTAAAAACATGACAAATCTATCAGAAATTATTACAGAGTAATACTATGTTGTTGTTCTTTATGGTATAGCATATGTGTTGAGCCTACGGTTTTAAGTAATTCAAAGCAATAAATCTTAATTGTCCACTTACTGAGTGATAGGTATTTTGTAGTAGGCCTTTTTAACATAACCTAGTGTAATTTATGCTGGGTCCCATAAGCTTTTTTTTTTGTTTTTCTGTTTGTATCGGCCATCTGAGGACCACATGCCAATTTCAATTCTTTATTCCTTGTTCTTTTCTTTTTCTCCAATATTCTTTCATCTTTCCACTATTTTTGTTTTGTTTTATTTATTGAACTTTTCTTGTTTCCTACAAAGTTAACAGAAGCAGAAATATAGCTAAATTTTTTTTTTTTTTTTCAAACATTTCTCCCATTCTATGCCAAAATATCCTATATAGTTTACAAGCAGAATTTAATAGATCAACAGATGTTTACCGACATCTTTAAAATTTATAGACTTTAACTTATACAGTTGTATGTTACCTGTATAACAGAAGTTGGAAGTATGTGATATTATAAATGTCAGCAACATTTTCTGCCCTAAGTGTAAGATAAACACGATATGTTATGCTGTACACAATACAATAATCAAGAAAATATTGTACACTTACAGTGCGCATGTACAATACACTGGTAGTAGAATTACACTATACTGCACTCATGGTTTGTACGCTATCTCATTTCAGATATTGTTATTATTTGCTCGTCCTGTAACTTTTGTAAAAGTCATGTTTCCCTTATTCAAGATTGCTATCATTTCATTGTTCATGTTACCTTTGGCCTTAATAGCTCTCTTTCCTTCATTGCACCCTTGCCTGCTGTATACTCTTCACCTGTTTGTTTTTATGTATTTGACTAAAATGATGAAACTGTTGTAGTGGTTGATCTTCTATTTTTCCCGTTTCCGAATTTACATCCTTATTATATTGTTTCTTATTTTGTTTCTTCTCATTATGCCTCTAACTCCTCTTAAATACTTTATCCACGTAACTTTTCATTGGGTTAGATAATACCCAACTTTCATTCCAATAAATTAATGTGTGGCCTATAAACACTGTCCTGAATACCATCATCCTCATCCAGTTATTTTTTCTGTTTTCTAGATAAGCATTATCACAGTTAATGATACCACTAAGAAGTAGCGTATTAGTAATCCTTTCATTCACTGCCTCGTCCTTATTTCCCCTTGTGTGTATGACATTCCCAAATGTTTATATACATTAGATTGTTCTGTTCTTTCCTCACTATGCTAACATCTTTTTTGTTTATGCCTATAACTGTAATCTTGTTTCTTTATGTTTATCTTCAAATTGAATGTGAATGTACACTTTGGAAAATGTACTTTATTTAATTTGTAATACCTCAAGCTTACATCATTAAGGGTTTATTTATTAAACATTTAATAATGCCATCAATTATCATAACAAACAGGGTTGGGCTCAGAACTCCTTGTCTCAAGCCATCATTTATGTCATATGTTTCCAACTGCCTGTTATCTTTCTTCACATCATTTCTGTGGTTTACATGTAAATCTTGAATTTCCTTTCTTAGTTTCAGATTAATATTTCAGACTCCTAAACTTTTCAGTATTTCTTTTTGAGAGACTATGTGAAGAAAACCTTTTTGATATCAAAAGAAGTTGAATACTCTTGTCAATTTCTTAGCGTAGTTTCTTCTGTCATCTGCTTTATTGTGGTCCTGGGTACTTCTTCCCTTCATAAATGTACTCTGTGCTTTGTATAGCTAATCTTTTGCTTGTGAATCTTGTTTTCAATATAAACAAGATTGCTCTCATAAACTAGCAACAATACTCAACAGCATGATGCCTCTGTATTCCACAATCTTTGTTAACTGTGTTTTTAAATGTCTCCATTATACAGACAATGTATGATACATTATTATTATTTTATTTTACAATCTTTGAGAACTTCTTCATTATTCCATGGCATATTAAAAATCGTTTATCAGTATCCTGATGCCCAGTTTTCCTAAACTTTTTTAATGTTATCATAAATATTGCCCATGCAGTCTTATCATATGGCATGCTGATTTCTCTGTTTAATAGAGCTACTTTATTATCTCAACCTCTGTCCTGTCGGTACTGCCATTTACTTTTTTCTCATCCTCATTGATCTCATAATCTTCCCCCCTTCTCTGTGCTTATGGCCTCTACTCGACATTTGAATTGAAATTTCTAAAATACTCCTACCTCGCCCTCATCTCATTTTCTAGTATTATTATTCTTTCATCTATCCGGAACATGTGCTTCAAACTACAGTTCAGTTAGTTTATGGTAACCCATAACCTAGGCAAAAGCAGCATGCGCAGTCCCATGTTTTTGTTAGTGCAGTCGGACATCTCATAGAGTTTCTCCACTACTGCAGCTTTTTACGCAGCACTGAACCATCCACCGTAAAGTAACGTAACTGTATAGGTGCTCTTTTCTCTTCTTTAATACTTTTAATACTCTGTAAAACAATTTCTGGTTGCCTGTGGAAGACTTTTGTCAAAATTCTTCCCATGATTTAAAAAAAAATTTTTATCTGCTGCACCATATCTCTTACTCTTGACATCTGTTGATTATACTCTAGGTAACTACTCTCCTCTCTGATTTGGCATCAGTTAAGTCTCTAATCACAATCATTAATTTGTTGACCCTTTCTATGAAACTGTTTACAACTTCTTGGTTGTTTATTCTGCATATTATGATAACACTATTCTTACTATGCCCATTACTGCCAGTTTTTATTTCTGTTGCCTTTCACTATTTATTCTGATTTTACCTGTACTATATAACGGCTTTATGTGTGATATAATCGTGTGTGCTTCATGTATGTATCAGAAGTGACTTGATTTTTTTCTGATGGCTGGATATAAAAAAAACTACCTTCATTCTAATAGAAGATATGACAATGACTTCACTGTTCCCATAACCTAGGCACTGTTCCTATAATTAACTGTTCTTACCAATCTTCTGTAGGCATTCTTTGATCCCTTTTTTGTATTGTACCCCACATCCTGTTCTCTGTTCCTTTTTCATCCAGTCTTTCATATGTACCTAACGTCTCAGTTTATTTCTTTGTTCCTGTCATGGTCAGTCCTTTCATTCTGTTAGATATTTCATCTCAGGTGCCTGTGATTTGCTCTTTGTCACTCTTAACAATGCCAAGACCATCATCCAGAGTTACTGGTGCAAATATGATATTAAAGAGTATTGTATTAGTTTTCCTTGGCAATTCTAACTTACTCGTACTTTGTTATTACTCACAAATTATTCATTAATTTAATGTACGTTTTTTTCTGCCACCACCATTAATTATCGGATATGTTTTCAGTTTTCTGTAAATTACCCTTACTATGCAACCCTTACTGTGTTGTGTGTTATCATCATCGGTGTCAATGTCATTAAAACAGTTGTTACAAACATATTTTACAGGAGTAAGATGGTCATCATGCGATCTGTTTGAAGAAAATGTCAATTTGACGCTTGTATTTTTATGATGATTGAATTGATGTTTGACTTGTATTATGATTTTATTTGGTTTATATTATGATTTTAAAATTTAATAAACTCATCTGGTAGGTTTCAGATCATTGTAATAAAAATCACTTTGTGGTGCCAGAGTACTGAGGTGTTAATGCAAAATTGCAAATGACTACATTATGATTTTGTAAAACTAGGTCCCCTTTTCTGATCCGTAATATTTAAGAAAACACATTTGTGCACTCAGAATGTTAATTACTACTAGCATTGAGTATGTTGATGAAATCTGATTCTTTGCCAAATTTGTGTGTGACTGGAACATGGACGTTTTTGTGGTGACCTCTTTTCATTTAATGTATGTTGCCAAAGCTAATTAGGAAGAAATGGCCATCTGTTTAATAGAAACTTTTAAACAAATTTCACAACTGAAGTAAGATTAATGTAAGAAGTTTTGCCAACTTTTTATATACAAAATTTTTTTGGAGAATAATTACACAAGGGAAATGTAGTGTTTGTTTTTTCACTATTTAAAGTTGACAGTAGTTGGTCTTTAAATTTTGCGTCATGGATAATATAAATTAATCTCATAGTAATTACCTATACCAAAGATAGTGAACAAATAGCTTAGTGACAAGTGCCATTTTGAATTGCACATACTTATAGAAAATTAAAAATAATGGTAGAATACTGTTTAATTCAAATCTGGATAGAAAAGTAATTACCAATCTTATCAACAGAGTAACTGTATTTTATATTAATTTCATAATATTTTAAGCTTCCTATAAGTAATCCTGCATATGAACAATAATGTGAATTTCTAAAATCAGTGAAACGTAATCATCGTATGACCTAAGGAAACAGTTTTACATTGGCTTATACCCCATACATTAGCTTACTGGCTTTAAATTGACTTATTTGATGTATTTGCATTAGTGTAATGTTTCTGAAAATGTAGGTTGCAACACTTCATTTAGAAGAGGTTAAGATAAGGTCAGCTCGTTAGATGGGTTACGCACCAAATTTGGAGATTCATAGTGTAATATAACAGCTATTACAAATAATATTTATGTTGATAAAAAAGTTTATAGTTTATTAATTAAAAACAAATTTTATCTTTTATAATGTTTTATTAATTGTTTAATTAATTAATTATTTATTATTATTTATGTTTTAATTACTTCAATTGTGAATTGATTATTGTGTATGCCTTAGCGACGAAATATTTGTTTCACTTATGTTAATCTGATTATGTCAACTGGGTCAAAGTATACTTTCTTCTATCTCAGCTCCTCTTCTTCTTCTTGATTTTTTTTTTAATCCTTCTAAATTATGTTAGGAAGGGAAAAAACTAATTTTTATAATTCAAATAATAATAGACACGAGTATTTAAAACAATTCTGATATTTATTTTGAAAGTTGTGTGCCAATCTTATGCACATCGACAAATGGCTGCGGCTATGACTCAACTCACAGGTCGATTGTGTCACTAGACAAATATATGAAATTACATAAATTAATTAATTGAGTTCTTTGAACTGTCGAAATGGTCAGAGAAGGGCAAGTCACAAGATACAGTACTTACAATTAATTCAAACTTAAATACTATTCCATAAAAATAACATATATTCAGAAAATAATGTCATTGAATAAATAAAATTTCGAACCATGCAGTAGTGTATGACGTCACGTCGTCACTGGTTCCGGGAGGCTGTGTACGTCTCGCTATGCAAATAAAAGTATGTATGGCGGCCGTCAGCTTCGGATCTCTGCTACCCACGCTGACTCCTATGTTTTGTCTTCTCCCTCAAATATAATTGTGGATCTCGTACTCTGCGGTGATGTGGTCCCTCTGGATACTTAGTTGTAGTGTTCTCTTCTCCTTGGCGATGTTGTTTTGTGCTGGATTATTCGTGTAGTGTTCCGTGTTCCAAAATCTGTTTGAGTTCGTTGTTCTATTGGAATTGGTGTTTTGTGGTGACCTCTTTTCATTTAATGTATGTTTTTTAGATTTTTTATATTTCAATATGGCGGTTGGTTCCTTGTGCTCTTGTGTTGGATCGTATTATTACTGTTATTCGTTTTAGTTCGGTTATTAGTTAAGTTATTGGGTGTTAACTTTCAGTTGATAACCTCTGTATGTTTTGTTATGTTGCACTTCATTTTTTCCAAACCATTTATAATTTTTGGATCTTCTGTTGGTACGTTCTGATCCGTTCACGTTCACGTTTAACAATTAACTGATGACTTAAATCATCGTCTTAATGTGGTAATTTCCGAAATATCTTATTCTCCTTCCCATTGTCTGGAAACAGCTGTCGCCTTGGTTTAGATCTGATATTATAAAAATATATGATATTTTTTCTTATTTATGGCTATAACTTATTTATTTGTTGATTTTATGAAAATGTAACTACCTAGCAATATTCTTGTTCTAATTTTACATAATTCAATGTATAACTTGACCTATTTTAAGTTAAATTAAGCTTAAAATTTACATTTTTTTATATTTCTTATAGGCCTTATTATTTTTCACAGAATTATAAATTAAATGGTTTACACTGCATTTTGAGTTAACATTTTCTTTAAATAATTTTACTTCTTTCATCATTATTCTTGGTTATTAACAATTTGTTGTTATAACATTCTAATATTGATTAATTTACATTTTATTTGTGTTGAGTCCCTTGTTAGGCCTTGTATTACCTATTTCCAATAAAGTTAATTTTATCTTCTGGTCATTGCATTTACTATTATGTGTTTCTGTGCTGATTACATTTAAATATCTTTATTTTACATTGACTAATTTCTGCTAATTATATACAGTTTTATTGAGTTCATCCTTTTGGATTTGACTCTATGGTAGTAGTTGATTTTGGTCTAAAATATGGTTTTGCCTTGCTATTGGGTTTTTTTAACTATTTTGTTATATTATTATTTATATGGTTTACCATTCAAAAATATCTTAATATTATCTCCTTGCCTTCCCTGCCTTAACAAAACTTTGAAATTAGTGAACATTATTTAAGTATAACATAACATCTTATATCTATTATTTTCATATATATCATTGAGTTATAATAAAAACATCTTATATCTACCATTTTTTATATATCATTTAATTATAATAAAAACATCTTATATCTATCATTTTCTTATATATTATTTAATCCTAAACAATCCTTCTGTATTTAACTTATTCCCTTACATCTATGGTAAGTTCATGGTTTTCTGTCTATTTTACTGTTCATCACTCCTTATATTCTATTTAAACACTCTTATAAATTATAATATATGCAGTTATTATCTGTCTTTCAATTTTATGTTTATTATTATAAAACACTTTTTATTTTCTACACTTAATGGTAGTCCTTCACTCTTATAGTGGTTTATTATAATATTTCACTTTTAATCCTCTACACTAATGGTAGTCCTTCACTCTTATTGTCTAAACATTTTTATTACCTACTCTAATGGTAGTCATTATTCTGATTTACACTATGTGTTTTTAAGTTACCTTTAAATTTACTTTACAATCCTTCATTGGTAATGTATCCTGTAACTTGGGTTACTGGGTTAACGTTTGTCGTTGTTTAACTCTGTTTAATTGGTACATGTTCTTCATAATATTTTGGGAATAGCCTTTCTTTATTCTGCATTCCTTGTATGAAGCTGGGAATAGTCTGTTCCTCAATTTGTTTTATTCTATTCTATGAGTAGGTTATCACTTTTGTTATTCAGGTACTCTGATGTCATTAATTCAATGCGTTGTACCTTATTATTTTTTCATTACTGCTCCATATGAATGGGTGATTATTTTTGTATTTGGGATCTTCTGATCCTTAATTTAATAATTTTCCCCTTATTACTTTTTCATTTACTGCCCCTTATCCTACTGGATATACAGATGATGTACTGGGGTTTTATATAGATGGTTTCTTTTATTTGGACCAAGAGTTTTCTTTGTTATTGAGTTTATTTTTTAACATTTTATTGACTATGTAACACTAGATTTTTTTTGAAAAAATTGTGATTGTTGTGAACACACAGGGGCAGGTGTTGGCTGTCACAGCATTGATGAATGTGTACGCTAGCAGCAACAGTCGTTCAAAGAAATGGGTTGACAGACAACTAATATACGCCCTGCTCTGCAGGAACAATAAGTATAGCCGTAGCGAATTGGGTGAAGCGTGTTACTTTGTTTCGAACGGACGCGTAATGAATTGACCAGCACAGAGTTTACTTAGAAATACTTTGTACATAGACGATAGTATTGTTGACGATACGACGACACTGCTTACAAGGGTAGACGAGAACTCAAGGGATGAAGCAATTGAGAAGAAGACGAAACAAAGAAATAACGAGGTCACACACAGCTGGAATCCAAGTAACTCTTGAAAAGAAATAAAAGCATGTTTAGCAGAGAAGGTAGCGAGGAGACACTGGTACAATACCACGATTCGATATGCTGGAAGTAGAGAAGTGTCAGGAGAGAAAATTTATTGCTCGGACAGAAAAGTCTACTGAAAGGATTGATCGACAGGCGAGAATATTGCTTTTTCATGGAATCGAGTAGGAGGAGAGTTTAACCAGAGTTTGGGGATGACTACGTGAACTAGTGACGACCAATAGGAAGCCGAGGATTGACAAGGGTTGGACATATAGACTACATCTCCATGGTGATGAAATCAGAGAACTTAGAACATTAACTAACAATGTATTATACGGACGTTTTGTTTTAAACATAAACAATCTACAAGTGTATCGTTCGGTATAATATTAATTGATGAAGTGTAGTGACAAACGATTTGTAAACGAATTCAAAGTGATATGTGTATATAACCAAGGACAATGTACGCGAAACTTGTATGAACTATATACAAAGTGTATAAGGTTAATCAATATAATTATCTTAAATGTGGAACTGTGAATGAATAAGTGAAATTACAAAAGACTCGTAGTATGTAAATCTGATCTTTACGCGAGAATTTGGCGATGTAATGACATAGGAGTGCGGGACAGACGTGGAAAGTGGGAACGACGTATTCGGATCAACATCATTTCAAACAACAAGTGACAATGGCAGCGCAGGAACGAGGATGGGAAATTCAGAGTCAAGGGTGGGTAGAGAAAGACGGTAAAAGGCAATTTGTCAAACCAGTCAACCGACATACAATAAATACGGTTGAATTTACAAATAACAAGGCAACGACCTCGTCTGCAGGAAGGACGGAGGGTGAAACAAAAAATTAAAATGTTTACGAAGAGAGATAGCCGCTGCGACAACGCAGACACAACATGACAGAATGAATGTACTATTACCTGATTTACGACACGACTTGTTATGTGACGACAAAGAAGAGGGTATTCAACGCATGTTGAAATGTCCCGAAATTACTACTAAGTGACGGAAGGAGAAACATTTGAAGACAGCTGCGAGTATATGATGAACCACATTGTAATTAAGATGAATAGAGAGGTTAGTAAAATGTTAAGAGAAATAAATAAATACCAAATAAATGATGAGAAATAGAAATGTATTATTGATTGGATAGAGAATGGCGATGGCGAAAGCAACTTAAATAAATTTTATAAATATTACAACAATAAGTTATACAGAAAATGGAAAGGACGATGGAGGTTATATTTACCGAAAGGGATATCTGACAAGGTAATAGCCGAAATTCACCAAATGTATGGGCACCTTGGCTCAAAGAAATGTACCAAGATGATCCAGGAGCATTTCACCATGGACCAATTGGCTAAGAAGATAAATACATATATATGAACGTGCGACATGTGTCAACGATATAAGGACACGCAAAATAGAAATTTGTTCGGTGGTACATGACCGATTATACCAAAGGATAAGGGTGAGTTATGTAGCGGAGATTTTTATGGACCTTTACCGACTTCGGTAGGAGGAATCAAGTATGTTTTCATCATCATTGATAACTTCACTAAATATGTAAAACTGCATACTTTGCGAAGGGCAACGACCGCAGCAACACTGAAAAGGGTACGTCAGTATTGTGAAGAAGTCGGCACACCCAGAGTTTTGTTAACGGATAATGGTACGCAATTCACAGCTAAACAATGGATTAGCAGTTTGGAAAGTTTAAACATTCAGCCCAGATACACTGCAATACGTAACCCTTGTTTGAACTTAGCAGAGCGCGTTAACCGGCAACTTGGTAACTTATTCAGAATTTTTATCAATAACCAACAACATACAAAGTGGTCACGGTATGTGAAAACCATTGAAAGTTGTCGTAACGAATCATACCACGAAACGATTGAGATTACACCATATGAAGCTCATCTGGGAAAGAAACCGATACGAATATGGGAGAAGTATCTCGACGCTGACATCACGAAGGACAATCAAGAAAATAATACGGAAATATTTGTAAAAGTACGTACCAAAAGAGAAAAACATGCCAAGCGGATGAACGAATCGAATAAAACAACAAAGTTTGAGATAGGCGACTTAGTATTAATTAGGACGTATACACAATCAGACGCAACTCAAAAACGTATAGAGAAGTTTTGTGAATTATTCAGTGGACCATTCAAGATAAGCCAAATATTGGGCGAATCAACATATGTATTAGTGGACTGCAGAGACGAAAGCAAGATACGAGGAAAGTTTAATATATGCCAACTGAAGAAGTATATTACTAAAAGGGACTGAGGAAGAAACGGAAGGACCGATATAATGAAGATAGCGGAGGTGGTGACTACGCCATATGGTAAACAAGAAGTATACCATAACGTATGAAATAGTCAAGGAGGTCGAATGGATGGAATCACGTCATGGAATAGGTTGATGACACGGCCATATCATTCAGACTAGCTAAACTTAGCTAAAAAAAAAAAAAAATGTATTGCCAAAATGAATGATTAATACATTATTATGACGTATCAATATAAGATATGTGTTAGAAAGAAAGTTGATAGATTTATGTACAGAATATAATAAACGTGACAAACAAAATAAAATGTAATTTGTAAAAGCAATAAATACTTAAATAATGACACGTAAACATTACTAATAAATTATAGGTCATAAGATGATTTTTTTTAGAATTATTTCATGTATCGTATAGTGATATAAGGAGTTAAATGTAACAATTCTATTGAATTAAACTTGTTTGTATAGATAGAAAGTAACGTGATAAAATTTTTCAATATTGATTACAATATGAAAGTATGAGGATGTATTGAATTAATGTACAATTATGTCAATAATATAACAAAATTAACTAGCGTGTAAATTTTGTTTTGATTGTTTGAAGGGAGAGTAGGTAGTGGATATTCGTAATTTTAGCTCATAATATCGATTGAACTAATATGAATGTTAAGATGTTTATTAATATGTTAATGTGAAGATATGTTTTGCATTATGTTCATAGTATGTAAGTACGAATATTAATGTAAGATGGATTCATATACCCAGAATGGTCAGAGATAGGGTTGAATAGTGACAGTACAGGGGGTGACAAGCGAAAGTGGGTCAGTGAGTACAACAGTGAAAGTACTAAACTTTTTGTTGTGAAGGATGAACATGGGGAGTCAGGCAGACACAGGGCTAGTTTCGTTCGTCGGATTAGGAGATCATCACGCCGAATCGAAACTGGGGACACTGTAACACTAGATTTTTTTTGAAAAAATTGTGATTGTTGTGAACACACAGGGGCCGGTGTTGGCTGTCACAGCATTGATGAATGCGTACGCTAGCAGCAACAGTCGTTCAAAGAAATGGGTTGACAGACAACTGATATACGCCTTGCTCTACAGGAACAATAAGTATAGCCGTAGCGAATTGGGTGAAGCGTGTTACTTTATTTCGAACGGACGCGTAACGAATTGACCAGCACAGAGTTTACTTAGAAATACTTTGTACATAGACGATAGTATTGTTGACGATACGACGACACTGCTTACAAGGGTAGACGAGAACTCAAGGGATGAAGCAATTGAGAAGAAGACGAAACAAAGAAATAACGAGGTCACACACAGCTGGAATCCAAGTAACTCTTGAAAAGAAATAAAAGCATGTTTAGCAGAGAAGGTAGCGAGGAGACACTGGTACAATACCACGATTCGACATGCTGGAAGTAGAGAAGTGTCAGGAGAGAAAATTTATTGCTTGGACAGAAAAGTCTACTGAAAGGATTGATCGACAGGCAAGAATATTGCTTTTTCATGGAATCGAGTAGGAGGAGAGTTTAACCAGAGTTTGGGGATGACTACGTGAACTAGTGACGACCAATAGGAAGCCGAGGAGTGACAAGGGTTGGACATATAGACTACATCTCCATGGTGATGAAATCAGAGAACGAATCATCTGAAGGTGGTGGAAATGACTCAAGACGTTGGGTGGAGTTTTATCCGGAATTCGAGATGTTGGGAGAAGAATTATCTGGAACTTAGAACCAGAAGCCAATAAGACACAGCTAGAGGGGTTGGACATAAAAATATGAAGTAGCTTGGTGGGAACGAAGATCATAAAAGATAGTGTTCGCCAAGAGGAGAGGAGTACTATTTTATTTTCTGTAGAGACATAAAGTCTTATCAACAGAGTTCTATTTTATTTTCCGTAGAGACATGAAGTCGTCTTAACAGAGTTCTATTAACGGAGTTCTTTCTTATTTTCGTAAAGGCGTGAAGTCTTCTTAAGAGAGTTGTAAAATCATTTTCTTATTGTGACAGTCGTTTAAATAGATTATTCTTAAATAAGAATCTACTAAAAGTTGTAATTCAGTGTTACGAATACAAATAGACTTAGAACATTAACTAACAATGTATTATACGGACGTTTTGTTTTAAACATAAACAATCTACAAGTGTATCGTTCGGTATAATATTAATCGATGAAGTGTAGTGACATAAACGATTTGTAAACGAATTCAAAGTGATATATGTATATAACCAAGGACAATGTACGCGAAACTTGTATGAACTATATACAAAGTGTATAAGGTTAATCAATATAATTATCTTAAATGTGGAACTGTGAGTGAATAAGTGAAATTACAAAAGACTCGTAGTATGTAAATCTGATCTTTACGCGAGAATTTGGCGATGTAATGACATAGGAGTGCGGGACAGACGTGGAAAGTGGGAACGACGTATTCGGATCAACATCATTTCAAACAACAAGTGACAACGGCAGCGCAGGAACGAGGATGGGAAATTCAGAGTTTAGTCAACGCACTATGGATACTCTATACCAAGTAAAATTTTATATATTATGTTAACGTAGAAAAACCACTGACCTGTAACTTAAAAAGAATCCTGCTTGAGTAACTGTAACTTAAAAAGAATCCATACTTAAAAAAAAACAATCTTAAATGAACAAAATTCAATATAGTAAACATATTAATTAAAGCGGACCATAAATCTGGGGTATGAATACATTAAAAGTAACAATAAATGTGTATAATTAGAAGTAGTAATGATGTGAATTTTATGATGTGTATTTTATGTATGTGTTTTATTTCAGGATATATCCTAATTAAGGAGGAATTGTTTACTTTATGTACCATTTACAGGAATATATGTATTTCGTGTGTGTAATGTTAGATGATAAGAGCATGAATATAATAAACATGTTTTGAGAACCCAGATCCGCATAACTTTGTATTATTTGATACACCTTTTGATAATTAATAAACAGCCCCTTAATTGCTCACTTTTAATCAAAAGAATATGCATATAACAACATAACTAATTTACATTTTTACACAGTCTGTAATTAATAAATTTGTCAATTAATTAATTAAATATATTAATTATCCTATCAATTAAATATAATGCATAAATTCGCATTACAACTATAATGATCAGCTTATTTAATTAATTTTCAACCATTTATTTATCACTCACTACTGATAGTTTCTTCTTTTTTCCTTTTTTTAATGTTGTATTAAGTTAAGTTTTAAGGTGAAAATTCTGTTATGCTACATATGCTCTCCTGTAAAAGTGATTAGTTAAGATCATACTCTTAGTATGGATGAAATAATTACTACTGATTCTTTTTATTTACCATATTTTTATTCGTGATTCCATTTTATATACCTTCTTTTTCACTATTTCTCTCTCTCAGATGATATGTATCTCCTTCATTAGCTTCTTTATTCATT
This sequence comes from Magicicada septendecula, assembly GCA_034769895.1. Taxonomy (NCBI): domain Eukaryota; kingdom Metazoa; phylum Arthropoda; class Insecta; order Hemiptera; family Cicadidae; genus Magicicada; species Magicicada septendecula. The sequence continues at coordinate 1,257,303,734 of CM068367.1, forward strand.
ATTAAGTAATCCTTAATCTTATGTATATCATTATTATCATATATTTTTTCTTCCTTATTCGGTGCTTCCTCACCGGTATGTTTACTCCCTAACATTCCCTAACATGTGAGCTGGAACAGTTCAGAGTGGCACATTATGGCTACATTCTTTGCTGACCAATACTTCACTTAGCTGAGCTCAGAGGAATCTCTTCTCAAATATAAGGCTGATGGAATTTCTCTACATCCAGTCATAAAAATAAAAAATCATTAAAAGTAGTCTCCTTCAACTAATAATAAACATCCTTGGATTCTTCACTTCATAATGTTTCAAATTAATTAATACTTTTATACAATTGATTCTTCTCCTCTATCAAAGCTCATTCCATATTATGTGGCTTAGGTATGTGGTATAATATACATTTCATCCTTTCTTTGCACTCTTTGTTTGTTTGTTGATGGTATAATCTGTTTCTTGTTTACATAGTAATTAGCATTTGTATAGATTTTTTTTTCATTTGGTATTCGATGAGTCATTCTATTGCTCATGGCATAACATTAATTCCTTCTTCTATTAATTATCACTATAATAGTGGTTATTACAATAATATTATCACTATGGTACCAGGGTTTTTGGTTCCTGGTCTTAATACTTGGTTCTTATTTAGTTGGTTCTTCTTCCTTGTTTCTTCTTCATCAAATTTTTTTCATTGTGAGTTTGGTTAAATTATTTTGGTTAAATCATAAAAATATTCTGGTCTCCTCTTCCTTTCTTCATTTAAAAGTTCTGTATCATTTCTGTCTTAAATTATTTCATTTACATAGTTTATCATAGTTGTTACAGTTGTAATGGTCACTATTACAATGCAAACTGTAGTATAGTCTTTACAGCTTTGATAGTTTATTAGGGGTTTTCTTTTTTCAAACGGTTTCTTATGAATATTTGCTACACTTTCTTCTTATGATGCTTTTAACATTCATAGATATATTTTTCTTGTGTAATATTAATTTATTCAATCAGTTGATATAGGTTTTTCTCATTATCTATTGGAACATGTTCTTTTTTTGCTTTGTCCCTGGAGAGTTTGAGAAAGTTTACACATTTGTACTCCATTTATTCTCAAATTCTTTTATGTAAGAGTTCTTTCAAATTATTGGTGTCATTTGTTCTTATGTTTTTTTTCTTTGTTAATTAAGAATCATTTTTCTTGTAAAATTCTTTTTATATAATAGTTTCTTCAAATAATTCTTGTAAGTTGGTCTTATTGTTTTTAAAATTTCTAATTATCTGGTAAAATTCCTTTCATAATAGTTTATTCAAATAATTCATGTAAGTTGTCCTTACGCTTTTTTAGAATTTAGTATTTTCTTTTTCTTGCAAAATTGCTTTATATAATAGGTCTTTAAAATAGTCCTTGCTGTCCGGACCACCATTGTCTTCAGAAATATTTCTGTTCTTGCGACATCTATTGCTTCTCTCTTGTATTCCCTTTTTTCTGTTGTTATTTTCTCCCTTGTTTCAAAGCTTATTTGAATCATTCTATAATATTGTTTATTAAACCAAGATGTCTCTGGTATATCCAGGATGAATGATATCACAGATATTTTACCATATGTTTCTATTTCTGTCGCATTCCATCTATCTATATTCCTTTTAAAGTTGTAACATACGGTTTTATTGTAAGTTATTTCTGGGATTTGTTTTGACCTGCTTCTATAATCGATGAAATTCATGATGTCTTTTTCACTGGTTATTGGGATATTAATGACATCAATTAAACCACTGTGCATCATCTCCAACTCTTCCCGTTTCTTTATTAGTTTCTTTGGGTGTATTGGTCTCATTTTCTCTGATTTCATTTCCATGTGCTTCATGTTTTCTTTGTTTTTGTTAGGTTTAATTTCAGCTGATAATACTACTTGTTCCCTTGTTTTATCATTTGGTATTTCTTCTGTTTCTAGTTTGCTATCATTTTTTGTGTCTTTGTTCCTATCATTTCTTAATTCTTCCCTCCACCTTTTATTATCATTTATTATATCATTCACATTCTGACAATAATTTTTTGTCATATCATCCATTTTCTGACATACTTCCTTCGTTAATGATTTTAATTCTTCCATTTCTGATTTGTGGTTCTCATCCATTTTCTCCATCATAAGCTTGAACATTTCTTGCATTTTATTCAATATTGTATCTTCTGCTGTGGTGGATTTCTCTAATTGTCTCTCCGCGAGTGCGGGCTTGTTCGGTTCTGCTGGAGGTAATGTCAACTCCACATCTTCCACGGGTGTCGCCTCCTTATCCTCCATATCTATTTCTTTCTCGGCCTCCGCTGCTCTTTTCTTCGATGTTGCCCTCCTGTGCATCTTGTTTCTTCTTCTGACCTGTTAACAGCTGCCAAGCTAAAATAGGAAACTAGGCAAATTATTTTTATTTGTTGCCTATTAATCTCTATCTTTAGCCCCTAAAGTTGGACGCCAATTTGTATATATAACAGCTATTACAAATAATATTTATGTTGATAAAAAAATTTATAGTTTATTAATTAAAAAAAATTTTCTTTTATAATGTTTTATTAATTTTTTAATTATTTAATTGTTTAATTAATTAATTATTTATTATTATTTATATTTTAATTACTTCAATTGTGAATTGATTATTGTGTATGCCTTAGCGACGAAATATTTGTTTCACTTGTGTTAATCTGATTATGTCAACTGGGTCGAAGTATACTTTCTTCTATCTCAGCTCCTCTTCTTCTTCTTCTTCTTCTTCTTGATTTTTTTTTTAATCCTAAATTATGTTAGGAAGGGAAAAAACTAATTTTTATAATTCAAATAATAATAGACACTAGTATTTAAAACAATTCTGATATTTATTTTGAAAGTTGGGTGCCAATCTTACGCACATCGACAAATGGCTGCGGCTATGACTCAACTCACAGGTCGATTGTGTCACTAGACAAATATATATAATTACATAAATTAATTAATTGAGTTCTTTGAACTGTCAAAATGGTCAGAGAAGGGCAAGTCACAAGATACAGTACTTACAATTAATTCAAACTTAAATACTATTCCATAAAAGTAACATATATTCAGAAAATAATGTCATTGAATAAATAAAATTTCGAACCAAGCAGTAGTTTATGACGTCACGTCGTCACTGGTTCCGGGAGGCTGTGTACGTCTCGCTATGCAAATAAAAGTATGGCGGCCGTCAGCTTCGGATCTCTGCTACCCACGCTGATTCCTATGTTTTGTCTTCTCCCTCAAATATAATTGTGGATCTCGTACTCTGCGGTGATGTGGTCCCTCTGGATACTTAGTTGTAGTGTTCTCTTCTCCTCGGCGATGTTGTTTTGTGCTGGATTATTCGTGTAGTGTTCCGTGTTCCAAAATCTGTTTGAGTTCGTTGTTCTATTGGAATTGGTGTTGAGTTAATATTTCAATATGGCGGTTGGTTCCTTGTGCTCTTGTGTTGGATCGTATTATTACTGTTATTCGTTTTAGTTTGGTTATTAGTTAAGTTATTGGGTGTTAACTTTCAGTTGATAACCTCTGTAATGTTTTGTTATGTTGCACTTCATTTTTTCCAAACCATTTATAATTTTTGGATCTTCTGTCGGTACTTTCTGATCCGTTCACGTTCACGGTTAACAATTAACTGATGACTTAAATCGTCGCTTAATGTGGTAATTTCCGAAATATCTTATTCTCCTTCCCATTGTCTGGAAACAGCTGTCGCCTTGGCTTAGATCTGATATTATAAAAATATATGATATTTTTTCTTATTTATGGCTATAACTTATTTATTTGTTGATTTTATGAAAATTTAACTACCTAGCAATATTCTTGTTCTAATTTTACATAATTCAATGTATAACTTGACCTATTTTAAGTTAAATTAAGCTTAAAATTTACATTTTTTTATATTTCTTATAGGCCTTATTATTTTTCACATAATTATAAATTAAATGGTTTACACTTCATTTCGAGTTAACATTTTCTTTAAATAATTTTACTTCTTTCATCATTATTCTTGGTTATTAACAATTTGTTGTTATAACATTCTAATATTGATTAATTTACATTTTATTTGTGTTGAGTCCCTTGTTAGGCCTTGTATTACCTATTTCCAATAAAGTTAATTTTATCTTCTGGTCATTGCATTTACTATTATGTGTTTCTGTGCTGATTACATTTAAATATCTTTATTTTACATTGACTAATTTCTGCTAATTATATACAGTTTTATTGAGTTCATCCTTTTGGATTTGACTCTATGGTAGTAGTTGATTTTGGTCTAAAATATGGTTTTGCCTTGCTATTGGGTTTTTTTAACTATTTTGTTATATTATTATTTATATGGTTTACCATTCAAAAATATCTTAATATTATCTCCTTGCCTTCCCTGCCTTAACAAAACTTTGAAATTAGTGAACATTATTTAAGTATAACATAACATCTTATATCTATTATTTTCATATATATCATTGAGTTATAATAAAAACATCTTATATCTACCATTTTTTATATATCATTTAATTATAATAAAAACATCTTATATCTATCATTTTCTTATATATTATTTAATCCTAAACAATCCTTCTGTATTTAACTTATTCCCTTACATCTATGGTAAGTTCATGGTTTTCTGTCTATTTTACTGTTCATCACTCCTTATATTCTATTTAAACACTCTTATAAATTATAATATATGCAGTTATTATCTGTCTTTCAATTTTATGTTTATTATTATAAAACACTTTTTATTTTCTACACTTAATGGTAGTCCTTCACTCTTATAGTGGTTTATTATAATATTTCACTTTTAATCCTCTACACTAATGGTAGTCCTTCACTCTTATTGTCTAAACATTTTTATTACCTACTCTAATGGTAGTCATTATTCTGATTTACACTATGTGTTTTTAAGTTACCTTTAAATTTACTTTACAATCCTTCATTGGTAATGTATCCTGTAACTTGGGTTACTGGGTTAACGTTTGTCGTTGTTTAACTCTGTTTAATTGGTACATGTTCTTCATAATATTTTGGGAATAGCCTTTCTTTATTCTGCATTCCTTGTATGAAGCTGGGAATAGTCTGTTCCTCAATTTTTTTTATTCTATTCTATGAGTAGGTTATCACTTTTGTTATTCAGGTACTCTGATGTCATTAATTCAATGAGTTGTACCTTATTATTTTTTCATTACTGCTCTATATGAATGGGTGATTATTTTTGTATTTGGGATCTTCTGATCCTTAATTTAATAATTTTCCCCTTATTACTTTTTCATTTACTGCTCCTTATCCTACTGGGTATACAGATGATGTACTGGGGTTTTATATAGATGGTTTCTTTTATTTGGACCAAGAGTTTTCTTTGTTATTGAGTTTATTTTTTAACATTTTATTGACTATAATGATCAGCTTATTTAATTCATTTTCAACCACTTATTTATCACTCACTACTGATAGTTTTTATTCTTTTTTTCCTTTTTTTGATGTTGTATTAAGTTAAGTTTTAAGGTGAAAATTCTGTTATGCTACAATAGTTAGAAAAAATTGTTATATATTTATGCAGCTTGTCAAAGCACTTGGTTAAATTCAGTCTGATTTTCCTGTTAGTAGTGTGGTTTGAGCTATACTACCAGGCTAGACGGTGCAACAGGCCAAGGGCCTGCTTAACAGGGGCAATGATTTGTTTTGATTAGGCCTCTATGCCTCTATTTTGTATTGGATACAGAGATCCTAATAAAGTTAGATGTGTGATTGAGCATATGTTTTGAAATTTAATAATTAAAAATTTAGACGATTTGTCACCTGTTTATGGAAACACCACATTCTATATTGTTTGAAAACTGTTGGGCTAAATTATTTCTGAATACTGAAAAATCAGATAGTTGTAAGGTTAATTTTCTCCAGTTATTGCACCAATAAAGGTAGATCAAAAATATATTTCATAGGCATTCTTATATTTTGACAGTGATGTTTATTGTTGTTTTTGATATATGGCGCATCTCGTGCAGTTGAATTGTGAACAGATTATTTATTATTAATTAATCTACTTGTATAAGGAATGGATATGAAAGTTTTAAAATAGAATTAATACAATTTTAAGAAAATTTTGTATCGAATTGCCATGATATTTAAATGACTTATATGTTATCAAGAAATGAGAACAATCTGCCACAGATATTTTTAACATGTCTAAGAGTTTTGAAATTATTTCTTACAGTTTTTGAGAGTTAGATGCATATGAGCAATTATTTTCTGCGGTGAACTTTTCAAAGTCAATAGTTAGGGGTTTTCTTGACACATAGTTGAATACAGGGTGGCGCAGGGAAACGGGAAAATTTGAAATAATTAGAAAAAATGAAGGAACGTTACAAAACTTTATTTGAAGCTCAATATATGTTCTACAAGACTGGAAATTACATTAGGCATCACTTTTTAAAAATTACATCAGTTAAATGCTGCCCATTTTGCCATACACATTCAGTAAGTCGTTTCTGTAGGTTTTGCATAGCGCGGCGCAATGTGTCACCTGGGATTTTGGCGATTTCCTCTTCAATCTGTGTCTTGAGCTGAGCAAGGGTTCTTGGTCTAGTCTGGTACACGATGCTCTTCAGATGTCCTCATAAAAAGAAGTCACAGACTGAAAGGTCTGGAGATTGGGGCGGCCAAGCGATGTTAGCATTCCTTGAAATTATGCGATCCCCAAGCATGTTGACATAACGTTCAGACGTTCACAGTGACAGCAGTGCCTCGTTCATCTTCAAAAAAGTAAGGGCCTATCACCCCATGACATGACACTGCACACCATACGGTAACTTTGGTACTGTGTAATGGACGCTGGTGAAGCTGAGCAGGGTTTCCTTGAGCCCTGTAACGGAATTTCTGCTTATTCACGTATCCACTTAAGTGAAAATGGGCTTCATCGGACATCCGAAGATTTTGAATGAAGTTAGCATCCTCATTGATTTTAGCCAACAAAGTTCACAAATTTGCAGGCGCAATACACAATCATTAGGATTCAGTTGTTGCACAATCTGAAGTTTGTACGGATGAAATTGAAGTTCATGGAGTATTCTTTGAACGCTCCGACGTCCGAGCGGCAATGACGAGGCAATTTTTTGCACCGAACGACGAGGACTCCTTAAGATGGCAGCTTGCACAGCATCAATGTTTTCTGGGGTACGTACAGACCGTACACCCCACTAGGTTTTTTCTTCAAAGCTGAACCAGTCTCTTCAAAATTACGAACCCACGTTCCGATTGCGTGTAACGAAGGAACTTGACCACGGGGCGGGATCTGATAGTGGCGCCGAAACTCGCGTTGTGCAGCTGTCAAACTATCACCATGTCGGTAAAACGCCCTTACGGCGACCGCACACTCTGCACCGATCCACTGCTCCATGGTAACTAAATGTCCGTTACTGCTAGACAGACAGTTTCACTTCTGCTACATCTACAGGGCTGCCAACATCAACTTTTTCCCGTTTCCCTGCGCCACCCTGTACTTCATGTATTTTGTAGAAAACGATAAATTATATAGGAGAACACAACTGTAGTTTATTCTGTAGATATGGTCAAAGTCTGTCTCCTTCATATTCTTGCATATGCCTCCTCTTCAGCTTTTTTTTTGTCTGCCTTTAGTTTGCCAGTTCAACACTCAGTTTAGGATATCTGGTTTGGCCATTTGTTGATCATGTCTGTACCAACTTGAGTGTTTATTTCTGATGATATATGTGACTGAACGTGATAATTTTCATAATTTCTGCTTCTGGCTGTTTATCATTTCTGTTGTGGACCTTCCAAGTGTTCATCTCCAAAAAATCTGGTTTGGTTGTTATTACATAAAAACACATTTATTTATTTTGTGTAACTTTTTGGATTTATAGACAAGAAAGTCAATAGGAGATAGAGGACTTCTTCCCCTTCTTCGCTGCCTCCCTCCACACACATGTAAGAATCTTGTGTTCTTTAAGAATATGTAAGAATACAAGGCGAAATAGAGGAATAAGAATGAAATAAAAAAAAATTGATTGCTAAGTGATAAAAATTTCAGGTAGGTAAAATTTTTAGTAGTCACAATTTAAAAAATTTTGAAATATATTTTTTAGTAACTATTAAAAACACTTTTATAATTAAATAAAACAAGAGGAACAAAATGTGTTTCAAAGAAGTTATCAGACACCAAAGCTACTGTGAATGTTAACTTTAGAAAAGATTACTACTCTACATTCTAGTTAAATATACATTTGTAAATATTGAAGATAAGTTGTGATATAACGGCAGCACTGGGTACGCTCATTTATTTTTGTTATCATTTGACGACAAGTTTCTTAAGTAAACAAACGTGTAACCAGCATAAAGTGTTGGTGAGAGGATGCTGTCATATTTTATTATCTGGGACCTAATCTGAAGTACTAATGTGTACATTTAGGCAAGTGGTAAGAGTTTTTTTGTTATCTGGCTGCTTCTTTCTATTTTTTTGTACTGCAATGGTATCATTATTAAGTATTTGAAATTCTTGTTGCTGAGTAACAAACAGTTAATTAATTGGCATGTATTCATTCACATGCGTTGCTGTGTATGAACAGCTTTCATGCGAAGTTGTTGTTAAAGAAAGAATTTCCCTCCCACTATGCCTGAAATACTGACAGTACCCGTTATTCAGAAATGGTGTTTTCATATGTAAATTCTGTTGGATAATTTATTCTATCTGTATGAATGAAAACAAAAGAATGTGTGCGCTGTGTAAGAAAGATACAAATTAGTCATAATTTATCAGAATAAAGCAATGAGCATTATTTATGACATGGAAAAGTGGTTTACATATTTTCATTCATTTGGAATGAACTTGTTTTATTTGAAACACTGTATCCTTATTAAAATTTGGAAAGTTTCCTGCTTTAGAAAAGATAACACACTGTATCCATAAGTTAGGTCATTTATCATTTTTACTAATAACTGAAAATCGTAAAGATTCTTTTATATGTTGCTTTATTAAGAAATGACATTTAATATTTCTTTCCAACAGTTTTTTAATATTCCCTATTCATATTGTAATCCTAAACTTATGGTATTTGTTCTTAACATAGCTTTTGTCAGTACTTGTAAATAGGTGTCATCCATTAGAACTGTTAGACTTGAATAGGTTAATGTATAAGATGACTGTGACGCTTATATATTAGGGCTGAAAAGGTGATGACTTTTTTGGTGTTCATGAACTTTTAGTCCACATAAAATATTGTCATCACATCTTAAACACTCCCTACTGATAGGTCCAGCGATCTAACAGCTATCTAATTTTAGTCTCAGAGAGACAGAATACAGCATTATTTAAGGTCTAAAAGTCAGAGTTATGTTCATCTTTCTTGAGACATGTATCAGGTGTTTATTTGAAACCCATTGTGAGCCACATTTATCCATTATTGGCTGAATAAATATCGCTTGTGACAGACAATATGTATTAGTGCTTGAAAAAATGTCTCAGGCAAGTTGACTACACATTAATTGTGAATCATAACATAAATTTTGTGTGTGTGTGTGTGTGTGTTGCAAAAGTCATTGTTTGAAAATTTCTGTGTAAGTATTTACTTTTTTGGTTTTCTCAAGTACAGTTCATTAGAACAGTGTCTTAACATTTTCAATTACTTTATGAAACATTTGTTAGAAATTAATTGAATATAGACGATGTTCTAACAAAATGCACTCAAGAAAACCAACAAATAAAATGAATATTTAAATTTTACTTATTGTTTTCTCGCATAGCATTGTGTGAAACATAAAACAGTTATGAAAAATAATATACAATAGGCAACTGGTTCAGATTAATTTTGTTTTATAAAGCTCTCAGAATTGTTTTGATCTTTTAGATCATCATCAGAGATTATACAAACACATTAGCATAAGACTGTATTACTCTCTGCAGATGATCTAAAACATTGAAACAGAATTTTATAAAACAAAAATTGTTATGTAACAGTTTCTAAGTGTTTGTAGTTTTTAACAGTTTAATTACCTGATATTAAAAAAATTGCAAAGTAACTTTGTGTTTGTATGCATAAATGTGGTCTTCTGTAAGGGAAGGCCCATTGTAGGGTTTGCAAAATCAGTCAGATTTATGTTGTCAGATATTAGAGAAGCTACACATGTTAAGAAATATGTGTTAAAAATTCTATTATGTAACTAACTCGTTATTGTCAAACTGTGTCAGAAACAGATGAGTAAAATGGTGAAAAAAATTGTACACATAATATGTAGGAATTGTAAATGTTTATGATTTTATTGTAAAACCTCAGTAAAGAAGGTTTATGATTTTACTGTAAAACCAGTGTGTCATAAACCAAACACATCATTTGTATGAAAGAAAATATTTGTGTGAATAGAAATACAGTAGAGCCTCTATCAACTGGAAACCAATACACCAAAGTATCAATTACGTGCCGCTGTTCATAGAGATTGTCTGTGACTATGACTTCCAATCTATTTCTGTACTTAGAAACTAGAGATTTGCTACAAGATAAAATCTTAAACAGTCTGAAGCTGTTCCACATTGTTACTTATTTTAGATAATTTTTTTAAATGTCCCGAAAAATCTTTAAAATGTGTTATTTTGAGTGTTTTATTTTTATTCTGTGCATGCATGTATGCAACTACTCGCGTGCGCGCAGTCACAGAATTGTTGTGAGAAGTGTTGACTTATTAAATAAATATATATATAAGAGTAAAATATGTGTAAAAATAGTTTTATTTGTATTTTAAATTTTATAAGTGCGTGAGTGTGTGCACATGTGCATGTACGTATGTGCAAAATACCATTCCTGAACTTCTCCTAGGAATTTGAAATTTTGTAGGAAAGTTACTCTCAGGGTGTTCGCAAGAAGATTTTTGGGAAACTGATTCCATAAATGGTAAATTAGAGATTGCTGAACCCCAGAGTGCTAAACCTTCATATATCCTGGAAGTATGAAAATATCTCATGAGGTATCAAATTTAAGGGACTTTCAACTTGAACATTAGTGTTTTTTCTGTTTAAAAAGTAAAAAATATGAAGAGCTGTGAAAAAAAGAGTTTCAAAATGAGATTACAGCTGAAATGGATTTTAAACCTGAATATTGATACGATATGACAAGTATCCCCCCCCCCCCCACCAGAGACTACGTGACATGGGATAGTTGTGGTGTTCTAAAATATTTCGTTGCAATCAAAATTAAAAATAAAGTACTTAAACCCATATCGGAGTATGGGTAACAAGGAGTTGAAGCATACAGTTACGGTGCAATTGAAGTTTTCACTTTTTGTGTAAGGAGAGGATTAATTCTGAAAATGTTTCCAACATAAACGTTTTGAATTGAATTGGTCAGTTATCCACAAAATTCACTTGTCTGGAAAAGTGTTGACATTCCAGATAATGGATGGTCTACTGTGAAGGTAATCAAACAAGTGTAGATATAGCCTAGTATAGTGACAGACTGGTGTACAGTGATACAGACTGAGACGTTCCAATTGGGTCACAGTTGTGTCAGCAGTGAAATTACATGACAACAGCTATGGAGAGGTTTAATCATTTTATGTGTATGTCGTATGTTATCCTTACTGGAGCACCTGGTCTCTGTCTGTTTAATTTGATTATTTTCCTTCACTTTATTTATATTGATTTTATATTAAGCCTACTGAAGTGGATTTATAATAAAAGTGTTTTTCCCTGCACGAAAACAATTTACTTAAGGAAGCAGTATTTTTATGACATTAAACAATTTTGAAAAAGCGTAATTAAAATAACAGTTAGTCCATTCTATCATAACATTATTTTTAAAATTCATATAATTTTATTAAATTAGTTTGTAAACAAAGTTGTTGTGCAGATAAATCACAGTATTTTTCTAGAATAACAACAACAGCAGCAATAAACATTAACAGATACATCAAAATTTGTAAATAAGAAATTTATCTTTAATCAAAACACTATGATGTGCAATTTATAATATTTATATTATCAGAAATATATACCATTTTGTGAAAAAGTTGATAAGATTTGATGGTGATGATATTAAAAAAAATAATTGATAATAAAAGTGTAATAATTGTATTTTTATTATTATTAAACTATTTTTAGAAAAGGAATTGTTTTAAATTAATATTTAATGTTCTAATAAAATGGTTTTGTTTTAAGGAATTTCTCTTCAGTTTCTATTGTTTGTAATATAAATTTTAATATTAAGCTAAATTAATTGGATAAGATAAAGAAAAAAAATCTTAGATGTGCAAGTTTATAAAATCAGATTAAATTGAAAATACATTTTTTATTTGCCGTTTAGTTCTGGTTAATAATTAGTATAATATCTAAAATTTTTGTTCATAATGATATTGTAATAATAATAATAATAGTAATAATAATAATAACATTATTATATAATTTTATTATTAATTATATTATTATAATATTATATTATATAATATTATATTATTAATTATAATTAAATAATTAATAATAATTATTAAATTACTGAATAAATGTAGAATAATTATAGCCGTGAAATAATGTGGATTGTTTTGAAAAAGTTGTAATTTGTTTCGGATATTAAGTGAGTTGAATTTAATTTAATCGTATACACCAGAATTGTTTGATAAAATAATTAGGCCAGTATTAGTATGTGCATTTATTTTATAAACAATTTGCATATCTCTGTCAAATTTGTATTATAAATGGGTCTCTTGTTTTCATAATTATAGGTATTACATTGTATGCATTCACTTTATTGTAATGTGTTAATTTGCAATATGTTATTTTCAATTTACTTTTGTATATGTGTGAAGGTGCGTGCGCGTGTGCATACCTTCAGCCAGTTGATCTCTCTCTCACGCGCGCACACACACACCAGAGAGTTATTTCTTCTGGTTAACCTTGTACTAGTAAATTGTAGGTTATTTTATGACACAAGAATTAATTAGGTGTGATTTTTTTCTCCATCTCGTTTAATTTGTAACTTGAAATGAATCATGTGGGATTCCTTTCATAGCACCATATGCAGTAGTCAGTAGTAAAAATTTCTAGCATATCTTTATCATTTAGACCACCAAAAAGATGGCAGAGTTAGTAGTCCTCACCAACAGCAACATCACTGTAAAAGTTGTTGAAGAAAAACAGACTAAGCTTAAAGAAGAGATGGAAGTAATTGTTAATTGAAGTATTCAATAACAATATTGAGACAAAAAAAAAACCTTCAAGTGAAGATTTATAACATGTTAAATATATTTATATTGGGAAATATCAATAATAATATCGTTATTAATAATTCTATGTACAAATAATTTAAATATTATATTAATGCTTAATACTATTTAATACATGTATCTTTAGTAGTAATAATTTCTAATAATAATAACAATAATAAGAATAAAAATAGTATAATTAATTTAAAAACAGGTGCATATGCACACATGCAGACACACAAAATAAACGTCAATTTACTTATTATTATCAGAATTTTAAATTCATTCTGTCTGGTTGGGGTATGTTTGATGATAATTTTTGAACTCGTCAGCCAATTTTTGTAAACTTTTCCTCATCAGAACCATATTTTTTTATATAGATTTATCCTCCCAAAAATTAATGGGTTGGGAGGAAAAATTTGAGGGGGTGAAAATTGTGAAAAAATCGCAAAAGCTCATGTAAGGTATTTAAAGAGAGCTCATGTATAAATTAAAGAGAATTTAACCACATTCCAAATACTGTATAATAATCTTTTTTGAAAATTTCAAAATTTCTGTAGATCAGGGCACAAAAAGTGGGTGAAAATTTTGATAAAATCATAAAAATTAATGTGGAGTAACAAATTGAAGATAATTTTAACTAACACCCGAATGTAGTGTAAGGTTTTGGAAATGTCAAGATTTTTGGGATTCCAAGCCCAAATTTGAAAAAATAGTGAAAATCCAGCAGGGTGTAAGACTAAAAGGAATTGTAACCAAAATCCAAATGTTTTGAATTTTTAGCCTTTATTGTATGATTGTGTTCTCTAAATTTGTTATATTACTAATGTGATTCAGTAGAGTAATCGAGATTTTTGAATATTTTCCCGTAATTGAAAAATTATCTGATATTAAAATGTATGTAATAATTAATATTCATTCAAAATGGTGAGCAAGTTCTGCAACTCAGGGAGCATACTAAAGTCAGCTGCATGGAACTAGTATCGTCAAGGTCACACCGCTTACTTACAGCGTTGCCACTAAGCAACAGTTTCCCTTTCTTCCGAAAAATGCTACACTAGTAAGTAAGCCTACTTAATGTAAAGAATATAACAAAGTGAGAAAGTTTGTAATACATGCATTAGAGTACATTGTTACATTGTCAATAATTTTTAATAATAATTACATCACAATTAATATAGTGTTAATAATTAATTAACAATTAATTTCCGTATCTTATACATAACATTCAATTCGACGCGTCAGCTATAGTTTGTTTGAACGAATTTTATACGCATCCTGTGTCTTAAGCTTGCCCCATTTAATTATTGAAGACACCGCACTATTCGTGACTCAGAAAAATATTCTATTTTTATTTCCTGCGCTGCTTATTAATAATTAAGTAAAAAAATTAGAACTATACTATAAGATGTTACATGCACAAGTAGCATAAAAATAATGGTATGTATAAATGTGAAACGAATTGGATTTCTTAAGAAAATAAGGATAATTTTATAAACAACAAATACAAATATCTCATGAAATAAATTTAAAATTCCTTATTTATATATATATATATATATATTTTAACTTAAATCTTTAAATATAGAATTTAAATTTATAATTCTATATTTTATGCATTGTCCTTACTAATTTTATAATTAAAATTTTCCTTATTTTATGAACTATAGAATTCCTTATGACTATTATAAATAAGCAGTATGTTGAAAAACTCACCTTAAATAGGGTTAGTCACACAATTATCACATTGCAAAGTGATAGCACAGAGCACATTCATAACACTCCTGAAGAAAACACACACACACGGTTTTTTATGTTTCAATAAAAATAGAAAATACTACGCTTCGCTATAGACACGTTTACCACCTATATACACTTTTTAATACTCCTGCAGTATTCGTCTTCGGATTCACTGGACTCAGGTTCGCTGTCACTACTCACACGTAAGTGTATGATGAAGGGCTCCACTGTGGTGTCTCTCGTGCACTGCTTTGAGTAATCGGCTTCTTGTAGTGCCTCCGCATGTCTTCGCACTTGTCCCAGTCTTCCTGAGTTATCCTGTCCAAAGCTTCGTGTGCAAGTTGTTCAATATCGGCCAATCTGAAAGTCGTATTCTTGTTTGCAACATACCGTTTAACTTGGGCCCATATCAGCTCGATCGGATTATACTGACAATGATATGGTGGCAGGCGCACTACTGTATGTCCCATTTCATTTGCCAGTTGATCCAATTCGTACGTCTTCTTGGCCGTTCGGATCTCTTCTTTAGAAAGAAGTTCATCCCTGGTTTCAGCTGTGGAAAATGAAATTCTCTTCTTACGCAGCCACTCCATGATATCCGCTTTACGCCAGTTTGAACATGGTGGTTTATCTATTTGTACAGAATGATAGCTGGCATTATCCATCACGATGACAGAGCCTTATTCCAAGGAGCGCAACACACCAACAAACCAGGTCTTAAAAACTTCAGCATTCATTTCTGTGTGGTAGTCAGATGCAGCTGAATGCTTACTGCCACGAAAGACAAGTTTGGCACCTGCTATGAAACCTGTACTTGCGGATCCATCATGTGCAATAATCAGCCGGCCACCTCTACCAGTAGGTACTTTCAGCCCACCGTTCCCTCTGGAGTCTTGCCAGATGTATTTATTCGTATGATTCTGTGATATCCAGGTTTCATCCAAATAAATTATAGGCCTGTTGTCCTCCGTACGATGTATATGCATGGTTCTCAAAAACTTCGCTCTCAAGGCAGCAATGTCTCTGCGCTCCATTAAAAATTTTCGTCCATCGTTGCACTTCTTAAATTTAAAACCAAGCACTTTCAGAAGGCGAAGTACGGAGGCTTCTGAACCAGAATAATTGATTTTCTGACAGAGATCAGCTCGAATTTTGCTTGCAGTGGGGTATTCCCCTCGGTCGTAATATTCTAGTACGGTCCTGCAGACTATTTGTTTATTAAAATCGTCCAGTTCAGTGTTTTTGTGTTCCCGTTTATACCCTTTCCTTGGAGAACTGAACACAACACTCACGCCTTGATCATCTGCCGAAGCAACGGTATTGCTAATACGTTGCACCGACTGTTCAGAAATGCCACAAGCTTCCGCTGTCAATTTTCGAACTTGTGCAAAGTTTATGTTCCTCCTGGCTTCTTCATTATACGCAAGATTTTTAAAAAACTTGTAAACGTTTGCTATGATGACTTTACTTTGTTTTCTAATGTCCTCTCGGCCCGCACGTACACCACCGCTGCTTGTACTCGAACTAAATGTAGGATACTGTTCCTCAATATCACTCATAATAAATACAAATTATTGAAATAAACTAATACACACACTGTCTACAATAAAGACGTCAACCGTTCACATGAAACGCACAAAATGTCTGTCAACAATACTAAGGACGATAAATATTTTGGATGTTTGTTGCTAATTCGTCTCTTCCTCACCTCGTCCACCCAACCTACTTGGAATGGGGTACTGTAACTGAAATGGGATTGGCTTTTGCCACAACAGCGACAATTTTGTTTACAGAAATTGCTCAGTCCTATTTATCTTTGTGCAACGGAAGAAAGGTAGTAGCGCGGGCAGTAAACATACACATTTTTGAGGGGATTGTAAAATGACAAAGGCATTCATAAAAGTGTCAGACAGCAATATTTACCGAAAAGACATGCCGACAGGGTATACGCAATGTGCATACCAAATGTGTACATATACCTAACAGAACTTCCGAACCATATGGCTTAGGAATGACCGTGTAGAGAACAAAAACAGATTCATTTACAAAAGGGAAAAGACCGTGAGTATGAAAAAATTAAAGCGACAACAGCAGGCAAGGTCAGCGTTCTCAGACAACTGTCAGTCTGTAGGATAACTGCCCATGAAGAAAACAGTAAAACTTTAATAAGTAAGTGCACTGTACGGAAATCACAAAATAACTGACCTAATGGTTCTTCGTAAAGTTAGGGTGTGTACTGCTAAAAGGTTTAGATTCTAACATAAGAAAAACTAGCGCAGTATAAATAGTAGTTTCAGAGAACTGCAAATCGTAACAAAAAAAAAAACAAAGAAAGAGAAGAAACGCAAAGATAGAAATTCTGTAGATATTTACGCGACAACAAAAAATATGTTGCCGACTCACACAAATTTTTAGAGCTCAAATACTGGCGCTCAGAATTTAACTGAGTAGTGTTACCCACAACTAATTATTCCTGATAAAACAAATTCATTTATGCGATACGCATAAATAAATTTGAAACGAAGAATATAATGTGGATGTATGAAATTTGTTTTCGTAACACTGCTAAAACGCTACACACTGTACTAGCCGGCAACAACGCTGGGCGAGGGGGGTGGAGGTGACAGGGAGAAGCAGTGAAAGTGAGTGACCTTGACGATACTACTTCCATGCAGCTGACTCTAGTAAATGCGTAAGTGTGTGTACTAGAATACTAGTAAGTGCGTGTACTTAAATTATTGTATGTTCATGTATAGTATGTTAGTAAAACACACATTTAGTAGGATAAAATTGTATTCTGGTTATCTTCAACCAGGTTATTATAATACTGTCACTTAATAGTGACAACTCTCCCCTTGTAGCATTACAGCCCTAAATTGTCTTTGACCTCTTCTATCATGCCCTCCACCTCACTGTTGATAGGGAAGAACTTCCTATCCTTGCTATCCCAGCATCTCTGTCTGTTACAGATAATATAACATGGCATTAATGCTATATTGAAAATTATATATACTGAAAATTAAATATATAGAATGTTGAATATTAATGTGATTATATAAGGTTGGAGGTATACAGTGAACGTTACTTGTATGTATGAATGTAAAATGAATATACAAACAGTTAGTTAATTATAAGATTCCCTTAGAAACTGTTGTTTCTGAATAGAAGTTTAATTATTATAAAGAAGGTGTTTGCCTCTTGGTCTTGATCTTGACATAGCTTTGGAAAAACCTTCATTATAGTCCAAATGTATTTTATTTGTGGAATTAATTTCAGTGTTGTTACTAATATTTTATTAGTTGTAAAGTTTTCTTAACAAATTTCTTCACAAATGTCAACCAAATTTGGTGCTGGTCGTATTCTGAAGCTACCAGGTCATCTTATTGAACATCCTCCATTTAAAATCCTTTTATTGTTTCAAGTGTACTTCTTCAGTCACTTGACTGTGAAAGTGGTATTTTTTTTCCTTATAATTGCCTGAGTTATTAATGCACTATTGATATTATGTTCTGTGTAATATTGTATTGACAGAGTTTTTTTCTAATCTGTGTTTTTATGTCATGCAGTTGTCTCTTAGACTAGCCTATGTTAAATATAACAGTTTTTTATCTGAAAAAACTTCTGTTCAAAGTATAGTTGCAGACAAATCATGACGTCCTCGCCTCACTACCGCCTGAAGGGTGTGAGGTGTGAGTGACAGCTCGCTCGCTCGATCGCTTCCAGGAACTGAGGACGTTATGTTTTGTCTGTAACTATAAAATTTAATACTATCAAGCTAACACAGTGGAGTGTGCTGATAACATTTGTTGGATACTTAGATTTTCTTCTACCTGTACTTCCAGACACACCTAATCTACAGTCACAAAATTCAGTACTGGTAGTGTGAGGTTTGAAATTTCCTATGGTACAATAGAAAAATAATCTGAGGAAAGTCTTGGGAAATTTACTACGTGTTGTTATTTACGTAATTGTCTGTACATTTTTCCTACTTTTAGGTAATATTTAGTGTTTATTTTGTCAGATTTATTATATGTTACTGCGTTTTTTCTGGGTTGAGTCCCAGAAACTTGTTGTGAGGGGATGAAACTTGTGAAAAAATTGCAAAAGCCCATATGGGGAATTAAATTAAAGAGAATTTAACCACATTACAAATATAATAATCATTTTTGAAAATTTCAAAATTTCTGGAGCTCAGGGCCAAAAAAAATGGGTGAAAATTTTGATAAAATCATAAAAATTCATGTGGGGTAACAAATTGAAGATAATTTTAACTAACATGTAAATGTAGTGTTAGGTTTTTTGGAAATGTCAAAATTTTGGAATCCCAAGCCCAAATTTGTAAAGAAAAGTGAAAATCCAGCAGGGTGTAAGACTAAAAGGATTTGTAACCTTCACTGTAGTCCAAATGTATTTTAGTTGTTGAATTAATTTCAGTGTTGTTACTAATATTTTATTAGTTGTAAAGTTTTCGTTACAAATATCAATCTAAATTTTGGTCGTATTCTGAAGCTACCAGGTCATCTTATTGAACATCATCCACTTAAAATCCTTTTATTATTTCAATTAAACTTCTTCAGTCACTTGACTGAAAGTGGCATTTTTTCCCTTATAATTGCCTGAGTTATTAATGTACTATTTATATTATGTTCTGTGTAATATTGGATTGACAGAGTTTTTTTCTAATCTGTGTTTTTATGTCAGTTGTCTCTTAGACTAGCCTATGTTAAATGTAACAGTTTTTTGTCTTAAAAGAAACTTCTGTTCAAAGTAAAATTTAATACTATCAAGCTAACACAGTGGAGTGTGCTGATAACATTCGTTAGATACTTAGATTTTCTTCTACCTGTACTTCCAGACACACCTAATCTACAGTCACAAAATTCAGTATTGGTAGGTTGAGGTTTGAAATTTCCTATGGTACAATAGAAACGTAATCTGAGGAAAGTCTTGGGAAATTTACTACATGTTGTTATTTATGTAATCGTCTGTACATTTTTCTTACTTTTAGGCAATATTTAGTGTTTATTTTGTCAGATTATATGTTACTGTGTTTTTTCTGGGTAGAGTCCCACATTGTTTTGCTGTTTTCTGCAATAGATCCAGCTACACCATCTTCAGGAAGATTCCTCCTCCACCCTCTCTCTCTGGAATATTCCTATTTATTACCTGTTCTGTTAGTATGTGCAGTTAAAAGTGCACCTTTTTAAATTGTCTAATTTTTTTGAGGCCAAATGGATAATCTTCAGTCACCCTAGCCAAGAAACTAGAAATGTGCAAGGAACATGCTTGGAATATTCAAGTTTACCTAATCCTGCCATTTATTCTTCCAGTAAAAGGCTGCTTGATAAGCTAAGTGCAAATATAACTGTTGTAAGTTGCAATTTCAGCAGTTTTTTTATTTTCTGTGAGTCTGTATAATTGTCTCAACCATTATCAGGCACAGCCTATAATGATTTAGTGAGAAGGCAGGTTCCTGTTGTAAGAAGGTTATCATTTTCTTCATCATCATCATCAAAATCACTATCACCATCACCACTACCATATCAACAGTTAGCAAAATAAGCACTCCTGACTTTGCTGTTCGTTTCTCTTATTGTTGTTTTGATAAGAATAACTTCATCGATAAATACTTCATGGATAAGAATAAATTATCTTGATAAGAAATAAGTTTTCCTATGTCTGTCTTGTTTTTCCTTACCAGCATTGCCTTCCACAGTATTTGTGGTAAGTTGCCTTATGATGTATCATCTGATCTTCCATTTCTGGTATAAATTTCCTATGAAGTTGTAAATTAAATTTCTGTTTTAAAAATTATTTTAAAAATTAGGTTGATATGAAACTGCATAGCCTATAATTATAATGGTCTTCTTAGTATACTAAGTGCGGTGAGTATAAAGAATATCTATGAAATGAAATAAAATGATGCGAGGAATTAAGTTGTGCATAAAACAATTAAAAGTAGTGCGCTGTTATATTGACAGTCATTTCCCTATTACAATAACATACTCTTTTCATGTTTTGGCATTTCGTCTGAGACTTGTAAATACAATTTTCTACTTTAGTTGAACCATCTCGTCACTGTTATTGTTGGTTTGACTGTTTGCCATTGGCTCAAAGCCACCTTCTATATTGCTTGTCACTATTGACTCCTCATCTGTCAGTATGTTGTAGACTCACTGCCAAGGAATCTATAACACCTGTCATAAACTGACAGTACTAGACAACCTGCTCACTCACTGCAGTCTACACTGTGCGTAGGTTTATACACAACACTTAGATGTACCTCGTATTTATGAGTTTTTTAGAAAATTCAGCCTATCCGTTATATGTTTGTATTAGTCTTGGTTATAGTTTTGTTAAATGTTAAGTGTTGTGTGTAGTTTTTAGACTTTATGTATAGCATTTCTCTTTTTATGTCTGTTATTCTGTTCTGTAAAAATTACGTCCCTGGTGCATTTCCAGCAGCACCTTTCTCTTTTTTAGATCATTTTTTATAACTTTCTGATTCTTAAAGCCTTCTTTTTGCTTTCCCTGTACTTACTTCCTATTTGTCTATAATTTTCTTTCACTGGTCCCTGACTTTCCCTTCTTCTTCTAGCACTAGATTGAACTAGCTTCTAGTGCCCTGAAATAGTGTTCTTTAGAGCTATTTTTTGCAGCCTTCACTGTTAACTAAGATTATATTAGATTTAATTTGTATATTTTATGAATTTATTTTTGATAAATTTTTGATTCTGTTCAGAGTTTCGGATTATTGCAAAGAGGTGTTAGGCCTAATGGAGTTATTAAATATCCTGATCATTCATTGATTGATTCATTGATCTTGATTATTCATTGCACGTATATTGTTTTCCACAGTAACATTTCATCACTAATTGTTTCTTTCTTAATACTATGTAAAAATATTGGTATATATAGTGGCATATTTTTAGTGATTTGAACATGACAGTTTGTGAATTTAAATTCAAGCAACATAATATTCTACCTGCCTGGTTTTTACATTAAAAGAATTACAAAATTTATCATTGGCTTTTGTTTCCATCTTTATTAAAATGACAGTCATACAAACTACATCATTGTTTTGAACTATCAGCTGATATTTAAAAAAATGGAAAGGACCATGATAAAGCTGGAGAACAAGAGTAAAAGTATGACATAATCTTAAACAAAAGTATACATACTGAGTGATGTTATTTGTCACTGCGGTTTTTGTACATAGTGTGTAATTTGCTGACGTTTTCTATCTGTTGTGTAGTTACTTTTTGCACATTTCCCCAGCATTGTAATTCACAGATTTAATTATATGTTAAAATGATTAGAAATATAATCTTTGACATAGCTATCAGCAGTTGCAGTTGAGTGCAACTTCCTGCTCCTTATTCTCGCTTGCTACGGATGTTTTTTTTTTTTTTTTATAAAAATTAGTTGTAATGAGAATTTAAATGGAAAAGAAATTCAGCTTGTAATATGCTATAAGTAGTCAAGTTGTTAGTTTAAAGGAATACTCAAGCTGGTGTATATAAAACTGATAAGATCAGTTGTCGTCTATAGATACACAATATTGACCCTGACAAAATTATGTGAAGACATAGTGGCAGTGTGGTAGTATTTGAAACCAGTGTATTGTGGAGAATATAATTGTGGCTTATTCAAGCAAGATTTCTGATGGAGAATTCAATATAACCATGAATTGAGGCAGCTGTTTAAATACCTAGACATCGTGAAGTTTATAAAGATTCAGAGGCTCCAGCAGAATATGTGAACAGATGCACTGGAAGTGCTCGTAGTATAAAAAAATTGTTGAACTGCTGTGAGTGCTAGACACACTTCAAGGAGTAGACTGAGAGAAGTTATGCTCAGACAGGAAGAAGAAGAGTAAAGAGCTATAAAAGCTTGGCTACCCATAGTTTCTTAGCGATTAACACAGGGTTTAGCAAGATTAAAATTCAAAATTGTAGCTGTCAAAGCTATTTATATAATTATGTTTGATTGTGTAGCCTCTCATCTACTTTGAAAAAGTGATAACGCTTTATTAAGTAGGTACATGTTGCAGAGTATTTTAAACAATTATGTGAGATTTCCTGAGCCAAACATCATACAAACAGTTCTATTCTAGAACAGTAAAATAAAAAAGCTCACATGCTTCATAAATACAGTACTTTGTTAATTACAACTGAAGTGCTTGGGGTTGTATAACATGGAGAGTAGTGTTGTGGGAAAGTTCATCGTATCAAAAAGAGGGGAAGAAAAGAATCCAGAAAGCAGTGCCCTCATATTGTGGGCAGATTAAACAAAGCAGTTAATCGGATTAGTTTTATACTAGTCTGTATGGACTGCTTAAGACTCTGCGATACATGGAAAATGACAGCGTAAAGAACAAATACATGGTGCCATCACACCTTGTATGTGATTAAAGGATTTAATGAATGAGAGGGGGATGAGCAGTGAATTTTATAGCAGACAGAAAATGACCTTCCACAATGACCATTAAATTACTCCTGTGTTTGTGCTCTCACAACTTAATGTGTATTATAAAATTATGCATCAGGATTGTTTCAGATTAGCTTTATCTTTAAATTTATTGTTTATTTAAACTTGCAAAATTTATTATTTTGTATTTGTTACATAATAATCATAATGGTGTGAATATTAGTATAATAATTACTATAAATATTTTGTATCGTTCAATCTTGTGTAATAAAAACATGATTCCATTTGGAAAGTCAAATGTCACATGCATGAATATGGAACCTAGATGGATTACCACCATATTAGTCGTTGGCCGAGAACTTTTATGCTCGTAAGAGCATATACAGGATAAAAATTCTACCTTCATCATAAATATGACAGTATTATTTTCAAAATGTGTTGTATAATAAGAACTTCATATTACATCTTTTATATAGAAATTGAAAACCTGCTTTCTTTTATACTTTTTATTGTTTTTTTCACATATTTCATTTCTTCCAGTAACTGCAGTTGTCAGAAAGTTTACATAAGGGTTATCAAATTCTGTCAGCTGATTAAAGCCAGTTCAAGTACTTTTATGCTTCCATTACTTGCCAAATAGCATAAAACTGTCGAACATCTAAATTACAAACTTCTAAGTAACAAAATTTCACACAGCAAATGCTTTCTGTACAATTTTAGTAAAATATCGGTATGGAGAACCATACATGACTTCCATATTCTAAGATTTATATTTAAAATCATTTTCGAAATGTAATATTACCATAGAAACTACTTCTTTCTACTTACTGCTTCAGCCTTAACCACAGTACTGTGGTCACTAACATATACCACCTCACGTTATCGCACTCGATTTTCACTGATGATGGAAGTCAATGGCATTGCCGAAACGTCTGGTTTTGTAGAAAACATTGGACTACGGCCAAATATCCCGGGAAGAAATTTTAACAAAAACTACTTCTTTGTTGCCGATAACGTTGTACACATATATATAAAATATATGCATAAAATTAATGGCTTGTATAAGTTAATGATTGATCTCCATTAAGTAGTGCTCAAGTTTCCAAAGTTTTAATATTATGATGTCCGTAATTAAAACATCAGAGCAGGTTTAGTGTGAATGAGGGTACACTGTGGACAAAAATTTTCAACATTTCCTATTGAGCGTTGCTTAGAGTAAAGCTGCGAATCTACAGTGTATGTTTCACAGAACAAACACGCGAAAAAGAAGGAGCGCTTCGAAGTCACTCATGGACCCTCAGCATCTTGCAGAGGGTTCATTCCCTAAAGACGAAAAGTCTGTCTATGAATCGTTCCTCTGTAAACACGTGCAGTTACATTGCCCAGCGATCCACAGGAAGCAAATTGATGTCCATTTTTTCGGCTTGCACGCGTTATGTTGGTATGGGTTTCGGCACTTTCCATTTAAAAAGCGTGCAAATGTAAGAAAATAAACATGAGTGAGGCCAGAAATAACGTGAATTGTGTGTGTGTGTGTGTGTGTGTGTGTGTGTGTGTGTGTGTGTGTGTGTGTGTGTGTGTGTGTGTGTGTGTGTGTGTCTTACCTGCCTTTTTATTGCTGTAGGCATAATAATAAAATGGAAACGTAAATATTACATAACTGAGATATGCTTACCTGCCACGAACGATATATTATTTTATACATGGAGGAGTTCAGTGACATACACACGTACAGAAGTCATCTTCAAAAATACTAGAAGTCGTCCACGCTTTTATGTTGGCAGTGTAACTTACAGGAAGTTTTTTGATGTTTTTAAAACATCTAGGATGCAAACATTTCCCGATAACTAAAAGTTTCCTTTTTTCGGTTCCCGTCATGTTCGCACAAACAAAAACTGTAACTCTTTGTTTAGAGAGCTTCCCACCAACGCACTTTTCATTTGTAAATTTGAAAGTCTTATCTGGAGTTAATTTATAAAAAATTCCGGCTTCATGTCCATTAAAGATGTCTTCATCTTTATATGATCGTCTAATTTCTGGCCAAGTGTTATGCACCCAATCGCCTGTAACGTTCAGATCTACGCATTTTGCCTCACCACAAATTTTTGCAAAGGAAATCGAGTGTCGGGCCTTAAATCGATCTAGCCATCCGTTGGAGCACGCAAAATGGCTGGCGCCGGCAGTCCTGTTACAGTGCTTATCGCTTGCATACAATGTATGTCTGTAGCCATGGGCTAGCGCGCGCGCGCGCACACATATATACGTTTATATGAAATTTAGAGTAAAATATCTGAGAAATATTTGACGCTATAACAGAGTAGTACAATATTTAATGACGTTAAAACCGGGAATTTTTATAATGTTAAAGATATCAGTTTGACCGGACTTATGACAAAATAACGCTACACCAGAGTTGACGTAACAGCCGAGGCCGTAATAACCAAGTTCCACTGTATATATAAAGATATTAACTCAAACATAATTTACATTAAAATGAAAAAATTATAATTTTATTGCCTGGCAACAAAATTATTTTATTTTTAACAATTACCATTGTTTCAAAAAGTTTAAATAAATTTTCAAGTACTTTACTCTTGTTAAAACGTAAAAGGTTGCAGGTAAACTACCCCTTCCCCTTAACCGATCTTCACCAAAATCGAAAGTCCTTGAGACCTCTACAATTCAGGGACGTATGCAAAAAATTATTTGATTCTGTTTGAATTTGCGGCTGTTATCGTTTGCCATAGAAAATACGCTTGACAAAAAAAGTTGCAGGTAAACTACCCCTTCCCCTCAACCGATCTTCACCAAAAACAATAGGTCTTGAGTACTCTACAATTTAGGGCTGTATGCAACTAATGTTTTGATTCTGTTTGAATTTGCGGCTGTTATCGTTTGCCATAGAAAATACCCTTGTTAAAAAAACGTTGTAGGTAAACTACCCCTTTCCCTTAACCGATCTTCACCAAAAACAATAGGTCTTGAGAACTCTACAATTCAGGGCTGTATGCGAAACATTATTTGATTCTGTTTGAATTTGCGGCTGTTATCGTTTGCCAAAAAAAAAATTTCCCTTGATAAAAAAAACCGTTTCAGGTAAACTACCCCTTTCCCTCAACCGATCTTCACCAAAAACAATAGGTCGTGAGTACTCTACAAATCAGGGCTGTATGCAAAAAATTATTTGATTCTGTTTGAATTTGCGGCAGTTATCGTTTGCCATAGAAAAAAAATCTACACACAGACACACACACAGACACTTTTCGGAAAACGACTTTTTTTCATGTTTTGAGTGTAGTAGAATCAGAATCTGCAATAATCTCGAACACGATTTTTTTTGCCATCACCATACTTCCATTCCTTAAGGAATATGGAAGTAAAATGCAAGTTTAATTACCACCACATAACGTTTAAACTAATAACTTTTTAGTAGTGAAGTTGGGATTGTACAGTACTCAATTCTAGACATTCTGTGTACCTACAAAAAATGTACAGTTTGATCCTGTCTAGTAGATATGGCAATAGAATGTGAAGATTTTGTTGTCTTTCTTTTAAACAAAGATTTTTCTGTTCTGTAAAGTTTTTATTCTGGAATATAGCATTCGATGTTTTGTTTTAGATGAGTTAATTTTTGTGTAAAATTAAATATTATATGTAATAATTTTGCTAGTCTGCAATTGCCTATAGAGTCTACTTAATGTTCAAGGCTCTTGTATGTTAGACATATGTAAGTCAGTTAACTCATTTGTGATTATATACAAATAGAGTAAATATTGTACGTTTAGTTTGTTTAATTTCGTGTGTTTAATATTCATAAAATAATCAGAATGATCAATATTGCACACCACTATATAAAAATTATTCCGATTAGCGCTTTCAAGCTTCACAGCTCATCGACAGATCAGGAATATCTGCTAATATCGGCTATTCCTGATCTGACGATGAGCTGTGAAGCTTGAAAGCGCTAATCGGAATAATTTTTATATAGTGGTGTGCAATATTGATCATTCTGATTGTGATTTCAACCACTAACACAAATTTCTTCATTATTCATAAAATATGTTAGGAAGAATGTTTTCCCTCCGATCGATGAATCCTTATCAGTAACGAATTTTTGAGCCGGATATTGAATTTTGTTGTTTAGAGTTCCACTGTATATAAGTACATACATTAGTATACGGATGGTTAGTGATTATCTGATAACATTTGAAGTGACCTCATACAGAGAGACACTATGTAGGCGTATATGTCACTAATCATATTAGTCAAGTTTAATAGTTTGTCCAAAAAAAAAACAATCTTGATACTAGTGGTTACTTAACTACCACTAGTAGTTACATGCATTCCACTTTTCTCTGTTTTTAGTTTTACTACTGTTTAAGAAAACATATAAATTCAATTTCACTGAATTATGATAATCATTAAGTTACAGTGGATCTGATGACTGCTACTTATCATCAGCATTGAGAACTCTAAACCTTCTGAAGTATATGACTTCATAACTGTGTAGGAACCAAACTACATAAACATACCAAAATATTTCGATACTATGTATAGATTTTATTGTGTCTGATCTTCGAATAACCGCAGTTCCTTGAGATTAGTAGTTTTAATTTTTACAACAAATAATCTAGCAACTACTGGCAACAGGATAGGATAATGAGACAGAATAAGTTCATTAAGTTATGATTAAGTTCTGTCTTTTATACTGTAGTAAGTGTAGCTTCTAACTCCATGAAGTCAGTTGTATTTAATTTATGTTGCCTGTATTAAAAGAATAGTAATGTTATATTGGTAATAGTAATTATAATAATTGTTTTATGCTTATATAACTAATATGTATGTACATATCTTATGTTCGAATATTAATTCCTGAAGAGTTACTGTAAATAGTTGAAACAAATATAAACATAATGAATTGAGATGATAAAGTATCTTTTTGAAAAATACAAAATAATATAAATCTAGAAAAACATGGGAAAATAGCTTTATGAAAAAAGAAGAGGCTGCTAATTTTGATAAACATTGGAGTTATTTATGGTAAAATGTCAAAGATTTTTGTGTGGAGTATAGCTTATGCCTCCGAATCATGGCCATTAGAAAAACATATATATAATAGTTATAGGCTTTTGTTACACAGCACTGGAGGAAAACCAGGTTTCTTGACAGATGGGCTGAGTAGTGATTAATTTTTTGAGATGATATTTAAAAGAAGTCTTCAGTGACAGGTCATCGTAGGGAATAGACGCTTACTATTTTTTAATGTTTCACCTGGGCGAGATGTGTTTGTAAAAACGATCGGGCTATTCAGCTGTGGTTGATTGTTGACTTCATGCAACATGATGGTTGATTAAAATTTCACTAAATGTTTGAGCAGCTGCCATCTTCAGTAGTCACGAATTGATGTTAATCTCCAAATTACTAGATTAACATATTGTTGACTGGACATTAATGCCAAGTCTAGGCTACTGAAAATGGCTTCTACAAAAGTCACTGAAATGTTTATTAGAATTATAATCAACAGTTAACGACAGCTGGCAAGGACAACAGCTAATAGTGTACTTAAACATATCGTGCCGTTACTCTATAGGTGACTATTTGCATTACTTTATACCGGATCATGTTTTAATAGTTTGCGCTCATTTATAACATCTTTGGTATACTTAAATTTATACATTTTCTGAGAAGTAGTTGAATAAAGCTGTAAATTATTAATGTAGCCTGATTGTAAATTTCTTCAAACAGGCATCGAATAAGTACACGAGCGTAAGCATTTTTTCATCCAGTGGGGAACTTTTTTTCCAAAGCGATGACCTATACTTTTTTTTGCTTAACCGTTTTCTGAAAGTCCAAGTAAAATTTTAAGATCACAATCCGACAAAGTGTTGAGGAAAAGTTTCGAGATATCAAGGATGTAAGTAGAGCGTAGCGGAGCATTAACAGAAAAGACGGAAGCTGTGTTGTTCTTATGTATGCGTGGTGGGATGAGGTGTGTAAGCTTGTATGTTATAATATTAAACACACACACACACACACACACACACACACACACACACACACACACACACACACACACACACACACACACACACACACACACACACACACACACACACACACACACACACACACACACACACACACACAGTTTTCTTATAGGCATATTTCGTTGAATCAATATTGTTTACAGTCGTAAAAAAAAACAAAATCCAGGGCTTGCAAGCCATTGACAGCAGATGTTTTCAGTTCCAACTGCATACAACCCGTCCTTCCTTACCCCGCCCGTCGGAACTGTTTCAAGGTCAAGCTTTCAAATTGGTACCGGTTTGTATACCCCGGTTGTTTTAATATATTGGACATAGGCTATGAAAGCCTGACAGAGACCGTTGCCCAATGCTGGGATGTCTCGACCACTGATAATAGTAACAATAAATATTAATGGTGATGAAAACAATGAAGACAACTATGGTGTTGACAGAGATTATAATGCAGATGGTAGTGGCGATGACAGTGAAACCCCTCCTTCATTTTGAGTAGTTAAAACAAAAAGAATATTTCTTTTTGTAAAGAGGGGCTACAAGTTAATTAAAACTAGGCTAAGGCCTAGAGAAGCTAAAAATTGCGCTGGATCCAGTAAGACGGGACTTGCAATAAAAACTCAAGAATTAAATAATTGACAATCCCATTTTATTATTCTATCTCATAATAAAAATAACAAAAAAACAACAGTGATTTAGAATTCCCCTTTAAATGGTTAAATAAAGAAGTATACCCTCTCAACAAGGCCACCTGAAAAATATTAACTGAATCCACGAAAATAATTGCTATGTCACCATCAATGAATTGAAAATTTAAAATAATCATTAACCTCAAAATAAAACTCCCATTAAACTATTTATTAAAATATAAAATTTATATCATATGTTTCTTTTAAAATGCAGTATATAAATTGATGAAGGTAAATGATTTCATTCACAGTTACTATTAATAATTAAAATAATTACTCATCCAATTTAAATGAACTTTAAAGGTGACACTTACTATACTTGTTAAATAAAATAATTAATTTTCATAAAGAAATGATCAGCCACGATTATTGAGATAGAATACTCGTCTACTGGTGTATATAAATTCTAATAATAAATCCCTATATCCCACCAAAAGTACAGTAATGTATAATATATATATATATATATATATATATATATATATATATATCTCCCCCAAAATGTACACAGAAATATACAGACATAACATGTTCCACAAGACAAATTACATATACAATAGTATACAAATACATAAAGGTCTCTTGCCACGCCCTTTTTTTATATTACCCTTCTGGTGTATATAAATTCTAAACTTCTTCTTTATAGGAATCCCAATTAGGATTAAAGATTTATTTCTATAAATGTACCCCCATGGTGTGGGTTAATTGCACGTCATGTGTATCATAAAGTATTGCATACAAATGTCCCCAGGACATTAAAAATTTAAAAGAAGTGCCTAAGTGGCTAAGTGCTAAAATACTTAATTAAGGTGAGAAATAAAAATTGTTTAAAATAATTAACGCCCCCCAGTTACCATGATTAATATAAAGAATTTATATAGACTAAAATAGGGCCAATTAATGAAAAGAGAAAAATTGCACAATATTAGCACCTTATATAAAAAAAAATACATTTGTGTGTCAGAGACGGACATGTTTCTTCAACTTATAACCAGTCTCAACAAATTTGTCTCAACAACCTTGTTTCGACAAACAAGTTGAAAAGTGTTTCGACATGCACAGCTTGGTTGAAACTAATTAAAAAAAAAACACCTACCTCCCCAGTAATCTTTTATACAAATGACATAACCAGATTTTAAAAATAAGAGAAAATATGTGTTTTTATGCATAGTAAATTAAACTTGAGAAAATTACTAATAACAAAACTGACTTTAAATCTGTAGCGAAAGCCCTATAAAGAATTGAGTGGAAATCTAAGTTGGATGCTGTGTTGTAGACATGTCAGTCTCTGAACTGACAATTTACTATAGATGTATTGAAATTTTACAATTAATTCTTAGTGTTCACACTAAACTGTCCCATCAATTGGGGATCCAAATGAATGTATACTTGAACGGTAAAACTGATGATTATGTATAACTGGTGCCATGTTGATTCTACGTGTGAATTATAAATGGCTATTTTTCACCTGCTTATATGCCCAGAAGGATGATCTCTTATTTGTAGCGTGGCGATCTCATGATTGGCATGTTGTTGTGGTCTTATTCTCTTCGGTGTCGAGTGTGGAGCTTTTAAGATGTCATTCTTTCAGTCATGTAGCAGGACTTGTCTCTATTCGGCGAACCCTGTTCACACATTACATTTTTAGTGAGAGACCACGCACAAATGCCCCCACTGTTTGGACACCCTCCAAAATACATAAATAAAAACAACACCTAGTTGTGTTGTACATAATAAAACTTGGTAACATTATTTTGGCCAACATGCCTTACTTAAAAAAGTTCTCTAACAATGATTCTTTATAACGCTTTATAACTTGAACCTCACTGAATGTGAGTTGCTTTTGCAATACAATAATTTATCTTGGCTCTGTAATATCTTATGAACTTATTACTTTGAGTGAAATTGAGGTTACCACGTGGTACAGAATTTATTTAAAACACATAGTTTTTTACTCCATAGAATCTGAGAATACTATTACTTTGAATGAGACATGATTTACGTTTAAAACGTGCCTGAGTAAGTTCCCAATTATATCTGTATAAAGTCTTACTGTCATTGTAGCAAAACTTTATACCACTTAATGACGACACATTGTGTAATAGGTTAAGTGCTCAACCGAATCTCGTTACATCAGCGTTAATGAAAGTTCAAAGTTAATTATATTGTGGTTATTGTACTTTAGGTATTAAGGCCGAGATTCTGACACTCCAATAATCAAGTTTTATTGGTTTATAAAAACTTTACGAACAATTACGTATCTTACAATGCATGCTTCGACAAGTGGGGCTTACTCAAGCTTACTAAAAAAAACGTTTGCTCCCGTGAAATTAAGTATATAATTAATATAATGAAATCAAAACTCACCGCAGTCGTTTAAGAAACTTATCTCATAGTTATAAGATGTAGATGCTAGATTTTCACACTTCTCTCCACCGAAGAAATTTTCCACGAGGCCGTGAGTTAGGCTTCCATGTTGAGACAAAAAAAAAAACGGAACGCCGTACTCGTTTGGGTAACGAAAATCTCACCAGGCTGCAGCACTGTTGTTTAAAACTGCTGGAAAAACTCAGCAGACGGCAACACCAATCAAACTGTGTACAATCGAAAACGGTAGCCTCTCCTATCCGCGGGTAGAGCGCAGCACTAATTACTGCCTTAAATTTCGTACTGTCCTTACCGTCAAAACTGCCGATAAAATTACTGAACTCGTGCTGAATCTTTTGACTCAGCACACCCTCACCCCAAAAGGGCAACATAGTTGCCCCAACGTTAAAGGCCAGGAGGGTACCCTGCAGTGTACCTCTCCCCAAAAGATACCGGTGGACGTCGTGGTTGGGTTGGCTCAGCTGAGCTTGCTCTCAGGAGAACAGAAATCAAAAAGGAAAATGAAAGAGACGAAAGAAGATGTGTATTATGTAAGTGTGCGGGTGTTGCATGCTGACCTGATCAGAGTCCGCATACAGCACAAGAGAGAGAGAGAGAGCAAAAGACAAAAGAAAGATTCCTACCTAGGTCTTCTGACCTCCTGAGGCTTGCCCACCGACTGAGACCCAACTTGATACCTACTTAGGACAACAACAAACCCCCCCCTTTTCTTACTGGATGGAAAACTCAACGCCAATGCAACCATCCTCATGCGACCCTCTCCGCCAGACCAACCCCACAGGACCGCCCCAATACGTCACACTCTCTGGTGACCACCACCTACTCCTCCTGCTGCCACTCACACACGCGTCCGAAGACCAAAACAAGGTAACTAATACCTTGGTATGTGAGCGCCCATAACTTTATTGTCCACATATGGACTGACCAGCCATATGCCAAAACAAGGCATCACATATCCTTGACATATCTAACTGGTCGTTAAAAAAAAAACATCCCTATACTAGGGCGGATGGTCCCTATTAGCCGGACAGAGAAAACCGCATCGAGGGCACGCGAACATCAATCCCTTCACTTGGTCTTCATTACTGCAGAACTAACGAGGGGGTTTGCTTCAGTACGACCCCGTCGAACAACCTACACTTAATCTAAAATAGCTACAACGGAAATCAACTAGGGAATGCGGCATGGCCAGGACTCTACAAAATCAACGACAAACTACAACAAAGAAAAAATGAAAACGACACTAAACTTACTACCCACGTAGTCACAACTCTTCCAACTAACTTCTCTCTAACTCCTCTCGGATATTTTTTTCTTTTTCCTTTTCTAAAATTTTTTTTTGCTTTTCCATTCCAATTTTAATTTGTTTTCTGAGGGGAGGGGTAGGAAAATTGGGAAGATGAAAAGGGCAAGGATCCTTGAAAGTTCAACAGCTAGGACTAAGGTAAAGGACATGGTTCCCTCCGGTAATAAGGATAGGTGGAGAAAACCAAGGCTTGCGGAGGCAGGGGCGCAACCCTGAAGTAGATGGACACCACTGGGATTGTGGGGAACATCTACCCGCTACCCATCAACCGCTTTGTCTCACCCTTTTATGACGAACTTTAGGAACCCGTTCCTTGTGGACATCACTCTCTGAGAAACTATCTTGTGTAGAGCAATACTGATTTATTTCATCTAAATTATAATCAAGGTAACTTACCTTTCTACGTTTACACCGATTTGGATTATCCTCAACCTCTAACTCCTCTGCTTCTATCTTCTTCTCTTCTACAATTGCTTCTGGTTCTATTTCTTCCACCTCTTCCTTTTCTTCCTCTACATAATCCAAATCATCATCACGACACTGCACATCTTCATCTTCTAGTTGCTCACCTGGTCCCCCTGGAACTTCTTTCCACTCCTCGGAATCCTCAACAATACTTACAGAAAGCGTCTGCACATCTTCACACACTACATCATTCTCACCCCCAAACTCTACAACGCTGCCACCCAGTTTCTCCCCAAACTTCTACCTCATCTACTTCTACCACACTTGCAGACTGGACATCCCCTAGTCCATCCGCGACCTCAGAAACACTTGCAGCCTCCCTAACACTTACACTTATACTCCCCTGCGCAGCGTGTGCAGACCACTCTTCTGCCTCCTCCTTCGATTCCTCTTCTTCACCACTCTCAGCAACTACAACTTCCTCAACAGTACTCAACCTGGAATCCAGCTGTCCAGGTCCATGTGCAATGTCTAAATTAACTTCTACTGACGATGGTAAAGCTCCACCATCAAGTGACTTATCATCTTCCGGCGTAGGCGATGGTGATGTTATCGGCTCTGGATCCACCTTGGGCAGAAATGGATTTACCGGAACAATTACTGCGACCTTTGGTCGGACCGTATTTGTAGCAACACAACACCGGGCCATCTCCGCGAAATTATTTGGACGATTCCCAAACCTTCCCAAACGGGAACTGTCTTGGGAATTCAGTCCTCCTATAATTATATCTAGGACTTCGGTGTCGGTCAACCCTAATCTTAATACCCGGGCAGCTTTTCGTATGTCCTGCACGTAATCCCCCAACGGCTCTCCGTCGGCCTGATAACGATAGAACCAATCCAGCCTAAGCTGGGAACGTCGTGGAGGATACATGAAGTAATCCAACACTTCCGCATGAAAAGTGTCGACCGTGCCGCCCCGACGCCAAGTGTTGGTGACCTTCTTTGCCAACGTACCCTGGCAATACGGGTATATAAGGCACAAGACCTCCCCATCGGATATACCCGGATAGGCTGCCAACTGCAGGACAAGGTCCAAGAAAACCAGCAGCTGGTCCTCCTTAAATCCATCTACCACCGAAAATTTCTGGAGAACTGGGGTGAGAGGGTGGGGCAATTTCTGTTCCTCCCGGTGGTCGGGGGAAGACAATTTCTGAAAGCATAGCGCCGCCAGAATTACACAATTCGCAAAACACTATCAACAAAACACAACACCCTACAAATACCTAACACCTACAAACATAATGACAATAAAAAGATTGGAATAAGAAAAACTCACGTACTATACTTCCAAAGAATAGACTGCGGGTCCACCTAACGATGCGAGAACTAGCCCACTACCTGAACAGCTCACACTCGATTACACCAGACAAAAGGAACACGACACACACACAACACACACAACTCGAAAACAAAAATACCGACCACGAAAATTTATTTCAACATTTCTTAGGTTACCTCCGGCTACCATTTATCGGCAGAAACCGACTGCCGATCGGGCCATACCGCATAATTACGAAAAAAACAACACCTCCCCAAACATGGGCAAGGTAAACTCAAACTAACCAAGCACCGACTGCGATAAGTCTTGCCCAGGGATCTCCCCTTCTAAAATTTCCTACCACGTGGCACTATTCACTATGCAAGGCGGGCAAGTACATGTACATATATTTCAAACCTTAAAACTAACAAAATTATTTTCAACCTTGGGATATAGGGCCTTTAAAATTTTTCTAAGTTCTATTTGAACTTAACATTGTGAAAATTCCAAAATATTTCCTTAGTTTGCAAGCCCCGTCACACACTAGGACCCAAGGGTTGACCCTCATCGTAACCACGCTCTGCTACCAAATGAAACCCCTCCTTCATTTTGAGTAGTTAAAACAAAAAGAATATTTCTTTTTGTAAAGAGGGGCTACAAGTTAATTAAAACTAGGCTAAGGCCTAGAGAAGCTAAAAATTGCGCTGGATCCAGTAAGACGGGACTTGCAATAAAAACTCAAGAATTAAATAATTGACAATCCCATTTTATTATTCTATCTCATAATAAAAATAACAAAAAAACAACAGTGATTTAGAATTCCCCTTTAAATGGTTAAATAAAGAAGTATACCCTCTCAACAAGGCCACCTGAAAAATATTAACTGAATCCACGAAAATAATTGCTATGTCACCATCAATGAATTGAAAATTTAAAATAATCATTAACCTCAAAATAAAACTCCCATTAAACTATTTATTAAAATATAAAATTTATATCATATGTTTCTTTTAAAATGCAGTATATAAATTGATGAAGGTAAATGATTTCATTCACAGTTACTATTAATAATTAAAATAATTACTCATCCAATTTAAATGAACTTTAAAGGTGACACTTACTATACTTGTTAAATAAAATAATTAATTTTCATAAAGAAATGATCAGCCACAATTATTGAGATAGAATACTCGTCTACTGGTGTATATAAATTCTAATAATAAATCCCTATATCCCACCAAAAGTACAGTAATGCATAATATTTATATATATATATATATCCCCCAAAATGTACACAGAAATATACAGACATAACATGTTCCACAAGACAAATTACATATACAATAGTATACAAATACATAAAGGTCTCTTGCCACGCCCTTTTTTTATATTACCCTTCTGGTGTATATAAATTCTAAACTTCTTCTTTATAGGAATCCCAATTAGGATTAAAGATTTATTTCTATAAATGTACCCCCATGGTGTGGGTTAATTGCACGTCATGTGTATCATAAAGTATTGCATACAAATGTCCCCAGGACATTAAAAATTTAAAAGAAGTGCCTAAGTGGCTAAGTGCTAAAATACTTAATTAAGGTGAGAAATAAAAATTGTTTAAAATAATTAACGCCCCCCAGTTACCATGATTAATATAAAGAATTTATATAGACTAAAATAGGGCCAATTAATGAAAAGAGAAAAATTGCACAATATTAGCACCTTATATAAAAAAAAATACATTTGTGTGTCAGAGACGGACATGTTTCTTCAACTTATAACCAGTCTCAACAAATTTGTCTCAACAACCTTGTTTCGACAAACAAGTTGAAAAGTGTTTCGACATGCACAGCTTGGTTGAAACTAATTAAAAAAAAACACCTACCTCCCCAGTAATCTTTTATACAAATGACATAACCAGATTTTAAAAATAAGAGAAAATATGTGTTTTTATGCATAGTAAATTAAACTTGAGAAAATTACTAATAACAAAACTGACTTTAAATCTGTAGCGAAAGCCCTATAAAGAAATGAGTGGAAATCTAAGTTGGATGCTGTGTTGTAGACATGTCAGTCTCTGAACTGACAATTTACTATAGATGTATTGAAATTTTACAATTAATTCTTAGTGTTCACACTAAACTGTCCCATCAATTGGGGATCCAAATGAATGTATACTTGAACGGTAAAACTGATGATTATGTATAACTGGTGCCATGTTGATTCTACGTGTGAATTATAAATGGCTATTTTTCACCTGCTTATATGCCCAGAAGGATGATCTCTTATTTGTAGCGTGGCGATCTCATGATTGGCATGTTGTTGTGGTCTTATTCTCTTCGGTGTCGAGTGTGGAGCTTTTAAGATGTCATTCTTTCAGTCATGTAGCAGGACTTGTCTCTATTCGGCGAACCCTGTTCACACATTACATTTTTAGTGAGAGACCACACACAAATGCCCCCACTGTTTGGACACCCTCCAAAATACATAAATAAAAACAACACCTAGTTGTGTTGTACATAATAAAACTTGGTAACATTATTTTGGCCAACATGCCTTACTTAAAAAAGTCCTCTAACAATGATTCTTTATAACGCTTTATAACTTGAACCTCACTGAATGTGAGTTGCTTTTGCAATACAATAATTTATCTTGGCTCTGTAACATCTTATGAACTTATTACTTTGAGTGAAATTGAGGTTACCACGTGGTACAGAATTTATTTAAAACACATAGTTTTTTACTCCATAGAATCTGAGAATACTATTACTTTGAATGAGACATGATTTACGTTTAAAACGTGCCTGAGTAAGTTCCCAATTATATCTGTATAAAGTCTTACTGTCATTGTAGCAAAACTTTATACCACTTAATGACGACACATTGTGTAATAGGTTAAGTGCTCAACCGAATCTCGTTACATCAGCGTTAATGAAAGTTCAAAGTTAATTATATTGTGGTTATTGTACTTTAGGTATTAAGGCCGAGATTCTGACACTCCAATAATCAAGTTTTATTGGTTTATAAAAACTTTACGAACAATTACGTATCTTACAATGCATGCTTCGACAAGTGGGGCTTACTCAAGCTTACTAAAAAAAACGTTTGCTCCCGTGAAATTAAGTATATAATTAATATAATGAAATCAAAACTCACCGCAGTCGTTTAAGAAACTTATCTCATAGTTATAAGATGTAGATGCTAGATTTTCACACTTCTCTCCACCGAAGAAATTTTCCACGAGGCCGTGAGTTAGGCTTCCATGTTGAGACAAAAAAAAACGGAACGCCGTACTCGTTTGGGTAACGAAAATCTCACCAGGCTGCAACACTGTTGTTTAAAACTGCTGGAAAAACTCAGCAGACGGCAACACCGATCAAACTGTGTAAAATCGAAAACGGTAGCCTCTCCTATCCGCGGGTAGAGCGCAGCACTAATTACTGCCTTAAATTTCGTACTGTCCTTACCGTCAAAACTGCCGATAAAATTACTGAACTCGCGCTGAATCTTTTGACTCAGCACAACAGTGATCATGATGGTGCTACTACTGCTACTGCTGCTGCTGCTGCTGCTGCTGCTCCTGCTGCTGATGATGATGATGATGATGATGAAGATGGTTGTTATGATGGCAGTGGTGGTGGTGGTGTTGATAATGACAATGATCATGATCATATTGATGATGTGATTGGAAAAGCCTCGTAAGGAGGAAATCAATCTCTGATGTACATATTTGAATAATAGCTATGTGATAAAAGGTATCTGAGAGAGAAAGGTTGTTGGATAAAATGCTACAGAAAGGCTAAAGAAGAGGTCAAAGGAGGATAAAGAAGAGGAGTTTTTTGATCAAATAGAATAAACAAATTTTCTATGTAGTTGAATATCACAATAGGAAATATTCAGAATTAAGAAGTTACAAACTTTGCAGTGAAGATTTACATTTGCATGTGCGTGCAGTAGATTTGAGTGTAATTGCCAGGGGAATTAAACCCGTGACATGCTAATACGTACATGGTTGTCATAACACAATACTTTAAATTCATTATATATTTAACTTGATTAGGCAAAACACTTCATAGTAGTAAAAAATACACACGATCTTTAATATTAAAACAGCAAAAAGTGCTAACAAAAAATTAATACTTTTTTTAATTAGAAACCTCAAACACAGTGTTGTAAGATAATTGCAACCAAGTTAAATCTAACGTTTGTGTTAATTAAAGCATGAAGTTTAAAGTGTGGTAGTTTTGAAGTGTACTGTGATTTTTCAAAATCATTAATTTTTAAAATGTTTAAGAAGTTTTATTATTTGTCTGTATTGATAGCCTCTCCACTGTAATGTGTACTTTCTAACATGTGTATTATATGCAGTGAGTATATGTATATTGTTACTTTGTTAACACGACTATTGTTATACAGTCAGATGTAGAATGTGTGAGTGTGTGCGCACACACACTAAACTGAGAAATATTGTGACTGTTTCTCAAAACTATTTAATGCTGTGTTGTTTTTCTTGGATTGTGTGGTATTGATTCTAAGAGTTAATTTTAGTATTGCATAGCAGAATTATTTTTGTCTACGTACAGATGCTGTATGTGTCCTGCTGTCATTTAAAATGGGGGACTGAAGTATTTTGAAAATTGGAGATGTGTCAGTTAATGCCCGACTACTAATTGTGTTATAATCTGTTTGGTGCCTGACAGAACTGTTGTAAATATCACTATTACATTAACGACTCGGAACACTAGGTTTTTTATAAGTAAAAGCATAAAGTTTTACCTTACAGCCTGAACCGGTTTTCTCCTTTAAAAGGCTTCTCCAGAGGCTGCCGCTGGTAGCGCTGTCCGTCTTATTGTGGGCGACGGAATCGAGTTTCGAAAGATCGTTGCTGTGTATGTGAGGTGAGATATGTTCGAATAATGCGTGCGATTTGAATTGTGTCTGTTCATTTAGGATGTCGTTTTTATTTGTTTTTGTGTGTTTGTATATTTCCAGTTGTTCTAGAGTGTCTAGTTTTCGGCCTTTTGTGTGTACATGTAGAATGTTCATGTTCTTGTTGATGTTTTTATATGTGTGGTTTGCTTCAATGAGGTGGTTTGCAAAGGTGGATTCTGTAGTGGAGTGGAGTGCCTTTGTGTGTTCAATGTATCTCTGTTTGAAGCTACGTCCTGTCTGGCCTATGTAGAATTTATTGCAATTTGAGCAATTTAGCTTGTAAACACCGGGTAGATCGAATTTGTTTTGTGCTTTGTGTGTGTGTGTTTGATAGTGTGTGTTCTGTTTTGTTAGTAGTTTTGTTAGCGATTCTGTATCCTGCTTTTTTGAATTTGTGGGCTATTTTTTCAGTTTGTTTGTTGATGTATGTGAGTGTTATGAATTTGTTGTTTTCTTTCTGTGTCTGTTGTTTGTTTTGTGTTTTGTGTAGGAGTTTACTGACTATTGTTCTGTCATATCCGTTAGATTCTGCTAGATATTTTATCATGTTTAGTTCGTCTTTGTAGTCTTTTTTAGTCTTTGTAGATCTAGCAGAATGTAACGGATATGACAGAACAATAGTCAGTAAACTCCTACACAAAACACAAAACAAAACAACAGACAAAGACAGAAAACAACAAATTCATAACACTAACATACATCAACAAACAAACTGAAAAAATAGCCCACAAATTCAAAAAAGCAGGATACAGAATCGCTTACAAAACTACTAACAAGACAGAACACACACTATCAAAACACACACACAAAGCGCAAAACAAATTCGATCTACCCGGTGTTTACAAGCTAAATTGCTCAAATTGCAATAAACCTACATAGGCCAGACAGGACGTAGCTTCAAACAGAGATACATTGAACACACAAAGGCACTCCACTCCACTACAGAATCCACCTTTGCAAACCACCTCATTGAAGCAAACCACACATATAAAAACATCGACAAGAACATGAACATTCTACATGTACTCACAAAAGGCCGAAAACTAGACACTCTAGAACAATTGGAAATATACAAACACACAAAAACAAATAAAAACGACATCCTAAACGAACAGACACAATTAAAATCGCACGCATTATTCGAACATATCTTACCCCACATACACAGCATCGATCTTTCGAAACTCGATTCCGTCGCCCACAATAAGACGGACAGCGCTACCAGCGGCAGCCTCTGAAGAAGCCTTTTAAAGGAGAAAACCGGTTCAGGCTGTAAGGTAAAACTTTATGCTTTTACTTATAAAAAACCTAGTGTTCCGAGTCGTTAATGTAATAGTGATATTTAGTTAAGTAACGGACACGTCATGGACAACGAAATCCAAGAACTGTTGTGTGTGATGATTTGA
This sequence comes from Magicicada septendecula, assembly GCA_034769895.1. NCBI lineage: Eukaryota > Metazoa > Arthropoda > Insecta > Hemiptera > Cicadidae > Magicicada > Magicicada septendecula. Next base: position 1,257,345,594 of record CM068367.1, read on the forward strand.
CAGTGACGTATGTATGCACATGATTACTAATTTACAGCTTGTTTTTACAGTTTTATTAAAGTCTTATGCTTATGCTAGTCTTAATCAGCTTGTTTTTACAGTTTTATGGTGCAGTCTTGGAGGCAATATTTTAAAAGTGTCGAGTTAGGACCAACTGTAGGTGCCTTAAAAAACATAGTTGAATTAATTTTTTTAAAATAAACTATATGATCAGTCCTTGTTTTATACAATCTAGTCATAAAACTCATGAATGTAAATTGTTAATCACATTACTTAAGAGTGTTTCATTAGTAATTTGCTCTTCACGTGTAAGGTATAATATGTATCTTTTATGCACACGTATAATCTGGGCAAACCAATCCCTAAGAACTGAAGCCAAGGAGCACATATCCAAAACAAAGGTGTACCCAATATTGACCTAAATGCTGAAATGAGAGCTGTATTATGTTTTCACTGACAAAAAGAAGGTATATTTAATAGAAAGCATTAACATCTTTTAAATTGAACTAACAATTTTGTTAGTTAAGTCATGACTTTTAAGTCATTTTAATACGAGGGCTATTCAGAAAGTAAGTTCTGATAGGGTGTTAAAGGAAACTAAGAATATATTTACAATACATTTGTATTGCTATTTGAAGTACACATCTTAAACTACGTTTCTATATAGTTTTCATCGTTTTTGAAACACTTTCATAGCGAGGCACCAGACGTTGTATTCCTTTATCATAGAAATTTCTCGCCTGCGATTTGAAACATGTCTTAACAGCTTGTTTGTTCCTTGTTTGAGACCAAGGAAGGATTTTTCGTGCTTGAAAAGGTGATATTCACTTGGTGTAAGGTCTGGGTTGTAAGGCGGATGATCAAATTATTGCCAGCCAAAATTTGTGAGGAAATGTTGCATTTCAGCGACTGTGTGTGTGTGCGTGCGTGCGTGCACGCATGTAGTGCCATGATTCATCGCAACGTCCTGGGTAAGCATCCTACGTCGCTTACTCTGGATAGGACTAAGCAAAAACGTCGTATCCATCTTGGTACCATTGAATCGATCACTGCTTCTTCTCCATAAATATAGAAAATCCGACTGTGAATTCAATTGTTTTAACGCCTTTTATATTCACATAATTATAGTTTAAATTGTCTAAAATCCACTAAGTTTTCACTTAAAATGTAAATCATCTTATACACATATTACGTTTACTTAAAACACTCTGTGCATGGTTGGTTATCAACAGAGTAGCAGCGCTATAGTGAAGAAGACTAGCACAGTACGTTTCTCCACTTTTTCTATGTCATTCCCCTCTGTTAGCAACACACATCAAAATTTTTGCTATCCAGTGTCCGTGGTGGATTTTTTAATGCTTTAAAGTGACTATGCTCGTTGAATAATAGAGTTTATTTTTATCAGATTTTATCGAATTGTTTTTATTTTACTTTTTTATTCTGACCAAATATATTTGTCAGTGAGGAGTATTATATGTGGGCATGTTTGAAGATCCTTATTACATGGCAGTGGATCAAGGACCTCCATATCCTTGCATATCTTCTGTTATATTCAGGGGGCCTTTCTTTTCACTCTTATTCCCCTCTGATCGGATTCTTTTTCTTCCCAAACTAATTTCTTTTTATGGGCCAGTTGACACCCAGTACCTTCTTAAGGAGTTCTGATTCTACCACAACTGCATGGAGAGTCCTCTTATTATGGTAATTACTTTTCATTCTGTAAAGATTCACAGGTGAGATGGCTAGGTTTTAGGAGAATTCCTGGTAGGAACTGAGTTGCCAGAAATAGTTGAGACGTATGTATAAGAATGGGGGTTGTGCTGTTCTAATACACTCTTCAAATATATAAAATACAACAAAATACAATTTATTCTCACCTACCTGTAAAGGTTCTTTCTCTGGGTCCAGGATTCTGCTCGCACGAATGTCGGATACAAACATGTGTTACAGGTTTGTGCAATAATTAACTATACTCATTCTTGGAAGAGAATTAATATTTTTTATTTAATAATCGAAAGTGGTGAATTTATAAGTTGTTCTCCAAATAGACGGTTTTGCATATTTTCAAAGGTTGTGCAACTCTTATATCTTACTTTGTATGCTTACATCCTATTACTTACAACTCTAAGATAGCCCAGCCTGCTTTACATACTCACTCACAGACATTATTTTAAGAAAGCTTCATTTTCTAAACCCCAAATACCCTTAACATTTTATAATAAAGCCCCAGGCCTTACACTTTTATTCGAATGAAAAACCGCCGGCAACGTGGTTCGCGCGCGCACTCATCGTTCTGGTAAATTTAAATGTCCGAAAATTATAAAATTACATTCTCTAACTTTTTACTCGACCGTGGTCACATAAATTTTTCTCTTATTCCACTTTTTACTGTTCAAATATGAAGTTTTGTAACGAGCCTAACTTGGCTCGGTCCGGCGCCGGAGCGATCAGTTAACAAACTGGGAGGGAAAACGTCGCAGGTGTAGCTAACGTGATCTCATACTTTTAAGGAAATCACTGCCTTGGGCTTCGTCGCAGGAGTTTCGTCCCATGCAATGCATGTAGTTGCTGGAGTGACGACAGTATACGATCTCAGTGAGGCACTGGCCGACGTCACGAGATGGGCGGCTCTTAGCTGCATTTCCTGCAGATCGGCCAAGGAGACGGTGAATAGATTTGTTCTCCTGGCATCTTGGTTTTTTGGACGACGGCGTCACCCGAGCGCGGACTTGTACTGCGCGTGAGTGCGTGGTCACATTTATGCAAAGTTCTGAGAAATTTAGGGTGGTGCAAATTCCTTGCCTGGTTACACAACAGAAACTGCGTCTTGCTGCTTTGTTCTCAACACTGTTCTACTTGCCACGTGGTCTGTTACAATGGAAATAACGTTTGCACAATAATTTTTTACAAAACCCCAAAATGAAATAAAAAGAAATACCCTAGAACTGTAAGAAATGAAATGACCCAATTTTGGACACGTTACAATACCCCCTCAATGAGAATTCTGCTGTCCAGAACAGAAGAAATCTCATTGATAAAACCCCTAAGAGGACCGGTGAGGAACTGGTGCCATCAACCCCCTTGTTCTTACTCTTCATGGGTACAAGACTATGGCTATGGACGCATCTGAACGAGATCACTGGACTTCTCCGTAAGAGATCCCAACACCGAAAAATTGAACAGACAAGTACACCTCACCTTCTAACATGCTACCCCCCAAAATCCTCAATCCCTGGCTTAGACTATGCCAGATCCTCAGCCGATATGTTTCCCCTTATATGCAAGCTGGGCTGCCTTTAGCAGATACTGGGCTCACACACACTCACATTACATACTGACATTATATATTATAAAGTTGACAAAATTTTTCAAAAGTTATTTAGATTACAACCCATTGGTTGTTTTCAGGTAAAATCGATTCATAAATTTTGTATAAATTTTAAATTATTCTCTTCCTTGTTTTCTGTTTTTATTTAAAATAAGTTAATTTAAACATTTCTTATAATTAATAACATCCTTAACCTAACATGTAATCACTTATAGTCTAACAATACAATTCAATACAAAATAAATCAATAATCATAAACATGGTTAGTACACAAACAATACAGTAATCAAAGCTTAAGAATATTCATTAGCTGGCAGGCGCAAAATTAAGTTTTATTTTTCAAAAAAAAAAAATTTTCCAAAAAATTTTAAAATTCAAAGAAAAAAAATTTAAATTTATTAAAATGTTTCCTTTACATATCGAAATTATTTAAAAGTTGCTTAAATGGATCAAAACAAAAGGTGAATTGACTTCCTTACTAAACAAGCTTAGTATGTATATGACCTTGCTGTCAGCTGATCCAAACTAGGTCAAGTCCACAACCTTGACCCACATGTGTAAGTATAAGTTCTATCTGAAAATACATTCAACATCTGTAACATCCTAACTTGAAACACAAAACATAATAAAATAAAACATTTTAAAATAGCAAAATATTATTATAAACAATAATCAAATTGACATTTAAATTATTCAAAATAAACAATTCTAAATTTTACATTATTTCCAAATTCTATCCAAATTTTTGTCACTGGTTGTAAATTAAAATTTTATATCTTTATTATAAATCTCTCTCTTTGCTTAATAATCTTGTTCTCCATTACTGTGGGTGATTTAAACATTTATCTCATTTAATTTACTACTTGCTCTGTATACATATATAAGCTTTCTCCCTTTGACTGTAACCTCTAACAACTGTAACTCACATGACACCCATCTCTATCAAAATCTCTCAAAACACTCTCTAACCCCAACTTATCATTAAACTCAAATCGCCACCTTCTCTCGATATATAAAAAAAATACTCTCCAACCCTTTGTATTTAGGATACGTGTTTCCCCCCCCCAAAACTCATTTCCCATTATCTGGTCCCTGGATTCTGCCTGAGGCGACCCCTTTCCCACTAAATCGATCCCATCCCGTCCCAACTTATCATTATGTTGCGGACTTCTACATTACACTACCCGCTACTACAAAATTGCCATCCCCAAAATCTCAATCTCATTACCTTACTACAACTACAACAAAAGAACAACATTAATTATAAACATCAATATATCACTCACAACTCTACGTATATTCTCCTCAACTACTGTGTCAACATCATTACTTCTCAAAATTCTATAACATACATTAACTCAAAACAACATTACATTATCTTCATCTCTACTAATTCTTTAACTTTGACTTCAACCTGGACTGATCTATATGTCCCCCAAAATACTCATCACCCAAAAACTATTTTTTATTAACTTTCACAATTATTACCTTATTTCTCACTTTATTAAATTACCTTTCTCATTACTTTAAAACCATATCTTTAATACATTGAAACATTGCATTAAACATTAATTACTTGGAACATTTATAAACCATTTTACCAGTGACGTTTTATTGCTGATCAGCTGATATCCCTAATACAATGAAAACACATTTCAAAATTGAACAAATTACATGAAATATATATATTTATCAGTACTTACTTCTACCCTCATTGTTTCCCCTCTCTCTGATTCTGATACTTTGTGTTAACCGCCTGCCAGACGGTTTAATTATTTACTTAGTTGCAAATATACACACATAATGAAGACACATATTGTTATCAATGCTTATATCTAACCTACAATAATAAAATAATACATTTAAAATTATAGCATGAACACCTTATATTGACTGTATGAGCATCTAATTACTTAAACAGAGCACAAGCATTTTTATTGGATCAAAATTTGAATTAGCAAAATTTTTTTTTTTTGTAAAATTTAAATTCGTGGCTCCTCTGAGTCACCTCCCATCCACACACTCTATTGCAAGTTATGTAAGGCTGTGGCGCCCCCTCGCTTTCACAAAGACGGCATATTTTGGAGTAGTTTGACCTCTCCGTGTCTTTGCTTCGGCTGTTACATTTTAACGTTATGAATATCAACATACTCTTGTCTATAATTAAACGCCCTTAAACGGGTCTACCACCTGGCCTTGCTGTTCCTACTCGAACAGAGTGGTAGCCGCTGTTCCATAGTACCTGGATTTCCCCTAAAGTTCACCCCCATTTAATTTCTACTATATACCAATTTCAAGTCAGCTATGGCCAAGGGACTTGGTATGACCATAGCTGGCCGCTAGCCAAATCCACGATTAGTGCTGGTAAGGCAGTAATCGCCCGAAAAGTCGGGGAAATCTAACTTCATTTCATTGCCTGCTCTACTTCATCATTAGTATGTGCGACACGAACGTCTATCATTGTCAAATTTAATTTGCACGAAAAGGTGTGTCACACATTTTTCGCCATTTGGCCTCCGATGGAGGTAACACTCTCTGTTACCCCCAACCCATTTCACTATCTACGAGAGCACAGGCCACCCCCGCAATAGCTACTTAATAACTAACTAATTAAAAGTGATAAGCTAAAACTTTCTACAATTGCAGTTCCACACTCCACTGTTCTATCACTTCATTGAGCACCAAGCTACCCCCCAAAATTATCCCCACATCTTGCATTGACAACAAGTTTTTATTTTATTACACATCTTTTAAAACGTTCCCATGCTCACTGATACTAAAACTTGACAATTATATTCGGTCACTTAATTCTAAAATTTCTTTAAATTTAAAATTATAAACATCCAAAGGATTTTGGTAAATTTATTTATTTTATTTTATTTTTTATTTTTTTCAAAATTCTATTTACATTGAAGGCTGACTCTATCTATCCTTAACCATAACTAGTAAGATCGTGGCCGCCTGAAATGGGGGTGTTTTGCGATGAAGTATACAGAAATTCCAACTCAGATCTACTTTGTGCAGTTACTTCCCCTTCTATGCAACTGTGCTACCTTATCTTCTCATCTCTACTAACCCGTCGTCTGAGCTGGAACTTCCCTATACTTCTCCGCAAAACTCTTCATTTCGGTGTAAGCAAAACTACTGTCAATGGCTCAACTTGAATTTTGCCATTGACACTAAAATATTTAAGTTTGTATGCACTGCCCTGTATTTAGGTGCAGCCTCCATTATGTACAACACTCTAAGGCAGTGCAGGCACGTGACAGGTACACCGAGACCGCTGCACCTGGAGTGTATTTAAAAAAATTAATGCGTGTCACGTACCTGTTGGGGTCCCCCTCCCCGTTCAAATGTGTAGTTAAATTTTCTACTTTATACCAATTTTGGTGGAGCCGGACCATCGTTGTTTCACCGCCCGAAGGAAGATCCGCCAACCATGGCCCGCCTCCAAGTTCCGAATTCCACGGCCAGGACTGGTAAGATCGTGACCGCCCGAAAATGGGGGAGGATCCCTTCTGCAAACATACAACAATATTTTAAATCTTATTCATAAACATACCATAATTAAAGTGACCGATATAATTTTAAATTCGTCGCATTTTGAGTACCTACTATCTCCTGCGTCGCTGGGTTCCTCAGCACATACGCATTCTGCATTTTTATTTCTACAATTTCATATGGTCCTTCATACAACAAGAAAAACTTCTTTATTTCTCTATCTTGAGCACTGGACAAATCATGCCTTTTTACTAACACTAACTGACGTACCTCGTACTTGGTCCATTTACCCTTAGCATCATGTTTCTGTTTTCTCACTAGCATCATGTTTCTCACTCCTTAGCATCATGTTTCTGTTTTCTCCGCTCTCCTCTCGTAAGTAAGTTCTCGTTGGCCAATCTAATTTTCATGTTTCTGTCCAAAACTTGACCTTCTGGTGGGTATTCGAAAAGTTGTTCCAATATCCTGGGCGGCCTCGTTCCCTTGATCAACTCATGCGGCGTAAATCCTGTGGATTCATGGGTGGTACAATTCAGCCACTCCTCTACTCTTTTCACGTAGGATGGCCATTCTGTGTGTTTGGCATGACAGTACGCCCGAAATATCCTACCAATCTCTCTCATCACCCGTTCTGCTTGGTTCGACTGAGGATGATACACTGCCGTATGCTTGGGTATGATACCTTCCCATCCAAGCGTCTGCCGCCACTTGCCGCTTATAAACTGTGGACCGTGGTCAGATAATATAATTTTCGGTTTTCCAACATTAAGCATGTAGTCTTTTACTATTTTCTCACTGAGTACTTTACTGGTCGCTATCTTAATGCTATACAACTTCACAAATTTTGAAAAAGTGTCTAGAACTACAAATACATACAATACACCCTCTCTACCTCTGTGTAATGGTCCATATAGATCAACCGCAACTAGATCAAACGGTCTCTCGACTTTTATGTAATTCATCTCCCCTTCTACTTTATAATTCACTACTTTCGATTTCTGACATAAATCACACACTCTCAACACTCTTCTCACTCTCTTCTCCATATTCTTAAATATACATGACTCTTTCAAAACATTAGCACACTTTCTCGCCCCAAAATGACCATACCTTATATGACAATCCCAAACAATTTTATCTATTAATCCCTCGGGTATAACTAACCTCCAATCACGCTCCCCACTATCTACTTTTTTAAACAAAATACCTTGATATACTTGAAATCGCTCATTATATTCAGATCCCTCTACCTCTGTTTCTAAACTAACAATTACTTTACCCAGTTTGCTATCAGATCTTTGCATATTTTTAATATCCCTTAATTCTTCACCAAAAATTCTATCTTCTCTAGTTAATCTAAAAATTTCTATCTCTTTAAGATCCCTACCAGTTTTATTGTCTATAACATCTACTCTAGAAAGTGTATCTGGTACCTTATTATCTGACCCCTTTATATACTCCCATGAAAAGTTATATTCTTGTAAGGCTAATACCCACCTGGTTAATCTGCTATGCGTCAGCTTACATGTATTTAGGAATGATAGCGCCTTGTGGTCCATCCGGATGATCGTGGTATTGCCTAGGATGTAGGTCCGGAATTTACCCACGGCGAACACAATACTCAAAAGTTCTTTTTCTGTCGTCGTATAATTTTTCTCAGCCAACAGCAGCGATCTACTGGCGAAGGCGATCGTTAGATGTTCCTTGTCGCAGCCCTCCTGGTAGAGCTCCGCCCCTAGCGCTACATTGCTGGCGTCGGTCTGCAAATAAAAAGTTTTATTAAAATCGGGATGATTCATCATGATCATGTGACTAAACTTTCTCTTAATTTCGTTGAATGCATTCCGTTCCGTATCTCCCCATCTCCACTGTTTATTTTTCTGCAGCACAGCACTTAGTTTGGATGTTGTGTGTGCGTAGTTCTCCTGAAATTTCCTGTAAAAATTGCATAGGCCTAAGAAACTTTGTAATTGCTTAATGTTTTTAGGTTCGGGGAATCGCATTATGGATTCTACTTTGTCAGGGTTAGCTAATATCCCCTCCTGTGTAATAATAAATCCTAAGAAATGTATTTCTGTCTGCAGAAACTTAGACTTGTCCCAATTCACTGTTAAACCCCCTTTTTGTAGCTTATCTAATACATATTCTATGTGTTCTAAATGTTCAGTGAATGTTCTAGAAGCTATCAAGATATCATCGACATATACCGTTAAAAAGTCTAGATCCTTAGGTTGTAATATATTATCTAAACATTTAATAAAACTGGCAACACTGGTGTTTAACCCAAAAGGTAAGCGTTTGAATTGGTAATTCTTACCGTTAAAAAGAAAAGCTGTGTATTTTCTGCTCTCTGCTGCTAATGGCACCTGCCAGTATCCAGCTGTCAGGTCTAATGACGTCATGTATCTGACACCGCTGAACTTTTGTAAAATCTCATTTATGGGTTCCGGAGATTCCCGGTCAGGTATAATAATTTGATTAATTTTCCGAGCATCTAAACATAACCTTACCTTTCCATCCTTTTTTATCACTACTACCAAAGGATTTGAGTAAGGTGATACTGAGCGTTCAATTATGTCTCCCTGCATCATCCGGTCTAATTCCTCCTGTACCGCCCTCCTCTTCGAAAATGGCACCGGGTAGCTCCTCTGCATGTATGGTGCGTGGTCCCGAACTTTCAGCTCACAGATGTAGTCCTTCGCTTTCCCTGGTGATTCATCAAACACCTCTCTGAACCGCTCCACAACTGCCCACAGCTCCTCTCGCTGAGTATTTCCTACAACTGTATCTTCATTAAAAATTTGTTGGCTCTATCTGCCCACACACTCTCATTACTCTCATGCATTTCTCCCTCCTCATTCTCTAGGCTATCACTCTCTAGACATATATTTATTTTGGTCTCTATCTCTCTATCGCTTACCTGCTTATGTAACATTTTTATTCCCGTGACTTTAGCTTCGTTTACTACTTTTTTAAACTCTATTCTGACTGGTTTATTCCCCTTTTCAAACTTTACTATTCGTTTATTGAAATCTATTACTGCCCCATTTCTTTCCAAAAAATCATTTCCCAATATTACATCTAGACTCAACCCTTTCACTACTAGGAAAGTGTTTTCAAATTCAACTTCATTTAATAAAATATTTAATTGTACTTGTCTGGTTATTCTCTTACTGATATATAATTACCTTAATATCCACTTTAGCGATACACAGTTTCGTCACTGATGACGCGTTTCGGGACTAAGTCCCATCCTCAGATACATAATTAATAAATTAAAATATTAAAATCACGACCATGATACTGGTCAAGTCAAAATAAATAAAATAAATTATAAATCGCATGTAATAAGTTTTGCTAACCACGGCTGGAGCTCCCGCATGCGTTCACCCGCAACCGCGATTTTCACGCGACTCCATGTCTTATTCTCTTACTTCTCACCCCAGTTACCCCCACTACTGTAACCCCGGCAACTGGTAATGATGGTATATTCTTATTTAACTCTTAATTCCCCCATGACATTTTCTGAAATTACTGAGATCTCGCTACCGGTATCAATTAAAGTTTTATAATTCTTACCTTCAATGTTAATTGTCACCTCAGTCAATCCTGTTCTGCGTTCCATCACCTGGTTCTCCTCTTCTTCTAACAATTCTTTCGCCATGTCCACCTGGATAACGTTGTTCGCATATTCGTTGGTTACTTGGACCCGGTTCTCCGTTGACAATGGTTGGGCCCGCTTCTCCATTGTCTTCCTTAGTTTCCCGTGGATGGACCGGCTACGGCTGGATGAGTTCCTCCTCTTCCTCTATTATAATGTCCTCCTCCTCTTGGCACTCCTCTATAAAATTCTCCTCCTCTCGACTGTTGATTTGGTGGTGGATTCATTCTCTCGTTCCTGGCGCACTCCCTGTTTCGATGACATCTAAAACAATTGGTTCGATTAGCATAATTATTAGTCTCACATTCTCTACACCTCCAACTCTCGCCCCTATTATCAAAACTTCCTCCCCGCGCTCCTCGGTGAAAATTGGGTATTCCCTTTGGTTGATTATGATTCCCATTTATATGTGTTACTGGTGTGTTTATCCGCCTACTCATATCCCGTTCTCTTATATTCTGAAATATATCCAATATTTTCTCTAATTCCGTGATTTCTACAGTCTCTCGAGTCATTAATGTAATTTGTATTTCTCTCGGTAAATGCTTGCTTATGTGACGGACGAATGACCCAAACGGTAACGGTGGCTCTAAATATTTTGCCTCATTATATAGTTGCATTACGTACATAGTTACGTTACCCCCTTGGGTCCCAAAATTACCTGGTCCCATAATTTTACTCCGTAATATATCTTGTTCCTCCTCCGACCAATATTTCTCTCTAAAAGCCGTCTCAAAACACTGATAATTTACCCAGTCTCTACTTTATGCACCTCCGCCCATACCGCGGAATTCCCTCTAAAACACTTCATTATTTTTAGCAATTGTACTTCCCAGCTATTTCTACAAAACTGATTAAATTCTCTGACCCTATTCAAAAACTGCATAGGGTGTACCCCCCTGTTTTCGTAATTAAATAACTCCAAATCGATATCGCTATTCATATCTTTAGCAATGACTATGTGTTCAGTAACCCTATTAAGTTTTTCGTTTATAGCTATATTCAATTCATCTTTAACATTAACGATACTCTGCTCAATTGACACAAATTTATTGTTATTTAAATATTCAAATTGTTTATTATTTTTATCTATAGTATTTACTGTATTTTGTATAGCTTGTATCTCTGTTTTGCAATTACTTTCTACCTCATTTCTAACATTTTTTACTATTGCTATTTGTGATTCTAATTCACTGCTACGGTTATCTATAACATGTATTGTGTTAGTTAAGCACTGCATCTCACTCTCAATACTCTCAACTTTATCACCTACTTTACTTACAGAATTTTCTAATTTGTCATTTACTGTAATTATTTGTTGTCCAATTTCTTTCTGATTGGATTCTAACATATTTGTTTTGCTGTCTACCGCACACACATACTCTCTCAACTCATTTGTTTCTCTTTTTGTTTCACTATTATATAATTTTGTATTTCATTCATTCGGTCATCAATGCTACACAGTGAATTAGTTAATACATCAAACTTAGCATCATTTATGTCAAAACGACTATTCATGTCACTACTTATTACATTGAATTTGGTCTCAAAAATTTTTTCGTTCTTGTCAAAACAACTATCAAATTTACTATTCATTCTCTCTAATTGACTGAGTATGATACTCATTATATCGTTATCGGACCTATTACATTTTGTTGAGGTCGGGGTTATCTGCACCCCCGAATCTTCAGTTACATTACTCTGGTCACTCATATTTAATTCTGTTTCATCTTTACTCGCACTTGGAGTCGAATGTATTTCAAAATTGCTCATGTTTGAGTCGTCAAAATTTTCGACGCTATTTTCATTTACTTTATTCTCGTTATCTGACATTTTTTATAATTGATATTCAGAATATTAATAATCTAATTAATTAATTTAATTAATTTTTTGTAATGTACTTTCTATATTACTTTCGGTATAGCTTTGCGTACATAACGCATTTTTATTTTGCTACGCTAACCTAACACATGTTTGTATCTTTATTGTAGGTGCGGTTTTTACTTAATTTTATTAAATTCATAAAAACTGTCCCTGTATCGGAAGCCACTTGTGCTGTTCTAATACACTCTTCAAATATATAAAATACAAAAAAATACAATTTATTCTCACCTACCTGTAAAGGTTCTTTCTCTGGGTCCAGGATTCTGCTCGCACGAATGTCGGATACAAACATGTGTTACAGGTTTGTGCAATAATTAACTATACTCATTCTTGGAAGAGAATTAATATTTTTTATTTAATAATCAAAAGTGGTGAATTTATAAGTTGTTCTCCAAATAGACTGTTTTGTGTATTTTCAAAGGTTGTGCAACTCTTATATCTTACTTTCTATGCTTACATCCTATTACTTACAACTCTAAGATAGCCCAGCCTGCTTTACATACTCACTCACAGACATTATTTTAAGAAAGCTTCATTTTCTAAACCCCAAGTACCCTTAACATTTTATAATAAAGCCCCAGCCCTTACACTTTTATTCGAATGAAAAACCGCCGGCAACGTGGTTCGCGCGCGCACTCATCGTTCTGGTAAATTTAAATGTCCGAAAATTATAAAATTACATTCTCTAACTTTTTACTCGACCGCGGTCACATAAATTTTTCTCTTATTCCACTTTTTACTGTTCAAATATGAAGTTTTGTAACGAGCCTAACTTGGCTCGGTCCGGCGCCGGAGCGATCAGTTAACAAACTGGGAGGGAAAACGTCGCAGGTGTAGCTAACGTGATCTCATACTTTTAAGGAAATCACTGCCTTGGGCTTCGTCGCAGGAGTTTCGTCCCATGCAATGCATGTAGTTGCTGGAGTGACGACAGTATACGATCTCAGTGAGGCATTGGCCGACGTCACGAGATGGGCGGCTCTTAGCTGCATTTCCTGCAGGTCGGCCAAGGAGACGGTGAATAGATTTGTTCTCCCGGCATCTTGGTTTTTTGGACGACGGCGTCACCCGAGCGCGGACTTGTACTGCGCGTGAGTGCGTGGTCACATTTATGCAAAGTTCTGAGAAATTTAGGGTGGTGCAAATTCCTTGCCTGGTTACACAACAGAAACTGCGTCTTGCTGCTTTGTTCTCAACACTGTTCTACTTGCCACGTGGTCTGTTACAATGAAATAACGTTTGCACAATGATTTTTTACAAAACCCCAAAATGAAATAAAAAGAAATACCCTAGAACTGTAAGAAATGAAATGACCCAATTTTGGACACGTTACAGGGTTTTCACTCACCGATAGGATCACTGTGGGAACGGGCAGGTAATACATTATAGCATATAATAAGCTAGTCCTTGGCTGGTTTCACCAGTAGCAACTATAGTTACTTGGTAACCGTATATTGTGTTAATTATTTAAGCATGCTTGTGGAAACGTCTCTGTTGTTCTCTTTTGTTTTTCATACTTTATGCCACCATTTGTTTGATAGGAGGAAGTAGTATATAATTGATTTGTAAAAAAATGATATTTGTGTAGTAATGTTATAAGCTGAAGCAATCATTTCAGTCAGTGATTTGAATAAAATTTGTGCTCAAGCTATGCAATTGACTGGTAATTACATTGTGCACGTGAATGCTGTATTAATATTTTCAGTGTTTGGAAAAAACAAAGGAAAATATAATGTAGTATGCATTTTTTAAATACAGATTAGACTGTATTATTATTATTATTATTATTGTGTGATAGTATTAATGGTGTATAATATAAACAAATTTACAACAGTGATATTGAGTATCATGAATACGCCAGTGAGACTGCTTTCTTATAAGCTGATGATGTAAGTAAGTCAGTAAATAACAACAGTATTAAACCCACAGTTGTAATTCGTAAAACTTAGATTCATGTAGTGTAAATGAATATTTTAATGTTACATAATTGTAGATACAAAATTAATAAGATTAAGCAGATTAGTAGAGTATTGTGGTTACAAAGAAGGTGACTATGAATGCAAATGAGAAAGTGAACATGAACTGTTAATGAACTATCTAGTATATATCAAAGCGAGACATTCGTGTGAACTTGAACTCACTGAATGATGTGTTCATACGATGATTTTCTGTTTGTCCTTTGTGGATGCTCGTCAGTCTGAAGTAGAATGTCTCCTTATAGCACTGGGCAATAAGTGAAGAGATTAGTGAGTAAAGCTTCAGAGACATATTTTAAAGCATTTTGCTCAATTAGTTGCTTCTTCGATGAACCGTTCTGTGGTTTATGAATCCAAGTCACCAAAGAAGTGAAATAGAAAGAAAAAATTTACAGGTATTGCACAAATGCAATGGACAGAGAAGGGCATGGAAAATGCTTCAATAAATCTAAAAAATATATATATTTGTGTTCATTCACCAATCAATGAATTCATTCTTCATTCATCAATCAATGAATTCATTCTTCATTTACCAATGTACAGATTATAAGTTAAATGTAGTCACATTCGTAAGCGAAGTTTTATATGTGTACTACGTTAATGACAACAAAGAAGTAGTTTCTATGGAAACTCACCGGTTCCCATTTTCGATCACGCACCAGCGGTCGTTTTCAAATGTGCGACACGTCCTTATAAACATTTTCAATGTTAAAAATTAAACTTCATGTTGATTCCAACTACACAAAATGACCACTGCCCACTGATAAACTGAGTGAACATCCCATTATCCATGATCTGTTAGTCTGATTGTGCAGGGTGTTTGCTCACATTACCGTACACACTGTGTGGTGTGCCACTACATTTATGGGTTTCACTGGATATATCGCATTCATGTTTGTGTATATGTTCATGACTGTCTTTGTCTTTTTAACACGTAAGACATACTTGAGCAAACCGTCGCCACCAGAAGTGATGAACCTATTGGCAGAAGATAAAACACCTCGTCGTAGACCTCCAATGAGAGGGATGGGATAGTATCCGAGTCACTTATTGACAAAATCTGTATAATATTTACTGGAAGACGGAAGAAGTACGGTAAATATTATACAGATTGATTTATTACTGATCCAATACAATGGGTCAGGATAGAGGGTTCTGGAAAGAACAAATAGGTATGTAAAACATACTGTCAGATCCATGTGCAAGTAAAAATGACAGATTATGAAAAACGTGTAGATATTATGTGTATGTATATGTTACATCTTGGAAAATGCATGCTACTGGAGCCCCTAGAAAAAACTTGTCAGATAAAAGTCTGCACATGTAAGAGATTATTATTTATTATTATTATTAGCGGGGGTCGTACAGTCTATGCCCTATCCCGCATTTCGATCGCCATTTCTCCCTATCTTTCCACTCATCATCTTCGATAGATCGATCTCTCATGCTTTTCCTAATTCCTGTTCTCCATTGTGTTGTCAGTCTTCCTTCTTCTCCTGTTTTGTGGTGTGTAAGTGAATGCTTTCTTTGGCCATCGCTTCTCCTCCATCCTCAGTACGTGACCATACCATAGCAACTGTCTGGATTTTATTCTTTCTTCTGTTATAAATATGTGCCCTGTTTTCCTTCTTATATCTTCGTTTCTAACATGTTGCATTCTAGAAATATTACACGTTCTTCTTAAGAAGTCCATTTCCATAATTTCTATCATCGTTTTCTCTTTATCTGAAAGTTGCCAGCATTTGCAGCCATAAATTAAAATGGGCTCCACAATAGTTGTGTAGATTGTCAGTTTTGTTTGAAGTTTCATTTTGTTCGACCAAAGTAACGAGTTTAGCAAACGAATAGCCTTTTTTCCCTGTTGTATCCTATTTTTGATGTCACTCTTTGTTGTTCCATCTTCTGAAATAATGCTTCACAAATATTTGAATTCGCTACACTTTCTGATTCTATGGATTTGCAGATCTGGGTCTTCTTCTTGCACATCTCCTATTTTCAGATATTCTGTTTTAGTAGTGTTTATGTTTAGACCCCATTTCTCGTACTCCTCTTTCAATTTTCTAAACATGTAGTATGTGTTGACGTTGTCACACACTATAATTACCTGATCGTCGGCAAATAGGAGAGTTGTTAAGCACTGCTCATCCATTTGAATTCCCATTCCTGATGTTTCTCTTCTCCAGTTACTGATGGCTTCTTGGATATATATTTTAAACAGGGTAGGTGACAAGCTGCACCCTTGCTTAAGCCCTTTTGTGGTAGGAAACAATTAAGAGATTATTATACAATCTTCAAACCTAACTTTCGATGATATGTGAGTATTATCAGAAGAGTTAGGCCGGACAGTTACCATCATTAGAATTGTAACAACGTTTTGAACAATCTGTGGTCATCTTCAGGTGTAATTTAAACTAGTACATTAAATACAGTATTAAGCCTATTCGTTCACTAACAAGTGGAAAAAAAAAGTTAATTAGGTTAGTGTAACTACATAGCTTTGTCACTTGAGTGTCTTTTCTATATCAGTATTTAAAACTCAATTTTTTTATTATATAGGAATGTTTTTTCATTTGGAAAATATGCCAGCATTTTCCTTTTTCTCTTTTGACTTTGTTAGGTAATGAAGTTGAGTTAATGTGTGTAGCTTTATATTTGGCAGTTTCTTTTCAATTTATTTAGCTGTTAATTAAAAGATAATTTCATAGCATTTATGTGAATACTGTTTTCATTCATGTAAAACTTCCACCATTTTATTTTTCTTTTTGGACTTTGTTAGCAATTTAAATTGGGTTAAATTGCTGTTCACGCACGCGCGCACACACACACACACACCTACCACTGTATACTGTACACATATAATTGACAGCCTGTTATGAAGTGCTTATAAACAGTTGTTTCCTGTTAGCATTGTGCTGGTTATTCTTTGGAAAGATTTCTTTCAGTTTTCAAGTCATAAATTGTATAAAAATTAATAGCACGTTTTTCAAGTTCACTTAATTTTTATCCAAGCTATTCCTGTTCCTGAGCAGCTTCTGTGTGGCCGATATCCATGCTGATGTTATTTTGAAGTCAGTCTGTTGAAGCTGTATTTTTTAAATATATTTTTATGTACAGAATTCATTTAATAGTATGATAGTACTAGATGGTCTTGCTATCTTTGTAGTTAGCAAATACAAATATACCGTTATTTACAAAAGTTTAAAAAATATCTCTCCTAATGTACATATACACCCCTGACCCAGAATCAATATATCAAATGGGAAAAAGTTTGATAGAGATATAGCATGTTTTAGGGTTGTTAAAGAACAATTGTTACTGCTTGTTGGACATGTCTCTCAAAAGACAGATTATTACTACTGTCCCTAACATTAGATGAACAAATGCATTACTATAAACCATTACATACAAAACGAATATTATGTGTACCACGATTTTAATAATGATACAAGATGGAAAAGCAGTATGAAATTACAATTTCCTAACATCATCATATTCAGAGCTAGTATATTTTATCAGACGGAGTACAGAGTCCTCCTCAGACAAAGAATGTAAATAATGTATTAATTTTGCTGTACTTTGGTGTATTTAATTATCAAATATATTTATATAGATATATTTATTTATGTAGCCTATAATCTTTGTGGTATAAGGTGATTAAATCGATCAGATATGCAATATTGGTGGATTCAGCTTTTGATAGAAAAAAAAAAGAATCTAAAGTAATATGGTTTTTATGTAAGAATACTGAAATTATTAATTTTGTATGTGAGTGTATTTATTTATAATTATTTATATACATTACTGATAAATATTTTGCAATAGTTTGTTTTAGTAATTTTTAATTGAATACACTGGCATAAAAAATATGTAGATATTTTGATTTTTTTATTGTTATAGTTCTTATTAGACATGGTAATTTTTTGAATTCAATGTAGGGAATTCAGTTTTTGTAATTCAGTTCATGTAGGGAATTAATATTCATTCCGAAAACACATCATAGACAATTTAATCATCGTGTAGTAAGGTACATGTAAATGGGGTTTTCAGTTATTCGTGGTGTGAAGGAAAAAAAGGTCATATACTATAAGGGACACATGTTGGATGGCTGACAAAACGTGCTTTCTTTCTTTCCACGGTCATTGTTCGTTTGTATGTAGGAGGAGACGACGAAGAGAAAATGACAAAACCAGACTGTAAATCGGTCTCGTTTTATGTGGTGTACAATGCAAATGTATCTGGCTGACCTCCCAATCTGTCCTCGTTTATGTAATATATTCTGCAAAAGTTGAGTTATTAGATCAAAATCATTGCTGTTGAGGAGAAGTAGAAGCATGTTACACAAAATGAAGGACATAATGTGTTCAGGATTTTAATCAATCAGATATATTATACCTTGTATTAAAAATTATTATTATTTATCTGTATGCATGTCAGGATAATCTTTTGTAGCATGCACAAGATTTAAGGAATTTACTTGTTAATATACAAGAAAAAAAGGCATTTTATTCCAAACTGCTGTAGTAATAGGAACTACATTAATCATGAAAACATGAACTTCCAATTTGGATTATTAAGGGATTAGTGACAGTGAAATGATTAATTTTACTTAGTTTTCTCATCTGTCCATGCTTTTGTAGGAATGTTATTGGTAAGATATTTGAAGTAGTGATCTCTCAGGTTTGAAGTTAAGTAAAGAGTTGATTAAAATCTTGAGTAGTTTTGTGAACGTGAAGTATTATTAACAGTATAGTAAGGAAAACAAAAATTAGTTTTATTTATTAATAAAGCAATAATACAACAGTTATACTTACATCTTTTGATTGTAGTTTGCAATGTCTAATTTATGCGTTATAACATAATAAATATTGGAATTTGACATTTGAAATTAGACTGCATAGTTTGTAAACAGAGTAAAACTAAAGGAATGCAATTCAGATTTCAACTCTAAGATTCAACACTAGATTACGAAGTAACAGATTATGCCATAACTAGATTACAACTCTTAGCACAAAATTCCATGTTTTTACAAATAAATCAAGCAGTAATTTAGTTGTGTTTTTGCTGTTAAGAAAAATCTGCCTTTTGCTATTGATGTCCTGATTTTTAAAATGCTATTGTTCAAGCTTCTAGTACTACCATTGGTCTTGATTCAATATTGTACTAAAGGAAAATTAAATGAATACAGTTTAGTATCCTTTGATAGTAACTCTAAGGATGACTACACTAGATTAGAAAATAACAGATTATTACACCATAACTAGATTACATCATCATAACTGTCCATGTGGATGTACCTGTTTCCTCTTGTAACTTTTTTTTTTATGAGATTGTCTTCAAAATGGTGATCATTTTTTTTTTAATTTTATGGTGTTCTTTAACACGAATTCATAAGTTTTTGCACACACATGTTTGTAATTTAAAAGGTTCATAGAAAGTCCAGTTAGTTAATTTATTTTACATTATAAACAATATTTTGTCAATATAAAAAGTATATCTTTGAGAAGTATTAGTTTTTAATGTTACTTTTTTTTATAATGATAGTAACAGCGTTTGTTATGGAACAGTAGTACAGCAATGTGTTGGAATAATCATGAGATGTCAGACCTGTGTCAGACTAAATTCAATTGAGTGTTGTCAAAATTTGGTGATTAAAAATTAATTATTAGTGCTCATCTGTATATAGGTTAAATTAACTTATTGATTTGTCTCAAATTTATACTTGTTGAACAAATAAAAAAAAATATTTAAAAAAATGCCTTTTACTACAGAATTTTTTCTGTTTTATTCTTTACTATACACTGAATGTTCTTCAACACGTTTTGATTGCGAAACAGCAAAAGTTATTGTTTACATTGTAATTATAGTATAGAAATGGTAAGCAATATAAAAGAAATATCTTGTTCAGAAAGTATTTGTTTTTGAAAATTGTTTAATGAACATTAAATAATTTTTTTTATTTTAAGAACATTTTTAATATTACTTGTAAAATAAACTTTTTTAATAATCTGCAGTAGACAAAAATAATGCTAGCATTTACTATAATAGTAATCAGTAAGTGAATGTACATTGGTTTGTTGTAAGAAGTGGTGGACATTACAGATTTTCTTACTATGTGCTGGATATTTTTACTGATGCATGAAAAGGAGGATGTTTGTAATAAGCACTGTGTTTTTATGAGACAGAGTGACATTTAATAGATGGGGAGAGTGATAATTATACATGTTTACTATTTCTTTCTCTCCTGTATTGCATTGCTTTCCTGACTGAAACACTGAATCTGTCTGTCAACAGTATATCAATTTGGTACTTTGTAATTTGTACTTGAAATTTGAAGCCAGCCATATGGCTGTGATGTTACGTGCATGTAATTGAAATGTAATAGAAAACTTTAGATGATGGCTGTAAAAAGTGGGACACGTACAACTGCTACAACTTCAAAAAGTGTTAAATTATGGAAAAAATAGTGTATCTAACAAACAAATTATAAGATTTCTGCATCAGATGAATGTGACATTAAAACTTTTATTAGTGACTACTGTCCTCCAAAAGTAACAGTGAAAAAAGATGGTGGAGAAAATCAGAAGAGAAAAAGATGAAATGGAAGAGATAGCCATAGAGATTCAGATGGAGGCACAGAAGATGAAGAGACATAATGAAAGTCAAGAAGAGAGCAGAGTATTCAAAAAAATAACCATTTTTGGTATTTGGTAGTATTGAGGAAGGTACTTGTAACCATATCAACAGATTAAACAGTTTTCTTAACTGTCATTAAGTAATGAAGATTGACTAGTAGTAGTCTCTTTATAGTATAGGAAAGTGCAGTATACATATATAATTATTTTAGTTATAGATAGTTTATTTGTTCCAAGCAAATAGTAAATTTGCATCACCCTTCCCTTTGCTATTCAGTATTGTGTTTAATTATGTACTGTGCAAGGCAACTGATGCTCCTAGAGGAATAAGGTGATGTTTATGTAGTTAATTAGAAGATTTAGCCTATGCAGATGATATATATTAGCTGACTCCAACCATGGCAGAAGTGGAGGAAAACGTAAAATGTTTGCAACAGGAAATTCATAAAGTGGTTCTAAAAAGAAACACAAAACATTATAATGTAAAAAAATAAAAATTAATTTTTGTTTGGTAAAGCAGTAAATACATAAAAGTTCTATAAGTCACTGAAGTCAGGAAGATCCAGGTTTTGTAAATAGATGTCTATAAAGAATTTGAATATTTTCTGGCCTGTTGATGACATTTTCTCAACAGTTTGTGACAGTTGATTGAAAGTGGGCAAAGATCACATGGAGAAGGACAATCCTCCATGATGATTTCTTTGAAGAGAATTCTCAATATTCTACGATGGAATGGTGGGCTTTGGTTTGGATAACACAGTAGACTAATTTGATGAGGGTTTTTGTTCATGCTGTAAATCTAAATTTCTTGAAGTTTTATATTGTAATTATAAAATAGTTATTCCCTTTTGTAGACTTTAAAACTGTAGCATTTGATGTTTTTCACAATAACGTTTTGTGCTCAAGTATGTTAAAACGGTAATTACTCTTAATGTTGTATGACTGAATGTCAGTTTTGTGATTTGATATGGTAAACATTAGTGGTGTGTGTTAAGTGTTGCATTTTAGTGCTCTGTTTATTAAAACGTATTTTTAGTACTTGTATGTTAACTTATGTTTCCGAGGCATGCATTTATTCAGTTTATAGCCTTGAAATGATTACTTTTGACAAGTTGATATTCCTGTATAAGTCATGTGTTGTACTGTGAAATAAGTTCTGCATATCTGCAATTAAAATGGAACATTTGTATTAAGAAAGCATTTAAATTCCAGACTCATTGGTAATAGCAGTTGAAAACTGAGATTTTGTAATTATAGAATTTAAACAGTGAAAACACAATTAAATACAATTATCGACTTTAGCTGACAGAATTGAAAACAATAAAAAAGCTTTTAATATGATATTGTATTCAGCTGTGAAAATTTCATAAATGAATTTACTGTCTGTTACAAAAGTTCAGATACATCAGTGTACACAGACATTCACCAAAAATTAATGGATAAATCAATTCCACCATAAGTCATACCAGACTTTAGATGCCTTCCTTGAATGTTTTTTATTTATTTAAAATTTAACAGTTAAACACTGTTTAAAAATTTAACAGTTTTTATTTAATAGTTATTTATTGAGGTATTGTATCACTTTATTAATCACTTTTGTTTATTTATTTTTGTTATAAATATAAAAATAATATAGTACACCTTCAGAATTCTCAGGGATATCACTGGTTAAAATCTTATGATTGTACACAGCATTTTTATATATGATAAAACTTTTAAATTGAAATTTCTCCATGAGCGGGTACTTTTTTTGTTTTAAGCTGATTAAATGTGTAAACAATTCTTTTAAAAAAATAAATAATACTTCTGAATATGAAAAAATGCAGTTTGGTGTGCTTGATAGCCTAACTTTTGTGAGAAGTTTAATTAAGAAAGTTGTGTTAAATAAAATGTAAGTTTCTGGAGGTTGATAAAAAATTTGATGTATAACCACTATTTTGAGTAAAACATTATTTTCATTGAAGTTGTTTTCGTAATCTTGTATTGATTGATGTCAGATATCAGTTGACATTTGAAATAGAGCTACCACATACTGTATGCACCATGTAGATAGAATCAATAGCAGTTTAGTTATGCAGCAAATGATAATACAACAACCTTGTGTCTTTCTGACAGTTCAGCATTCGGTTGTACGGTGTTTAAACTTAGTTTTCATTTGTAGAGTATTTAATCAGACATAACCACTGTTAGATTTTTAAAAACTGGCTTGATCGTAATCTGTATCTAATTGTCTTTAAGTAAAAAAAAAACTACTGAAGACTAAAATACATTTGATTTTTGTAAATACAGAAGCATATTGTTACATCAAAAATTAAACTTCGAAATCTGACAGTTAGTAGATTCTAAAATAAAAATGCAAAAAAACATTTCACTTAAACTTAGTGTGGTAAGTACAACCACCAAGTGCCTGTCATTACATTGAACTAAAAAAGTGACGTACATTAGATATTCACAATTACAGAAACAATTCTTCAAAGCAGATATTAAACGTGAACCTCAAAACAAGAATTAACAAAGCCAGAATTAAAATTAAAAAAGTGTATAAAATAAAAATTTAACGACGGTTAATATTAATTAACCTACCATAAAAATCAGGTTTTAAGATTATATGATGATTCTATATAGTCCAATCCCAGTAATCTGAAGCAATAAATGCTCATCTTTTTTGTGTTAGCTGGCTTTTGGGCGTTAATGGAACACTGTACAGAGATTGACATAACTGTCATTTATATAAAATTGCTAGAACAATGTGATAAGTACTTGCATCAAAGTATTTCATACAATAAGAGAATGCTGTAGATTTCTACCAGCATTTTGTATTAGCTTGTTTCTGATTGCCCCCCCCCCCCCACCGTAATGTACAGTATAATAAATCCATGTGCTTGTATGTGTAGTCATCGTTTCACTTGTTGTCTGTGTCAGTAACTGATTTTTATTTTATCAGTTAATTGGAGCTTTCTACATTGTTTGAATTGTTCCAATATGTGTGTACCTTGTATTATATATTCGAAAAGGTATTTAGCAAAGCAATTGATCAGTTGAATTGTTTGATACATACAGACATTATTTTGCCTAATGACTTTTTCAGTTGACAATGGTTAGCAATTGTTTTTTTTTTGGTCTATTGTAATATACAATTTTGTAACTGATATTCTGAAACAATGTCTTCTCCTTCTGTCGGGGAGTAGGTGTTGACATCTGTTCCAGTTTTAGATATTGTGAATATTGACAGTGATACTGCTGTTCACGTTGCCAAAGCTGCATGTTGCCTTCACAATTTTATCAGAGCTAACACAGAAAATGTCGCTACTGATGAGAGACAATTATCAGAAGAGTATACCACGAATCAGCCCACCAATGCTTTCTCCACCTCAACTCAATTGAGAGAGAGATCAAGTGATGCTGCCAGTGCTGTACGAAACCATTTCGTTCATTACTTCAACAATTTCATGAATAATTAAGTGAATAAATAATTAATAAAAGAACATGAATGAAAACAAAGTTCATGAAGCATGATGTCAAACATTTTATGAATATTATACTTTTTCTATGTTGCAAGTTTTTGTTTTGGAGTTTCCAACCAGATTTGTAAAACGAATTAAATGAAACATTGGTTCGTTGAAAAAAGCAAAATAAGGTTGAGGTTGATTATTTACCTTTAAAAATTAAAGGTATTTTAAGATATAGTTCCCAAAACATGTTTAAATAAAAACCTGTTTTCAACGAACCGATGTTCATTGAATTCGTTTAATTGAAAAAAATATAAACTAGGAACCAACCGTGAATCCATTGCCTAACTAGTGAATTACAAGAATTATATTTTATAGGTTTTCATTGATTTTTTGGTACCGTTTTGTTTGAATTTTGAAATTATGTATGATAATATTAATTAAATATAATAAATATGTAACTTACTGCTTTGATCGAGTTTTTCCCCAATCTCTCTCCATGCTTCTCCTTTTCTCCCTACATATTTGTGTTCTTTATGGCTCGTATCATATAAAAAAAACGCATTCCCGAACTAAGTCAATCAATTTTTCCGTTTCATCAGCCATTTTTTGGAGCTAATTAAATTATGTTGGTTGGAGAGTCACAAATGTACTAATTAAATTGATTTGTCACTTTAGTCCGTCGCGAACTCTGTGGAAATTTACAACTGACAATCTGTCCGTTGTGAACCAGACTGGTCCGCTGCGGTAGGCCACCTTCTGTTTAACCAGGATGATGCAATATTACAGAGTACAGAGTCCGCGCGGACTGTCCGTGCTTGTCCGCGCGGACAGTTCGCTTCCTGTTTGACTGAGCCTTAAACCAAGGATGGTTTGTTCCAGTCTCAAATAGCAAAGATTGCAGCTGGTCACTCCAGCGCTTCCTCGGATGTCCCACACCTCTCCGTCCCCTCGGCTTATAGTTCTATAGTTGTTTGGGGTTGCAGCAATCATCCATTCGGCAAAGATGTTTCCACCAATTCAGCCGATACTGGACGATCCTGTTGAGCATACTCATAATATTCAGTTCCTGCCGTATATCTGTGTTTCTTTTATGATCATGGAGAATATACCCTGCCACTTGCCTGAGAAATCTCATTTCAGCCGCTTGGATGCGACTGGCCTGGCCTTTCGTTAAAGTCCAATTCTCAGACCCATAAAGAAGTGTGGGAAGAGCCATTACCTTATAGAATTTTAGGTGTTCCTTTACTTGCTGACTTAAGGTTCACCTAATGGTTGAACTTATGCAACTTACTCACAACGTCGTTGCACATAAGGTTGAACTTATGCAACTTACAACGTCGTTGCATGCATCATAAGACACACTGTAGCCCAGGTATTCAAAATTGCTAACTTGTTCCAGGACAGTACCATCTATAACAATTTTTGCCCTTACGGGACCAATTCGACGATAAGCCGTTACCTTGGTCTTACGTGTGGATATCTGCAATCCAGAGTCTTTGCAGATTCGATTTATCAAATGTATCCCCATCTGCAATCTGTTTTCAGAGTCTCGACAGAATAGCCTGATCATCTGCAAACAACAAAGTGTCAATTGTAGAGTGACCAATCATAAAATGTTCTGGAAGACACATCTGCCAGTTTTGTATAACATTGTCAATATATAATTTAAAAAGAGAATGTGATAATGGACACCCTTGTCGTACTCCACAATTGATCAGGCCAACTCTAGGAGCTGTTCTCGGTTTCCCTGCTTCTATTAAGATTTTATTCTCCACATAAAGACTGTATTGCTCTGATTATATGTGGGATCCTTTTCCTTGCCATTACTGCCCATAGTTTGCTCCGATTTACTCCGATTGGCTTTTTAAAAGTGAAAACCGGTTCAGGTTATAAGGTAAAACTTTTACGTTTTTACCCATAAAAAGTTTTGTGTTCCGAGTCGTAGTGAAATAATTATATTCTGTCAAACGCCTTCTCGAAGTCGATGAAAGCTATGTATGTGGGCAGTTGATACTCTCTACGCTTTTCAATGAGCTGGGCTATTGTAAATATACAATCCAAACATGATCTGCCCTTCCTGAAACCGTTCTGGGCCTCTGAAAGCATGGTCTCCGTTATTGCATTTAGCCGTGTTCTTAATATAGATGCATATAATTTATATGAAGTATTAAGAAGGCTGACTCCTGTGTAGTTCCTGCAGTCATTACGATCACCTTTCTTGAATATGGGAATTACCTTTACAATCCGCCAGTCGTCAGGAACATGACCAGTGGTCCAGCATAGATTAATTAACTGCAGCAAACGATCATACAGCAAGGCTGGTGCATACTTTATAAGCTCCACGTTCAGCCCATCTGTGCCTGGTGCTTTTCTATTCTTACAGCGGTATAGAGCAGCTAACAATTCATCCATTGTTATTGGATCCACACAATCCAATATATATTTTATATATTGTAACGTAACAAAACCAAGGTCCCCTACGTTACGTAAAAATTTATAATTGTCATAATAAAAAACGCTAGTTATTCGGGGTAATAAAGGTCAGAAGTGTAAACCCTTATTAAGTAAATAAATAAATAAAATCAACTAAGATTACAAGGTACTAGAGTCACAAATAAATGTTTATAAATACAAACTATGAAGTGGTCAGTGCAAAGTGTGAGTGATAAATACAGTGTCAAGTAATGTGGAAAATAATATAGACGGTTTAGTCAATGATCGAATATGATAACATTGAGAGTAGACTAATTAATGGATGTTAATTTAATTTATAATAATGAACATGTTATCATGGTATTTATGTTGTATTTTGTATGTAGGAGGTGTTAAGCAATTGCTTTAAGTGGATATCAAATAATTGATGTTAATTTAATTTAAGGTAACGAACATGTCACCGTAGAATTTGTGTTAAACTTTATAAAGAGTAAATGTTTTGGTACTCACATTAAATAGATAATGGAGGTATTGCTAGATTATAATTGTAAACTTGGCCAGGAAGGCAATAATTGGTGATAAGATGCCAAAGGGTTTATTGTAACTATGTTGTAAACAGATGAAGGGTTCTATACTAAATTATGTAATAATAAATTAAAATCAGAGTGGAATAAAAATTGAATGATTGGCCATAAGCCAGTGACACATTGTACTGGAAGTCATGTCAGAAAAGTTAGGTAACTAAAAAATGTAAAAACACTAAATGTAATATAGTGAATTAGAAGAAAGCAGTAATAGTTATTAATAACAGATAAGTGACTTAAATTACAATAAAATCATAATATATGTAATAGAAAAATAGGCCCAAAATTAGTATTTTGTAATGAGAAGATAGTACTTGTTAGACTAAGGAGATTAAGAGGAAAAAGGTAGCAAAATGTATGTAATTTTATAACAAAAGGATATGTGAAAATTTAATATGATATGTGACTTTAGTAAAGGAGTATTTTTATTAAGTAAGTGCAAGAACATTTTTTTAATTATGCCCCTAGGATTACAAATAACCAATAACAGAAGAAAGACTGGTTTGTCAAGGACGACAAAATGCAAGAAATTTTGTTTATTCAATGACACTCTATTGTTATCTATGAATGAGTACATTTCAGCTTCATGAAGCGAGAAAAAATATATAAAGAATAAATTGCCTAGCAAATTCAAATAACTAATAATTAACAAAAAAAAGGAAGTTTGCTGACTTTCGATGGTCATCTATAAGAGAGTACAGTTCAGCATAAAGTAAATTTAAAGAAAAATCTAAAGTAATAAATTTACAAATTAATTCCAGTAAAATGATTAATAATGAAATTTAAATAATAAATAAATGAAGACAACACAAGACCCGAAAAAATTAAAGTAATCAAGTATTATAAATGACAAAAGGCAAAATTAAAACTGCACTCTGAACCTCACTTTCTTACGACAAGGTGAAGAAACTAATACTACACAAAATCCATTGGAACCCGTAACCACCAGAAACGCAAACATTAGCGAAGATTGGAACTTCCACTACGTTCTGGGACACAAACACCAAACTTTTATTTCAAAGCGGGAGACTGGCATATTTCAGACATCTGTACATTAGTTGGCCGACCATCGAGTTTATCGGGGCGCTGCCATTACAAGTAACTTCGTCAACAGACGGTAAAACTCTACTTACGTTTAAGATATTAATTAATAAAATTTTATAATTAAATTGTAATACCTTGTAATTTTATTTAGCATTTTCTGACCTTCCTAATAGTCACAAGAACCTTTCGAACCCTGAGATTAAGAAAAAATAACAATATAATTAAAATTAAACATCTAAAATTCGGACCCTGTAACTAATCGATTCATTCCAGTGTGATCGATGTGTTGTACCTGTGCAAAGAGAGAACATCTGTTTTAAAAAGAAAAAATATAAAAATAAAGAATCCTTCCTGAAATTGATGAATTATTATTATTTGTTATGATTTAGTGTGTTTTGAATAATTTATAGCGTACAGAGAGAGAGAAACGAGAAGAATACCATGCTTAGAACAACTTAACCTGTAATAACCGGCTGACTATAAACCACAGCGCAATCCCGCTTCCAGCTGTCGAATTACGAGAGAAGAGAAACGCAATTTACGGCTCCTACTCTCCTCTCTTAACGTTGTGTACAGACTAGGGCTGAATAGTAACTACATAATCATCCAATATACTAACTAATATTGTACGTTATTCCTTCAGAACGGAGTTAATTATTATAATATATTACGGATAAGAACATATTATATCTCCTAATAATTTTTATTACAAATTAACGCATACAACAGGTGACTTGCCACCAACAGAACAACATTACATTAACTTATTAATAAATTATATATTATTAACAAACAAAGTGGATAAGGACAAATAGAAAATTCTATAACACTAATTAACTATTTGTAACTATATATATATATATATATATTTATTTATTGTAACGGTACAGAATTGTGTGCTACCCCAGTTTCAGTTTTATTTTATATCAAATCAGTTTTAATTTTCAATTGTTAACTTTCACCTTAGGTGCCTCAGAGTAACACAATGTTAGCAGTCCTTGTGAATCACAGTATGCAGATTGTCATCAGAGAGTGAACAACCAACAGTAGTAAGCAGTAGCATACAGGGCAGTCCCAAGTTAAACGGTGGCCTCGGGAGTGTAAGATAGGCCGAAATTAAAGTAGGCCTATCATGAACAATTAACAGTATAAGCAATATAGCGCGGCCAGCCTACAACAACATCTAAGTGCAAAAAGTTATGTCAGCCGACTTGATCATATTTTATAACGTGAGATCAGTAAATCAGTGAGAACCATGAAACAAAAAACCGTAAAATCACTACCAACAGTGGCGTGAGTGCGAGAGAACTCAGAAATCGGTCAGCTAGTGAATTTGTGTCACGGTTATTACATGTGAACAATATGGGTGTGCATTGGAGTGAAACCATTATTAGGATAAGTACCACTTTTTAAACTTTAATTACTATATTATAAAATTTACTTTTATAGACACCTTAATAAGAAACAAACAGAGATCTCTAAGAGAGGGGAGTTTATTTAAATATTAACAAAAAGGAAAGAGTGTGTGTGTGGTAATATAGAGGTTACATACTGGTTCATTTTCAATCTTCTTATATGTACTTAGTAATGTTAATTATCATAGTAGTTTAAAACAAAATTTAACAAAGATACTGTCATTTGTAGAAAGTAAAAGAAGGGTGCGAGTTTCGATAAATAAAATAAGTATGTATTTTAGACAGTAGAAAAAGCGTTAGCGTAATCATTTCGCACTTCTACCCAGATAACCTTGTCTGCAGTGGATTTTCGTCTGTAAGACCCGGGAAAATGCAACAAAAGGTAAGAGTGTATTTACTTGAAAAACCTATATTGAAATCTTGAATTTGAAGTAACTTATAGTATTTCAGTGGTCCCGAACTAGGGACGCGAAGAGCATTATATTATTTGTATTAACTTATAGAGTTTCAATGGCGCCCGATCAGTTGGACGATTTGCGTGATTTAATATAAATCACACAGATCAGACCTAATTAAGCTGCAGAACAGGTTATTTGGAAGTGAGGGTGTGGTTAGAATGTTTTTAGATCGTAGAGAGTAAATTTACTAAAGTAAAATTGATAATCATTTAATTAAACAATTGCATAATGGAGAACACAGAGAATAAAACAAATACAGCTAATGTAACTGTTATGAATGAGTCGGGAAATCAATCAATGACCGAATCAGCGGTAATGGAAGAAGTTAGAGTTCATTGAACTCCTGTCCTGACTAGGGATAGTGATAAAACTGACAACGAAACGAGAAATTGGTTTCGTGAGATAATGGGGAGATAAAACAAATGTTTAATGATAATAATAAGAGATTTGATGCTAATGACGATTTTTTGCGTAAAAGTGTGAGTGAATTAAGGGACGATATTAATAGTTGTTTTGACATGAATGATACCAAGTTCAATGAACAAAATAAGAAATTGGATGCTTTAAATAAATGCTTTGACACAAATGATGTTAAATTTGAACAATACAAAGAACAGAATATGAAATTTGAAAATAGCATAAATGTAAAGCTTGATGAATTAAATAATTCATTGTATAGTATTGATGAACGAATTAATGAAATATGTAGTGTAACAAAAAGAAAAACAGATGAGTTAGGAGAGAGTGTGTGTGTGGGAGACGGTAAAACAATTACAGTAAATGACAAATTAGAAAGCTTTGTAAGTAAAGAGGGTAATAAATTTGAAAATGGGGTATCAAAAAGTGATACAGCAAATAATAGTAGTGATATTGAGAATAGAATAAGAGTTGAGGTTGATCAGATTGCTAGTTAGTGTTAATGATTTAGAAAGAGAGCATAGAAATAGTTTAATTGTAGAGGGTGAACAGGGGGCAAAATTTTATGGGGTTAAATGTGAAACAGAGACTTCACAAGTGTTGATGGATGACAATAGTTCCTCGATAGTTGTTGTAGAAGACAAAAGGTCTTCAAAATGTCAAGTAAGTTGTTTGTGTTTATTTGGTAGAGCCAGATGGTATTTAAATAATTTAGTGGTGTTGCCCTCTGTGTGGAGTGAGATTATGAAATGTTGTGGTATTGAAAGTAATTATGAGTGAAAGAGAGTGATAGAGTTGTTCAGATTAAGTAGAGATTATGAAAGTTTAGTAGTGGGAATAAATGTTGAAAGAAATGATTGTATTAAAAACAGTAGAGATTTACCTTGTTTGATAGACAATGTGTATATTTATGGTAAATATTTACCTGTTGGGAGAAGTAGTGTACTGGTAGCAGCAGATAATTGTGTAACGTAATTCACCTGGGAATAACAAATAACACTGATGGAGACTTGACGAAAAACAATAAAGTAGACCTGATTTATGATGTAATAATGTGGGGTAACCCTAGGTATTATTCTTACGGTACAATAGAAAAAACCAATTTGCATGGTTATTACACAAATGATAGCCATATAATGTATATCAATAAAATTGAAAAATGTTACGTGCAGAAAAGACTAATTTTTGACGATGGAGGTTGAATATAAACTCAATGAATGGACATTTTAAATACTTTAGTATATGGTAATGACCTGGCTGAATTTGGAAATGAAGTGTGGTAAAATTGAACAATTAATGATGAAGATTTGTAAATACATTATAGTGAAATTAATTGTGTGTGTATTGTAAAATGTTTTATATAAACCATGTGTGTATGTAGTAGAAATTGACTTTAATAATAATAATACTTTATTTTGCCAATTAACAATAATAATTAACAAGAGGTAATAAGGAATTTTATTCTGTACTGTGTGCTTATATTAAAAGTTTCTAAATAATATAATTAAAGTTAAACTGTTTTGATTGAAGTTAAAATGAAGCTAAGTTAAAAGGGTAAATTTTATTAATGAAGCAAAATTATTCTGGTAGGAATTGGTACAAAAATAGTGGTTGATAAATATGTTAACTAAAAGATTTACAGAAATTGAAAATTGAAGTAGGCCCATGTGTCAGCATGTGGTAAGCAGAATGTTTAGACTGAATGAGTGTTTATAACAGTGTTTATGAAAACAAGTCTGGCACACAACTGTTTATGTAAACAGGTATGTTGTGTGACCAATGTTTATAGCCATGCTGAGTTGACAATAACAAAAATGTTGTATTCTGCTGAATCATTGCCACTAGGAAAATCCTATTATGAAATAAAAGAAACACTATACTATTATTAAAATTTGTTTGGTATTGACGTTTGTACTGAAAGGGAAACAATGTTGCCAAACTCTGACCACGTGACTTCTACAAGTTGATAAACACAAAACAATGATTCACATACAAACAACTTACAACACATTCACGCTCAAGGTCATTTAATACGGATTTTCAAGACAAAACAGTTTACTTTTAAAACATGATATGATACCTCTTAATGTACTTTTAATTACAGTAAGGCATCCAGAGATGCTTTTGTAGTGAAGTCGCGTAGCTTATATCGTAGTGAATACGATTATTTAATGTATGGTTGCAATAACATGTACGTATTATACTGTGCATTGCCTTAATCATAGTGCACATTAATCTGTTCACATCGCGTAAAAAATCTTTTATTTTGTGAAATGACGTGAACCGTGTTAACGCAAATTCTAGTTAAGTCCAACTATGGTAATATGAGATCTTACTTAATATTTTGGTATGGATTTAATATCATAATAATTTACTCGAAAAACGTGATAAATAATTACTCTATTATTATATCATGAACTTAATAAATACAGATAATTTTGTATTAAGCAAGCATAAATATTTGCAAATTCTTCATAAATGAAACTGCCTATAAATAGTGAAATATTAATTATAATTGATAGAAATTTGTAATATTGGACTATAACATTTCGTTTGTTAATTTTTGTTTAGTTAAAGATAAAATTAAATATTTTTGTATTGCAATTTTATATTTAACATTACTTCTAACATTAAACAAAATAAAAACTTACGTTTATAATGGGTGAACTCCGCTTAATGTAGAATCACTATCTTCAGATTCAACTGATTCACTGTCACTCGAACAATTTACAGAAATGATCAAATTTTCTACCTGCTGTTCCACTATACCTTCATTTTTCCAAGCGTCTTCAATAATTGACTTGGTGTGTTCGACTACCTTCTTCCAGTCTTCTCCAGTAATCATTTGCATGGCTTCATTTGTTAATTTTTCTACTTCAGTCATCGTGAATTTTGTATTATTTATGGCAACGTATTTTTTAACCCTGGCCCATATTAGTTCTATGGCGTTAAAGTGACAATGATATGGAGGCAACCGGATGACTTCATGACCGTAACTTTCAGCCAACTCGTCAACAATATACACAGGAAACTTTGGTTTATTAAATAGTACTAATTCCATCAACTCAGCCTTTTTCGTATCCTCTGTCAATGGAATGTTTCGGCGTTTTAACCATTCAACCATCTCTTCTTTTTTTTGAAGCCATTGTTGGAGCCTTGTCTTTAATCACTGAATGATATGGGGCGTTGTCCATCACGATCACTGAATTGGGAGGAATATTCTTTAACAGGAATTCTTCAAACCATGTTTTAAATTTGTTGTGATTCATTTCTTCGTGATAGTCAGAAGTCTTTTTCGATTTAAATACATAGAGGCAATTGGGAATAAACCCCTGAGAATTTCCGGCGTGGATAATTATAAGTCTTCCACCTTTTCCAATTCGCACTGGCATAGTTCCCGCCGTAGAATCATCCGACCAACACTTTTTTAAAGAATGTCCTGCGTTCACCCATGTTTTTTCAACCCACACGACGTTAATAAAATTTTTATTTATTACACCCCTAAGAAATCTACAGCGAGAAGCTACTACGTGTTGTTGCTCCATTAATACTTTTCTACCCGAAACGATAGTAAATTTAAATCCCAAATTTTTAATTACGGACCGTAAAGACGAGTGGCTACCAGTGAAAAGCTCTGCATCATGAAGAGTAACGAGTAGTTTTTTTATTGTAGGATACTCTTTACGACTGTAATACTCATATACGTGGCGACGGATCCCATCTTCTGCAAAAGCATCCAGATTAGTAACACGTTTTTCTATCCGTCTTTTTTTACCTGGTGTTTCCAGTTTAGAAGGGCCAGCTTCCTCGCTTTGTTTAAACTTCTCCTTACCTATCGTTATGACCGTATTTTTACTTATAGAGAGTGCAGCTGCTGTTCTATCAACAACTTGACCAACTGAAATCAGAGGCCCACCATGTTCCTTCTCTTTCTCGAAATAATCTCGTAGAGAACAAACGAATTCTCTGGACTGCCCTCTAATTGGTACTCCGCGACCGGAAATACGTGTTTTCTCTTTTACCGGGTGTATTCGCGGTCGACCACGCTTTTTCCCAGTTTCCTCACTTTCAGACATACCTTCTGTTTGAAAGTAAACGCGTATAGGTTAAAGCTGTTACATATTTTAAAGAATTCAAAATTTAAGAATGTAGATATTTATACAAATTGTTTTAAAATAAAAATCGCACACACAAAGTTCCGTAAAATGAACAAAATAAAGTAAATTTATACTTAGGTAAACATGTAATTTAAACATGCTTATGCAGTTAATAATAGATTCACACGTTTTCACTACACTTAGTTAATTAGTCAGAAATTAGTTAAGTAATTAGAAATTAATTAGCAATAAACTTGTATCTGCAACACAACTATTTAAGTATTAAACTAACGTACACCCACGAATAATCAAACAAGTGTAACCAAGAACACAGCACTCTTAACAAACAGACTAACAGTTCACTCTGTGGCGCGACATTCCACACTGGTTTGAATAACAGCACGTGTGGGACATTATTGGCAACAGTGTGCGTTGCTACGGTTACTGTTTACAGTTTTGAGTACGGCGATTGGTTGAGAGGCACGTAGCAGTCAGTTGTTTAATCAACAGTTCCATCTGTCAATACCAAACAAATTTTAATAATAGTATAGATGTGATGGAATGTAGGTAATATTTTTATGTAGCATCATTTTCAAGAATGTAATTAATTTTGAGATTGCTAATTAAATAAAATTAAATTAATTTGGTAATTAAATTAATAGAAAAGGTAAATTTTAATGAATTCAAAACTGTTTTGATCCGAATGTTGACTGTAATTATAAATTAAATGCTAATTGATGAAAAACAATGATTGAAATATTCATTTAAAATTGAAAACTGAAAGAACGTTCAAGCGGAGATAGTGTTTGGGAAAATAAGATGTACATATAACTGTTTATATAATAGAAATTATATATTCACTAATAGAAATTAAGAATAACTTGTCTAATTGATGTGTTATTTTGGCGGGGCAATATTGTATGGGGAACGTCATTTAATTTTACTGGAACGTATATGTACTACTGTAAACCTATATTGTTTTGTTAACACTGTATTTTCTAGAGTTAGGATATATTTTATAATAAAAACATAATGAACCAGTACTTTGTCAATGAACCAGTACGACTAAGAGGAAACGAATCAGTTGTGGGATATGGTATAATGGAAGGCCTGTTTGTTAATGTTTTAATTGAATGTCATTAAGTCAAGTGATACGGTGGTGGGTATCGGTCCGAGCTTATGGTGTTGGGATCTCGAGTAGAGAAGTCCAGTAAGATCGGATGGGTCCTGCTGCAGCCACCGGACTAAGGGGGTAAGTACCCATGATTTTAGTAAAGAGTTCAGGGGGGTTGTGGCGCCATATCCTCACTGATCCTCTTAGGTTCTAGGCAATAAGAGTTTGTATGCTTCGGCATCCAATCTCTTATTGGGGGGGGGGGGTATTGTAATGGTATAGAATTGTGTGCTACCCCAGTTTCAGTTTTATTTTATATCAAATCAGTTTTAATTTTCAATTGTTAACTTTCACCTGTGAGGTGCCTCAGAGTAACACAATGTTAGCCTAAACAATTGTCTAGACGCATTACGTAACACTTTGCCACCAGCAGTCCTTGTGAATCACAGTATGCAGATTGCCATCAGAGAGTGAACAACCAACAGTAGTAAGCAGTAGCATACAGGGCAGTCCCAAGTTAAACTGTGGCCTCGGGAGTGTAAGATAGGCCGAAATTAAAGTAGGCCTATCATGAACAATTAACAGTATAAACAATATAGCGCGGCCAGCCTACAACAACATCTAAGTGCAAAAAGTTACGTCGGCCAACTTGATCATATTTTATAACGTGAGATCAGTAAATCAGTGAGAACCATGAAACAAAAAACCGTAAAATCAGTACCAACAGTGGCGTGAGTGCGAGAGAACTCAGAAATCGGTCAGCTAGTGAACTTGTGTCACGGTTATTACATGTGAACAATATGGGTGTGCATTGGAGTGAAACCATTATTAGGATGAGTACCACTTTTTAAACTTTAATTACTATATTATAAAATTTACTTTTATAGACACCTTAATAAGAAACAAACATCTCTATCAAACATCTTATCTCTAAGAGAGGGGAGTTTATTTAAATATTAACAAAAAGGAAAGAGTGTGTGTGTGGTAATATAGAGGTTACATACTGGTTCATTTTCAATCTTCTTATATGTACTTAGTAATGTTAATTATCATAGTAGTTTAAAACAAAATTTAACAAAGATACTGTCATTTGTAGAAAGTAAAAGAAGGGTGCGAGTTTCGATAAATAAAATAAGTATGTATTTTAGTCAGTAGAAAATGTGTTAGCGTAATCATTTCGCACTTCTACCCAGATAACCTTGTCTGCAGTGGATTTTCGTCTGTAAGACCCGGGAAAATGCAACCAAAGGTAAGAGTGTATTTACTTGAAAAACCTA
Source organism: Magicicada septendecula (assembly GCA_034769895.1). Classification (NCBI taxonomy): domain Eukaryota; kingdom Metazoa; phylum Arthropoda; class Insecta; order Hemiptera; family Cicadidae; genus Magicicada; species Magicicada septendecula. Next base: position 1,257,382,867 of record CM068367.1, read on the forward strand.
TATTGAAATCTTGAATTTGAAGTAACTTATAGTGTTTCAGTGGCCCCGAACTAGGGACTCTTGTAGTATTTTATTATTTGCAAAAAATTATATAGTTTCAATATATATATATATATATATATATATATATATATATATACAGTAGGACCCCGTTTATCCGGGGTTTACTTAACCAGAACCCGGGTTAACCGCAACGATTTTCCCGGGTTAACCGCAACGATTTTCGTGTAAAAAAAAATAAAAAACATCGTCTAAATCAGTTAATAGTATGAGAAAAGCCACATAGTCTAGGGTCTTGGAGCAGCGGGTGGAAGGGCCGACTGGACGGAGGCATTGTTACTAGTTACTAGGGTCAGTGACACGCCGTGCCACTTTCACCATTCATTGTGTGCCAGCCTGTCTGTCTACCCCTCGCCAGGCAGTGTCTTTACAGCTTTAGTTTGATGCGTTTCGCGGCAGTGTTGTTTTGAGTTTTGCAAATTAATTTTTATTTAGTGTCTTATTAGCGATTTATTGTTAGTGTTTTCATGTTAGACCTACTGTAGATAGAGTGTTTTAAAGTGTAAATTAGTGTGTAAATAAACATTTTTAGTGTCTTTCACTGACAATTTCAAAAAGCGTATAAGCTGTCGTTGTGTGTACAGTAATATTTAGTCTGCAATGTCTGGGAAAAGGAAACGGAATGTTGTTGAAATAAAGGACAAGCTAGAAGCTATACGACAAGTGGAGAGTGGTGCATTATTACGGTGTGTTGCAGCAAACTTTAGTGTGGGAGTTTCAACAGTTGGGGATTGGATAAAAAACAAAGACAAACTTTTGAAACATTCTTCAAAAATTCCCAACCGTAAAACAATGAAAACTTCTGACTTTGAAAAGGTGAATGAAGCATTATTCTTGTGGTTTACGCAGCAGAGAGTAAAGGGCATGCCTATTTCTGGCCCTGTACTCCAGGAAAAAGCCAGAATGCTAGCTGGAATACTAGGAGAAGAAGGTGAAAACTTTTTGGCAAGCAAAGGATGGCTTGACAGGTTTAAAAATCGTTATGGCATTCGTCAGCTTAGTTTATGTGGGGAAAAAATGTCTGCTGACCAGGACGCTGTTGACGTCTTTAAAACGGAATTCGAAGAGATGGTATAAGGGTACACAATGGATCAGTTATTTAATGCCGACGGAACCGGGTTAAATTTTAAGATGCTACCAAAAAAGTCTTTGGCTTGTGTTAGTGAGATTTCGGCACCAGGACACAAAATGCAAAAGGAAAGAATTACAGTCCTTACAGCAGCGAACGCATCGGGTTCGTTTAGGCTCCCACTAATGTGTATCGGGAAGTCTCATAAGCCAAGAGCTTTAAAAAACATCGCACCTAACGCCCTACACTTGTAAACTACGCTTGTAGTTTACTACAAGGCACAAAAGAATGCATGGATGTCATCAGAACTTTTTGAATTGTGGTTTCGTAAACAGTTTGTTCCAAAGGTCAAGAAATTTTTAAAAGACAATGATTTACCTATGAAAGCCATTTTGTTTGTCGACAATGGACCTACTCACCCTGGAACTTTGAAAGATGGTGAAATAAAAGTCGAATTATTGCCACCAAATGTCACAAGTTTAGTTCAACCTATGGACCAGGGAGTGATTGAAACATTTAAACGTCACTATCGAGGTGTTTTGCTACGACATATTTTGCATGAAAGTGCGAATAACAACTTGACACTAACGGAAGCTTTGAAACTGGTGACAATGAAGGACGTCGTGTATTGGTGTGCACAATCTTGGGAAAAAGTCAAATCATCAACTTTGAGAAAAGCTTGGAATAAAATTACAGATGGAATAACATCCATAGACGACTATGAAGAGGAAGATTTTGAAAACCTGTCAGCCTTAATAAAAAAAGTGCCAGGTTGTGAGGATATTGAAGAAGAAGAAGCATTACAATGGGTACAAGCAGACGACATTGAGCTTGAGCTGACCGAAGAAGAGATCGTCGAAGTGATCCAGGAGCCAGAGCCTCGTGAAGCAGACGACACCGACAACGAACCTTCTGTCAGCCTAGTCGAAGCAGACGACGCATTCAAAGCATTTGAGGTAAGACATTGTTACTAAAATCGCGCACGGTCCAATTCATCTTAATGTTTAATGTAAAAGGCAGCAGTTACAGAGCACATGTTGTTTCAGGTTGCTCTTCAATTTGTAGAACAGTCACTTGACGCAACACCTGCTGACGTGCTGCTAATAAAACGGTGGAGGGACAAAGCTGCTCGAAAACGATGTAACGAAAAAACACAAAGAAAAATTCAGGACTTTTTCAAGAAATAAGTTGAAAAAAAATGTTTGAATTGTAGTACTGTACTGTATATAAATTTAATACTGTACTGTATTTAGTTAGTAAACAACAATTTTTATGAATGTAAATACTGTATAGGCTATTGATTTGTGGTAGTGTTACCGACACTGTCTTTCATGCGTTAGTGTGTGTATAGCACACCTGCCTAATTTTGAGAGCCCTCGACATTTTTTGTTTCCTAGTCAACTGTTTTCAAAACTGTCGAGTACGTGGTTATCGGTGATTGTTTAGTGTTCTTAACTGCATATGGGTGCTTCACTGTGCTAAAAACAGCTTGACAAGTCCATACATCCTGTCGATGAGAACACTTGACAATCTTTCTACAGTGTATGTGAATTGTCGTTTCACAATGACAAACGTCCAAGACTATTACAAATTTCACTCTCTCACTCGTGTTTACTGATTTAATGGCCAATAATATCGATTTGTTGGATGGCTAGAATTCGACCCATTACAAGTGGGCGTGTTTCATGTTTTTGTGGTCGTAAGTCGCATAGGTCGTAAGTCGACGACTACCTGTAGTTTCATTATTAAGAACATTTATTTCTTTGTACTGTAGTTTTATTTCTACCCGGAATCCAATGTATATAAGGTAGCATTGGTTAACCGGAAAAATTGATTATCCGGAACACCGCCGCCCCTTTTATTCCGGATAAACGAGGTTCTACTGTATTATAACATCGCCAAATTCAGATCAGTTTTGATAACTATAAGTATGTATAAACAATGCTAAAAAATAATGTATGTTAATGAATAAATAATGAAGAGAATAAAAAATATAAAATGTAATTAAGAAAGAAGGAGAAAGAGTAATGAACCAAAAGTGATTAATAAAGAAACTCAACGACTAGACTGATGGACAAACGACTTTGACCCAACCATAGAGATTGGCCAGTTAAGAACCAAAATAAAATAAACAAGATGAGAAGTGAAGGAGAAGAAACATGAGAACCAAGAGGAAACAAACCAACGATGAAGAAAACAAAATGAAACACGTCAAGAAAACCCAGACAAGGGATAAAGAATAGAGAAGGGAGAAATAATGTAATCAAATAAAAATAAAGAAAATGAAACCGGTAAAGACCCAATAAATAATGAATGTTAGCATTGACTGAATGACAATTGTAAATAATCATTAATGAAAAACGATAGCTAAAAATACACTAGCCAAAGAGTTAGGAATACATGTAAGTTGTTAATAGAGAAAGACATGATATTAATAATTATATATAACTAGGGGAATACCCGTGCTTCGCTACGGAGTTTCACGTTGTACGTAATGAAAATGTTAGTTTAATTAATAAAGTTCAATTAAAGTAGGTTTCTTAAAAATAAATAGCTGTTGCCCACGACTTCGTTCGCGTGGTCTTCAATTTAATGCGATAATATATTTAGAACAGAATCTATTCTATTGGGTTGCCATAGTAACCAAATCTAATATGTTTTTAAGACCCCAAAGGACCCCCCAGAGGATCGTATCGAAAAAACACTTGTCCTATGTTGGTTCTCCCTTTGCGTAAAATATTTGTGCCAAGTTTGGTTGAAATCGGTCCAGTGGTTTAAGAGGAGATTAGGAAGACCCCAAAGGACCCCCCGAAGGATCATATCGAAAAAACACATATCCTATGTTGGTTCTCCCGTTGCGTAAAATATTTGTGCCGAGTTTGGTTGAAATCGGTCCAGTGGTTTAGGAGGAGATGTGGAAGACCCCAAAGGACCCCCCAAAGGACCCCTTCGAAAAAACACTATCCTATGTTGGTTCTCCCGTTGCGTAAAATATTTTTGCCAAGTTTGGTTGAAATCGGTCCAGTGGTTTAGGAGAAGATGTGGAAGACCCCAAAGAACCCCCAAAGGACCCCTTCGAAAAAACACTATCCTATGTTGGTTCTCCCGTTGCGTAAAATATTTTTGCCAAGTTTGGTTGAAATCGGTCCAGTGGTTTAGGAGGAGATGTGGAAGACCCCAAAGAACCCCCCAAAGGACCCAATCGAAAAAACACCACTAAATCAGAAACCTTCGCGGGCGTGCGCACAACAACTCACCGAAGCTTCATCGCAATCGGATGAATGGTATAGGAACGCATACGGGACAAACAAAGAAACATTCATTTTTATATATAATAAAAAAAAATTTCCTGGAACCCGATCGCAGCGCCACCTACCGGGTCCAATTGTGAATCTAAACCATCCAGGGACCCACTCAAACACACACACAAAATTTCATCAAAATCGGAACATGAATAATAAAAACAATTTAAAAAATTTATTATGAAATTAATGAGCTACACAAATAAATTTTTAGGTTAGGTTGGTTGTTATAAAACTCACGTGTAAATTTGATAAAAAATTTATACAAAATATACTTACTTCGATTCCACCCTAAATTCGCAAAAAGTATCGTTTTTTAGGCACACTTCAAAACTCTTCAAACATCAATTTCTATTCGTAGTTAATATTTTAATTAGCACACGACTTGAACGAACACAATAATAACACAAAATTTCAAATATTTTTCTCAATTTGATCGCAGCACCAACTGTCGGGACAAACTGAAATTAAAATACAATAATATTTAATATTTGATGCTGCGATGGTAGCGCAGTCTACCGGATCCAATGTAAAACATTCCAAAATTAACAACTACTTATAAATGAAAAATTAGTTAAATAAACATTTTCCAGTGGACCAAATTGTGAATCTAAACCATCCAGGGACCCACTCAAACACACACACAAAATTTCATCAAAATCGGTCCAGCCGTCTAGGAGGAGTTCAGTGACATACACACGCACACACGAAATATATATATAAAGATATGTGTAGAGAAAGAGAGTAAAATAGTGAGAAGTAAACGGAAGTTAACCTAGTGAAAGTGAACTTACCCTAAAGTGAAATAATAGAAAAAGAAACACTAAGTAAATTATAATGAACACAAAATAATTTAAAGTTGCAAGTGATAAATAAATAAAAATATTGTCAGTAATAAAAATAGTAAGAATAGAGAAGGCTAAGATAAAGACTTAGTAAAAATAAACAATGTTTAAGATTTAATAGTGAACAATAACATTTAAGAAAGTTACTATGAATAATATTTAAAAATAAAACATTGATTCAGTAATAATGAACACTGAAGAGTGATATTAACTGTAGTAATTATGAAATAATATTGTTATAGAACTTAAGAATGTATTGTAGAATTTAAAAGTGAGAATCACAAGAAAAAGTAATAAGATGATGTTAACATGGAAAGGAAAGCAAAGAGTTTTAGAAAATAACTGTGTAATAACCATAAGTAAGTACCCATGTTATAAGGGGAGAGTAATGAAACAAGTTCAATAGAGGTGAGATTGTTTATCACCCGAACAATAAATAAGAAGTAATGAATTGTACACCCATATTAAATAATAAGTGTTAATTAATTGTATAAATAATTGTTTATGAATAGGATATGGATTGGGTAATTATCCAAGACATAGACCAAAATATTATATGTTATATGCTAAATAAATAGTAATTAATAGCCATACTATTGACATTGGCAGAGTAATTAAAATAAGTAAAGAAAACAATGTTTGAGTTATAAAAGAGAAAACTGTTAGTACATAATTAGCAAGAAAATATTGAATAACATAGTTGTTACACACAAAAATCACACAAAGACTGAACCAAAACACATCCATAGATAATAAACCTAATTATAAAAAACAAAATAACGATCTAGGACAAAATGAGATATAATGTGTATGAAACAATCAAAAACCAGTAATGGCTACTTAGACTTGAAACAGGCCTAACGGTCAAACATAAACAAATACTAATTATATGAAAATAGCCAAGTAATTAACAAACAAATCCAAGGTTACTAAATAACCAAGGATAAATGGTAAATATTATTAACAACAAAATATTAAAATAAGGAGTTATATAAACAGAGAAAGGTAATTAGTAAGTATTAAATTAATTGTAAACTTAGAAAACATGAAAAAACCCAATATTGTGGGATACCAAAATAATCTTTGTGAGAAAATACAAATGACAGTGCTAATAATTAATACTTAAGAAGGAAGATAATGGAAGGAAGAAAGTCAGAAGATATAGGAAGATTTTAAAAGAATTCAAATTTTGATAACAATGGAGTTATATCAAGCTAGCCCAATCAGAATAATTGGGTAACCATGGAAACGACGGTTGAAGACGAAATTACTGTTGAATATCATTACTCAGAAAGTGATGCTCAGAATCAGGTAAAACATGCCAGATTTCAGAACAACATATTTTCTTATTTAAAATGTTTTAAAAGTACAATAATTTATCAAAATTGAACGAGAAGGAGGCTGACTATCACTGAACACAATTACCTTATGGAGAAGATGTTTTATTTCAAGACGAAGTGAATAAATGAATCTAAATACTTCGAAAAAGATGCCCGAAGCCCGAATAAACGAAAACTGAAATATATTGCAGCCAAATTCCTTCAGTCCTGACCAACAGAGTAATCACATGCTACAAAGCTGTTAAGTATCCATTAAATTATCTAAACTTCCGAAATAACGCACTTTGAATATTTCTCACTATATTATGAAATACCACTGAATCAATTTTATTCTCTTTCAAAGATTAAATAAAAATATTAAGACACTGTAAATTGGTCAAATTATAAAGATAACCTAGCATTAATGTATGAACCTTTAAAACACTTCTACTACACTTCAACAAACCATTTATAGTTACACGTTACAATATTTAAGTAGAAACATTGTAAGGTTGGGTATTTTTATTATTATAATTGCATCTGAGCCTTTTAACGTGATCAAAAGAATCCAAAAAACATTTGAACGAAATTATTTGTTTACCTTTTGGTAGAACGACATATTGTATGTTAGTCACGTTCAAAATCGATTGTAAAACCCAGAGAGAGAACGTCTCATAAAGAAATAACCGGTGCAAAATTGTATAAGAAATCAAATATAGCTTGTGTCTATGAAAAACAGTAATATCAAGTCGCTAATAAATCAATACTGTGTATGTAAAAATGTGTTTTATTTTCAGTAGGAAAGTGTATTCTTAAAATTATAATTCACAGCGAACGTCTCTGACGTGATAACTAGCGCTCAAGCAGCGAATACGGTAACTGCCGGCTCGATTATACAACTCGAGAAACGGCAGGACAAATTGAATCCTTCACACCGTCTGAGCAGAATCGCTGATAATAAGACATTTTAATTGTTTTAAATAAACAATTTGGCACCACCCGGGAATTATACACTCCTAGTGAACCTCAGATCGGGGACTACGAGACCTGGTTATCCGTACGTTCGCTACGGACTCGAGCATCGTAAGTTACGTTACCGTGAGAGGACGAATTGGTAAGACACACATACACAAGTTACACTCTGACACACTGCTACATTTTACAGAGAATTAAAGAAGACAGGACATCATCGTTTAGTAACAATATATATATATATTGTAACGAAGAGTTCTGGTCGTATCTGTAAAATGTACACCAATTTTGTATGTATATTAAATGTTAGTGCGTTCGTCTCACACCGGGGTCGTTACATCAATGTTCACGGCTAACGATGTCCGTAGCGTTGCGGTAATCACCAGTATAACACGGCAGTATCCTTACCTGTTTACTTATAGGGGTGTGTTAATCCCGGGTGGCGCCAAATCGTTTATTAAAACAATTCAAACTATTGTATAATGAGTTTTCAGCGGTGACGGTCGGGGCGTTCAAATAATTCCCGCTCGTACGGCCGTCTGAATTGTCGATACTGCTGTGCAAATGACGACTTGGTTGTTCGCTGCTCATCAAACCTATTCTTCATAAATAAACACAAATAATGTATTGCACTCCCTATGAAATAATAACAACGGTTGCTCCCTGTACTAGTTATTTTTTAATGGGTGATAATTAAAATATTCAATTTGACAATTATTTTATAATAAATCTGCATGACTTTTTACATGAAACACTTCTTTCTCAAGGTTGACAAAAAATCGATTATGGAACGATACATTCGCATCCGTATGGCTGCGGAAAGTTTTGTTATTACAATTAGATTCGTTCCAAAATCGTGGGATTCTTGTGATTATGAGCTAAAGAATTCCTATGGTTACAATAAAAATATTTTACCTTATTCTAAGTGTACATAAATAATAATGTGTGATGTTACAATCTGTTCTGTAGTGTTGTTAAATGTGTTCTGAAAGTTCGTGTTTAAATAATAGGTTATGTTTTATGTTAACAAATTTTCAGTGAGTTTTATTTTACTTAAATAATCTGTGAAAGAGAAATATTCTGTTTATAGTGAGATAAATTTACCTTTAGTAAAATTTAGAGTGATTAGGTTTTTGGAAATAGGTAATTTAATTGTACTTAACACCTCAGCATGACTTGGTGTCTTCATTCATTTGATCGGGTAGAATTTGGCTGCAATAAGTTCCTTTTTCATTAATTTTTTGGACTTCAATAGGTCGGGCGTCCTTTTCATAGAGTATCTTGTCATACTTTTCGGTTAATTTTCAGTTTAATTATCCTGGATCTTGCGTGGACTGCTATAAATGGGTACCGTCATGGTTATGGACTTCGATTACTGTTTTACATTTTTTATTAGAAAATCGGTCTTCCAAACATTGGCTTCTGTATTGCTTGACCGACGCTTCACTAGTGTAGCTAGTCTATCTTGAACTGTCGTTTCTATGGTAACTGAATGATTTTGATTGGCTGATTTTGATATGATGTATTGTTATCAAAATTCGAATTCTTCATATATCTTCTGACTGCTGTCCTTCCTCCATCTTCCTTCCTGGTTATTAAATATTGTCACTATAGTATTTATTTCCTTTCATAGATTATTTTGATATCCCACAAGTTTGGGTAATTTTAGATTTTATGTTTTTACAATTATGTTAATACTTGTTAATTACATTTCTTTTTGTATACAAATGCTTATTATAATATTTTGTTTTACAAATGATTTACAATTTATTCTTGGTGAGTCCTTCACCTCAGATTTGCTAATTTCTTTGTTAATTTGTTATAATTTGTAGTTGTTTGTTTCTGACAGTTAGGCCTAAGTAGCCATTATGGTATTTGACTTATTTCATTTAAATTACATTTCATTTCAGCCTAATGGGCTTTATTTTGTTATTATAGTTGTTTGTGTTGTGTTTTGAGTCTGTTTATGTGTTATTATTACGTCACTATTATTTTATACACAATTATTTACTCTTTGGTTTCCCTGTTTTCTAGTCATACATTTCTTAACATTTTTATTTATTTCCTTTTGCCAATAATAACAAGGTGGCTATTATTTACTACTTTTTTGATCTTATTTAAATATAACATGTAGGCCTATGGTCTGTATGATTCTGACAGCCATGTCCAATTCATAAACTTGATTGAATAATTATTTAACTAACTTATTATTTGCTAATCTTTGTTCACAATACATCTTATTTTATATTATTTTTTAGTGTGACAAACAACATCACTTTTATGAACTTATAATGATCCCTTATAACATGGGTGTTTTTTTATTTGTTTCTAACTCCGTAACTTTCAAACAATCTTTACTTTCCCTCCATGTTAACACTTTCAACTTACTCTTTCCTGGGATTCTCCCTTTTAAATATGATTACATGTTTTTAAACTTATTAATTATATTTTTTGTTTTGATTACTATGGCGATTATCACTTTCCAGTGTTCAATACCTCTTACTTAATAGTAAGAGTATATAGTTTATACTTAATACTATTTTTCACAACATACTTATTCACTGTTAAACCTTTAGTGTTCTTTAGGATTTATTAATTGTTAATGATTTTATCATTCACTATTTTTCACTATATTTCCATTCTATATTTTACACTATTTTCATTCAATCATCACCTTCACTTTTAAATTATTTATAGTTAATTATAATTTAATTAGTGTACTTTCTGTATCACTACACTTTGGGGTTTTTAAACTTTCATTTTGCACTTCACAAATTTTTTGTTTTGTTTTTTAGGTGTTTCTGAATGGGTAATCCCTCTAATTATTATCTCACTACCGTACTATCTCTTTCATTACAATATTTCCTTAATACAATTAACAATTTTATGTCCTTACATTTCTGTTCTTAGATCTAACTCTAAATTGTGGGTTAGTTTGCTTTTTTATTATTTTTATCTTTAACATATTTTAATAGGGTTTCTTCCCTAGATTATTATTGTTCATTAATGGATAATGACATTTACTTTTTCCTTTCTCATAGGTTAATTATTAGTCTTGGTTCCAATATTACTTTTGAGTGCATTATTTCTCCTCCTTCTATGCTTTATTACTTGTTTGCGTATCATTATTGGTCTTCATTTCTATCTATTTCCCTCCTTCTTCATTTTCATTGTATTTGGTTAATACCTTGGGTTTTCCACCTTCTCCTTTGGGTACATTTCAACGTGTTACATTGAGTCATTTAATTCCATGAACTTGTTTCATTTTTGTTTGGGTTTTGGTTTTTTCCCTTCTTCCTTTGTTTCCTTTTGTTGGGTCAATCACTTGGTTCTCTTCTTTGGTTTTATTCTTGTTTGTTTTTTCGTGGCTCCCTTCTTCTTTTGTTTCCTTTTGTTGGGTCAATCACTTGGGTTAGGTCATGTTGTCGTTTGTCGAGTCATAGATTTTTATATTTTATTTAAATTAATCATTTTATTTAACATGAAGTATTATTTTAGATTCAATATTATCTTGTTCATCCCTGGTATTGGGTTGGCTTATTTGTGTTGTAACAATATATATATATATATATATATATATATATATTGTAACGTCTCGCGGTTCTCTCCGATTCAATCTAACGTCTTGCTGATATACTTTCCTACTTACACACCACGTTTGTACGTCATCTTGTAACGTCCCGCTGTTTATTTCCCTGAGTAGTAGTAATTTTACGTCATTTATGCTCTTCGAAAATCTCGCTTTAATAAGAGTCACAGAATTTGTTATATTTTATGTTCAATGTTTCCAAAAATCGAGTGTGTGTGATTATGCAAATATTTCCCTTAGATTTTATTTGGGTGAAATCAATACCGTTGTTTGACAGTAGTTAGGAGAGAGAGTGCAAAGAATTACTCTCTTAGTATACAATTAATTATTTCAAATTTCTCCGCTCATGAGACCAGCTGACTGTGACGTTTAGAAACACATTTGAGGTTAAATTAACTCCAAATTGTATGTAATTTTTTCTGGTTGTCCGTTCTCTTCTCAGTCTTCTAACAATCTGTAACCAACTACCATCTACTGAAAAATAATACACATTTTTATTCAAACAACAAAGTATTCATTGAATTTATTTAGCATTTTTTTATCTTCTCCCAAAACAAAAAGGGATAATCGATTCTTACTGACAACACAGAATTAGTTCGATTTTATTTTCAAACATATAATATATAACAAATATTTTTATTTTTTATTTCAATAACAATAAAGAAACAATTTATTAATTTCCCAGGGTTATTGGAGAGTTCTTTGTACTATGAGAAAGTCAGAAATGAATATGGGTTAATACAAAGCTTTACATAAATAATTTTTGTTTTATAATTTGTACTATTTATATTATGTAGTTTATTGGTTGACCGCTAGAGCGCAGATTACGTTTCTTCACTGAAAACACGAAAATTATTTAATGGCGGCCGGAATGTTCACAAGAACCCGTTCTGCTGGTTTTTTGGGTTAACTAAATAATAAAGTTTATGTTCACCTCTTTTCCTGAAGTACGGTATTTAAAGAAATGGTGCTGTTTCCAGTGTTATAAAGTTATAGTTGAGGTATAATTTAGTTAAATTTTACTCAGTAATGATCTCACCAAAAATGTCGAAGTTCTGTGGGCTAGGCGTGGACATCGAAGGTTGATTTTTCAAGGTTTCATCAAATTACGGGCGTGAATTGTTCTATTCGAAGGAGTTCTAATATGTAGTGGACATCACTTGTTGATTTTATTAATTTTGCACTGCTTATTCCAAATGGTATTTGTTAATTTCTCAAATTTTTTATAGGCATTACACTTTTTCAAAACGTTCACTTCCAATAGCGTTTAACAATTAATTTCCAATCTTGTTAGTTGGTTACTCTTAGTAACCAAGAATTTTTATGGTTTTTTTATTGGTGAATCTATATACTTTTTAGTATATAGGCTATTATTAATTATTATAAATTCATTTCTTCTTTTCAGAAAAATAATCCTTTTTAGATTTTATTTATAATTGAATTTAATTTATTTAAGGTTTTCCTTATATTTTTCCTTAAACTTGTACATCGGTATTTTATAAAATAATCCCTTTTAATTTGATTTATCATTTACTTAATGTATCCTTACTCTAAACTATTTTTCATATGCCATCTTGCTAACATAGTATTATTTTATATTATTATTATTTTATATTTAACCCTGGGTTATTTTATATTTAAACAAAATCATTATATTAAACACAAAGATTATTCCTAGGTACAAGACCTTTGTGGCCTATACAATACAAAATTACACAAAATACAAAAAATACAAAACTTGTCAGCAGCAATATAGTCCACTGCTACAATATTAATTGTTTTTCATCTCCAGTACCAATCTGTGAGATGCTCTTTTTTTAAAAAGTTTACACTTTCACTAAGTACACTATATAAAACTTTGTACACTGCACTTTTATTATTATTGTTTACAGTGTTTTGTAGTACAAAGTTTTTTATAGCTTGGTATATAATACCCATTTCTGACTTTTAGAATTGGGTGATTACTGGTTTTAACGACGGTGATTGTGTTATCATATTTAGGCAGGGGTTATGTAACGTTACATAAAGCTCCCCCACTAGAACAGATTTATTTTTGTTTACTTGTTTTAAAAAATAATCGTTGAACTCTTCAGTCTTTGGATTCTTTCATCATACTTCATAATATCTCTTCATTTCTGATTGGTTATACACCTGTTATTTGGTTAAATGGTAATAGGTTTGATTTTATATTTAACTCTCTCTCTCTTGGAGGCAAATTCATTAATGATTTAATTTCTCTGGGTAGTGGTCTTTCACATATTACTTGATGAGGGCTGGTCACACTAATCATAAAAAACTTGTTTTAACACTCATATTTCTATTTGCTTCTATAAATTCGCTTTCTCAATTAAGCTTCTGTCTGCTGTCTTCCTTCTGTTTTCTTCATTAATACTTCTGGAATCTAATATCACTCTTTTCAGCTATTTTATCATCCCTTAAATATTCAATTTCCCTAACATTTTTCCCTATCCTGTGCGGTGGTTCAGTTCGGGTGGCCACTTTGGGTCCATTACTCCGCTGTCTATCCTTACACCTTCTGAGATCAGGGGAACATCATCCCTGCTCAGGAAAATGATTGCCGGAACATTTCTACGGTCAATTCATTATAATAAAAAACTTACAAGTAGTCGATTGGCGACTAATAATAAACACTGTTAGGATTCTTCACGCTGTTGCTGTTTGCATTAAATTATATATTTCTTTTTCTTCTTGATTCCTTCTTATTTTTCATTAACTAATAGCATATAACATTATTGATAGGCATTATTTTAAAATCCTTTTGACTTTCCTTCTTGTGACAGATGTTCTCCGTATCATTTCTTCCTATATCATTTTCAATTCAGAGAAATTCTAAATTATAGTTGAATTAATTATCATCATTCTTTAGTTTCATTGTAGTCATTAAATTATTCGTTATTCTTCTTATTTTACCTTCTTATCTGAGCACATTACCATCAATTATTTTTATTTTTATTTATTTATTTATTCTTCTGTTTGTTCCCATAAAAATATTATTTTTTCTATTATTTCAGTTTAAATCAGTTCTTTATAAATATTATTTAATAATCTGTTCTTACATTTTCTTGGTGTTTTGCTGTTTATTAAATCAAATTGTTGCAAAATATCTTAAGTAAGTTGTACTTACGTAGTTTTTGAATTTTGGTTTTTTTCTTTCCAATGGGTTGCTTGGTCGGTATCAGAAAATCAGTCCCCTTTTTCTAGTTGGTTATTATTTAGTTTAACCATGGTCCATTAACTCAGGTACTCCCTTTCCTCGGATTACTGGGGTGTTCGGAATTAATTCTCTCCTTGATAATCTCCTTACCATCTGGCTCTCCCACTTTGCTGCTATGAAACCTTCATTTAAGTACCGGTCTTCCGTCATTATTCGTTCCTTTTTAACTAACAGGTATTGTACCTCCTCTGACATAACATATTCACTAATTTTTAATATCATTCCATTCCCTTTTTCCTCTGGATGATTTACCAAATTTTTTAATTATATATTCCGTCTTGATGATATGACGGTCATCTTCTGATGCACTTCAATCGTCGACATATTTAACTGAGATGTAAACTTAATTAACTCCCTCTGTTCATTAATTGGAAGGTTAAATACATTAATTAATCCACCTGTAATCATCTCCCATTCTTCCCTTGTATTTATTATTTTCTTTCTACATGTTTTTCTTATTTTCTTGGTCTTCTTTTCCAGGTATTGATTATCCTCTTTGTTGTGGCTATTTTTATTTTCCAATACTATTACACCTTGGTATTCCCTAATTTCTATTTCCTTCCTGCTCTCTTCTGTATTCGGACTTACTTTAATACCTTCGGAAGTGTTGTCTATTGTTCCTTTCAAATTATTGAAACCACTGTCCATTTTCTTCATAAATGTCTCATGGTGTCTCTTTGAGTTTTCCTCCTGTTTCCTAAAACTTTCATTCATTTTCTTGAAACCACTGTCCATTGTTTCCTCTAACTTTCTGAAACTTTCATCCATTTTGTCAAATTTTTCGCTCAAGGCTTCATTTTGTTTCATTTAGTTTTCAATTATTTTATCGAATTTTTCGTTCAAGGTTTCATTTTGTTTCCTTGAGTATTCCTTATTTTCCTTAAAATTGTCATCTTTTTTCTCCATCATTAGCCTCATCGTTTCTCGCCAATCTGGTTCTCTTCTAGCTTCCGCTTTATCTGGTTGGTCCCCTTGGGCATCCTCTTCAATTATTTCCTTTTCCGTGTCCATAATTGCTTCAGTTTCTTCTTTATCGCCTGTCTGTTGTTCCATTTCACTGTCAGTGACTACTTCTATTTCTTGTTCCTGTCCACCTTCTTCCTTCTCCTTGTCTTCTGCCCTCTTCTTCGATCTGCCTCTGCTATTCTGCATTTCTTGTTTTCTCATAGTTGCCGACGAAAATTAGGTTTTTTGTTATATTATCTTTCGTATATCTCAAAATTTCTTTCCTAATTAAAGCCCTTTTAAGTTGAGCGCCATCTTGTAACGTCCCGCGGTTCTCTCCGAGTCAAATAGTACTTTACTTAATTAAATCAATGTTTTATTTGCCCCACGTTGTTAGCATCATCTTGTAACGTCTCGCGGTTCTCTCCGAGTCAATTTTACGTATTGTTAGAATCTTCGTTAAGCTTTCCTGAGTAAGCCCCACGTTTGTACGTCATCTTGTAACGTCCCGCTGTTTTCTCCGATTCAATCTAACGTCTTGCTGATATACTTTCCTACTTACACACCACGTTTGTACGTCATCTTGTAACGGCCCGGTGTTTATTTCCCTGAGTAGTAGTAATTTTACGTCTATTTATGCTCTTCGAAAATCTCGCTTTAATAAGAGTCACAGAATTTGTTATATTTTATGTTCAATGTTTCCAAAAATCGAGTGTGTGTGATTATGCAAATATTTCCCTTAGATTTTATTTGGGTGAAATCAATACCGTTGTTTGACAGTAGTTAGGAGAGAGAGTGCAAAGAGAATTACTCTCTTAGTATACAATTAATTATTTCAAATTTCTCCGCTCATGAGACCAGCTGACTGTGACGTTTACAAACATTTGATGTTAAATTAACTCCAAATCGTATGTAATTTTTTCTGGTTGTCCGTTCTCTTCTCAGTCTTCTAACAGTCTGTAACCAACTACCATCTACTGAAAAATAATACACATTTTTATTCAAACAAAGTATTCATTGGATTTATTTAGCATTTTTTTATCTTCTCCCAAAACAAAAAGGGATAATCGATTCTTACTGACAACACAGAATTAGTTCGATTTTGTTTTCAAACATATAATATATAACAAATATTTTTATTTTTTATTTCAATAACAATAAAGAAACAATTTATTAATTTCCCAGGGTTATTGGAGAGTTCTTTGTACTATGAGAAAGTCAGAAATGAATATGGGTTAATACAAAGCTTTACATAAATAATTTTTGTTTTATAATTTGTACTATTTATATTATGTAGTTTATTGGTTGACCGCTAGAGCGCAGATTACGTTTCTTCACTGAAACACGAAAATTATTTAATGGCGGCCGGAATGTTCACAAGAACCCGTTCTGCTGGTTTTTTTGGGTTAACTAAATAATAAAGTTTATGTTTACCTCTTTTCCTGAAGTATTTAAAGAAATGGTGCTGTTTCCAGTGTTATAAAGTTATAGTTGAGGTATAATTTAGTTAAATTTTACTCGGTAACGATCTCACTAAAAATGTCGGAAGTTCTGTGGGCTAGGCGTGGGCATCGAAGGTTGATTTTTCAAGGTTTCATCAAATTACGGGCGTGAATTGTTCTATTCGTAGGAGTTCTAATATGTAGTGGACATCACTTGTTGATTTTATTAATTTTGCACTGCTTATTCCAAATGGTATTTGTTAATTTCTCAGACTTTTTATAGGCATTACACTTTTTCAAAACGTTCACTTCCAATAGCGTTTAACAATTAATTTCCAATCTTGTTAGTTGGTTACTCTTAGTAACCAAGAATTTTTATGGTTTTTTATTGGTGAATCTATATACTTTTTAGTATATAGGCTATTATTAATTATTATAAATTCATTTCTTCTTTTTAGAAAAATAATCCTTTTTAGATATTATTTATAATTGAATTTAATTTATTTAAGGTTTTTCCTTATATTTTTCCTTAAACTTGTACATCGGTATTTTATAAAATAATCCCTTTTAATTTGATTTATCATTTACTTAATGTATCCTTACTCTAAACTATTTTTCTAATGCCATCTTGCTAACATAGTATTATTTTATATTATTATTATTTTATATTTAACCCTGGGTTATCTTATATTTAAACAAAATCATTATATTAAACACAAAAGATTATTCCTAGGTACAAGACCTTTGTGGCCTATACAATACAAACTTACACAAAATACAAAAAATACAAAGCTTGTCAGCAGCAATATAGTCCACTGCTACAATATTAATTGTTTTTCATCTCCAGTACCAATCTGTGAGATGCTCTTTTTTAAAAAGTTTACGCTTTCACTAAGTACACTATATAAAACTTTGGGGACTTTTATTATTATTGTTTACAGTGTTTTGTAGTACAAAGTTTTTTATTTCTGACTTTTAGAATTGGGTGATTACTGGTTTTAATGATGGTGATTGTGTTATCATATTTAGACAGGGATTATGTAACGTTACAATATATATAAAATTAACATGGTCGATAAATAAAACACACACACATACACACAACAATATTACTTCTGCAAGTCTTGTTTATTTGTATATTGTAGAAGTAATAAATTTTTTATATGACCTATTAATATAATGATGAAATTTAATTACACTTAACATCAATGTATTATATAATTTATTATAATTATATATTACATAATATTAATATAATTTATTCACTGCAGAAGCAACTTTGTATATAGGCCTACTTGTAAAAATACTAATAGGGGTGGAGCTATGGCCGTCCGCCTATCTGCTTGTACATTTTAGTGAAGAGAAGGTTACTTTTACAACCACTGGAAAAGTATGACTATTATTCTGGATGTCTATGTTTATGTAACTTGAAGAAGGACCAAGTTGATGGAGTAAGAGGCACTCACCTTCTTCTTCACTCCTACAAAGGCATTGCCATTTTTTCTCATAAGTGCAACACGTGCGATACTGTAAGAATCGGTAGCAGTTATTCAAGTTCATAGTCGCAGTCAAATTTTCAAGTTTTAACACTGTTTTCTGTGATGTATTTTAAAAGTATTAATTCTTTTAGCAATTATGTGAGGGACAACGGAATAAGAAAATGTATCACAGATTGGAAGATTATACGAAACAAAATTGAATGTTTGAAGTGTGGTGGTAAAATGTATCTAAATAAGGGGTGTAATAAAAATCTGATGTACAGGTGCGGGATAAACCAATGTAGATCAAAAAAGAATCTGCGAGACAATACGTTTTTTGGCATAGCACGGATTCCACCAGAATCGTTATTGTGCATTTTATTTGTGTGGATTCTTAAATATCTGATTTCTATAATGACAAAAGAAACTGAATTAAATCCGAAATTAATCAGAAAATTAATTTCCGAGTTTCGGGAAATATTAACTGTGTGGTTGCTGGAGAACAGTACAAAAATTGATGGTGTTGGTGAAACAGTGGAAATAGACGAGAGTGCGTTTGGCAAGAGAAAGTATAACAGGGGTCGAGTGATGAAGATTCGGTGGGTAATCAGTGGAATATGATAATTACGGACATGTGGAGAGGCTACAATTCTCTACAAAATAAAGGTTACACTCATTTGCGAGTTAACCATTCTCTGAACTTTGTATGCCCCAGTGACACGAACATCCATACTCAGTCAAAAATGAAAAGAGACATGAGGCGACGGGTAGGAAGGATGTCGGTGAGTTCCTTTGAATCATATCTAGTAGAGTATGTTGGGAGGAACATGCATTCTACAGATAAAGAACTGTTCGAGGATTTTTTAAAGGCAATAAACTATTTTTATCCTTAAAGTAGCTGTTCCATGTTCCTTAAAAATAAATCAGTTTTAATAAGTTAATCGCTTGTAGTAAGTAAACTGTATCAAGTGTATTAGTGAACAAAACGATTTGTGTTAATTATTGATTAGCCAGACTGTCTTAATTGTAGGCCTGCTATGTAAATTGTACCATTAGAGACTATAAGATTCACTTACCAATTTGTATTAGTATTGTATTTATTTTATAGCTTAAATGTATTTTTAAATCATATAATATTAGTTTCAGTTTACCACAATGACTAA
This sequence comes from Magicicada septendecula, assembly GCA_034769895.1. Lineage (NCBI taxonomy): Eukaryota > Metazoa > Arthropoda > Insecta > Hemiptera > Cicadidae > Magicicada > Magicicada septendecula. The sequence goes on from CM068367.1 coordinate 1,257,402,286, forward strand.
TTCTTTACGATTTTGTTTATGATATATTATGCGATTCAGTATATATATCATATTTAAGGACAATTACCGATAGTATTTTTTTGTTTTATTTTTAAAAAATTTAATGAGTAGGCCTACAAATTAATAACTCAATTGTGCAACTATTAACTTCACTTCATTTACTGTGTTTTGTGTAATTTTTGTAAACAGTGACTGTTCTCAGGGGCGCAGTCTATGTAAGTTATATCTTTATTAATTTTATATGAATAAAATGAAATATCAGTTGTCGAAAAATGAAAAAAAATTATTTTAATGCTAAACTAGGCCTATGAATAAATAATAATCATAATTCTTTATCTATTATTATTATTACATAATGCGCTGTCCATTATATAGTGACAAAATAAATATTTTAGATCCAACTAAAGTTACATGGAATAAAATGCCACTTAGTCCTCTGGACGGGGCTGTGGCAAAGAGTCTACTGTAAAACCTCCTTAACAATAGAAGCACCCTTTTAGTGGCCATAAAAATAACCTTTCTTGAAGTGAAGGGGACGAGCAGATACACGGCCCTGTCCAGTACCGACAACCCAAATCAAGAATTGTTTGCCCATAGTTCTGGTCGTTTTTTATCGGATTGCCTCATGCAACCGACATAAGACTCCAAGACCCTTTATTGACAGTATGGCCTGACAGAAAGAATTCATAGTAGACTATGACATTATAATAAAAGAAAACTGTTAGGAGAACCTTCACATTTGATCTCACTTGGCATGCTCTTTTGGTCTCGGCTCTTCAGGAAACTTCCATTGGGAAAATTGAGCCTCTGTTTCCGTGTCATATCTGTCACAGGGAACCCATTTGAATTCATAGACCCTGTTATAAAGCCATTTGAGCAATTCTGGGTCATCAGGAACTTCAACCAACAACTCAGCGAAGTTTTTGTGATGCTACTTTTGCTGAAACTTTTAACAACTTTGGAACAAATTTTGGCTGTTAAGTATTTCATGCCCAAAACATTAGTAAAACTTGGTTCCCATGAGCCATACATTATACTGTTATGACATTACAGAACAATCTACATGTTTCTCGAACGATCAGTGGAATACGGCTGTAATGTTATGTGCGTACGTGATTCTCGACATGGGTTGTGACATTGTTCTGGACTCACCGGTCCGTGCCTGGTGTTCTTGACGTGCAGTTTGTGAATATTCTGGAACCTCAGCGGGGTATAAATACAAGTACTCAGAGACGTTCAGTTTAGTTTTGAGTAGCGAGTTATTGTCGGGTGATTACTCTGCGTTTAAGTGGTCACTAGTGAAAAGTAATTATTGTGGCGAAGTGCTATGTGTTTTATAATCGTGCAGGACAATTGTAATACAATTGATTGTGTTTTATGTTAGTTGACATTTTATTACATGTGAATAATTTTTATTTGATTTATTTTAAGAGACTATTTTGTTGATTACAAACTGTTTAATTGTGATAATTAAAGCTGGTGATTAGTGACTTAATTGATGTCTTGTATTTAGTTTTCCACTGTACCATACGACGATCAGTTAGTCCGTCGTAACAATACCAACTTCCTCAGCAGGTACTCTTATGTCAGTATTTGTCAGTATTCAGCGATTACTGAGCATGATATTTTCCCTTGTTTTATTCGGTGATTGATGTGGTGGGATGTCCAATTCTCTTGTCATCTTCATTGTCTTCATGACCTTCATAGAAACATTAGTACCACTTGTAAACCCTTGGTTTAGAAATAGCATTCTCACCAAGTCTTTTCCATCAATTTACACTACTTCACTGAACTTGATATTATTTTTCATGCAGAATTTAATGAAAATTCCTTGTTCCATCATTGCAAAAATACAAAAATTGCTGAGCATGTCAAACTCTCTCATCAGTGTTCTCTTGTTAAACACAAACTAAGTGTCTAATAGTCTCAACAATTGACACGTGTCACAGACATGTGTTACACAATGATATCTCATGATACCAACATGAGAAATAAAAATATTGTGAATTGAAAACATTAAGTCAAAATTAAGATATTATCGTTATTTTTTTATCACACCTCGCTTACAGTATCAGTAAAACCAGCCACTGTAATACAGTGAAACTTCGCTAATTCGGACTAATGTGGACCAAGCTCAGTCCGAATTGCTGAAAGTCCGAATTATAGAACATTACGAACTGATCGCAAGTTTTTGCATGTCTATCGGTTACTGATAGCAGACAATATAAAAGAAATCATTCTGAAACCCAATTTGAATCTATAAGAGGTCTACTGCATGTTCTTGTTAAAAATACTGTATTTAATACTGTATTAATTAGTAGTAGAAGAGGTATAAAATAAGAAATAATGTACAGTATCTGTTTATGTGATGTTTACTAAAAAAATTCAATTCAGTTTTATACTGTAGTACGTAACTTACATACAAATTAACTTAAATACAGTACTTAAATACAAAACAGTCTATTTTCACTGCACAGTATGTATTCTAGCAAGCCTACAGCTTCTTAAAAAAATCACTAACTTTTTTCTGCGTGTATTTTGTTTTTAGCTGTTTCCTCACAAAATCCTGTTTCATTTCACTTAAAACAAAAAAATATTTGCTTAAGTCAGAGTTTGCAGGCATTTCTACGAACTTCAACAAGGATTGTACGTTTTTTATTGCATCACTTATTTTAACATTCTCACTTTATTCGTGATCGTTTTCTTCCTCGTCGTCATCATCATCGCCATTTTGATCGTCTGTCATCAGCCCCTTAGTTTGGCGACCTTCTGTAGCAGCAGCTATTTCTTCTTCTGACTGCACAACGTGCCCTACCTCACCAGCATCTTCATCCAACCACTCTCGAATACTTTCCGTGTTTGTCTCATGTTCTCCTGCATTTTCTAAAATATTTCTGTAATCATCTTCTTCAATTCCATTAAAATCCTCTTCTTCGTTATCTTCAGGGTTAAGAAGTTTTTTCCAAGAATTAGCAATCGTTATGGCTTTCACCTCCTTCCAACGTGAAGCCCAGTTAAATAAAGCATTTTTTATGTTGTAATTTTTCATATTGATTAAAGTCTGTTCACCTAAACTGGTACTGCAACCCTCTTCATCTTCAAAAAAACGAGAGAGTCTTGTAGCTGTTTCTTTCTGTACAGCCGTTTGCAACTATAGATTACTCCTTGGTCCATTGGTTGTATTAGTGCCGATGTATTAGGAGGGATGAATAGATATTTTATTTTTCCATTATCACTTCGTAAAATGTCCTCTGCAGGATGCACTGGAGCATTGTCCAATAACAACACTGTTTTAACTTCTTCCCTAGCAACATTTTTTCTTCCATCTGAAATGTTGTGACTGATGGAATAAAATTGTTATGAAACCAAGAACTGAACATTTCACAGCTGAACCACGCGTTTCTGTGAGCTTTATAAATCACAGGAAGATCAGTTTCGTTTATGTTCTTCATTGCTCTTGGGTTTTTAGATTTTCCTACAATGACAGATTTTAATTTATGCATACCATCGGAATTGGCACACAGTAATGCAGACAGCCTCATTTTATTTATTTTATGTCCAGGTGTATGGGTTTCTTTTTTACTCGATTGTGTATTTTTTGGCATTGCCTTCCAAAACAATCCCGTCTCATCAGCATTGTAGATTTGCCACGGTTCAAGTTCATTATCATTAATAATCTTTTGTAATTTATCCTTATATGGTTGAACAGCTTCATGATCTTCACTTAAAAGTTCTCCACAAATCGATCGGTTTGCTATGCCATGTCGATTTCTAAATCTAAACAACCACCCTGTACTTGCCTTAAAATCTTTGTTTTGAAATCGAGTAGCAAAACGTTCAGCAGCAGTCTGCAATACTATCCCACGGATCGGTACACCAGCAGCTCGTTGTTGTTTTTATACCACGTCCAAACAGCTTCGTCAATGTCAGACGTTTTGGCAGGAGTCATCCGTTTTCGCTTAATTTCACTGGCACTATCAAAGTCTCTATTCAATGAAACATTTGTAATTGCTGATCTGCTTTTTTTAATATCGTAAAATGTCGATTTACTGATACCGAAATCGCGTAAAACACTCTGAACCAAATGACCTTTGTCAATACATTGTAAAACTTCTATCTTTTGTTCTATTGTGAGTGATTTATACGAACCATGTTTACTCATTTTTTAACACAGTAAAAGGTACGAACACTACGGAGTCAAAACGTAAAGTAACTGGCTATGGGACGAACGTTCACAATGATGACAAATGTGAAAGTCTGTATGAGTCATATCCGTTGTTATGAATTGTACATTACTGTTTTTACATTACATTACATTTCCAGGAAATGTATATGACACTGCTTTTTGTTATCGTATTAATAATCCTAGTTCATGGAAATACACTATGTACAGTATTTCCGGCCTTTCTCTTCTCAAGTAGGCTAAATATACACTTGATTTTGAATTTTTACATATGTAAGTATAAATTACAGTACTGAGAACCCCAGTCCGAATTATAGAAATTCCGAATTAGTGAAGTCCGAATTAGCAAAGTTTCACTGTACATACTACCAGTGTACAGTACTTGACCCATGCTTGTCACTAAGTAATAAAAATGTGTATGTATTTGTGTGTTTTGTATATATTACTGACGATTTAATTACATTGTGTCATACGTTTTCCTTGCTGTTTGTGATGTAATATGTTTGTTAAAATTTTCACATGTGTATCTTTCTCCCAACATTGATGCTTGTATTAATTGCCGTGTGTTGTAGGCAGGCAGTTCAAATTCCTTTCTTTGTTGGGTGGTATTGAACATCTGTTGTGTTGTAGACTTGTTTGGTGGGTACTTTTGTATCAAGTGTACTCTTGTGGTGTGTTTAAAAATTGTATTGCATTATTATTTTGTCAATACTTTCTTTATATTATGTTTTAGAGTCCATATGATACCTTTCTGTGGTATGTGTTTTAATGGTGTCGTATGGTTGTCGAATAATTGAGAGCAGTATTTATGGCTACACAGGATGTATGAAAGCATGGTTATATTTTATATAAAACAAGTGACCTACATATGTATAATGTATGTGTGTGTGTGTGTGTGTGTTTTATTTGTCTATATTTTTATCTGTGAGTACATATATTTATAAAGAATTCTGATAAATTTTGGCAACCAGTCTGTTCATATTTTACTGTTCAGTGCTTCAAGTTCCCTTTATTATTTCTTCAAATTGAGTTATATTGAGTGCTGCTTTTAAATTAAATCACTCTCTGTATATAGGTCATGAACCTGTCGTGTCTAGTCAGAACAAATGGATGAACGAGTGATGACAACACGAGACAAGAAAATCATATATTGCAGCAAATTGTTATATATATTTGCGTTATTGCAGTGCATGTTATGAGGTGTCATCTTTTTCTCACACACCTTTGTGATATAATATTGTTGAAATTCTTCATTTTTGTGCTTGCTTTTTCACAGCCCTGTTACATCATTGTTTTTCTCAGAACTGGAAACAAATATTGCTCCAGGGTATGGTTATGAAAACACACACACAGGCATAGCTATTGTTGTATAAGTTCAAACGCTTAGGAAGGAAAATCAAAATAAAGTATTAAGTTTTGATTGAATGTGTTTAATCTTTTGGGGACTATCATTATTTGCAATGATGTATATGAAGAAACTCGGGCGATTTTTACGTTTTTTTGCACTGACCATAATGTTCATCCTCTTCCAAATATGGTATATGTTTAGCTGTGGATGCTGTTTAGAGTTTAGAGTATAATAATGCTGTATGTTATTTTCTTTTGTAACATCAACATGAATACATTATTTACCTGATAATGCAGATTTAAGGGAAAAATTATTTTTAATTTATTTCTTAAATTAGAAAAATATCTGTGACTCACCAAATTAAGACCACAAGTAATCTAATCACATATCGTAGTAACTATATGAAACAATCGGTATGGAGAACCATGACTTCCATGTTGTAAGATTTATATTCCAATCCCACCATTAATGATATTTACACTTTCGTAGAGTAGTTTTACCATATGTAATTGCTAAGGTATCTTATCCTTCAAAATTAAATACTCATACTTTACTTCATATCGGAAAAGTAATTTTCAAATAATCACTGCCTCCCTCTTCAACTAACCTCTCCATTTATAGATATCTCATGTACCATTTTACAGTGGATTAATATGACTTTATTTTCGGGGCACTTATTTATCAAATTAAGTACTTTACTTTTGTCAAAACAAAAAACAATGCAGGTTAACTACCCCATTTTTGATATTTACACTTTTGTTGAGTAAAAGTTTCATTATATGTAATTACTGTTATGTGTCATTATATTCTTATCCTTCAAAATGAAGTAGTTTATTCGACATCAGAAAGGTAATTTTCAAAAAATTACCCCCTCTCCTTCAAATACCATTTTCATTTATGGGTATTTTATCTACCTTTCTACAGTGGATTATTATGACCCTCTTTTCAGGATACTTTATTTATCAAAATTAAGTACTTTACTCTTGTTAAAACGTAAAACGTTGCAGTAACTACCCCTCCCCTTAACCGATCTTCACCAAAATCAGTAGGCCTGATATGAGTCCTCTACAACTTGGGCACATAATGCAAAAAATTGTTTGATTTTGTATGAATTTGTGGCAGCTATCGTTAGCCATACAAAAATTATACACATGGACACTTTTCGGGAAATTACTTTCCTTCATGTTTTGAGGGTAGTACAATTCAGAATCAGCCCTTATCTCAAACACAATTTTTTTTTTGCGATCACCATACTTCTATTTCCTTATGGAACATGGTAGTAAAAAGTCAGTGCTGCATTAGTATCACAGGGAAAGATAATAAAATGTATTCATGTTCTGCAGGTGGTACCAAAGTAAGCAGTTTTGGAGTCATTAGATGTTTGTACACTTCGGAAAACCTAGACGTTGAAATCAAAATAATCTTTTACTTGAAATATTTAAAAATTATGGGTTCCCATTACTTTTGTGTAAAATAAAAGTTGTGAACTCATTGTAAAATGTAAAACATTGAAGTTTATCCGACTTTATATGTTTGTACAGTACAGTTTGTAATTATTTTTGAGTGGGACACTTCTGTATGTATACTAAATGAGTGTAACAACATGTTTGTTAATACAAAACTTTTAAAAATAAGAAAAGACGGCAAAAACAACATGAATATTGCAAATGGGAAACACTGTCATGAAAGAACAGTATACGAGTATTGTCAGTATATCATAATGTACAGTACTGTACAGTAGTTAGATTGTAAACTACTAGTGTTTTTGATTTGTTTATGGTTTGATATTTCTTTATCTAATACACAGGTCATGATGATTGCAATAAATATTGTCAAAACAACACAAATGATCTATACTTATTGTTTGATTCGTTGACAGTCAGTACTAATTTAAGGATTTTAATGAAACAAACATTTAATGTAATTAGAGAAATACTGAGATTAAAAAAAATATGTCTACCTTTTGACAACGAATCGTACATTGTCATTTACAAACACATATGTAACACGCACGCACGCTCGCTCGCTCACGATCCCCCCCCACACACACACTTGTATAAATTATACATGCATATGTCAGCATTTTGACAATTAATAACCTTTTCAGGATTTTCCATTAAACATTTTCTCTCTATGAGGAATCAGTTGAAAAGTTCTTGGAGTGACATATTATGTACCTTAACAGCAGATCTAAAAATTTTCGTGTATTGTAAGAATAAAACCTGGATAGACTATCTATCAGAGATAACAAGTACATTTGAGTTTGTGAATAATATATTTTATTTGAAGAGAGAGAGAGAGAGAGAGAGAGAGAGAGAGAGAGAGAGAGAGAGAGAGAGAGAGAGAGAGAGAGAGAGAGAGAGAGACTTAATATTTTGAACATTAGACACTACAATATAGAATACAAACAAACATTTTCTAACTGGTGTGTAGTCAATACAAACACTTGAGGGAGTAAATGTTAAATTGACAGTAGTTGATTAAATTGATATAAGTAATTTAAAATGGTCATGTGCGTGAAAACGTAAAACATCCAAGAAATTTATAGACCAAAGAATGTAACAGGCAGGTGAGAGTGTGGGGATTTGACAAACAATGTGTTGCATAAGCAGATGGATGGAGACTGGATGAACTACCTGAATAAATCTTTTTGGGGGTTATTTCCCGTTGCTAGGTCTGTGAATCATCTCACAGCCACACAGCAGTTCCTCTCTTTCTCTTTTCCTTTCTGATGTTATGTGCTCTCTCTCTCTCTCTCTCTCTCTCTCTCTCTCTCTCTCTCTCTCTCTCTCTCTCTCTCTCTCTCTCTCTCTCTCTCTCTCTCTCTCTCTCCATTTATTTATTGTATTGTACTGTATCGGTCTCTGTAGGAAAATATTTTAGTGGAAATATTTTCTCTTTATCTCTCCATTTGGTATTTGGCGGTCCCATGCGTTTCTCCATTTGTTGTATTTTATTTTGATAGGTATAGTCTCCTTTCTCTTCATACAATACATTAAAGAAAGTATATAAGCTCTTGTGTGTGTGTGTGTGTGTGTGTGTGTGTGTGTGTGTGTGTGTGTGTGTGTGCGTGCGTGCGTGCGTGTGCGTGTGCGTGTGTTTTATACAGTGTCTTATATTGTAATTATTGTATAAAAATTATAAGTATTTACACCTGTATATTTCTTAATATTTTAAAATAATAATGTTATAATATTAATTTTTCAATATGTATTAATTATTTTTTTAATTTTTTCTCGTGTGCATGTGTATGCTACAATTTTCTGATGTGGTAGTTGTCAGAATATGTTTTTCTTACGTTATGAAAACTTATTGGCAGTTTATTAAAAAAATATTGAAACTTATTTCTTATTAAAGAAGTTATTTTTTTTGTGCAGAAACAATTTCAGCATCATCAGAGAGTGATAACAGATTTTACCCAATAAAATTAGGCTTAACAATAAAATATTATAGTTTCACAGAAATTCAAATAAATTATTTTAACTGCCGTATATGTTCTTAACTTCTTGTATTAAATAAGTCACTTTTAAACAAACTTGTATTTTTGATAATGCAAATGTTACAAATTATGAATATTTTTATGTGTTTTACCATCATGACCAGAAACAGTATTATTAATTGCATAACAATCAGTTAATTGTGTCACATTTACAGTTCTTTGAATCATTAATTAATTTTTTTGTATTCCTCAATTTATGTATTTGATAATACTTTTCAGCGTACAGTTGATGTGTTTCCAATGTATGTGTTCATTTTGTGAGTAAATATTTCAAATTCTGTCGCAGAGCCACCAGTTAATCGATTCAATTCAAGACGAAAGTCTGTCTTTGCAGAGGCATATAATCCTGAGGACGATGACGATGATGGACACAAAGTGAGCATGCTCTTTTTACTATAAGGTTTTTTTCTTAATAGGGAAAATCATTAAGTTTTACTTGGTTATTGAAATCATGAGATCCAAATTGTATTTGGTGAATAGTCATGTTAGTATGCCATTACTCGTGGCATATTTTCCTGATTGTTAATAAATTAATTGGTCAGTAAGCCTTGTTCAGTTTATTGGATAACGATTGTCTACATAGAAAAAGGGCACAATATACAAGTTTTTGTAACTAACATAAGCAGCTGTTTACAGCACATACTGTAACCCTTTTAACTAGAATAAGAAGTTAAATCTTAAACAATTTTTTAGAAAACCTTTTTGGCAGTATAATCATTGACTGTGTCTAGAGAGTTGGAGGGTCTTTTTTTTAGATTAGATTACATAATTAGGTGGATTTACATAATCTTTCCGAACACATTAACATTTATCAGCTTTCTAATTGTGAATTCCTCCCGAACTATTATTATAAAATCATTAATGATCATTAAAGTAAATTTGTATTCTGTGTGCAGTCACGTATACTGTTTTCTTAAGATTACAAAAGATGTATAGGATCTTTGTGTTCTATATAAAAATTCACATTTGTCTGGCAGAACAGGTTGTAGAGTGCATCAACATTGCCAGTCTTCACTATGAGATTTTTATATCTTCAGTACTTGGCCAAATGTACAGTTTAAAATAACTCGGCAACAAATTGTATATTTCAGAATTGTTTGTGAAATATTCGTAGTATGTAAACATTAATATTAAGATACCAGGTTGTAGTTTGTAAACACAGCAAGTTCATAAACACGTACTCTGTACAGTACAATTAATAAACCACTATTGTGTACAGTTACAGGGTCATATTCAAACACACCCATTGTAATGTATCATGTAAAATAATACTTATACAAGAGTAAGCTTATATTTTCCTGGGGTAGTACACCATACATACACCTTAAAATTCACAACACTAAGAAAAGAAAATGGAATGTAATATTGGACTACAGACCAAATTAGTGAGGATGTATTGATGCAATTCATTACATGCAAAATACCAATTAAAAACAAATAATTACATTTATAAATACGTATACAAATCTATATATTTATACAAAATTATTTACATTTATATTGATTTATATTTACATCATCTTCTCCCAGCCAAGCATTAGGCTAATAGTCTGTTGCGACTTGATCATTCCACCTTTTTTTGGTTGTCTGAGGAAGCTCCGTCTCTTCTATTGATATCTATACATAATGTTTAGCATCCTCTCAGTGCTTATTCTTTATAAATGTTCCCATTTATTTCTATACTCTGTAATTTGATCACTTAAGTTAGCAACTTGCATTGCTCCCTTATTTCTGTATTCCTCATTCTATCTGTCCTTGTGCAACCTCCAGTCCTCCATAAGAATTTTCATCCCTGCTGTTTGGGCTCTTTTTTTTAATTTGTTCCAAACTAGTGCCTATATCACAAAGTTTTGAAAATATAAAATATCCTTTTTATCAACTTTCCCACTGCACTTCTGGCTCCTACAAATAAATAATAATAAAAAATGCCTTGCATACTGCGTGTGTATGCGTACATGTGTGCGTATGTGTACACATGTGTGTCCATATAAGATACTCTTGAAATATAGCGGTGAATACAGATTGAGAAAATACACATTTTCATAGTGTTTACATTACACTTGGCAATACTATATGCTTTCTGCCAATAAAAATCCATGTGGTATAAGAGCTCAGTGTGGCAACCAAATGAGAATTTTGGTATAGTGATGTAAAGAAGATTACCAACAAACTGTCACTAAACCCAACCCTTTAAAACCTTGAAATAAGCATAGAAAATATAGAGGCAGTAAAAGAGTTCATATACTGTGGCTCCCAGGTAAACAGCACTAACAACACCAACACTGAAATAAGAAGAAGAATATTTCTCGCAAATAAAACATAGTATGGATAAAAGAACCCCTGGCATCTAGCTTCATCTCAAGAAGCACAAAATGCAAAATTTACAAAACACCTATCAGGCTAGTGCTGATATGTGCTTCTTTATCTTTATATTTCCAATTGGCGCATTCACGCTCTTCTCTTCGATTTTTTGTCTCGCAACAATCTGCTTGAAGATAGCCACTGTTCCCACAAATGTAACACTTAGGTCTTTTGTTCTTATCCTTTAGTTCGAAAGATCGTTGTGGCGCTACTGACTTCTTAAACTGTGGTTCTTGAATCGTCTCTTAATTCTGTCCATTATGATGATACTGTGATATTGAATCCGTTTGGCTACAATGTGATGCATTCTCTTGATTAATATAGGTCGTTAACTTGGCAGCTTCAAAACGGAGAGCATGAACAAGAGTGCCTGAGCTATTATGATGCCGTGCCATTCTTAACACTTGTTGTAACTGACTATCTGTGATACCGTCAATAAACACAATGTGAGCAATCCACGTTCGGAAGTCCTCCGATTCTTCAGGGTAAGCCAATCTTGCCAGTCAGTTGACATTTACTTCAAACTTTTGAAGGCTTTTCCCTGAACACTGTTGCCTCGCTTTAAGTTGAACATGGTTCCCTTCGCACAAATGCTAGTCACCGTACCATAATTCCAGAGCTTTTGTTTATTCAGCAGAGATGCTGTGACTGTTGTCAGATGGCACTTCCTGTATTAGCTTTGTGGCAGGTCCTTTTAAAACAAGAATGAGTGAAAGGCCTTTCTCTTCTTCTGTCCATTTGTTTAAGCTAGCGGCAGCTTCAAATTGGTGAAAATAAGATACCCAGTGAGTGCTTCCATCAAACATTGTGGCCTTCGAGTAAACTGGCCCTACTATAGTTAACGGGATTTTTTGAATTCTCTGATATTTTGAATATTCTTCAGCATTTATTAAGGGCCTTTCTTTGTCAACTATTTCTTTCACTAAATGTGTGACTTCCTTTTTAATTTATTTTATCGTATTTGTAATAGAATTTTCTGTCTAAACTTAACATATTTGTTTTCATAGTTGACACAGATTCGTCAAATTCTTCTTCTTCTCTTTCCTGTTTCATTCTTCTATTTGTTGTTCCTGTGTTTGCCATAGCATTGCTCAGAATTCTTCTGTCATCTGACTGGTATCCATTCTTTTTTTTTCCGTTACCACTCACACTACTCTTATATGAAGTCTGCTCTGTTTCCACTGTTAGATTCTGTTCCACTTCTGACCCACTGTTATGATGGTCTCACTGACTGTCAAATGGTACAGTGGAAAACAAAATACAGACACCAATGAAGTCACTAATTACCAGCTTTAATTAATCATAATTAATTATTTGTAATCAACTCTTACAATAATTCAAGTTAAATTTGTGCACACGCAATAATAATGTCAACTAATAGAGTCCTGCACAATAATCCTGCACAATAGAGTCACTAATAACCACTTGAGACACACTGAGTGAATCGCCCAATGTAAAACTGACTTTAAATGGTAGCTGTTGCCTATTTATATCCTGCAGGATTCCAGACTAATGTACCATAATATGCATCAACAAGCACTCGAAAACTCTAGAGGGTAGTGGAGTGCGGCCTTGGCAGAAACACGCACGTGCTTGGATAGCCAAGAAACGTGTAGAATGTCAGTCTCCATTTTTCGAGAACGTTCAGTCGTTACAATATTCATTGTACCACTAACATTCGGGTGCTGACAAACTGTCAATGTAGGCCCAGCGAATATACTGTCTTTAGTATCTTTGAACTCTATTGATTACCCCATCACTTGCCAGTATAACACCTTTATATTTCTTATACAAACAAGTGCTGAAACCAATATGGACGTATGGATCGCAGATCTGGGGTTGCACCAAGAAAACTAATACTAAAATTATACAGACTTTTCAGAACAAGGTACTACGCAAAATAATAAATGCACCGTGGTATGTTCGTAATGACAATATTCATAAAGACTTTAACATAAATACTGTCCTTGAAGAAATAAGAATTACAGCAGTGAAGCATGAACACAGACTTCACAATCATGACAACATTGCTGTGCTGCAAATGCTGGATAACAGTAGCATAGTGCGGAGACTTAAAAGGACAAAACCTTGGGACCTGGTGCAGTAAGCATTGATGCCGTGTGAAAAGTGCGTGTAGACACTAGGGTCATTCAGTAGAATAATTCCTAACAATAAGTGATAGTTTTATGAAATGAAAACTACTAGATAAGTGCAAACTTAGTTGTAGTAATAAATAAATAAAAAAAAAACCTTTATATTTGAGTTCCATGATTTGTTCTATGATCATATTGTTTACCATTAATTTCCATCATATGAGGTACGGAGATATTGTCATACACTTAGATTTCTCTGTGGATATGTCAAGGCTAAAACTTTTGCATGATCTGTTAAACTGATACAGCAGTCTTTGCACATTGTCTCCATTGTGAGATGTGTAACACACTATGTTGATATTGTGATCTCCCATCTGATAACCTTTCATGTTATTTGGCTCTGTAGTTATACTGTTTGTAATAAGATTGAACGGTAAACAATGATGGAATCACCTTGTCTTATGCCTGTTCCAATAGAAATAGCAGCCGGATTTTGTATGCTAATTTTTTTAATTTTTACGAGGTTATCAGTGTAAATAATTATGACATGCTTAATTATCCTTTGACATAAAGTAATCTATGCCCTCAAATTGGATACTGTTAAATGTTTTATAGATAACTATAAAGCACACAGTGCCTGGGACATTAAATTCCAATAATTTTCTGTTATTTGCCTTATAATAAATCATTGCACCACTTACTTCTACTTCTACAGACTTGCTCATATCTTCATTCTGCTTCTTTTTTTTAATTCTAGTGAAAGTGTCCTAATAAGCTTACTCAGTACATGGATTATCACTGTGAGGATAAAACTTTTGACTATTAACTCTCCTAGATTCGAATCTTTGAGAGGTCTTTGCTAAGAAGGGACGGTTGTTTGCACACTATACAGTTCATATATATAATAAATATATAGTAATGTCTAAGATGTCTCTGAAATTGTTAATAATCTTAAACTGTATATGATCTGATATGAAGTTATTATTTTTTGTAGGTCGTGTTCCCAAAATCGGATGAGCAAAGGCAGAGGTTAGCGGACAGTGTGAAGAACATTTTATTGTTCAGGTCACTAGACAAGGTATACACATTGCTATACACAGTATATGTACATATATCTAAAATTTTGACGTATAATTAGAGGGTCTGCCCTTGTGCACACAGCCGTTTACAGATGTTTATATATAGCTATGATTTTTGTTATTGTAACCTTTATTGTGTAGCTTTTTCTATATTAAAATTTTATTGAAATTTAATTTTGCTTAATAGAAATAGGTCACTTGAGTAGAATAAATTTGTGCACTAGAGTAAGTTATCCATGTAATGATGACCTATAATAAGACTATCAAATGCTATTGGTGAGAAAATTAGTAATAAACTATCTTAGCTAGCTTTTGTTAATAATAGCGTGCGCGCACACACAAAATTGGTATCAGAGTCCACAGAATGGAAGGCATACAGTAAGCTTTGCTTGAAGCCAAAAGGAGTTGATCAGTCTGACCCTTGTAATGCAGAACAAAAAAATTGCACCGAGAATACTTACTATAAAGTGAAAGAAGGGTTACATGATAAAAACATATGTGAAGAAATTACACCAACGAATTGATTTGTTGGTTTCTGAAAAATAGAAAAACGGGTTAACTTTTCTTCTAAATGCCTTTTCATAGAGGCTTATTGTTTTACAGGAGGTCACAAGTGATTTTAATGTACATAATATGTTACGATGGTCACCCATATCATCATGTGGTACAGTGGAAATAGAACAACTGATGCCAATGAAGTTATTCATTTACCAACTTAAATTAGATGCAAACAACAGTTAGAAATCAACAGTGGCACTCTTATAGAAAAATTCAAATTAAATGTGTCCAACGTGTGGCAATAAGTGTCACCTTATTACAGTTTCATACTAATCACTTTCTACCAGTCACAATAACAAACACTCGGAACCTGGCCCTGATGTCACTGGTCTATCACTGAACTGGCTACTTAGAAATCCAGTATTTATACTTCGCTGTCTAGCAATGTAGTGATATATAGTGGGGCCTGGTTGCAGGAAGAATAGTCGAGTAATGTCTGGAGGGGGTATCTCGAACAATCCAGAACGTTCCGTAATTCTGCCACACAAGTTTATATGCAAGGTGTCACGTAATCACTCAGTGATGCGGCACTATTTATTTCCTCAGTGTAGCATATGATTATAGTATATTTTATAATTACCATAATATTATACTTTATGGATATTTGATATTATTATTAATAATAATATATATTCTTGTAAAAAGTTTTATTATTAATAATAACATAAACCTAAAATTACTGTAATATGTACACCTGCGCACACATTTCAGTATATCACTATATTGTATACAGGTGAATTTTTTTATGATAATAGTAATAGTAATAATAATGATAAGAATATTGTAACGTGATGTTTCCCTCTACATAAAGAATATACCGTAACTTAACTAATTATCTTATCCTAATAATGAAGAACAGAATAATAATTAAGTAAAGAACCTGTATAATGTAAAATATGTGTTAAATAGTGAATTTAAGATAAAAGTAAATCAAATAATAAAACCAAAATACCAAATATGATTATAGGGAACTTAATAATAAATAACTCTAGTAAACTGCATAATAAATGTTGGCAAAAATGGGTGAAAGCATATACAGCAGAACTCAAATGGTTTACCAATCAGGAAAATTTTTAAATTAGATAAAATTTGAAGTAAAAGAAATAGAGAGTCAGAGAATAATCGTACCTGAGTGTGAATCAAGTCACTAAATCCATTCAGAGAATGATTAGTATAAAATAAGTGAATAATAACAGTTTTAATTGTATTTAAAAGTGTAATGATGTAAGTTAGGTTATGCACCATATGTCTATGTTAAAGCAAAACAAAGAAATAAAGAAGGAAGTAAGATAAATTGTTTCATGATAAAAAGTATGAACAACAAACATAATAATAAATAAGACAAGTATAATTAACTATTGATGTTTAGGAACTAAGTAATAATGTAAATAGTAAGAAACTGACGGGACAGAAGCCTACATGTACTGGATAGGAAAAATAATAACAATTTATGTAAATAAAACCTGTTAAATGTTATAGTATAGATTATAAAAGAATGTATGTTAGTAGAGTAAGAAAGTAATAATGAGAAATGTCAAGAATTGACCAGGCATAATGTAAATAATAAGTTGTCAGCTTTGACAGAACCTTCATACAGCTAATGTGGAAGTTTATAATGGACAGTACAAGGAAAAAAGCTTGTAGTAAAGTATAAAATATATTGTAAAAGTTCAAGTAGATCATAAGTGATAATAAGAATTGTTACTTTGTAGTAGAATTAAGTAATTTTAGTTTGAGAATGGAATTAAGGTACCAATGAGCATGGACATGAGTAGGCCTAGATGGCAATACTAGGTTTTTATAATAAAGGGATGTTTATAATTATTATTACTATTATTAAACCATATAATGTTAAAGTAAAACCAATTCTACAACTAAGAATTAAATGATGGAACAGAAAAATTAATATTTTATAGAGAATACTAGACTAAATCAATCTGTGAAAATTGTTATTTTATTATTACTGAACAGAACCATGCCTTGAAAGGTCTCAAAATGATCAGCATAAAAAATGGTAGTAATATATTTTTAATTGTTAGTAGCATAAGGAAGATATGTCAGTTTTAAGATTTTTTAATATATTTGATCAAAAAAGTGATGCTTACTCGGCGTCTGTTGATGAGCATCAACCAGAAAACATATATTTTAGTAATTAAAAACGGAATATTTAATAATTCAACCAATCAGAATCGTTCAATTGTCAGGTGAATTTACCCATAACACACCGCAAACGAGTCAGTCTTCCAACAGTTATCAAGCAGTAAAGAATACCTCCTCTGTAATGCTTAAAACATAATTAATCTCCAACCCAAAGTGTAAATATAGTCAAACCGAGTGAGGTTAGGTGAATGTCAACAAACGACATCTAACATTCGAACAACCTTAAAGTGGATTGCAAGTGTTGTGCTTTGTGTTTTAATAATTAAAGGACAATAGAGTGAATAATTAAATAAAGTGAATTATAAAGAGAATATAAAGAAAAGGAAAGTATAGTGTTTATTTTGAGAATTTATAAGAAACTTAATTAATGATCACGATCCCATAGTAACTTGTAATAGACACTTGTTAACTTATGTTTATATTATCACAGTATATAAACACAAAAACTGTTAATATTATTTCATGTTTAACAATTGTATTTCGTTATTATATTCAAAGTTTCACTAAATAACTTAGCCAAACTAGGTTAACAACAACAACAACGGACACTGTCCGAATTACGAACTGTTCGTCACTTTAGATTTTAAGTTATTGTTTTATCATATCATATATAATCGATTATTGTAATGTTTTGTTCTTCAAAAAAGACATTTTTTGTTAATTGTTGTAGTCAAAAGAACTCATAAGGGTTATATGTCCAAAACGTAAACATAGCCTGCTTCTCTGAGATGACGAAAACTCATGTTACCAACTATTGAGCTATCCATGTAACAAGCCTGGTTAACTAATTTGTATTACGAGAAATATTATTTCATTTTTATATCAAAGAAAAAGAATTAAAACCAAATAAGAAAATAAAGGAATATGGAAGAAAAATACTAGTGTACGAGTAATTATTTTTATAATTAACGATATTTTCGCACTACACAATTATTAGAGGTTACTTCAACTCAAGAAGATTAAGTTGGCAGTATTTATTTTGGAACAAACCGTGCTATTTAAATAATCCAACCAGGTCAGTGAACTCTAATAAAGCAAAGAGAAATTAAAATAAGAAAGAAATAAAACAACCCAAACCAATAATATCTCCATTAATAATAAATATTATTTGTAATCATTTGATATTACAAATTGGCGCCCATGTATGGAACTATTCTAGTGAAGAAATATCAGCTTAATAACCCACAGTAGTAAAGTTATATTACATCCAGATACAGTTAACAACAACATATTTCAAAAACCACCGAAAGGTGATTGGTGATGATTTTAATTAAATAAAATCTTATATAATATTATTTTGAATTATGAATGAAGAGAAAGAAAAGTGACCCCAAGGGATATTTTAATATTAATTATTATTTATGTATTTACATAATGAGTCACACACAGAAACAAGTCTACAAGTTTCTTATTTTGTAGATTGCAGCAACAATGAATCCAATTTGTTGTGACTGTCGATACTGACATATCATGTAGAACAAGAAAGGTAAACAGAAACAAATATGGACATATAGAAAGACAACATATTAGGATGTGCATAAGGGGTAGAACAAATTATCTTATTTATAATTTGAGATTGAATAATAATAATAAACAGAGGAAAGACAAAACAGCTGTGCAGTGCTTGCTTTTTCCTGTTTACGAATAACGAGAAGCTTATTTCATGATACAGAGTGTTGAAATCAGTCAGTTGTAAAGTGAATCAATCATTACTCTATGTATACATTATTAAGTACATGTATACCAGTTGATGAAAAGACAAGTCATGTGAAATGTAATCTGCATGTAGAACATTTCAGAATACTTTTGATTGGCTTGATTTTCCAAATAAATACCACATTTGAAGAAGAAAATTTTTGTCATTAGATAATCAAAGTCTGGCATGAAACAACCAGAAAATGTATATTCAAAAAGTTATTCAGTAAACAATGGAAATAACAAAATCAAATTTTCTAATAGAAATAAGTAGAAAATATTTAATATTGGTTACAAAAAGGTTTTGATTTATACAACTTCATTGTTTTTATACAAAAAAAAAGTGAAATCTAATTAAAATGCACAAATATTAGGCAAAGTAATATGTTGTGGGGTCAAGACAGGTAAATATTAATTTATTAATTAAATAGTATTTAGTAAACATTTGTATAAAAAGATGGTAAACTCATAAAGAAAGAGGTCACATAGTACTTCTCCTAGTTACAGACCCAAGCTTCACTTCTGACTTGCTCCAATGTAAGTATTTTGAAGGTTATTGAAAATTCAATGTTACCATGGTCTGCTTTCAAAACCAAGCATGGTCAAGAAGAGAGATTTGAAACCTCATTAAACATTATTAATCTCAAAAACAATTGATATACGCACTTGCTTATAAAGTTAATTGGTATTTACATCATATATGCTGTTTTTGTTAGTTGATTGTAAATAAGGAAAGATAAATTTGTCATATAAATTGAGTTATATGATTCACATATAACACATTCTGAGTTACACAGAACTTCTGACATTCTTTGTTAAGAATGTTCATGACATTATATAATTTTTGTGTATCTGTAACAATATACACAAGACAGAGGCTTGAGTAGGTAAATAAAAGTGCCAAACAGTATTACTTTCAGTATTCTTTTTCTTGCATGAAAGTATAGTAATTGTTAGCGTACCAGTTTCAACAATGAAACAAAATAAAACAAATTATGGTATGAAAATAATTATTATATATCTGTTGTGATTTATTGTTGCCTAACAAATAAGTACTTGCATTTATAATTTGATTTATATGATGTTTAAATGTTATTATAATAAATTCTGTGATTATTTTTTGTAGGAACAAATGCATGACGTATTGGATGCTATGTTTGAGAAGAAAGTAGAGAAAGGAGATTTTATTATCAGGCAGGGAGATGATGGGGACAACTTTTATGTGATTCAGAAGTGAGTATTTAAATTATTTGCAATAAAGAGGTTTTTCATGTGCCAATAAATTTTCTCTACTAAGCATTTCTGCTGTTCAAAAAATATTAAAGTCAGTGCACTACTAATCTGTTATTGTTGTTGTTGTTGTTGTTGTTGTTGTTCCTATGGTTGTATAGGAAGTTACTCCATCTTGCTCCTGGCATGCCAGTAAAGTCCAGCGTAATGCAGGAGGTGGTCAGCGTCCATGGTAGTAGAATTTAGAATTGGGGCATGGCAAATTGTACATTTGCTGGACTGGGGAGGCTTCTTCCCCAGATGGGCTTTTGTGCTCTTCTCAAGTAGATTGTCGGTGATTTCATTTTAATCCTCAACTACTGTAGGTCCTTTTCTAAGGACCTTTTCTACACAACACCAGAAGAGACCAGTGGCTGGAAGGATCACAAAATAAGAATGGTATCTCAGCACCAGGAATCTGTATTCTTTTACGTGCTTCTTCAAAGTAGGTCAGAATAAGACAGATTTCAGTATTTATCATCCCCTAGTGTAATGTCAGCATTTTCACAGTTATAACTACATTGCAGCTTGTTGATAGGTTCCAAGAACATTGATGTACAGCCAGTTTTGTACCAGTTGTCCCTTTACTTTTATTTGAGTAATCCATGTGGCGTTTTTGCCAATAGCCTGATATATTTTGCTGATTGTTTTTACTTATGTATGTAAGTACCAAACTTCTGGTAAAATTTGATCCAGTATTGCTGTTTCACAAATTCTGTTATCTGGGGATGAAATTAAAATGTAACAGTCACATAGTACTCCAACTCACACACTGCCTGGCAGCAATTGATGCATGTGCCCAGTCAGACAACAATTATTAATTTGTAGGAAGGTTTGTATTCCATCTGTGGGCACACTTGTCTGACTGTTGTCAACATTTTCTACATAAAAAAAAAATATATTGGTATGGAGAACCATACATGACTTCCATATTCTAAGATTTATATTTAAAATCATTTTCGAAATGAAATATTACCATAGAAACTACTTCTTTCTACTTACTGCTTCAGCCTTAACCACAGTACTGTGGTCACTAATGTATACCACCTCACGTTATCGCACTCGATTTTCACTGATGATGGAAGTCGATGGCATTGCCGAAATGTCTGGTTTTGTAGAAAACATTGGACTACGGCCAAATATCCTGGGAAGGAATTTTAACAAAAACTACTTCTTTGTTGCCGATAACGTTGTACACATATATATCAGTGGCGAAGTTACATGGAGGCAATTGAGGCAATGCCTACCCTAAAAAATTCTGTAGAATAAAAATTATAAATACGTATGAACTACATAACGTAAAGATTATACATTGTTACTGCGACTGTCAAATTTATTAAACCGAAACGTGCTTTATTGAGCGACCGCTAGATGGTGACAGGTGAGATTCGGCATAGTTCGTTTAAAGCGAATGAGGCAACCTGAACTTGCCTCAGCGTTTTTTGTATACATCGTATGTAAGCAATGTAGTGGTGTGATAGGGAAGTGTAGGGAGGGGGGATTGTCCCGCGCTGTACACATAGAGCGTTGAGGCATGCCTCACTTCTGTGGTCCAAACAGTTAAGTTAAAGCGCCTGTGTTGTTTCTAAGTGTTTATTTTATGCGATTATTAAAAGTGTCACTGTTATTCCGCTGAACTAACAGATGATCAAGATTGTTATTTGAATTATTTGTAACATTAAACATATATATAGAAACTAATCAAGTTTAAAAATTTGAAGTTCAATCAGTTGTATTATTGTGTATGACTAATACAAGGATTGTTCAGTAGAAACACGTATAGAGCTGTAAAGCATTTTTTATTCAACGTATGCAAAAAATTATTTGATTCTGTTTGAATTTGCGGCTGTTATCGTTTGCCATAGGAAATACCCTTGTTAAAACATAAAATGTTACAGGTAAACTACCCCTTTCCCTTAACCGATCTTCACCAAAAACAATAGGTCTTGAGAACTCTACAATTCAGGGCTGTATACGAAACATTATTTAATTCTGTTTGAATTTGCGGCTGTTATCGTTTGCCAAAAAAAAAAATTTCCCTTGATAAAAAAAACCGTTGCAGGTAAACTACCCCTTTCCCTCAACCGATCTTCACCAAAAACAATAGGTCGTGAGTACTCTACAAATCAGGGCTGTATGCAAAAAATTATTTGATTCTGTTTGAATTTGCGGCAGTTATCGTTTGCCATAGAAAATCTACACACAGACACACACACACACACAGACACTTTTCGGAAAACGACTTTTTTTCATGTTTTGAGTGTAGTACAATCAGACTCTGCAATAATCTCGAACACGATTTTTTTTGTCATCACCATACTTCCATTTCCTTAAGGAATATGGAAGTAAAATAGGATCTTGCACTTTTTAGATGAACTTTGTATTTTAGATAAAGCTCTCTCTGGTCTATTTTCCTGTTTAGTGTCTGACTATGGGTACATGTAATCATTGTCAAGATTACTTCATAAATAACATGCAGTGTGTTATTTATTGGTAGTTGTAATAAACTGTACTTTGCTTTCCGTAATTAACAAATAATTTTGTTTAATGCTGTATATGTTCCTGTCTTTTGTTTTGTATCTTGTATGTTTTAAAAATGTATAAATTTGTTATAGTGGAATTTATCACGCATTCGTAGCAGATAACGATCAGCAAAAATGGATTCATACGTATGAAAATAAAGGAAGTTTTGGTGAATTAGCATTGTTATATAATATGCCTCGTGCTGCTACTATACAGGCTGCTTCAGATGGCTCACTTTGGGCAATGGACAGACAAACATTCCGCCGAATTGTTCTCAAAAGTGCTTTCAAGAAAAGAAAAATGTATGAGAATCTCATAGATTGTGTTCCAATGCTTAAGACATTGCAGGTAACACTATATTTTAAGTATTTATGATAATTTTTTTGTAAAATTCTAATATGGTAAATTCATAACATGAGAAATTATGTGTATAATATAATTTATCAATAATAAATAAAGTTTTATATTTTGAACAAGAATATTTTTTATTATTAGTGTTTTGACAGTTTATTTTACATTATTATCATCTTCAGAAAAGATGATTTCTGATTTCTGAAGATGACAGTTGAAGTAGTACGAGTTAAGTAAAGGTTTAAAATATTAAAATTTCGTGTTACCTACCTTTATCGGTAATTTACCAAGGTGTCATCTGGTGTACTTTAGCAGAGAAGAACAGGGAATGCAATTGACAAACACATATTTATATGTTCACTTAACACATTTTTTATTTCATTTTATGTTGCCATCAAATACTACCACAACTCCAACATCACCAATTTCGTCTTTCTTTTATGTTACATTGAAAATAGATTGTGAAATATATCTTTTACGTTACATTGAAAATAGATTGTGAAATATACTTAACTCTATTTAATAACTAGACCATATTTATTTCAAAGCAACCCAGCTTGCTCACTCGCTCATTCATTCCTCATGCTTTTTATACCATAAAGCGCTTTTTTATTGAATTGTCATAATTTAATATTAATGAATTGAAGTTAATTAAAACTGAAATATATTGTCTGTTCAAATTGTTTAAATTATGTACTCATCCCTTCATCCACGTGGTTTCGCCATCACTGTTAATATTTGATTCTGCTGACACACTCCGAATATAAGTTTAAAATGTTATTATTTGTCGGTTACTTCTGCTCAAACACTTTACATGGTTGATTGTTACTTTAAATTAAAATAGCAAGATTTACTGGTCGGCCGACCCTAGTTAGCTCGAGCGATATTTTATATGACCGTACGGTCAGGAGTTCTAAGTCGACTGACTGGCGCTACTCTTAGCGTCAGTCCCGCCACATCTGCCAGCTTGCGCTCTGATTCGTGGATATAATCACATGACATGGTCATTAGTGAAATTACGGTTTCCACTCTTGGTAGCGAGTCCGTGTATTTTTATTCTGTCCTGGGGCTCGCCCCAAAGTTTCTGTTGTTTGCCAACGGAAAATGCAATCACCCGGACACATACTCGCATTCCAATGCTTTTATCGCTTCCGTACCTAGTGCCGCCTGGCACGAGGTGAATACAGGGTGTTACACAAATTAAGTTTTCGTGACCATAAATGGTGCCCAAACAGATTAGCCCCAAAATTATTAAATTGAAAAAAAAGATAGACCCTTCAAAATTGTCCCATTACACAGTAATATAAAATAAATTGTTGAAACAGTTGTGTATCAATACAAATGACAATATTGAGTTCATTACCCTGCATTATGTGCTCAATGTGTTCTCCATTTTCAGTACAAGGTACATATTTATATCATGGAAGCCCGTGTAGATTTGTGTATAATAATTGTTTGTTATAGTATAACAATTGTTGTATTGTGTGTAATACAAAATGATATAGTCTTATTACTCTTTAAAAGCCTCACGTTGCTGGCGTCACTTTAATACAAAATGAATCTCATTACTTTTTATAGATTATTTTTAATCTCACTTTGCTTGACTTTGACTTTAACACTTTGTCGTTAAATAATTTTTAACGTTTTTATTTAATTCAATTGATTTAATTTAACTGGTTTGACTCAATTATGATGTTCTTGTTTAATTATATTTGATTAATTAATTGTTGTAATCCCCGTTAGTTGAATGTAAACAGCTTTGGAGACCTCTCGAAGTTCGTTCGCACTTCCATTGAATTATATCGTCTGTGTAGGTTAATGTGTAGTTTTGACAAAGTTATTAAATAGTTCAAACCTTCACGTACCTTTAGTGTCGTACTAGAAGTTCAGTTGGTCTCAGTTGGTTTGTAAACTGTTAAGTTTTCATAAAACAGTATGACTGTACGGTTTGTTGTTAAGTGAGCACATTTGATTTTTACCTGGGTGCCATATGGAATTTCTGGTTAATATTCCATAAAAAGAATTTATTTGAATAATAAAATAATTAATTTTGACTGAATTTAAATTATTTGTTGATTGAGTGATTAAAATAATATCATGAATTAATTTCCTTCTTGTCTATTTATTTGA
Organism: Magicicada septendecula; assembly: GCA_034769895.1. NCBI lineage: Eukaryota > Metazoa > Arthropoda > Insecta > Hemiptera > Cicadidae > Magicicada > Magicicada septendecula. Next base: position 1,257,427,535 of record CM068367.1, read on the forward strand.
TTTTAACTGTTGGCGGTTCACTCGTCCAAATAGTAGCCAACTTAACTGGTTGATTGCTTTGAATTCGCAGCTCATTAATTGGTAAAAAAGAATTAATCACTGTTTAAATAATTGCTGACAATGTTTGTTAGTTCACAATTCATTTGTTTATTACTCACTATTTACTTGTTACAAATTAATACATTCAAATTAATAATGCTAACGGATTACAAATCATTCGGCTTTTAACTATTTTAACCCAGTTGGCTTGCAATGATAACTCTGATAATAATCGATTGTTTGTTTACAAGTATTTCATACCTCAAGGGTGACTTCTTTTAAATTACAGGATAAAACGCCAATGCCTTGCGATACAGTGCTATTACAAGAGTTGAAATTAATAGGTTAGACACCTTTAATCATTTAAATCAATTGACGAAAAGTTCGTTTAACCTTGCCAAGTTTGAGGTTAATTACGGTAATGCTAATACAGTAGAGCGTCAATAATTCGGATTAATTGGGACCGGACCCCTTCCGGATTATCAAATTGTCCGGATTTTCGAAACGAACCAATAAAAGCGCCGGTAAACGTCTTCAGTAAAAAAAAACTTGCTAAAATCGTTCATAATTCACTCTGATGGTTACAGAAGTGGAGCGGATGAATAAAACCATTAATTTAGTTAAATTTTTACGTTTTTCAATTACAGAAAAAAATACTGTATGTACAGTATTGCATTTACAGACTGTCTTATTTTATGTACAGTAAATCTAGACCTACAACAAAATACAGTAAAGTACAGTAATAAAAATACGTTCAGTAAACCCTCGATTTAACGGACTAATTGGGGCTGAGGGGTGTCCGTAAAATCGAAAGTCCGTTAAATCGCAAATTTTGTTTTTTGAGGATATATTTAAATCAAATAGGCCTAAAACACTTGAAATTTTAATACTATTAATATCATGCAAATACCGTATTGTTCCGAATACAAGCCACACTTTTTCTCCTAAAAACATGGTAGCTAATTTGGCCTGCGGCCTTAATTCGCGCGCTAACGAAATTCGAAGTTATACCTGACTTCTGGGGGGACGAACGCTTTTCGTATCTATGAGTTGTTTACTGCCTGAGCAACAGCAGTTTGCCTGGCTGTAGTTAACTCTGGCATTATGATTTACGACTACAACCGAATGTTTTAACAGCAAACTGAAGAAAGAATAGGAAGATAAAGTGTAAGTGCGTGCGCACGCGCGCGTGCTCGCACCCTTCTGTAGGCAGCAAGACAAAGGATGAGTAGAGGGTGTGTAACATGTTTCTAAATAACAGGTAAACTGCCAGTGTGGTTTTCTATTGTAACAGCGACAACATCGCTTATCTATACTTTGTTTTCATTCGGCGTTTTTGTAGTGCGTTTGCGGTATGAGTGATATTGTGGAGACTAAAGGCACGCAGTCAAATCAAATTAAACGTAACCCGTACGATGCGAATTGTAAATTAATTTGGATACAAAATCTAGAAAAAACATGCAATCGCGAAGCCGCAAGGAAATTCGATATTGATGAATCCTGTATTCGACGATGGAGAAAACGGAAGGAACGACTTTTAAATGGAAATACTACGCAATGAGCATTCACGCGCGGGACCTCAAGTTGGGCGTTTTGTAGCAGTAGAGTCCAGCGTCTGTGAATACGTACAGCTTTTAAGAAGGCAAGGACTCCCTGTCACTAGACATGTTTTAAAATTAAAAGCTTTAGATATTGCAGAAGAATTAAACGTCTCCGGTTTTAAAGCCAGCTTCGGGTGTATAAGACGAATGATGCGGCGAAATGGATTTGCGCTTAAATGACGTACATCACTTGCGCTAAAACTACCGAGTGACTACGAAGAAAACTCCTACAGTATCAGTGGTTTGTCATTCATTTACGCAAGAAGCATAATTATTCACTTGAACACATGGGAAATGCCGATGAAACGCCCGTATTTTTTATTTACGTATATTTACGGTGGACCAAAAGGGAACCAAATCTGTAACAGTAAAGATTACGGGAAATGAAAAATTACGTGCCACTGTAATGCTTGCTGTATTAGCCGATGGACGAATATTTCACGGTGAAATAAGATGTATATCAGTGTATATTGTTCAGTGTTAGTCGTCATGATGTCTTCCACTGTGCGATGCCTGCGTCAACAACAACGCAAAGACAGGAATACTCCGTTCTCATCAAATACAATTGAAGATGAGAAAATTTGCGTGTTTCAAAACAAGAAGAAAAGAAACGAATAAAGAATGCTGCGATAGCCAAGCAATATCGCCAGAACAGGAGAGTCTGCAGTTTATGCACATTATACGTTTCAAAAGCCTAATACTTTTTTTTTCCTGAAGTCCGTTAAATCCGAGGTCCGTTAAATCGAGGGTTTACTGTACAGTAAATCATACAGTACTGACGGGGCAGGGTAGCAGGTATACATGTGACTGCGCGACCTTGACTCTCCCGCTTTCACTGCCCCTCCCTCCTCCACACAACACGCAATTCGCGCTCCACTCTGTAGGGCACAGCGAGTTTTACAGTTGTGCCGACGCTTTTAAACAAATATATTCATTTCATGCGATTTTTTTTTCGCCAGAATCGAATCCGGATTATCGACGATCCGGATTTTTGACGTCCGAATTATTGACGCTCTACTGTACATGAATTCCTATATTCAGAATAGTATAATTCCTCTAAATAAAGTAAAGACAGTGCTTGGTACTTATGGTATTATTGTTTTTTGCGTTAGTATACAGGTGTATTATGTTTTTACCACTAACATTTTATTCATAAACAATGTAAATATATGGCACAGTACTCCCTATATTATAATCGCATGGATTATTTATTAACACATTTCACGATCTGGTACACTGATCGTGATTTCACTGCACTGTTTACGTGTATGAACGATTATATTTTCTTGAATAATTAATTACTTGGTTAGGTATTGTACCTAACCTCGTTCTTTTAATTTGCACTTCTGCTAAAGATATCACTACTGGTTTCAATGCACTTTACTATATTTAAACCTCTTCACTTGTTGATTAATAAATTGTGATGATAAATTTGGTCTGGATTCGTTTTTGCTGGTTGAGTGGAAATTGACAAAATGTGTTTTGTTTACTCTTGCGTTTGTATATATACTTTTCTTAGATCGCCGCTAGGCTTCGCTAACTGATTTCTAAGGTAACTCCTGATTGGTTGAAAATGATGTCATGATGAGGTCATTCTATTTTTAGCCATTTCTTGTATTTATTCAAAATTCACAAAATTTATGATGCTAACGTTTATATCTCAGTTATTTTAAGTACAAATTAGGTTCTACTATTAGCATTGTATAGCTCGTTTCTTTCTCGTCATTTTGATATGGCTTGATGCCAGTTTGGTTATATTTTTCATTAACAATTTCTATTTTAATAATAGCCTATTCTAAATAATGCATTGCTTACAGTGTCGTCTGCTAAACGTTGCAGATCCGACTTTAACATTTTTCTTAATATTTATTTAACTATCCTTAGCTTCTATTCTGAACATAATTATTTGATTGAAATGAACATATTATTATTTATAATTGCTGTATCCAGCTGAACAATATTAATTATTAGTACACATTTGTTGATTATCGTTTCTGAACTTCCTTACTTGACTATTCTTATTTCAACATTTTTTCTTATTTCCTATACTTATACTATTACTCATAGTATGGTGATTTACACCTTTATTGTTATGATTATTCTTATATCTCCCTATGTTTTGTAGGGTCTCTATATGATTTTGATTTTCATGGTTTGTTCGGGTCTACATTTGTTTGTTATTATTTCAACTTTCTCTGCATTATAGACTTCACATAAGTTGTGTGTCTTTACTTTGAGTTTTTATTTATATTAGTTAATACTCATTGAGTATTTCAATTCATCTTAAGCCATTCTTTTGGTGTACATATTTCATTTTAAGGTTTTGTTCCTTGACTAATAATACATCTTGTTACATATTTTATATTCTTATAACATTATTTAAATACATTTGGTTATTACTTTGATGCTCCCATTTAGATCATCTGATTATTATAAATATGTACAATTGGTTCTCTTATGATCTTTCATAGTTCATGATTAACAATAATATCTTTCTTTATGTTTGTCATTCAAATTGGTACTTTGCCATTATTCAGCTAGTGTGCTGTTTCTAATAATACTACATGTTACAAATATCATTCTTGTCATCTTGTATTTTATTTATGCTATTTGACTTGGTTTATTAAAGGTTTATTAATCTCACTTAACAGTCTATTTGGGAAACTTGTCTTGTCAATTCGTCTCTGTCAAATTGTCTGTTTATGTTGTAGTGTCATATTATGCAGATAGTAGATTTACTACTGTTTACTTGAAGGTCTTATCTCCTTTCATTCTTCAATGGTTTATTAGTTTAATCTCTATTACATTCTTCCTTGTTACCTATACTTGGTTCTTACTTATATTTATTTTAGTATCATTAACTCTTCTGGTGTTTTTATTATTATGGAACGTTTTGTGACGTTACATATGCTCCCCTCTCAAAATTGATAATTTGGGAAAAACAAGTTCCTTGGTTTGATGAAATTATCAGTTTAATTCTGGTTTTGGTTCTGGTTATATGTATGACGATACATATAAAATGAAATGGCAAATTTAATATGATTTAAATTTGTGGAGCCCCACGATCTTGGAGCGCCAAATTTATACAGCGTCACAAACTGCATAAGTAAATATAATATAAATCTGTGATGCCCCACGGTGGAAGCGTTATTTCTTATGCAACAATACGATATACATAAAAATAGGCGTGACTGGCCTCACGTTCAAGAGCGACAAATTATGTAACAATATAACGTTTAATTTGGGTTTCAGGTGTATCTATAATAAGAACTCTATATAACTTGTAACGGTAATTCAACTTTATTTGATATAAATAAAATTGTGCACATGCCACTTACTTCGACTTAAAACATTCGTTATTATTTCATTATTATGCTGTAAGGCTTATGCTATATACATCCTTACTGACTAAATATTCTATTCTACTAATTATTGTATTAACGAAAAATCTCATTTCCAGACTACTCAGTCAATTAGTGTGTTTCAAAATATCAATATTTAAATATTTTCTTATATATTGCAATGTAACTCAAAAATATCAATAGTTACTGAATTTATCTTTTGTTTCTCAGTACTGATTTATATCAAACACTAATTTTTACTTAAATGCTTTGTATTCTTTTCATTTCAATACTAATTTCAGCTCTTGTTTACATTAATCTTATTTCAATAACATCTATGATTTTAATTCAAATTTTACAATAAACATAGACTCTTACTTTTAAATAGAACAAGAATGTCCTTAATTGTCTTTACGTTAATTGTTCAATTAAGAGATAAATAAGTTGTTTATCACCTTATCGTCGTCAATCATACTCAATCATTGGGTCCTTCTGTAATCGTCCTCGTCTCGAACTTCAGCATCACTCGCTCTTCTCCTCTTGTCCAGCGTCGCCTCTCTCTTCTCCTCTTGTCCAGCGTCGACTTCCTATCTTGTCCAGCGTCGACTCTATCTCTCTCTGTCCAGCGTCGCCTTTCTCTTCTCCTCTTATCCAGCGTCGACTCTCTCTCTGTCTGTCCAGCGTCGTATCGCTCTCTGGAACTTCTCCTCGTGCTGTTTTGGATGTCAGTTGATCTTCTGATGTGGATCTTCTTATGTAATTTTGTTACTACTTAAATATTTTTTGTTTTACAATCCAGTTACATAACTGTATGTAACTGGAAGGATGAAATTATTTACAAAAATTTAAATATTCTGTGCGGACGGGCAGAAGCTCCCGCTGCACCGTGGATGATTTAAGAAAGAGAACCACTGTAGCTTGTGTGTCCTATTTATACCCATGTCTTGGTCAACTCCTGCAGTGGTACGAAATCGACATGTCTGAAATTGTTTCTGGGTTCAGTTCCCCCACTCCTTGTCAGTTTAGCTATTTCTTATATTTCTGCGAATTGCAGAGTCCTTTAAGTATACTCTTATACTTATCTTATAACTATTTTTAGAACACATGTTCACTGTAATTTTGGACATTGCAACTTAACCCTTTGGATTTGTACACAGTTATTTCACTATTACACTCGTACGGTGTGGCACTTTCACATGGTTTTCGTACACAGTATTTAGTAAATTTTCTTACATTTTATTGTTTTTGGATTTTACTTCTTAATTATAGTTTATGAATAATTACGGAAAAACAGTAATTATGCAATTATTCATCTTGGGGTGGTAAACTCGCCTGCATAGACCTGCGTTCACACACACATGCAAAATACTGGTGTACACACTTTCAGTTACATTTGTGTGTGTGTGTGTGTGTGTATGTGTGTGTGTGTGTGTGTGTGTGTGTGTGTGCGCACGTCGATTCAGGTCGAAACACCTGTTCATACTTTTGTCTGAGCCAAGCTTGCAATCCCTGACATGCTTATTTCTAATACATTATTAATTATTTACAGTTTATTAAGTATATTTAAATTTTTTATATTCAATGCTCAGTACATTACTTATTTGTACTGTCGCAGTTTAATCTCTATTACATTCTTCCTTGTTACCTATACTTGGTTCTTACTTATATTTATTTTAGTATTATTAACTCTTCTGGTGTTTTTATTATTATGGAACGTTTTGTGACGTTACATATGCTCCCCTCTCAAAATTGATAATTTGGGAAAAACAAGTTCCTTGGTTTGATGAAATTATCAGTTTAATTCTGGTTCAATTATTTATAACGCTCCTGCTTACTTTTTATATAATTCAATGGTTTGTTGTGTATTGGGTTGTGACTTTGTTCTTCATTAGTCTCATTTGCTTAGCATACAAATAGTTGTTGTCGATTTTTCATTTTATTGGTTATTTGTTTATTCATAAATTTGTTCGTATCTTAATAACTTCCCTGTTCTCCTGTAGGAATACATTTCTCCTTCTCACTAAAACGCATGTTAATTCGTATAACAATTCTCCTTTTCGATTTCATTTTGTAATGGTACAATCATGGTACATTTTATAATTACCTTAAATATGGTAAATAAAACCATAAATATTGTATTTTTCAGTTTGGTCATAATTAAACAAACATTAAATAACCTGTAGGAATATATTGTGAGTGGACTGTATAATATTTGCCAGGATTTTGACCGATTCATAGCAAAAAACCGTGAAGCATCACAAAAACAATATGTAAATTGTTGCGATAACAGTGACGATCCTTAATTACGTCAGCGGCCGAGAATGTGTTTACATCCACAACACGATGCTGTCAACAACTTAACAAAGAACGAGTGACGTAGGTTCACCCCACCTCAGCAACATATAACAAAGACTCGATGTCATTTCATCTGCAACAGTGATCATAGCCGGCCGGCAGATCGTTCACTAATAAGTGAATCTTAACTTTTAAACCACTGTAAGTGGTTAGTAAACTATATAAATACAGTGCTTCAACTTCAAAATGTGACCGGGAAGTGTACAAGGTAAACTCGCGGTACGCGAAGTTTTACCGCAAGGAAACTGCAACAACATCTACGACTTTGGTGAGAACGTTCCATCAACAAAAATATACGTATTTATTTTCACATCAATTTTATTTGAAATGACCAAATAACAAATAAGTTGAAGTATTCAAAATTTCACTTTTTTAAAATGAGCTCATAACATAATAAATTGTACTAGGATGAGAGAGAGTGTGTGTGCGTGAGTAATTTCTAAGTGTTGGGTTGTGCGCACCAATATATATAAAGATATGTATATCTCTATTCACATGTATATCTCTAATACTACGTAAAACACATTTTCTATTACATGTTATAATTTTGGAGGGTGAATTTATTTTTCAAAACGCCCATGGCGTAATATCGTGTTTTCAATATGTATTAAAATACAAGTTCAATAATAATAAAAATACTTTATATATGGTATTTTGTGTATGTTTTATTTCAGGTAATTTATTTCACAAAACTGGTTCGTGTTGCACGACCTCTGGCCCTAAACGTAAACGTATGTAATGTTATTTTGTACAAACATGGCGCCCGATGATATTTACTAGTACATACAAATTTTAATGATAAAGAATTAAACGATAAAAAGTAATAAATTACAAATGGCGCGTGCCGAACATGGACTCGACATAAAATAAAATTTTATGTAGAGTACACCTACTGGTATGTGAAATAGTTACCTGAGATAACAGCGTTATAGTACGCAAAGCGTGCGCAAGGTAAGGTTAAAATTTTAGGTTATAAATAAATCTGTTTTAGTAGCACAAAATAATACAATATGAGTAATAAGGATAATATTACAATAGAAATCAGTACAACTGATGTAAATTTGACTGGTGAGATGGATGTACAACCAAATCAAGCTAGTCAGACTGACGAGGCAAATACGCCTGTATCTGTAGAGACAACGAAAACCGATACATCCATATCAGCTATGTCAGATAGTAAACCAGATGAAACTAGTGCAATGATGCAATTACTATTAAAATTAGACAAAAAACTAGATGAGCAGAAAAGCGATTCTAATATTAAATTCACAAATTTGAATGACAAATTTGATAAACAATTTAATGAACTAAAAAATGAAATTCAATTAGGTCATGATAATCTGATTAAGAAGGTTGACAAAGTAATAACAAAACTAGATGAGAATTTAAGTCAATTAGTAAGCCAGAAGGTAAATAGTAGTACCCAGCAAAATGCAGTACTGAATAATAACGTATTTAAAAATGATAACTCAAATAATGAATGTACAGATAGTAAGAATATTACAGTAGTAAGAATGTGGTGTTGGAAAATGATAATGAAAGTAATATGAGTGATAATGAAGTGTTTGAGTGTATTGAGTCAGAGAGAAAGTTTAGAGAAAGTATTTTTGTACAAGGAGTGCAGGGGGTAGAATTTTCTTTTGATGTTGTGTTAGGGGGTGAAGAAAAGTCTTCACGTAATTTTTATAAGGATAAGAGTTCCTTCAATTTATATTTGGGAGACGAAAGGTCTACAAATAAAGTTTCTTTGTATTTTTGTGTACCTAATAAATGGTGCAATAATGTTATGTTAGGGACCCCTGCATATTTGGAGAGAGAAAGTGTAATTTGGTGTTATGGAGAGAAATGTATTAAGAAAGAAAGTATAGAGAGATATTGTGAGAGTAAGAGAGTAATAGAAATATTTAAAGTAAACAAAAATTACAGACAATTGTTAGAAAGGTTAGGGTTAGATAAGGTGGATGAAAATAAGGAATACTTACCTTATAATAACAATGAATTTGAAATAACAGTAAATGAGAATAAAGGTATTAAGTACTTACCTGTGGTGGAAAACTATGAGGATAATTATAAAATAAATAACCAATTAATGACATGAGATTATTGAGAGAAACGGAACCCTACTCGATCGTGACTTGAAATATTTGTTTGATAACATTTGTATAAAGGAATATAAATATAATGTTACTATTCATAAAATTTATTCATTAGTTAATAAATTAAATAGACCTAAAATAAGAATGTTGTTCAACGATGGCGGATAGACTGTTTCAATTGTGTAATGAACATTAAAAATATATGTGTAAAGTGGTATTGAATTGGACTGCTATGGATTGAGTTTGATAAATAACAAAATAATGAGTTGGAGTGTATATTTTCATTGTTTTAAATGTATTTATGTAACAATGTATTTATGTATTTTTGCAGGTATATTTTGTGTACACCAGTATGTATTATTATGTATTTTCATAATTAACATGTTTAATAATAATATTTTTTTTCAATTGAATAACAATTAAAGAGTAATCATTCTTTATTAAATTGTGGTACAAAAGAAAGTTGTACTAACTTTGTAACTGTATAAATTATTAATAGTCATAAAAGTTTCTATTAATGAAGTTAAATTATTAATTCATTTGTAATGAAGGTAATTACTAATGAATAATGATGTAATAAGTAAGAATATATATATATATATATATATATATTACTATAATACTTATAACTATTTTACCTCAAGATGTATTTTTTCCTTTAGGGACATGTTTCGGGAGATCCTGTTCTCCCATCTTCAACCTTCGCCATCTTGCTTCTGGTGTAGTCCTTGCTTACAAGAGCAAGATGTCCAGAAGCAAGATGGCGAAGGTTGAAGATGGGAGAACAGGATCTCCCGAAACATGTCCCTAAAGGAAAAAATACATCTTGAGGTAAAATAGTTATAAGTATTATAGTATTATATACATCAAGAAACGGACTGTAGCAGAAAGTGATTGAAATACATATATATATATATTTGAAAAGTGAGAAGTACTGTTATGAGTAGGTGAGAGATGAATTTTATAAGATCATTGTTAATGATTACAGTAAGGCAGAAAGTTTAAACAGGAATAGAGCCTGGGTATAGATAAATGCAGGTGAGTTATTTAATTAATGACAATGGAGTTAGATAGTTAAGAATTTTGAAGTTAATAATACAAGAAAGTATTAGATATTTAGGGACACAGTAGTTAGTGATTATTTGTAGAGGTGTTTAAGTAAAGGTTAAACATATAATTGTTATTGATGAATTCTGTAGTGGGGGTGAGGTGATAAGGAGTAGCCAACCAATAGTGTTGTGGCAGATAATAGCGTAGTTTTAGGGAGTGTTTGCCGAATTTTTGGAAGGGCAAAATAATATGAATGTACAAGGTGTGGCAGAAAAGTAATGAGACTGGGAACACTGCAAGCGATCTGGCAACGCTGCGCTGTTGTCCTTGACAGAGCACGTGTATCAGCCCCCTCCCATCTCTCAGTGCGAGTTTCAACTCCTTCCGTTAACTACGTGATTGTTGTGACTGCTATTAGTGAAGTTGTGTTTTGGTTGTGCGTCACGCAAAATGGAACAGCGTAATTTGGAGCAACGTTGTGCCATTAAATTTTGTGTTAAGCTTGGAGAATCGGCAAGTGTGACGTTTGAAAAGTTAAAACAAGCATATGGGGAACATTCTTTATCCCGAGCTCAAGTTTTTCGCTGGGATAAATCATTTTTGGAAGGCAGCGAACACGTTGAAGATGAACACCGCTCAGGGAGGCCTTCAACTTCTAAAACCGACGAAAACATTGAACGTGTGAACACTCTTGTGAGATCAGACCGTCGATTAACATTAAGAATGTTGAGTGAAGAATTAAATTTGAACAGATTTACCGTTCATCAAATTTTCACTGAACATTTGGACACGCGAAAGGTCTGTGCCAAAATGGTGCCGACAAACTTCACAATTGAGCAGAAGGACAATCGAAAAAACAAGTGTCTTGATCTTCTTGACAGAATCGCCAATGAGCAAGATTTCTTTAGTCGTGTAATCACAGGTGATGAATCATGGATTTTTCAATACGATACTGAGACCAAGAGGCAAAGTGAGGAGTGGCACACTGCGAGTTCTCCTCGACCAAAGAAAGCTCGAATGAGCAAATCGAAGATCAAATCAATGCTGATTTGTTTTTTTTGACAGAAGGGGAATCGTCCACAAAGAATTTGTTCCTCCAGGACAAACTGTCAACCAAGTTTTTTATAAAGACGTCCTTGAAAGGCTCAGAAAAAGGTCATTCGCGTGAGACCGGACATTGCAGACAAATGGATGCTCCATCATGACAACGCCCCATGTCACACTGCCCTCTCCGTCACAGAATTTTTGACCTCAAAAGGCATTCCTGTGGTTCCCCAGCCCCCCCTATTCACCTGACCTCAGTCCCTGTGACTTTTTCCTATTTCCTAAACTGAAAAATGTCCTCAAAGGACGGCATTTAGGGACTTTAGAAAACATCCAAAAGAGTGTAACGGACATGCTACAGACCATACCGGTTGAAGACTTCCAGCGCTGCTACCAACAGTGGGAACAACGTCTCCATCGGTGTGTAGCTGCCCAAGGGAACTACTTTGAAGGGGATAAGATTGATGTTTGAAAAAAATAAAAACTTTGGTAAGTAAAAAATCAGTCTCATTACTTTTCTGCCACACCTCGTATATAGCCAGTTAGGGAACACCCAACCCATTGCAACGACGAGCGGTGCCATAGGATTTAAATGAAATTAGTAAAGGTGTTTATAATTGAGATATTGGTGTCATGATAGGTAAATTTGGTGGTTAGTTAGAAGAAGGTGAGTAAGATTATAATAAAAGTATAGTGAATATAGGATTCATCCAGACTAAACAATGATTAGAAGGTGAAAGGTAGTTAGGTAGGTAGAAAGTTGAGAATAGAGAGGTAATGAATTATGAATAATGAAATAATAATATTATAAGAATGTAATAATAAATTTGAAATGAATTTCATAATTATAATAAATAAATTGATGTATAATTAATGAAAGTTTAATTGAAATTGTAAGTTTTTAATTTAAAATGCAACTTCAAATAAATTATGCAAATGTTAGTGCATATCTTATAGTGCAAATCTTAATCAATGAATAAACTATTTCAATGTATTAAATGTATCAATGTGTATTATTATGTAAAATGTATTATGTATTTATGTTATAAAATTTTTAACATGCTTTTATAATATGGAAATAATGTGTATGAGGGATAAATATTATTAACAGCGCCAGACTATTACCTGTTAATAATAATAATAATAATAATGTTTTAATTTTTTATTTTTTTAACCATTCAATAAGATTTATAAATAAATAAATATACAGATTTATTAAGTCTTTTATATCAATATAATTTGTTTTTCTCCAGGTTTGGGAGATATATAGTGTAATTTTCATATTTTCAAATAGAGTTTAATTCTTTTTATATCAATGTGTTTATGTTATAATTACAGTAATTATAAAAGGGAATGAGATAAATATTATCGATAGTAATCGAAACCATTCATTAATTCAGGATTTGTTAATATGGAGAAAGGAAATTCTTTCTAATTCTTGAGAGTTACTTTTAGTAGTATAATTTTTATAACTATATCTTAGTATTATAACTGTATCAAGCCAACCCAGTGCTTATTAGCGCAAACCAGCACCTAGCTAAGGGGAACCAGATCAGTTGAGGATAGAATAATTTACCAAGTCACTATTTTGAGATTTTTCATTTATTGTTTCAGTGTTTGGTGATATGACAGCGGTCCTGAGCTGGCCAACGCGTCAGAGCAGGGGCGTTAAGAGCCTAAGTGGCCTTATGGTGTTGGGATCTCGAAGGAGAAGTCCAGTAAGGTCATGTAGGTACGGTCATCATCATCAGACCAAGGGTGAGTTGTTATTTTCTTTTATATAAAATTGTAAGGGGGTTGTGGCGACTTATCCTGGCTGATCCCTTTAGGAAGTATGAGAGGGTCAATGAAAGTTTTTGTGCTTCGACACGCAATCTTTCATTGAGGGGGTTTTGTAACGGTACAATCATGGTACATTTTATAATTACCTTAAATATGGTAAATAAAACCATAAATATTGTATTTTTCAGTTTGGTCATAATTAAACAAACATTAAATAACCTGTAGGAATATATTGTGAGTGGACTGTATAATATTTGCCAGGATTTTGACCGATTCATAGCAAAAAACTTGTGAAGCATCACAAAAACAATATGTAAATTGTTGCGATAACAGTGACGATCCTTAATTACGTCAGCGGCCGAGAATGTGTTTACATCCACAACACGATGCTGTCAACAACTTAACAAAGAACGAGTGACGTAGGTTCACCCCACCTCGGCAACATATAACAAAGACTCGATGTCATTTCATCTGCAACAGTGATCATAGCCGGCCGGCATATCGTTCACTAATAAGTGAATTTTAACTTTTAAACCACTGTAAGTGGTTAGTAAACTATATAAATACAGTGCTTCAACTTCAAAATGTGACCGGGAAGTGTACAAGGTAAACTCGCGGTACGCGAAGTTTTACCGCAAGGAAACTGCAACAATATCTACGACTTTGGTGACAACGTTCCATCAACAAAAATATACGTATTTATTTTCACATCAATTTTATTTGAAATGACCAAATAACAAATAAGTTGAAGTATTCAAAATTTCACTTTTTTAAAATGAGCTCATAACATAATAAATTGTACTAGGATGAGAGAGAGTGTGTGTGCGTGAGTAATTTCTAAGTGTTGGGTTGTGCGCACCAATATATATAAAGATATGTATATCTCTATTCACATGTATATCTCTAATACTACGTAAAACACATTTTCTATTACATGTTATGATTTTGGAGGGTGAATTTATTTTTCAAAACGCCCATGGCGTAATATCGTGTTTTCAATATGTATTAAAATACAAGTTCAATAATAATAAAAATACTTTATATATGGTATTTTGTGTATGTTTTATTTCAGGTAATTTATTTCACAAAACTGGTTCGTGTTGCACGACCTCTGGCCCTAAACGTAAACGTATGTAATGTTATTTTGTACAAACATGGCGCCCGATGATATTTACTAGTACATACAAATTTTAATGATAAAGAATTAAACGATAAAAAGTAATAAATTACAATTTACCTCGATGTTGTTTATTGAATCCCTGAAATATTATAACTTCCTAACACTTTTTTCCCTAACATTTATAGCTGGTTCGGAGTCAGAGGGGCTCTCATTGGCATCCATTCTCCGCTGTTCCTTAACTATATACTCACAGATCCTGAGACAATAAAAGTTGCACATAACAACGGTTGCACTATCACAACACATAAGACATAATATATTATTCATTGTAAAACATTATATTCATTTATTAGAATACTCAAGGGATTAGAGGTTCCATTACATAAATTCCATTACTATTTCACTTCTGATGCTTTATCAATTCATTTAACATATTATTCTTCACAGGTAATTGGTTAACATAACTCGACATATATGCTGTATTATCATAAGCTTGTTGTTGTTCATCAATACTATTTTAAATGTTGGTTTCGTTATTATATATTTTTATTTTCACATTTATTTTCATCACCATTTACTTATGCAGTTATATTTATAAATTCATCATCACTTTATACAGTAGTATTCTATTCTTCGTCATTTTAATCATAATTCATTCATAACATTGTTTATATAATAGTTTGTAACATTTCTAGGTTGGTTTGTTGTTTTACTTATTCAATAACCCCGATGTATGTGATGACATACTCAACGATAAACTCAATTTCAGGTCCAACCCACTGTATGATACTGCGCTGCGATCGCTTAAAGATAAAACTAAATAATAGTGCCCATCGACACAGCTTGACATACTACACGCGGTGCACCGTGTCGGTTACTAGTACGCTGATAATATGATCACTCATTGTATTTTACGTGTTTATTTATTGTGTGTTTGTTTTACCCTGGATTTTAATATATAACGAGCTCTTTTGGAGTGAAGGTCTGAAGATGGGTCATATGACCTGAAACGCGTAACCCAGCTCAAATTACGCTATAAGTCACTTGACGGAAATCATAAGGTAAATTATATTATTTAATTATTCAATTACTTATTTTTTGCGTACCGTATCACTTATTATATAATTATATAATTACCTTATTATCCACTCTAGTGATACAAAGTTTCGTCAGTTATGACGCGTTTCGGGACTAAGTCCCATCCTCAGATAACACTTAATTCAATAAATTAATACATTAAAAATCGCAACCATGATACTGGTCAAGTCAATTAAATAAAATAAAATTACAAATCGCATGTGGTATGTTTTACTAACCACGGCCGGAGCTCCCGCATGCGTTCACCCACAACCGCGATCGTCACGCGACTGGTCAAAGATTAATCCAAACCGATTGCAGTGTCGAACAAGTAGTTTGATGCAAAATTTATCTGGTCATTTAGAAAACTGTTTTTAGTGGAACTATTTTTTATAGCTTTATAAATATCAAATTCCTCCAGACTATCCATCCGTTTACCTTTTTTACAAAAATGCAACGCTGTTAAATTTTCTTCGAAGCTCATATATTTATGTCCGCTTGATATTAAATGTTGTGCAAAATTGGACTTAGTATTACTTGGCTTGGGAATATGTTCTAAAAATCTTGTATAAAAACATCTGCCTGATTGACCGATATAGAACGCATCACAATCATCACATTTTATTTTATATACACCACATTTCTTTTTTAAAGGTACTTTGTTTTTTTTTTTTAAATAATTTCCCATTGAAAAAAAAATATCATTGAATTTGGCTGTGTATAAATCTCAATTGGAATTACAGTAGAACCTCGTTAACCCGGATCAACTGGGGCCGGGGCCGATCCGAGTTAATGAAAACCCAGGTTATCCAGAGAATGAGGGAAAAACGATAAAAAAGAACATGTACTTACCAAAAATATTTTTAATGGAGTTTAAAAATTATTATCGGCACACTTTCACTTAAAAACACATAATATGTATTTACACTGTACACAATATAGGTACAAACTAGTCGGTAGTAAAAAAGGCAGTGAGCTTTTGCTGCCTCAGTTTTGTGTATCGCTTACGAGCAGCACGATCTCGCATCCGCTTTAGCATTAGAAGCTCGTTTGGCGATGTTTCGGCTTGACTCTCGAAATAAACCATCAATTTATCTATGTTTGCTACTGCTTCTGCGTGGGTCATAACCACAGCTGGTTCATCAACACTGTCTGAATCCTCTTCATTTTCATTTTCTGTAACACTGCATGATGCAATAATTTCTTCCTCTGTGATCGCTTTATAACCTCCGTCATTGTCAATTTGCAACCAATTGTCAATGTCTTCTTCATCAACATCGGAACAGCCATCGATATTTTTAAAAATGTCTATAAAATCTTCTTCCACACTTTGTTTTTTCTTCTTCTTCTTCTTCTTCAATTGTATTGTTTTCTGGCAAGTCACACACACCAGGCCACAACTTTTTCTATGACTTTAGCAAAGTTTCTCTTCCAACCTGGCCCCAAGCTTCCGCAATCATATAAATAACAGTCTTTACGTTAAAAGATTTCAGCACCTCTACCACACCATGCTCTCCTTCGTCCTCTACCAGTTGACTCAGCATTTGCCTTTTGTACACTTTTTGTATTTTTTCTAGAACTCCTTGGTCCATCGTTTGAATGAGAGAAGTTACATTAGGTGGTAAAAACTTCACTGAAATGTCATCTTTGACTAGTTCATTGACAGACAGATGCGAAGGCACATTGTCAATCAGCAAAACCGCCTTGTTGGTAAGGCCACAGTTCTTCAAATATTTTTTTACTGACGGCACAAAATTCTCGAAAAACCATTGTTTGAAAATGTCACTAACCATCCAAGCACTTTTTTGTGAGCTGTAAACGACAGGCAATGAGCCTCGTTTCACATTTTTCAATGCACGGGGGTTTTTAGACTTCCCTATTATAAGGAGAGGAATTTTGTGCTTTCCTGACGCATTACTGCAAGCCATTATGGTGAGACTGTCTTTCCCTTTTTTATACCCTTTCGCTGAATCTCCTAATTTTGAGGCT
The DNA here is from genome assembly GCA_034769895.1 of Magicicada septendecula. NCBI lineage: Eukaryota > Metazoa > Arthropoda > Insecta > Hemiptera > Cicadidae > Magicicada > Magicicada septendecula. The sequence goes on from CM068367.1 coordinate 1,257,445,029, forward strand.
AGTGTTTTACTCGGCAACATCCGGTAAAATAAACCGGATTCATCGGCATTGTAAACTTGATCTGCAGTCAGTTCTTCCTTTTTAATAAAGTCTTCAAACTCTTTTTTAAATTTTTCTGCCGCTTCAACATCACCTGACAAGCTTTCTCCAGTGATTGTAAGTTGACGCACTCCATGCCGTTTTTTCCATCTGTCCAACCACCCCTGGCTAGCTGTAAAACTCGGGTCTCCATGGGGCAACTGTTTGTTCAAACTCAATGCTTTCTGTTGGATGATGGGTCCAGAAATCGGCAAACCACGTTCTCTTTCAGCACAAAACCAAACAAACAATGCTTCATCCAGAGTTTCTAGTTTAGCAGTTTTTGCTTTACACCGATTGTCCAAACTGTCCTTAGAAATCATTTTTAAACAAACGTCTTCAATGCGTTTTCTGTTCTTTTTCCAATCAGATACGGTCGATGTTCCTACTCCAAACTCAGCAGCAATGTTCTTTAACGATTCTCCCTTATCAATTCTTGTAAATGCTTCCATCCTTTTTTTCATATTCACAACAATGTTTTTACGTTTCGTCGCCATCGCGAACAACGCGCTAACGAAACAGCACAACGATACTGTACCTCAACAGTGACACTAGGACAACATGCGAACACTACCGAGATTGCAGCGCAACTGAGGAATGTTGTTTCTAGGTCAATGTCAAGTGCGAGGCGTGGGGAGGGGAAGGAGAGGGTTGAGTCACCAGTTTGCTGCGTAGCAACAGCAGGTGGGGTGAGTGCAATGAACTCGCCCGCTGGAGGCATGGGGAGGGGAAGGAGAGGCTTGGCAGGTGGGGTGAGTTCAATGAACTCGCCCGCTGGCAAGTGAATTCGAGTAATGTACCTACTGAGAATAGCGATTTATCGTCTGTAAAACAAGTCTTCATTTACTACGCTAAACAACATAATTTTTTTTTTCAAAACTGGTCTGGGTTATCCGGACGTCTGGGTTAAAAAGGTCCGGGTTAACGAGGTTCTACTGTATATAACATGGTACATCCTGCATTGATCGATAGTATCATAGAGCAAAGTAACAGATACGTTACAAATAAGATTAGACTTCACAAACATAAACAGGCAATTAAAGTCAGCCATTTAAGTAACAGTAAATATAAAGATAACATCGAAAGCACTCACAATTTGTACCCTAGAGTAATAAATACAACTGACGTCACTTTAACTGATGCAGAAACAAAACTTAACTTCACAAACATAAACAGGCAATTAAAGTCAGCCATTTAAGTAACAGTAAATATAAAGATAACATCGAAAGCACTCACAATTTGTACCCTAGAGTAATAAATACAACTGACGTCACTTTAACTGATGCAGAAACAAAACTTAACAGCAAAGGTGTAAATTACAATTTTCCCCCAACCTCAAAAATAAACATAACTTAATTAAAGAAATAATTGAAGCCTAGTCAGTGATTAAAAACATTCCTGACCCAGATAAACAAAATGAAATAAGAGTATTAGTAAATAATAAGTTTAATAAAATCATTAAAAACAAGAACAATAATCATATACAAAATAAAGTTAATTACACTAAAACACAACGTGAACAACGTATAGCTATACAACTAAATAAAAACTTTCTAATAATAATATTTACATAACCAAGGTAGATAAGGGAAATTCTATAGCCATGCTGAAACTTGATGAATACACACGAAAAGTACACAACTTTATAAATGACAACAATATTACTAAGTTGACGTCCGACCCCACTAAGAAGTACACTTTAGAACTGAATAAAACAATAAATAAATGCACGCAATTATTTGATAAACGCACACAATCCTCACTAAAACCAATAAATGCTAGTGCGCCTTGTTTAAGGGGTCTTCCGAAAGTACATAAACAGAACACTCCAATTAGACCATTAGTTAATTTTACAACTGCCCCCGGTTATAAAATAGCAAAAACCTTAGTAAAAATCATCAGAGAGCACACCAACTTAGAAAATAATCGGAGTGTAAAAAACTATAAGGATTTTATCAAAAATATAAACCACGTTACAATTCAACTAAACCACAAACTAGTATCATTCGACATAGTAGATTTATACACTAATGTGCCTATTGATGAAACATTAACTTTACTCAGACATAATTTAATGAATAAAGGTTCTTTGGAAATACAGAAAGTTGACCAACTGATGATGGTACTAAAAACCATTCTTAATCAAAACTATTTTTCATTTGAAGATACATATTATAAACTGACTGAAGGACTTGCCATGGGATCTCCACTTTCTGGCATCCTGGCAGAAAATAGTACCACTAAAAACAGTTTACTAAATGACCAGATAAATTTTGCATCAAACTACTTGTTCGACACTGCAATCGGTTTGGATTAATCTTTGACCAGTCGCGTGACGATCGCGGTTGTGGGTGAACGCATGCGGGAGCTCCGGCCGTGGTTAGTAAAACATATCACATGCGATTTGTAATTTTATTTAATTTAATTTAATTGACTTGACCAGTATCATGGTTGCGATTTTTAATGTATTAATTTATTGAATTAAGTGTTATCTGAGGATGGGACTTAGTCCCGAAACGCGTCATAACTGACAAAACTTGGTATCACTAGAGTGGATAATAAGGTAATTATATAATTATTTAATTATTCATTTAAGTAATTGTGTCATTTAGCATCATTATTTTTCTTTTATTAGTCAGTTAATCATTATCTCATTTTATTTATTATACACTTTATATTAGTTGGATTGTTCATGATATTTCCTTAATGAACCTTGGTTATAAGTACCCTTAATTTTATTGTTGACAGGGTTTGTTAACTCATAGGTATTGTTGTCATTGTCCTTGGTGATCAGATATGGTCCAGTATATAATTTCAATAGTTTTTTGGTTATACCTTGCACAGTACTTGGTAACTCTCTGTTTCTCACTACTACTTTCTCTCCTATATGATATTTAATGGCTTTTGGTTGGTTCTTCAAGTATTTTTTTCTTTGTAGTTCTGTTTTCTCTAATATTCTGTTGTAAAATTTGGCTCTTTCAAATTGGTAAGTTGGGTTGTTGGGGAAATTAATGATGTCGTTTATCTCTCTGGGTGGAGGTTTTTCAAACATCACGGTGTATAGTGTATTTTCAATAGTGTTATGGTATGCCAAATTTAGAAATTCTTCTGTTGAAGCTAAGTACTCCTGCCATTTCCTTTGTTGATCGTGGCAGTAAGTCCTTAATAACCGTCCAACTTCCCTCAATACTCTCTCAGCTGGGTTGCTGTTGGGATGGTACACTGAGGTTTTATAAGTTTTGATGCCATGTTCTAAAAGATGTTCTCTCCATTTTCTTCCTTTAAACTGCATGCCGTGATCTGTAATTATGGAGTTTGGTATACCTACTTCTAGTATGTAGCGTCCTAAAATTATCTCTAATACTTTCTTCGTAGTTGCTCTGTTTATGGGATATAATTTTGTATACTTGCTGAAATGGTCGAACATTATCACTATAAACTTGTATCAGTGCCTTCCACCGCTGCGTGGAAATGGTCCACAAATATCTAGGAACAATTTCTCGAGTTTATGATTGGATGTTATATGGGTATCATTACCCCCTCCTTTCTTTCGTTACTGCATTTTACTAGTTGGCAGATGTGACATGATTGTATTGCCTGTTGAACTTTCCTGTTAATACTTTTAATATATACTTGTTCTTCTAAAGCTTTAATTACCTTTAGGGCTCCCATGTGTCCGTACCTGACATGGTAATCTACAATCAATGGTTTTTCTATAGTTGGTGGGATAACTAGTTTCCAGTTTTCTTGGTTTGGAGTATTTTTAATGAACAGTACATCATCATGTAAACAATAATATTGGGTAATTGTGTTATCTTCATCATGTATTCTTTGTCGGATGTTGATCAATTTTGGATCTGATTTTTGTTGTGTTTTAATTTCTTTCAGAATGTTTTCCAAATCTACTCTGCTTTTAATGATATGGTATACTTTAGCTAGCTGTTCCTTCTCACCATCAAAAGTTTGATCTTGTATGTTGATGCGGTACAAGACATCAGCTGCTACGTTTTTTTCTGTCTGGTATATACTCCCATGTAATATCATACTCCTGCAATGCCAGTACCCATCTAGTTATTCTTCTGTGGCTCAGCTTGCATCGCTTCAGGAATGAAATAGATTCATGGTCACTCCTTACTGTTACAGGGTACCCCAGTATATATGTTCTGAACTTGTAGCAGGCAAAAACAACACTTAATAACTCCTTTTCGGTGGTATTGTAATTTCGTTCACAGTTGTTCAGCACTCTGCTGGCGAAACTAATTACCATGTGATGTCCTTCTTCATCTGCTTGATAGAGTGCAGCGCCTAAATGCACATTGCTGGCATCACAATTTAGGTAGAAAGGTTTAGTAAAGTTTGGGTGATGTAGCATGACAGATTCCAAAAATTTTTCTTTTATGTAATTGTAAAATTCCATCTTGTTCTGGTCCCCAAGTCCATTTGTCTTTGGATGATAACTGCTTCTGGAATCTAGCAGTTAATTCTGAATAATTGGCCTGAAACTTCCTGTAATAGTTACAGATTCCTAAAAAAGATTGTAGCTGCTTCCTGTTTTTAGGTGTAGGGAACTGTTGGATAGCTTCTACCTTTTCTGTAGATGGAGAGATTCCCTTTTCAGTTAAGTTGAATCCTAAAAACTTCACTTCATTAGCAGTAAATTGGCATATATCCAGTTTGAGTGTTATGTTATTTTGTGAAAGCTTTTCTAATACTTGCTCTACCCTATCACAGTGGTTGTTCCAGTTAGATGATGTTACTAATAAGTCGTCAACATACACAGTAGTAAATTTCAAAACTTCTCGTCCCAATATTTGATCCATTATGTACACAAATACTGCAACAGAATTTATGAAACCGAAAGGCAGACGTTTGAACTGATAGTTCCTACCATCAAATATAAAAGCCATATATTTTTTGCTGTCTGGATGTAGCTCTACCTGCCAGTAGCCGCATACTGTATCCCATGAGCTAATATATTTGGTGCCATGGAATTTCTTGAGAATTTCTTCGATTTCACCCAGCGATGTCCGGTTGTTTATAATCATCTTATTGATCTCCCTGGCGTCTAAGCAGATTCTGACTTTGCCATTCTTCTTTGGTACAGCTATTATAGGGTTAGTGTAAGGTGAATGAGTGTACTCTATGATGTCATTTTCCATCATTCGGTTGAGTTCTTCCCTGACTTCATTCTTCAAGGAATAGGCAATTGGGTATGATTTTCTGTGGAAGTCTACAGGTGTTTTGAAGCTAATTTTGCACTGGTAATATTTGGCTTTACCTGGAGCGTTGGAAAAAATATGTTGATACTTGTTATATATTCCAATCAATTGTTCTGCTTGTGCTTCACTGACTTAGTTTCTAGTGCTGTTCCGTTGGAAATCCCGGATTTCTTCTAACTTATCCATCCATAGTTCTGGGTTGTCATCTTCGTACTGTGGTATTGTTAATGTTCGATTGGTGGTGGAATAATGACTTTCGATTATTTGACAAACAGCCTTACTTGAATTGTTTTGGTGTGTATCGATAACTTCAGCTGTCCATGTTCCATCTTCCGATGTTAGTGTAACAACTCTTCTCAAGTCTATTATGGCGGCATGCTGTCTCAGTATGTCGCATCCGATGAGTATGTTGAATGGTAATCCATGGGCGACTAGAAAACCTAATGGTATTGTTACTTCATTGTTGGTGAGTTCCAGTGACACTTGTTTCTTGACTGATTTATTTTGTCTCCCTGTAGCTCCAACTATTATGATGTTATTGATAGGTAATGTGGGTATTGGTATATACTATTTTGCTGGATTCTCTCTAATTCGATATTGTCAATCAATGATACATTTGATCCCGTATCTATTATAATGATAGTCTGGGTTCCATTTAAATTGGCTTTTACATGAACAATCTCATTATTATTATTATTTATTATATGATTATCTTCTTCTAACAATTCTCTAATATGTTTTAGATAATGATTGGTAATTATGGTTATAGACAGGTCAGTAATGTTTCGTGTTATTCGTCTAGTTCCCCCATAGGACTGGTTCAGTGATGGGCTGTCTTTAGTTTTCACTGCCGCATTTAGTTTAAATGAGGGGTTACCTCGGTATTCCGGTCCCTCGGTACGTTTATTGGTTGGTTGGACTGTATTTCCTGTCTAGTATCAGGATCGCTGTTCACCGGTCCATTGTCTCCTCCATAAGATCGGTTGTTATGCTGTCTTGCTTGGTTATGGTAATTCTGGTGTGTTGGTGATCTGGAGTGGGACTGTCGCTGATTGTTATCCACGGTATAATTCACCTGGGGTCTATAATTCTGATCTCTCCTGTCTCCTCCTCCTTGGTTACCTTGCTGGTTATAATTATTCCCCCTATAATTATAATAATTTGATCCTGAATGATTATTGTTATTTAGACCTCGATTAAATTATTGTGATTGTTTGGTGGCGAATTATTATTATTATTTATACGATTGGGTCGATCATAGTTCCCAGTGTCCCTATTACTCTGTCTGTTGTAATTAGTGTGATTGTCTGATTAGTAATTGACCGTTTGATAATCACGGTACTGCCCTGTCTGCTCGCAAGTTTCCAATAAGCTTGCCAGGTTCTGGATCTTCTTTAATTGCTTGTACCTGCTGGAGTTCTCTATCTCTTTGTTATAATGTCTGGATAGTTGTTCTACCAGACACTCCTCTGGAATTTGTGGTGTTAATTTTCGTGCTAAACATATTTTTCCTAAAAAGTATGAGGTCGGAGATTGTCCTTTGGAAGCGCCATACTTCCCGTTGGATAAATTCATACGGATACGGTTCTGCGTTGACTCTGACCAGTTCTTTTCTTTGAATTGTTTTCTGAATTCGCTTAAGTCTGGGATGTCGGGTCGTACTGCCGCCCACCAATTGTCGTACGTCTCCTTGAACATTTCGTCTATCATCCCCCGTATAACTTTCCATCTATTCTCTCTTGTTTTTTCAATGGTCTCTTCCATCCATTCCAGGAACTCCATTGGGTTGCGTCGGTAGTTTTTAAAGTTGATGACTTCTCGATTGTCACCGTGGTATGTGTGAGTGCTCTGGATTGGTCGGTCCTGCCATGAATCCAATTTTGTTTGTAACTCGCGCTCTCGCTGTCGGATTTCTTCAATGTTGGTTTTATTAGTGTTTATTCTTTTGTATAACTCATTGGCAACTTGGAACGTGCTCTGTACTCTGTCACTGACAACTTGTGTTTTCTTGTTCTCCTCCCGAACTTGATGTATTTCCTCTTGAGTTGTTCTTTTCAGAGAGTCCAGTCTAACTTCGTTGTTTTCTTCGAGGTTGTTTATTCTCCTGTCTATTTCTTCTCTGGTTTGTTGTAATTCCTGGTGGTATAGCTCACACTTCTCGTGGACTTCCGCGATTTCTCTTCTAACTCCAGTTATCTCCCCGTTTATTTTCGTGTTGATTTTTTTGTTGTTTTCTTCTATTCTCTTACTGACGTCTATTTTATTGTTTAGCGTTTCCATGTTTTTATTATTATTGTTATTGTTATCTTCGATCTTCTTCTTAGTTTTGTCTATTTTATTATTTATCGAGTTATTATTATTTTTTAATTCTTCTTTTAAATCTTTGCTATTGTCGTCCATCTTCTTATTCATCTCCATCATAATCCTCATAAGGTTGTCCAATTTTGTTTCTTCGGTTTGTGCGGGTCTCTCAGGTTGATTCTCCATGGTATCATCTGTTGTAACTTCCATTTCAGATGTTGGTTGTTCTTCCTGTACCTCTATGTTCGCTTCGGTGTCTGTTTCTCCGTTTTCTCCTTGTTTGGACTGGAATCTGGTATCGTATGGGTGAGGCATAGTCGTTTTACTGTAATTGCTGGGCTACAGTAGAATAATTGAAAAAAAAAATATATTCTCCTGTCTACTTAAAGCCGCACTAGTTGGTCGCCAATTTAATACAAAATGATATAGTCTTATTACTCTTTAAAAGCCTCACGTTGCTGGCGTCACTTTAATACAAAATGAGTCTCTTATTACTTTTTATAGATTATTTTTAATCTCACTTTGCTTGACTTTGAATTTAACGTCAAATTCCCGTTAGTTGAATGTAAACAGCTTTGGAGACCTCTCGAAGTTCGTTTGCACTTTCGTTGAATTATATTGTCTGTGTAGGTTAATGTGTAGTTTTGACAAAGTTATTAAATAATTCATACCTTCACACGTACCTTTAGTGTCGTACTAGAAGTTCAGTTGGTCTCAGTTGGTTTGTAAACTGTTAAGTTTTCATAAAACAGTATGACTGTACTGTTTGTTATTAAGTGAGCACATTTGATTTTTACCTGGGCGCCATATGGAATTTCTGGTTAATATTCCATAAAAAGAATTTATTTGAATAATAAAATAATTAATTTTGACTGAATTTAAATTATTTGTTGATTGAGTGATTAAAATAATATCATGAATTAATTTCCTTCTTATCTATTTATTTGATTTTAACTGTTGGCGGTTCACTCGTCCAAATACAGTGAAACCTCCCTTGTCCGGACACTTACCATGAAATAAATTTTGTCCGCATAAGGGGAGTGTCCGGCTATGGGGAGTGACAAAGTTTTCAAAATTGTTTAACATAATTAAGGAAATGTTAAATGAAGTATGAAAATGCACTTTTACTTTTACTGTACTAATAATTAATTTATTTCTCAATTTAACATTTTTATTTAACAGATCCTTAAAGCAAAATATGAAAAAATAACAGTACGTGGTTTATAGTGTACTGTACTACTGTATAATAAAAAAATACTAAAATACAGTATTATTAAGTTTATAAAAAATCATACAACTGCAGTCTTTTACAAAAAATTATTGCCTTTTGAAAAAGTCTGTCAAACTAGTTTGTTTAGAGAATTTTAATTTTACAATTTGTTCTTCAGTGCGCATAATTAAATCGCAGATCATATTTATACCGTTAGAATCATTCTTAAATTTGTAAAACATTTTAAGATCATTTAGTCCTTGTAGCGTGTTTTGGTAGGTGTTAAAAGGATTATGTGTATCTTCGTTAGTTTCAATTTCTTCCTCTTGTTCGCTATCATCATCAACATTTGTTGCAGTATTGATCAGGTTGGAAATCTAAGGGCATATGAAAGAAAAAAGTAAACCTACTGTAAGGATAATCATTACACCGTAAACAAGCAAAATTTACAGTACGGTACTGCCTACATTGAACACGAATACAGTAACATAATAACATAACGGCATCTCACCTGAGTGCTTGTGTCCTCGATAGCTAAGCTGGAGTCGATTTCAGGATATTCTTGCAAATTGCATGAATTAAATTGGCTTTCAAATTGTGTGAAGTCTTCGTGAACCTGTACTGCTTCCGTTGGTTCACAGTGGATAGGATCTTTGCAAAAAGACGCTTTTCTGAAGCAGTTAACAACGGTACTTTCTGTGACGGCCTTCCATGCTTTATCAATCCATCCTACGGCCTGAAGAACATCTATTTTTTTCACCAAATCTTGCTGTGTTGTGGTTTCACTTATGTTGGATATCAAATGCGTTAAAACTAGCTTACGGTATTTGTGCTTAAAATTTTTTATGATCCCTTGATCTAGTGGTTGTGATGTTGCGGTAACATTAGGTGGGAAAAAGGCGAGTTCAATGTTTTGCAGCGTTAATCGTTGGTGACATGCAGCATTATCGATGAAGAGCACTATTTTGCGATTTTTACGTTGCATTAATCTATCAAGTTTTTCTAGCCACGAATTCATGATGTCGCGTGTCATCCACGATTTACTATTGCTCGCCCACTCTACAGGAAACTTATCAATATCAAGTCCTTTAAAACACCGAGGTCTAGCTGCCTTACCAATAACTAAAGGCGTCAATTTTTCTCCGGTCATACTGGCACACAATAAAATCGTTAAGCGTTCTTTAGCGACTTTTCCCCCACTACACGTTTCATTTTTAGACATAATGTTTTATCCGGTAAGGCTCGAAAAAGCAGACCTGTTTTGTCTGCATTAAAAACATTTTCTGGCAAATAGGCTGACAGTAGATTTGGCAAATGTTGTATCCACTCGTTTACAACATTAACATTCACTGCACCTGCTTCACCCGAGATTGCCTTAAAAGAAATAGAATGCCTGTTTCAAAATTTTTCTAACCAGCCATTAGAAGCTTTGAAATCAATTTCCCCTAATTCCTTAGAGACTTCAAGAGCCTTTTCTTGAAGCATTGGTCCAGAAACGGGGATTTTTTGGGCTCTTACCCGCTGAAACCATTCAAAAACTACTTTATCAATTGTTGTACCCAGACCAGGTCCAACAAATTTTCGCCGAACATTATAATTTCCGTTCTGAAAATTATTTAAAATATTATCTTTGTTTTTAATAATTTCAGCCGCACAAGTTTTACCAATTTTAAAATGTTTCGCAATTTTACGAACCCACAATTTTCTCGCGTCGCGTACTCGATAATTTTTATTTTTTCACTCTGGCTTAAAACTTTTCGAGGGGCCATTTATAAAAAAAATTGGTGATAAAAAATTGTGAAAACGTTACGTAATTATGTAATTTTAAATCTTCACTTTAAACTGTAAACACTGATGTACTGTACTGTACTGACAAATATAAAATCACTAGTTAAAATAACTGCACTGTTATTTAAAAGTAAGCTCGTAATGCGTACTATTGCAGTACGCACACAGAAGCACTTGTTCGAGTGAGTGACCAAAGACAACGACCGACCATAGTCAACTAAACTACGAAAATAGAATACAGTACCCGCTATTTACGGTTATGCACATTCAATCAAAACAGGCCTAGTTCTGGAAATACCTTCCCCCCCCCAATGCTGCTTAGCAACTTTCATAACAAAGAATGGTTCATTCCTGGAATTTGCAAAATTAAGCATACAACAGTTACTGTGTATTATTTACAGCCTACTGCAGTCTAAACATAAGTCACGTTCGTCGCAAACAATAAACACAAGTTATTTTCGATCAATACCCATCCATTATTCCAAGAAAATAAATAAAATTATGCTGTATAGGCGTATTTCTTACATCATTGAATTGTAACTTAAAGTATTAAAATAAAATCCAGTCCAACGTGTTAGCATTTTGTCCGCAAAAGGGAGGTTAATGACACATAATACCATAACTCTTAGTGTCCGTGTCCGGCCAAGAGAGTGTCCGTCTATAGGAGGGGGGAAATACATAGTAAAATACAGAAAATTCCTTGGTTCCTTAAAAAGTGTCCGTATAAGAGAGTTGTCCGCTTATCGGAGGTGTCCGGAAGTAGAGGTTTCTCTGTAGTAGCCAACTTAACTGGTTGATTGCTTTGAGTTCGCAACTCATTAATTGGTAAAAAAGAATTAATCACTGTTTAAATAATTACTGACAATGTTTGTTAGTTCAAAATTCATTTGTTTATTACTCACTATTTACTTGTTTCAAATTAATACATTCAAATTAATAATGCTAACGGATTACAGATCATCCGGCTTTTAACTATTTTAACCCAGTTGGTTTGCAATGATAACTCTGATAATAATCGATTGTTTGTTTACAAGTATTTCATACCTCAAGGGTGACTTCTTTTAAATTACAGGATAAAACGCCAATGCCTTGCGATACAATGCTATTACAAGAGTTGAAATTAATAGGTTAGACACCTTTAATCATTTAAATCGATTGACGAAAAGTTCGTTTAACCTTGACAAGTTTGAGGTTAATTACAGTAATGGTAATACATGAATTCTTATATTCAGAATAGTATAATTCCTCTAAATAAAGTAAAGACATCGCTTAGTACTTATGGTATTATTGTTTTTTGCGTTAGTATACAGGTGTATTATGTTTTATACCACTAACATTTTATTCATAAACAATGTAAATATATGGCACAGTACTCCCTGTATTATAATCGCATGGATTATTTATTAACACACTTCACGATCTGGTACACTGATCGTGATTTCACCGCACTGTTTACGCGTATGAACGATTATATTTTCTTGAATAATTAATTACTTGGTTAGGTATTGTACCTAACCTCATTCTTTTAATTCGGACTTCTAGTAAAGATATCACTACTGGTTTCGATGCACTTTACTATATTTAAACTTCTTCACTTGTTGATTAATAAATTCTGATGATAAATTTGGTCTGGATTCGTTGTTGCTGGTTAAGTGGAAATTGACAAAATGTGTTTTGTTTACTCTTGCGTTTGTATATATACTTTTCTTAGATCGCCGCTAGGCTTCGCTAACTGATTTCTAAGGTAACTCCTGATTGGTTGAAAATGATGTCATGATGAGGTCATTCTATTTTTAGCCATTTCTTGTATTTATTCAAAATTCACAAAATTTATGATGCTAACGTTTATATCTCAGTTATTTTAAGTACAAATTAGGTTCTACTATTAGCATTGTATAGCTCGTTTCTTTCTCGTCATTTTGATATGGCTTGATGCCAGTTTGGTTATATTTTTCATTAACAATTTCTATTTTAATAATAGCCTATTCTAAATAATGCATTGTTTACAGTGTCATCTGCTAAACGTTGCAGATCCGACTTTAACATTTTTCTTAATATTTATTTAACTATCCTTAGCTTCTATTCTGAACATAATTATTTGATTGAAATGAACATATTATTATTTATAATTGCTGCATCCAGCTGAACAATATTAATTATTAGTACACATTTGTTGATTATCGTTTATGAACTTCCTTACTTGACTATTCTTATTTCAACATGTTTTCTTATTTCCTATACTTATACTATTACTCATAGTATGGTGATTTACACCTTTATTGTTATTATTATTCTTATATCTCCCTATGTTTTGTAGGGTCTCTATATGATTTTGATTTTCATGGTTTGTTTGGGTCATCATTTGTTTGTTATTATTTCAACTTTCTATGCATTATAGACTTCACATAAGTTGTGTGTCTTTACTTTGAGTTTTTATTTATATTAGTTAATACTCTGTTGCGTGCTGGAAGCTCTTGAAGTCTTCTCGAGTTATTCCAGGAGACGCTGAATGAGGAGGGCTGGTTTTGAATTAAATAGAAGTGGACTGTATAAATTTGTATAATAATCATTTATTGAGAATAGCTGAAATTGAATACTGTTGCGGACACGCGCAGAAATTTACGCGACATGACGTCCGTATCTGATTAATAATAGAAGTCAAAAGACATGATAAATGAAGCGAGCTTGCTATGTATAATTAGTGAATGCTGCACTGGATAATAATAATTAAAAATCTGAAAGCCAGTAGCTGCGGCCATTACTGATACGAGTGAACAACTCGGAGTCTTGGTTGGAAGTAACGAAAATTTTGCTACAGGCCGCACAGCAGTACCTGCTGTCGGCGGCAGATAAGAAAAACGTGACATCATCTGTGCGTGTCGCAGTGCAGTAATTACATTACAAGGTTAACAGTTCAAAGTCTGAACATACTGCCCGCTCAAAATCGGGGCGATTTTGTAATTTATGCCTTAAGGTTAATAATACACAACAATTGAATTTACATCTTAATAAAACAGTGACATAACAATTTAGCGTGTTCAATACAGAGCAATGACAGATTGAACGTTGATAATAATATGTGGCTGACATAACAGATTCATGAGATAATTACAAAATACATGATGAATCAAAATTGTAGTCATAAAGAAAGCTGACAACAAAATTACTCAAGACATAAAAACATGGTGTAATGAACAATAATAAAATAATTAAGTAAATATATTGATTTATCCCACATAGTACCACAAATGATCACAAAGAATTCAGTAATAAGTAACAAGCAATAATACAATAAAATGATGCAATAACTTACATACATAATATCGAAACAACAATCCCCTGAAAAATTCAACAATACATAACCATTGGAGGTATAATGACAATACATAATAATTAATACCATAAGGTTACAATAATCATTCCCAAAAGGTTTAAAAATATACAATCATATAATAATATAATTACAAATACATCATGATTGATATAATAATGGCGTTGTAACTACAATAATAGATACACGACAATAATAATAAAGGTAGATTGTATGATCGCCCCGGGAATGTCCTGGGAGTAATACAAGGCAATGCGACAAGTTCACATTCCTGGTACGTGCCGTATGAAAGCTCATGCGGCTAGTCTGATGCCACCGGAAGGGGGCACAACTTATGGATGGGTCGACGTAGGATACCCTGTGCGGTGTGAACTTCAGCAACGCGCACTATGGAGTCCTGACCCGCAAAAACATTAGTAATTACCCCTCGCTTCCATTGAAGTGGGGGGGGGAATTATCGTCTAGAATGAGGAAAGCTGTCCGACATTTAAATTCCTTAAAGTGGTGCGCCATTTGTTGCGTTGTTGCAACTGGTGCAAATAGTCTTTGGACCATCGTTTCCAGATGGATTGTGTGAATCTTTGGAGCAGCTGCCATCTGCCCAAACGACTAATACTGACTTGGGTATAGTCGGGCTCCGGGAGAGCCGTGAGTGGAGAGCCGACCAGGAAATGAGCGGGAGTTAAGGGTTTAGGGTCCCTAACATCATTTGATATAGAAAATAGAGGTCGTGAATTAAGGCAAGCCTCAATTTGATTTAGAATGGTAGCATACTCCTCGAAACTCAAAACGGTGCCGCCAATCACGCTACGTAAATGAAATTTGACACTTTTTACACCGCTTTCCCACAAACCACCAAAATGAGGAGCCGATTGTGGAATAAAGGACCACTTTATGTCCTGGGAACCGATAAACTCCTGTGTAGCTTGCTCAAATCTCTTTAAACTCAAAAGACTGTACAATTCGTGCAATTTGCTGCTAGCACGGCGAAAATTCGTACCATTGTCCAAAATTAATTGCGTGGGAATGCCCCTACGGGCAATGAACCGTTTCAAGGCTGCAATAAAGGCGTCTGAAGTAAGATCAGATACCAATTCTAAATGAATGGCCTTAGTGCACATGCATATGAATAACGCAATATACGCCTTTGACGTCGATTTTGAGCGCTGCCCTCCATGATGTATAAGTACGGGACTGGCATAGTCCACTGCAGCTTGGGAAAATGGCCTAGCCAGCGTGACCCTAGAAGGGGGTAGTTGACCCAGTAATTGGTTCGCACCTCTAGCACGGTAACGGAAACAAGTAATACATTTATGTATTGCCGAGCGTATATAGGACTTATCGTTAACAATCCAATATTTCTGTCTCAGAGAAAACTGGGTTAATTGTACGCCAGAGTGCAATAAACAAAGATGTTCATATTCTATGATTAACTTGGTGAGATGAGAATGCGGGTGTAAAATTATTTGATGTTTCCTAGCGTAATTAAGCTGGGAGAGCTGCAGACGTCCACGCACACGCAATATACCTGAATCATCCAGGAAGGGGTTAAGTGAGAGAATCTTACCGCTGTTTGGGATGCAGCGATGTTCCTTAAGCTCATTAACCTCAATACCAAAATGCAATTGTTGAGACTGACGAATAAAGGTCAAAAGAGTATCGTGCAACTCCTGGGCTGAGAGAAAAGAAGTTTCCTGCAACGGGGAGCCTAGAGTTATGAATAAACCTACGGCAATATGAGAAAACGCGAATGAGTCTTGTGAGTGATGAGTAATTTTCGACATAACTAGAGGTGGATGAAGCGACGATTAGTGAAGTATGGGCCTGTTTGCGTCGTTTTTGATCAAGATCGGGGTAAGTACAGGGAGAATGAGTATCGAAGGCACTGACGGGCCATGATGATGACTCATGTGATAACCAGGACGGGTCATGCCACCATTGAGTGTGGTTATGTAAAATGCGAGGGAGGCAACCGCGCGATAAAATGTCAGCGGGATTGTCCAGTAATGCTACATGGTGCCAAGTTTTCCGGTTAGTAAGACGCTGTATTTCAGCGACACGGTTAGCGACAAACACCTTCCAACGGGAAGATTGTTGATGGATCCAATGCAAGGCTATCATCGAGTCCGTATAAAAATATAATTCGTCGAAATTGTAGTTGACGGCGTCTATTACTTTAGAAACTAAGGCAAGGCGCAAATTGAGACACGTATAGCACGTGTGAGGTGGCCTGACACGAGGGACACGACACGTGCGTGCCACACGTGCTGCGTGGGGATCCGCAAATTGAGGCGCAGTTGAAATCAAGACACCCCACGTATCGGTTGTGCGGTGATCTAAATATTTTAAGGTGCAGTTTGTGGGATCTCGCAACCAATCCAATATTTGAAAATGTCGGATGCAAGAACCAAACATTTATTATTGTTAAACTTGAATTCTGAATCAGAATCCGATGATGCTGAAGAAGATATTTTGTTCTCTTTCTTATTAAAAAAAAAAAAAAAAAAATTACCAAATAAGTACATTTTATCAGAGAGAAATAGGCGTGGACAGTTTAAAATTACTACTATGATGAGTGATGCTGATTTTACCAATTACTTCCGCATGAATCGCAACCAGTTTTTTGATGTTCATGGGATGATTCAACAAGACATTGACTCAAATGGATGTAATGCTCAAAAGCCGATATCAACAGAGGAAAAACTTGCAGTTTTCTTGAGGTAAGTAATAAATATTTCTAAATTCAGGTTAAAGCTATTTATTTTATTTTTTTTTACAATCTGTTATGAGAATCAAATGTCTGTACATAGTTAGCCAAAGCGGAAATATCAGGTTGATCTTGGAGGTCTCCACCATGTGGTTGTTGGGGTAATGGGATGTGTGTCTGATCTTGCTGGTCTCGATCTTGTAGTTGTTGGGATATTTGGAAGTGTGTCTGATGGGAATCAGACCAAGCATGAGTGCTGGGAGAGCTTGCAACCGAGTAATTATACGAAGTTAACGATGACGAACTTTGTAGGTTCATAACGTCCTCTTCTGCTTTTGACACAGCCTGAAAAAGTTGGCCCCTCACCCTATGCTGGTATTGGGGGGGCAAATTTTTTGTTAGCTGGTACATTGAAAGGAAAAAATTGTATAGAGGGTCGTCTGAAGGATTATCCCTAGATTCCAATTTTCTCCTTTCTTCCTCCCGTTGTTTAGATCTCTCCTCTCGCTTCTGCAGAGACCTCTTCAGCAAACAATGCACATCGTCCTGCTTTCTGATTTTTTGTTTTTTGGTGTTGGCTACTGAAGTTTGCTCTAATGTACCCGTCGTTTTTGTGCTGGATTCTTCAACTTTGTCTTCTTCAACATCTGCATTGTTGGATTGTTCATGATTCGAGGAACAATGCTCCCCTTCTACATTTTCGGAGTCCAAAATTTCATTGCTTAGGGGTAGTGCCGATGAATGTTGTGAATCGTCATCGCTGTCGTTAACGTTTCCTTCACGGGGTCCAGCAGACATAAAACTTTCCAAAAACGTCATTTGCTTCTGAAACCGCCAAGGTCTAATGTTTTCAGGAGCAGCACCACTTTTAAGAGATTTCATTTGTCGCCGTCGTGCGTCTCGATAAGAATTTCTCAACTTGAGCCACATCGTTTTCGCTGCTTCACCTGAAACAAATACTTATTATGGATCCACATCTATTACATTACATACATCAACTATGACATATATGCAAACAAATTAATTTTAATAGATATTGTAAATACCTTTTTTGCAAACAAATTAATTTTAATAGATATTGTAAATACCTTTTTTTTTTTCTTTCTTTGGCTTATGGTTTACCAGCACTTTTTAAAAATGCTTTACACAAATTAAAAAGTGCTGGTAAACCATAAGCCAAAGAAAGAAAAAAAAGAAGATAATTAAAGCACAGCATAGGAATAAATAAACTGTAAATACCATATTATGACAAATAAAAATGAAGGAAGAAAATAAAAGAAAAAAAATTGTTAACTACAACACAAGGTTTTCCCAATGTCGCTCTTGTAGGTTAGTTGCTAGAGCTTTGGACTAGTAATCCAGTAGACGTAAGTTCAATCCCCACCTCGGGGGTAGGTACAACTTTTTTCTTTTATGTTCTTTCTTTATGGTAATTCACGTTAATATTACATAATACATATATAATGTACGATAATCAATTTTAATAATTTTGTTTCCTTTCAGATATTTGGCTTCTGGAGACAGCTACAAAAGTATTGCTTATAACTACCTGTTGGGAGATCGAACAGTGTCTAATATTGTCCAAGAAGTAGCTACCGCTATATGGAATAATATGCAACCAGTCTATTTAGCCGAACCCAAAACAGAAACATGGAAATCTATAGCTTTACGGTTTGAGGATAGATGGCAATTTCCACACTGCGTCGGTGCTGTCGACGGAAAACATATTGTTATTAAAAAACCAGGCAAAAGTGGATCATCATACTTTAACTATAAACATACATTCTCTATTATTTTAATGGCAACAGTGGACGCGGATTATAAATTTATCACAATAGATATTGGAGCGATGGGAAGATTTAGCGATGGAAATGTATTTGCAAGTAGTGGATTGGGCAAGAAAATGATCAAACACACTATACTACTTCCCAATCCTGAACAAATACCTACGATTGCCGAGCCTCTGCCGTATGTTTTTGTTGGAGACGAGGCTTTTCCTTTATCGGAAAATCTAATGAGACCATATCCAAGAAGGCAAGTAACTGGAAATTATCAACACCAAGTTTTCAATGCACGACTTTCTCGAGCTCGGCAAACAGTGGAATGTGCCTTCGGTATACTGTCTTCGCGGTTTCGCGTATTCCGAAGACCATTTGAAAGTAAAGTGGACACTGTGAGAGATGTAGTAAAAGCCGCTTGTGTTTTGCACAACTACTTACGACCCTCAGCCCTGGTAGAAGATGTAAATGATATCGAACAGCTGCCACAAACTCAACTGTTACATGTTCAAGGAAACAGGGCGAGAACTTCATTAGCTGCATTTAGAGTCAGGGATAGTTTTACGGAATATTTTAACAATTGTGGGGCACTTCCTTGGCAACATCAATCCGTTATGCTTGGAAAGTATTGACAATATAGTGCTTATCACTTTAGGTTATGTATTTTCTATAAAAATGTAATTTTTATGTACGAATAGAAACCATTTGTGACAATAAAAATAAAAAGTACTAGTATTTAAAACTATAATGAATGTATTTTAACTTACCTTCTAAATTTAGATCTGTCGCAATATCCTGCCAAATCCGGGTTTTCAACTTTGTTTTCATGTAGTTGGCATGTTTTGTGTCGTAAAGCTCCGGGTTTTTTCTTACCGCCTCTATTATCTTCTCTTCTGACATCTTTCGATGATAAAACGACGACGATGATCTGAACGAAGGACAAAACAGACAACGGCGATGATAAAACGACGACGATGATCTGAACGAAGGATAAAACAGACAACGGCGATTCACACAAGTGGCACGTGGGATGCGAAAAACTGTGTCTCAACCACAACGTCACATGGGTGGGTGGTCACAACGTCACACGTCTAGTCACGTCACTGGTCAATTTGCGCTGATACAATGGTTTCAACAGGATACAAAAACACGTGCTGTGCTGTGTCACCTCACACGTGCTATACGTGTCTCAATTTGCGCCTTGCCTAACTGTGCCAGCAATAAGCAAGCGCAAAGTTCAAGCCTGGGAAGCGTTATCTGTTTCAGCGGAGCGACCCTGGACCTTGCACACAACAGGTTTGACGATATGGCGCCGTTTGAATAGACCACCCGCACATAGATACAGCACGCGTAACCCTTTGCTGACGCGTCAGCAAATCCATGAAGCTGTAATGACATGATTCGATAATTATTTAGACTCTTAACAGACCTCGAAATTTTAAAATGAGTGTCCGCGACCAATTGAAAATAGAGTTCTAGCCATTGCTCAGACAATGAGCCTGATAAGGGTTCGTCCCAACTGGTACCCGCTAACCACAATTGTTGTACAAAATGTTTGGACCAAAATGTAATAGGGCCGATGAGGCCCAAAGGGTCGTAGATCCCTGCAATGACCGATAACACACTTCTTTTGTTTACCACCGCGACGTTGACATTTCTCTGGACGTTATATAGAAAACTGTATTCATTGACGTTCCATTGAATGCCCAATGTGTGCACATCTTGGTTTTTGCTAAAATCATGGGAAAAGTGAGCGCGAGAGGCCATAATTGTCTGGTCATTTGAAAACCATTTATGTAGGGTAAAACCATACCAGCTTAGCAAATTTGTAATTTCAAATTTCATCTTAGATAGGACGTTCGGGTTGTCTGAACCTGTCATGAGATCGTCCACGTAAAAGTCGTTGGCTATGGCTAAGCAGGCTATAGGGTATTCGGATTTATTTTCTTGGGCTACTTGAGCCAGACATCTTGTCGCCAAAAAGGAGGCACTTGCAGTCCCGTAAGTGACTGTCCTCAAAGCGTAATGTTGGAGCTCCTTATGCAGGGCGTCTCGCCAGACAATACGCTGCAAATTAGAATCCTTCAGATTAACTAGAATTTGTCGATACATTTTTTCAATGTCAGCGATAAGGACGTATCGGTGTGTTCGGAATCGAGTCATAATAGAGAACAGGTCCTGCTGGATCGTGGGACCGACCATCAGGGTATCGTTCAAGGACAAATTATTTGTCGTCATAGCGGAGCCGTCGAAAACAACCCGTAACTTAGTAGTTATACTGAGTCCTTAAAGACTGGGTGGTGAGGCAAATAAAAGGTGTCTCAATGGTTAAGCGACAAATCGTACTCATTAAGTGGCGACATGTGACCAAGATTTAAATATTCACGCATGAACTCGCTATAGCCTTTGTAAAGGGCAGGGTTCTGCTTGAACTTAAGTTCTAATGACTGAAACCTGCGGATAGCTCCACGTAGAGAATCACCTAAATGAGACCTGTTTGCCTTTTGAGGCAGTGATACCACAAATCTGCCATCGTCATTGCGGACGGTATTTGACACAAAATGATTCTCACAGTCCGAATCCTCAGCGGAGGTATTACGAACAGAAACTTCCTCCAACTTCCAAAATTCCTTTAGCTGCGAGGAAAGTTCACTATCATCATCACGTACCATAAAGGATGAAATTGGTTTCGTCATGTCAACATTAAACGGTAAGTTACCTGCGAGAATGAAACCTAGTTTTGTCTCCTGAATTACGGGAAAATGTGGGCCACGGATAAATTTAGTAGGTTCAATTAACTGCAGATAATATTGGGCACCAAGTAATAAGTCGACTTGGGACGAGAAGTTGAGTTGCGGGTCGGGTAAAAATATGCCTTTGGGTAAATTTAAAGATGTGACATCAAATGATTCTGCCGGGAGATTATTGGTGATGCTAGGAAGGACAGCGCAATGTATGTTTAAACCAAATTTTTTATAGCGAGACTGTAACCTGACTCGGGTGCTGAAGTCCGCTTGGGATAACGAATTGTTTATACCCGTTATGGGCAATTGAGATTTGATTAATTTCAAACCCATACGGCAGGCGAAATCCATGGTACAAAAGTTAGCCTGCGAACCGGAGCCTAACAAAATTCTAACCGGTTGCTTTCTACCTGAACGGTCCGTAGTCATGCAGACTGCTGTAGATAATAATATGGATTTATTTGTTTGTAATTTCAGCGAAACTGGTTGTTGGTGGACGATTCGGCTTTGTCAGGCATATGAATCAGGGTATGATGACGTTTAGCGCACTTTCTACAAGAAAATTTGGATGGGCAGCGGACGCTATCGTGACCTGGGCGAAAGCAATTTAGACAGAGTTTATTTTTAATTATAATGTTTTTTTCTCATGTATAGTAAGCGTTGTAAATTGTGGACAATTAATAATTCTGTGTTTATCTTTACACAGCTGACAGAGATTATTTCCGACATGAGAGTGAAATATGGCCTTGGCCGTGTTCACCGTTTTAATTGCCCGGCGATAAGGAGCCATTTATCTTGCTTGTGGGAGCCGTTTCGCTATCGAGATTTTGTAAGCTGTCTCCGTGAATTTAGAAATTTTATAAAATTATTAAAGTTGGGAAGTCGTTCTTCTGACAAACTTTCCTTCCACAATCTAAGCATATACCTATCGAGTTGTTGGGCCAAATAATGAGTAAGAATAATTTTGAAAGTATTCACGGGCAAATTTAATGTGTTTAATGCATTGATATTAGCTGTTGATCTCATCGATAAATCTGGAAATATCAATTTTGGACTCATGTCGAACCGATTGAACACCCAGGACATTCCTCACATGATGGGCTGAGACAATCAACTTACTGTCATATCTGTTTTTTAATAGATCAATAGCTACGACATAGTTTTCATGAGTAATCGGCAGCGATTATATGACGTTTAGCGCCTCATCACTTAATGATGAGTGCAAGTAATGTAGCTTCTGAATATTCGTCAGATCGATTCTGGCATGCACCAATTCGAAAAATATATTATAGTAGTGCTGCCACTCAATTACATTACCCGAAAACCGAGGCAATTTGATCGGTTCCAATTGTATGGGGGGGTTTTAAGAGGCGTACTCTCGGTACTAACCAACGGTTTTTGATTCACTTGTTCCACTTGATCCAACAAGTGTTGCAATTTACATTCAATGCTACAAAGATTGTCCTCAGTTTGGACCCTATCACTTGCTAGCGCGAAATCAGCGTCATCGGATTCAATTTGAGATTGAATGTCATCGTATTTAGTGGATAACTCCATTAAATGTCGCAACTTTATTCTTAGCGCGTGGTGATCGCTGTTTTCCGGGTCGAAATTATCTGCAAACGTGTTTACGCGGGATATGGAAGCTTTAATAGTGCCCCACTTCTTTATCAGAGCTTTGACATCGGCCATGATTGCGATTGAAGAAAAAGTAATTTGAAATAATGTATGCGCAAAGCAGGTTAATAATTGAAGTAATTTTGATAAAGCTTAATATAATGTCGGAGCCATTGATCATCTCATCATTTAACACATTACTCAATATAACATATCCTCATTATCTCCATTAACAAACAGCCATCAGCGATATTGAAATTATGCATTTGAACAATAATAGTATAGCATTATGTGGACACTTGAACTCTCAGTGAGCCATTAAGTATTTATGACAATGTGTACATATTGTAATTATATATGTGTGCATAAGGCATTAATAGTAGTATACTGAATATAAAATGTTGGTCAATTTGTATATTCATGTGTTATATGAACAAGTATAAGTGAAAGTCATAAATGAACTGATAAATGAAAGTTTATAATCACGTGGAATCCAGGCGTGTTCCGAACTGCTTCGGTCCTGTTGATTCCGCTCGGATCCCGTTCGTGAATCCTGTGATGTTGTTACCTCGCCTGTTCGTGCTGGTTGGATGACGATTGCCGTCGTATGTCAGCGTGATTTACCGTTGTGGAATTATTGCTGTTGAACACCTGTCTTGCCGTTTCCTGTTGTAGCCTGGTGAAACTTCTGCAAGTCGTTTTTTGACGGACATGCCACTGCCAGCAATCTCAATTTGAAGATGTTTTAACTTTTGACGCTTGTTTGGGACACAGACCTTTGTGCCCAATAAAATGACATGTTTGAAATAGTGGATGAAAAAATGTCACTGTGGACAAAGGATGTGGTCGCTTGTGGACCAAAAGTAAGATATCCTGCCCGTGAGGACCAAATGTTGTGTGATGGAAGCTCTTGAAGTCTTCTCGAGTTATTCCAGGAGACGCTGAATGAGGAGGGCTGGTTTTGAATTAAATAGAAGTGGACTGTATAAATTTGTATAATAATCATTTATTGAGAATAGCTGAAATTGAATACTGTTGCGGACACGCGCAGAAGTTTACGCGACATGACGTCCGCATCTGATTAATAATAGAAGTCAAAAGACATGATAAATGAAGTGAGCTTGTTATGTATAATTACTGCATGCTGGACTGGATAATAATAATTAAAAAACTGAAAGCTAGTAGACGCGGCCATTACTGATACGAGTGAACAACTCGGAGTCTTGGTTAGAACTAACGAAAATTTTGCTACAGGCCCCACAGCAGTACCTGCTGTCGGCGGCAGATAAAAAAAACGTGACGTCATCTGTGCGTGTCACAGTGCAGTAATTACATTACAAGGTTAACAGTTGAAATTCTGAACAACTCTTTGAGTAATTTCAATTCATCTTAAGCCATTCTTTTCGTGTACATATTTCATTTTAAGGTTTTGTTCTTTGACTAATAATACATCTTGTTACATATTTTATATTCTTATAACATTATTTAAATACATTTGGTTGTTACTTTGATGGTCCCATTTAGATCATCTGCTTATTATAAAATATACAATTGGTTCTCTTATGATCTTTCATAGTTCATGATTAACAATAATATCTTTCTTTATGTTTGTCATTCAAATTGGTACTTTGCCATTATTCAGCTAGTGTGCTGTTTCTAATAATACTACATGTTACAAATATCATTCTTGTCATCTTCTATTTTATTTATGCTATTTGACTTGGTTTATTAAAGGTTTATTAATCTCACTTAACAGTCTATTTGGGAAACTTGTCTTGTCAATTCGTCTCTGTCAAATTGTCTGTTTATGTTGTAGTGTCATATTATGCAGATAGTAGATTTACTACAGTTCACTTGAAGGTCTTATCTCCTTTCATTCTTTAATGGTTTATTAGTTTAATCTCTATTACATTCTTCCTTGTTACCTATACTTGGTTCTTACTTATATTTATTTTTAGTATCATTAACTCTTCTGGTGTTTTTATTATTATGGAACATTTTGTGACGTTACATATGCTCCCCTCTCAAAATTGATAATTTGGGAAAAACAAGTGCCTTGGTTTGATGAAATTATCAGTTTAATTCTGGTTCAATTATTTATAACGCTCCTGCTTACTTATATAATTCAATGGTTTGTTGTGTATTGGGTTTTGACTTTGTTCTTCATTAGTCTCATTTGCTTAGCATACAAATAGTTGTTGTCGATTTTTCATTTTATTGGTTATTTGTTTATTCATACATTTGTTCGTATCTTAATAACTTCCCTGTTCTCCTGTAGTAATACATTTCTCCTTCTCACTAAAACGCATCTTAATTCGTATAACAATTCTCCTTTTTGATTTCATTTACCTCGATGTTGTTTATTGAATCCCTGAAATATTATAACTCCCTAACACTTTTTTCCCTAACATTTATAGCTGGTTCGGAGTCAGAGGGGCTCTCATTGGCATCCATTCTCCGCCATTCCTTAACTATATACTCACAGATCCTGAGACAATAAAAGTTGCACATAACAACAGTTGCACTATCACAACATATAAGACATAATATATTATTCATTGTAAAACATTATATTCATTTATTAGAATACTCAAGGGATTAGAGGTTCCATTACATAAATTCCATTACTATTTCACTTCTGACGCTTTATCAGTTCATTTAACATATTATTCTTCACAGGTAATTGGTTAACATAACTCGACATATATGCTGTATTATTATAAGCTTGTTGTTGTTCATTAATACTATTTTAAATGTTGGTTTCGTTATTATATATTTTTATTTTCACATTTATTTTCATCACCATTTACTTATGCAGTTATATTTATAAATTCATCATCACTTTATACAGTAGTATTCTATTCTTCGTCATTTTAATCATAATTCGTTCATAACATTGTTTATATAATAGTTTGTAACATTTCTAGGTTGGTTTGTTGTTTTAATTATTCAATAACCCCGATGTATGTGACGACATACTCAACGATAAACTCAATTTCAGGTCCAACCCACTGTATGATACCGCGCTGCAATCGCTTAAAGATAAAACTAAATAATAGTGCCCATCGACACAGCTTGACATACTACACACGGTGCACTGTGTCGGTTACTAGTACGCTGATAATATGATCACTCATTGTATTTTACGTGTTTATTTATTGTGTGTTTGTTTTACCCTGGATTTTAATATATAACGAGCTCTTTTGGAGTGAAGGTCTGAAGATGGGTCATATGACCTGAAACGCGTAACCCAGCTCAAATTACGCTAGAAGTCACTTGACGGAAATCATAAGGTAAATTATATTATTTAATTATTCATTTAAGTAATTGTGTCATTTAGCATCATTATTTTTCTTTTATTAGTCAATTAATCATTATCTCATTTTATTTATTATACACTTTATATTAGTTGGATTGTTCATGATATTTCCTTAATGAAGCTTGGTTATAAGTACCCTTAATTTTATTGTTGACAGGGTTTGTTAACTCATAGGTATTGTTGTCATTGTCCTTGGTGATCAGATATGGTCCAGTATATAATATCAATAGTTTTTTGGTTATACCTTGCACAGTACTTGGTAACTCTCTGTTTCTCACTACTACTTTCTCAATTATAGTAAAAAATAAAACCATAAAATAATTTTAGTGATTTCCACTCGTCAATTTATTAAAATTATAAATCCATGACAGCTGTTTCGGCAGCACAGTGCCTTCATCAGATGGTGTAAGCTGAGTAATTTTCGTACAAACAATACAGAATATAAAATATAATACAAGTGCTGTTGTATAGAGAGCGATAGTAATCTCGTGTCAATAAGATTTATACACCTTACACAAACATATAACAACATATACCAAGTCTATTTATACAAATAAAGCAGAGGCGAGCTATTTAGATCTAACTGATCATTTAATAATACATTTTGTGATGTTACTCACCTTTTTCACTTATAGTTACTAAATTACACTCATCCTAAAATACTACTTACCGCTGCCAGAATTTCACTTACCGTCATGGTCCCCGTAAAACTTGCCTTTTGAAACTGCCCAGGTCGCCACGATATTTTTTCTAAAGGTTAAATATCGAAACCTTCTACACTCTTGCCCTTATAAAAAATCCCGCTATCTGACTGTAATAAAATTTCAGAAAACCCCCGATTTCGTTAGACGAGCTTTTCAACACAGAAATGAGAACATGGTAATTGCGAAATAACTTAGACTAACACATTTAAAGTAAACAAAATAATTTTTAATGAGTTAAACACAGACACTAGAAAGCGAGTTTATAAAATATATGTTTATCGTTCATATTTAAGTACTAATTAAGGTAGCCCATTCTGCATCACTCACACACACATGCCATTTTATACTTTACCCCTCATTTATCCCTTATTATGTTTGGTAATCCCTTTATTACTTAATATTGTAACACGGTTCACAAACGCACCACCGGCCAAACACGTGCTTTGTCCCCGATTCACATGTACGTAATTTGTTTTCACTTTTCCACTGCCACAAATTTCTAACTGTGATGAGTTAATGACTTTCTTGGGTCCCGGTCGGTCTTATCGAATTAACTACATTTGTGAAAATTCGACCAACCGGGCCCGAAATAAAATATAAGCGTCTGTAGCTGTACTTGGTTTCTCGTGCACTGTATGGCGTCTCTGCTTAATGTAGACTGGGAACGATAATGTAACAGGTATTACTGTTGTGATCTCATACTTGGTACGGAAATCACTGCCTTGATCTTCGTCGTCGTAGCTTAATCCTATGCTAAGCATGTAGTCTTGTAAAATAAAGTAGCGAACGATCTCAGCTAGGCACTGGCTAACATCACAAAAGGGGCCGGACTTAAAACATTATTTCCTGCTGTTCCCCGACCATGTGCTCGTATAGTTTCTTGCTTTTAGCCATTTTGAGTTTTTTACGGCGTCACTTCAGTGCTCCGCCCGACTAGGTTACGTACGGGCGTCGACACACATATACAAAGTTCCTAGAATTTCGTGGAGATGCAAATTCTTTTGACGAGTTACACAACATTAATTGCGTCTCGCCTTTGTTCCAAACTCTGTTCCATATGCCATGCGTTCTGTTATAATGAAATAGCGTTGCACAATAATTTTATGAATCCCACACAAAAACGAAATAAACGAAAATGTAAATACCCCATGCTGTAAAAAATAAAATGACCCAAAATTGACATGTTACAATACCCCCTCGAAGAGAATTCTGCTGTTCACAACAGAAGAAATCTCATCGATAAACCCCGAAGAGGACCGGTGAGGAACTGGTGCCAACAACCCCCTCTTGTTCTTACTCTACATGGGTACACTACCCCCCTGGCTTGGTGACTATGGACCCATCTGAACGAGATCACTGGACTTCTCCATAAGAGATCCCAACACCGAGAAATCGAACAGACAAATAACACAGCCCACCTCGCCTTCTAACATGCTACCCCCAAAAATCCTCAATCCCTGGCTTAAATTATGCCAGATCCTCAGCCGATATGTTTCCCCTTTTATGCAAGCTGGGCTGCCTTTAGCAGATACTGGGCTCACACACACTCACATTACCTAACATCACACCTTGACAAATTCTTTAAAATTTACGAACATTTAAAAAAAATTCAAAATTCAAAATAATATACTTGACAAAAAATTCTCTTCCTTGTTTTTCTGTTTTATTTCAAATGACTTAACTTAGATATTCCTCCTAATCAAAACATATCCTTACTCTAACATGTGAACCACTTATAGTCTAACAATACAATGCAATACAATATAAATCAATAAAATAAACATGGTTAACACACAAATAATAACATAATCAATACTTCAAATATTCAGACGCTGGCAGGCGAAAAATCAAGATTTTTTTTTTCAAAAATTTAAAATTTCCAAAAATTTTAAAATTCAAAAAAAATTTAAATTTTATTTAAATGTTTCCTTTATATATATATAATTTGTTTAAAATTTGTTTGAATTGATTAAAATAACAAATTAAATTGACTTCCTACTGTACAAGCTTAGTAGGTGTAGACCTCATCAGCTGACCGAAACTAGGTCAAGTCCAAGATCCTTGACCTACATATGTTATGTATAGTTTCTGAAAATACATTCAACATCTGTAACAACCTAATTTGAAACACAAAACAATACAATAAAACATTGAAAATAAACAAAATATTAATATAAATAATAAGCAAATTGACATTTAATTTATTTAAAATAAACAATTCTTAATTTTACATTATCAAATTCTCTCAAAGTTTTGTCACTGGTTTAAAAAATAAAAAAATTTTATATTCTATTATAAATCTCTTTCTTTGTTTAACAATCTGATTCTACATTACTGTGGGTGATGTAAATTATTTATTCTCATTTAATTTACTACTTGATCTATATACATATATCAACTTTCTCCCTCTGACCCTAACCACTAACAACTTCAACTCCCATGACACCCATCACTATCAAAATCTCTACCCCAAAACACTCTAAACACAACTTACCATTGAACTCAATTCGCCACCTTCTCTCTATATATATAAAAATACTCTCTACCCCTTTGTACATAGGATATGTGTTCCCCCCCCAAACTCAATTCCCTTATTTGGCCCCTGGATTCTACCTAAGGCGACCCCGTCCCCACTAAATCGGTACCAATTCCCGTCCCAGCATATCATTTTGTTGCGAACTCCTACATTACACTACCCCCTACTACAAAATTACCATCCCCAAAATCTCAATCTCATTACCTTACTACAACTACAACAAAATAACATCATTAATTATAAACAACAATATATCACTCAAAATCTATATAAATTCACCACAACTACTGTGTCAACATCAATACTTCTCCAAATTCTATAACATATATTAACTCAAAACAACATTACATTACTGCAAAACAATATTATTCTCTCCTATTTCAACTTTGACTTCAACTTGGACAGAGCTATATGTCCCACAAAATATTTATCACCCAGAACTATCTCTTATTAGATTTCACAAATTCTTACTTTATTTCTCACTTCATCAAATTATTTTTTTTTTTCATTACTTTAAAACATCTGTAATACATTAAAACATTACCTTGAACATCAATTACTTATAACATTTCCAAACCAATATACCAGTAACATATTATTGCTGATCAGCTGATCCTACTAACACAATTAGAACACATCTCATGTTTGAACCAATTACATAATATATATATATTTATTTATCATTACTTCTCCCCTCATTGTTTCCACTTTTTCTGATTCTGATCATTTTGTGATACCCGCCTGCCAGACGTTTAATTATTGGCTTAGTTTAAAGTATACATATATAATGAAAACATAGTTTATCAACACCTATATCTAACTTACAACAATAAAATAATACACTTAAAATTATAGCACGAACACCTTGTATTGTGTCTGAGCAGCTAGCTATTTAACAGAGCACAAGCAGTTTTGTTGGATCAAAATTCAAATTAGCAAAAACTTTTTGTCATAAAATTTAAATTCGTGGCTCACCTGAGTCACCTCCCAGCCACACACACTATTTCAAATTATGGAGGACTGTCTCGCCCTTGCGCTTCGACAAAGACTGTATATTTTGGAGTAGTTTTACCTCTCCGTGTCTTTGCTTCCGCTATTACTTTTAAAAGGTTATGAACATCAACATGTTCTGGTCCATAATCCTGGCAGGGTCGCCACTGTGATGTTACTCACCTTTTTCACTTATAGTTACTAAATTACACTCATCCTAAAATACTACTTACCGCTGCCAGAATTTCACTTACCGTCATGGTCCCCGTAAAACTTGCCTTTTGAAACTGCCCAGGTCGCCACGATATTTTTTCTAAAGGTTAAATATCGAAACCTTCTACACTCTTGCCCTTATAAAAAATCCCGCTATCTGACTGTAATAAAATTTCAGAAAACCCCCGATTTCGTTAGACGAGCTTTTCAACACAGAAATGAGAACGTGGTAATGGCGAAATAACTTAGACTAACACATTTAAAGTAAACAAAATAATTTTTAATGAGTTAAACACAGACACTAGAAAGCGAGTTTATAAAATATATGTTTATCGTTCATATTTAAGTACTAATTAAGGTAGCCCATTCTGAATCACTCACACACACATGCCATTTTATACTTTACCCCTCATTTATCCCTTATTATGTTTGGTAATCCCTTTATTACTTAATATTTTAACACGGTTCACAAACGCACCACCTGCCGAACACGTGCTTTGTCCCCGATTCACATGTACGTAATTTGTTTTCACTTTTCCACTGCCACAAATTTCTAACTGTGATGAGTTAATGACTTTCTTGGGTCCCGGTCGGTCTTATCGAATTAACTACATTTGTGAAAATTCGACCAACCGGGCCCGAAA
Source organism: Magicicada septendecula (assembly GCA_034769895.1). Lineage (NCBI taxonomy): Eukaryota > Metazoa > Arthropoda > Insecta > Hemiptera > Cicadidae > Magicicada > Magicicada septendecula. Next base: position 1,257,476,208 of record CM068367.1, read on the forward strand.
TAAAATATAAGCGTCTGTAGCTGTACTTGGTTTCTCGTGCACTGTATGGCGTCTCTGCTTAATGTAGACTGGGAACGATAATGTAACAGGTATTACTGTTGTGATCTCATACTTGGTACGGAAATCACTGCCTTGATCTTCGTCGCCGTAGCTTAATCCTATGCTAAGCATGTAGTCTTGTAAAATAAAGTAGCGAACGATCTCAGCTAGGCACTGGCTAACATCACAAAAGGGGCCGGACTTAAGACATTATTTCCTGCTGTTCCCCGACCATGTGCTCGTATAGTTTCTTGCTTTTAGCCATTTTGAGTTTTTTACGGCGTCACTTCAGCGCTCCGCCCGACTAGGTTACGTACGGGCGTCGACACACATATACAAAGTTCCTAGAATTTCGTGGAGATGCAAATTCTTTTGACGAGTTACACAACATTAATTGCGTCTCGCCTTTGTTCCAAACTCTGTTCCATATGCCATGCGTTCTGTTATAATGAAATAGCGTTGCACAATAATTTTATGAATCCCACACAAAAACGAAATAAACGAAAATGTAAATACCCCATACTGTAAAAAATAAAATGACCCAAAATTGACACGTTACAATTTAAATATTTGTGTTTATTAATTTCAAGGGTTTCTAATAAATCAAGCTTTGGACCTTTATCAGATAAATGTAAAATTTCAAAATTGTCATTATAACTATGGTCTTTTTCTAACAAGTGATTTGCATAATTTGATTTGCCATCATTATATCTAAAACTATAATTGTGACCATACATTCTTTTTTCGAAAGACCTACCTGTCTGTCCTATATACACTTTATTACAAGACCCACAGGATAATTTGTATACACCAGACTTTTGCAGTTTATCTGTTTTACTCTTATTATTTTTAATATATTTTCCCAAAGAAGACTGCTTCTTAAAAGCTATATTTACATTCCTTTGTGTGAAATATTTACCAATATTATCAGAAGCAGAACCTATGTAAGTGAGAGTGTGATATCTTGTAATCTGTGTTAAGGGAGGGTAAACTAGTTTTAAAGCTTGTGAATAAAATTTTTTGTTTAACAAGTGCTCTATGAGGCTAGGTTGGTAACCATTGTTGACAGCTATTTGTTTAATAATGTTAAGTTCTGATTGGAAATTTGAGTCTGATAACGGAATACTAACTAGTCTGGATAAAACTGTGAAAAGCAGCCAATTTATGTGAGTATGAATGTGTGGATGGATGATGGATGTATGGATGGTTGATTCTCCATGGTATCATCTGTTGTAACTTCCATTTCAGATGTTGGTTGTTCTTCCTGTACCTCCATGTTCGCTTCGGTGTCTGTTTCTCCGTTTTCTCCTTGTTTGGACTGGAATGTGGTATCGTATGGGTGAGGCATAGTTGTTTTACTGTAATTGCCGGGCTACAGTAGAATAATTGAAAAAAAAAAAAAATATTCTCCTGTCTACTTAAAGCCGCACTAGTTGGTCGCCAATTTAATACAAAATGATATAGTCTTATTACTCTTTAAAAGCCTCACGTTGCTGGCGTCACTTTAATACAAAATGAATCTCTTATTACTTTTTATAGATTATTTTTAATCTCACTTTGCTTGACTTTTAATTTAACACTGTGTCGTTAAATAATTTTTAACGTTTTTATTTAATTCAATTGATTGATTTAATTTAACTGGTTTGACTCAATTATGATGTTCTTGTTTAATTAAATTTTAATTATATTTGATTAATTAATTGTTGTAATCCCCGTTAGTTGAATGTAAACAGCTTTGGAGACCTCTCGAAGTTCGTTTGCACTTTCGTTGAATTATATCGTCTGTATAGGTTAATGTGTAGTTTTGACAAAGTTATTAAGTAATTCACACCTTCACGTACCTTTAGTGTCGTACTAGAAGTTCAGTTGGTCTCAGTTGGTTTGTAAACTGTTAAGTTTTCATAAAACAGTATGACTGTACTGTTTGTTATTAAGTGAGCACATTTGATTTTTACCTGGGCGCCATATGGAATTTCTGGTTAATATTCCATAAAAAGAATTTATTTGAATAATAAAATAATTAATTTTGACTGAATTTAAATTATTTGTTGATTGAGTGATTAAAATAATATCATGAATTAATTTTCTTCTTATCTATTTATTTGATTTTAACTGTTGGCGGTTCACTCGTCCAAATAGTAGCCAACTTAACTGGTTGATTGCTTTGAATTCGCAACTCATTAATTGGTAAAAAAGAATTAATCACTGTTTAAATAATTACTGACAATGTTTGTTAGTTCACAATTCATTTGTTTATTGTTCACTATTTACTTGTTTCAAATTAATACATTCAAATTAATAATGCTTACGGATTACAAATCATCTGGCTTTTAACTATTTTAACCCAGTTGGTTTGCAATGATAACACTGATAATAATCGATTGTTTGTTTACAAGTATTTCATACCTCAAGGGTGACTTCTTTTAAATTACAGGATAAAATGCCAATGACTTGCGATACAATGCTATTACAAGAGTTGAAATTAATAGGTTAGACACCTTTAATCATTTAAATCGATTGACGAAAAGTTCGTTTAACCTTGACAAGTTTGAGGTTAATTACAGTAATGCTAATACATGAATTCTTATATTCGGAATAGTATAATTCCTCTAAATAAAGTAAAGACAGTGCTTAGTACTTATGGTATTATTGTTTTTTGCGTTAGTATACAGGTGTATTATGTTTTATACCACTAACATTTTATTCATAAACAATGTAAATATATGGCACAGTACTCCCTGTATTATAATCGCATGGATTATTTATTAACACACTTCACGATCTGGTACACTGATCGTGATTTCACCGCACTGTTTACGCGTATGAACGATTATATTTTCTTGAATAATTAATTACTTGGTTAGGTATTGTACCTAACCTCATTCTTTTAATTCGGACTTCTAGTAAAGATATCACTACTGGTTTCGATGCACTTTACTATATTTAAACTTCTTCACTTGTTGATTAATAAATTCTGATGATAAATTTGGTCTGGATTCGTTGTTGCATTCTTTTCATTTCAATACTAATTTGAGCTCTTGTTTATGTTAATCTTTCTTCAATAACATCTATGATTTTAATTCTATATTTACAATAAACATTGGCTCTTACTTTTAAATAGAACAAGAATGTCTTTAATTGTCTTTGAGTTAATTGTTCAATTAAGAGATAAATAAGTTGTTTATCACCTTATTGTCGTCAATCATACTCAATCATTGGATCCATCTGTAATCGTCCTCGTCTCGAACTCCAGCATCACTTCCTCTTGTCCAGCGTCGTCTCCTCTTGTCCAGCGTCGCTCCTGTAGAGTCCAGCGTCGTCTCGCTCTTCTCCTCTTGTCCAGCGTTGCTCTCTCTTGTCCAGAGTCGCCTCGCTCTTCTCCTCTTGTCCAGCGTCGCTCCTCTCTTATCCAGAGTCGACTCTCTCTCTCTCTCCAGCGTCGTATCGCTCTCTGGAACTTCTCCTCGTGCTGTTTCGGACTTCCGTAGATCTTATGTGGATCTTCTTATGTAATTTTGTTACTACTTAAAAATTGTTCATTTTACAATCCAGTTACATAACTGTATGTAACTGGAAGGATGAAACTATTTACAAAAAATTAAATATTCTGTGCGGACGGGCAGAAGCTCCCGCTGCACTGTGGGTGATTGAAGAAAGAGAACACTGTAGCGTGTGTGTCCTATTTATACCCATGTCTTGGTCAACACCTGCAGTTGTACGGTGTGTCACTTTCACGTGGTTTTTGTACACAGTATTTATTAAATTTTATTACATTTTATTGTGTTTTTGGATTTTGCTCCTTAATTATAGTTTATGAATAATTACGGAAAAACAGTAATTATGCAATTATTCATCTTGGGGTGGTAAACTCACCTGCATAGACTGCGTTAACACACACTAGCAAAATACTGGTGTACACACTTTCAGTTACATTTTTGTGCGTGTGCACGTCGATTCAGGTCGAAACACCTGTTCATATTTTTGTCTGAGCCAAGCTTGCAATCCCTGACATGCTTATTTCTAATACATTATTAATTATTTACAGTTTATAAGGTATATTTAAATTTTTATATTCAATGCTCAGCACATCACTTTGTTATTATACGATAATTGTGTCCCTGTTCTGGCGCAATAAAGCATACGATATACAATATACGATATAAGCAATGTTTTCAAAAGTTGGGCGCCATCTTGATATAAGCATATATATATGTAAATAACTTTGTAATTTTACTTAACTTTCAAAGTCACTATAGGGCAGGAATTCGTTAAGCGAACTTTTGGTTAGCGGAAATTGTTATGTGAAATAATAATACCTGTTTAAAATTGTTACCAATGATGTACCCAATTTATTTTACTGTAAGTACATCTTACGCAATGGTGCGTTTAGCGAACATTAAACCCTCCAAAATAAACATTAAACATGAAACACTGATATATGAATGAATATATTGATACATGATATATATATATATCTCTAGCACAACCCAGCACTTAGAGAATTTACGGCACTCTCTCCCTCTCACTCTCTCTCTCACGCTCTGGTACAATTTCTTTATTTTACTGAGCTCATTTTAAAATTTTAAATAAGATTTGGTTTCATTTTAACATTGATTGAATTTTGAGTTGGTCATTATGTTGAATTATGTTGTTTTACGTGAAAATAAAAAAATGATGGAACGTTCTCACCCAATTTTTTGGACAGCACTTGTTCGTTCGGTAAAACGTCGCACACCGCGAGTTTACCGATTTTGTTACCGATCACATCTTGAGGTATTTGTTGATAAACAACACTGTTTTCATCCACTTTTGTAATTAACCACTTTTAGTGGTGTAAAAGTTAAAATTCAATCTCGGTGAACTGTTTGCCGGCCGGCTGCGTTCATGCTCTAGAAGAAAATGACCCAGATTCTTTGTTTCATATTGCGTAGGTGGGGCGAAAACTACGTCATCAAGCTATTGTTCATCTGTTTACAGCTTCGACTTGTTTACGGAAATACATTCCTCACCGCTGACATCATCAGGGTTCGTCGCCTTATCTCGGTATGCGACATACGTTTTTTGCTGTGTTTCTTGTTTTTGCAATGAAAACAGTTAGAATCCTGTCAATTCACTTTTGCGTTTACAAAATATTTATATAGTCCACTCACTGCAGCTTCACAGGGATTATTAAATGTTTAATTAATTATGACCAAATTGTTAAAAATAAAGGAATACAATACTTATGGTCTTTTGTACCATGTTTTTTGTTAATTTAAAATTGCACCAGAATTGTACCATCACAAAACCCCCTCAATGAAAGATTTTGTGCCGAAGCATAAAAACTTTCATTGACCCATTCATACTTCCTAAAGGGATCAGCCAGGATAGGTCGCCACAACCCCCTAACAATTTATACTAAAAGAAAATCAATAAATCACCCGTGGTCTGATGACGATGACAGTACCTGCATGACCTTACTGGACTTCTCCTTCGAGATCCCAACACCATAAGGCCGCTTAGGCGCGTAATGCCCTGCTCTGACGCGCTGGCCAGCTCAGGACCGCCGTCATAACATCACCAAACACTGAAACAATAAATTAAAATATCAAAATAGTGGCTTGGTATATCACTCTATCCTTAACTGATCTGGTTCCCCTTAGCTATGTATGTACTGGTTTGTGCTAATAAGCACTGGGTTTGCTTGAACTACTAAAATATAAATACAAAAATGTAACATACAAGAATTACATAGAATTGCCATTCTCTTTATGGACTACCCTGAATTGTAAAATCGTTTCGATTCCCATCAATAATAATTAACTCTTTCTGTTTTATAATTATTATAATTATAAAAGAAACAAATATTGATATAAAAAGAATTTAATTTAATTATAAATGAAAACATGGAAATCCCCATATAAATCTCCCAAATATTCAAACATGGAGAAAAACAAATTATAGAAAAAACAACATCATTAAGAAAATCTTATTGAAATTAAAATTATTATTAAAATCATTACTATCATTATTAACAGGTAATAATTGGCGCTGTTAACAACATTTACCCCTCTTTCTCCTCCACACACACTATTTCTATACATCATGTTTAAATTTCATAACATAAATACATAATACATGATACATAATAATACACATAGTAATACACATTATCATTATATTAATACATTGAAATAGTTAATTCACATTTAATCTGATTAAGATTTGCATATTCTATCTATTTAAAGTTTGCATTTAAATTATTTAAGTTAAAATTTCATTTAATTGATTAATTAGACATCAATTATTTATTATAATTATAAATTTATTTCAAATTTATTATTAATATTCATATTACATTATTATTATTTCATTATTCATTTCCTACTTCACTTCTACTCTGAACTTTCTACCTACCTGACTACCTAACCTTTCACATTCTAATCATTATTTAGTCAGGGCGACTCTATATTCACTATGCCTTTACTTATTATAATCTTACTCACCTTTCTCTAACTAATCACCAAATTTACCTATCATGACACCAATATCTCAATTATAAACACCTTTACTAATTTCATTCCGACGATAAATCCTATAGCACCGCGCGTCTTTGTACAGAGATGGGTGTTCCCTAACTGGCTATATACATTCATAATTTTTTGCCCTTCCAAAAAATTCAGCAAACACTCCCTAAAACTACGCTATTACCTGCCACAACGCTATACGTTGGCTACTCCTTATCACCTCACCCCCACTACAAAATATCATCAACAACAAATATATGTTTAACCTTGACTTTACTCACCTCTACAAATAGTCACTAACTACTGTGTCCCTAAATATCTAATACTTTCTTTGTATTATTTTCTTTAAAATTATTAACTATCTAACTCCCATTAACTTCAATTAAAATATAACTCGCCTGCTTTTATCTATACCCAGGCTCTATCCCTGTTTAGACATTCACTGTAATCCTTGACAATTGTCTTATAAAATTCATCTCTCACCTACTCATAACAGTACATCTCCCTTTTCAAATATATATTCTTACTTAATCATTTATTATTATTCATTAGGAATTACCTTTAATACAAATTAAATAATGATTTAACTTCATTAGAAACTTTCTATTACAATTAATAATTTACAACTTCTGTTAGTACAACTTCCTAATTACTCTTTAATTATTATTCAATTATTTAAAACAAATTTTACTTGTTTAGGTAAACAAAACATGTTCATTATTAAAACATACTTGATACATGTTGTACACAAAATATACCTGCAATACACAAAATTTGTCAAAACACATAAATACATTGACATAAATACGTATAAAACAATGAAAAATATACAATCCAACTTCATTATTGTGTCATTAATCGAAATCAGTCCATATGCAGTCCAATTCAAAACCACTTTTCACATATATTAAATGTTCATTTCACAATTAAACACTCTATCCTCCATCGTTGAATAACCACCGAATCTTAGTTCTATTTATCTTATTGTCTAATAAATAAATTTTATTATTATAATCATAATAATCAACCAATTCATATTTATTCACAATTTCAAAATCATATATTAAGTCACTATCGAGTAGGGTTCTGTCCACATTAGTAAGATTATATGTAATAATCTTGTTATTCATCTTGTAATTATCATCATAATTTTCTACCACAGGTAAGTACTTGATACCATCATTCTCATTATCTATTATTATTTCAATTTCACTGTTACTATAAGGTAAGTATTCATTATTTTCATTCACCGTATCTATGCCTAACCTTTCTACCAATTCTCTGTACTTTCTATTTACTTTTAAAAATTTTATTACTTTCTTTTTCTCACCATATCTCTCTACACTTTCTCTCTTAATATATTTCTCACCATAACACCAAATTACACTCTCTCTCTCCAAATATGCAGGGGTCCCTAACTCAAAATTACTGTACCACTTATGAGGTACACAAAAACACCAAGAAACTTTATTTGTAGACCTATCGTCTCCCAAATATAAATTGAAGGAACTCTTGTCCTTATAAAAAATACGTGAAAACTTTTCTTCACCCCCTAACACAATATCAAAAGAAAATTCTAACCCCTGCACCCCTTGTACAAAAATACTTTCTCCAAACTCTCTTTCTGACTCACTACACTCAAACACCTCATTATCATTCATAATACTTTCATTATCATTTTCTAATATCATAATCTTACTACCTGTAAATTCATTATTCAACTTATCACTGTTATTTATTTTAGTAATCAGTACTTCGTTTTTCGTACTATTTTCACTCCCACTCACCTTCTGATTTTCTATTTGTATTAAACTCTCATCCAATTTTTTAATCACTTTATCACACTGCTTAATAAGATTATCATTACGAATTTTAATTTCGTTTTTCAATTCGTTACAATTTAACTCAAAACTATTTATGATTTCATTTTTCTGCTCGTTGTTAACCTACGAATTAACCAAATAATAAAATACCAAACAAAATTTATAAACTTCCACTTACCGTCAATCGGTGTTCTCGGGTCCAAGGTTGCGTCATACGAACGTTAGGATACAAGCATGATTTTTAAGGTTGTGTGAATGATTTACACAATACATTTTTTATGAAGAGAAATTATTTTACTTTATTTTTAGTCATTATACTTTTTTATCAAATAAGTTATTCATTTTTTTTATATTCTTGCAAAACATCTATTATTTTTAACTTGACCTTTATGTTGGTTCCTGGATTCTACCTAAGGTAACCCTTTCCGGCACCAAACGGTCCCTTCCCGTCCCAACCCTTTTGTTGCGGACTCTCACATTACACTACCCCCTATTACAAAATTGCCATCCCCAAATCTCAGTCTTATTACCTCACTTCAACTACAACAAAATAACATCATCATTTAATAATATCAATATATCACTCAAAACTCTACATATATTCCTTATATTCTTATATCCTTTCTACTTATACATTAACGCTTACCTTATTCTAAGTCACCTATAAACACAAACATAAACAGCCCAGCTTTGCTCACTCTCATCCACACCTACATTATTTAAAACCCCTTAACACATTTTAACATATACCATTCCCGACTGGCACGTGGTGATCACTCGAGCGGTTATTTCTCATTTTTTGTATTGAATAATGTGTCCGAAATAAAACTGGATATCTTCTACTTGAGTATTCGTTCCACTGTCACATTACTATTAGTGATTAAAACACTTTTTACTTGAAATTGATAATTTTAAGAGAGCCCCATGGGGCAGATGTCTGGCCAGACGTCTCCAAGTGAAACTGCGCGAGCGGCAAGGCGTTCGCCGCTAACTTGATGGTGTGGAAATCAATGCCTTATAATTGTTCGCCGCAACTTCATCCCATTCAACTCATGCTGTAGGTGTTGTGTTAATTGTATTCGGATATCGGTTAGGCACTGGCTAACGTCACGTGATGGGCGTGACTTAATTTGCATATCCGTCGCCTCAGTCGATGAAAGTGGATTAAAATCGTTTCTGGGCCATCTTAGTTTTGGACGGTAGCGTCACCTCGCGCGCCTGGATGTATAATGCGTATGGGCGCGCTGTCACACTCAAACAAAGTTCTTGGAAATGAGGCTTGGTAAATTCTTCTACCGATTGCACAACGATATATTATTGCGTCGCCTTTGTTACAAACTGCTCTTACAACACGTGGTCTGTCTTTGTTGGAATAAAATTTACACATACATTTATAAAACCCAAAAATGCAATAAATAAAAATACCCATAAATTTGGCACGTTACATCGTGAAATTGCTTATCAAAATTATCAAATCTTACACTTTGTTTATCAAATTTGTCATTCAGATTTGTAAATTTTTCATCGAATTTTACACTCTGTTCATCAAATTTATCTAATAATAGCTGCAGCAAAGCAGCTGTTGTACTCATTTTTGCTTTTTTTTTAACACACGCATGCATACAATCTTATAACATAACCTCGTAAAATTTGGGTTATGTTTACGTATTCAAAATTGGCGTTTATTACCTCAGATAACTTTTCCGCTCTCTTTGTAGGCTTATATTATATACAATGTATATAATTGTCCAGCTGTAAGGGTGCCATTTGTTATTATACGATAATTGTGTCCCTGTTCTGGCGCAATAAAACATACGATATACAATATACGATATAAGCAATGTTTTCAAAAGTCGAGCGCCATCTTGATATAAGCATATATATATGTAAATAACTTTGTAATTTTACTTACCTTTCAAAGTCACTATAGGGCAGGAATTCGTTAAGCGAACTTTTGATTAGCGGAAATTGTTATGTGAAATAATAATACCTGTTTAAAATTGTTACCAATGATATACCCAATTTATTTTACTGTAAGTACATCTTATGCAATGGTGCGTTTAGCGAACATTAAACCCTCCAAAATAAACATTAAACATGAAACATTGATATATGAATGAATATATTGATACATGATATATATATCTCTAGCACAACCCAGCACTTAGAGAATTTACGGCACTCTCTCCCTCTCATTCTCTCTCTCACGCTCTGGTACAATTTCTTTATTTTACTGAGCTCATTTTAAAATTTTAAATAAGATTTGGTTTCATTTTAACATTGATTGAATTTTGAGTTGGTCATTATGTTGAATTATGTTGTTTTACATGAAAATAAAAAAATGATGTTGGAACGTTCTCACCCAATTTTTTGGACAGCACTTGTTCGTTCGGTAAAACGTCGCACACCGCGAGTTTACCGATTTCGTTACTGATCACATCTTGAGGTATTTGTTGATAAACAACACTGTTTTCATCCACTTTTGTAATTAACCACTTTTAGTGGTGTAAAAGTTAAAATTCAATCTCGGTGAACTGTTTGCCGGCCGGCTGCGTTCACGCTCTAGAAGAAAATGACCCAGATTCTTTGTTTCATATTGCGTAGGTGGGGCGAAAACTATGTCATCAAGCTATTGTTCATCTGTTTACAGCTTCGACTTGTTTACGGAAATACATTCCTCACCGCTGACGTCATCAGGGCTCGTCGCCTTATCTCGGTATGTGACATACGTTTTTTGCTGTGTTTCTTGTTTTTGCAATGAAAACAGTTAGAATCCTGTCAATTCACTTTTGCTTTTACAAAATATTTATATAGTCCACTCACTGCAGCTTCACAGGGATTATTAAATGTTTAATTAATTATGACCAAATTGTTAAAAATGAAGGAATACAATACTTATGGTCTTTTGTACCATGTTTTTTGTTAATTTAAAATTGCACCAGAATTCTACCATCACAACTTATTTGTACTGTCGCATTATCCCTCTGCTTGGTAATAAAAAAAATTTAATAAATTTATTTATTAAAAAATTTTATTATTTTTATTATTATTATTATTATTACTACAATTGTAAAAAATAAAGAATACTGTGAGGAATTAGACACCATTAAACACATTGCTGTCGCTAATGGTTATGATGTCAATATGGTGAACAACATCCTTTGAAAACATAAGAAGGGACATAACAACATTAACGGACGTATAACACGCGAAAATACAACACGCAAATATATTGCAACACCGTACACATACCTTATGCCACAGATCTTTGAGTCAATTTTTGGTAAAACCAGTAATATCAAGGTCACTTATAAGACCACTAATAGTATTATGAATAATCTTTGTGTCCGCAGAACCACCAGCCTTGAACACAAAACTGGTGTTTACAAATTGATATGTAACGATTGCGACGCCTTTATGTGGGCCAGACAGGACGTGGGTTTTTAAAAAGATTTACAGAACATAGGCCGCCTACACATTTTCACAGTTTGGACAATATCAAGTCAAAATTTGCAGAACACCTCATTTCCGAAAATCATAGCTACACTAATTTTAAAACTAATTTGAAACCCCTTCACATATGTAAGAAAGGGTGATGTTTGAACGCTCTTGAAGAGTACGAAATTTATAAAGCACACAATAATACTGATACCAAGCCGCATGTTTTAAATGATAAATTGGTTTTCAAGTCAAATGTATTGTACAACACTGCCTTGCGCTATTGTCGTGGTGGGAGCGAGACGTAAATTAGTGCGCGGTCGGTTTTCATACGATGTACATCGGTAACCTTCGCACTCGCTGTAAATATTATATTATCATGTTATATTAAGTTATTTTTATATTGGATTTTAATATTTTAAGTGTTTGACAAGTGTATCAACTTTAAATGGTACACAATTATTTTTAAATTCTGATGATGGGACAAGGGTCCCGAAACATGTAAATTTTATAAAGACGCTGTTTCTGAAAAGCCGCAGACGGTAAGTTCCAATATATTTGATATTTATTTTCATTTGCCTTGAGTTCTGAGTTGCAGTGTCGTTAGATCTGACACCCCTCTTATTGTAACAATTGGTTGTTGTACACAGGAAATTCATTGTGCTAACCCTCGCGACAAATTTCTATTGTATTACTGCGACGTTATTGTGTGTACTTACCATGTGAACGTTTGTTTTGATCGTATAAGTCACCTGTTTGTCGCTGCGTTGAATTGTTGCTGCCTGTATCGTGTGATCTACTTGTTTATAGGGTGAAATTTTTATTCTCCCTCTCTTTCTCTCGTAAAGGTCGCATTCCATCGCAACAGTTTGCTCGTGGCCCATATAAACAGTTGAACCTATTTTCATGCGTCTTTTATGATAATATTCATCGTAATTACTATAATTATAGTTATAATTATCGTTCACTTTATATTTCTCGTGCTTATACCTACCGTCATATTTACCACAATTTTGTGTAGTGTTTCGTCTAGATAATTTACTACGTTTCTTGTTAGGCCTACAGTGATATTTATCTTCGTAAGTGTGGTGTCTTAAGTGTTTCACATGTGTTATCTTGTGTGACTTACTATTGTGTGTGTGTCTCACACTTGGGATATCGCTATTAATAAGGTACGTTTTATTAACCTTAATTTGCTTCTCTTCCTTAATGTTAATTACTTTGTAATTATCGTTAGTAATTATACACGTATTTCCAACTACTATGAATTCTTCACATATTAGCTCCGTTTGTTAATTAATTATTCCACAGACATTTTCTGCGATCGTGTCAATACGTAAATTTGTATTAACAATTTTTTCAGTTAACTGTGCAGTACCGTTTATTATACTTTGTTTTATTTCAAGATTATCAATTTTTAACTCTTCTAGACTTTCTGTGATTTTTATGGTGTCCTGTCTAAAATTTTCGGACTGTAGCTCTAATTTATTTTCTAAACTTTCTGTTTGTTTTATATTTATTTCATCTATTTTTCTTATTTGTTTGACATTCTCCTCTTTCAACTCTTCTTTAAATTTTTCGGCTTGTTTTATGACTAATTCGTCCATCATGGCTAGTATCGAATTTTTAAATGCTTCTAAATTCAACCCTCCTGGTTCTGCCATGTTGAATAATTATTAAAATATTTATTTAGTAGTAATTCTTTAACAATTATTATTGATAACCGTTCCCTACTTATTTATTTATTTCTTTATTTTTATTAATAGTTATTATTAATACTCATTACAGTTACCCACCTGTTACATAGACAAACAGTATTATTTGTGGGCCCCAGCTGTGTTATTACACAACAATTAACATTACATTCAGTTACTGTTTAATATAAATACTTATTACATATAATACATTTTTCATTTAACACACTCTTATATTTTAGAGCACCCATTTAGCTACATAAAAAAAATTTTAATAGTTAAATGGTGGGGATTGGGCCATATGTTCATGGGCTACAATTTATGTAACAAATTTTTGTACATAAATTTAGGCATGTCGTGCCCCACGTCCAGGGCGACAAATATGCAACAGTATAACATTGCAAATATAATATAATTTAACTATGTGATGCTCCACGTTGGAAGCGACATTTCTTATGCAACGATACAACTTGCATAAATACAATTTAATTTGGGTTTCAAGTGTATCTGTAATAAGAACTCTATGTAACTTGTAACGGTATTTCAAATTTATTTGATGTTAATAAAATTGTGCACATGGCACTTACTTCGACATAAAACATTCGTTATTATTTTGTTACTATGCCGTAAGGCTTATGCTATATAGATCCTTACTGACTAAATATTCTATTCTACTAATTATTGTATTAAAAAAAAATCTCATTTCCAGACTACTGAGTCAATTAGTATGTTTAAAAATATCAATGTTTAAATATCTTTTTATATATTGTAATGTAACTCAAAAATATTAATATTTACTGAATTTATCTTTCTTTTCTCAGTACTGATTTATATAAAACGCTAATTTTTACTTAAATGCTTTGCATTCTTTTCATTTCAATACTAATTTGAGCTCTTGTTTACGTTAATCTTACTTCAATAACATCTATGATTTTAATTCTATATTTACAATAAACATTGGCTCTTACTTTTAAATAGAACAAGAATGTCTTTGTCTTTGAGTTAATTGTTCGATTAAGAGATAAATAAGTTGTTTATCACCTTATTGTCGTCAGTCATACTCAATCATTGGATCCATCTGTAATCGTCCTCGTCTCGAACTCCAGCATCACTTCCTCTTGTCCAGCGTCGTCTCCTCTTGTCCAGCGTCGCTCCTCTAGAGTCCAAAGTCGACTCTCTCTCTCTCTCTCTCTCTCTCCAGCGTCGTATCGCTCTCTGGAACTTCTCCTCGTGCTGTTTCGGACGTCAGTTGATCTTCTTATGTGGATCTTCTTATGTAATTTTGTTACTACTTAAAAATTGTTTGTTTTACAATCCAGTTACATAACTGTATGTAACTGGAAGGATGAAACTATTTACAAAAAATTAAATATTCTGTGCGGACGGGCAGAAGCTCCCGCTGCACTGTGGGTGATTGAAGAAAGAGAACACTGTAGCGTGTGTGTCCTATTTATACCCATGTCTTGGTCAACACCTGCAGTTGTATGAAATCGACATGTCTGAAACTGTCTCTGGGTTCAGTTCCCCACTCCTTGTCAATTTCGCTATTTCTTATATTTCTGCGAATTGCAGAGTCCTATAAGTATACTCTTATACTCATCTTACAACTATTTTCACTACACATGTTCACTGTAATTTTGGACATTGCAACTTAACCCTTTTGATTTGTACACAGTTATTTCACTACTACACTCGTACGGTGTGTCACTTTCACGTGGTTTTTGTACACAGTATTTATTAAATTTTATTACATTTTATTGTGTTTTTGGATTTTACTCCTTAATTATAGTTTATGAATAATTACGGAAAAACAGTAATTATGCAATTATTTATCTTGGGGTGGTAAACTCGCCTGCATAGACCTGCATTCACACACATTAGCAAAATACTGGTGTACACACTTTCAGTTACATTTGTGTGTGTGTGCACGTCGATTCAGGTTGAAACACCTGTTCATATTTTTGTCTGCCAAGGTTGCAATCCCTGACATGCTTATTTCTAATACTTTATTAATTATTTACAGTTTATTAGGTGTATTTAAATTTTTATATTCAATGCTCAGTACATCACTTATTTGTACTGTCGCAATATATACTTTTCTTAGATCGCCGCTAGGCTTCGCTAACTGATTTCTAAGGTAACTCCTGATTGGTTGAAAATGATGTCATGATGAGGTCATTCTATTTTTAGCCATTTCTTGTATTTATTCAAAATTCACAAAATTTATGATGCTAACGTTTATATCTCGGTTATTTTAAGTACAAATTAGGTTCTACTATTAGCATTGTATAGCTCGTTTCTTTCTCGTCATTTTGATATGGCTTGATGCCAGTTTGGTTATATTTTTCATTAACAATTTCTATTTTAATAATAGCCTATTCTAAATAATGCATTGTTTACAGTGTCGTCTGCTAAACTTTGCAGATCCGACTTTTAACATTTTTCTTAATATTTATTTAACTATCCTTAGCTTCTATTCTGAACATAATTATTTGATTGAAATGAACATATTATTATTTATAATTGCTGTATCCAGCTGAACAATATTAATTATTAGTACACATTTGTTGATTATCGTTTATGAACTTCCTTACTTGGCTATTCTTATTTCAACATTTTTTCTTATTACCTATACTTATACTATTACTCATAGTATGGTGATTTACACCTTTATTGTTATTATTATTCTTATATCTCCCTATGTTTTGTAGGGTCTCTATATGATTTTGATTTTCGTGGTTTGTTTGGGTCATCATTTGTTTGTTAGTATTTCAACTTTCTCTGCATTATAGACTTCACATAAGTTGTGTGTCTTTACTTTGAGTTTTTATTTATATTAGTTAATACTCATTGAGTAATTTCAATTCATCTTAAGCCATTCTTTTGGTGTACATATTTCATTTTAAGGTTTTGTTCCTTGACTAATAATACATCTTGTTACATATTTTATATTCTTATAACATTATTTAAATACACTTGGTTGTTACTTTGATGGTCCCATTTAGATCATCTGATTATTATAATATCTACAATTGGTTCTCTTATGATCTTTCATAGTTCATGATTAACAATAATATCTTTCTTTATGTTTGTCATTCAAATTGGTACTTTGCCATTATTCAGCTAGTGTGCTGTTTCTAATAATACTACATGTTACAAATATCATTCTTGTCATCTTCTATTTTATTTATGCTATTTGACTTGGTTTATTAAAGGTTTATTAATCTCACTTAACAGTCTATTTGGGAAACTTGTCTTGTCAATTCGTCTCTGTCAAATTGTCTGTTTATGTTGTAGTGTCATATTATGCCGATAGTAGATTTACTACTGTTCACTTGAAGGTCTTATCTCCTTTCATTCTTTAATGGTTTATTAGTTTAATCTCTATTACATTCTTCCTTGTTACCTATACTTGGTTCTTACTTATATTTATTTTAGTATCATTAACTCTTCTGGTGTTTTTATTATTATGGAACGTTTTGTGACGTTACATGGGTTTCTTTAAAAGATAGCTGTGATAGATTGTAGGCATTTGAATCTAAATGATGGAATTTTTGTCATCACAGAAAAATATAAATGTGAAAGTCCACCCAAACAATTGGGAGCCATCTTCTGGCTAGTTATAAACTAATACATGAAAAGTAATAATTAATACTCCATCAACAAGTGATAAAGTCAACAAAATAATAAAAACAAGAATCCAGATCTTGTGTTCACGCGAGTGACATTGGCTCTCCAAGTGAAGCTATAGTGTTGACACAGCTGTGCCATTAGGAAAATAGGTTTATATATTAATGATAAAAACAATTTAAACAATTTGTATGTTGTAGAAGTTTGCTTTCTGCTAAATGTTAGGTTGTTAACATTGAAATTGTTGCATTTCCTTCTTCTTTCCCATTCCAGTATTAGTTAAATACCATAATTCCCAATGTCTTATTTTTAAGCTATCTTTTGTGAATTTTCCTATATAGCATTCTTTAACGCTTTAAAGGAAAATTTTCTGATGCGTGATTTAAAGCTCTCTCTCTCTCTCTCTCTCTCTCGCTCTCTCCCTCTCCCACTCCCACTCCCTCTCTCTCTCTCTCCCCCTCTCCCCCTCCCTCCCTTCCCCCTCCCTCCCCCTCCCTCCCTCCCTCTATCTCCCTCAATCCCTCTCCCTCCCTCCCTCCCTCTCTCTCTCTCCCTCCCTCAATCCCTCCCTCTCCCTCCCTCCCTCCCTCTCTCCCTCCCTCTCACCCTCCCTCTCTCTCCCTCCCTCCCTCTCTCTCTCTCTCTCTCCCTCCCTCTCTCTCTCTCCCTCTCTCTCCCCCCCCCTCTCTCCCTCCCTCCCCCCTCCCCTCCTCCCCCCTCTCTCTCTCTCTCTCTCTTCTCTCTCTCTCTCTCTCTCTCTCTCTCTCTCTCTCTCTCTCTCTCTCTCTCTCTCTCTCTCTCTCTCGACTATGTTCTTCTGTTGCGCACAAATTCAAGATATTTACAACAAAATCAGTTTTGTATACATATCTTTGTAAGTTGCGTTTTGTTTCTTCCAAAGTGATCTGGTTATCTGCATGTAATTACGTGTGGCTGCATCTATTTTAATGACAAAGTGAACTTCTTTGGCCACTTTCTTGCGACTATATTTAGATGAAAATTAGACACCAGATTTTACAGGCATTTTGATTTTCACAATTTCTTCATACAGATGTTACTCTAATCTTATAAGAAGTAGTAAAAATCATGTGGAGTCTATATCGTTATCACACCTGCCTATAAAGAGGATGTTGTTATTTTGAATCCATTTGAGGATAAATTGACTTTGGGTCCATCCAAACTTAATCCCACGTGGTCTCCCTCATCAGCTGCAGGAGTGGGTCAACTCATAGTGGTCTGTTGGAACATAGTGGCTTGTGAACTGTGAAACTAAAATGATTTAGGTGATGTGCACTGGCTCAAAACCTTAACGGTAATTAGATTTTTTGCTGAAAGGAAACATGTAACATAATACATTTTCTTACTTAATTTGTTTTTTCTTTTCAGCCATATGAACGAATGAATTTAGCAGATGCGTTAATTCCTAAAACATACGATGTTGGAAACCTTATTATTAAGCAAGGGGATGCAGCAGATGGAATGTACTTTGTGGAAGAAGGCACAATTAAAATTACAATAATTGGTGATAACGGACAAGAAGTAGAGGTTTGTATGTCCACAGTTTTAACATTTTTGTTTACCTTTTTAACCTATGCTCTATAGCATAACATCATGTTTTAAGCCTGGGTTTAGTAATTGCAACTATAATAGTCAGCTTATATTGTTCTTTTCAGTCTTATCTCATTGCACTGGAGTCTTCGTGTTTTCACAATAGGTCTTCATTGGCATATTTAGAAACATCTTCATAGCATATTTTCTTCATACATCGTATGTTTCCTTCCAATAATAGCTTGCTGTGTATTTTTAACATTGACACTGATAGAATATTTGCAAATTTCAACATTATTTGCTATCCTGATGATGCTGTACTTACAGCTTAGGCTGAAGATGATCTACAAAGGCTTCTGTACAAATTTAATAACATGTATAATCAACATAATGCAGTAGAGCATCAATTATCCGAACCTCTCGGGACCAGGGCCTGTTCGGAAAATCGATATTTCGGATAATAGATCGTAAATTGAAATATTATTTCCCTTTACAAAAACAAAGGTTTTTATTACAAAAACATTTCTAACATACTGTTATATAATTACAGCAACCTGTATACTGTACTGTAATGTATTACTAAGGGTAAAAATCATCGAATTAAAACTGATTTTAGTTAATAAAAACAAAAAGTAGAAATTTAATAACAATTTTAAACAAAATTAGAGTTTAATGACAAACACTGTACTATAAAATTAATTAAAACGTAAGAAACAAAACAAAACATACAGTACAATGGATTTACACTTTTTTGAAGAATTGTCTATCACTGTCTGCTTCAAAGCAGTACCCCGTTTTCTCGCTGCTAAAGACTGAAATCATTTAAGTTTCATAATCTGAATACAATCTATCTCGTCTTCTGTTTCGGCTCACTTTAGAACAGTCACAGGTGCATCAAAACCTTTTGCTGCCGTCATGGTTTTGTATTAGTAGCATTCTTGCCGTCTTCGTAGGCTGTAAGGCTGTATAGCCACAGCGTTTATTTATTACTGCACAGTACTGTAGTAGTTCGTAGTATACAATTTTTTATGTTCAATAAATATCCAATACGCTTACACATGTCCAGTACATTACTGTACAGCACAGTACATAATTGTACTTTTTATTAAGTTTGGATAATAGATAATTTGGTTAATGGATGTTCGGATAATCGATGCTCTACTGTATAATGATCTATACAGCTAAGAAAAAAAAAAAATGACTTGCTGCTATGCCAACTTGTTGAGGTGCAAGTTAGTAGTAGACAACGAACTTGCGGAGCAGATAACAATAACAAGTTATGATTCATTAGGCAAAGATGCAAGCTGCCAGATTACAGAAGCAAACAGTGTCAGGATGTATGTGTTGTATTATTTGGAACAATACATTTTTAAGTTTGGAAATGAAAGCAAGGGTATATAAAAAGTACAATGAGGCATATCTTGATGTATGGAGTAGAGGGAAAACCAGAAACCATGATAACTATAAATCAAACACAACTCGCTGAGATGAAGTAATTGAGGAGAATGATAGGCAGAATATGGCAAGAAATAAATGTCATTATTTCTTTGAGAAACATTCTTTGAGAATGTCATGGCATGCTTGAGAAACATGGCATATGACAGGCATAGTGGACTGAATATAGAAAAAATGACTACTCTGGTATGACCGTGGCGAGAGGGTGGATTATGACAGAGTAATCAAGAGGGCCCACAATAATAATTCAAGAAAGCAAAAAATGATTTGAACAATGGCAAATGCAATGGGGCAATTGTATTGAGTAATGTAGTTGGTTATAAACAGAAGGAATCTCCTAAATAAATAGACCAAGAAGATTGTTTACATTGAAAGTTTGAAATACAGATGCTAACCATCACTGTTGTAATTGTTAAACCAAAATTTTTGCTACATCGCAAATTGTAGATGTTTTGTAGCTAAAATAATTTTGAAACTGGAGATTTAGAAATAACATAATCATGCTTTTCTCACTCCATCGATTTAACACCAGGAGTTGAATGACCTTTAAAATGTACAATTAATGATAAGTGAAACGCTTATCTTGCAGAATTGAGATGTCAAGAAAATGCAAATGCCTCATCAAAAACACAAAATACAGTTTTACAGTGCACAGCACACAGAAAAAGAAACATGAGAAGTGTAACCAAAATTACAAAAGTTACTTGCTTAAATACATATTACCCAAGTAGTTTTTTTGTGTGTTTTAGGCAGAACATAGATACCAGTTACTGGTGTAGTCAACATGTTTGTGTAAAAACTAAATCAGTGACGGTGTAATGTCCATATTTAAAAATTGCCTCCTATAATGCTTCTAAGGAAATTAGTAATTAACAAGGTCCTTTTTTTGTACCATTGTCTTTTGATTTTTTTTTAAGCTTCTTTAAGAAAATCTCATTCTGGTATCTCTGCAACATGTCTTCTCTTTATCCCCTTCCATTGATCCAGATTTGTCCGCAATTGGATTACCTCCAAACATGGTATGTCTTAGTAGCCAGAAGCACCTTTAGATGTGTGTGGCAGGTATGGTCAACACAGGATACTGCACTTTTGGGGGTCCTACACTCGCTCATTAAGAAAAAAAAAAGGAAAGAGAAAATGACTTTGAAATAGAAGGACTGAATGGGCTACAGTATACAGTATTTACAGTTATTCTTATTTTGTTTCCTAAACTCAATCCCATTCTGTTTTTAAAAATATTGGTTGCTGAATTTAAATTTACACTAATGTCAATGGCAAACCTCTACATTGTTGTGGCAGCAGAACATAGGAATTGAAGTCATATCTTTCAATGTATGACTCATACAAATACAAGAGATTAAACAGCAGACTGTGCAAGACAAGAATCAAGTATTTTTATTCCGCCTAACATGTGCTGAAAAAGGAAGATAAACTGTTTAGCCTTGATTACAGTACAGAATTCATGGATAGTTGTATTATCAGCACCCCTGTTGAATTGAGTTTATGTGTACACTTGATGTAGAGAATTGTATATATTGTTACGACATTACAGACCAGTCTACGTGTTTGTCAAATGTGCCAGAAGAATCTCCCTCTAATGTGTGTGGCATATGTGACTCTAGACGCATTCGCGAGAGTTTTCTCGAAACCGCCAGCCGCGCGGACTGTGTCAAGGCTGCAATTAATTACATAGTTCACACTGGCGCTAAGACGTAGTTTGGAACGTTCTGGTCTGTGAGCGGAGGTATAAATACATGGTGGCAGCGGCCGTAGTTTTGAGTATTAGTCGCGATATATTTACAGTGCAGTCCGAGTTTATTGTCGGGCGATTACAAGTGATTATCTGGCGATATTACTGTGTGCGTTCAAGTGGTTATTAGTTAAGTGTTATGTTTTATAATCGGATGGTATATTGTAATACAATTGTGTTTTAATATTAGTTAACATTTATTTGTGTGTGAACAGTTTGATTTGTTATAAGAGACTGTGTTGTTAATTACGAACTGTTTAACTGTGAAAATTAAAGCTGGTGATTAGTGACTTAATTGGTGTCTTGTGATTTGTTTCCACTGTACCTACAACGATCGAGTAGACCGTCGTAACAGTGGTGTCAGAACTGGGAAAGAACGGTTAACAGTGGAAACAGTGGACAGTTTGTACAAGGTGAGGTAATTCGTAATTAACCGGTAAACATGGGTGTCAGTCAGATGATGGAAGCTTTCCAAACGCTGCTGCTGCTGCAGACACAGGAAGAAGCAGAAAGTTGACAAAAAGAAGAACAAAGAAAGAAAGAGAAGAAGCAGAAAAACGACAAGACGAGAAAGCGGAAGCGAGACAGAAAACCCTTCTGCAGGAGGCAGAGGAACGGAAGCGTGAAACAGAAGACATAAAAGCATTAATAAAGGAGCAGAAGCAGATGCAAGAACATAGTACCGCAGAATTGGGTCTCCTACGAGGTGAGCTTAATAAACAAGTTACTAAAATATCGGAGGTACAAGAAACAATGACATTAAAAATAGCTGTAGTAGAAAAATCTATCTCGCGTGTTGAAGAATCGATGTCTAATAAAATAGCTGAAGTAGAAAAATCAGTCACGAGTGTGGAAAAAGCTATGCCAACAAATAGAAGATCCAATTACAAATATAAAAGAGCAGATTAAAAATGAAGTCAAGCAGTGCCTGAAGTTACAACCAAAACAACTTTGTGAACAGACTGTACCAATGATAAAGACAGAAAAAGACGCAGAAAATAAGTTAATAGAGAAAGTCACTGTGCCTGCAGTAGGGACAGTTCATGTCAAAGCTCCAACCTTTGACGGAAGCAGTCACAGGGCATCGTACCTCCGCAAGTTTGAAGCTGCTGCATGCGGAAATAATTGGAAAGAGAGACAAGGCTGTTTCACTTGTTCTTGCATTAAAAGGACCTGTGGCAGAATTACTACAGAAAGTGCCACCTGACAGCCAAAACACCTATGCCGAATTGATAAAGGCTCTGGAATTATGGTATGGTGATAAACATTTGCGAGATATGTACTACGCTCAGTTGAGAACAAGGCGACAACGTTCTGGGGAGAGTCTTCAAGAGTTTGAAGCAAGTATCGACAGATTGATTAGATTGGCCTATCCTGAAGCACCAGAAGATTTTCGAATAAGGTTTGCGGTGCAGACATTTATTGATGGCATCGGAGATTGTGAACTTCAGCAAGTGTTACGAATGGCAAGACACCAAAATAGTTCAGAAGCGCTCTTGTTCACGCCCTAGAATTTGAAGCTGCCAAGTCAGCATCCCGCTACATTAATGGGTTTGTGCCATCACGTTGCAGTCAGAAGATCCCTGTATCACATTGCCATTACGGTGGGTGCAGAAAAACAATGTTGTCAGACAAACAATTCAAAAATTCAAGAGAGTCACCACGATTTGAAAAAGACAGAAGACTGAAATGTTACAACTGTGGGAAACGTGGTCATCTACAGGTAGACTGTTGGGAGAAGAAGATACCGAGAGAAGAGAGTGATCACACCAATTGGAGAAGTAATGCCTAAGAACAGCACACAATTTCCACGGTACATAAGACCAGTGGAAACTGGATTGTTAATGGGTTTGCGGAAGGTAAACCAACATCATTTACAGTTGACAACAGTGTCTATTGTGCTCCCTGACTTAATCAGCAACTGACGACCTCAAATTAGCTCTTGTACAATACAGACTGTGACTGGAAGCCCTGTCAAGATGCTAGGAAAGGTAGACGTACATGTACGCCGGGGTCTTCTCGAGTTTAGCCACCAAATGCTTGTTGCAGACATTGTCGATGAAGTGATTCTTGGCACGGACATTATGAATGCCTACAGATTCATTGTGGACTTAAGAGAGAATGTTCTGAAGGTTGGCCAAGAGAAGATAAAGCTTTGCATGGCTAAAATGACAGGGTCTACCAACCATTCGATTAAGCTAGTGGCATTAGTTGAAGAAAAAGTCAACAGGTCTGGTCAAGAGGTACCCTCCCTATTGCAAGCGGAAATGGAGGAAGAACTAGCAGAGGAAATACAAATAAGTGTAACAGCAAAAGGAGTGATTGGAAAGCCAAGTATGGGTGTTGAAACAAAACTCTTGCTTGTTGCTGATCTGATAGAAGCGCCCGAGGGAAAAGTGGCTGAAGATAAGGTTACAAAAGAGGTTGTTGACGAGAACCAAACAAACTTGGATCAGCCAGTGGTGTTTAGGTCATCAGTACATAACGGAACGGGAGTGATTCCAGCATAACTAGTGGTTGGGCAGAAGACTCGCATTCCTGGGACTGTGATGTTCGGATCACACGAGACTGAATTCGAAGAACCGGAGAATTATCTTTCGCAAGGACATCCACCTAGATCGCCTGGTTGAGTATTACTTCAGAGACGGTTTGCCAGTTCGGGACGAACAGGCTTAAGGAGGAGGCAGTGTTATGACATAACAGAACAGTGTACGTGTTTGTTGAATGTTCCAGAAGAATCTCGCTGTAATGTGTGTGGCATACGTGACTCTAGACGCATTCGCGAGTTTTCTCGAAGCCATCAGCCGCGCGGACTGTTTCAAGGCGGCAATGAATTACGTAGTTCACACTGGCACTAAGACGTAGTTTGGAATGTTCTGGTCTGTGAGCGGAGGTATAAATACATGGTGGCAGCTGCCGTAGTTTTGAGTATTAGTCGCGATATATTTACAGTGCAGTTTGAGTTTATTGTCGGGCGATTACAAGTGATTATCTGGCGATATTACTGTGTGTGTTCAAGTGGTTATTAGTTAAGTGTTGTGTTTTATAATCGGATGGTATATTATAATACAATTGTATTTTAATATTAGTTAACATTTATTTGTGTGTGAACAATTTGATTTGTTATAAGAGACTGTGTTGTTAATTACGAACTGTTTAACTGTGAAAATTAAAGCTGGTGATTAGTGACTTAATTGGTGTCTTGTGATTTTGTTTCCACTATACCTACGACGATCGAGTAGACCATTGTAACAATATGTATGTGTGTATGTATGAATTTGCTTGTAATGTACATATTGGTTTTTAACATTTAATATTAAAAAAAAAAAAACAGTATTGTAATGTAACTTTTTTTGTTTTGAAAATAAAGTGTCGATTTGTATTTGTTTAGTGTAAAACAATTGACAAAAAGTTTATCCTGAAAGGGTAAAAACTGCCTTGTTGCGGTAATCGATTTCAGCTTCGACCGGCTAAACGTCTTGCTCGTTGGTTACGCAGTATGGCTCATTCGTTTATCCGCACTCCTTGCTGCTGCCTGTAATTTTTCTGAAACTGATCTCACTTCCTACAAATAACAATTCTTTTTAATCAGATTGATTGGTATTTATTCTTATTTTGTTTATTCAAGACGAAAATAGTCGACCTTTTGGTCGAACAAGGTTATAGTCGGGTCGACTCGGGTGCTCAATTCGATTGTGCAAGTATACAAATTTTATTAAACATTAACTTAAAAATAATAAAAATCTCAGGGTTCTGGGTTCTTTGAGACTGCTATGGAAGTCAGAAATGCAAATAACAAGTACAATACATCACAAATGTAGGTAAAATTAAAATCTTATTAACTAGTATTATGATAAATAAAGTTTGGTTGCTAGGTAATGGCGAATATTTCGGTTCACTCCGGTAGCAGCGAGATGGACAAAATGGCCGCTGATGTAGTCAGCTGGGAACGCTGTCCGAAAATGTCCTCGCCCCGTCTCTTTGGAAATAAATGATTTTTAGTGTGTTCTCAGTTTTAATTTAAGTTTATTTCTTTTGTCGTCACTTGTGTTCAGTTTGTTGATTTAACCTGAGTGTTGTGTATTCGTAGTTGTGGATTAATTACAAACTCGATTGATCTCACCCATACAGAAGTGTTCGAATTTTGCCTTCACTTTTTGTGATCGAAGTTTTTTCTATTTCTTGGTGTTTTCATCCGTTAATGGCAGTCAGTTTATTCTCTTCCTTTATATAGTAATTAATACTTTGATTTGCAGTTGTTTATACTGTTCCACTCGTTCAAAAACTGATTCCTTGTTTTACATTAAATTTTTTATTATACAGAGCTCATCTGCCCTCTCTTGAAGTTAACAATGGAATAAAAATAATTCGTTTCTTCGTTAACGGTCTTGCCCAAGAAACTCTGGCCTGCTATTGGTTAATACCTGTGAACTCTGGTGTCATATGACCAGTTTACAAAAATCGAATATCTTTACACCTATGCTAAAAAATACTTCCTTCCTAGCTTTAGATCATATGAATTTTAAGTTACTTAGTGGTTTTCCTTGTAAAATTATAAGTATTTTGATACTTCATTTTACATGAGTTGGTCATTATAAAGGATGATTTCTCACCTTACAAAAATTCTAATTTTGGGCCTATACTTTACTTTTACATTTGTTATATCACTTTACAATTCGTTAACTTAATATAATATGTAATATTACCATTAAAACAATTAAGTTCACCACAGATTTTGTCCCTTTCCTGTTTTATCACCTTGGTTTACTAATCTACTCATTTCTGACATTATTTCCTTTGTATGGAACTTGTGGCCTAGGCCGTCAGTAGCATTTCATTAATATATCCTAAATTACATTTATTATTACCTAGGTTTTTGGTTTTGGACCCTTTTTCCTGAGTTACATCTTATTACATGAGTCTTGACCCTTAACATGTTTTAACAATAGTTACAATCAAATCTTTTGACATATTACTTAAAGTAGTGTTTACATGGCCAAGTTTACAATCATAAATTAATAAATAATATAATTAGAACAAAATCTTTTAACATGTTACCTTTAAGGTATTGCCTTCATGGCAAAAGTCTACATTTATAAATTGACAAACAATCACAAACTACTTGGTATACCATACTTCCATCATATCAATCTTATCAAGCATTACTGGCTAATGAATAGATTATTGTTCATAGGTCCTGGTTTCTAGTACACAATTTTCTTACTTTGCCAGTAGGCTCAAACTAACTTACAATGTAGTTTATAAATGTTAATAACTATAGGTTTTGGTATAGAACACAAATACAACTACTTATACCAAAGCCTTCACTAACATCTCAATCTGAGATGAAACCCTTCACTATTGGTGTTATTTATGGGTTTTCCTTATTTTTAAAAGTAATTAACCCGCACTTATGCTGTCACCACTCCACTGACACTTATTGTATTTATAACATATTTGAATAATAATAGGGATCATTAGTTTTTACAGTTCTTTTCTGTTTAACTAGTGACTACCCTTGTTCCCCACTCTCTTACATCAACATTCTTTTGACAGGTTTGTATTTTATTATACATTTTATTTGCTTACTGCACTCTTGTGTTGTACTTTGTTATTTTTATTACATTTTATGATCTAGTTTTTAAAGGTTTATTATTCATTTAAATTGGTAGAATAATTGATTCTATCCATTCTGACTTCTACTGAATTGAGCAATTCTAGCTTTGGGACAGGGTTACTATTATTTTATTACATTTTTTATTTATTCCAAAGTTGTACTGTATTTTCTTTATGTAATGGGAAGGAACGTCACGTTACAGTATATATTTTAAACTAAAATTATATTTTAAATTTATAGACTTGTCTGTAATTGTTCTGGATTACTGTGTAATGATTCAAACAATAAGAATAATTTATATAAGAATGATTTATTATAAGAATAATAAGAAAGCCTCAATACTATCACTTGCCTTATCAGAAGATTCCTAAAAAGCCCCAAAACCCTGGCCGCTACCATATTTTGATAGGTAGAACATCAAAACAATAGTCCCTGTAAAAACAATTTTAAAATCATAAACTTTCCCTCAACAGAATGTCCATATTCATGTAGATGAACTCATTGAGCACAGGTTAGGTTAAAGCAAGGTGACGTTAAAATATCTCATATTCATGGTTATTTACATAAATTCATTTATGGATATTACTTGAATTGTATCTGCTGACCATCTTTAATACTTAGTTTAGTTGTACCCCCCTATAATTCCAGTTTATTACCGGTATCAATTGTAAACAATCTGATTGTATGTAGTCTAGCCTATTGTTACATACGAAATAATAATCCAATTTCATAAAGATTACTACCTGAACGGATTTTAAAAGGCATTCTATTGGATTCTACATGAAAATTCTATTGCGTTTTGTTTTAACTTGTTACTAAGTGAACAATCAGTGCAAACCAATACTTTATTTTTATTCACTGTCTCTCTTTCTTCTCTCTCACCCCCACTTTTTACTCTCTTGGTCTCTCACACATTCTCTGATGTTCTGAGTAGAGTTTATTTCATCATTTTTCTTTTCTTTTTGTGACCAAAATTCCCCACATCTGTTACTTATCTGTTCATTGTGTTGTATTGTCCAGCGATATTCTGTGTCCTCTCACACACAACATGTGGCTGGTATTTTGCACTTATTACGCATACTTAGTACAGCTGAATCTCTGTACTTTTAACGTGCGCACTGCTGACAATGTTTGTAAGTCGACTGTTTGTAATACTTTTAAATGTCATGGTCCAAATTCTGTGAGTGGACGCAGTCATGGCATCCACTCTCTCTGATGTTTTAACTGCGACTTTCAATAATTCAATTAAAAACTTATATGTTACATTTTTTAACTGTGACAGTACTGACAGTATTTTACTCAGCTGTTTACATATTAGTACCGAGACACAGCCTTTGTGATCTCGACGTGGTTGCTGGCGGCTACAATTAAAAACGTTTATAAAATTTACAATTATATTTTCTAACCATGACACTACTGACAGTATTCCCTATTACATTTTTGCACCATGGTCTGAACTTTGTGAATGAGACCTGGTCGTTTACATCTGTTCTCTCTGATGTTTCAGTTGTGCTTGGCATCACTCGGCCACGCGCTAAGCTAGTTTCTTTCAGCTATCCTGTGAGACAATCTGCAGGTGCACAACTATTCTAGCTGATGTGGAACTGGGTTTTGAGGATGTACACCCATTAAAAAGTTATGCACTTTCCCGGCCAAAGTCACGTACAAGAAATTCCATGCGGTCTGCTGTTTTTTCTCACCAACGAAAATATGCTTTTGCGTTATGCTTAATGAAATGTACCATTACAACTGTGTAAGTAGGAGTGGGGTCAGTTGTAGTACCACTTGTTTTGAATCTATCTAACAACAGTGTGATATCAGAGATTGGAAAAAGTTGTGGTGCAATACATATGTGTCAAATCGAATAGAGATATTTTATTTTATGATACAAAACAATATCAGGAAGTCATCAATGCTTTTTGAATGTAAATCCGAGCAAATAATAGTAATAGCATATTGTAGTTGTAAGAATATTAGGAATTAGAATATATTTTGTTTTAATTTGTTTTTGTTTACTGGAATATGTACAAATTTTTCTATGGGAGTGGGTTTTATTCTGCTTGAATAATCTTCATTGAATTTGGAAAGTACCCTTTTGTTTTCAGTATATATAAATTTTAATATTTTAAGTGTACAACAGAAACTGATGCTTAGTGAAATAGTAATAAAAAGAATATTGTAGAAACTAAATTTGTAAACGGAACTCTTGCAGAATAGGTGATCGATAAATGAACTGTAATGGTAATTAATGTAAATGCTAAGAAAACATTTGTGAACATTTTGATATTAGTTGGTTCAGTACTTATTGTGTTTTGCAAAGTGTATTAACAGCATGCATTTAATTAAATCGGTTTGATCAAAACTTTATTTGTGTCTCATGATAGATTTTGTTCATAATATGAAGCGTATAGCATCAGGAACTGCTTAAACATGCATACACTCAGCGACGTCACCCTAAAAATTTGACAACCGGTTCTGTAGACCGAGTTGGATGTGAACTGTATTATGGGGAAGGGAAAGAAAGATGTAATATGAAATACACAGAAAGAAAATATGATATATTCTTACTTAAGCTACATTAAATTTGTTTTATATTCTGAAACAAAAAACAGTTTCTAATCTTCAGTTTATAGCCAAAATGTCTGTAGGTTGATGTTACAGAAGGTTCCAAATGGTACTTTGGTTTTTCGAAAAATCTTGCTTCACTTTCCTTCTCACTCTCGTATCAGATGCCGTGTGGTGCCCCTGTCATAGCCACAATTTCACAAACAGGGTTGGATCCCAGTCTGATATAGGTTTCCCTATAAGCTTTATGGTCATCAAGTGGGAGATGTTGCTGACAAGAAGAGCATTCCTCTGATCAGTAGCTATTATATTCATCAAACTGAAAGTGCGCTCTGCTTCTGCTGAGCTTACAGCAATCACCTTCATGATTTTCTTAGCTTGTAATATGCTTCCAGGTTGTGTTTTGTTAGGCATGTCTCTGTCATCAATTAGGTCTCTAAAATCATTTACCGGAATGTCAAACTTTATAAGATTGCTTAATTTATAAAGCTTTTTTTCTCCGTCATACCAGGGAGAAAGTGTGACTTCACTTGGCCAGGTGGTAGAGTCCAATAGGGTAAATAGAGACAACATATTTTTATATGTCTCATTTTCTTCACTCCCTAATCTGTTTGTCATGTTATCTATGACACTTTGTATCAGTTGATTTCTTGGTAATTTTACAATTTTGTTATTTCTACTGCTGAATGGAATATGTTAATGGGTATCTGATTTTATCGTTGTAGGTACAAGATTTTCATATTTTCCTTTGCTGTCTTTTAATATACTTAATGCTCTTATGCATCTCTTGATCAGTCGATCTGCTTTCACTACAGTTACATCCTGGCTTTGCAATGCAAGAGATAAGAGGGACAGTTCTTCTAGTAGATCAGTCATTAGAGCAAGGTCCTTTATGAAATTCAAATTTTCCATTCGCAGTTTCAAACCTGTCTGATTTGATTGAGAAAAATGGTTATATAGGGCTGGATAGGCCTTCCATACAGCTTTTGTTGCTCTTACACTGCACGCTGGGTAGGACCTAGGGCCTAAAACACGACCAATTTTTATGATTTCCAATTCCAAATCATTAGCTATATTGTTTAACTCCATTTGATTTTTGTTTGATGTGTGGTAGAAGCAATAGATCTTCTCAAGAAATGCTTTGAAATGATTAACTTGTGAAATAGATTTGATAGCGTCATCAAGAGCCAGTTGTACTCGGTGGCTTAAACAATGCCAAATTATTATACCAGGGTATTTACTTAATAATCTAACTGAAACTCCTGACTTACAACCTAACATAGTACTGCACCATCAGAGCAAAATCCAATCAAATTTTTCTTTAGATAGGGATCATTAAACCCATAACTTTCTAATGTAAGAAGTAAAATATGAGAAATCGTCTTTGCATTTGTAGAGTCCAGTTCTTTTAAATCAACAAATACGTTTATTGGCTCATCTGAGCCTAAAATATCGCATCTCAATATAACGACCAATGCACTTTTTTTTGATACTGTGCTGGCTTCATCAATTACAATACAAATTTTGGAATTTTGTTCAATAATTTTAGAAAAAATCTGATTCCTTAACTCAGTAGATATATGTTGGCCAATGGCCATTGCAGTTTGCCTTGAGTGTAAAGAAACTCGAAGGTCTACGCCATTTTTTTCTTGTAATTCTATTTCTGCCTCAATATCTTGCATGGGTCTGTTACGTTTTACTAGACTGTACACTGTAGTAAATACATGACTGGTGGAAAGTAATTGCTTTTCATGGAATTTATCAACAGATGCAACAATTTTGTTTTGTTTAGACTCTTCAATTATTTGAATTGTTTTATTGTGCGATTCAGAACATGCATGCTCATTAAGTTTTTTGCGGATAGATGCCTGTTGTATTTCCTTTGTTGATCCATTAGGGACGATTTTTTAATTTTTCCATTCAGTTGAAATGTGAATGTGTTTAGCACTTTCAACATTTAAAGAATTTATTTGGGAACATACTTTGCATCCTACACTGTTTTTTCAGTAATATTAAGCAATGAGTACTTACTCATAAAATATTCACGCTGCTTTTCTGACCATATCAGCAAATTAGAAACAGCCCCGTCATCAGATGGTAGTGATAGCGAAGTCTCTGAATCTTCAGTGCTGTCATCACAAACACAAACAAGTTTAGGCTGTTTTTGGCTGCAACAAACAGGCCTACTGAAAAAACTAATCAGGTTTGATTGTCGTTTCATAATAAAATGTTGACTGAATGTTTTAAAAGACTCGAGTTATAAACAAACACAGAATTCAAAACTACACTAATCAGTACAGTACACGGTGTACACCACAAAAAAAAACAATTCAAACACAACCTAAAAACTTCCAAACATGGCGTGAAGGTCACTGGCACTGGCGCGTAACGGCAAGTGTCTCAAAAGTTGCGAAGATCGATATTGTTGCAGAATGACGACACCACAACATCGAAACTGCTCAGCGCCGAAATCATATGTTGTCGAAATCGTCGGCCATTTTCCGTGATTCAGCGATTCACTACTAAAACTCTAATTACAGTTCGTAACAAGTAACAACTGGTTCGCCGAACTATCCTAAATTTAACAACCGGTTCGGCCGAACCGGTGCGAACCGGCTGGATGACACCACTGCATACACTTATCATAAAGGAACTTAATGTTATTTATATTTTTTTTTTTAGATAAAAGAAATAAAGAAAGGTGGCTATTTTGGAGAACTGGCGCTGGTCACTCATAAACCAAGGGCAGCTTCAGCATATGCAGCTGAAACTCCAACAAAATTGGCATGTAAGTCACACTGAGTTTTGTTTCAAGTGAAATTGCATGTTAATATTTCGAGTCTGAACCTGTCTACATTTCAGCAGTGAACTTTATGGCTTATGACTTGTAGGCACAGTAAGTGTTTGTTCATGTTTCTTTTTGAGTGTAACATGTAGTGGAAATGTATTATTAGAGTGTTCTTTTTAAATGAACAAAAAAATTACAAGAATGTCATTTTCCAATATTTATTGGATGGATTATTTTAGATTACGGTTCCTCACGGTTGCCATTGCTTGTAGAACGTGGGTCTTCTATACTATTTTCAAATAAAAAATTAATCTTTTTCAGAAAATCACGGTTATATTATTTCCTTGTTGGTGTACATGTTCATGATATAATATAATAAGGAGATGTTTGCATTTTTGTTTCATACGTAATATAGCGTGAAAACTGTTAAAAATATCGGTATGGAGAACCATACATGACTTCCATATTCTAAGATTTATATTATTTAAAATCATTTACAAAATGAAATGTTTCCATAGAAACTACTTCTTTCCACTTATTGCTTCAGCCTTAACCACAGTACTGTGGTCACTAATGTATACCACCACACGTTATCGCACTCGATTTTCACTGATGATGACAGTCGACGGCACTGCCTAAACGTCTGGTTTTGTAGAAAACATTGGACTATGGCCAAACAGCCTGGGAAGGAATTTTAACAACAAACTACTACTACAGTATGTTGCTGATAACGTAGTACACACAAAAATTATCCCTTCCCCCTTCAACTATAATTTTATAGAAAATTACCCCCACCCCGTTCAACTAGCCTCTTCATTTATAGATATTTCGTCTATGTTTCTACAGTGGATTATTAAGATCTTCTTATCAGAATACTTTATTTATCAAAATTAAGTACTTTACTCTTGTTACAACAAAAAATGTTTCAGGTAAACTGCCCTTTCCCCGTAACCGATCTTCACCAAAATCAATAGGCCTTGAGTCTTCTACAACTCAGGCACGTATGTAAAAAAATATTTGATTCTGTTTGAATTTACGGCAGTTATCGTTGTTGCAGGTAAACTACCCCTTTTCCTTAACCGATCTTCACCAAAATCAACAGACCTTGAGTACTTACAACTTCAGGAACGTATGCAAAAAATTATTTGATTCTCTTTGAATATGTGGCAGTTATCATTCGTCATAAAAATAAAATTACCCATTTAAAACATAAAATGTTGCAGGTAAACTACCCTTTTCTCTTAACCGATCTTCACCAAAATCAACAGGCCTTGAGTACTCTATAATTCAAGAAGGTGTGCAAAAAAAAATTTGATTCTGTTTGAATTTACGGCAGTTATCGTTGTTGCAGGTTGCAGGTAAACTACCCTTTTTCCTTAACCGATCTTCACCAAAATCAACAGACCTTGAGTACTTACAACTTCAGGAACGTATGCAAAAAATTATTTGATTCTCTTTGAATATGTGGCAGTTATCATTCGTCATAAAAATAAAATTACCCTTGTTAAAACATAAAACGTTGCAGGTAAACTACCCCTTTCCCTTAACCGATCTTCACCAAAATCAATAGGCCTTCAGTCCTCTACAATTCAGGGATCCATGCAAAACATTAATTGATTCTGTTTGAATGTGCGGCAGTTATTGTTTGTCATAGAAAAAATTACCCTTGTTAAAACATAAAATGTGGCAGATAAACTACCCCTTTCCCTTAACCGATCTTCACCAAAAACAATAGGTCTTGAGAACTCTACAATTCAGGCCTGTATGCGAAAAATTATTTGATTCTGTTTGAATTTGCGGCTGTTATTGTTTGCCATCAAAAAAAAAATCTACAGACACTTTTCGAAAAATGACTTTTACTTCCATGTTCCTTACGGAAATGGAAGTATGGTGATGGCAAAAAAAAATCGTGTTCGAGATTATTGCAGATTCTGATTGTACTACACTCAAAACATGAAAAAAAAGTCATTTTTCGAAAAGTGTCTGTGTGTGTGTCTTTCTGTCTGTAGATTTTTTTCTATGGCAAATGATAACAGCCGCAAATTCAAACAGAATCAAATAATTTTTTGCATACAGCCCTGATTTGTAGAGTACTCGCGACCTATTGTTTTTGGTGAAGATCGGTTGAGGGAAAGGGGTAGTTTACCTGCAACGGTTTTTTTTTATCAAGGGTAATTTTGTTTGTTTGGCAAACGATAACAGCCGCAAATTTAAACAGAATCAAATAATATTTTGAATAGAGCCCTGAATTGTAGAGTTCTCAAGACCTATCGTTTTTGGTGAAGATCGGTTAAGGGAAAGGGGTAGTTTCCCTGCAACGGTTTTTTATCAAGGGTAATTTTTTTCTATGGTAAACGATAACAGCCGCAAATTCAAACAGAATCAAATGATGTTTTGCATACAGCCCTGTACTGTAGAGTTCTCAATACCTATTGGTGTTGGTGAAGATCGGTTAAGGGAAAGGGGTAGTTTACCTGCAACGTTTTATGTTTTAAAAGGGTATTTTCTATGGCAAACGATAAGAGCCGTAAATTCAAACAGAATCATATAATATTTTGCATACAGCCCTGAAATGTAGAGTTCTCAAGACCTGTTGGTTTTGGTGAAGCTTGGTTAAGGGAATAGGGTTGTTTACCAGCAACATTTTATGTTTTATCAAGGGTAATTTTTTTTTTTGACGAACGATAACTGCCGTACATTAAAATAGAATCAACTACTCTTCTGCATACCTTTTTGAATTATACAGAACTCAAGGTCTGTTGATTTTGTTGAAGATCGGTTAAGGGAAAGGGGTAGTTTACCAGCAACGTTTTATTTTTTAACAAGGGTATTTTTTCTATGACGAACGATAACTGCCGTAAATTCAAAGAGAATCAACTAATGTTTTCCATACAGCCCTAAATTTTAGAGTTCTCAAGACCTATTGTTTTTGGTGAAGATCGGTTAATGGAATAGGGTAGTTTACCAGCAACGTTTTATGTTTTATCAAGGGTGTTTTCTATGGCAAACGATAACAGCCGCAAATTCAAACAGAATCAAATAATTGTTTGCATACAGGCCTGAATTGTAGAGTACCCAAGACCTGTCGTTTTTGGTGAAGATCGGTTAAGGGAAAGGGGTAGTTTACCTGCAACGGTTTTTTATCAAGGGTAATTTTTTTCTATAGTAAACGATAACAGCCGCAAATTCAAACAGAATCAAATGGTGTTTTGCATACAGCCCTGTATTGTAGAGTTCTCAACACCTATTGGTGTTAGTGTAGATCGGTTAAGGGAAAGGGGTAGTTTACCAGCAACATTTTGTGTTTTAACAAGGGTAATTTTTTATATGACGAACGATAACTGCCGTAAATTCAAACAGAATCAACTAGGTTTTTGCATACCTTTTTGAACTAAAGAGAACTCAAGGTCTGTTGATTTTGTTGAAGATCGGTTAAGGGAAGGGGTAGTTTATCAGCAACGTTTTATGTTTTAAAAAGGGTAATTTTTTTATGGCGAACGATAACTGCCGAAAATTCAATGAGAATCAAATAATTTTTTGGACCCTTTCTTGAGTTGCAGAGAGCTCAAGGTCTGTTGATTTTGGTGACGATCGGTTAAGGGAAAGGGGTAGTTTACCTGCAACATTTTATGTTGTAACAAGAGAAATGTTTCCATGACGAACGATAACTGCCGCACATTCAAACAGAATCAAATATTTTTTTGCATGCTTCCCTGAATTGTAGAGGACGGAAGGTCTGTAGATTTTGGAGAAGATCGGTTAAGAGAAAGGGGTAGTTCACCTGAAACATTTTATGATTTAACAAGAGTAAAGTACTTAATTTTTATAAATAAAGTATCCTGATAAGAAGCTCATAGTAATCCACTGTAGAAACCTAGATGAATATCTATCTATAAATGAAGAAGTTAGGTGAACGGGGTGGGGGTAGTTTTCTATTATTAAAAATTATAGTTGAAGGTGGAGGGGAGAATTTTTTATATGTGTACTACATTATCGGCAACAAAGAAGTAGTTTTTTGTTAAAATTGCTTCCCGGGCTTTTTAGCCGTAGTCCAATGTTTTCTGCAAAACCAGACTTTTCGGCAGTGCCATCGACTGCCATCATCGGTGAAAATCGAGTGTGAAAACGTGAGGTGGTATACGTTAGTGACCATAGTGCTGTGGTTAATGCTGAAGCAATAAGTAGAAAGACGTAGTTTCTATGGAAATATTTCATTTCGAATATGATTTTAAATATAAATCGTAGAACATGGAAGTCATGGATGGTTCTCCATACCGATATTTTTTCATGTTTTGAGGGTAGTACAATCAGAATCTGTAATAATCTCGACCATGATTTTTTTGCCATCACCATACTTCCATTTCCTTATGGAACATGGAAGTAAAAATACAATAGCA
This sequence comes from Magicicada septendecula, assembly GCA_034769895.1. Classification (NCBI taxonomy): domain Eukaryota; kingdom Metazoa; phylum Arthropoda; class Insecta; order Hemiptera; family Cicadidae; genus Magicicada; species Magicicada septendecula. The sequence goes on from CM068367.1 coordinate 1,257,513,458, forward strand.
GGAAAATAAAGGAGTGATAATGGTGATGGTTAGTAAAGGAAAGTAATGACTGTAAACATATATATATATATATATATATATATATATATATTGTAACATAACAAAATTATCACATTAAACATTTGAATTAATGCAACATAAATAAAGGAAGAAGTTCCATAGTGAGTGAGAAGAATAGCTTGTTTTAAGTATTACACTAGAAACTATATATTAAGTCTATAAAATGTTAATAAAAATGGAAAATAACAAAGAAAACCATTGATCAAAATAACCTACTATGTAAAAACCAGTTAAACCAGCAGTATACCCAGTAGATTGGGGAAGCAGTACAACAAGGGAAGGACCATATAAAAAGGGAAATAATTTGTCATGAAACCATATTAATAAGGGAATAATAATAAGGTCAAGAGACAAAGAAACCACAAGACCAGAAACTACTAATGTGATATTGGAAGAAGGGACAAAACATATCAAGATTCCAACAAAGAGACCAGAACCAGGAAGAGATATGCCAAAACAAAATGATAGTCATGTAATACATACCATGAAACAAAATTAAAACTGATATATGTAGACCCAAACAAGTTACAAGATACAATCCCAGAAAACCCAAATTGTATACTAGTTGTAAGAGTAATATGTTAAAAAATATATCAAAAGAGACTACCATAGTGTAGAACCCACTGAAAGGACTACCATAGTGTAGAACCCAATAAAGTGAAGTGAGGTAACAAAAATAAGAAACTACAGTGAGTGTAGTGAGAAACATAGCTAAAAAATCTATGAAAAAATATTCAATGAAGTGTAAATATTATAAAAAGACTACCATGAGTGTAGAATAATACTAGTAAAACCATTGGAATCAAAGACAGTCTAAGGACTGACAACATTATCAGTAATAAGAGTTTTTAAATTAGATATAAGAATTACTATTACCCATAAAATGTTTTCTTTAATTACAGTTAAGTAAATTGTGAGAAGGACAAAAATACCAGAGGACAGTTCATAACTGAGGGTATAACTAATAATAAGATGTTTGTTATTTATTGTTAATTAGATAATATTTTAGATATAAGGTGATAATAGATACAAGATGTTTTTCAATCACAGTTGAATTGTTTTCAAAAGAAACATAAATACAAAAGACAGTTAATGACTGACAGTATTACTAGTAATAGGAGTTTTTTATTTTTCTAATTAAATTATGTCTAGGTAGTAATAAGGATAAGATATTTTGTTATCATTTGATGATACAGTTAAAAATAATAGGAATAAGATGTTTTTGTTAAAATTAGGTGATATATGAAAAATAGTAGATAATAAGATGTTCTGTTGTGTTCAAAATAATGTTAACTAATTTTCAAGTTTGTCAAGGCAGAGAGGCAAGTAGGACATAAAAATGTAATAATTTTATTCAAAACAGTAAACCATGTATAATGTACAAACAGACCAGCTAAGACACCATTTTAGTAAACACAGACTGGCATATAAACCAAAAAATTATCTATCAGAGAATCAATCTATGTAATAGGAATAGAATTCAATACATACAATACAGAAATTGAAAATATAATTAATACAGATACAGTTAATAGCAAATAGAATGACAAAAGAAAGGAAATTAACTTCTTTTGGAAACAGTCAATAATAGGCCTATGATAGTAATCAAATCAGACTAAACAGTAAATTAATCAATATTGAAATGTTTTAACAACCAAATTATTAACAACAAAGTAATTACGGAGTTATTAAGTATATTCCATGGAAATATTATACAGAAAAAACAAATAAAAACCTTTAAAACACTGAATTTGTACAAAATATGAGGCATACAATCATTATATAAAATTGTAAATTTTGGGCTTAAATGAGCTTGAAACAAACCCAGCTATATATCAAAAGATGTAAAATTAACTAATCAATATTACTGAATAGTTAGATTTATGTAAAATTAAGGAATATTTGAAATACAGTAAAAAATAAGAAAACTTATTATGTATAGTTAGTTGGTGAAACAAGTCTTAGACAGATATTTTTATAGTTAAACAATATGAAGAGGAAAAAGACATAGCACAAATTGCCCTAAAACAACGACGTTGCGTCTATTAGTCTATTGTTAATCGTAAAGCGGAATAGTTGGAAATGTGTTAGCGGAGTACTGAAAACAAAAATAATTTGTATAAAACCAAGTGTGGTTAAGTGGCGTGTAACGGAGATGATCTAAAAAGGGAAATAACCTTAACTATCAATTTCTAACACTTCACAAATTTCCAAAACACAGTAATAATACCATAAAACTCAACACAAGAAAGCAACAGCCATTTTGAACGATTTTGGACCAAATTCACGGAACACCAATACACATATTTGAACACCAGACACTACACAAGAAATCCATCCAGAATTCGACATCGCAGAAGACGAGAGGACATCCTACACTATATTCCTGGACCAACACCACTTCGCAGAAAAGGGAACATCGTTTTATTTCTGTGGGAGAAGCTCTGCCAATTCCAACAGCATCGCAGTTAAAATCGAGTAGACGGCGGCCATTACTGGATTTCTCAAAGACGGTGCAGTGCCTCCTGGAAGGGAGTGACGTCATTTCTTCGACTTGGTTCGCAATTTAATTTTTTTCTAATTGACAATTGTAATAATAATTTTGTTCTATTTCAGCTATTAACATTTAGTTTAAGAATACCTGTTAAATGTATCTTGTTCCTTGCCCTCTGACCATTTCGACTTGTTAAAAGAACCACAAATTTAAACTTGTAAAAAATATATTTGTTGATTTTTTTCACTACCGACTGTAGCAAATATTAGCCAGTGCCTGGGACATGCGCAGTTTGACTGGCGCATAATTTTGAATGTTAATAAACGCAAATCATTACTCAGTTACCAGCATTGTTTTTATTTCCATAATTAATGTTACTATTATTTTTTATTAAACAGAAACATAATTTACAGTGAGAGAATAGATATATAAGGAAATTACAAACTCAATTAATTAATTAATTAGTAATTAATTAAATTAAATAATTCAATCAAACTCAATACAAGAACAAGAAAAAATATTTTCACAATTTTTAAAGTTTGATTTATTTGTTATTTATCAATCAATCACACCTAGTTACAACATATTTATATTAAATCTATTCTTTGTATTTGGTAATTTCAAAGTGGAGCTGTATCATCAGGGAGTTCAATACCGAGATCCAGACAACATACACAATTCTTATCATCAATATCTTTATATTTTATTTATTATTACATTTGAAATTATATTACAAATTGACTAGCCTAACTAGTGGGGCTAAAAGAAGAGCACATACCTTGTTAACATATCACAAAAGACACACACAATATATATCTTTTCTATTTTTATTTTTATATATTTGTAATTATTATATTACAAATTGGCGTCCAACTTAAGGGGCTTTAAATAGGAAGTAATAGTGTTGTAAAATAAGGACGATTGTCCAATTTCCTATTTTTAGCTTGGCAACGGTCAATAGGTCGGAAGAGGGAGCGAGATGCACAGGAGAGCTACATCAAGGAAAAGGGCTATGGAGGCCGAGCAGGAGGTAGACATGGAGGATAAAGAGGCGACACCAGTGGAAGATGTGGAGTCGATGTTACCGCCAGCAGAACCAAACAAGCCTGCACCACAGAAGGAACAGCCGGAGAAATCCACCGCAAAGGAAGATACAAAATTTGATCAAATGATGGAGATGTTACTCAGAGAATTTAAAACAACGAAGGAGGAATTAAGAGAAAACAGTAAGAAGATAGAGGAGAAGATGGAAGAAAATAGTAAGGAAATGAAGAACGATAACCAACGATTGAAGGAGGAATTGAGAGAAAGCGGTAAGAAGATGGAGGAGAAAATGGAAGAAAATAGTAAGAAGATGGAGGAGAAAATGGAAGAAAACAGTAAGAAGCTGGAAAATGATAACCAACAACTGAAGGAGGAATTAAGTAATAAAATTGGAGATACCAGTAAGAAGATGGAGGAGAAGGTGGACGAAATAAAAAACGAAAATAAATTACTAATGGAGGAAAATATTAAGAAGATCGAGGAGAAGATGGAGGAAAATATCCAGAAGATGGAGGAGAAAATGGAGGAAATAAAAACTGACAATAAACAATCGAAGGAGGAATTGACCCAGATAAGCCAGAAACTGGAAGAAACCAATAAAAAGATGGAGAATAATAGTCAGCAATTGAGAGAAGAATTGAAGGAGACGAACCAAGAGAACATGAACCGGTTAGACGGAAAAATGGAAATGTTGAAGGAAGAATTGAGCCAGAAGATAGCTGAAAACAATGAGACAATCAGCAAGAAGGTAGAAGAGGAAATAACGGTAATCGAACAAAAGGTTACCAGAGCTGACGAAAAATGGAGTCAAACCGAACGAGAAGTACAGAGTATCAGAACAGAAATAAATACGAAGGTTAACAACATTGAAGAAACGACTAGGAAGACATTGGAGGAAAGACTAAAGGAAACACGGGAAGACTGGGAGCGAGTGCAGGACCGATTCACAGAAAAATGCGACGGCATTGAAGCTACTGTGACCAGCATCAACAGTCAGGTGCGACAGAACCAGACAGATATAGACCTATTCCATAGTCGACCGACAAGCATTACCAGTTGTCCCAATAGTGAGAATCGTGAAGGGATTAACTTCAGGTTTTATAAAAACAAACCAATGGAGTACCTAGCAAGAATCGAAGAATACTTCACCAAACACAGAGGTAATCGCTGGAGGGAGAATAAAGAGGTGCTTGACGAATCGTTCAAGGAGATAGCAGACAATTGGTGGATGGCGATAAGAGACGAGGTGACCGACTATCAACAATTCAGAAGGCTATTCAAAGCCAAATATTGGTCTGAGTCAACACAAAATATCGCCAGAGATGGGATCTGTCATGGAAAGTACAACCCGTATGGAAACCAGACTTTAACGGCGTACTTTTTGGGAAAGGTGTGCGTGGCCAAACATGTAGAGCCCCGAATACCGGAAGAATGCCTGGTCAGCAAACTCTCATACCATTATGAGGAGGATATTATCAGAGCCAGACGAAACAGTCAAATAAAGACGGTGCAAGCCATGACCGAGCTTTTAGAAATGTATGAGCACGAAGACTATTACCGTCAAAGTCGCAGGAGATATGAAAAGCCGGAACCAAGGAGTAACAACAATGATTTGAATAATAATAATCGGCAGAATGTGGGTAACAATAATAATTATAATTCCGCAAATCGGAATAATGCCGAATACAATTATAACCCCAGAAATAACCATAATTTGCCTAGGTTTAACAACAATAATAATAATAGTAATATTCCTCGCATAAATAATAACAACAACAACCACAACAATAATAATAATAATAATAATAACCGTCCACAAAATAACAACGGTTATTATAATAATAATAATAGTAACTATGTTCCAAATGGTCAGAGGAACCCCAACCTTTCTAATAATAATTATCATGGTAATTATAACCGGAATTACCCGAATGGAGGTAATAACAACAATTACAGGACATATCGACCCAATGTTAACTACATCCGAGCGGAAGGCAGTGGACAGAGGAGGTACCAGCCTAACGAAGGAGCCGATACTACGAGTACGAGACCTTCCAAGGAAGTCAGGGAAGTAATCGGTACAGAGAGTACGAGCCTAGACGTAGTTCCAGCCTGGACAATCAGCGAAGACTACCTGTAACAGAAGCCCAACAGGACGATCGAGCAGAACCAAACGAAGCAGTCTCAGGACTTCAAGTTGATGCTTCCAACGGCCTAATCCGTAATGAAGCGGAACATTTAAACGAACGGAGGCAGTAATAAACTCTAATAACCCTTTACTGCTCCAATCTGCTGGGTTTAACCAAGTAGGAATGAATTCGAAGAAAAACAGAAAAAATTTTACCATAATATACAGCAATTATTTGAAAGATATCCGTAAGGACCTATTAGAAGAAAGCGAGCTTAATATTAACAATAATGATAATGAAATAATATACATAATTGCAGAAATTGAGGGTATTTCTGTTCCTATAATGATAGACACTGGAGCCAATGTCTCCATAATAAATCGAAATGAGTTGGACCGGATACAGCAGGAATGCCACAAAAACTTACCGGTACTACCTATTGATAATATTGTACTTGTAGGAGCTACCGGCCGACAGAACAAGACCATAAGAAAGCAGGTATCCCTCAGTGTCAACAGTCAGGGCATTAGTGTGGATATGATATTTCTTGTTGCAGCCAGATTACCTTTCAACATCATGATAGGATGTGATATATTGCGCAGAAACTCAGCAGTTATCGACTTGTGCCGAGGAAAGGTATCACTCTTTGCTGAAGGTTCGACCTGGGTAGCCAATTTAACTAATAACAAGACTTTAGACTCCAGACAACTTCTCGACCACCAAAATAAGGTGAATTACTTGTCCAACTACTCAACAAACAACAAGCCAGTACATCAGGATTCGGAGGAAGACCTATGGCAACAAAAGATTCAAGAGATACGTAACTTCCAGTGCCACAATACTAACGAGCAATTAAAGGAAAACCAACTGAATCAATTGGTAGAAATATATGAAAAATATCGAGCTGTATTTTCTGACGAACCTGGAAAGATCCGGAACTACCAATGTTCCATACGATTCAGAGAACCGGTAGAATTTAACCGAAAGTCGTATCCAATAGCACAATCTTTGAAAGAAGCCGTACGCACAGAGATCCAGAATATGATCAGTAGAGATATCATCGAGAGCAGTCAATCGCCATACACTAGCCCAATTGTGGCCATACAAAAGAAAAATGGGAAGGTAAGGCTTTGCCTTGACGCTCGTGAGATAAATAAAATGATAATAAACGATCGTACCTCACCTGGCGAAATTGATGAAATTTTGAAGAGGTTCCACGGAACACGATTCATTACCACCTGGGATACCGTATGCGGCTATTGGCAAGTGGAGTTGCACCCAGCAAGCCGGCAATACATGGCATTCATCTTCGAAGGGCGCAATTATCAGTTTAAGAGGTTGCCCTTCGGGTTGGTGAATTCAGTAGCTGTTTTTGTCGCCTGTATGGATCATATACTAGGACCAGAAGCGCTCCAATTCACGACTGTCTATGTTGATGATCTCCTAATAACATCAACCAACTGGGAAGAACACTGTTATCGTGTGGAGTATGTCTTGAAGAAGCTTGCTGAGAATAATGTCACCCTTAAACTGGACAAGTCCAAGCTTATAGCTAAAGAAGTACAATTCCTGGGTTTCCAGCTAAACAGTCAAGGAATAACACCATCAACAGAAAAGGTAGACGCCATACAACGATTCCCTACACCAAAAAACAGAAGGCAACTACAATCATTTTTGGGCCTGTGTAACTATTATAGGAAGTTCCAGAATAATTATTCCGAACTAACAGCCCACTTTCAGTACCAGTTATCGTCCAAGAATAAATGGCGATGGGGTCAAGAACAAGACGAAACCTTCAAATCAATAAAAGAGAAGTTCTTAGAAGCAGTAATGCTCAACCATCCAGATTTTAACCGACCCTTCTTTCTAAACTGTGACGCTAGTAACATTAGCTTGGGATCAACACTGTACCAAGAAGATGAAAGTGGAAACCATCTAGTAGTGAGCTTTGCTAGCAGAACCCTTAACCAGTGTGAAAAGAACTATAATGTGACGGAAAAAGAACTGCTAAGTGTAGTCTTTGCCTGCGGGAAGTTTCGGACGTATATCCTCGGATATCCAGTGACCGTTCGAACAGATCACAAGTCAATATCATTTCTAAGAAGATGCAAATTAAGCCATGGTAGATTGACCAGATGGGTACTCGCCCTGCAGGAATACGATATACAATGGGAGTATGTTCCTGGAAGTAAAAATGTAGTAGCCGACGTATTGTCGAGAGTGAATCTGGAAGAACAAACGTTCGAAGGCGAAAAGGAGAGCGTTTTGAAAATCTATAACATTATTAAGGACAGATCCGATTTAGAGAAGATAGTGCAGGACATCAGCAAACACCAGCAGTCCGATCCGAAGTTAAACCATATTAAACTTCGTCTCTCCAACCAAGATGACACAATAAACAGATTTTATTGTATACATAATGGGATTTTATTCATCAAGACATCCCTTGATGAAGAGATATGGAAGATCATGATCCCTACTACAATTGAAAGGGATATCATCATGGACTATCATCTACGATACGGTCACATGGGAGCCATGAAGGTGATCAAAGCAATAGAAGAGAATTGTCACATAAAAAGTATCAATAGAAAAACGAGAAACTACCTCAAAACCTGTCTGATATGTCAATTGGTGAAAACCAACAATGAGAGAAAGGAGGGTATGATGATACCAGTTACCTCACAAGTCAAACTGGAAAAGGTCTTTCTGGACATATGTGGTCCATTTCCCCGCAGTGGCGGACGCCATCGATACAAATATATTATTATTATGATGGATCATTTTACAAAATTTACAAAACTATACCCTGTGAACAGAGCCACCACTCTGAAGACTCTAGGAATAATAACAAATCATTACATTCCAGAGGTAGGAAGCCCGACATCCATAATCACCGACCATGGAACGCAATTTAAGGGTTGGAGGTGGAGAAACACTCTGAATACATTGGGCATTAAGACATACAAGACATCTGTCTACCACCCCAGCAGCAATCCAGCGGAGAGGGTACTGCGAGAGGTCGGAAGAATATTACGGACTTATTGCTATAATCAACAAAAGAAGTGGCAAGAATATTTATTAGCTACTGAAGAATTCCTTAATTTGTCATATCACCCCGCTATAGGTACCACGCCATACACGGCAATGTATGAAAAACCGCCTCCGAGAGAAATACAAGACATAATAGAGTTCCCCAGGAGTCAAGAATACAAATTCAATCGAATCAGATTCTACAATAAATTGGCAGAAGACCAGGAAAGGCGCAAGAACAAATATCAAAAGGCTGTTAAGAAGATAATAAGCTATGAAGTCGGAGAAAAGGTACTGCTAAAAAACAGGGAATTACCCAGTACTTTGGAAGGCATTACCAAAAAGTTGTTACTGCTGTATACCGACCCATACCTGATTATTAAAAACAATAATAACAATACGTATGTACTAAAGGATATCATTTCGAATAAAGTAAAAGGCACTTATAATCAGTTATCAATTAAAAAATATTTGGAGGACTCATAATTATGAGTTAAAACTATCATGAACGAAAATAAAAAGAATTTTGAACATAATAAATTTCAAAATTCAAAAAATCCGTAAGTACAACTTACACAAATATTCAAAGACTATTATGAAGAAATTAAGAATTTTGATAAATAAAAATTACAAAATTCCAAAAATCAGTAAGGACAACTTACACCAAACATTTGAAAGACAATTATGAATGAAATAAGAATTTTGATGGAATAATAAATTACAAAATTCCAAAAATCAGTAAGGACAACTTACACCAAATATTCGAACAATTGTGAATGATGCAAAAAGAATTTTGATAAATAGATAATTTCAAAATTCAAAAATCAGTAAGTACAACTTACACAAAACATTTGAAAGATTATTGTGAATAAATAAAAAGAATTTCGAACATAATAAAAAAATTCAAAATTCAAAAACCAGTAAGTACAACTTACAACAAATCATTTGAAAGATTATTGTGAATAAATAAAAAGAATTTTGAACAGAATAAAACTTCAAAATTCAAAAATCAGTAAGTACAACTTACAACAAAACATTTGAAAGATTATTGTGAATAAAGAAAAAGAATTTTGAACATAATAAATTGCAAAATTCCAACTTAGTAAGTACCACTTACACAAAATATTCAAAGACTATTATGAAAGTAAAAAGAATTTGGATGGAGATAAAGATTTTCAAAATTCAAAACAAAAATAAGTACAACTTATACCAAAATATTTGAAAAACAACTATGAATAAGAAAGAATGTAGTTGAATAAAAATATCTAAAATTAAAAAATATTAAACTCATATCATTACTCATACAAATGATGAGAAATAACTCTGAAATATGAAAAAAGATTTTGTAAGAAAGAGATACAAAATTCTAAAGGAGAAAGGAAACCAGAATATCATATGACTTAATCGAACAACTTAACCAAACTCACAAAGAAAATAATTTAATAAAAATGGAACAACGAAGAAGGAACAACTCAGTAAAGACCAAATAGTGAGACCAGAAACCAAAAAAACCTGATACTAATAATGATAATGTTGTTGCAATAACCACTGTTATAGTGAAAGTGATAAAGAATTAATTCATGTTACACCATGAACAATAAAAAATAACTCAATGGATACCAGATGGTAGAAAGAGTAAATATAAATACTACTTACTATGTAAGCATGATAAAATGTATATTATACCACATACCTAAACCACCTAATATGGAATAAGCTTTAAGAGAGAAGAAGAGTCAAGTGTATAAAAGTATTAATTAATATAACGTATTATGAAGTGAAGAATCTAAAGATGTTTATTTTAGTCTAAAATGACTACTTTTACTGTTTATTTATTTTTATGACTGGATGTAGAAAATGCCATCAGTCTTATATTTTGAGCAGAGATGATAATACCTCTGGACTCAATTGAAGTATTGGACAGCAGGGATTGAAGCCAAAAGTGCCACTCTGAACTGTTCCAATTAATTTGTTAGGGAATGTTAGGGAGTAAACATACTGGTGAGGAAGCACCAAATAAGAAAGAATATAAAATGATAATGTTATACACGAGATTGAAGATTGCTTATCAATGAAGAAAGAAACTAATGAAGGAGATACACATCATCTGAGAGGAAGCAACGGTGGAAAAAGAAGGTATATAAAGTGAAAACATGTAATCACGAAGAAAATATAGTAAATACATAAGAATTAGTAGTAATTATTTCATCCATACTAAGAGTATGATCTGAACTAATCACTTTTACAGGAGAGCATATGTAACATAACAAAATTATCACACTAAACATTTGAATTAATGCAACATAAATAAAGGAAGAAGTTCCATAGTGAGTGAGAAGAATAGCTTGTTTTAAGTATTACACTAGAAACTATATATTAAGTCTATAAAATGTTAATAAAAATGGAAAATAACAAAGAAAACCAATGATCAAAATAACCTACTATGTAAAAACCAGTTAAACCAGCAGTATACCCAGTAGATTGGGGAAGCAGTACAACAAGGGAAGGACCATATAAAAAGGGAAATAATTTGTCATGAAACCATATTAATAAGGGAATAATAATAAGGTAAAGAGACAAAGAAACCACAAGACCAGAAACTACTAATGTGATATTGGAAGAAGGGACAAAACATATCAAGATTCCAACAAAGAGACCAGAACCAGGAAGAGATATGCCAAAACAAAATGATAGTCATGTAATACATACCATGAAACAAAATTAAAACTGATATATGTAGACCCAATCAAGTTACAAGATACAATCCCAGAAAACCCAAATTGTATACTAGTTGTAAGAGTAATATGTTAAAAAATATATCAAAAGAGACTACCATAGTGTAGAACCCACTGAAAGGACTACCATAGTGTAGAACCCAATAAAGTGAAGTGAGGTAACAAAAATAAGAAACTACAGTGAGTGTAGTGAGAAACATAGCTAAAAAATCTATGAAAAAATATTCAATGAAGTGTAAATATTATAAAAAGACTACCATGAGTGTAGAATAATACTAGTAAAACCATTGGAATCAAAGACAGTCTAAGGACTGACAACATTATCAGTAATAAGAGTTTTTAAATTAGATATAAGAATTACTATTACCCATAAAATGTTTTCTTTAATTACAGTTAAGTAAATTGTGAGAAGGACAAAAATACCAGAGGACAGTTCATAACTGAGGGTATAACTAATAATAAGATGTTTGTTATTTATTGTTAATTAGATAATATTTTAGATATAAGGTGATAATAGATACAAGATGTTTTTCAATCACAGTTGAATTGTTTTCAAAAGAAACATAAATACAAAAGACAGTTAATGACTGACAGTATTACTAGTAATAGGATTCATTTTTAAAGTATCCAAGTCACTGTATTAAATAAATAATTGCTTATCTAATCCGTCGAGTGACTTACTTGTAATTCCGCTTGACGCGTTTCAGGGCATATGCCCCATCTTCAGAATAATTCCTCTTCACAGAACGTCAGACATTAAGATTAAAATGTAATAAATTAAAATTAAAATCCATGGTTAAAATATTAACTCGTCAAAATATTAAAATATATGAATGCACAGAGATGCACGCACTATCACAACATGAGTTCACTTCGCGTTATAGCCGGTGTACACCGCCGCGATGTTAATCGCGCACTGACTGTCTGAGTAAACTGTTATCTGTGCAACGCATCTTGTATCTCAATGGCTGTGTCGTACAAGGGATTTGACTTGAAGTTAAGTTGGTCGTTTAATATGAATCCGCCGTCTTGTGAATTGTTCTTGTGAATTATTCTGAAGATGGGGCATATGCCCTGAAACGCGTCAAGCGGAATTACAAGTAAGTCACTCGACGGATTAGATAAGCAATTATTTATTTTAGTAATAGGAGTTTTTTATTTTTCTAATTAAATTATGTCTAGGTAGTAATAAGGATAAGATATTTTGTTATCATTTGATGATACAGTTAAAAATAATAGGAATAAGATGTTTTTGTTAAAATTAGGTGATATATGAAAAATAGTAGATAATAAGATGTTCTGTTGTGTTCAAAATAATGTTAACTAATTTTCAAGTTTGTCAAGGCAGAGAGGCAAGTAGGACATAAAAATGTAATAATTTTATTCAAAACAGTAAACCATGTATAATGTACAAACAGACCAGCTAAGACACCATTTTAGTAAACACAGACTGGCATATAAACCAAAAAATTATCTATCAGAGAATCAATCTATGTAATAGGAATAGAATTCAATACATACAATACAGAAATTGAAAATATAATTAATACAGATACAGTTAATAGCAAATAGAATGACAAAAGAAAGGAAATTAACTTCTTTTGGAAACAGTCAATAATAGGCCTATGATAGTAATCAAATCAGACTAAACAGTAAATTAATCAATATTGAAATGTGTTAACGACCAAATTATTAACAACAAAGTAATTACAGAGTTATTAAGTATATTCCATGGAAATATTATACAGAAAAAACAAATAAAAACCTTTAAAACACTGAATTTGTACAAAATATGAGGCATACAATCATTATATAAAATTGTAAATTTTGGGCTTAAATGAGCTTGAAACAAACCCAGCTATATATCAAAAGATGTAAAATTAACTAATCAATATTACTGAATAGTTAGATTTATGTAAAATTAAGGAATATTTGAAATACAGTAAAAAATAAGAAAACTTATTATGTATAGTTAGATGGTGAAACAAGTCTTAGACAGATATTTTTATAGTTAAACAATATGAAGAGGAAAAAGACATAGCACAAATTGCCCTAAAACGACGACGTTGCGTCTATTAGTCTATTGTTAATCGTAAAGCGGAATAGTTGGAAATGTGTTAGCGGAGTACTGAAAACAAAAATAATTTGTATAAAACCAAGTGTGGTTAAGTGGCGTGTAACGGAGATGATCTAAAAAGGGAAATAACCTTAACTATCAATTTCTAACACTTCACAAATTTCCAAAACACAGTAATAATACCATAAAACTCAACACAAGAAAGCAACAGCCATTTTGAACGATTTTGGACCAAATTCACGGAACACCAATACACATATTTGAACACCAGACACTACACAAGAAATCCATCCAGAATTCGACATCGCAGAAGACGAGAGGACATCCTACACTATATTCCTGGACCAACACCACTTCGCAGAAAAGGGAACATCGTTTTATTTCTGTGGGAGAAGCTCTGCCAATTCCAACAGCATCGCAGTTAAAATCGAGTAGACGGCGGCCATTACTGGATTTCTCAAAGACGGTGCAGTGCCTCCTGGAAGGGAGTGACGTCATTTCTTCGACTTGGTTCGCAATTTAATTTTTTTCTAATTGACAATTGTAATAATAATTTTGTTCTATTTCAGCTATTAACATTTAGTTTAAAAATACCTGTTAAATGTATCTTGTTCCTTGCCCTCTGACCATTTCGACTTGTTAAAAGAACCACAAATTTAAACTTGTAAAAAATATATTTGTTGATTTTTTTCACTACCGACTGTAGCAAATATTAGCCAGTGCCTGGGACATGCGCAGTTTGACTGGCGCATAATTTTGAATGTTAATAAACGCAAATCATTACTCAGTTACCAGCATTGTTTTTATTTCCATAATTAATGTTACTATTATTTTTTATTAAACAGAAACATAATTTACAGTGAGAGAATAGATATATAAGGAAATTACAAACTCAATTAATTAATTAATTAGTAATTAATTAAATTAAATAATTCAATCAAACTCAATACAAGAACAAGAAAAAATATTTTCACAATTTTTAAAGTTTGATTTATTTGTTATTTATCAATCAATCACACCTAGTTATAACATATTTATATTAAATCTATTCTTTGTATTTGGTAATTTCAAAGTGGAGCTGTATCATCGGGGAGTTCAATACCGAGATCCAGACAACATACACAATTCTTATCATCAATATCTTAATATTTTATTTATTATTACATTTGAAATTATATTACAAATTGACTAGCCTAACTAGTGGGGCTAAAAGAAGAGCACATACCTTGTTAACATATCACAAAAGACACACACAATATATATCTTTTCTATTTTTATTTTTATATATTTGTAATTATTATATTACAATATATATATATACCAGTTATACTACCAGTAGCAAAACTAATGTGTAAGTACTGGGTGAGCTGATAAAATTAAAATATGCTTCCCTTTTCCTATATTTTTGGCATACAATAGGTGTATACGTTAATTCTTCTTTGTTGTGAAAATATCAATTACATGTTTCTTAAACTCTGATCCATTGAAAGTTCTTTAACTACACTTTTTAAATGGCTATTGTTCTGAGAAAAGTTCATATGTCATTGAATTTTGAATGCAATTTTTTATCCTTTTACTTCCATGTTCCTTAAGGAAATGGAAGTATGGTGATGGCAAAAAAAATCGTGTTCGAGATTATTGCAGATTCTGATAGTACTACACTCAAAACATGAAAAAAGTCATTTTTTGAAAAGTGTGTGTCTGTCTGTCTGTCTGTAGATTTTTTTTCTATGGCAAACGATAACAGCCGCAAATTCAAACAGAATCAAATAATTTTTTGCATACGCCCTGATTTGTAGGGTACTCAAGACCTATTTTTTTGGTGAAGATCAGTTAAGGGAAAGGGGTAGTTTACCTGCAACGTTTTTTTTTAAATCAAGGGTAATTTTTTACTATGGCAAACGATAACAGCCGCAAATTCAAACAGAATCAAATAATGTTTCGCATACAGCCCTGAATTGTAGAGTTCTCAAGATCTGTTGATTTTGGTAAAGATCGGTTATGGGAAAGGGGTATTTTACCTGTAACGTTTTTTGTTTTAACAAGGGTATTTTCTATGGCAAACGATAACAGCCGCAAATTCAAACAGAATCAAATAATTTTTTACATGCAGCCCTGATTTGTAGAGTACTCAAGACCTATTCTTTATGGTGAAGTTCGGTTAAGGGAAAGGGGTAGTTTACCTGCAACGGTTTTTTATCAAGGGTAATTTTACTTCCATGTTCCTTAAGGAAATGGAAGTATGGTGATGGCAAAAAAAATCGTGTTCGAGATTATTGCAGATTCTGATTGTACTACACTCAAAACATGAAAAAAAGTCGTTTTTCAAAAAGTGTCTGTGTGTGTGTGTGTGTGTGTCTGTCTTTCTGTGTGTCTGTAGATTTTTTTCTATGGCAAACGATAACAGCCGCAAATTCAAACAGAATCAAATAATTTTTTGCATACAGCCCTGATTTGTAGAGTACTCACGACCTATTGTTTTTGGTGAAGATCGGTTGAGGGAAAGGGGTAGTTTACCTGCAACAGTTTTTTTTTATCAAGGGTGATTTTGTTTGGCAAACGATAACAGCCGCAAATTCAAACAGAATCAAATAATGTTTCGCATACAGCCCTGAATTGTAGAGTTCTCAAGATCTGTTGATTTTGGTAAAGATCGGTTAAGGGAAAGGGGTAGTTTACCTGTAACGTTTTTTGTTTTAACAAGGGTATTTTCTATGGCAAACGATAACAGCTGCAAATTCAAACAGAATCAACTACTCTTTTGCATACAGCCCAGAATTGTAGAGTTCTCAAGACCTATTGTTTTTGGTGAAGATCGGTTAAGGGAAAGGGGTAGTTTACCTGCAATGTTTTATGTATTAACAAGGGTATTTTCTATGGCAAATAATAACAGCTGCAAATTCAAACAGAATCAAATAATTTTTTACATGCGGCCCTGATTTGTAGAGTACTCAAGACCTATTGTTTATGGTGAAGCTCGGTTAAGGGAAAGGGGTAGTTTACCTGCAACGGTTTTTTATCAAGGGTAATTTTACTTCCATATTCCTTAAGGAATGGAAGTATGGTGATGGCAAAAAAAATCGTGTTCGAGATTATTGCAGATTCTGATTCTACTACACTCAAAACATGAAAAAATATCGGTATGGAGAACCATACATGACTTCCATATTCTAAGATTTATATTTAAAATCATTTTCAGCCAAACAGCCAGGCTGTGTCTTACCTGCCTTTTTATTGCTGTATTAAATGAAAAATATTATATTACATTAAAATGAAAAAATTATAATTTTATTGCCTGGCAACAAAATTATTTTATTTTTAACAATTACCATTGTTTCAACAAGTTTAAATAAATTTTCAAGTACTTTACTCTTGTTAAAACGTATAAGGTTGCAGGTAAACTACCCCTTCCCCTTAACCGATCTTCACCAAAATCGAAAGTCATTGAGACCTCTACAATTCAGGGACGTATGCAAAACATTATTTGATTCTGTTTGAATTTGCGGCTGTTATCGTTTGCCATAGAAAATACGCTTGATAAAAAAACGTTGCAGGTAAACTACCCCTTCCCCTTAACCGATCTTCACCAAAAACAATAGGTCTTGAGTACTCTACAAATCAGGACTGTATGCAAAACATTATTTGATTCTGTTTGAATTTGCGGCTGTTATCGTTTGCCATAGAAAATACCCTTGTTAAAAAAACGTTGCAGGTAAACTACCCCTTTCCCTCAACCGATCTTCACCAAAAACAATAGGTCTTGAGAAATCTACAATTCAGGGCTGTATGCGAAACATTATTTGATTCTGTTTGAATTTGCGGCTATCGTTTGCCAAAAAAAAAAAATTTCCCTTGATAAAAAAAACCGTAGCAGGTAAACTACCCCTTCCCCTCAACCGATCTTCACCAAAAACAATAGGTCGCGAGTACTCTACAAACCAGGGCTGTATGCAAAAAATTATTTGATTCTGTTTGAATTTGCGGCAGTTGTCGTTTGCCATAGAAAATACGCATGATAAAAAACGTTGCTGGTAAACTACCCCTTCCCCTCAACCGATCTTCACCAAAAACAATAGGTCTTGAGTACTCTACAAATCAGGGCTGTATGCAGAAAATTATTTGATTCTGTTTGAATTTGCGGCTGTTATCGTTTGCCATAGAAAATACCCTTGTTAAAAAAACGTTGTAGGTAAACTACCCCTTTCCCTTAACCGATCTTCACCAAAAACAAAAGGTATTGAGAACTCTACAATTTAGGGCTGTATGCAAATAATCTTTTCATTCTGTTTGAATTTGCGGCTGTTATCGTTTGCCATAGGAAATACCCTTGTTAAAACATAAAACGTTACAGGTAAACTACCCCTTTCCCTTAACCGATCTTCACCAAAAACAATAGGTCTTGAGAACTCTACAATTCAGGGCTGTATGCGAAACATTATTTGATTCTGTTTGAATTTGCGGCTGTTATCGTTTGCCAAACAAACAAAATTACCCTTGCTAAAAAAAAACCGTTGCAGGTAAACTACCCCTTTCCCTCAACCGATCTTCACCAAAAACAATAGGTCGCGAGAACTCTGCAAAACCGGGCTGTTTGCAAAAAATTATTTGATTCTGTTTGAATTTGCGGCAGTTATCGTTTGCCATAGAAAAAAAATCTACAGACAGACAGACAGACAGACACACAGACACTTTTCGGAAAACGACTTTTTTTCATGTTTTGAGTGTAGTAGAATCAGAATCTGCAATAATCTCGAACACGATTTTTTTTGCCATCACCATACTTCCATTCCTTAAGGAATATGGAAGTAAAAGTCGTTTTCCGAAAAGTGTCTGTGTGTCTGTAGATTTTTTTTCTATGGCAAACGATAACTGCCGCAAATTCAAACAGAATCAAATAATTTTGTGCATGCAGCCCTGATTTGCAGAGTACTCGCGACCTATTGTTTTTGGTGAAGATCGGTTGAGGGAAAGGGGTAGTTTACCTGCAACGGTTTTTTTTTAGCAAGGGTAATTTTGTTTGTTTGGCAAACGATAACAGCCGCAAATTCAAACAGAATCAAATAATGTTTCGCATACAGCCCTGAATTGTAGAGTTCTCAAGATCTGTTGATTTTGGTGAAGATCGGTTAAGGGAAAGGGGTAGTTTACCTGTAACGTTTTATGTTTTAACAAGGGTATTTCCTATGGCAAACGATAACAGCTGCAAATTCAAACAGAATCAAAAGATTATTTGCATACAGCCCTAAATTGTAGAGTTCTCAAGACCTATTGTTTTTGGTGAAGTTCGGTTGAGGGAAAGGGGTAGTTTACCTGCAACGTTTTTTTAACAAGGGTATTTTCTATGGCAAACGATAACAGCCGCAAATTCAAACAGAATCAAATAATGTTTTGCATACAGCTCTGATTTGTAGAGTACTCGAGACCTATTGTTTTTGGTGAAGATCGGTTAAGGGGAAGGGGTAGTTTACCTGCAACGTTGTTTTATCAAGCGTATTTTCTATGGCAAACGATAACAGCCGCAAATTCAAACAGAATCAAATAATTTGTTGCATACTTCCCTGAATTGTAGAGGTCTCAATGACTTTCGATTTTGGTGAAGATCGGGTAAGGGGAAGGGGTAGTTTACCTGCAACCTTTTACGTTTTAACAAGAGTAAAGTACTTGAAAATTTATTTAAACTTTTTGAAACAATGGTAATTGTTAAAAATAAAATAATTTTGTTGCCAGGCAATAAAATTATAATTTTTTCATTTTAATGTAATATAATATTTTTCCTTTAATACAGCAATAAAAAGGCAGGTAAGACACAGCCTGGCTGTTTGGCTGAAAATGATTTTAAATATAAATCTTAGAATATGGAAGTCATGTATGGTTCTCCATACCGATATTTACTTCCATGTTCCTTAAGGAAATGGAAGTATGGTGATGGCAAAAAAAATCGTGTTCGAGATTATTGCAGATTCTGATTGTACTACACTCAAAACATGAAAAAAAGTCGTTTTTCGAAAAGTGTCTGTGTGTGTGTCTGTCTGTCTGTCTGTCTGTCTGTCTGTGTGTCTGTAGATTTTTTTTCTATGGCAAACGATAACAGCCGCAAATTCAAACAGAATCAAATAATGTTTCGCATACAGCCCTGAATTGTAGAGTTCTCAAGATCTGTTGATTTTGGTAAAGATCGGTTATGGGAAAGGGGTAGTTTACCTGTAACGTTTTTTGTTTTAACAAGGGTATTTTCTATGGCAAACGATAACAGCCGCAAATTCAAACATAATCAAATAATGTTTCGCATACTGCCCTGAATTGTAGAGTTCTCAAGACCTTTTGTTTTTGGTGAAGATTGGTTAAGGGAAGGTCGAAGTTTACCTGCAACGTTTTATGTTTTAAAAGGGTATTTTCTATGGCAAACGATAAGAGCCGCAAATTCAAACAGAAACAAATAATTTTTTGCATACGGCCCTGATTTGTAGAGTACTCAAGACCTATTGTTTTTGGTGAAGATCGGTTAATGGAAAGGGGTAGTTTACCTGCAACGGTTTTTTTTAAATCAAGGGTATTTTTTTAAATTTTCTATGGCAAACAATAACAGCCGCAAATTCAAACAGAATCAACTACTCTTTTGCATACAGCCCTGATTTATAGAGTTCTCAAGACCTGTTGGTTTTGGTGAAGATCGGTCAACTACTCTTTTGCATACATCCCTGAACTGTAGAGATCTCAAGGACTTTCGATTTTCGTGAAGATCGGTTAAGGGCAAGGGGTAGTTTACCTGAAACCTTTTACGTTTTAACAACAGTAAAGTTCTTGAAAATTCATTTAAACTTTTTGAAACAATGGTAATTGTTAAAAATAAAATAATTTTGTTGCCAGGCAATAAAATTATAATTTTTTTCATTTTAATGTAAATTATGTATGAGTTAATATACATGTATAAAATAATATATCGTTCGTGGCAGGCAAGCATATCTCAGGTATGTAATGTTTACGTTTCCATTTTATTATTATGACTACCGCAATAAAAAGGCAGGGAAGACACACACACACACAAAATTCACGTTATTTCTGGCCTCACTCATGTTTATTTTCTTACATTTGCACGCTTTTTAAATGGTAAGTGCCGAAACCCATACGAACATAATGCGTGCAAGCCGAAAAAGTGTCCAGCGTGGATAGCGATTTGTTTCCTGTGGATCGCTGGGCAGTGTAACTGCACGTGTTAATAAATCTTAGAACATGGAAGTCATGTATGGATCTCCATACCGATATTTACATTTTCTATGGTAAACGATAATAGCCGCAAATTCAAACAGAATCAACTACTCTTTTGCATACAGCCCAGAATTGTAGAGTTCTCAAGAGCTATTGTTTTTGGTGAAGATCGGTTAAGGGAAAGGGGTAGTTTACCTGCAACGTTTTATGTTTTAACAAGGGTATTTTCTATGGCAAACGATAACAGCCGCAAATTCAAACAGAATCAAATGATTATTAGCCTACAGCCCTAAAGTGTAGAGATCTCAAGAGCTATTGTTTTTGGTGAAGATCGGTTCAGGGAAAGGGGTAGTTTACCTGCAATGGTTTTTTATCAAGGGTAATTTTTTCTATGGCAAACGATAACAGCTGCAAATTCAAACAGAATCAAATGATGTTTTGCATACAGCCCTGTATTGTATTGTAGAGTTCTCAATACCTATTGGTGTTGGTGAAGATCGGTTAAGGGAAAGGGGTAGTTTACCTGCAATGGTTTTTTATCAAGGGTAATTTTTTCTATGGCAAACGATAACAGCCGCAAATTCAAACAGAATCAAATGATGTTTTGCATACAGCCCTGTATTGTATTGTAGAGTTCTCAATACCTATTGGTGTTGGTGAAGATCGGTTAAGGGAAAGGGGTAGTTTACCTGCAATGGTTTTTTATCAAGGGTAATTTTTTATATGACGAACGATAACTGCCGTAATTTCAAACAGAATCAACTACATTTTTGCATACCTTTTTGAACTAAAGAGAACTCAAGGTCTGTTGATTTTGTTGAAGATCAGTTAAGGGAAAGGGGTAGTTTATCAGCAACGTTTTATGTTTTAAAAAGGGTAATTTTTTTATGATGAACGATAACTGCCGAAAATTCAAAGAGAATCAAATAATTTTTTGCACACTTTCCTGAGTTGTAGAGAACTCAAGGTCTGTTGATTTTGGTGAAGATCGGTTAAGGGAAAGGGGTAGTTTACCTGCAACATTTTATGTTGTAACAAGAGAAATGTTTCCATGACGAACGATAACTGCCGCACATTCAAACAGAATCAAATATTTTTTTGCATGCTTCCCTGAATTGTAGAGGACTGAAGGTCTATTGATTTTGGAGAAGATCGGTTAAGAGAAAGGGGTAGTTTACCTGAAACATTTTATGATTTAACAAGAGTAAAGTACTTAATTTTTATAAATAAAGTATCCTGATAAGAAGCTCAAAATAATCCACTGTAGAAACGTACATGAAATATCTATAAATGAAGAGGCTAAGTGAACGAGGTGGGGGTAATATTATATTAATGAAAATTATAGTTGAAGAGGGAGGGGAGAATTTTTTATATGTGTACTACGTTATTGGCAACAAAGAAGTAGTTTTTTGTTAAAATTGCTTCCCGGGCTGTTTAGCCGTAGTCCAATGTTTTCTGCAAAACCAGACGTTTCGGCAGTGCCATCGACTGCCATGATCAGTAAAAATCGAGTGCGAAAACGTGAGGTGGTATACATTAGTGACCACAGTACTGTGGTTAAGGCTGAAGCAATAGAAAGAAATAGTTTCTATGGAAATATTTCATTTTGAATATGATTTTAAATATAAATCTTAGAACATGGAAGTCATGTATGGTTCTCCATACCGATATTTTAATGTACTTGTAGTTCTTTCAGAGGAAGCTGTAGTAACAGGAAATGTCAAGACCAACTTGATAAGCCGTGTTACTTTTTTATAGATGTTTTGAAAACCATTGCTAGTTATGATTTTCAGTGGGTCTACAGGGGGTAAATGTTTTTCTTCATCTACATAAATATTCTTTAATTCAGTTTCCAATCGTTCTTTGTTGAAAAATGAATACATGGACAGAAGGTTAATTTCAGTGCAGAAAAATTAGTGTGTTTCCCCCAAAGCTATTTTGGGCCAGCAATTCAACAAATCTTATTTTTTACTTCCATTTCCATGGAGGGGCTACCATTGGGTTGTCCGTTGTCACCAGTAATGGTGGAAATATATATGAATTGTTTTGAGAGGCGTGTCTAATGGAACCAAAATATAAGGATAAAATAAAGGAATGGATAAGGTACGAAGACGACATTTTGGTGGTTTGGGAGGGAACAAATGAATTTGCAGAACTAACGGATGAAATTAATCAAATTGAAAATAAAATTAAGTTCAAAGAGGAAATAGGTGGAGTACAAATAAATTACCTAGATCTAAATATAAAGATAGAGTGTGGTGTTTTCAAATTTGATGTATTTAGAAAAGAAACGTATACAGACTTAATTATACCTCAGGAATCATACCGTGACTTAGAGTGTGGTGTTTTTAAATTTGATGTATTTAGAAAAGAAACGTATACAGACTTAATTATACCTCAGGAATCATACCGTCCCGTAAGTCACAAGATGGCTGCACTAAACTCATTTTGTTATAGGGCAATAAAATACTTAGATGATTCATGTAAAAAAGAAGAGTTAAAAAGAACAGAAGAAATAGCAAAAAATAATAATTATAAACCAGGGATTGTAGATAAAATTGTAAAAAGAATAGAAGGAATAGTAGACGAGAAGAAAGAAAAGAAATACATATGATCAATAACGTATCTGGGATTTCAAATTAGGAACATAATCAAGTGCTTTGAAAAGCACAATATAGATGTAGCGGTAAAAAAGACAAAGACAGTTTTTGATTATATAAAGAATAGTAGTACTGAAATAATGCCTGAATTACAGAAAAGTGGTGTTTATAAGTTGAACTGTAAACAATGTGGTAAGGTTTACCTGGGTGAAACAGAATGTAAGTTCAAAATTAGGTTGAGAGAGATGCGAGAGGAGAAGGAGACAGAACTACGAATTCGCTTTACACGAGACATTTTTAATGAAACAGGGCATAGGTTTTTAGATCTAACAGAGAACGTCGAAATAGTAAGGTTAGAGAATAACATAAGTAAACGCAAATTGTATGAAGAATTATAATATTAAAACTAAGGAAAAAGAATAGTAATGTGCTGATGAACATAAAGACTGAATTTAGTAATGAGGATATATTTTACTATATTTTGAAAGAGTAATGTATAAAAGGTGTAATACGGTTACAGGATATGTATGTGACGAGGTCAAGTTGACTAAGTAAGGGGCGGGGCTGACAAGAACTGGGCGGTAAGTAATGTCTCCTATTGGTTGAATGTAACCGGTTATGCGTGGGAGGGTTAGTGTATATATATATATATATATATATATATATATATAAGGGAAGTAGGTATTTTAATGTTGTTGTAGGAAGAACTTCATAATGGTTGTGAAACCGAAAGGCCTCGTTCAAGGGAAAATTGTACACAGCAGAGAAGCAACAAAATACGACAAAGTTGTTATGAAGACTGCTAACACAGATAAAATAGCTGACAAAAATATGTGACACTAACATGCAAGTAGAAACATAAAACAAACACTAAGAAACAAACTAATTAAATTAAACGTAAATGAATTTGTAGAGTGAATAATTAATTGCACTAAGTATGGAAGATGTAACAGCTGGCACTCACTGCCCGAGACTGAGTCTAGCCTCTGTGCCCACTTAACACAACAGCTTTCTCACCCCTCCGCACTGCTCGACCCACATCATAAATGGTGGTGGGAGAGAGGCTTTGGCAAAAATCCTTGCATAGCCTGGTGGCAATGCCATTCGTACCACACTCTCATACGTGTTTTGTAAACCGAGTTTTATGAACTTATAAAATACGATAATCCTGAAATGTTAAATTTTACGTATTAATTTTTTCATTTATTTTTTGGGTAGGCTAAGCCTCTCAATAGCTTCGCCATTGTACACTACTATTTTGTATGCAATAATTTTGAATAATTTGTATGTACATTTGACTTATAGATTTATTATGTGTATATATTGTACTGCTGTAAAATACACCAGTGCATACTAAGGCCTAAATCCTACTAAAATTGAAAAATGTATAATTGTAGAATAATATTGTCAGCCATCTTGAATGTATGTGAAAGGCCTAGGACCAAGCTTTGGCTGGGTATAGACATTTGATGTGTAAAAACTAATTAAAACCCCAAAATCAATGTAATTATTTATAAAACCCATTAATAAGTTGAAATTAATAAGAAATTGATTTAAATAATTCGGTATTAGTTTATTTACAAATTGTGTTTTGCTAGAAGGTCATAGAACAAGTAGAATCTATTTGGAATAACTAATCAAGTTTACGTAGAGTTTATGAACAAACTTTCTATTATAACAAGTTGATAAATCACTCAATATGTGAAAATTAAAAGGAGTATAACTATATAAAATTCAGTCAGATTAAGCATATTTAGTAAATCAAGAACCATAATATTTGCTAAATGTGCGAAATTATAAAAAGTGATTGTTGGTAAGGAAAAAACGTAAAGCTTTCTGTTTCCGGGACGCGAGAAATAGACGTGCTTTTGGAAGAAAGCATCATTTTTAATTTAACCGTCACCAAGTTCAGATGTATCTTCAAGAAGTGAAATAATGAAAGTGTATTCGGTAACTTAACCGTGCATAGAGAGTGGTAGAGTAAATTAACCATTAAGTAATTAACTCACGAAACAAAATATCATAACGTGAAAAGAAATAAAGAAGAAATTAATATTATTGAATGAAAGTGTTATTCACCTATCAGGTAATATCACGTGTATTAATAATCCGAATAAAAGAGAAGAAACATAACCTATTAACAGTCACAATTAAAACAAGTGAAATTAAGGACACACACAAATTAATCCACATCCTGTGTACTATAGACATAAACTATTTTAATGAATAGGAAACACACTAACACAGACTTATAACTTATAAAATATTATTTATTTGAAAAAATTAACTAAAATCAAGTGAAACTTCTCGTGGTTATTAGTTCAGTAGATGAACCAACTAACTCCACAGACGAGAGACTCAGGAGCTTTTATTTCTTGTTGAAAGTACAGTCATTGGTGCACTCTAGAAGTGGAATTTTAAAACTGTAATGAGTTATAGATAAAGAACTTTTTTTTTCTTTTTATAAGTTGTATTAAAAAAACATATATATTGAGTAATAAAGAACTTGGTTCTAAAAGTCTATATATTTTTGTTTTTATGTCCTGCAGCCTTGAGATTTAAGAGTTATCGGTTCAGTGATAAAACGAAATAAAATCAAGAATTAAGGACCCAAACTGAAACAGATCAGTACAATATATGAGTTTATCTTACGTATGTACGTACTCAAGAAAAAACTGAGTATATATTGTGTTTAATAGTTCTGGATTACTGTGTAAGTAGAAGTGGAGTCAGATGTAGTACCACTCATTTTGAATCTATCCAGTTACAGTTTGATATCAGAGATTGGAGAAAGTTGTGGTGGAATAAATATGTGTTGAATTAACTTGTATAATATATATTATGCAGAGAAGTTGCATACTCAAGTATATTGTTTCACTTTAGTAAAAAAAAGCAGTAAATTCATTTATTTATAAATAAGATCTCAGAGTATTACAGGGTCATATCATACAAGTAGTATGGAAGAAGTACCTTCTGTGTGTGAGCGTGTGTGTGTGTGTGCGCGCGCACGCGCATGTTTGTTTTCATGTGTGAAGGAAAATTCTATTTCTTGGAATATCAGGAAATATAATTTATTCATTCGTCACAGAAAAGATACATATTATGCTATAGAATGTAGCTTACAGTTTTATAATTATATTGTACAGTAATAATCATAATATTTATTTTAAAAAAGCCAAGCCAATTCAGATCTGTGAACTACATAAATGACAGAATTTATACTAAAAATATTTCAACTGCAAAGGTGAACTGTTTGGGAAGATGCTTAATAAAAACAAGGCAATATAGGGAATATAATGGTATCGTAAGAGATAAAATAGCATTTTTTTATATTATGGACACCACAGAAGTCAGATGCACTGGTATGGACACTTAACATCATAGGTCAGAAGATGGATGGTATATATAAGTCCAGAGTAATAAAAAAGATCATGGAGGGGGTTAAGTTAATGCAGCAATGACAAGTAGGGGACTTATGGACAAGGCTTAGAAGGACAGAAACAGAAGACACTACGATGTGAGAAGTAAGTGACAGCTATAAACAACTGGCTTGTGTAGACAGTAGAGTTTTAGAATATCGAAGTTGACAACTCTGCATTTCTGTGAAACTTTCACTGCCCCGAGAATAACTTTTCCGTAAAGTTGTGATCATGTCTTACCTGTTTTTGCCCCATTTACGTAGACAAAGCAAATTTTTGACAGCCTGTATGTTGATCCTAAAAGGCAGTTCTAAGCGTGGCTACAAAGTTAAGTTGAGGTTGAATTGCAAATTCTGTTCATCATTTATTCTGTGTTTTGTATCAATGTTCGAAGAAATGTCAGCTAAAGAGAAACGAAAAAAGATATATAAATCAGAAAGTGTGAACAAAATTTTAATGATAGGTGGTACAAATTGGCGGGTGGAGAAAAAGTGTTGAGAGATTGTGTCATAATATAATAGTGAAAAGTGTAATAGTCTGCTGGTGGAAGATATGGTACTTGAAAGGTAACATTAAAAAAGTATCAAGAGTGAGAGGATTGGGTTTATGGGATAAGTTATGAAAATTACATGTGTGATTGTAGTATCAGAAATGAGTAGTTATTTTGGTACGGGCATGGCTGTGAATGGAAAGTCATAGAATTAAAAGGCAATAAAGAAAAATGAGAGAGATGAGGCATTGATTAAGACATAAGGAAGAGGAAGCTTGAAGATATCTCATCAAAAGTTGATGAAATGTAGAAATAGGAAATTGAAAAATGTTCTGAAAATGTTCAAGCGGATTTGTGAAGATGATTATTATTAAGTAGTTTGCATGTTTGATATATGTATTACCTTATGCATCCCATCCCCATTTTATACTTTTACTTACATATTGTAAAAAATATGGTCATCCTTGGGCTGGCCCAGTGGTACTTAGCTATCTTATATGTTAAGGCTTTCATGATGAATATTTGTTGTAGTAGGTTTTTGCATTTAACTTGTTTAAGCAAAGTTTTTAGGATTTCAAGGCTATTGTCAACTTTGTTAAAATGATTGTCTGCTTGGCTTATGATATTGCCATAAGACAATGGCCTAATAGTCTGGCAGACAATCGTTTAAACAGTGTTTAAGGTTTCTCAGACACATCACACTAATCAAATACACACATGACTACTACTCCAAGATGGAACATATATACAACACCTACACAGAAACAACACGAGACTCTGCAACTTACCTAGAGAAAAAACCCTGATCACTCATTCTCACCACAATACCGCTGGGGAAACAAAACAGCTGGCTTAGAATTTACCATCTCATCTTCAGATATCCTGGTCGGCTTTGACATTGTCTTATTTTGTACTAACATTCCAGTTTTAGAAGCACCACAAGAAACTAGTAAGTGGCCACATGCAAACTGCCTCAGCACATCATGGAATTAACAAAACACTGTCTGCCCTCCACCTACTTTACGTACTACAAGCACATAGACAGAGCACCAGTGGTTGACCATTATTGCATACTGCTGGTCATCGCAAACATTTTTATGTACAAGCTTGAGATAAGCAGGCTTTAAAAACAAACACTTTCTTGCACGTTGTGTACAGTAGAAGCTTTCACGTGGGAAAGATTGTATGTGTGAAGTGGTACAAGGGAAAAATGAAAGTGTGTTGGTAATCACATATGCACATTCCTTCGCACACGACCTGGAGAGGCAGAGTTTTGACTGTGCTCCTTACCAAATGCTTTACCTAGTGCCTAGTGTGTTGTAGTTGTTTGTTTGCTTGTATAATTTTGTATGTTATAAGTTTGTTGTTGCTCGTTTGCTTTGCATAAAAGTTAGTTGTTTTGTTATTGGATCATTTTCATGCAAAGTCTAGCAAGGGTAGGTCATCATAACGGTATCTATAATCTGCAACTCACATCCGCTGTTTTTGTCTCTTTTTTGTTAACATGACAGTCACCTCCTCCTAACCATGTAGTCATGTTTGGATTTCATTACTTATCTATGTATTAAGTATTGGTGAAACATGAATTAAACTTCAGGTATCAGTTGTCTGAGAGACTTGTAGTAGTAGTTTTGAAGCTTCCAGTTTGTTAACTTGCTCTTCTACAGGGTTATTGGCATGATGATTAGTACTGTGATCAAATTGGCAAAAAATTTAATGTTACAAGTGATTAATTCACAGGAGTATTTGTAAAACATAGCCAGTCTTTCTGTTCCAAGGGTTGAACTTTGAATTTAATGCTACCAGTGTAGCATGAATGTTAATGTGAGGCCTCCTCTGCTCATTGTTAGTGTAGTCCGCCACAAAGAAGCTTCGACTTCCACTGCAAACACTAGTTACAGTGTAGCTTCAGTGATTGGCAGTGCGTGATATAAACTGTGAAGATACTGAAAAATGCAACCATCTTTGTAATTAATTATTATTTCTTTCACCATTCACAAACATTTTCCATTTTCTCAAACAGAGCACTGGGAAAGTTCCCTGATTTTACTCAGTAGGAAAGTATTAGACAAAAGTAATATTTGTCCTGTTTTCTTTATTCCTGTGCTAGTTGCGGAGTGTATACTACTTGATACAGTTTAGAACCATTTCTCAGTTGTAGAAAACGTGTCAGAATCACTTCAACCCCTTTAGAAATATGAAGCAGAGACAAATTGTTGGAGAGTATTGGCTTCCAATGACATTGGTACCGTGTTCCTAATGTAGGCTGCTGCTACAGGAATTGATAACTAAGTTGTTTGTTCCCTATGGTGTTAAGATAATTAAAACAAAGGTTTTGTAAAATATATAAAAACACGTGGTAAGTTTCCCAAATTTTTTAATTAACTCTGACAGCTGTTTCGACTAACTAAGCCATTGTCAAAGAGCGAGTGAATGAAATTACTGAACACAGGATGTTAGTGGAGTGTAGGTGGTGAACATCTGTTTAGGGCGTATCTGGAACATCTGTGTTGTGATGGCGAGGGGGGGGGGAGTGTGTGTGCATGAGACAAGGGAAGGTCAGGTGTCTTTAAAAATTAAATACAATCATGAATGCAAAATATAAAATTAACTGAACTAAATATAAACTGAATGCAAAATTTAAAATAATGATGAACATTCAAAATAATATAAAATAAACTAAACTAAATAACAGATTTTAATACACAAAATTCAGTCTGTTCATTGGTTAAATTTTTGTTATTTTTTATTGCTTTTTTAATTTATAAAATTTCTAACAAATCCATTTTTTTACCTTTTTGTATGTTATGGAGTAGTGTTATGTTTTTTGTGTCTATGAAGTGATTGTGTTGTAAGCAATGATCTGCAAAACCTGTATTAGATGTATTGGTTAAAATCGCCTTCTTATGTTCAGAAATGCGATGTTTCAGAGCACGGCCACATTGTTCCGATATAAATAGCATCGCATTCTGCACAGTGTATTTCATCAACTCCATTTTTCTCCAGTGTGTTAGATTTTTCTTTATTATTGACTAGTAGCGAAAAAAGATTACGTTTGTTTACTGATACCATGTTAAGACCATGGTTTTTTAACCTATTATTAATCTTATCTGTTATACACGGAATGTAATTTGTTAAGTGAAATTTTTTGTTACCCTGATCTGGCTCTATGGAATAAAATTCTTTTAAAGTAATTTTCTTCTGTTTTTTTTTTTTTAATTAAAGAGTCAATTATTCTTTCATCATAACCGTTATTTTGTGCTATGGCTTTTATAATATCTACCTCTTTATTGAAATTTTCTTTGGATAAAGGAACTATAAGTAGACGATTAACCATTGCATGAAAACTGCTTAATTTTATGTGCCATGATGTTAGTGATTGTTTATGTATAACGGTATCTGTAAAAGTAGGTTTTCTATACATCTGAAAACTAATAGTTAAAAAAAGGTAAAAAAATTGATTTGTTAGAAATTTTAGAAATTAAAAAAGCAATAAAAAATAACAATTTAACTAATGAACAGACTGAATTTTGTGTATCCCCTTTATTAAAATATGTTATTTAGTTTAGTTTATTTTATATTATTTTGAATGTTCATCATTATTTTAAATTTTGCATTCAGTTTATATTTAGTTCAGTTAATTTTATATTTTGCATTCATGATTGTATTTAGTTTTTAAAGACACCTGACCTTCCCTTGTCTCATGCACACACTCCCCCCCTCACCATCACAACACAGATGTTCCAGATACGCCCTAAACAGATGTTCACCACCTACACTCCACTAACATCCTGTGTTCAGTATTTTCATTCACTCGCTCTTTGACAATGGCTTAGTTAGTCAAAACAGCTGTCAGAGTTAATTAAAAAATTTGGGAAACTTACCAAGTGTTTTTATATATTTTACAAACCCTTTGTATTAATATGTTTCACCAAGTGCCCAACGAGTCATCAATTAATATCGTAAGATAATTAAAGTTAAGATATCTAACTGTAATGTCCAGGTTATTACGCTTTAGCCCAGAAATAAAAACGAATAGTATTTGTTATGTACTGTAGGCATTGTGTGATTTGTTTTGTATGTAATACTTGTGATAAAAACCACCTCCCCAGATAGGACCACCAGATCTTGAATTAATTATTATCAAAGCACAGACATACCGATGTATGTATCGCTTAACATACTTATTAATTTATCATTGACTTATTGTAAATCAATTGTTTATTGTTGATAATAAAATTGACAATCATAGCAAATGACACAAAATAAGGCTTTCATAGGTGTTGCCGAATCAGTCCAAACACTGTCTGCATGATGGGGTAGAAAGACGTTTTTTATTCTTGAGAAATAAATAAATTTATTCTTGTCATGGAACAAATTTTAATGTTCTCACACTGCACACTCTCCCAAGAGAGTCGATTCTCCCATTATTTTCTCTGGGTTGTCATTTCCATATCTTTTGATGTCGTCTGTCTTTTTCATCTGTCTTTTGTACTACACAAGTGTTCTTACTATACTAGTTTTTTGGTAAACAATACCTGTTTAATATATTTTTGCCCCTGATCCTTATCATTTTAGTGAGGTGGGAGCTTCTCCTCCAAAACTCCGTTAAAGATTAGAAGATGAAAACCGATTTCTTACTAGTGTTGGAAAAACATGCAGGAGGTTGAAAGTTTGTGAAGAAATCAACAGTGCCATTTTTAAGCCCAAAAATGTTTCCATTTTGTTTGTGTTATTGTGTTTGTAGATATGACTGTAGATTATTGGATTAGTGTTTGCATTAGATTACATCATACATGTTTACAAGTATCCTGCATGCACACAAGTATAAAACGTTGCCTGAGAATCATGAGCCTTTGAGTTTTTCATAGTACGCATTTGGTTCACGTCTTATATACTAGGCTACATATTAATAACAGTGACAATAACTGTATGTAATTTCTGTGATGTTCCACAGAAATTGTATAAATCAGAAATTACTTTAGATAGCCATCTTAGGTATCTTATGGAAAAAGTATTTTAGAGAAGACAAAGATCTTGGTAGCAAGCCACGCCCTAAATCCAGCCTGTCGATCGTCCCTGCGGCGGGAGATCTATTTGAAGCTCAAGACACAGTATACGAGCAGGCGACGCGCATGCCCTTCGTCCCGCACAGCCCTCAAACTTGTTGTTGGTATCTGGAAACCAGTGAATAGAATAAATCTGATCTTGGTACGGTTCATTTCAATATTTCCACTTTTTTGTCTGTATTCAAAAATCGTAATAACAGATATACAATAAAGTATTGATATGCATGTTTACAATGTAGCATGTAAAGAAGAGCTAATTAATTACGGAAGATAATTTTATATACGTAAGAGTATCAGCAAGTTCGTCATATCCAGATTCGTGTGACCTTTTATGAGCCATTCACTCGTTTATTTTTTAATCAGATTAATATTTTTTATGTGTTTATGAGTAAATTTGATGTGCGTATGAAAGTAAAAAAATGTGTTTTTTAATAGTATATTTATACCTAGTCTCTGGCATTGATTCAAATAATTTAATAATTTTGATATAAAATTTAATGTATTTCATAACACATTTGGTTTTTTTTTTTGTATGATTGTTAAGTGTTTTGAATTCACCTTAATGTTTTCACAATGTATCATAGTAACTGTAAATTTGAGTTTTTCTGATCATGTGTTAGTATGGTTGTGTGAATGATAATGAATTTTCATTTAAAACATATTTTATATTTTTTTAGTTATGTAGATATTTGATTGTAGATATTTAATATTTAGTGGTGTACAAAGCAGCGTGTTTCCTTTGTGCATCGATAGTGTTGTGTGTTTTGTATGTTTCCTTTGTTATATTCTTTTAGATTAGTAGTCAGGAAGGGAGCATACATTGGCAACAATTCCTGAAATGTGTTGGGTAGTATAGGTATAAATTGTTGGACAGATCTGTTATATTTTCAGTCATAATAAATCATTAAATTCAAAATATGATCAGTTATTATAGACAAATCGAAAACACCTTGTTCAACAGTAAGCACGTATGTATAAAATAAGAGTAGCAAGCAAAAAACTGTTTGATATTGACATTTTTTTAGCTGCTGTGGAATAAATTACTGCATTATAAATGTTATATATATGCCAGTTTTAAATTGTTCCACAATGCCAAGTCGCTTTTTCCTTTTATTCACAGTTGGGGTCGGGAACTTTTGATCCGTCCGGCTAGTCCTTATTTGAGGGTAATGAATATGTCCCCAGATATGTTACTAGCATATTGCAGGGTAAGACGTATGGTGGGGCTACCACCTTCAGGCTTAACGTTCTGCCTGATTTTCTGTGTGGGTGTTCTCCCATAAACTGGCTGTTTTACCAGACTACAGAGACCAGTTTTCCCTGTTGAGATGTCCATAAGGATCTTTAATTGTAATGGTTTCTCCTTGACTCCCACATCCTGTGTCGTGTTGACCAATGGAAAGTCACTCATCTTTAGTCTTTAGGGGCAATTTCTCACATTTCTGTGAGATAATGCATGTGAAATGAATAAATAACAAGAAATTATTATATATGGTTAACACTCTATGATTGTGTTGATTCTTGCAGATGGTGGCAAACAAATATTTTGTACCACTGTCTAGGACTTCATTTTTATTTGGACTTCAGTGCTGGTTTAAGCTGTAGGTCCTTGTAACTGCAAGGGAATCTGATACATACAGTACATGTTTTAATGAAGACATACAGACTTTATTGGAACAAATTGTAGTGCCCACATACATATACATCTGCTGCATGTGGATTAACATAAAAAAACGCTTTTTGTTGCAGTCCTTGATGTGGAAGCATTCGAACGTCTGTTGGGTCCATGTATGCAGATAATGAAACGTAATATTGATGATTATGAAAGCCAGCTGGTCAAGATCTTTGGCTCAAAGCAAAACATCTCCGATGTCCGATGAAGACCTCACAGGAACGCGTAGTAAAAACAGAAATTAATTAAAATAAAAATTAATCCAAATGTGTTGTTAATCATCATAATTTACCTTCCTCGTATTTGTAATGCGCACACACACACACACACACAACATATGTACATGTACACGACACATTCACCGTCACCAGTCACAAACAGTTAGCGAGAGAGCTAAATGATTTTTGTACTATAAACTTCCTTTCTGGGGAAAAAAAATAAAGAAAAAACAATCTACCAATATATAAATAAATATATAACTGTTGACTGTGTCTGATCTGTAAATTAATTGGTGAAACTAAGGAATAATAAAATAAGTATTTATAGAATTATTTAAAAAAATAATGGTATATATATAAATATATAAAAGGGTAATAAATAATCTATTATATAAAAATCTTCACCAGCCTTATCCATATAGTTTATACCAAAGTATTGTATTTACTTGATGTGCTGTGTAAAATTTGCTTCCTTTTGTTTTGAACAAATTGATTTTTGTTGTCTCTGTTCCAATGGAGATTGCCTTGAAGTAGGACATGATAAGTGAAAAAATCCTGTTTAGTTTTTTTTTTTAGCATATATGTGTATGTATGTAAAGAAACATTACCTGTATTTTCTAAAAAGAATAAAATAAAATATTTGTTGTTATTGACTGTTTAAATGGTGATTACTGAAAACTCAGATACAGAAAATAGGTAAACCATATATGTATTTTTTCCTTTGTGAAGAATTGAAACAACTGAATTGTTTTACAGATATTTGGGTCAGAAAAGAAAACAATTATTCTGTATTTAAAAATAATTGAGTTTGTGTATTCTTCAAGGCAATACATCATCATATTATGTTACATAATGTACCTAGAATATTTGAGGTAAGTGATAATATTGATCTTAGTAAATTTTTATACTTTATGGTAGTTCTCTTCAGTCAGATGTGTACACCTGAGTAGTATATGTTGCAGCAACAATATGTAGTCTTAACATTATTCATATAATGATTCTTATTAGTATAATTTTTGTAATTACAAACCTTTATCTGAGTGGAATAATATCACTGTTAGTTTTTAGTTGAAGTCCTGTAACATATACCAGTATTAAACTATTGTTCTAAATATTTTGTTTAATTCTTGCCACCTGTACACAGTGGCAACTGAAGGTGATTTTATTTTCCAGTAATAGTGTGTAGATTTTATTTACTTGTGTTTTACTGTGAGTAACTGCAATGGTGTGTTCATGGGATGAAACTTCTGTTGGTTTTATGGATCATAATGTGTACATATGTATTTTACTTATGTATGTCCGTGATTATGTAAGAGATAAATGTCTGTGATTGTGTACCCACAGTGTAAATATCTAGTGAACGTTATTGAGTTTAAACAAAAATATAACTAGTTGGTGAAATTCAGTTATTGAATTTATTCTAAACCGTCTTTGTAAATTTTTAATTAATTTAACTTTTTCATATGTCAATCATCAGATAAAAAAGCATTTTAGTTTTTATAAATCTGACCTTATTACAAGTAAGCAAGAAATTTTATGCATATAAAATTGTTTATATAAAACTTAAAATTCCATATTTCTATAAAATACTTTTGGTGTATTTGGTTAAATTAATGTTGTTATAATAATAATTCTGTATATTTCAGTATTAGTAGTAACATTAATTTGATTGAAAGAAGATGTGCGTTGTGAAATATTGCAAAGTCTGAGTAGATTTTGGCAGCAGTGTCTGTTAATCGTGAATTACAAAATTTGTAATGTAACAGATTAGAATTCTTAGGAATGTAATAACACTATCCAAGACTTAGGAAATTCTGTAATTAATTATTAACAACTACATACACACTGTGTAGCAAAGGGAATACCCACTAGATTTAAATAAAGATGTCACTTTTAAGAGGTTTTTTCTAGTATTCAGGTTTGCGTTGAATAATCAGAAGAATTTATATGTAAAGTAAAATAAATATACCAGTGTCATTGTTAGGATTTAATATAATTCTTTTTTTTTGTTCCCAATAAATGAATTATAGTCATAAGATTTGTGTTCTGTTGTAAACATTGATTCTCCTAGTGTATCAGTTATTAAAGACAGGCGTTTCCTGAATTCAGATAGATGGAGCACTTTGGTGCACTCTTTTTTGTACTTTTTTCATTGGGAATACGTAGTCATTTGCCATATAGCAGTTCGTATTTTAGAAGCCACAGGCCGAGATTTGTTGGTTTTTATTATTATTTATTAGCAGCAGAAATTTTATGATTTTGCATTATAATTGATACCACAGTCATCAGTATCATCACGAATGTGTTCACATATACATTCAGAGTCTTCACACTTATTTTCTAAATGAAAATAGACAGATAATTCATCATAATCAATTTTATGCATATGAATACTAAGACTGATACATAGTTTATCCGTGTTTATGGTGAAACAGGTGTTTTTTTATAACTATACTTACTACTGGAATAACCAGAAACAGATAATCTTAGTTATTCATTACCCAACATGTATATACCAACCAAAGGTGCTTTTTTCTGCATAGCTTTATATATCTTACAACTGCTTATATTCCGCAGTTGACAGTTACCATCATTTTAGCTGTTAAGTGAGTCATATAGTTTCCTTCGGAAAGGAAGAAAATGTATTTATTTTTTTAAATGTGGTTTTAATGTTGACAGTAATGGTGATGCAGAATAATCAAATTTAAAAAATGAATTTTTGTCTATTACTTTTTGTGTATACAATTTTTCTTCTTATTTTGGCTATGTATGTATGACCATTCTGTCTGTTTACTTGATTATTGGTAATTTAGTTTTCTGTTCACACACATATACAAATGTTGTTAACCATATTAATTTGGTATTATATTATATAATAGTAAGTAAAATAACAAACAAACAGAAGAAAAGTTAAGTTAAATTTATATTCAGTCAGACAGATGTATTTTATCTGTTTGTTAGACTTCTGTGTACTCTGAGCAGAACATGTTAATGTAGTCATCAAATGTTGTAACTGTATTGATGTAACGGGTAATGTTATAGCATTTATTATATAAGGTATGGAATTAACAAAATTGATAAATATGATAATGCTCAAGTTTCTTAGTTCATAACAGAAAGAATAATAAGAATTATTTTTTAGATAGCAAGAAAACATTATAGGCCTAGGCTTATAAATGAACCATTATGTGTATCTGGAACCAAATCTGTAACAGTTTGAGAGGGGGGGAGGTGTGTGTGTGTGTGTGTGTGTGTGCGCGCGCGCGCGATACAGTGAGTCACATTATGTATTTAAGTTGATTCATTTTTGTAATCAAAGGAACAATTTTTAAGTTATCTAGACTGTATAAAAATGTAATTAATATGCACACATTAGATTTGATCAAGAAAATAATTTTCTGTGAATAAACTCTATACTTATTTACAATTATTGGAACAAGAAAGAAATGTTTTTGTATTGTTGCTATTATGTAAATTTAAAAATTGGTATAATTGCACGTGTACTCTGTGAAACAAAGAATTGTTTCTATTCATGATTTTTTTTTATTAATTAAATTCTTTATCTTAGGTAAGCCTGAATTTATGAAGTACCTTTTTCTATTTGTGGTAAATGAAGTTTTTGCTTTTGCTATCTGATAGCATGTTCCGATTATATGATAAACTACAAGACTCGTAGATTGTAAGGTTTGCACCACCATCAGTTGCCATGAATGATTGACTAGGAAATACAAAAAAATATATAGAAGTCAACAATATTATCTCAAATTCTGTAAAAAAGTTCTCAGTATCTTTCTTTAATAATATCTTGTGTATATGATATATTGATTGAAATATTAAACTATTTATACTACATTGTATGTTAAATAAGTAAAGATAAACAAAATTTGGGGGCAAAGAAATTTGTCCTCAAATTGTGGGATGCGTGTTATTATTATCATTGTTGAACTAAAAGTGTTAATAATAATGATAATGATTATAGCAGTAACCAACAACAACCAAGATTCCTTCTAGTCACTTTAACACAGATAGCTTTTACAAGATATAAATTATATACTAGATTTGTTGTTAATACCTGTTTAATATTTATTTTATTGTTATGTATAATATATATATATATATATGTGAGATGTTTATAACTTTATTTAGGTGATATATATAAAATAAAAATTATTTACTGATTTTTATGGACCAAAGTAGTGAGGGCGACCTTAATAATGAAAACACAAGTGACGATGTGTTGTGGATACTTGTAGGTCACCCTCTCTATTCTCAAGACTGTGTACATGCATTTTGGTACAATAGACAGATTTTTTTTTACATATCATTAATATGTATAAACTTATTTGTCTGTGCAATAGTTTTATGTGTGCTTAAATTATAAATGTTCTTAAACACCATAAGGATGTAAAATATAACTGTAATCTATTTTACTGTGGCATAAAAATATGAAGTAGTTTTTAATTTTAAAGTGATTATTTGTGCGTAGAACTATCTTTTTAGTTTATGTTTTGTTGTTACCCATTTTAGTGTTTGTACAGTTAGATTGTAATTTTTTGTGAGACATTGTTAAAAATTTATGTAAAATACATTTACCAGACGTCTTGGTATTCTTCCTGATGTACAGAGCATTAGTGAATTACTTGTTATTCCGTTGTTTCATTTTCAAAGAATTGTTCACAGTCTCCTATTTCTGAAGTGTTCAATAACACTGTTGGGTCCCAGTAACGTAAGTTATACAGTTCACTGAATTTTATAAAATTATTTATTTATATTGACACCGTAACATGTCTGATGTATGTAATGGAAACAGTAAAAAAATGAAATGTCTGTAAATTATTTTTGTTACGATATATCCAGATACTCTTTTTAAGACAGTAAACAATTGAGGTTATCTGGAAACAACTTCACATTCATAGCTAAGTAGTAAATATAGAAGAATTGATTTACAAATCTTGGCTGAAAGAAAGGGAGTGGGAACGTAATGATTGTAAAATGCCCGAGAATACAATGAAGAGTGGCTACATACAAGATACCAGAGGAATGTAGAGAACCTTTGTAGTGAGGGGTGAACAATATAATGTGAAGTTTTCAAAGTCTTATGGGCTATTCAGCCCTACTTGCTTGTCTAATGGAACCTTCTGTTGCTAATTTTATTAGAAATTTGGTTTGTCTTGCAGATTGCAGTAAATAGCAAAGTGCCCTGTTGATGAAATCTTCATTGCTGGATATGGTTTTAGCCTTTGTTACCTCCCATGTTAATCATTCATGTACCAGTTTAGGTTTATTGTAGATTTTTGTGTTTCACATATACACTGCATTTACATAAGACCTTAATTATAGTGTGCTGGTTACGTTTCCATATCAGTAAAAATAACTAAACTTTGTAAATACAAAAATGTAGTTAATTGTAAATTAACTTTATAATTATCAAAAACAAGTATCACTTGTAAACATTATCATGAGTGACTAAACACCCTACCAAGAAATAATACCGCATCTGGAGTGGGTAAATAGATTTTTATGGTACCATGGCTCAAGTTCATCTCTTGTTGTTGGATAGGAAGGGAAGAACTAATTAATCAGTAAATTAATATGGTTAATTGAAAAAAGACTTTTTAATGCTGTTAAGGTAAGAGAGGGAAGAGAAATTGTTTTTCTTGTGGCTTTCAGTGGCTGTCAATTAGGGATCACAGTATATACAGGTTTGTATTGTTTCTGGTATATTCTGTTGAAGAGATTTATAAGTGAGGATTGCATGCAGGATATGATGAAACGAGTAATGTAGTGTCAGTGTC
Organism: Magicicada septendecula; assembly: GCA_034769895.1. Taxonomy (NCBI): domain Eukaryota; kingdom Metazoa; phylum Arthropoda; class Insecta; order Hemiptera; family Cicadidae; genus Magicicada; species Magicicada septendecula. The sequence continues at coordinate 1,257,553,499 of CM068367.1, forward strand.
AATTTGTAAGTCCCAGTCAGTGGATTCCTCGCTTGTACAGGTGAAAAAATGGTTTCAGGTGTGTGTGTGTGTGTGCGTGCGTGCATGCGCGCGTTTGTATAACAAAACTTTCCTATTATATTTTGTGTTACCAAAAGAAAATGCGTCAGTATTACAGTAAAAAAATTCATGAAACCTTATCACAGAATACATTCCGCTTAAGGTAGCTAAACAATCTTTCTGTGACAAGTTTCAAGTACAAACTACCATTAGTATTATAGTACTTTCAATAAGTTATATTAGAGATGTTTAATAAGAAGGTTTTCGTATTGATGGATCCAGACCTTGATTAACAGGCTTGTTTTCAAACAAATAAACAGAAGTAGTAGTAATATAAAATTCAGCTGTAGGAAAAATATATATATTCAAAGAATTTTATCTTCTGTAATGATAACTGTGTTTCTTGTACGGTAAGAAGAGTTCTGAAGTAGTGTTTTAATGGAAAGGGAATCCATTTCCCTATATAGAATCCATATGGATCCACCAGTTAATTGATATAAATTCAACAGTTTCCAAGTAACGTTATTTAGGTATATATCATTGAATTACAATTTTATAAACCACACACAAGATGTGTACATGTTTTTCTTTTTTACACAATTGTAATAAGTAAAAAATGGCTATTGTACCAATTATACATGCACACTGTCTCCTTGTACAATAATTCAAAATATGCTAATCAGAGAACAGCACCTCTGAATTATTAATAAATAAATAAACTAATTATTTATTAGTAGTGGAATAAATGATAAGAAAATGGATATTATATATAAATATATATAAAAACTGAAAAATGAATATATGTATATTTTATGTGGTGGAATTCTGTGTAACAATACGCTTACGGGATCAATATTCCAAGCTTTTTGAGATTTTATTGAACTTTGTATATATGGCATTCGTGAGTGTTCATGCATACTCACACACATGAATGATAAAATAAGGGATGTTTAATAATTTAAAATAAACGTGTAATGTGAAATCATAATAAAGAGGATTTTATGTACATAATCATATTATTTATGTAACGATAAATTATATACAAATGTTTCTGCGAATGCATTTTGAGCGTGAAAATTATGTATACAAAAATATTTTCGTGATTGAGAGTATTTTCAAATAACAGAGTAAGATAATATTTAATTTTGTTTGAACTTTCTAATAAAAGCAGGTTTTCATGTATGATAAATTTTTTATAATAAATTAGTTTATAATTGAAATGAATATAAACTTGTGTGTGTGTGTGTGTGTGTGTGTGTGTGTGTGTGTGTGTGATTTCAGGAGGTGAGAGTTTCTTTTCTGTAACAGTAATTTTTTAAGTTAAGGGAATGTATTGTAACATACACTTTCTATAATTATATATTTTACATTTATTATTTATACTGAAATTATCTCAAGATATTTTATTTTCCTTACTAGGAACATGTTTCGAGAGCTATTGTTCTCTCATCCTCAGCCTTCGCGATTCTGCATCTAGTGAAGTACCTATGTGTTGGTCTGTCGCCACTGCGATGTTCAAAATAACGTTTTTTCAGCTGTTTTTTCGTTTGTCCTATATAACATTTATTGCAATCTTGGCATTCAATTTTGTACATACCGTTAGTAGTTGTATTATCTTTGTTGTGTGGGTTATTTAGTTTTTGTAAATATTTTTTAATAGTTTTGTATGCTATTTTGATATCTGTGTTTTTAAATAATTTTGTTAGATTTGTCATTTTATTATTTATGTATGTGAATGTGGCCCATTTTTTGTTGTTGTTATTATTTATGTGTTGTTTATTTTGATTAATTCTTAATTGTTCAGTTTTTATTTTATATTTGATTTTATTTTCTATTTTGTTTACAGTATTTTTATTATATCCATTTTCATGAGTAATTCGGTATATTATATTTCTTTCTTTGTCTGTTTCCTGTTTGTTTAGGGGAATTCTGTACATTCTGTTAAATAGCGAATAGAATGCTGCCATTTTATGTTGTGGTGGGTGGTCAGAATGGTTAGGTATGATGATGTTGGTTTTCTGTATATTGCATATTGTATGTGGTTGTTGTTTCTTGTGATGGGTATGTCTAAATAGTTGATTTTGTTATGTTTTTCTTTTTCTTCTGTGAATTGTATTTTTGGATATATGTTATTGATTTGTTTTAGTATGTTTTCTGCATTTGTGTTTTTGTTATTTGATACATATAGCCCATCATGTACATATAAAATGATTTTTGTCCTTATCCATATGCCATCTGGATCAAATGATTTTATAATATTTTGTATTTTGGTGTCTATGTGTTGTAGGAATTTTTCTGCTATTATGCTGGATAATGGAGATCCCATTGCTAAACCTTCTTGCTGTTGATAAATTTTGCTATGAAATTCAAAGTAATTTTGTTTTAATATTAGTTGGAGGCTGTTTTTTATTTCAGTTATATAATTTGTGTCTTCATTTTGTTCTTCAAGTTTGTTTATTATCATGTCTATTGTTTCATCTACTGGGATGTTGTTGTACATGTTTGTGATATCATATGATGTGAAAAATGTGTTTTCATTTATATTTATTATTTTTAGTTTGTCTATTAATTCATATGTTGTTTTTTATGTTATGATGATTATTTGTTAGATGCTTACTTTTTAGTTTTTGTGCTATTTTTTTTTTGTACTAAAAATAACTTTTTTTACAAACTAATTGTGTTGGTCTGTCGCCACTGTGGTCTCCTGTTGGTTTCTGGTGTCTCAAAGTGGTATTTTTGTGTGTGATTGTGGTGTATGTATTAGTATTTTGTGTATTTTCGATGTTGAGTGCTTTAAAAATTGTGTCTTGTTTTGTATTGATTTGTATTTGTTCGGGTATTAGTTTGTTTTGTGTTTTATGTTTGTATATTTGTAAATTTTCCCAAATGTTCATTATGGTCCCTGAATGAACACGACGCAGAATCGCGAAGGCTGAGGATGAGAGAACAACGCGAAGGCTGAGGATGAGAGAACAATAGCTCTCGAAACATGTTCCTAGTAAGGAAAATAAAATATCTTGAGGTAATTTCAGTATAAATAATAAATATATTATATAAATCAAGAAACGGACTGTAGCAAAAAGAGTTTGAATTATATATTTATATAATATTATACATTTAAATTGAAGAGAAATTAATTTTTTCTTTGTTTTGTAAGACTTTTTGTTGTGGTCACTGATAATTTAGCATTTTTAATCAGAAATAAGTATATAATTTATCAATGGAAAAGTTGAACACAATCACACCTTTTTTCATTCCTCTATAATCTACATTTACAAACTTCTCATTATAAAGAAAACATATTTTTTTCTATTAATGAATAGAAATACTGTTGAATAAACGATAAATTACCTTAAAGTATATGTTTTGTATTCTGATTTCCCTCCGTAAAGATGATTCTGCACTAGTAGTAGTTTGTGAACTGTTGTTAGTAGTAGAATTTTATTTTAAAAGTTTGTGCCATTATAATTTCTGATGTTGGTTGAAGGTAACCAACTTGAGTGTTTATTGTTAAGGTGACAGTTTAGCATATGTATATTGACCATTTATAATCTCTGTTGTTGTCACCTGTATTTTTATTGTTAATTATAACTGCAGTAGAGGAAGATGACAGCACACATTGTGTTGTAGTATTTTTTAGATACATTTGCCATTTACTAACAAACGTGTGTAAGGGGATAATTGAATCTCTTTTAAAACATTGAACTGCTTTATATTGAAATCGTCTTCTTTGGACTATTACCTTTAGTGATGGTTCTCAGCTACATTTTGTGGCATCTGATTTGTTTTTATTGCGTCATAAATGCCACCACATACCACGTGGGATCACTATCAAGATCACCCTATGATATAAACTACTCAGTTTGTTCAAATTGTGTGTTCATTTAAATTGATTGGTTTGGTGATAGCATGTTCCTTACATGTGTGTGGAATCCTGCCAAATTTGATTAATAATTTTAATATCATCTATGTGGGTTTTTGAACACCTGTATGCAAAAACCAGGAATAGTGCTGCTTTATGAAGTGTCCGATCAACCAATCACATGTATTACTGCCAACTGAAGGATTGGTTTCTCCTTCCCGATTTTTCATGCTGATTTGGCTGCCGTTTTCACTAACGAAGACTTCACTAATATCTCTGGATAAGGCTTTGAGTTTTGCTCCATAGGTACTGTTAAAGTTGGACTATAGAGAAGATATCCACATCCATGTTGATGACATTCTAATGGGAGGAACTGTAGACGATGTTTTAATGTGGTATGTGATGCTTTGACTGAATGCCCTTTTATAATACAAAGAAAGAATTGATATGGTGAGTGAAAATAAAAACTTTTTAATTGTTTTCATGATAAGGAGAAATTAAGGGAGTAGGACAAAAGTCCATGAGAGGAGGGAGGAATAAGAGAAGTTTGGAAAGAAAATTGTCCAAAATAGTTTCACTGTTTAACAGAATTTTCCTTCTTTACAGTTAAAGCATGATTTCATCTTTCATTCTTCCTCAGCAACACAGTCCCATATGTCAGACTAGCAGGTGCTATATTTTGTCATAAACCATCACAGATAGCTACTTGCTAGGCCAGTGAAGGATATGGTCACCAACTTTACATGCCTAGTAAAACCCCTCAGTCGTCTCTTGCCAGCTGAAGTCACTGTCTCCCAGCAGGTTGTTAGTTCAGTGTTCCTAAAAATTCTTCACAGATTTTTGTGTATTCTTATACCTACAAGCACCCACTGTTTTGTGAATAGATGGCTGTATAAAATAAAACGAGAGGATAGAGGAGAGCTGAACAATGAGGAAATGGTTAGAAAGAAACTGGCAAGTGGATTCAGGTTGTTCATTGTCATTCTCACATTTGTCACAGGCTAATCTTCCTTCACTAAGCAGGCATGTCAGCAGGTACAGTCATTTACAAGCTGACTGGCAGCTTTGTAGCTCATGTTCCACCTAGTACTATGCTTGCAATGTGTTCAGCCTGCTATGTTTTTTAATTAGTATTACTCTTTAACCATACATTTAAATACTTTCATTTACAAACAGAATTAAAACTGTTGCACACCACTATAGAAAAATTATCCCGATTAGCGCTTTCAAGCTTCACGGCTCATCATCAGATCGGAAACATTTCCGATATAAATATAATACAATTTTTTATAAAATTCACATAAACAAACTTGTAAATATTTTGAATAAATTAAAGATTCTGAAAAGCCGAAAAAATTATTTTTATGAGGTATGCGAATCTGATTAATGTAAATTCAGAACAACAGCGATTGATAAATGAAAATTACTTATTATGCGTATGGAAAATTTCAATAGTCTATTCAGTCATGATTGTTGACCATTTTTATACAAATTTTTTTGTAAGCTTAGATAATCTGTTTATAAATGTTTGGTTGAGAACCTATCACTTCTTACATTATTTATAAAAAGTGTCTTTTTTGTGTTAGAAGTAAAAAACAATTAGTAGTATATAGTGTTACCATTGAAAAACATTCCAGAATTAATTATAGTAATGAGCTTATGTGTATGCACAGTGTTATAGTGATTAAATCGGTTTTGTGTTTATTGTACATTGTAGAACTGATGACAAGCAATACAGCTGTATGATTGTGTTGTTAAAATCAATTATTGTTGTAGTGAAATAATCCAGTAGTTTAATAATCAATGTGTTTAGTATGTTTTAACACACACAAGCTTGATGTAATACCGAATAATTAATAAATATATAAATATACACGTGTGCACTCACACACACATACACACATTAATCAATACAAAATTGAATACAACATTGTTATAATTAATTATTTATGATTTTTGTAATAGTTTTTATGTAGTTAATATTAAGTTTACATTTGTGTCTTTGTTTATTTTATTTTTAGTTTATGCCACTCTTTAGGTACTTGTTTTATGTCTCCAACATTTGTAAATGTGTTTAGTGCAGCAGAGTTTATGTACTGCTATAATAAAATATTATTTTATATTATAAAACAATCACCTGTCTTGAGAGATGTTTGTAGCATGTTATTTGTGAAATTTAACAATGTCTGTTGCCTGTTGGTTTGACCCAGTTATATGGCAATATATTGAATGTGTGTAGTAATCGATAGAACGTGTGAGTTTATTGATGCTGTTTCATGGTAACTTTTTAGGAACACATGTAAACATGTTTCTTTCACAACGTAAGTGACTAGTGAAAAATTATTGCAGTTGAGACTAACTGTTGTGAACTTGTTCATTGGAGGTTAACAAACACGTGTGTCATAATGTATTCCTTTGTACAGTATAGTAACTGTGTAAAACTACTATGCTGTTAAATGTTGTTTTATTTTACAGTGGCAGGAGTGTATGCTTTTTACTGGTTTGAAATTAGTTGTTATATACATTCATGGTATAAGTAGAGACATATTAGTGGTTCTGACATTCTCACAAACCTTCATTTTACTAACTAATGTAACTCTTCTCTGCAACCTTAGTCCAGAAACTGATGGATGGCTGTATTCTAAAGTTGGCAGGTTGTTGTGTTGATCATCCACAGTTTAAAGTACTTGCAAACACATCTGTCCAGATACTTGATCCAATAACAAACATTTTTATGATTCTTTCACCAGCCTTGTTCTGTTGCTGTGGTATGCCATAAGCAGTGGTGTTAATTCTGTTGATCCTGTGCCCCAGTTTTGTTGTTTCTTGTACCCTTTTTTCATTCCTTGTACACTTTCTCACAGTCCATGATTCAGAGTCTTATGGTACACAGCTCCATACAAAAGTCTTTACAAGATTTTCCAACTTTTGAGTATAGTGGCAGCCTCATCTTTGTTTTATACAAGATGTGCATGCACTGATGTAGATGTAATGCCTTGTTTGTTACAGAAGTACAATGTACGTATGTCACCCAGTCTGGCGAGCTCATGTGGTTGTCATAAAAAAATATTGAGGGTATCTTATCAAAACATGGATATTACCTATTGCTTTCAGTAAAAAACATAATTATTGGTTAAAATCAGATTATCAGAGAATTTCTGTGATATAAATTTTTTACTTGGAAGTAACGTATACAATGAATATTCAGAATAGAGCAAACAGTATATAACTGTGCTGCCTCCAAAATATTTGTTTGTAAACACAGTATTATGTGGAGAATCAAATTAAAATAGTAATAATGTAACTAATTTCAAAATATTCATTTTTGAAATATATTAAACGTATTTAATTGTTGTACTTTTTGCATCAGTTCTAGTAAAAAGATGTGTAAAGTAATAGAAAAGCAATATTATCTGTTTGAACTGTCTATAAATACTGAAAGGCATACATTCTAATGTGTCAGCTTATTTAGAGTTTTTTTTCTTTTAATTGCAAACTGATTAAAATATGTATAAAGAAAAAAATAATTAGCAGCGTAAGAGAAAATGTATTAAGAAATTATGATATTTCCGTTATTTAAGTTATAACAAATAAATAAATCCAAATAAATTAATATAACGGGTCAGTAAATTTATAAAGTACTATTTGTACAATTAATTTTGCCCTTTTTTTCAACATACTAAGTTTGAACGGTCTTTTCATTCACCATTTACTACTAATATTAAGTAAAAAAATTTACAGGCATTTCACAAATGCAGTGCACAGAGAAGGGCATTGAAAATGCTTCAATAAATCTAATATATATATATTAATGTTCATTCACCAATCAATGAATTCATTCTTGATTTACCAATGTACAGATTATAAGTTAAATGTAGTCGCATTCTTAAGCGAAGTTTCATATGTGTACTACGTTATTGACAACAAAGAAGTAGTTTTATGGAAACTCACCATTCCCATTTTCGATCACGCACCAGCGATCGGCCGCAAATGTGCGACACGTCCTTATAAACATTTTCAATGTTAAAATAGAACTGGCTACATTTAGTTGTGTACTTCACTTTACCATAATACAGAAAATTATGACAATATTACAAAGTAACAAATTTACATTCTGTTATTGAGAAATAATAAATGATTACAGTATGCATGACTTGATGAGTAGAGCTGTGAATTTTATGGAAAAATCTAAAAAAAGACAATGGAGTACAAAATATTTTCTGTATAATATTTTGTTTACATATATATACAGTACAGTTTTGATTAAATATATTTTGGTAATTTCATGTCTTGAATCGTCACGAATTTCATACATGGATATCATATATGTATTGTAAAATTTTGAGTCTATCATAAATTTTTGAAAAAAACATTGTATTGTTGAGTGTTTTATAGCATCAGAAAGTCACTCCTAAACATTGGTTTTTGTACGTTAGTTAATTATTTATCACCCTTACAGCAATCATTAGGATTTTTATTTTTGTAAGTACATTTTTCAAAGGATGTAATAGATTCTGAGACAAAAAAAAGTCATTGCACACTTTGCTCTTTCCAAAAACATTTGCATCTATTTCTTTCATGACCTTGGGTATTTTCTGATGATAATTGTATCCATATTACCGCTGTTTTGAAAATGAACATGAATTTAATTAATTTGTTGTTTAGTAGTATCAGTTATGTCATCAATTCTTTATCGGTTTTAGTACATTTTATCATTAATAGTTTGTATTATCGTCAAGTTTGTAAAGAAAGTAAAAGAAAGGTTTTGTTAACTGTAAAATTTTTAGTTGTCATTGTTTTTATAGCTAATAAAAAATAATGTGTTCGACATTCTTCAACTAAATAATAAAAACATGTAATGTGTTGCAAACCCTTAAATATAAATAATTATAATAGAATAATAAATAATCATTATTATATAGTGTATCGATATATATATATATATATATATGTTTATTTACATATATATGATTGTATGTGTATACAAGATAGAATAAATTAAAAAATAAATAAACGATGTCAGTGTGGCCCTTCCAATCAAAACATGAAAACCCATGTATGTAATAATAATAATTATATATTATACATATATTTCTAAGACAGATGTTTGTATTTTAATCATCCTCGAAAATTGTGTATATTCGAAATATGAAAATGCATATCAGAATAATAAAAAAAACTTACTTTCTTTTTTACAATATAATAATGACAAAACGGATTTAACGAGAATATTAACAGAAAAATGCATTATGATAATCGTATTATTTAAATAGTGAGTAAAATGTTGAAAAGTGTTTTTTTGTTTTTGTTATTGTTGTTACTGTTTGTTAGGTTTTTGAAACTTTCCATGAGTTTATGTTGTGTAATAAAATAGGTGTTCACATTTTATCATATGTATTAGTAATACTACCTGAAGAAGCGTATATTTCTATTGTACAAAATTAGTGAAAAGCGTACAACCACGAACACACAGAAAAAAATATTTGCACAAATGATCTGTTTTATCGCTTTAGTTTTGTGTAAATTATAGGATTATTATTATTATTTGTTTTAAGTAAGTGAAAAATTATTGGTTAATTGTTATTATTATCATACTATTTTAATTGTTAAAACCAGCTTATTACAAATGTATTAAATAAATAAATAGAGACATCATCGTTATTGTCTTCGTCATTATCATAACTGTTATCATTTTCACTGTATTTAAATAAATAACATTAAATAGTAGTGTCATAATAAAGGATCTAATTCAATGTTGTCAGTGATTATGTTTTATTTTGTAACGTGATATATGTATATGTGCATATGTGTGCTGATGCATCACACATCATATATTTACATGTTTATATACATACATCTATCCATAATACGTATACACACACACATATATACATGTGTATATATCAAATTAGGTGTATTTAAAAATCTGTTGTTAGTGAATCTTGTCATCATGTTGTTTTAAGTTTGTCTACATAGATTTCACATTATTATTGATTATTTAAATCCATAAGTAGTTATGTCATGAAAATCATCCAAAACTGAAATGCTAATAATAAATAAAAATGCTTTAAAACCTGACTGTTGACATTTATCTACATCCCAGATACCGATTATTGCTTCTTTGTACAATAAAACCTGTCTTTAGCGGCCACTCTTGGCTCATCATAAAATGTGGCCGCTTAGAAAGGTGGGCGTTTAATAAAGGGGTTGGCGGGGATAGTAACAATACAGTATATTAAATACAGTTTACCTACTTTATCATTTTATTATGTACTTCCTATTTACAGTATGTTTACAGTGAAGTTACTTATATTCAGAGACATTGGTAAAGATTGTACTTTTGAAAAATAGTCTTTTAATGTAGTTTGTTTTGCGCTAGCAGCTTTCTTTTTAATTACATAATTTAAAACGCTTCTCAATGGTGGTAACAGCAACCTTGTTGCAGGCTGTCTTGATCCAGTAACCGCATCGAGGACAGTGATATTCTCCAGGTCAAATGCTGAATTGCTGTCGTCCATATGGGACACAATGGACCAAAGAACTCTTTTTCAATAAAAAAGTTAAAATGTCTGAATTATTCTTTGGTCCAGTAGCTGAAGATGAGATGTCGTGTTTTGTGGAATAAATAACAGTCTGACATTGGACAGTGATGAAACTGGATGGCATGTTGCATTATCCAGTAATAAAATTACTTGGTGATTTTTATTAAATCCTTGTAACCAGTCTTCAAAAATTCTGGATGTCATCCATGCTTTTTTGTTAGCATGCCAACTAATGCCCAGTAATGTTGTCTCCAAGTTCTTGAAACACCTCGGTTTTATTGACTTTCTGATGCTACTCTTTTTCACCAGCAGCACTACAACATAACATAATTGTTAATCTTTCTTTAGCCATTTTTCCACCTTCACATGCTTCATTTTCTAGTGTTAATTATATTTGGTACACCTCTAAAATATAATCCAGTCTCATCAACGTTGTAAATGTCACTAAATTCGTATTCTGCCAGAATATTTGGTAACCTGTCTTCCCAGTCATTGAATTTGTTGACAGGTACATCCGCCCCTTCACCCGAAATTATTTTGAACGATATGTTGTGCCACTTTCTAAAACACTCCAACCGCCAATTGCTAACTACGAAATTGTCGACTTTAATTTCTGTAGCAATTTTGAGTGCATTCTCCCGTAACATACATCCACTAACCAGTAGTTTTTTTTTTTGAGCGAACACATTTAAACCACTCGTAAAGAATTTTGTTTACTTGTGTACACTTTGTTTCTTGCTTTCATTTTATTTCCCGATTCATATTGGCTTCCCACTCTTTTAAAATATGGTCTTTTTTTATTATGTTGTTAATCTGTGTTCTTCCGCATTTAAAAACGTTGGCAAGTTTCCATGCTGAAACTCTCTTATTGCTTTCAAAAATACCATTTCGCTTAGCCTCTAAATTCAAACATACTCTTCCTCTTCCTTTGTTACTCATTTTTGACACACTGTTACATTATTAAACTACCGTTATTGTTTTAACTACTGTTAAATTACACTACAAATTACGAGAACACCTCTTAAGCACACACGGATCGTTTACGCCAATTCAACGTTATAAAGGTTTCAACAGTTCGCAACGATCATGTATAACTTATCGCTGACTACTGTTTCAACGTTGTGGAAATTTCTCAGTAGTGTATTGTGTACAAATAATTTGTAAATTCAAAAATTATGCAGATAAATATGGCTAGGTCATTTCAGTTTGTTAGGTATAAACATTACTTGAGTAAACACTGACTCGACGCTAGTTTCGGAAACCAGAATGAACATTTCATTCCGGCAACTGTGAGTTAGACTACCTGCGTGTGTGTACCGGTGCCTGCCACCACTATGCGTGCTTTCGTCTAAACACTGGTGACTGTGTCGTGCTGGCCTGCACTGTATGCGTAACCTATTCTTAGAAATCTGTATTGTCAAACTACAGTGTTTTGTCTAATTTAGACTGCTGAATTCCAGATGACTAAATAACTCGGTGGCCGTTTAAACAAGTGAAAGATCCCATTAGGGGCTGACCGCTGGCCGTCGGAAGAGGTGACCATTTAATGAAGGGGAAAGTTACACTGATCTTACGAGAAATAAAATCTGCTCCTCAGAAAAAGGTGGAGTTCATAGAGGTGACCGCTAAAAAAAGGAGGCCGTTAGGTCAGGTTTCACTGTATTATATGGTCACTACAACAAACCTCGCAAGTTTGACCTTCATGATGTACTTTATATATAGGATTGTTAATATCTCAGTTAGTAGTACACATATTAATTGCTTGTTGGCCATGCAGACAGCTATTTCTGTTACTACATTTTGACATAGATCCACTGCCATTTTATGGCTGAGTCAAGCTTAGGATTGTACTGAAACATGACAATAGAAATAGCAGTGTGTAGGGCCAACAACCAGCTAGCTAAGATATAGGCTACTGTCAGAAATAACAATTCATATTACTACCATGAAAAACATCAGAAACAATATCACACGCACACATTTATTTATGTTCATGTTATGGTTTGTGGTGATTTTAATGCAAGAATGGAAAATTCAGTAGTTCCAAATATAGTAGGTGAATTTGGGGAGCTGTGTCTAAAGAAGAATGGACAGGAACTGAGACAGATTGCTATTGCCAGTAATTTAAAAATTACGAATACTTTCTTTAGGAAAAGGGATATAAATAAATATACGTGGAGTGCGAGAGGGTTTAGGTCTATTATAGAGCATGCTTCGATATATGAAAAACTGAAACTACATCTGCAGGATGTACATTGGATGATATTAACTCATCACTTTTGTTTTGGGACCATTTACATTTTGGGAAAAGTGGAAGAATAGTAAAGTATAGAGAAGAATAACACAGAAAGAAGTATATAAAATTTATTTCTTGGGATAAGACAGTGTGCAGAATTTATATCAAACGAAGATGATAGCAGTATCTTTTAGATTCACTGACAGAACATAATATAAAGAGGAAATGGCATAGTATATAACTTATTGGCAATGCAATGCAGGAAGCCCTGGGTAAAAAGAATAAATTAAGAAGTAGAAAGTGGCTAAGAGTATGGAATGAGACAGCACGTAGTGAATCTAAACATAGGTACACAGAAAAACCAAATGAGGCAAAGCGGATTATTACGGAAGCCCATCAACAGTCACGGGATAAGTTCATGAGTGAAGTAGAGCATGATGTACATGTTCTACAAATGTTTTTGTACAAGATTTTTTTAGACTTAACTAAATCTGAGGAAGATGTGGGAAAAATAAATGAGAAAGCCAAATGGATTGAACACAGAGAGAGGGCTGTGGTTTCAGAAAGGAGAGGAAATGTCACCAGAGAAGATGTTGATTTGATAACGGAGGAACTAATAGATGCACTAAAAGATATAAAAAATACAAAGGCAACAGGTCCTGATGGGATGAATATAAAACTATTAAAGTATGGTGGCACACTCATGCTTTGGAGACTGTTGCATTTATCAGTGGCAGCTGGTGGTTGAAAATTTTGGGGGTTGCAGTTGGGTTGGATGGTTTTAAATTGTTTTATTCTCTGAATAGAAAATGTCCAAGTCTCCTCACCTCCAAACAATACACAAGGAAAGCAAAATAATGCAATTTTAGTGTCACACCCACATAACCACGAATATTATTTATTGTATGAATCTTTTTTTAAATTTAAGATTAAATATTCTGTTACCTGATTTTACACTTTGCTTAAAATTTGAAAGGTCTGGTGTAGGCTACTACACTACCTACTCTCTTTAATTTCAATTTTTTCTTTAATAGGACGTAAACTGAACAGCGTTTTTTGTTAAGTTTACAACAGAATTAATTGCGTCATACCAGTAAGAATTAATAAATATCTTACACTATGACACCTTAGTCCTATATATGTACTATTATTTACATTTAACGATGAACTGGACTGACACTAACTACGAACTTCCAACCCAGCGCACCATGTGTTATTTACACTTCTGCAGACTGACGATTGTGAAACTGTTCGGACAACTTCGGCTACCTTCGTTCTCAGCAAACACTGGTGGCGCCGTGAGGTACAAGTGGGGTTTGCAGTCCCTAATCACACCAAGCGAGCCTATACTGCTGCAATAGGAACAACTGAGTCTTAGCCAGCCAGAGCACTACTCCATTGTATTTCCCCGTATACAAAGCGCGTCACAGTTGGTGCACACTTGCCATGTACACCTCGGCAAGAGCGTGTATGGTTTTTAGTAATTGCTGTGCGCTTTTCAATCGGCAAATGATTAATTACGATGATTTAGCGTGAAAATACTATTATTACTTATTGTCTTATTTATAATTCTATAATTTAAAATACAATTCGGGATTTCATGGGGGTTGTGCAACCTAAGCACGGGCCGCCACTGGCATTTATTAAACCAATTTTGGCTAACTATTCAGGTTCCAGAAACTTGGAAAACAGCACAGGTTATATCTTTCAAAAAAAGGGAATTGTAAAGAATGTAAGAATTGTAGGGATTAGGGGAATTAGTCTTCTTATCGTTATATATAAAGAATATTCTACGATTTTAAATAAATGGTTTAAGGTAATAGCTGCAGGTTTAATAGGAGAAGGACCAAAATAGATTTAGGTCAAGTCACTTGACAGTAGATAATGTATTCATCTTGCAACAGATTTTTGAAAAAAGGAGACAATGTAACATTCAGACTTATGTTGCATTTTCTGATTTCGGGTGAAAAGGAATAAATTATGGTCTATTATGGAAAGTCTTGGGTACGCAGAGCATTTAGTAAATATGGTCAGAAATTTATATTGGAACTCTAAAATTATAGCAAATACAGGAAAGACAAAAACTGAAGAAATTTTAGTAAATAAAGGGGAATACAGGTGCAGTATTTCACCTATGATATTTAATATCTATATTGATGACATCATCTAAGCATGAAAACGAGAATTAAGCTCAGGAATTAAACTCAATCAAAACACTAGTAGATATTTTATTATACGCTGATAATACGTTAATACAACAAACGGAGGATGAGTTGCAGTCTATTTTACATCATTTAAAGCATATTTACAATCACTCCAATCTCAAAATATCAATTGATATTTATATTTTATTTCCATGGATAGCATTCAGTCAGATCAAAAATTGTTCTTGAGGGAGTAGTTTTGGAACAAGTCTCTTGAGTTTAATTATGTAGGTTGTGTATTGGATGTGAAACAGGATGAGTTGTCATAACGATGATGTGTGGCATAATACATAGAACACTAAAGACTAAAACAAGGATTAAATTTTGTAAAACAATGGCAGCTTAATCAAAAATGTTGTCCAGTTTTGGATTCCTATATAGAAAGTGTCATATTAAACAAACTGCTTTTATATTATGTTGGTACACATCATCTAAAATGTTAGCATTACTGGATGCATAGTTTAGATTTGACAGATAATTTAAATAAATTTTTTTGCTGTATCAAGCAATATATATATATATTGTAACGAGAATCTTCATGTGGGTGGGTTGGTTGTATTTAATAAATTCGTAAAGTATCGTCCTTCTAACAGAGACGAAAAAACCCCACTGTCGTGAGCGTCACTTTGTAACGAAAAGGTTTATATGGGTTGTAAAAATTAATAATTAGTGTTATTTGTGTGTAATAGGTCAAATTGTAACTTCTCTTACCATTTATGGGTAAACCGTATCTCTCTCCGTTCGATTCAAATGTTGCCGCCTCGCCACCTGATTGGCGCACGCCTTACTGCAGTGTCGATTTGGCTAACATCTTGCTTTGACGCTTTCACTTCAATATACTCTTATTTATTATTGTAAATTATTTGAATCAAACATACAGAGTTGCAGAATGAGAACATTTATTGACACTTTAGAAGATTTCAATTACCTTATGATACATCAAATTTATTTTTTGCACCGGCTATTACACTTGTTCGGTTGGTACTTGCTCAGTTCCCGTGTTTTGTACACAAGTCGTCTTAACGTTAGTTTACAGTTAAAATGTTTTTTCTCAGGGGTGTTAATAAGTCCTTTCGGCTACAGAAATATTTACTTACGGCTAAGACACACAAATTTATAACAATCCTTAATACTAGTTACACAAAAAAATTAATATCTTAACCTATTCAAGTAAGTAATTACCAATGAAACTTAGTAAAATTTTAGGTTAAGATTCGTCCATTAGAAAGGTTTGTTAATTATTTATTATAGTTTGCTTTTAATAATTATTAACTGGTTAAAGTTTAAATAGTGATTTTACCAATGAATTTAGTTCTAAATCGGAATAGTGATCAGTGAAGTGAAATAGTTATTTATTAATTTTGACCAACAAATTTTGAATTCGATAATGGGATTATGTTTATACTCATCGATTTTCCGCTGAAGATCCTGCGATGTCGTCTTCTTCTTCCGGATAACTCCTGAGATGTCGTCTTCTTCTATTCTTCAGAAGTTTATTTCTCTTGTCCCGACGGTTTTCCTCGCAGACTCCGGCCTCGCACTCCTTCTGTGATCGTCCGTCTTCTTCTATTGATCTATGTCCCGATGATCTTCCTTCGGGATCCGTCGTCGTCTCTTCTTCGCTGCGTCTTCCCGGCTTCCTCGGATAATTATGGTTCGTTGATAATTTTTATTACACAAAATGTTATTCAGGATTCCCTGGGCTGTTGTTATTATCTTCTTTTGGTTTAAATTAAGTTAAAATTCACTTTAGTAATAAAATTTTAGTGTGAGAGCTACTCGATCCACTCTCGGCGTCGGTCAATAATACAATAACGAAAATCTAACGGTTTTTTGGCAATAAATTTCTGGTTGCTATGGTTACCTAATAAATTATGCTAATTCTCATTGGTCATTAACTTAAGTCATTGTTATTTTTTAACGTCTTTTTTAGTCTAATTTTACCAAAATATCTTCAAATGAAGATTTCTATCTTATATTAATAGCTAGGGTTATTACATGAGTACCATTCTTCATAATTTTTCATAAGGGTCATTTTGACATCCCTCATGCCCACTTTTGAATAGCTAATTACATTTTTATTATTTTTCATATTTATTTTTTTACATATATTTTATTCAAAATTGGTTGTTATTCATATATTTTGGTATTAGGAATACTCACTTAATTTGTTTAACCATTTGGTATACTCTGCTTCAATTTTGGACTATTATTTGTTCTCAAATCTACTAAATTTTTATTTAACAGTTAGGCCTAGAGCCTAGATTTTATTCTACTCCCATCTAACATTTCTTAATAACATATTACCTTTATATTTGGTAATTCTAATACAATTTTATAAACAAAACAAGCAATAAACATTAGTGTTCCTAACTCCACCTCTTATTATAAAAATATTCCTTGCCAGGTTCAAGCCTGAAATTAAACTTCTAACTAGTTTTCTGTTTTTTACTATTATCTTGCTTATCTTATAATTTACTACATTCTATGGTTTTTTGAACAATAACAAAACTCTTATAATACTACTGTTAAACTGTACCTTACACGATATGTCTTACTTACTAATCCCTTCACTTAAATACAGTGTCTGTCCTTCTTATTTTACTATTCATTCTAATAACTTAATTTTTTACCTTATTTTAAAATTCTTACTTCCTATTACCTAAATTCATAATAGCACAATCAGTTTAATCTTACTTGCTAACATAAAGTTTATCAAAGATTGTTTAGCTATTTTATTATAGTCTGCTTATAAAATACTTTATTCTGCACACCCACTGCACTTTTCCCTTCCTAGAAGGTTTCTTTATTTATTATCACTATCACTTTTTTCATTACATGCTATACCTAGCATTTCACCACTTATTTATTTTTATACACATTTTTAATTCACTCACTTATTTATTCACACGGTTTGTCTGATTATTTTGATATCACTGTGTGATTATGGGTCATGAATAACTAGTTTACTTTCATATCACTCTGATCACTTTTGGTTATTACTTAATTATTGCTTTTGTTTGGCTCAAAGCATCTTTTATTGGCTTTGACTATTATTATCACTATTAATTTGGGTATGGTTAGTTTCTAACTCCCTACCTTATATTATAAGTACATTCCTTTATCAATAAAATATACATGATATTATTATTTTCCATTAACCTTATTACCCTAGGTAAATCTCATCTACACTACAATTACATCAGGTCATTTGTTAAGCTACAGAATAATGGTCATTATTTGGGATTATTTGATTACACTTAGGTCTCAACTGCTTCTTCATTGTTTCGTGGTTCCTTTGGTATTTATCCGATCTATTGTGTCAGGTCATTGTCAGGTTAACAGTCATTTGTCATTTGGGTTACTGGGTTATTGATCGCTGGTTTATAAGTTTTTGCCTCTTATTCTTATCTTCAGCTTTTTATTTTTATAGTTAAATATCACTGGATCTTCACTACCTTATGTCATGTTACATAATGCATCGCCACCAAAATTGATTATTTCGAAACAAAGATTATTATATTTTTTCTGAAATCATCAATATAGTTCATTTTATCAAGTTGTTATTATTCAGGAATTCATCAATCGCTACTTCTTCTGTATTAATTCTTTATTAAGTCACGATTCATAATATGATATTTGGTATTATTTTCTTTCTTTATTATTCCCTTTTATGTTCTATTTCCCTAAAATTTTTCTTCTCTCTCCTTCATATAAATTGGTACTAGCCAGAGGGCACGTGTGGCTCTATTACTCTGCTATCCATTTATACACATTTTGAGTTCAGAGGCCTTGCCTATCTGCTCAATAACATAAATAATTGTTGGATGTATCTCAACATAAAGTCATCACATAATAATATTCATAATAATAGTCGTTCATTTCCGACTCACATAATATTAATACAATAAAACACTTTTGGGATTAATTATTCTCTCTTTTATACATCTCATGACTTTTTCATCTCAGTAACTTATTTGGATTCCTTCGTTTAAGCTTATGGCGATATTTAATAGGCATTTTGCATTGTTTCATTAGCTTATTTTATATGGTAGTGATTTTATTTGTCATCATTTTAATGCTCATTGATATTTAAAATTAACATTGTAGCTGGTTTCTGGCTCACTTATATTTTTTATTGATTGTTCAGTTAATATGTCAGACTTATTTTTTATTTGATTGTCTTGTCTTTTCTTTTGTGAAACATTAATTTTTATTATTCCCTTTTGTGATAGGGTTAGTTAATGATGTTATGTAGCGTCATCATTATTTGTGTAACATTTTATTATTTTATGTCAATTTTTATGATATTTCATTATACATATTTTTTCAAAATTACATGGGTTTACACATTTTGTTTCACACTTGGTCGTAAGTTTGGCCTTACTTTGTTTTGAATTTAGCTTATCTTTCTTCTAAATTCCCTTTCATTCATAATAATAATAGTTCCAATCAAATACTTATTGTAAGTTGTGCTTACATTTATTTTGAATTTTGATAATTGTTACTTTCAAAATTCTCTTTAATTTTCTGATACTGGTTCATAATACTTTTTTAAAGAAGACTGGTTGTAAGTCCCTTTTATTTTCTTAGTTGTGATCTCACTTATGACATAGGTATTGTTTTTGTTGTCTTTCACTATGAGATAGGGCCCATTGTACAATAACAGCAATTTCTTTGTGATTCCCTGTCTGGAACTTGGTAACTCTCGGTTTCGTATTAGTACCTTTTCTCCTTCATTATACCGGATTGCTTTCGGTTGAATTTTGTGATACTTGGCCCTTTTCTTTTCTGTTTGCTCCGCTATCTTACTATAGAATCTGGCGTTATCGAATTGGTATACTGGATTGGTGGGGAAATTGACAAGTTCTTCTATGGCTCGAGGTGGTGGTTTTCCGTACATGATGGTGTAAGGGGTATCCTTAATGGATTCATGATAGGCGAGATTTATGAAATTTTCTGTGGCTTCGAGGTATTCACTCCACTTACGTTGCTGATCGTGGCAGTATGTACGAAGAATCCTCCCAACTTCATGGAGTACTCTTTCAGCTGGGTTGCCGTTCGGGTGGTAAATTGAAGTCTTGTATGTTCGGATGCCCAGATCCATTAATGTGTCTTTCCATCGTCTTCCCCGGAATTGAGTACCATGGTCAGTGATGATATTCGTGGGACTTCCCACCTCTGCAATGTATCTCTGTGTGATAATGTTCAATACCTTGTTTGTAGTAGCACGGTTGATCGGGTATAATTTTATAAATTTTGAGTAATGGTCCATGATAATGACTATGAATTTGTGCTGCTTTCTACCTCCACTTCGTGGCATAGGTCCACATATGTCTAAGAAGACTCGTTCCATTTTATTAGTAGAGGTTATTGGTTGCATTACCCCTTCCTTCCTGTCGTTGTTGCATTTAACAAGTTGACATATGTGACAGTTTCTTATGGTCTTCCTTACCCTCCGGTTAATGTCTTTCGGATAGGTGTGCTCTTCTAACGCTTTTGTCACCTTCAGTGCTCCCATGTGTCCGTACTGAGGTGGTATTCCATTATGATCTCAGCTGCGGTTTCTTTAGGTAGCATCAGTTTCCACGTATTCTGGTTGGGTTTAGTTTTAACAAATAAAATATCTTCGTGTACACAATAGTAATGAGTTGCTTTTTCTTCTTGTCGATCGAGCCTCTCTCGGATTTGATTTAATTTTGTATCCTCTTTCTGGTGTTGTTTCACTTTATTCACTATCACTTTTAGGTCGGCGCTATTTTTCATAATGTTAAATACCTTTACTATGGTCTCCTTCTCTCCATCGAAAGTTTGCTGTTCTGTGTTAATTCGTGATAGAACATCAGCTGCTGTGTTTTTACTGCCAGGGATATACTCCCAGTTGATGTGATATTCTTGGAGAGCAAGAATCCATCTGGCTAATCGACCATGGCTGAGTTTGCAGTTCTTCAAAAAGGAAATAGACTTATGGTCGGTGCGCACAGTGATAGGATATCCAAGAATGTAAGTCCGAAATTTTCCACAAGAAAAGACCACACTCAACAGTTCTTTTTCGGTTACATGATAATTGCGCTCACATTGGTTCAATGTTCGGCTGGCGAAACTTATTACTTGGTGGTTTCCATCTTTGTCTTCTTGGTAAAGCACCGATCCCAAGCTAATGTCGCTTGCGTCGCAGTTCATGTAAAAGGGTCTATTGAAATCGGGGTGGTTTAACATGATTGTGTCGAGGAAGTGTTTTTTAATAGTGTTGAAGATCGTTTCCTGTTCTGGGCCCCACATCCACTTGTTTTTGGATGACAGCTGTGGTGATAGTTTAGTAGTCAGCTCTGAATAATTTTGCTGGAATTTTCTGTAGTAGTTACAGATGCCCAGGAACGACTGTAACTGTTTCTTATTTTTAGGGGTAGGGAAACGTTGAATGGCATCTACTTTGTCGACTGATGGTGTTATTCCTTGTCGTGACAGGTTGAATCCAAGGAATTGGACTTCTGCTGCTATCAGCTTAGACTTCTCTAGTTTTAATGTTACATTGTTGATGGATAATTTTTCCAGTACTCTCTCTACTCTCATACAGTGCTCCTCCCAATTGGATGAGGTGATTAGCAAATCATCGACGTATACAGTGGTATAGTTCATAGTTTCAGGACCCAGTATCTGGTCCATGCAGCGGACAAATATTGCTACCGAGTTTACCAGCCCAAAAGGTAGTCGCTTGAGCTGGTAGTTCCTGCCTTCAAATATGAACGCTACGTATTTTCGACTGGCTGGGTGCAATTCTACTTGCCAGTACCCGCAAACTGTATCCCAGGTACTGATAAATTGAGTTCCATGAAACTTTTTGAGGATCTCTTCAATCTCACCAGGAGATGTCCTGTCGTTGATCAGTATTTTATTTATTTCTCGGGCGTCGAGACACAAACGTACCCTTCCATCCTTTTTGGTAACAGCTACTATAGGGCTGGTGTACTGCGAACAACTATACTCAATGATATCTTCCTCCATCATTTTACTAATTTCTGTGCGCACTGCTTCCTTTGCTGCATACGCTATGGGGTAGGATTTTTTATTAAAGTTGGCCACTTCCTTGAATTTCAACTCGCACTGATACCCCCGTACCTTTCCTGGTTGGTCGGAAAATACATGTCGGTACTTGTTGTAAATTCTTATTAATTTCTCCACCTCTTGTTCCGTTAATGGATTCCCGTCTTGGGTTCCTCGAAACTGTCGGATTTCCTCCAATTTCCGATTCCATAGAATGTCATTGTTTAGTTGATTGTCTGGCTTCACTTCCCACCTCCGGTCTGGTGAATCACAAATTGTTCTTATGTTATATATCGTACTTATTGGTATGACCCCTTTGCTGCCAGTTAATTCAGCTACCCATTCTCTGCCTTCATACTTTATGGTTACCTTTGATAGTTCCATATCGATAACTGCAGAGTACTTTCTCAGTATATCACAACCAATTAGAATTTCGAATGGTAAGTTGTGGGCAATTAAAAATATCATAGGCAGTGTTTCACCATTACTTATGACTTCTAGAGACACTTGTCTCTTAATGGTTTTGTTCTGCCTCCCAGTGGCTCCAATTAAAATAATGTTACTTATTGGTAACGTGGGTAAGCTGATCTTACTCTCTTTTTGAATTTTTTCATACATGTTTATATCAATTAAAGACACGTTTGCACCTGTGTCAATCATAAATTTTACATCTACATTATATACCTTGGCGGTAACATAGGCAATTTCGTTATCCGGGTGCTTGATTAATGAGGAATTTTCTTCCATTAGCTCCTCTCGGATATTTTTCAGATAATGGTTCTGAATTATTATGATAGTGTCGTCATTAGTCTCGTTTGTCTGTCTAGTTTGTAACCCAATAGATCGGATCAGTGACGGGTCCTGTGGTATTCTCACTGCCGCTGCTCGTTTAAATGCTGGCCGTTGCCTTCGGCGCGGTCCTCTGTTCTGACGGGGTGATTATTCTCAGTGTTTTGCCTTCTCTCGATCGAGTGGTTATTGCGAGTTATTTGTTCCCGACTCCTTCTGTTTTCTTCAGCACTCCGGCTCCTCGGTCTTCTATAACTACGTCTCCCGTCGTTTCTACCTTCTGCATTTACATAGTTTACCCGTCGCGTGTATGTTTGATTCGGTATCGACTGGTTATTATTGTGGTATTGATTATTGGGTCTGTTATAACCACCTCCATTTTGGTTATTTCCCCTGTTGTAAGGATGGTTTGCATTGTTATTGTTGTTGGGGTAATTCTGGTAATAGTTTCTCGGGTAATTATTGTTGTTATTATGGTTATTAAACCCTCGATAATTATTGGGGTTGGCTGGCGGATGATTGGCCGGTGTGTGGTTTCCTTGCGGCCCACTTGGTTGATTTCGGTTATCATAATTTCTGTAGTTTGGTGAGTTCTTCTGTCGGTTCAACACATAATGTTTCTCCCGCTCATATTCTCCCAATAATGCGGCCATATCTTGTATAGTCTTCATTCGTCCACTTAAACGGCTTTTTGTGATTTCCCCGTCGTAGTGGTATGCCAATTGTGTCACTAGGCACTCTTCAGGGATGTTAGGTTCGAGGTTCCTCGCTATGCTTACCTTACCTAAAAAGTAAGCGGTTGGGGACTGTCCTAGGTAAGGGTCGAATCGGCCATTGCTTATGTTATTTCTCACCACGTGCTGAGTCGCCTCCGACCAGTACTTGTCCTTAAATAATTTTTTGAACTCACTGAAATTATTTATATCTGGTCTCACAGCCGTCCACCAATTGTCGTGGACTTCTTTGAACATGTCGTCAATCATGCTTTTGATCATTGTCCACCGTGTCTCTCTGGTTCGGGCTAAGTTCTCCTCTACTCGTTCTATAACTCAATTGGGTTGCGTTTATAATTTTTAAAGTTTATTGTCTCCCTACTTTCGCTACATGATATATGTGAGCTCATAATTGGTCGATCCTTCAGTGCATTGATCTCTTCCTGTAAGCGTAGCTCTCTTGCCTTAAATTCAGCGATTTTCCCTTCTTGGGCGGTTGTGGTGTCCTTCACTTCACTTACTGATGCATCCAATCTGCTATAGTTCTCTTCGACTCTGGTCTGCATTTGTTCTAATTTGTTGTTGGTCTCTTTTTGGAGTCCTTCAACCCTCCTCTTACCTTCGCCTTCAACTTCATTCACCTTGATCAGAATTTCTTCTCGGACTTGCATCACCACTTCGCTGGTTTTCTCTATCTTCTCTTCCGTTTCCATTACAGTTTGTTTCAGTTCTTCTCTGTATTCTGTCAACTGTTGCTGTAATGTATCCTGGTTATATTCAATTTTATCATTCAGCGTTTCAATGTCCTCTTTCATTAGTCTCAAGGCTTCGCTGGTTTTCTCATTACTTCTTTCTATCTTCTCACTAATCAATTTATTCTCCTCCTTCATTTCCTGTCTTAATTTCTCGTTATTTCCATTAATGGTCTTCTTTAAATCTTCTTTAGTGCTGTCCAATCCTGCGATGTCGTCTTCTTCTTCCGGATAACTCCTGAGATGTCGTCTTCTTCTATTCTTCAGAAGTTTATTTCTCTTGTCCCGACGGTTTTCCTCGCAGACTCCGGCCTCGCACTCCTTCTGTGATCGTCCGTCTTCTTCTATTGATCTATGTCCCGATGATCTTCCTTCGGGATCCGTCGTCGTCTCTTCTTCGCTGCGTCTTCCCGGCTTCATCGGATAATTATGGTTCGTTGATAATTTTTATTACACAAAATTTTATTCAGGATTCCCTGGGCTGTTGTTATTATCTTCTTTTGGTTTAAATTAAGTTAAAATTCACTTTAGTAATAAAAGTTTAGTGTGAGAGCTACTCGATCCACTCTCGGCGTCGGTCAATAATACAATAACGAAAATCTAACGGTTTTTTGGCAATAAATTTCTGGTTGCTATGATTACCTAATAAATTATGCTAATTCCCATTGGTCATTAACTTAAGTCATTGTTATGTTTTAACGTCTTTTTTAGTCTAATTTTACCAAAATATCTTCAAATGAAGATTTCTATCTTATATTAATAGCTAGGGTTATTACATGAGTACCATTCTTCATAATTTTTCATAAGGGTCATTTTGACATCCCTCATGCCCACTTTTGAATAGCTAATTACATTTTTATTATTTTTCATATTTATTTTTTTACATATATTTTATTCAAAATTGGTTGTTATTCATATATTTTGGTATTAGGAATACTCACTTAATTTGTTTAACCATTTGGTATACTCTGCTTCAATTTTGGACTATTATTTGTTCTCAAATCTACTAAATTTTTATTTAACAGTTTTAGGCCTAGAGCCTAGATTTTATTCTACTCCCATCTAACATTTCTTAATAACATATTATCTTTATATTTGGTAATTCTAATACAAATTTATAAACAAAACAAGCAATAAACATTAGTGTTCCTAACTCCACCTCTTATTATAAAAATATTCCTTGCCAGGTTCAAGCCTGAAATTAAACTTCTAACTAGTTTTCTGTTTTTTACTATTATCTTGCTTATCTTATAATTTACTACATTCTATGGTTTTTTGAACAATAACAAAACTCTTATAATACTACTGTTAAACTGTACCTTACACGATATGTCTTACTTACTAATCCCTTCACTTAAATACAGTGTCTGTCCTTCTTATTTTACTATTCATTCTAATAACTTAATTTTTTACCTTATTTTAAAATTCTTACTTCCTATTACCTAAATTCATAATAGCACAATCAGTTTAATCTTACTTGCTCACATAAAGTTTATCAAAGATTGTTTAGCTATTTTATTATAGTCTGCTTATAAAATACTTTATTCTGCACACCCACTGCACTTTTCCCTTCCTAGAAGGTTTCTTTATTTATTATCACTATCACTTTTTTCATTACATGCTATACCTAGCATTTCACCACTTATTTATTTTTATACACATTTTTAATTCACTCACTTATTTATTCACACGGTTTGTCTGATTATTTTGATATCACTGTGTGATTATGGGTCATGAATAACTAGTTTACTTTCAAATCACTCTGATCACTTTTGGTTATTACTTAATTATTGCTTTTGTTTGGCTCAAAGCATCTTTTATTGGCTTTGACTATTATTATCACTATTAATTTGGGTATGGTTAGTTTCTAACTCCCTACCTTATATTATAAGTACATTCCTTTATCAATAAAATATACATGACATTATTATTTTCCATTAACCTTATTACCCTAGGTAAATCTCATCTACACTACAATTACATCAGTTCATTTGTTAAGCTACAGAATAATGGTCATTATTTGGGATTATTTGATTACACTTAGGTCTCAACTGCTTCTTCATTGTTTCGTGGTTCCTTTGGTATTTATCCGATCTATTGTGTCAGGTCATTGTCAGGTTAACAGTCATTTGTCATTTGGGTTACTGGGTTATTGATCGCTGAGTTTATAAGTTTTTGCCTCTTATTCTTATCTTCAGCTTTTTATTTTTATAGTTAAATATCACTGGATCTTCACTACCTTATGTCATGTTACAATATATATATATAATATTTATAAAGATTTTACCTCAAGATGTTTACTCCTTATTTGGCACATGTTTCGGGAAGCCTTGTGTTCCCATCTTCAATCTTCCTGATTTTGAACCTTGTGAGGTACTTGTATGTCGGTTGTCTGTTGCTGCGGTTTACTGTTGGCCTCTGGTGCTCTAAATCGTTATTATTGTGTGTGATTTTGGTGTATATATTAGCATTTTGTGTATTTTCTATGTTGAGTGCTTTGAAAATTATGTAATGTTTTGTATTTGTTCAGGTATTAGTTAGTTTTGTGTTTGTAAATTTGCAAACTTTCCCAAATGTTCATTATGGTGCCTTTGTGTGGTATGTGTTTCATTAGTGTCATGTTGGTTATGTCTGGGAATTCATGTCCAGTGTTTATTGCATGTGTGGCCAAATTAGATTTATATATTTCTTATTTTTTGATGTGTTTAGGTGTTCAAAATAATGTTTTTTCAGCTGTTTTTTTTTGTCCTATGTAACATTTATTGCAATCTTGCCATTCAATTTTGTATATACCATTGGTTGTTGTATTATCTTTGTTGTGTGGGTTATTTAGTTTTTGTAAATAATTTTTATTAGTTTTGTATGCTATTTTAATGTCTGTGTTTTTGAATAGTTTTGTTAGCTTTGTCATTTTATTATTTTTGTATGTGAATGTGGCCCATTTTTTATTGTTGTTATTATTTATGTGTTGTTCATTTTTATTAATTCTTAATTGTTCAGTATTTATTTTATATTTGATTGTATTTCCTATTTTGTTTACCGTATTTTATTGTATCCATTTTCATAAGCAGTTTGGTATATTATATTTCTTTCTTTGTCTGTTTCTTGTTTGTTTAGGGGTATTTTGTACATTCTGTTAAAAAGTGAATATAATGCTGCCATTTTATGTTGTGGTGGGTGGTCAGAACGGTTAGGTATAATGATGTTAGTAGAAGTGGTTTTCTGTATATTGTAGGTGGTTGTTGTTTCTTGTGATTGTTATGTCTAAATAGTTGATTTTGTTATGTTTTTCTTTTTCTTCTGTGAATTGGACAAATTGCATAGGACAAACAAAAAAACAGCTGAAAAACATTATTTTGAACACCTAAATGCATACAAAAAAACAGAAATATATAAATCTATTTTGGCCACACGTGCAATAAACACTGGACACGAATTCCCAGACATAACCAACATGACACTAATAAAACACATACCACACAAAGGCACCATAATGAACATTTGGGAAAGTTTGCAAATTTACAAACATAAAACAAAACAGACTAATACCTGAACAAATACAAATCAGTACAAAACACGACACAATTTTTCAAAGCACTCAACATAGAAAATACACAAAATACTAATATATACACCAAAATCACACACAATAATACCAATTTAGAGCACCAGAGGCCAACAGTAAACCACAGCAACAGACGACCAACATACAAGTACCTCACAAGGTTCAAAATCAGGAAGGCTGAAGATGGGAACACAAGGCATCCCGAAACATGTTCCAAATAAGGAGTAAACATCTTGAGGTAAAATCTTTAGCAATGATAGTGTTGCAGAAGGCTTCTGCAAGCCTGATATGCATGAACTAGTGGTTAAAATGGTACAAAAGCTTCAAAGACTGTCGCGAATGACTTTTAAGATCATGATAGATAAAGATAATGGTTTTTATGTTTCATGAATTTTTGTCATCAGGTCCAACCATAAATAAAGGGTACTATTCAGGAATTTAATGCCAGGGTACTATTCACGTATTTATATGAAATGGTTAGTTACAGAAGGGTAATTTATGGAGATTGCACCCCAATAATGGTCTAGGACATCCGTCACTGCCATGAAATTGGCATGTAATTTCATTACATTTCACAACTGTTGAAAGTGTAAAACAAAAATCACTGAGAAATGTTTTCAAGGTAAAAAAAAAATGTTTGGCATAATCATGTTATAACCAACTGAGGCTATTTTGAAAGGGGTAGTATAAATATAGATAGCTCTAGTTAATTTTTCAAATAAAAATTGCATGCACTTTTTGGTCAAACCTTGTTGGCCTATAAGATACTTCACAACAGATTGGCTTTATAAGCTTTTCGACTTTTATGTCTGACATTGCAGGAGATAAAATTTTAAATAGTCATCCTGAAGGTGTGTGATCCAATTTTTATTTTCTCCCAGATGTTACAACTGCAGCTGTGTCATTTCTAGCAAGGCGTCAAGTGTCTTCACTGATTGAATGAAGACCAGTCTTGGTATATTTCCCTGGTAAAATTACTGGTCTTCATTGCAAGACTGAAGACAGTAAGACTTCATTATCAGACTTCAGCAGTCTGAAAATGACTGCTATAACTGAAACACTATAAAGAACAAACAATTGAATCAGACCCTCTGAAACCACTGCCCCTAACCTTACCAACCGTTACTGGTTTATTGCACATCTGAAAGCCACACAACAGGTCTTGTCTTGTGACTTGTGACTGGGAAGTGCATTTAGATTTTATGATGCTTTTTGGTGGCACTGGGTTTTAAAGGCAATACATATTTACTACAGTATTTTTATATTTTGCTAAATTGGAAACAAAAATTTTCTTGTGATTTTTCAGAGAAGTTTTAACAATAAGGAAGAACAATGGTCCTTGTAAAATGAAATTCAGTTCTTCACCAGAGGTATAAATCTGTCCATCCAAGAGGTTTCATAACTGACCTATCATCTCCCATTTCCTATACAAAGTGTTCTGTTCTCCTAAACCATAATGATTTAAGTACCTTATCATAATCTCTGGGATATCATCATCTTTTTCCTACCAAGTGATTTTCATTCTAAAAATGTACAGGGCCATCTTTTGATGTTTCATACAGAAAAAAGACTGCACAGTGTCAACTCTTGCTAATCAGTCATATGTGTTATTATTTTGATATGCATTCATTTTCTTTATAATTTGATCCTCATTCGTAATATGATTTCAACTTTTTAAATGGTATGATCTAGTCTTTTCAAAATAATAACACATTTTGTATTGTCATTTTGGTTATTATCAATGCCAACTTTTAGGCATACTATCAAGTCTAGTTTAAATGTTAAATAAATGAAATTCAGTACACATGAAATTTCACAATATTAATTGATGACTCGTTGGGCACTTGGTGAAACATATTAATATAAAGGTTTTGTAAAATATATAAAAACACTTGGTAAGTTTCACAAATTTTTTGTGATAAAAACAGAAGAAAATTACTTTAAAAGAATTTTATTCCATAGAGCCAGATCAGGTGTGACAGTACATAAATCAATATAGGAAAACATTGGTACAGACAATTAATTTTATTGTGCTTCATATGTCAAAATGGGGTTTTATTTTATTAAATTTATTTAAACGTGTGATTACCAGTCCCATGTAAAATACGCTGCAGTTGAACAAAGAACAGCTACGTAAGCTTTTGGAGTAGAGTGTAGTTTGGAATGCAACACTCTGTCATGAAATCAAGTGATTGTCACGTACAGCTACGCGCACATATGCGGCGGGGCCCAGCAACTACGCCTCAAGCCGTAAAACCGACGCCGTAAAGATGGCCAAGACGCAAGATCTGATTACTATGTGCGTCCGAGATGACGGAAATTAAATCAAAGCCACACCTACAAAAGCCTTCCGTATCGTCGACTTGCAGCAATAATAACCACGTGGCAAGTCCACAAAGCCATGCACTATGAACGGTGACCAAAAAATTTATAACCTGGAAGCAGTGCGTTTCCTGTAAGCAACCAGTTGTGGGGGAAGTTCGTTGGCGCTCTCGGCCTCAGTCGTAAAATAATTTTAACCCTGGCCGGGTGGAAAAAGACTCGTGGGCCCCCAAATATTTTTCTTTTAACCATAGAAAGTGAAAACCCAACCTAAAAGTGAAGCGGTATTTCAAGAATGTAGTAAGCTGAGTGAATAAAACCAAAATAACAATGTGATAATCTAATGAACGTTCGGACATACTTTCAGTGTAGCACGTGGCGACGGGGAAGAATACCGATGGCTAAGTAGAAACAAATTTCAAAATTATAATTTTATTAAGTAATCAAATGAGCTCAAATGTTATCCGTCAATTGTACCAAGGTCCATGTATGGGGCATATAGTGTGTGTGTGTGTGAGAGAGAGAGAGAGAGAGAGATGCCGGCATTCTAACAGAGATTGAGGCGTTGGTTTATGTTCTTTTTGAGAAACGTAGTAAATCCACTTGAATATAACTGCAGACTATTTAAATGACTTTGTGTCGAGCCACTTACAAAATTTAAAAATGAAAGTTAATAAATAAATATTTAAGCAGAAGTGTACAGCCACTGTCTTGTTGTAGGTATAAGATTCCATTGTGGTGGTGTAACTGAATAATGATAATTTTAGAAAAATTAAAACAAAAGTTTTCTTTTCACCATATATGTCGTTAGAGTCTTTATTTCGTACCCCCACACTGTTTATGGCCTCGCTTAAGAACGAACTCTGGGACCCTAGTGAGAAATTAGTAGTGGTAAGTACATAACTATGAAGCATTATGATTAATAAATAATAAATGTATTAGTCCGTAATTATACAATGGCACCTGAACAGGGACTCGATTTAAATATTGTAATAATAATAATATGTAATTATACAAATGGCAGCCCGAACTGTGACTTTATATAAAATAAGCCAGAAATCAGAAACAGAGTGGGTGTCGAAAGGGTATATAATATAAGACGTAAAGATAAGGTTATGTTGTGACTACATGTGGTAGGGTAAATAGTTTAAATAGAATTTTATATATATATATAATAAGGTTGTGTAATATTACAGGGTAATATTTTGAAAAGAAATACAGTGAAACCTCTGTAATTCGGAATTTACGATAATTCGGACTCCCTACAAAAAAATTATAATTCACAAAAAAAATTAATTTTGTGAATTCTTTGTGAAAACATTTGGCTTTAGGGAATTCTTAAAGTGTTATGTTGGCAAAATGTGCGATACGCACCCCCACCCCGACTGGGTTTAGTCCAGTTTCAACTGCTGCTTTGGTAGTGTGTGCGTCATTGTTATTGTATTCGAGTGTGTTCTATTGTACTGAAGTTATTTCTTAGTTGCGTACAGCTTTTCAAACCACATTTTCTTCAAACACTGTTTAGTATTAATTTACAGTACTGTACTACAATATGAGTGCTAGAGGTAAGTACGAGACTTTAACTGTAGAAGACAAAATGAAAGTGTTGAGTAAAATAGACGCTGGTTATTCTGTGCAGAATATTTTAAACGAGTTTGGAATTAGTAAGTCTACGTTTTATGATATAAAAAAAGACAGAAAAAATTTCTAATTTTGTTTTAAAGCAAGATACGCCAAATGTGAGTATTTTTAAAAGAAAACGAACAACTGCAGCAAAGTTCAGTAATATTGACGATGCTGTATACACTTGGTACAAGCAGCAACGTTCAGTTGGTGTTCCAGTTAGAGGTGTAGAATTACAGGCAGCAGCAGAAAGATTCGCTCAAAAATTGGGAGAAACTGATTTTAAAGCTAGTACAGGATGGCTTTTTAAATTTCGGCAGCGGCATTCCATTGTAAACCGGAAAATATTTGGGGAAAGTTTAAGTTCCAATGTTTCTAGTGTTGAACCGTTTCGCCAAAAACTTAAAGCAGTAATTACTGATGAAAAACTTCTTCTTTCCCAAATTTATAATGGTGACGAAACGGGCTTGTTTTGGAGATCCATTCCTCAGAATACTCAGGCCTATAGAATGGACAATTCCACACCAGGCCAAAAGGTAAATAAACAAAGACTATCTGCTCTCTTATGTGCAAACGCAGATGGGTCTCACCGTCTAACATCCGTCGTTGTTGGAAAATCAGCTAAACCTAGAGCAATTAAAAACATTATGGAAAGCCTACCAGTTATTTACAAGGCAAACAAGACTGCATGGTTTACTCAGAAATTTTCCAGCGATTGGTTTTTTCATAATTTTGTGCCAGAGGTTAGAAAATTCCAGCTAGATGTTTTAAAAATAAAAGAAGAGGATGTTAAAGTTTTGTTGATATTAGACAATGCTCCTGCTCATCCCTCCGGTAATTTATTGACTAGCAACAATGGAAAAATCAAAACTATGTACTTGCCTCCCAATACGACTTCGCTTATCCAACCAATGGATCAGGGAGTAATCCTCAGTTGCAAACTCCTTTACAGACGTAAACAACTCTACGAATGCATGGTATTTTTTATGGACGATAAAGAAATGGACAATAGGGGTGAATAAACTCTTAAAAAAATAAATGAATACAGTATTAAAAGTGCTATTTATAATTGGGCAAACAGCTGGAATGAGATCAAAATATCTACATTATGCAATGCATGGAATAAGATTTTGTACGATAAAGAGCCAGAGATCGACCTGCAAGGTTTGGAAGATGAAGATTATGCAGGTGCTTTTGGAGCTACCAACATTGAAGACATAAGAGAATGGTTGGGTGCCGATGAAGATGATGTAGGCTACCAGAATTTAACAGAGGAAGAGATCGTCTATCAAATGCAAGGTCAGAAAGAAGAAGTTGGAGATGATAGTGACGATGAAGAGGACGACAATAATGTTCCTAAGCCTACACTTTCCAAGGTGCGGGAAAATCTCGATGCAGTTATTAACTTTATTGACACTGACCCAGAATTTAAAAAATACTATTTAATCATCAAAGAAATGCGTCAAGAAATTATTAAAAAACAATACAACAGGGCAAAACAGTCTACAATTTCAACCTTTTTTAAGCCTGTAGCTTCAGTTCGGGAAGAATCAAAACCGTCAACTTCAGGGACCAGCCATTAATATTACATAACTCTTTGTGTGCTAAAGTGAAAACACTGTCAGTGAAGTTTTTTTGTTGGTATCGTGAAATTATTTATTCTTCTGTTTTGTAAAATACAATAAAATTAAATTTCCATTAATATTTACGTACATTAATAATTGCAGGTGTGCATTACTTATAAACTTTTTGCGTGTGAACTTAACTTGAAAACATTGATGGTGAAAGATTGTTGTTTATGTGAATTTAGTTCTCCATTTTGTAAGTACAATAAATTTAAATTTCCATTAATATTTACGTAGTTTTAATATTTATTTTTACGGCACTTTACCTATACTGTAGTATGAATTTCTATAATTCGGATTTTTCTCTAATTCGGACTAGGCTTCGCCCCATATAATCTGAATTAGAGAGGTTTTACTGTATATGTAAAAGATTTTTTTTTTTTTTTAATGGCAGATAATAACGAGAATGTCAGCTTAACTGACATTGAAAACGAAAGCCAAATGAATATTGAATTAAGTGGAACTGAGTCGAAAATTATGGATGAAGGAACTCATTCAACGCCAGTCCAAAGTAAAAAATCTGATACAGATGAGATGTTAACACGTTTATATAGCATGATGTGTAGCATGAATAATAAGTTCAATGAACAACAAAGTGATTCCAATGTTAAATATAATAACTTGAATGCCAAATTTGACAAGCTTGATGAAAAATTTAACGAGCAAAAAAGTGAAATCAGAGAAATCAAAAATAATTTTAATGATAAATTTAACCAATTTAATAAAAAGTTCGATGAAATGAAAAATGAAATTAAAAAACGAAATGATAATTTTGATAAACAATTTGACGAAGTGAATAAAAGGTTAGATGAGAGATTAAGTCAAATAAGGAATAAGAAGGTAAGTAGCAGTGACAATAGTACGAAAAATAAGGAAGAAAGAATTAATAACAAGGTGAGTAATAATGATGATTTGAATAATGAGTTTACAAGTGATAACAATGAAGATAGAAGTAAAAATATGGTATTAGAGAATGAAGTGGTGAATATTGATAGTGATAATGAAATTTTAGAGAGAGTAGAATATAATGTTGGAATGTTAGTATGTGTTGATGAGAGAGAGAGAGAAAGTGGAGAAAGAATATACAGGTAGAGGGATTGCAGGGGGTAAATTTTTCCCTTAATGTTGTAGTAGGGGGTGAAAAAGAGGCTTCACGTGAGTATTTGGAAGACGAAAGGTCTGCAAATAAAGTTCCCTGGATTTTTTGTGCACTTCATAGGTGGTGCAGTAATTATGAGTTAGTGTCCCCTGCATATATTGAGAGAGAGAGTGTAACTTGGTGTTATTGTGAGAGATATTTTGAGAGAAATAGAAATTTTTAAGATAAATAGAAAGTATGAAGAGTTTGTGGAAAGGTTAGGAGTAGAGATGATGTATAATTATAATGAATACTTACCTTGGATTAAAGATGATGTTATAAACGATGATAATATAACTTACCGGAGTGTGACAGACAATACAGAAGGTGACAGGACCATACCCGATCATGACAAATTAGATGAGATTGTGGAAAATTATAAAAATTTGAATAGTTTTTACATTTATAATAATAATATAAGGTATCCAATAATAAATAAGTTATGTATACCTAAGATTAGATTATTATTTAATGATGGTGGATAAATTGTTTTATTGTGTTATGAACATTTATATATGTGGACAGTGATTTTTAAAATGGATTGTTTATGAACTGATTAATGGTCAATGATAAAATAATAAGTTTGGATTGTATATTTTTTGTTGTGTGTGTCAATGTTAAATGTATTTTTGTATTACAGTATGTGGTGTATTCATGTATTTTTATGTAAACCAGGTATGTAACAGGAAGTTATAGTTTAATTGATTTAATAATAACAGTTAACATTTTTTTGACTAAACAAGTGATGAAAGTAATGGTGAAATTTTAAATAATTGAATTAAAATAAATTGTAGATGAATCAATTGATTAATGATTGTTATACAAATAAATTTTGATACGGTAATGAAGTTAAATGATTTTATGAAATTAAGATTGTATAATGTTTTGTAAAGGATTAAACATATAATATGTGTGAATATGGAATTACATTGTCATTACGAGGTAAGTGATGAATTTTCCAGGGTAATGTTTAATGATCATATTAAGGTGAAAATGTTGTAAAAGGGTTTGGGTGATAATGATAAATAAGGCATGTGAGTTAAGCAGAATTAATTTTAATGGAAGTTAGAGAGAATAAGAAGTCGAAATACAAATAATGCAGAAAGAGGGTGTTAGATATTTTAGGGACACAGTAGTTAGTGATTAGATGTAGAGAAGGCGAGTAACGTATATGGAGATTAAATAGTAATGGTGATATTTTGTAGATAGCGATGAGGTGGTAAGGTATTATCAACGTGCGTCGTTGGGCAGTTCCCGTAATTAGAGAAGGGTAAGAGTGTTTGCCGATATTTGGTGGAGGGCAAAAGGTTATGAACGTGTATATTGCCAGGTTGGGAACACACATCCTAGTACAAAGAGGTAATAGAGATTTTATTTAAAGAGGTGAAGGAGTCAAATAGAATTAGTGTTGAAGGGGGTTATAATTGAGAGATTGGTGTCATAATATGTAAATCTGGTTGTTAGTGATTGTTAGTAGGAAGAAAGGGAGTGAGATTATAAATATTAATGCCATTTCAATAAGTCAAATCATAGTGAATACAGGAGTCACCCAGACTAATCAATGATAAAAATGTGAAGGGTTAAGTAGAAAATTCATAGTAGAAAGGTAATAAGAAATGAAATATAATGTAACATGAATGTTAATAATAAATTTGAATTTTTATAGAATTAAATGGTACAATAATGAGTAATTGAAAGTTGATATAAAAAAGTTAATAGAAAATTCCAGTAACAATGTTTGTAAATTTCTATATAAATTATTTAAAGGTGAATTGTTTGTTTAATGTAAATGTAGCAATGTTAATGTTTATTTGTTTATTATGTTATGTTACGTTACTATACAAAGTTAAAGGGTGATTTTGGGGGTTGTTTGGTGTTGTTAAAAGTGTAAATCAATGATGGAATGTAGAGACTGCAAAGTAGAAGGACATTAAGTTTAGATTTAGGTAGGGTATTGCAGTGGTGGCATGTACCACTGTAGATAGCGTTATGGGTTGATGAGTAACGCACAAATACGTTGCCATCATCGGAGGCCGAAATCGGCGTACGTACACTGTACAACTTTGATATAATTTTATATTATATATGATTCTTAACCATGCAGTTTATAATTGATGTTAGAGTAATAAATGCTAATGAAGATGATTTCCCCGCCTTTTCGGGCAATTACTGTCTTACCAGCACTAATCGTGGTTTTGGACAACAACCAGCTGGGGGCAGCAATTGTAAAACTGACCATGGTTGGTTGTCCTTGAAATTGGTGAACTTTGAAATGAATGGGGGGCCACTTAGGGGAAATCCCCGGAACTATGGAACAGCGGCTATCACCTTGTTCGAGTAGGAACAGCAAAACAGGTGATAGACCCGCCTTAAGGTTATAAATATAAACTCCAGATATTATGATATCTGACACTTTTAAAAATGTAAAGCTGAAGCAAGGACAAGGAGATGCTAAAATTCCTCCACCAATTCCGTCCTTGTGGAAGCAACTGGGCGCCACAGTCCAGAGGGGAGTAATAGTGTGTGTGGTTAGGAGGTTGCTACAGGGGTAGCAACGGTAACAAATGTTACGTATTAAATAAATAATGTTAATAATGGTGTTGAATACAAAAAATATAGTTCTGATTCTGTTGTAAAGAAATATGAGTATCATTAAAGCTGAATAAGTAGAGTTTAAACAGTTAGAGTGTTTGCCATAGATAAGTTGTGCTTTGAATTTTAGATGATAAGGAGATAGATAATTGTTGTTGCTTTTGAAATTTAGAAAATTGTTTTACGTGTTATGCTTAGTATAAGAATATATTTTTTTATGGAGAAGAGAGTAAAGTAACATTGACTGGAGTCAGAAAGCTTTGATAAATATAGGAATGTCAAAAAGGGAAATGGATTTTCTGTCCTAAATCTTGTTTGTTTTTGTTATTAAAGAATTTTTAGAGTTAAGCAAACCAATGCCTCTAAACATAAACCAATGCAGCTAAGGGGAGACATATCAGTTGTGGATATGGGATTATACAAGGCCACTATATAAAATTTTGTATTCGATGTTTCAGAGTTTAGTGATGCTGTGACGGTGGTCCTGAGCTGGCCGATGCGTCAGAGCAGGAGCGTTACGTGCCTGTTGGCCTTGCGGTGTTGGGATCTCTCCTGAGAAGTCCAGTAAGGTCAGGCAGGTACGGTCACCATCATTGGATCAAGGGTAAGTGATTGTATTTCTTTTTTATATAAACACTACAGAGGTTGTGGCAACATATCTGGGCTGATCCCTTTAGTAAGTGTGGATGAGTCAATGAGAGTTTTTATGTTTCGACAAAACATCTCATTGAGGGGGTTTTGTGACAGTACATAAATCAATATAGGAAAACATTGGTACAGACAATTAATTGTATTGTGCTTCATATGTCAAAATGGGGTTTTATTTTATTAAATTTATTTAAACGTGTGATTACCAGTCCCATGTAAAATACGACTGCAGTTGAACAAAGAACAGCTATGTAAGTTTTTGGAGTAGAGTGTAGTTTGGAATGCAACACTCTGTCATGAAATCAAGTGATTGTCATGTACAGCTACGCGCACACATGCGGCAGGGCCCAGCAACTATGCCTCAAGCCATAAAACCGACGCCGTAAAGATGGCCAAGACGCAAGATCTCATTACTATGTGCGTCCGAGATGACGGAAATTAAATCAAAGCCACACCTACAAAAGCCTTCCGTATCGTCGACTTGCAGCAATAATAACCACGTGGCAAGTCCACAAAGCCATGCACTATGAACGGTGACCAAAAAATTTATAACCTGGAGGCAGTGCGTTTCCTGTAAGCAACCAGTTCGTAAAATAATTTTAACCCCGGCCGGGTGGAAAAAGACTCGTGGGCCCCCAAATGTTTTTCTTTTAACCATAGAAAGTGAAAACCCAACCTAAAAGTGAAGCGGTATTTCAAGAATGTAGTAAGCTGAGTGAATAAAACCAAAATAACAATGTGATAATCTAATGAATGTTCGGACATACTTTCAGTGTAGCACGTGGCGACGGGGAAGAATACCAATGGCTAAGTAGAAACAACAAATTTCAAAATTATAATTTTATTAAGTAATCAAATGAGCTCAAATGTTATCCGTCAATTGTACCAAGGTCCATGTATGGGGCATATAACGTGTGTGTGAGAGAGAGAGAGAGAGAGATGCTGGCATTCTAACAGAGATTGAGGCGTTGGTTTATGTTCTTTTTGAGAAACGTAGTAAATCCACTTGAATATAACTGCAGACTATTTAAATGACTTTGTGTTGAGCCACTTACAAAATTTAAAAATGAAAGTTAATAAATAATTATTTAAGCGGAAGTGTACAGCCACTGTCTTGTTGTAGGTATAAGATTCCATCGTGGTGGTGTAACTGTGAATAATGATAATTTTAGAAAAATTAAAACAAAAGTTTTCTTTTTACCATATATGTTGTTAGTCTTTATTTCGTACCCCCACACTGTTTCTGGTTTCACTTAAGAACGAACTCTGGGACCCTAGTGAGAAATTAATAGTGGTAAGTACATAACTATGAAGCATTATGATTAATAAATAATAAATGTATTAGTCCGTAATTATACACAGGGTAACAAAAAATTTCACTTAACAAATTACATTCCGTGTATAACAGATAAGATTAATAATAGGTTAAAAAACCATGGTCTTAACATGGTATCAGTAAACAAACGTAATCTTTTTTTCACTACTAGTCAATAATAAAGAAAAATCTAACACACTGGAGAAAAATGGAGTTTATGAAATACACTGTGCAGAATGCGATGCTATTTATATCGGACAATGTGGCCGTGCTCTGAACATCGCATTTCTGAACATAAGAAGGTGATTTTAACCAATACATCTAATACAGGTTTTGCAGATCATTGCTTACAACACAATCACTTCATAGACACAAAAAACATAACCCTACTCCACAACATACAAAAAGGTAAAAAAATGGATTTGTTAGAAATTAAAAAAGCAATAAAAAATAACAAAAATTTAACCAATGAACAGACTGAATTTTCTGTATCCCCTTTATTAAAATCTGTTATTTAGTTTAGTTTATCTTCTCTATATATTAATACGTGAAGAGAAAACTTTGTACCCCTTTTTAAACATATTGCGCGCACGGAGGAGTGTGAGATTTGGCATAGTTAAAGTTTATATGGAGAAGGAGTGCAGAAAGCTAAAATTTATATATAATATGTGTTACAAATACATTAAATAAAATAAAATAAAACATTCATTTGCACTTGAAAAATCATTTAAACTTTTTCAAACAATGGTAATTGTTAAAAATAAAATAATTTTGTTGCCAGGCAATAAAATTATAATTTTTTCATTTTAGTGTACGTTCATACTGCCAATGTCAAACACATAATAGTCTGTGGTCAAACAGTCGCACAGAGTAGAGATTGTCACCAAAGAATTTTAAAATGTTGCCAACAAATAATTACTGACAGATTGACTGAATGAGCTGTGAATTTTGTGTGATTTCAAATGTTCCTTTTTCAATAGTCTGTGGAGTGTATGTCAAGGCAAAAAAGCGTTTATTTTATATTTTGTATATTAGATATCTGTCTTTTATATATTAATGTGCAGTTGAAAGTGAAATACAGCTTGCTTAATATACACCTGTTGCAAAAGGAAAATTTTGTAGCAGCAATTTGAATTGACTTACTCTCGCCTAATTATTATTGGTGTTTCAAAAAAGTGAGTACATTTTATTATTTTTAAATTAAACCCTGTCTAATCTTAGTTTCAGTAATTTCATTACATGTTTTTTTTTTACATTCAGATATTCGCACCTACTTCCATTATGCCTCGACATAGAACATTGACGGGTCGTAGTGATAGACAAAGAAGAAGGAATATATATTCACGTGAAAGTCAAAATGATAATAGACCAAATGCAAATTTAAATAGTGTAAATAGTATAACATTGACGGGTCGGAGTGAGAGACAAAGAAGAAGGAATATATATTCGCGTGAAAGTCAAAATGATAATAGACCAAATGCAAATTTAAATAGTGTAAATAGTATACAAAATGATGAAATTATTTTGAGGGATACATTTAAATGCGCACTGAATGTCATTCCAAGAAATTTTAATACTTTTGATTGTGGATTAATGCATTTACAATGCAGGTTTTGCAATGCAAAACATTTCGAATCTGAGGTCACTTTAGGTGAAAGGACTGCATTCACTTCATGTTGTCATAAGGGTAAAGCAATATTATCGGCCTTAAGTCAAAATGAATACTTTAAATCATTGTATGATGGACTTACTTCAAATGAACCTTCAATAAAAAGAAAGTCAAAAAATTATTTTGAAAACATTCGTAAATACAATTCATCATTTGCTATGGTTAGCTCAGAAGCTAAAATTTCGGATACAGTTACGCGTGGAGTGTATCATTTTAAAATACATTTTATGATGTTGACACTGCTGTCAATTATAGATTACGTGAACACTATAATCAAACATGCAATAACAATATAGTGCGCGAAATCTCTCTTGAATTGGAACGCATTAATCCTTTCGTTCGGTCATTCATTGCAATGAAAGATCATTGTCAGAGAGTTGAAAATCAAAATAAAGAAATTTGTATGCTCATTAAAGTAAATCGTGATTTAGATCTACGCCGTTATAATGATGCAGTTCAAACTGATGTAGCAGTAATATTTAGTACAGTTGATGGTGAGCCACCCTTTGAACGAAATATGGTTTCATTTTCAAAAGTTAATGGTACCATTAAAAATATCTCTGTTTTGGATTCATCATTGGACCCTTTAGCGTATCCATTACTTTTTCCAAATGGTGATACTGGGTGGCATATCAATATTGAAAATGATAAACATAAACCATTTGGAGTGAAAACGATACTTCTGTGCGGTGATTTTCAGCAAATCTTACCAGTTGTCCCACATGGATCACGTGCAACTTTAATTGAAAATTGTGTCACGAGTTGGCATAAATTTGTTTATTTTCATAAAGTAACGTTTACTCAAAATATGAGAGCCTTACCAAGTGAAATAGAATTTGTCGAATTCTTGAAAAAAATTGGTAATGATGAAGCCCCACAATTCCCTCAGTTTGGTGAAAATATTATTGAAATACCTCAGCAATTAATAGGAGATGAAAATAATATTATTAATGAGGTGTATGGAAATATTTCCGAAAACATACTCTCAGATAACATATTGAAGTCAGTTATTTTAGCACCTAAAAATGATGATTGTACTTTTATTAACACTGATATACTTAATCGAATACCAGGTGAACAGAAAACATATCATAGCTACGATAAAATAATTTGTGATGATGACAATGAAATCAATAACTATCCAGTAGAGTTTTTGAATTCTTTGACTATTAGTGGTTTGCCACCACATAAGTTAGTATTGAAAGTTAATTGCATCGTTTTACTGATCAGAAACTTAAATACAAAGGAAGCATTAGTCAATGGAACAAGAATTCACATCAAGTGTATGCATCGTAATGCTATTGATTGCAAAGTTTTAACTGGAACCGCACGCAATAAGAGAATTTTGATTCCACGTATAAATTTAACATATTCCGGTACTGTTTTAGCATTTAACTTTCAAAGAACTCAATTTCCAATTATACCTGCATTTGCAATGACAATAAATAAGTCTCAAGGACAAACATTCGAAAAAATTGGAATTTTATTGAGGCAGCCAGTTTTTACACATGGTCAATTGTACGTCGCAGCAAGTAGAGTTCGATCATTCGATGGTTTGAGATTTTATATTTCCGAATATAATGGCCAAGGGCATTTAGCAAATGAAAGAGTTTTTACAAAAAACATCGTTTACACAGAAGTTCTGAATCATTAAATTCACTTTTAAACTATTTTAAGTTCAATGGACAACATTTATTTTTTTAACCGCCCGGTTTTTTGATTTAATGAAAAATATATGAAAAAATTCGAGGCACGTATTTTTTAATTCATTTTTTATTTTGTATTAATTTTTTATTTAAATTTTATATAATTCGAAAAAGATAGGCAAAATAACTGTGTAGCCTTGGCGAAACCTGGTCAGTATGGCAATAAAAAAAACCCAAGGAAGTGTAAAAAAAACGCGTTATTGCTTTTTAAATATGGCTTAGCCAAGCTAAACCTCATTTTTCCTATCTTTCATATTTTTCAAATAACTCGAAAATTAATGCATAGAAAAAAAATTAAAAAATGATGTAAGCTTTGTAGCAGATAATCTTCAAACTGTTTTCGAATTTTGTACCGTACCAAAAATGAAATGTAATCCACTGGAATTGAAAACAATGTATCTTATACTTCTATGAAGTCAAGTCTCATTTTTATTAGCGTTTATTTGATTCAATAATAACATGAAAAAATTAAAACTGACAATGAATTATATCAAAAAATAAATACGAATACAAGCTGTAATTGTGTTTTTTTCAACTGTTACTAACATTAAATTTTAAATTTCATAGGTATTGCAGGGAATTAAGGCAAACAACACACGCTAATGACGTATTTGTACACGCTCGCAGCTGACGTAATAGAACAAAATTCAAAAAAATTATATGCAATGATTATAGAGGTATACTCTCTGACAAAAGAACCTCAATAACGTTCAAACTTAAAAATTTAATGAATTACGGTCGAATTTCGACCACTGGGCGACCACTAGTTTTATATTATTTTGAATGTTCATCATTATTTTAAAATTTGCATTCAGTTTATATTTAGTTCAGTTAATTTTATATTTTACATTCAGATTATATTTAGTTTAGTTAATTTTATATTTTGCATTCATGATTGTATTTAGTTTTTAAAGACACCTGACCTTCCCTTGTCTCTTGCAGCACCCTCGCCATTTCAACACAGATGTTCCAGATACGCCCTAAACAGATGTTCACTACCTTCACTCCACTCACATCCTGTGTTTAGTAATTTTCATTCATTAGCCTCTTTGACAATGGCTTAGTTAGTCGAAACAGCTGTCAGAGTTAATTAAAAAAATTTGTGAAACTTGCCAAGTGTTTTTATATATTTTACAAA
Source organism: Magicicada septendecula (assembly GCA_034769895.1). Lineage (NCBI taxonomy): Eukaryota > Metazoa > Arthropoda > Insecta > Hemiptera > Cicadidae > Magicicada > Magicicada septendecula. The sequence goes on from CM068367.1 coordinate 1,257,597,021, forward strand.
ACCTTTGTATTAATATGTTTCACCAAGTGCCGAACGAGTCATCAATTAATATCGTGAAAAGTGCAAGTAAAGCAATTCTCGTTACTTTCTACAGAAGATGTCTTTTAAAATTCCGGAAGTGTAACAACCATTTGTGGTTTAATAAACAGTGTCTCAAGAATACTGTATTTCCAACGTACATGTTGCCGTCATCAATCGTTTGAAGCAAAAACTGCTGTTCAACAGGCATACAAGAACTGGCTACAGTTGGAACTCAAGAAATGGTACTCTAGAAGAAATAATTTGTCTTTACACCAAAAACTAATACATTGTGAATTAACTTATAGATACAGTGCAGTGGAATTTGACCTTATTGATAATATGATCAGAGAACATGTAAGTTATCATGCTCATAAACAATATTTAGTACAAAAAACAAAATTACTAAAACTTATCACAACTAAGGTAAGTAGTAAGAGAGTAACTACTATGTCATCACCAGTAAATAAATTTTATAACAGAGTGAAAAATTTCTGTAATACAAACTTTACTCAGAAAGAAAGAAATCTGTTAAATAAAGGTTTGAAATATTGTCCAAACATACGGTACAAAAGAGACATGGAAATGTTATGTATAAATACAGAAATAGCACTTAGTAATTTAGATAACCCAGAAATAAGAAATAATGAATTAGTTTCCTGTGCAAACATTATATCAAAAAGTAATAAGAATAAGTATAGTCTAAAAGATTCAGATAAGTACATAGTTAACAGTTTAAAACAAAAAATTAATTCAAATAGTTTAGTGGTTTGCAAAGCTGATAAAGGCAATACGATTACAATAATAAATAGGAGCGAATATATTGAAAAGACAGAACTTCTCTTCTGGAATGACAATTTCAAGATATTAAATGATCCCATTAATAAGTTTCAAAAACAAATAAAATCACTTATTAAAAATTGCCCTAATGTATTTTCAGACACAAAAAGTTTCGTGCTAACTATGATGAACCCAAAAGCTCCTGTTTTGTATAGTTTACCAAAAATACATAAACCTAATTGTCCCATGCGCCCAGTTGTTTCATATGTAACTGCACCTGCATATAAAGTCTGTAAAAAACTTAATGACTTACTGCCAAAATATATTACCTCAACCAAAAGTATGCTATTAAAAACACTTTACAATTAGTTAATAATATAAAAAATGTACATTTACCACTGAATGCAAAATTAGTTTCATTTGATGTTAAGAATTTATTTCCGTCTATACCTGTAGATGTTCTGTTGTCTATCTGTTCCTCACATATACAAAATACTTTAACCTTAAATAGTGATCAGAAAAAAGAATTATTCTCGGCCTTAGATATTTGCATAGGACAAAATTATTTTCAGTTTAATAATAAAATCTAAACAATTAAATGGCTTACTTATGGGCTTTCCTTTATCACCTTTATTAAGTGAAATCTGTATGACATTTTTGGAAGAAAACATTTGTACATCCGATAACCCCAACATAAAATATGTTTTTCATTGGGCAAGGTATGTTGATGATATATTTTGTATCTGGATGGGAACAGATAGACAGCTCCATATGTTCTTAGATTATATTAATTCCTTTTATAGTAGCGTGCAATTTACACTTGAAACAGAAAATATGAAAAGTTTACATTTTTTGGATCTTACCATTACTAGGTCACAAAATAATCTTAGTTTTCAGATATATAGAAAACCTACTTTTACAGATACCGTTATACATAAACAATCACTAACATCATGGCACATAAAATTAAGCAGTTTTCATGCAATGGTTAATCGTCTCCTTATAGTTCCTTTATCTAAAGAAAATTTCAATAAAGAGGTAGATATTATAAAAGCCATAGCACAAAATAATGGTTATGATGAAAGAATAATTGACTCTTTAATTTTAAAAAACAGAAGAAAATTACTTTTAAAGAATTTTATTCCATAGAGCCAGGGTAACAAAAAATTTCACTTAACAAATTACATTCCGTGTATAACAGATAAGATTAATAATAGGTTAAAAAACCATGGTCTTAACATGGTATCAGTAAACAAACGTAATCTTTTTTCACTGCTAGTCAATAATAAAGAAAAATCTAACACACTGGAGAAAAATGGAGTTTATGAAATACACTGTGCAGAATGCGATGCTATTTATATCAGACAATGTGGCCGTGCTCTGAAACATCGCATTTCTGAACATAAGAAGGCGATTTTAACCAATACATCTAATACAGGTTTTGCAGATCATTGCTTACAACAGAATCACTTCATAGACACAAAAAACATAACACTACTCCACAACATACAAAAAGGTAAAAAAATGGATTTGTTAGAAATTAAAAAAGCAATAAAAAATAACAAAAATTTAACCAATGAACAGACTGAATTTTGTGTATTAAAATCTGTTATTTAGTTTAGTTTATTTTATATTATTTTGAATGTTCATCGTTATTTTAAATTTTGCATTCCGTTTATATTTAGTTCAGTTAATTTTATATTTTACATTCAGATTATATTTAGTTTAGTTAATTTTATATTTTGCATTCATGATTGTATTTAGTTTTTAAAGACACCTGACCTTCCCTTGTCTCTTGAACCCCCCCCCCCCATCACCATCTCAACACAGATGTTCCAGATGCGCCCTAAACAGATGTTCACCACCTTCACTCCACTCACATCCTGTGTTTAGTAATTTTTATTCATTAGCCTCTTTGACAATGGCTTAGTTAGTCGAAACAGCTGTCAGAGTTAATTAAAAAAATTTGTGAAACTTACCAAGTGTTTTTATATATTTTACATGAAATTTCTTGCTTAATTGTGGAGGCTTTTAGTCACTCTATTGAAGTGTTGTGGGTATTGTCTGTCTGTATTTGTGTTGTATTTTTAACATTCTATAAATATATAACTGAAAATATATAAACTAAAATTGTTTTTAAAAGAACTACTATTTGAAATAATAATATGTAAGAGCTACGCAAGTTAAATTCTAGACATAGCCTTATCTTTGTTTTTAGAATCTGATTTTGAATTTATTTGTGTTAGGTATGTTTTGCTGTTTGTATAAGCACATTTGTGATTTAATTTTCCGACTTTCTGATCATTGTCAGATCATCCATGTACAAAACCAGAGTTAATATAGTACAACCTCGATATGCTTTCTCCATAATTTTTTTTTTCAGTTTTTGGTAATGTCATTATGTTTTTATTCAATAAGGTAGGCAGCTGACAGCATCCTTGTCTCATCTCTTCTTTAAATTGGCATGTGGCTAGATATTTTAACATTTGCACCAAAGAATTTGTTGTTTTATTATATAGGCTTGTAATCATTTTGATAATGTGTCTGGAAAACCTCTGTGGTACCTAATTTTCTAATAATTTTTCTATTTGGATAATGTCAAAGTCTTCTCAAAGCCCCACAAAAAACCTCACAGTCAACATAAGTTGAGTAAGTATCAAGATTGTGCTTGTGATATTTCTTATTTGCTGTAAATGAAGGTAACACCAACTGTACTTCTATCCGTCTTGAATGCCAGATAATTGCAATGTTTTATTCACTTTTTTTTCAGTTGCTTCTTAACATTTGGTCCTTTCTTGAGGTGAGAATACGTGTTCCTTAATGTACAAAGTGTGTTTGTAACTTTGTAGTCACTTTGTTGTTCTGTTCTGTAATAACATGGTTTTTTAAAAGAAGAAAAACAAATTTGAATTTGAATTGATTATTGCTGACACTGTGGTTTGTTTGCTACTTGAAGGAAATTATGTCTTATTTATTGAGAATTTATAAAAATATTGTTTTGTGTGTTGGGTCGATCATTGAGAAGGGACCATATAAGGAGTGATGTTCAACACAATTTGAGAGTAGAAGGTATTCGTAATGCAATAGAAAACTATAGAGCGACTAATATAAATATATAACATCAACATCAACACTCTTTAAAATATATCTCAGAGAGGCTCTGAAAACTGAAAGGAGAAATGTAAAACTATAAGGATAGCATTAAATAGCATACATTGTATTTCAGTTGTGATTAGGTAGGTAGCGATTGTTCAAGATGATGATGAAGTATCATGTAAAAGTCATAGAACAATGCAGGCAGCAGATGTATTTAAATATACTGAAAACCTAAAATATGTGTATCAGAAGCTAGCAAACATGATAATGATATACAGGTACTTCATTCCAGTTTAGTTGCCAGTGACATAGTAGTGCTACACAACATCTTATCTACAAACAGTGTTAATAATCGTGCAGTTTTTTGTGGTGTTTCTTTGATTTTGACCAACTTTGGACCATGTGAATTAACTTTGTTATGATTTTCCTTCTTTTTGTGCTTTTCTGCCCTTCCAGTAGTCTTTCATCCTTTCACTATGTTCCCTTTTCCTTTCTTCTGTCCAAATAGTTTTTATTTGTAGCTTCTCTTCTTCCTGAGAACCCCAAATTCTTTGACCTTTAACATTTGTCTCTGTCCGATTTTTTTTAGGCTTCATTTCTGTGAGATCCTTTTTTAGTTTTGTGAACCAATGGATTTGTATTTTAGAATTTTGATCAGAATAGTTTAATATTTTTTTGTGTCATACAAAGTGTCCATAGAACATCTTAATGTACTTGAAAATTTTGAATTTTCCAAATAGAGTTGTATGTTTCTTTTTATCCATTCATTTCCATATTTCTTTGGGCCAAGAATTTTTCCAGGTACTTCCCTTTTAAAAATTGCTTCATATAATTTAAATTAGTATTCCAATAATAACCTTCCGCACCTGTAATTAAAAAAAATTTCTTTTGTAAGTGGTTAACTTATCAAACAGTTAAAAATGAATAACTAAATATGTATGAATTGGTTAATGACATAAATACTTTTTAAAAAAATCTTTGTGAAATAGTAGTAGTAGAAAAATCAGAAATACTAGTATGTAGCACAAAAATATACCAAAGTACACAGCACTCTCACTCTAAATTGTTAAAATACTGACATTACTAGGCTACATGACTATGAATGGGTCTTTGTATTAAGAACACATGTGAGCTGGGAATTGGCTTCACTGTGCCCTTGTGTATTCTAAAATGATGACATCACCAAAAACATAACTGGATGAAATATAGAAGATGGTAGAAAGCTAAAGCAGTACAGGAAGAGGTTTCATTATACCGGATCAAATTAAGAAACAGCCAACAATATAAGTGTTCAGTATTCTTTAAGATACTTAGAAAAATCTGTTTTTGTATGTGTGCACATGGGCATGATAGTTTCGACTACTGAAAGTAATACATGTAACAAAAGCAACAGATAAAAGATGGTTTGACATATCATCTAATTTTTCTGTAACACAAATATGGTTTCTACAGCCACATCTCCGCTACCTATGCCCCATTTTAGCCAGTCATGCCAATTATAACCCCATAGCTCTCTATTTGGATACTAACTCCTCGTGATCTTCTAGGGTGCCCCCTCTTCTTCCTTCCATTTAGCAAGAAGACACTTTTTCCCCATCTTTTATTATCTAACGTCTGGAGGGGGCCATACCACATACGTTGTTTTTGGATTACTGTGTCCATGATATTACCATTGATTTCCATGAAATAACTGACTTCTGGTTTGTTCGGTTTCTGTCCTTTAAGTTCCATCTAATCTGCACCAGTAATTCATCTCCATTGTGTTTAGAGGGTTTTCATTCCTTCCGTTTAGGTCCCAAATTTCACAGCAATAGGTGGAAATACTGTTGTCAATAATACTGGTGGTTTATTATGCCACAGCACTGTTTTTAGCTTTTGGATGGTATTTTTCTTCCAAGTGATTTTTTTATAAATTTCCTATCACTTCTATACTTGGCCAATGTCACGCCTATCTTTACACTGTTAATGTACAGATTCTAGTACCTCTATATCTTCCTTTATCACCACGTGTTATGTATTTTGTTTATATTAACAACGAGCCCTCATTTGGCATACTCCTAAAGCTTTCAAGCTGTATAGCACCTTCAGTTTCGGATGCAGTCCCATCTAATTGTCAGTGAACAGTTAACTCCTATTACTGTGCCGATACCAGCCCTCTCATATATTGTTTTGACATCTTATTAAAAAGTGTCAGTTCTGTTCAGCATCCCAATCAAAGTCTCTTATTAATATCAAAATAAGCTGATACTTTAGATCCCATTTTAATGCAACTGGTAGTTCCAAGACACAACTGTTTAATAGCATTTATGTATATATGACTTATTTGTTGTTTCGATATAATATTCCATAATTTAGTAGAAGTTATCATATTCCTTCTGCAGGTCAATGAATATTTTATATGTCACCTTCTTCCTAGCAATTTATTACGTTTGTCATTTCTTAAAAACTAAAATGTAGTAATAAGAATAATACTGACAATATAAGCAGGAATTGTTAAATTTATATGTATGTGTTTTTTTTAAATAAAATAATATTTTTATGGTTTGTTTTTCTATGTCAGTACATTAGTCCTTATAAAATTTTTTAACTTGAAACACAATTCTAGCACAGTATATAAGTGGATGAGTACACATTATACAAAAGTACAAATTCAGAGAGAATTGGAAGAGGAGGAGATTTCCATAGGATTGTGAACCTACAGATTGTGAACAGATTTCTTCTTTAAATTTTGAAACTCAGTTTTTTAATATTCAGAGGATTTTTAACTATTATAATAATGAACTGCAGTTATCAGAAAAAAAATAATAATTTTGTCAGATTAATGTTGTTGATTTTTTTTTTGATAACTGATAGAAAGAAATTCCCCAATTTGCCACCACTTACATATCTGCCCAGAGTAATTGTACTCTGAGGTTAAATTGCAATTGAATTCTAAATAAGGTTATGATGATGATCTTATTATTTATAAAGAAAAAAATCATAATTGGTCTTTATCAAAATTTTATTTGCGTTGAAACTAGTTATTTATAGTAACTGCTGAAAAAGCAGTCAGGACAGAAAGACACCATGAAAAAAGTTGTAAGGCATGTGAGTAACATGTGAACACCAGCGAAGAGTTACTATATTACTATTATTGTTATCACCATTGCATATCAATGTTTTACACTTGTGTCCAATGTCATATTGGGCATATCCCATCGTCATGATGGGCTGGTCGTTAATTAAAAGAACTCTTCTTATCTGTGGTTTATTGAATGAACTTTGATAAAACCAGCCAGCCGGTGGCTACAATTGGTTAGTCACTAGCAGTCAGCCAGTCAGTCTCTCTGTAGCTGTGATTCAAAGCAGTTGTCATGACACACAATGCGCAAAGGTTGCTAACAGTGACACACAACCTGTTAAGTAAGACTGTGAAAAAACTGCCAACATCAACTCTTCAAAAAGTTTCATTACATAAAGGAAGGCCATTCACACAATTAAATAATATCCAGAGATTAAGGTAAAATATATACAAAATTATTAAATTAATGTTTTTACTGTTTTAAAATTTTGACACATATATTTCTTTGTGACACAGTAATAATTACAAAAATACTTATTTGTTATGCAAGTATTAGAGTTTATAAAATTTAACTATCAATGTTAAACAAATGACAGTAATAACAATATATTACCAGTAACATAAGTTATATTAATATTAATTTTACATAAAAATAAGTACCGGTATTGAATACAATTTTTAATATTTCCTAAACAGACTAATTACTTTTATTATAAGTCTACCTATTATATAATGATTATTTATAATACAACTTTCTTGCTTATTTTTTTAATTTGTTTTGAATGCAAATTTTTATATCTATAAATATAAAGTAAATATTGCATACAAAATAAAGAAACAAAAAGTGTTCAAAATATTTTAGTTATTCTCATGTGTAAAATGATATAAAATATTTCAATCTTGTTAATGTGTCAATATTAAATCTATATTAAATCATGTTAATGTGTTGATTCATGTATCGTTGCTGGATTCATCTATCATACAGATTGTCAGATATCAATAGATATCAGATGTTTTAAATGAGATTTTATATTCAAGTAGTGCATTGTTGGTTCTAATGCTATATTTAATTTTGATATTTGCAACATGTTAAAACAACTGACATTTTAGTTATAAATTATTTATTTTTAAAGTAAAACTGATTGAATTTACCCTTTATAAGAAATGGTAATGTTTAAGTAACTTTTCCAGTATGTTTATATTTTTCATTGTAAATGAGTGCTTTCAACCAATGGCCCTCAGAGAAAAAGTGTGTCGCATAACTTTTATTGTCAAATTAAATTAAGACCAATAATATTATAAATTATTCTTCAATATATAATATTACTTCATTAAATTAGTAGTTAATAAATACAGTGTTTAGCTATTTCTTAATTCATGTGAGTTTTTAAGTCTAAGTATGTATAAGTTGTGTTACTTGAAAAGTTGTCTTCATCTCATTTTTTTATAAATTAATAAAATTTTTAGAAAGACTGCTTATAAATTAGTTAAAAATTTTACACAAATGTATGGAACCAGTTATTTATTAGATGAATATTATTTGGTTATTAAATACCATTTTTTCTTTCCATTAACCATAACTATGTTTTGATTTGCTTATTTCACTTCTTGTATTCTCTTTGCAATACAATTAATATTCTGATTTGATAGCTTCTTGGTCATTGAACCAAAAGAAAAAAATGTCGATTCACAAACAATCAACTGGTTAAATTTTAACCTTAAACTTGATTCACAAATCTTAATACATACAAATTTTATTATAAAGTTTTGTTAAGTATTTTTTCCTTCTCACATGAAGTTTCTGAGACTCTTGCTCTGCGTGGAGAAAATACTACGAAATGGCAAAATTCTTCTTTATGGCAAAATCGAGCACTTATGCACTTATTATCATTTACATCTTTTCCTGTACTTTCTATCCACACTATTATACTTTTTGCTTTTAATGTGTATTGGTTACTTTGCTGTCATGTTTAATTCATATAAATAAAAACAAATAATCAGCTGTTAATGATTATTTGAACATTTTTGTTTATTTGTTATTTCTGTATTCCTGTATTCGGATTTTAAGAAGCGTGACGGAAGGTAATTAACCTGTTTTATAATGATTATTTGTAATTAATTTTTCATCATCATCATCATCTTCTTCTTCTTCTTCTTCTTCTTCTTCTTCTGTGCTTTGTAGACTAGGCGGATACCTGTAATTACAGGTACCCATTGCTTTCTTGGTTGTGGCAAGTCTATGTCAACATTCGGTTTGTATATGCAGATTTTCAAGGTAACCGTCATTGCCCATTCACTGCTCATGTTCAAACCAGTTTCTTCCATATTCTTTTATTTGTCTACATATGGCATAGATATTCATCTCATCATTATGCCTCGATATATCTGCATGTCTACTGCACATCACCATGCAAAAAATCTTATCTCTGCAGCCCGTATATGATATTCCAACTGTTACTCTAAATGTGCAAGATTCAGCATTATAAAACAGGACTGTCATAGCTACTGACTTATATAACTGACTATAGCTAATGACTTCATCTTTCTGTCTGGATGACGATATTTGCTGAATTTATTAATCATATTTCTGCATTGATTACAGGTTATATTTTAGCCAAAGTAAATAAAACGATCCACTTACTCAGTCATCTTGTTATTTATCATAATCATTGTTCTGATTTGATCCCTTCCTAAAAATGTAAAGAAGGTTTTCAGTGTTTCATGTGGCTGATAGATTCTCATTTACAGATATATTTATTTATACTATATATTGATTTATTTAGTTATACTATTTATTTACACTATACAGAGATTAAATTATTTAAGGGGCAAAAGAGATGACTATCATAAAACTAATGAATTAAAACAAAAGCACATCGTTCACCACATTCCCATAGAAAATAGCTATAACAAACTCACTTCAGCAAACACAATATATACAGTCATCAAGTAGTTCGATTTTGTTAATGAAATATCATACAGTGATTCTGAAAAATGCATAGGCCCCACATACTTAAAAAAAATATCTACACACTTCTGTGTACATAATTTATATCACTGAAGATGCCAAATTTGAATTTACATGAAATATTTATTGATTGTGAAGCATTTGAAAGTAAAACCTCTTCCTATAATCACCATTTAATAGAAAGTTTTCAATTGTCATTTAATTTCAATAGTCATACTTTTAAGCACCTGTGACATTTTTAAACACATGGATAAACGGAGATATGTTTAAAAAGCTTTTATATGATTCCTTGGGCTTGGGGACCAGTGTGCACAAAGCAACATTTGGAACATTTTCAATATCAGAATTTTCTGAATCACAAACTTTTTTTAGGAAAATTGAATAATTCTTTAAGATCTTTTCTTTCAAATGGGTTTTATATAAATAACACCAAATGCGTTATTGTTTGTAAACAACTCCCTAGCAAACAGTTATCACGTTGACAATTGGACAAAATTTCTAATTTTCCTTTACTAAAATAACTGATAAATGATGTTTATGGAAAAAATCTTGTTTGAAGAATATTGGAAGAATAAGTGTTATAGGTACCAGTACTTGCTGTACTGTTCACCTTGTCGCACTCATTTGGACATTTTTCATGTTAAATGGCCAAAACATTTTACATCATCCTGTAACATACTACAAAAATAGCTAGATGAATTTTAAATCTAAAAAAGGGTACATTTATAAATGAAGCATGTATGTTTATAAAATGTTGTGATAAGGATGAAAATATTAATATGATAATGATAATAATTTCAAAAAATAAGCTGAAGATGATATATCAGGTACTGAGAATTCCTGGGCTTAATTCTCTTAGGTCCGAATAACACAAATTATGCAACTGTGTAAGTGGATGTCAGTAAAAGTTTCAAGAATACTGACAAATCGTCTAATAAATGAGGTCTTGTCATTCGACTCTGTGTGTTATTGACCCGACCTTGACAACAAGTAGATGGTATTCAATTAATTAATCTGTCATTTCCCCATTGGATTCCTATTAGTTCTAATAATAGTCTTAGGCCATTCTTTCAATTATATCATGCACCCTTTTGCTTTATAAATTTTGTCACGTTTAATATCATGTTTATCAAACTGTTTAAATACTCTAAACTAATTTATTTAATTAATAAAATTGAATTTAATGAATTACCAATTTACTGAATAATGTTTACAAATGGTTATGAGAAGTTTAATCACATGTGTGGAATGATACGAAGAACACTGAATGGAAAGGTCAGAAGAGACACTCTTTTGAAATTTTATAAAGTGATGACAGTGTCATGTGGCCGCTATGGCAGTGAGTCTTTGGCACTGAACACAAAGACCCAAAGCCGGATATAGGCCAGTGAAATGAGATTTTTACGATCAGTACTAGGAGTATCATGGAGGGACCGGCTAAGAAATGATGATATAAGGAACATCCTTGGGATATACAATCTAAACGAAAGGTTAAAACAATACAGACAGGACTGGACAGACCATGTTGAAAGAATGCTAAGACCAGGATTCCAAAACAAATTTTGGTTTATAATCCAAAAAGGCGGCAGAATATTGGAAGACCAAAGAAGAGATGGTCAGACCAATGGATTGTAAGGTCCACAGCATGAAGAAGAAGAAGAAGCTGTTGTAACAATTTAGACAATACAATCAGTGGTGAGCATACAACTGAAATTTTTTTAAGGTGACTTAATTTCATCAAGTGAATTTAGAAGACCTTATATTGGACATGTAAAATCATGAATCCTTTATAAAAATCTCTGGCATTTTCCAATTATCAATCCCTGTCTTGGTTGTTACATAAGTGGTCTTCAAGACACCCTCTCTTTGTCTGCATGGCCTCCTCCTCTGCTTTTGGGTTGCCAAAACAACAGTTTGTTTTGAATTATGTGTTTTGCCTTTCATTGTAGAATGTCCATACCAGATTAAATGTTTATTTATCCAGTCATGTATTACTTGTTCCTTTCTGGATCGTCCAGACACTTGTCTACAAAAACCCGTTTTGATTGTTCTTAATGCTTTTTCTACATTGACTTATAACAACACCTCATTACTGTCCATGTTATAATACTTTTCATTATTGTTTTACAAATGTGCTTTTACTTTACTTTTATGATATTTTTATGTCACAGCACACTGTTTAACAGTGCAGTAGTTCCCTTCTCAGCCTGTTTTTTCCTTTGATTGTACTATCCACTGTTGCCTCCTATGAAACTTATGCCACAGTTGGTTATATTCTTGTCTTTTCTTTGTCTCCAAGCATCAGTTTCTAATGTTGTTGTCCTTAATATATGTATATTAAGTTTTAAATTTTATTTAACCCCAACCACCACTTCCTGTACCTTCCGTGTATTTTGAGTTATTTAGTTCAAGTCTCACCTAATTGGCTGCAAATACAGTGTATATGATTTGGTATCAGTTAGGTATTTTTCAGTTTAGGTATAATTATATCAGTATCACCACAGTTTTGCATTCCTCCTTTTAGTTTTCACAACCTTGGTGATACATATTTAAACAGAGTTGATGATAAGGTTCTCGCTACTGTTTGTTTTCCTGTTTTATTTTAATTGTAGGGCGATTTTTTAAGTGATTGTTGATTAATTCAATTTTTTAAAACTTCCTTAATGATTTGTATTGGTGCTGACACGTTATTATATATTTTCTATATTTATAAAAACCATAAAACAATATTCTCCATACACTGTTAGTTTGATGTAAATATAAGGTAAACATGTTGTATAGACGACTGTGTTTTTATTACCACTAATAGTAACCTTCTGCATTCTTGAACATATGCCAGAAAACTAGTTAGTTATGTAAACACAGATATTAAAAAAAACTACATTTATTTATACCAAAAATGATCACGCATTACACACTAGGAGGCATTGTACATAGTAGTTGTGTTTATGCTTTGGTTTAAATTTAGATTAAAATTAATTGCCAGTAATGAAAATAATCTGTAAATATGTATTTGTCTATATCTTTTTTGTGTGTGTGTTGTAGACTGTTATTTACAGTTAACCTCTATGACATAATAATATATAAATAACAGCAGGCAGCATGAGCATCAATTCAATATAACAACTTATCTAAAAATGAACTTTTTCTTGTGAAACTTACTGTTTTTCGTTGGACGCGTTTTGGCGTACATATTCGCCTTCTTCATATTGTAACGCAACATAGTTGAGGTTCCCCAACGTTACATAAAAAATTGAATGTAATATGGTCAAGGACCATACCCTGACTTAAGGTTGTTCAATAGGTCATGTGCTCGAGAAGTAACTCAAACCAGAAGGAGGCAATGACTAGTATTAAATGTATAAAAGCCAGACTAAGGAATGATTGAATGTTATGAATTGTTTGTTTTGTACTGTGACATGTTCAGGTCACAGAGTATTTTATATTGTATGTTGAATATACTAAAAATGAAATAATGTTATTTGATAATAATACTTCACCAATAATTATGTTTATGTTTATATTAGAGTTGTATTTATATAACCCAGTATAGTTACCAATGTTAGGTACTGTACTAAGTTATCAGTATTGTATAATGTTGAAAAATACTGTTGTTCTAATTAATGTTTATAAACTGGATCAGGAGTGTGACCAGTGTTTTTCTAACAAGTAGTTCTGACAATTATGTCATAAATTAATAAAGGGTTCCAGAACCAGTTAATTAATATAAAAACAAATAACCACCAGTAAATTAAAATTCATGTAATTAACTATGTAACCAATAATTAATTGTACAGTAGGTCAGGTAAAAAGAAAATTAAGTTAAAAACCAAATAATGTTATAATGGTTGTAAATGAATCTATAGGCCTAAATTCCATATTAGTGAAAGGAAATTAATACCTTTTTAGTAAACCCAGTCCAACAAAACTCTAGTAAAACATTTACTGTTTAGTAAGGAAGGTTAGGGGAAAGTTTTATGTGATTCAAGATTAATCCAAGCATGGAGTATTTTATTGGAAAGAAGTAGTAATATTCTATAATGCCGGCTCAAGGATATATAGAGAACGTGGTTGTTAAGGCAACTGATATATAATAAGTTGTTGATTTTGAATAGATGGTGCTGATTGTTACAAGCTATTAGATTGAAATGAACCGATATAAAAATATATGAATAAATATAAAGGAAAAATATGTCCAAACTGATAAAGCCTTTTTTGTAAAACAATTATATTTGAACGCTAATGAATCGTACAAATTAAATAACACTCTAAATTATCAATGAGTAAAATAAAAAAGAATTGAAAGCTTCTCACCTCAATCATTAAATAATTCCGCTGAATTTGGTATCAAACCAATTCATGCTATAAATTGAAGACCAGTAAAGAGGTAAAGCCTGAATTAACGGAAATATTTGGAAATACAGAAGACTCGGTTGACGAAATAACCTTCATTGACAGCGTAAGCTGAGATCCTAATTCCAGTTCATTGGGACCAAGAATTGTGAAGTCGCAAAAGAAGAATCGAAGCACAAGAGTTCCTGTGGGATTACCATCATCAATTCATTGAAAACCAGAGCATTTTTACTGGGTGAAGACGATATAAACTGGATTTTGACCGCTGTTGACAAACATTCACCGCCTAATGAAGCTTTCGTCGTTTGGGTAAAAAACAAATTATTTTCATATCATTGTATTTTAAGTAAATAACTTTATTCTTTTTGTAAATTGAACAACCTTAATTATGCGTTTTACCTGGCCTTACTAATGGTTCAAAGAACTACACGAACCCTGGTATAAGAATTAATTGTCATTATTTTCAAATATATATGTTTTTAGAGTTTTAATAATTAAGAATCGATACATGTTGGGATAGTCGATTGGATCGTCTTATTGTTTGTCTGAGACAACGTAACTTGTTAAATACCAGAGAAAAATAAATAAAGTACATTGGTTGTATTAGATAACGTTTTCATCATTGCAGAGAAAATACTATATGTAGTTGGTGTAATAATTTATTAACAGATTGATACAAAAACTCCGAATAACTAACCTATAAGTATACTTATTTCTAATAACAGCGCTCCAAGTTTGCAGCTGGTGAGACGGGAGATTGCTGAACTAACTGGTTTTTTAATACTAAATTTGAACAAAATTTTGATCGTTGAGGGACTAGGGTTGAAACAAATACCACTTACATTCAGTAAATACTCCATATATATTGCTCATATTAAACAACCACTGAGAACTAAATTAAGTCTATAGAATAATACCATTATAAATTCAGGAACATAATTCTAATTTTGTGGACTTAATAATCTATGTTCTGAGGGTTTCACCGGTCACAACCGAAAGGTATATTAGTTAATAATATATTAATTAAACCAGGTGACAGCAGTTTAATAGTTACGGATCGCCACCTACAACGTATTACTTGGCGTTTATTACACCGGAGTCTCTTATAACTAATTACACTAATAGACAAGATTTCTTTACAATTTGACGTCTCCAGCTGGTATCATACAATATAACATACGTCCTCACATAATTAACAAGCAGTTCGTTACTAAATTGATTACAACAGTGGGGTTTGAATAAGACGGACATTTTCGCTAGTACCGGCACATATTGGTTTCTTTACAAATTGGCGCATAACAACGTGGGGCTTATTTAAACACGTACTCAACACATTCTATTTTATATTATTACAAATTGACGCTCGCAATGTGAGGCATCATCGTCGCATTTTAACACCTTAGATATTTTATATTATTACAATATATACGAAATATATAAACACCACACAACACAACCAAACAACATACTTAACGATCAATTACAATATAAATCACATACACTTTTTGACACAATTATACAAAAAACAAACATTAAGTTGAATCCCCGCACCAATCCCCTTCCTCCTATTCTTTAATTCTTTAATAACTAAAGATACAAAAGCCTCCCTATACAAGACCTTGATTAGACCAGTCCTGATGTATGGCTCGGAATGCTGGGTGTTAAAAAAACTAGATGAGCAGAGACTATCCGTTTTTGAGAGGAGGGTACTGAGGAGAATCTATGGCCCTGTGAGGGAAAACAACATTTGGAGGCGACTGCATAATCGAGAGTTGTACGAAAGGTTTAAAGATCTTCCGATCGTGCAACTCATACAAATTAACAGATTGCGTTGGGCTGGTCATGTGCAGAGAATGGCGGAGGATAGAATCCCAAAAAGAGTGATGAATTATTTGCCGATGGGAAGGAGAAGGAGGGGAAGACCGCGTACAAGATGGCTGGACCAGGTTGGTAAGGAGGCAGTGAGGCTGGGTGCAGCAAACTGGTGGACATTGGCCGGGAGTAGAGACCAGTGGGGAAGATTTCTTTTGGAGGCCAGGGCCCGGACTGGGCTGTAGCGCCGAGGATGTATGTATGTATGTATGTAATCCCCTTCCTCCACACACCACCCCCACCACACAACAACCATTACAAAATGATGGCAGTCTGTATCAAAGCTGAAGAAGGCGAATACGTACGCCGAAACGCGTCCAACGAAAAACAGTAAGTTTCACAAGAAAAAGTTCATTTTTAGATAAGTGTTAGTGCTGTGAAAGAAGAGATGAATAATCAAGACAATATAACAATGATTATGACAAGTAAATGTTTTCAATTCTGTGTGTGTGTGTGTGTGTGTGTGTGTGTGTGTGTGTGTGTGTGTGTGTGTGTGTGTGTGTGTGTGTGTGTGTGTGTGTGTGTGTGTGTGTGTGTGTGTGTGTGTGAGAGAGAGAGAGAGAGAGAGAAGCTTTTTGTATTTGTACACACAAAATCAACAATAATTATGTATAGTATAGAAACTACTTTTTAGCATTTAGTTTTAGAAGTATTATTATCATCATCACCATAATCACGTTTGTCTCTTTACTACTGAGTCGGTGTATTCTCAATCATCTTTCAGTGTTTTCATTCCATAAAAACTTTTTTATTTCACTAGTCCACAGATGTGTGTCTCTTGGTCTCCAATCTAAGGACTTTCATGAACGTGTGCTATCTTCTTGTCTTCTGTATACTTCCATTTTATTGTTTTAATCCTGTAAATGCTATAATTTAGTCTAGTTTGATTACCCATTCACTTAATTGTCTTTCTATTATGCTTTGTTGTTTCTATGGTAGTTCTTCTCCTCCTACTCTGAGTGTCTCACAGTTTTTAAAATCTTTAGATTAAAGATTCAGTATCTATAAAAAAAGCAAAATGAAAATTTATTAATAAAGTAAAATATATCTCAGAAAAAGGCCATTAAAATAAATTGTGTGTGTGTGTGTGTGTGTGTGTGTGTGTGTGTTTGATAGGTATACAATGTTGATTTACTGCAGCCAGCAGTAGTAAAATTCTGAAGGCTCAAAGTATTTAAAAATGCTGTGTAAAGTGTCAAGAAAACCTCAACACAATATTCCGAGAACTTATAAAAATAACTCCAAAATTTACATATTCATTGAAAGTATAAATATTTAGATTGATCACTAATTGCAATGAAGTTAAACAATGTATGTGTTACCATATATATTAAATAATGATGATGATGATGTGATGATGATGACAGTCACAATAATAAAGCAGCTGTATCAGTCATTGTGAATATTGTCCATAAGTGATTATCTTCTAAAACTTCCGGTTGCTTGTTCCCAGTTCATTGGGAGACGTGTTCGGCGTGTCATCTATTCGAACACAATTTTTTCGCTACTGAAGATGGCCACCGGTGGTGCGGCCGAAACGTTTAGCAGTATTTCAAGCAATCGACCACGGCCTTTCAGCCCGGAAGTTTTAGAAGATAATCATAATGACACCGGCCGTGAAAGCCTACGTATTGTCCATAAGTGTTTAAGCATTGACTAAATAATATGGAAGAATGGCGCAAATGTTTGTAACATTGCAAAGTCAATATAACCAATATTATCCCTTTGCATCAATAATGCCATTATAGCATAATTCTACTACCCCACACATTAGGCATAACTCAACTTCAGAACCGCTCCTAGCATTACTTTGAAGTGGTGCCTCTGTTAAGCCTATCAGGGTATCAACTTTAGCAACAACAACAACAACAACAACAATAATAATAATAATAATAAACAAAAATGTATAAAATACTTCTGAGATGATAACACTCTTAATTTTTTATGATTTAAACCATAAATTAAATTTTTAAAAGAAAATTAACTGAATGTGTGTATATTGTGATTACTGGGATCTCATACAAATGCGTTATTCAATAAAGCATGAAAACGTTTATTCAGGATGCAAAAGTTACCAGATTTCTTACTTTGACAACTGAGTAGGAACCTTTAAAAGCTCAAATATTCATATTTATTTGAAGCTCAGATAACATTAAAATATGTTAATATATTCATTAAAAATCCATTAAATGATAAAATAATGATATGGAAAGAATAAGAAAATCAACGAAAAATGAGAAATGACAAAAATTAATTTAAAAAAATTACAAAATAATGGAATACAACTGAAACAGTGACCTAAAAGTAAAAATGGCATAAAACATTTAGAGTATGACTTGTCAAAATCTGGGCCTAGGTTATCAGCAGTCAATTACCATTGCTTAGTAGTAATGCACACTATTTAGTAAACTGAATGCATAGAACAGTTATGTAACTAGAAGGGGGGGGGTGATATTAGGGTGATCAGGGCAATCAATACCCCTCAGAGCTATTAAACATTTGAGTGAAATTCCATAATCACTTAACGTAGGTGTATTTATAAGCCAGTTGGGTGTGTTAAGAATAAGGGTTATGAATGAGCGTACAATGAGACCCTTGAATATCTCATTTCTCTGGGAGAAAATGAGGAGTCCAACCTTCAAACTAGTCTCATCCTCCCCCAGAAACAAGCCCCCTCTACTAAAGAGCAGCTCTTAGTTATGCTACCGACACAGACAGTTAATACATATACAGTAAGAGTAATATCAAGGAAGCCTGACTGGTAGAAATATATTTGTAACGTGTAGTATTCTTTTTAAGGCTTTCAAGCAGTATGTGCAGTTTTTACAAACTTTAGTCATTTGCAAATGACAGTTATATTCACGTGTGTAATAATATATTTGCGAATTCAAAAATTTGGATGGCACAATAACTGCTATCTTAAATGCACTGCGAACACATTAAAATTAATTTATGACCAGTTGCCGTTAGTCGCTCAATAAGATTTTATTATTTAATAAAATCTAATTGTAAACACGCATTTACCACACAAGTAGCGTGTGGCAACATACGCATATACAAGATTATAATATTTTATTGATAGCAGTTATTGCTGACCTAAATTTAGATTAACATTGAAAACATTCTTTCTGTCTTTTTATACATCTGTGAAAATGTTCAGTTATGTAATAATCAGTTAGTATTTATTTTTACGGACACTTGAAATATCCAGTGCTACAGTGTAGAATTCTATGACAGTTTTTTAATTTTTTTAACTACCTGGAAAAAGTATGTATGGAGAATGTGTTTCGTTAAACAACCATTTTTAAACATGACAATGAATTTAACTAAATTTTAAATTGTTTTTATTATTAAATTTATTAATCATATTAGTATTTATTAAACATAATCATATTTATTAAAATTAAATAAACCCCTATTTAATGAAAATTTTTTTTTAGATTACATTTGTATTGAGTTAAACTTGAAAGTAGTTGTATAAATATAAACATAAATCTTGTACGATGATAGAATATATAAATGATACCTATATTAATTATATGTATTGTTTTGTGCAATTATTTAATAAACTTATAGTAAGTATATTAATTGTTTTTATATTTTATTAAGATATTACAATATAAATATGAAAGCAATTTATTTTATAAAATTTAACATTTCTACTAATCACTTAGTAGAAGCATAGTATAATACAATTACATTTTGTGTGTATTTGTGAGTGTGAGTGTGTGTGCGCATGTATGTGTGCATGTGTTTACATGAGCACACATGTATGAGCTGTATTAAGACTGTAGTTCAAGACCCTGAACAATACAGCCAATGTCATTGTCAATGCTGACTATAGTCGGTTAGTAGCAGTTCCTTCATTCGTGTTTGCCCAATATCAGAGAAAGCTTTGTATGTTTGACAAATCTGTAATCAATAAATGTATTTTCACTATCTAAAAACATTTAGTACTATTACAATAATTGTTAATTATTCTTAAATTATTTAAGTGATAAATTCAATTAAAGTTTATTTTGTATATTGGGATAACTGGGTTTTGAAGTATACGGTAACTATAAAACTTATACTTGTAAATGCTGCCATAAAGTCATTTGTGAAATATTTATTACATTTCTTCTCCTTCATTCACAGAATATACTTTTTCTTTGAGCCCCCCCCCCCCAACACACAGCACAGCAAATAGTACAATTAATTAGTTGTTTAAACGTAGATAAACAATACAAGTGTGTGTGTGTGTTTTAACATGCATGTTGTGTTCTTTGGCTATTGCTTGACGTGTATTACAAAGTCAAAATACAAACCCATGTCAATTATACCAGATAGATAGATATATTAGATTAAGCTACATGCACAACAATGACATCTAACCAACTACAAAAGATCATTTTTTTGCATATCAAATACTGTTATATTCTAATAACAGTCCACACGATTGAAGCAAACCAATGAGATTTGCGTATATGTCTAATTGATAACTAGTCTTACTGGATACACTATATAAACTGAATCTGAAAAGGCCTGTAAGAAATTAAAGTAAAAGATTGGAGAGCTAAAGCACAATTTATGTAGGAATGTATGGAAAGGCACTCTGATACAAGCTACAACACAAAAAATGTTGTGGGTCAATTATGATGCTGCAGCTGATGATGATGAGAAAATCAGTTAATATGTACGTATGTAATGCAGTTCATACATGTGTTGTACATATGACAGTTCATTAATATAGTTTTGTATTGTATACACTACTAATAACTTATTAGAAAGTGTGTGCATGCTCTAATTCTGTTATTTATATCTGAAACACACTGTAACACTTCTAACACAGATTTATGCTATTTATATATCGGACATCTCACTGAACCTGTTTTATTTTCTTCTTTTTTCTTCACTTCATGGATCAAACTTCAAACCATCCTGACTTTATATAGAGTCAGATCATAACTTCAGAGGTCTTATGCAATCTCTCTAGCAGCTATAGCTGGTTTGTAGGATGGAATTTAAAAATTTCATAATTCATTTCTATAAGATGCATTCCACATACAACTTTAAATTCTATTTTCTTTTATCCTTCCTATAACTGAAAATATTCTGTGTTCCTGCTTAATATAATAGTTTTCTAAAATTACCCCTCAAGCTTCATGGTTTTTAAGAATTTCACTTTGAAGACTTGTATTTCAAAATTTTTTAGGTACAATCCATGTTTGCTTATAACCACATAATCGGAGACTAAAGTTAGAATGACCATTGCTTAATGAAACTTCAGCTGTGTCAAGATAAATAATTATATTGCTGTGACTTATTAAATAATCGTTTAATTGTCCTATGGGTTAAGTTAAATTTCAATAACTTCAGTTCAGTGAATCAGTCTTTTTTTTGTGATATCACAAGTTATGGAAGAGAAACATAGTACTGAAGGGGAAAGGATATGACATGATTTGAAAAAACCAAACAGGTTTAGCTTTGCAACTTTTGTTGACTTATTATGCACACATATTACGCACATGCATGCTTGCACACACATTCACATACATTACCAAGTACACATGCATATTTATGAAGTACCAAAGTTATCAGCAGTACTTTCTGCCTACCACTTTCTGACTGTGACTGTCATGCCTCTGCTGATGAAGATAAAACAGTGGGAGATGAAAATGGAAAACAAAATGACAGTGAAGGGATTATAATACTGATGAAAGTGCTACAACAAAGAAATAAAGTCTTTTTATGTGATTTAACAATGGTGTGAAACTTGACATCATTATGCTGTGATTAAGAAAAGTTTCTGGTATACAATAATTTGTTTTATTGCATTATGAGATAACACTGTACAAAACAAGCTAAAAATGTACTGGAGAATTCTTGTAAATGTCTGTTATGAGTCTGCTATCATTTATGGTGCACACCACCTAGAAAGTAATAGCAAATAAAGTGAAAAGGCCTAAAAAAAAAAGAATTAATAAACACAAGGAACATAATAGTATTGTTAATTGCAACTGTTTACCTTTAGTACTTTTTTAATTCATGGTTATTACTAGGCTATAATATTTTGTTTGGTGAAAGACAAAGTTTCCAATAACACTTATTGTATCTGTCTAACTGAGCCTGATTATTCACTCTTACATATCACTATGAGTCATTACAAACACTTTCATAAAACACAGAGAGAGAGAGGGAGAGAGAGAGAGAGAGAGAGAGAGAGAGAGAGAGAGAGAGAGAGAGAGAGAGAGAGAGAGAGAGAGAGAGAGAGAGAAATGTGATAACACAAGTTTTATCACAAAATCTAATTACAAATTTTATAATTTATTAAAATGTAATTAATCCTTATCATATGCTGTCAGTTTGCTTATCAAAATCTTTATTTGCTTTTAATATACCAAAAATTCACCCCCACAGTCAATATCAAATTTTCCATATGTTTTACATAATATAAAATTATGTAATTATTTCTGTGATAAATACATATACTAAATGCATGTATACTGAGTAGCTTTGCATAAAAGTTACCAGCTATATACGTAACTGATTTTTGTGTTTATTAATTGTAATTACACTGTATGAATCTTCATCATTATAAATTAATATGTCCTCTGATCCATTATACCTAATCTGTTCCAACTACTACAGTCTGCAACTGGCTAGAGGTGGTACAGTATCCTGGGCCATAGGGAGACGAATATGTTGGTGTTCATTTTTTAATCAGTGGCAAACACATCAGCAAAACAAAATTTGTATTCAAAGCTGGTAGTAAATAAATTAAGAATTTTGTTTGACTCTGTTTTATAGTAACGGCTGTAGGCCTGGCAGCAATGTAATACATTGATCTGTGAGAGATCTATTAACTTTTATATTCTTGGGTCATTTACAACTTCATAAAATTCAGAAGACCTCGTGTATTTAATCTCTACCTTATTTAAGTCCTATTAACTGTATTTTACATTTACTATCACCATCACATCACCATTAGTACCACTACCATTATTATAATCAACAGTACTAGTCTGGCTGAGTATTGTCTTCTCTGCTATTCTTGCCATGTTGTACAATTTACAGTATATCAGAATGCTTAACGAGATGAACCCACCATTTTTAAAAGAGTTTTTATTATGGGATCTTTTATGTTTCTTACCTCAAAATTAGATTTTTATTTCAATACGTATACACGCTGATACACTTTATGTGGAAAGGGTATTTAATTTTGTATATACATATACACAGTAAATATAAATAAAAACCTCTATGTATTTATTTTTAGTTGCAGTTTCAATTAAATTTGTTATGATGTTACCAGTCTTCCTTACGTACAAGCTATGGGAGGGAGGCTAGATCACCAGAATGGCAGTAGGTTATCTCTTTTCCTTTTGCTGTGAAAATCATTATATCAGGACATGATTATTTTTATTAAACCACATACTCATTATTTTATTGTCCTCAGTTCACATTCAGATAACATAATAGAATACTATGACACACTGAAAGGTTGGTGGCTTGATTTGGTGACTACCAAGGAAGCAATTAAGGAAGTGAGTCGCATAGGCTGCCTTGTCCATCTGCACATGTGCACACACACTCATATTCTTAAGGAATGCAACTTCTATAGTGTCCTTCAATAAATGCCCTTGAAATTAAACCATGAACCTCTGTATACTGATAAGTAAGCGTATTTTGGGAGATACATTACTGTTGCTGAATGCAAGATAACCTTTTGTCTTATTACAGACTTAGGTTAATAAAAATTTAATCTTTATATACACCATTTCAAATGAAGTTCATATTTTTATTATTATGTTGCCTTGAGTAAATTTATTTAGCACATTTTCCTGTTTGACCTTCTGTGAATCTTTGTGATTAAGCTTGACTAAATTTCATATAAAATAAGTGTTTCATTTTTATGGCATGCAAACACACATTTATTGACACCTACACATGCAACACCTACACACTCATTGACAACATTATTAACAATACTCTTGTCTGCTGAGCAAATTTTTCTCCAATCTTTCTACAGTGATTTCTTTCCAACAGATTATGCCTTCTTCTTGCAAAGGACTAACATTACAGACCATCATGTTTTTTGGCCTTCACTGTAGCAGCCTTGTGAGTATTTAGTGCTTCCCAATATTGGATATCATTCTTGTATTCTCTATTCAAATTTCATTTCTTAATCATTGCACGAAGCACTCAGTGATTAAAACTTTTCTTTTTAAATTCAAAGTCAGTTTGTTATTCTCTATAATCATTGAATTAGTAGTGACCGTCAATCAATGAATTTTTCAGTGAAGGGTTAGTGAGGATCGGTAAAAAATAACACAAATTTTTAACTTATTTGTGTTGACGTTCTCAACTGTGTGAGAAGGTCACAGTTGTGTGTTTGGCGTCAGCAACAATTGTCCTGATGATGACAATAAACATTGTCGAAACGTCGACACAAATAAGTTAAAAAATTGTGTTATTTTTGACCAATCCTCACTAACCCTTCACTGCAAAATTCTCTTGATAATGGTAATCTTTCCCACAAAAAGTGACAACCACAGAACTAACTCTTGTAACCTAGAAACTCTAATTTTAATGTATTAACATTTATGATCATTAGTATTTGTCTGCAAGCCACTGACTGAACATGTGAGTTCCTCTAGAGAAAATTTTGTATAATTCACTGTAGCTTAATTCTTAAAACTATGTCATCTAAGTTAATATTCACTTAATTTTTTTAACTCTGTAAATGATATCAACTATTCCATTTTTGTTATATACCCAGTTGATTGTTTCTGTACTGAAGTATTCATTGTCAATGTTTGTAATGATAAAGCGGATGCAGGAATCACCAATGTACACATAATTTTTCAATGACAACCAAAGGACCACATGAAGAGTAGAATTACCCAAACTCAGAAAGCAGCAGGATTTTTGAATTCAATTTTATAGAGCTATCAGGTTGCAAACACACAAACAATGTTATGTCACTTTTTTAATTCAGTATTATATGGATGGGGATTAACTGAATACTGTATGAACTATATGGATCATTCTATATGGGTCCAAGATATGGCAGTTTAATGAGAAGTTTTTAAGAGGTAGTCTGAGGGTAGAGAAGTCGACTTTTGTGGCACTTAGCAAGGAAATTGAGGCTAAAAGGGCTACCTGTTCAAAGGATTCATGAAATAATAGAAGTATAGACACAGGACTCGAAATACTGTAAGAAATATGAAAAATTAATTACAACAGTATTGACATGTTAAATAAATGGGTAGTGTAGATACATTGCTAGTGATGTCCCTAGCAAAGGAACCCATTGAAAAATGAAGATCAGGACACACTAGCATAAAATCAGTTGACATAAGTGATGTTATGGCAGGTCGATCAATGATAGAGAAAATGAAACTTGACTGGCAGGAATGGAAATTGGAACCAGATGATAGCACCATTTATTATAAACTGGAAATATTAGTTTCTTTTTAATCTTTCCAATGGAATGTTAAAAAAAAGTAAAACTAATATCCAACTGATATGAAACAATACATTTGAATAAAACAAACTTCACACACACACACACATGCACATTCAAAATAATTTAAACAAATTTTAATAATGAAGTTAAACTGCATTTCTGTTACTACTTTTATAAAAGAATTTACAACAGTTTTATATTTTTTGTTGTAATTGCCAGCTTATGCTGAACAAATGTTAGAGTTATTTTGTTTAATAAAAAGTACAAAGTACAATATGCAAACCAGTAATGGTGTTAACACTGATTATTGTAATACAATATACTTTTTTTATATAAGCGATTTCTATTTCTGGCCAATATTGTGTCCATCAATCATCATCTATGATAATCATAATTATCATAGACGTATCGTATCATGTTTATCAGGATGTAATGTTTATAGGAAGTATTAAGCAAAAGTAGTAATTAGATTTTAATTCACGTGTGTCGCAGTACAAGTCATGCACTCAGCACCTGATTTATCGAAATTATCCAAGAATTAATTTTCAAGTGTAAAATCAATGGCACATTTATACTTCTACAATACAAATTCATACTTCATCTTTTATACTGCATGTCAGATTTCTAATATTTATTAATATACATAAAAATAATGCATAAATATATACACTAGAAGTACTAGTGTATATTCTTTAGTTCTTTATACATATATTTATGGATCCTTTAAAAGTTTCAACCTTGATAATAAGGCGTTACTGTTGATAACAGCTACTGATACCAGGTGTATGATAATCAATTTATATTCTTATTTGTCTTTTCTTCCAGAGTTTAGGCACAATGCCTGTTCCAACTTCAAAATCTACCTGTCCATCTTTCATGGGTGTTCCAGCTGGTTTCTCCTTCCTACTTAGGGTACTTGTTATTCAGGGTCACAACCCACTGGTGCTCTTTTGATATGATTTTTCCATCTCTGCTGATAGTGTCTCATGTTATTTATAATGTTACTGATTCCCAGTTTATTTTGGATGTCTACTTTAGTAAACAAATTACAATCTAATTGGTTTCCCAACCAATTGAATATCTAACCCTTCCTACCAATAATAACCTCACACCTTCCACAGGATATCGTTTCTAACATCTCAGTTTTTCTTTCTTGTTTGCTGGTCAGTGTCCAACTTTTACATACTTCATTGGCATTACAATGCCATTAAAAGTACTATTAAAACTATGTTAAAAATATCTCATACGCTTGTTGTTGCAAATTTGATTATTCTGTCAAAAAAATTATATTTCCTTGTAGATTTTTTCCAACGGTTATTATGTAAATGACCTTATTGGTTGTAATGACTCATGTTTTCTTCAGGCCAAAGACGTCATTGCAAGTTATTGAAAGAACCTGATCACATGTGAACCTTAAGAAGTTCACATGATACTGTATTACGGTACGCACATTTCCATACTAACCAACTGGTGATAAAAGTCTATTTTTTTAGTTTGACCTTTTTGGGTCATGTAGAAGGGTATCATGCAATATTTTAAAATATGAAATCGGATGATAAATGTGTAGTCATAAAATGGTACATTTCAAATAGAAATAATGAAAAAATGCACACCAAACATTACTGATTATTCCGAACAAATCAGTATGATCTTTTACATATTTTTTAACTGAAAAAGCATCTTCATTATTATCGGTTATACAATTTGAATGATTTTATTAAAAAGTTATATTTTTCTTAAACAATGCACACCTATGATGTGTTTATAGTAATAATATAAATATTATCATACATATATAATGTATTTATATAAGAATTTGTGATGTAATTGTAACCTACACATCTACGTTTAAAATAAAAACTTATGTTTTTATTTTTATAGTTTTGACCACATATACACAAATATTTAGTCACCATTTGTTAATAATAATAATGACGATGATGATGACACCGTCATCATCATCATCATCATCATCATCATCATCATCGTCGTCGTCGTCGTCGTGGTCGTCATCATCATTAAACATTTATACCTTATGGACTAATCACATAAATGACAAATAATCTATTATTTATCATTTGTCATTATTTATAATTTATTATTTATTACTTGCTTTAATGTTTATGTTTATTTTTACATGTAACTGACATATCACAAGTGTTATTGTAATAAGTAATGTAGCCTTGAAATAACATATATTGCAGCATAATTAAATGTTACTGTGAAACTGTTCACTTATTTATTACAAATAGGAAGAAATGTATTTTTAAAAATCCAACACATTTTTCGTGTTTACATACATATGGTGTATTAGATACTGTTATCACTTTTTAATCTTTCTTCAGTATGTTGCACAAAACAGTGTAGTACAGATCTAATTTAAGATATATTAAAACTGTTTGTTGAGCTACAAAATATTATTACTATATTTGAATGTTTGTCATCTATTTTTAAATACTACATGCATCCTTTCTTGTGGTCTATCCAGCACTGTTCTGCTTTAGCATTTGGCATTAACTTGAGGGCAATTGATATTTTTGTTTTTAATTTAACATAGTTGATTTACTTTTCTTAATGACAAATGTTTTACACTTGCTATGTAATGCATTGTCAGGGGCTTGGTAAGACAGATGGGCCACTAAGGATGTCTTATCATATTAAGGGTGAAACGTTTGGTGTTAAGGGAAATAAAGTAACTGTTAAAAAAAAAGTTAACAATGAAAACCATAAAAGCTTATGTGCAAGACTAATTTACTGAGTTTTCTTCCTCAGCAGTTTCAGACCAATCATTGAAATTTGTAAATTTTAATTGTTAAACTACTCAGAATTATTAAATTCATTTAAGTATTTAAGCAAGTAAACGTATTTACAAAAACCAACATTATAAAATTACAACACTTACATCTCTCCTCTGAGAGTGTAGTAATAAAAAGTCATTACAAAATGTTTATGTGTAATAATAAAGTAATAATCATTTCAAGAAAGAAAGTGAAATACAGTAGTGTAGAAAAAATTATTATATTCTATAAGAAAGCAAGACCATGTAAATAATGTGAAATTTAATAACTATTATAAAATTATTTTATTGAAAACTTACATCAAAATATTAACATAGGAACTAATGTTTTTTAATTATCTTGTTGATTCATCCTCTTCGTTCACTTTATTAAATTTATTAATATATATAAACTTTCACGTATGAACTTACTATTCGTTGTCACTTCCCCAAACGTTTCGAGGTGATGTTCCTCTTCCTCAGTGGGAAGTGACAACGAATAGTAAGTTCATACTTGAAAGTTTATATATATTAATAATGTTTTTTCTTCTACTACTTTACTTGTGTAGCTTTCAGTAAGCTTACAGATGTTTTAGCATAATTTATTTAGTCTTTATTCACACCTATTTCAATTTGATTTTCCTGTAAGCTCGTAAGAGATTTTGTAGCTCACAATAAAATGTTGTTTGGTCATTTTCAAACCAGGTATCTCTTCATTGTCAGTAATCTCACATTCTGTAATATTATATTTCTTCAACTTATATTCTTTAATATAATACCAGTACTGTAACTATCGACAATACATAATTGTAACAACATGTTACTTAGTAAATGTTTTATTACCCTGCTTTGTTTATATATTATTTACCAAAGTTCCAGTTCTTGTTTAAGAATGTTTCAAGATTAAGAGCTAGTAAGTAAATAGGTTTCATAACAGTCTTACACTTTCATGTGTTAACATACTTCTCAAATTTAATGAACCTCTTTGGCGCAAAAGAATTTAAGTGCTGATATCACACTGTATGGTTAAAAAAAACAAAGATGAAATTATTTATATCAATTTGCAGGCCTATACTAACTTTTCGAAATGAATGAAAAATAGAAAAACCAAAAATTCAAGTGTAGAGATGATGAAGCTGAGAAGAGTCATAGAAGCGATAAAGGTGAGTTAGAT
This sequence comes from Magicicada septendecula, assembly GCA_034769895.1. Taxonomy (NCBI): domain Eukaryota; kingdom Metazoa; phylum Arthropoda; class Insecta; order Hemiptera; family Cicadidae; genus Magicicada; species Magicicada septendecula. Next base: position 1,257,626,570 of record CM068367.1, read on the forward strand.
TAAAAAATGCATAAATTAGAATTGTATGCTTCAATTTGTGAAGGAAGAAAATCACGCATGTAGAAGGAAGTGGTACCTATATTAGGGCTAAAAGAACTCATACTCTTTTATTGACTCCTACGTTGTTTTGAAAAACAAAGTGAGGAAAAGATATTTAGAAGCAAGAAATGACTAAAGACTTTGTGCTTTCTTTCTCCACTTATTGATTTATAATCGCTACTAAATTAAGGATTCGTATTTGGAAGCAATAATTGAGCAAATAGCAAATGAGGAAGCTCAAAGCACACCTGAGATAAAACAATGGCAAAAATATTAGAATTGAAAGAGATCGTATCAGGTGATATAAAGAGATAATCTCAGAAGAAAGAGGGAAGAACATACCCATGAAAATGATTGTCTGCAGTTGAATTGAAATGTCTTCTATCTGTACAATGAACCACAGCTATAGAGGTCAGCAGTTTTAGCAACAAATATATTATTTTAATAATAATTTTTAGTATGTCTGTGTAAGGATGTAACAGTAGTAAAAGTATTATTTTCAATTCAACTAAGTATTTTTTTTTTTCATTACAGGGATAATGCAGCATCAGTGATCCTAAATGATGTCACAATACCAGATCCGTCACCGTCAGGAAGGCAACAGGACTTGCTTGAGTTCAACTCTTTATTTCCTGATATTGTACGAGACCTGACAGAAACTGACAATAAATATTATGATGTTGACGTAGCCAATAAATGGTTTCAAAAGGTAGGTATACTGTTTGTTATCATTAAAAAGCGGAACTGTAAACAAATTAAGTAATAGACCACTTGATATGGTGAGCATTATATAATTAGATAATAATAACTTAATTGTACACAACCTACTCATGTGTGTGTGTATGTGTGTGCATGTGCAATCGCACATGTGGCTGATTTTGTTTAAATTACTTTTTGTGTATTGTATTATTTAAGATAATTGGTTCACTGACACAAAATTAAAGTAGCTATAATTTTCTATATTCTTCTATAAATCTATAATTTTTACATACAGAAACAAAAAACCCAAATGGTTGTAAATTTTATAAGCTTTATAAAAAAGGTTCTTTGCACTTTTTTGCTACAGTTTATACTTTATGAAATATTTATGAATAAGCATTCAAAATGTTACAATTTTTTACAATAATTTCAAGTTTTATGCTTCAAATCACCATAACTCTGTTAATTTTTAACTAAAGGCAAGTAAAAAATCAAATAAAACTTTCGTTACTAAGTTTAGAATGTCTATAACTATTTTTTTGCTTTTGAGATTACTTCTTTTAAATTATTATTAGGAATGTAATAAAATTACATTAATAAGCCATATTCCAGTAATTTGTAATCATACAGGAAAGGAAACAATATCAAATTGTAAGAAATTTCATATGCTTAAAAAATAATAGATTTTTTCTAAAATGTATAGTTTTTATATTTGAAAAATCTAGGGAATTGTGTCATTGTGAAGGGAGTATGAAAGTCTTCATCTTTAAAAAGCCATTACTTGACCACTTTTCCACATACAGAAAAGGAAAAACATTGAATTGTTAGAAATTTGTTTATCCTTCCAAAAAGTACTTGTCATTTTTGTTGGCAAAATCCATATTTTGTATTCAATTGAGTTATTCACAAACAAACCTATTTTTGCTCTATTTCTGAGAATATAACCTTTTGTACACCTAAGCAAATTTTCATTTATTCAGGAATTTTTTTCTTTCAAAAATGTTTTTCCTATACTATTTGTACTCCCTTGAGTGACCTATTTAATCACTTCTGCAACTAGCTAAATCTTTCATTTTTTGCCGTCATTGACACTGTGTACATACGTGTGCATGTGCATGAGTGTATGCAAGAGAGAGAAATGAAAAGTCACTAAAATCAGTGAAGCATTGTACAAATTGTTTAAGAAGGATTTCAGAAGCTTGTATCGATGTGATGTTACTAGTGGAGCATGTTGATACCAGCATAATGTACGTGCAGTTGTACACACAAATTAGTGCACTATTTTCTGTAGAAGAAAGTCAAACATCTACTGTTATCAGTGTAACCTACATTATATTTTAAGAATGACCTTTGCTTAGTTCAGCTAATTAAAGCTAAGGTCGACTGTTAGATCATAATCAATTTTCTTAGGTAATAGAAAGTGTATGAATACCCATAAAAGAATTCTTAGATTTTGTAATGTGTATTATGTCTAATATTAATACAATATTTTAATCTTATTTGGTCAAATATAAAAGTACCATACTATACATATAGTACTCAGTTTACTATGGAAGTCATATTTAGTTTTTTTTTTTTTTTAACAAACAACATACGTTTGATAATGATATAATTTACCTTATAATTTCCGTCAAGTGACTTCTAGCGTAATTTGAGCTGGGTTACGCGTTTCAGGCCATATGACCCATCTTCAGACCTTCACTCCAAAGGAGCTCGTTATAAATTAAAATCCATATTAAAACAAACACACAATAAATAAATACGTAAAATACAATGACTGAACATATTATAAGCGTACTAGTAACCGACACGGTGCACCGCGTGTAGCATGTCAAGACTGTGTCGATGGGCACTATTATTTAGTTTTATCTTTAAGTGATCGCAGTGCGGTATCATACAGTGGGTTGGACCTGAAGTTGAGTTTATCATTGAGTATGTCGTCACATATATCGGGGCTATTATGACCTCTATATATCTCGAATTCTTCGAGTGCGTCCATGTAACGGCCCTTACTACAATAATGTAGAGGTATAAGGTTAGCGTTGAAATTGGTATATGAATGATTGCTTGAAATTAGATGCCGTGTAAAATTAGATTTAATATTTTCTAGGGAAAAATCACCCCTGTTAAAGTGGCTGTGTGGTGTGTGTTCACGGAATCGTTTGATAAAAGGTCTACCCGTTTGGCCGATATAAAAACGGTCACAATCGTTGCATATAAGCTTATAAACACCGGCTTTGGATTCAATGTTGGTCGGAACGACTGGACGAACCAAGTTATTTGTTTTAAAGGTAACAGTGTAACCTATTTTACTTAAGGTGGATGTTAGGATCTTAGGCATCAGCTCGGTGTATGTTGTTGAGATGAATTTGTTATTAGGTGTATTATCTTGTGTCTGTCTGGAACGACGGGCTTTGTGTTTTTTAAGGATGTTGTCAATCATTTGGCACTCATAGCCGTTGGCCATAGCTATGTGTTTAATTATATTGAGTTCACTCTCAAAATCATCATTATTTAGGGGGATAATCAAAAGTCTGTGAATGAAACTGTTATAGGCCGCTAATTTTTGAGAGAAAGGGTGGTGTGAGTCTGCATGTATGGTCACGTCTGTGGTGGTAGGCTTTCTGTAAATTTTAAAATTTAAGTTGTTAAGTCTCCTAGTGATGGTAAGATCGAGAAAGTTGAGTTCATTGTTGGTTTCAGTTTCCATAGTAAACTGAATATTGTGAGTAACAGTATTCATATGGTTTTTAAGATTACTGATTTGGCGTAGAGTACCATTAAAAATCACGAAAGTGTCATCAACATATCGGCCATAGAAGATAATATTATTGGCAAAGATGTTATTATTCGAAATATATAGAGGTCGTAATAACCCTGATATCTGTGACGACATACTCAATGATAAACTCAATTTCAGGTCCAACCCACTGTATGATACCGCGCTGCGACCGCTTAAAGATAAAACTAAATAATAGTGCCCATCAACACAGTCTTGACATGCTACACGCGGTGCACCGTGTCGGTTACTAGTACGCTTATAATATGTTCATTCATGTATTTTACGTATTTATTTATTGTGTGTTTGTTTTAATATGGATTTTAATTTATAACGAGCTCCTATGGAGTGAAGGTCTGAAGATGGGTCATATGGCCTGAAACGCGTAACCCAGCTCAAATTACGCTAGAAGTCACTTGACGGAAATTATAAGGTAAATTATATCATTATCATACAGTGACTTGGACCGCATTAAATATGTTTAAATACGTTTGATGTTATGCATCTGTCAGTTTTTCTACACTACAGTTTTTCATTTCAGGGTCTTTTGGATTTCAGCTTCTATAGTTGTAGTTTCCCTAATCCACTAGTTTCATATCTTTCTCCTATGAAATTACGTTTTCCATTTCATGAATAGTCTACCACTTTGTAATTTCCCTCATGCTAGTAAAGTAATTTTAATATTTTTCCATTTTTATTTCTACATTTCCGTACTGTTGTAGAGTTAATTTTTTTTTAAGTTCCATATGAGAACTTCAGTTTTATTTTCTGTATTGGGCTTCATATCCTACATCTATATTCCACCAGTAACTAAAACACTTCTTAGAAAATCAAGGTCTGCTATTCTTATGTTAGTCTAATTCTTATTGTCATTGGCCATCTTTCTCTCTCTCTTTCTCTGTCATACACTGTGTGCCTGCGTTTTTTCCAAACTGTAGCTCTAAAAGTTTCTTCAAATGACTTTCTGATAATACATGTAATAATTCTGTGATATGTGTGTCAGATATAAAATTTATATACTTATAATTAATTATACTTATATAGTTATAATTTACAATTTTTAAAAATATTTTTTGTCTTTTCCTATAAAATTTTGAACATTTTATTAAATAAAAAGTTGTACATTTTATGGTGATGGTGTTGTAAACAGAAAGTATTGAAAGTTTTGAAGAACATTTGTGTCAACTAAAATACTAATACTTTTGTATTTTAAATCTATTAATGTTTTACGTACAGAGTCACTTTACGGTTATCAATTAATTAAATTACCTTATTTTGGTCCACCTTAGTGACACTAGCTTCTTTTTGTCTAATGATGCATTTCGGGACGAAATCCCATCTTCAGAGATACACAAAACTAATTAACATGCATGCGAGTGCTCCGAATGATTCAGTTGTTATGTTTTAAATTATGATATAACCACAAAATGTGGTATACATTCACGTTTAAAATTAGTTTTGTGTATCTGAAGATGGGATTTCGTCCCGAAACGCGTCATTAGACAAAAAGAAGCTAGTGTCACTAAGGTGGACCAAAATAAGGTAATTTAATTAATTGATAATACTTTTGTTTACAGGTATTACAATACAATATGACAGGAGGTACTAAGCTTCGTGGTCTGTCTGTGGTACAATCGTACAGAATGCTGGCTGCTCCTGAAGATCTCATACCACCAAACATAAGACTGGCACAAATGATGGGATGGTGCTTGGAGATTGTAAGTACTGGTAACTCTTGGTTGTTGTTGTCCATGACATGTCCAACTGTTATTGCTAACTCAAATATACTATTATGATACAGAACACAAATATTTTAGATAAAAATTTTACCTTACTACCTGAACCAGCATTCATTTGTTATGGGCTTCATCAATGGCTGCCATTTTTGCGCGCTGTGACGATTTAATAAGCCTAAATCCCACAAAAAATTAAAAAAAAATTTATAATACTAATATTAGCTTTAATAAGGTAATAAATGAACCCTTCTCCATGCCCCAAACCGGTAGTAACCTGCCGATTTGCCAATGAAGCAGTTAATAAAATTAGATTTGAGAAACTAAATAAATCCGTAACTACCCCTAGTCACATAAAAGAGTAATCAAAGTAAAGAGCGATGTCATTAAGTTGTAAGCGAATTAAAGGAAAATAATTAATAATAAGTGAGAACTACTTTACACTAAGAAGCTACCCGCGCGCGGACAGCCTCTTCACCCCTATAGTTAGCCAGTTCAGTTGTATCTCAGACTCCGCTGCTGATACAGCGTACAAAAGTATGTAGTCAATATAAAAACCTATAAATGAGGAGAAGCTTGTGTGAGATAGCCGGATGATGTAAAAATGTCGAAAATGACGTGAGTGTACGACAATGGCATCTCTGTAACAAACTAACATCACCTAAATGTGATGTTAAACTTTTAACATGTAACTGTTAACCGTGAGTAATATGTGCGGTACAACAATGTGAATACCAGTGACAGTTACAACCCAAAACCTACCACAAGAATCTACAGACCCAACAGACGACTCATCTTTAGGAATGACAGCAGATTTCACCAAAACATGATAGCCAGAAGATCTCCAAGACACCCTGCACAACCGATAGAAGCGCCGATTCGCTGACGATGTTACACACAGGTGACACGGAAGTTCAACTTCCGTGGTTCAGAACTTAACTTAAAATAATACATGATAGACACTTGATTAACCAATGAAAGTAAAGTAAAACACGAAAGACTGACTTAATTACCATAAAACTGTAATTTCATGCTTAGTAATAATATGTGTTAAGTTTAAGGCTTTTATGAATATAACACGTTAAAGTTAAATAAGCCCATTCTTCAGATGGCACAAAATAAAGATTATAATTTTAATATCATATACTGAAACAAACTACTCGGATCCGAGGGCTGTACAAGCTATGTTAACTCATTAATTACTCTAATTCTATTTGTACAAGAGGTGCAAATGGTTTTATTTTTAATATACTCATTACTAAATTTCTTCGCAGATGTTAAAACATTATGTAATAAAGAGATGTCATGGTCCAAAAAGGTGAGTGAATAAATCTACACCCCTGTCAATATTCCTCAATTCACGGGATCCTAGTTAACATTTGTTTACTTTCCAGTTATTTATGAGTTTGTTAAGATTATGGCAGCCTGTTTAATTGACCTGAGCCAATTAACCAGGTTCCCGATATTATAACAACGAGACGTTATAGCGCGCCGCACAACGTTCTGTCAAACAATGGCGCCATCACCAAAAACAGGATGGACAGCACTCTGATGAAGTTTGTAATGGAGCAAAAACTGGTTCAGGCAGTCAGGTAAAATTTTTTAACTAAAATAATTGCATTCTGTATCATAATAGTATATTTTAGTTAGTACTGGTAATTACTAAATAAGAAACTATAAAACTGTTTAAGCTTTCTTGTTTTCTGTTTCATATGGTGTTTACTGAAACTGAATCCGTTATTTATAGTAATTAAGAGTGATCAAGGGTTAAGATAACCTGATGAGTAAACAATAATAATCACTTAAACTGTTTACGTATAAATAAAATTAGCTTGTATGAGTTTTCTCCATTTAGAAGAGGAATAGAGTATGAATCTAATTAATAGAGACAAACTCTACACCATAATGCATGAATTTGGAATACCAGGCAAACTGGTAAGAATAACACAAGTGACCATGCAGCAGACTGAAGCCCAAGGAAAGGTGGATAGCCAACTAACTGAACCCATAAATATTACACGAGGACTAAAGCAAGGAGATGGGTTAGCCCCAACACTATTTAATATTGCATTAGAATATGTAATTAGAGGCTTGTCAATAAATAGCTCCAATCTGTTAACAAATAAAACTGTACAGATAGCCGCATATGCAGATGACATTAACATCATGTCAAGACGGATCACGGCAGCTAAAGAAATATTTATAGAGCTTAAAAAGAAAGCCAAGGAAGTTGGGCTAGCCATAAATACGGTTAAAACAAAAATGCTTATCCAAACAAGAAGGGACCAGGTTCATAACAACATTGAGATAGAGGAGGACACAATTCAAGTGGTGGACAATTTCACGTATCTCGGAGTGAATCTAGCAAAGACTGGATCAGAGGAGCCGGAGATCCAAAGATGGACCACCATGGCTAACAAGGCATACTTCGCATTGCTGCCATCATTTAGGTCTGGGGATGTGCACAGAGAAACAAAAATGAAAATATATAGGACTTTCATCAGACCGGTGCTATGCTATGGGTGTGAAGCATGGACAATCACACAGAAAACAGTCGACATAGTAGACACCTTTGAAAGGAAAATCCTCAGACGCATTATAGGCCCAATACAAGAAAATGGCTCATGGAGACTGATACAACAACAAACTGTATCAAATATATAAAGAGATACCAGTCTCAAAATGTATAAGAATACAAATATTGCGTTGGGCTGGACATATTATGAGAATGGAGGATGGCAGGAACCCCAAGAGGGCTTTGCTGGGTACATGGGAGGGAACGAGACCTAGAGGTAGACCGAGGAAGAGGTGGGAAGATGGCATTGCAGAGGATGCAAGAGACATGGGGATAAGAAACTGGAGGAGGGTTGCAGTGGATAGAGTGGATTGGAGGCGGAGATTGGTGGAGGCCAGGGCCTGACTTGGGCTGTAGCACCATAGGAGGAGGAGAAGAGGAATAGAAAGTAAGCCTTACCGGTATATATTAAAAAAAAACTCTTGGGAAGATATTGTTTACCTACAATATTTATTTAGTAATAAAACAGGATTTTATTTAAAATTAAGTTAATACAAAATTTAAATTGCTTCAAGATATTTTCATGCTTTAAAACATGATGATAACAGCAATAATATAAACAACATTCTTAACGTACGCAATAATAATTATAGCAACAGTTCAACAATGGTAATGATGGTAGTATTTCAATTTGATCGTATATGGACTTTTATATAATTGTACATACTTATATAACTGTTTTAATGACTTTCATTTAAAAACTCATACATTATTTCACTTTGAAAACAAATAAAAAATAAGTTTGAAGCAAAATCCCTTTATGATTTAGAAACGTGTGGCTTTGAGCATGATTCAAAAATCTGTAGATGCTTTGGGACATTGTACCAGAGATACATACTAAGTACAGAGCAGACATAAAAATCATAATCCAAGAGGTATAGCATTATTACAGTATAAGAGAAGAAAGGTTGGTACTAAAAATTATATGAAACAGATAATATCAATGGACAAGCAAACAAGTTAGACACAACAGTTATTTTGTTGCAATTACGTTAGAAGCCATAGAGCAGAGTAAGAAAAGCATTAGGAAGATCTGGCTGGATTTTATGAAGCAAATCATATACACTTTGGGAATAAGCAGATGAAGGGCTGACAAAACAAATTGCTATAGAGATGATAGCTAGATTAAAATATAGTCACTGATACACAAAAGTATTGTACCCATACAGTGATACAATTTGAAGATCTATATTTTTTTATAAAGGATACAGGATATAGCTTTCCTAATACATTTAATTTCTATTATAGTTAATGAGGATGAATTTTCTTGAAGTCTCTTCGATTTTTATCAATTGTGAAGCGAGTAAAACATATTGTTAAACGTAGGAGCTTGTTCATATGAAGGAGTTTATTTGTAACAGGGTTTATACTCCACTGGAGGTGTTGGAGCAGTTCTTTAAAAGGTCCTCAGATCCATTTTTGCAGAGGATGAGCCTGTTTTCTTTCCACTTCTTTGTGCACTGTAGATTGATGTGTGTTTTTGTGCTGTACAGATACCTTTTCATTTTACCCTGATCTGGTGTAATTCTCTCTTCTCCTACTCCCTACTTCTTTATGTCTCCTACTTTGATTCTTCCACCTTCTCTTGGTCTACCGCTCCTCTGCACTCTCTTTGCTTTTCACAGTATGATTTTTCAAATCTCCTCTCTTTGTCTTCCACAGACATGCCCAAATCATCTTATATTTTGTGCTTTAATATACCTTACTGTTTTCATTCTTTAATGATGGATCAATTTCTGTATCCACTGGACTTCTGTATTCTTATCCTTCTTTCTCTAGACCATATATTCTTTCTTTCAGATTTTATTTGCCTCATTATCTCAGTTGAATACATCACTGTCAGTCTTCTTGCACCTCTATTAAGCTTAAAGCTTTACCTTTAACTGTGACAGATCTTCACGATTGTGATAGTCTCCACTCTCTATTTTTTATAAAATACATTATTTAAGAACATTACTTTGAAATTAAAATAAGCAACTGTGTTAATAAACTGAATTATTTTCAGTTATTATAATTAAAATATAATTAAATAAAATATACCAATTAAAGTGTATTAAAAATGTATCTAACTAATAAGTCACTGATCTCCACAGTCAAAGACATGAACAGATATATAATTAAAAAAAATCAGTGATTTTGGTCAACTGATATTAAACCACACTTATATGATGCACAGAAATGAACTTGAAAATCAGACATCTTCGAGGACAAAAACATGACAGTTGATTACAGTAGTTGATACAAGAAACCAGTAAGCACGAATCAAGTGAATGACCTGTTTTTGGTATACATTGTAACATACTTCAAAAGCAGAAAGCTTATTGATATCAGTAATATGAAGCATTATCCTCTTAATGGACTCTTAGCGTTGTTGGATATGTGACGTTTATGTTTAATCGTGAATAGAGTGGTCAGTGCAACACCGTGTGATTTTTAGGTTTAATCTGACGTCATGTGTGTGTTAACTCTTATAACAAGTACTTTGTTGATAACACACACATGCGCGCGCACACACACACACACACACACACACACACACACACACACACACACACACACACACACACACACACACACACACACACACACACACACACACACACACACACACACACACACACACACACACACACACACACACACACACACACACACACACACACACACACACACACACACACACACTGACAGATCATGAAATATATTTGTGAGCTTGTTTTGGTGTGCACACATATTTACCAATCATATCAGTATTATCATAATTATCACAACAATGTTATCAGATAACAGATATTAAAATATCGTTTATGAACAACAGGGTATTACTGTAATAAACAAATTGACATATTATTTATTTGATTTATAAAAAGCAGCAGAAAAACTGTCAGAAATGTCTAGAACTAATAAGTACTACTGTGTATTACGGTAATTACTCAGTTTGATATCTACACGTCTTGGACTTTTTGTTTACATGTTCCACAGTCATAAAAATCAGATCTGGTTTGAAAACAGTTTTCAAGTGTAAGAGATAAAGTTACTCTTCTAACGCCTCAACAGGACTTTATAACAATGTAGCTTATGGTACCCTATTTTAGGTGCACAGTACAGAAACAGTGTGGATAGCTCTTTCAACTTCTCCATCTATTGAGGCTGGTATCAATTAGGATTAGGTGTGAACCCTGAGTCTGGCTCAATATGATGTTATGAATATGATCCCTTCTGAGATGGATTTGAACACCCTGATGACCTACATTGAAACAAGTGCATTGAACAGTGTGTCACCCAGACTACTATTCTCTTCTGTATATTACCTATTCTGTTCTCTAGTTCAGTTTAACTACCATGTCTGTCAGTGAATCCAAACAGATGTGTATTTCCTTCAAACTACAATGAGACATCACATTTTACCTACTACTTGTGTGCCCATAGAAAAATCTAAATTTTCAGTAAGTCTTGCTATTGAAAGACTCAAACAAATAAAATGAAATCTACACATCTGCTGTATGTGTTTCATACACACATGTGTGTATTAAATTTCAGGCAGAGAAAAACTCATATCAATACCACTATACTAACCAGTATCCATGTAATGATAAATTTATGGTTTATCAACAGTAATAGCTGGAAAATGCAAACAATTTAAATAATCCACAGAGGCAGGGTTTTGTCAGTCAAAGCGTATTGACTTTGATGCCAAATGTAATAATTTGGGGGGGGAAATCCAGTATTTGTCCTGTGTTAACCTTACAAGAACAAAAATCCTTTGCCACCAAGGCACATATGGTCATCCATCCAGCCTTTGTATTTATGCATATGAAACTGACTGAAATACAACTGCATCATACAAAGAGGATCCTGTGATTCCATGTTCACAGTGAATCAGTCCATCTGACTTTATATTTTACTTTCTTAATTTATTATAACTATAATTAACTTTAAATGTCCGTCTCCCCTTATGAGAAGCATAAAGGTCCCTGGACACCAAGCTGCCATATAGTTCTCAGCACCTTTTCTATTCCTACATGTGACACTTGACTTTACAAGTGGAACCATACTATTTTAACCACACAATTTTACTGTCGGATGTTTTTCCCGTTACTGTGTGAACATCATAATTGAATTACAGTAGAACTCCATTTATCCAAACTCCAGTTATCCGAATCGATATCAGGAAATGGCATGGAATATAAAATTAATGGAATTTCGACAAAACAACAAATTCAGGAAGAAAAAGAAGAGACAATGAACAAGAAGGAAGAGGAAAAAGAGCAAAAGAAAGTGTCAAAGAAAACGAAGCTATATCAACTGAAGACATTTTCCAGAAAAACATTGTAAAAAATTCCTGACTGTTCTGAGTGTGATGTGTATGACATAAACGAGTTTGCAGTGCAATTCACTGGACCCTGGATATAAAATTTTGGACGATGATGGTAAATGATGAAATCTCAGCAGATGGACGAAGGCGATGACAGTGTTGCTTCAGTTGAACCGGAAAATGAACCTATGGCGAGTGAGGCATTCGCTTGTTTTGACATTGCCTTAAAGTAGATGGAATGGCAGCCTGAATGTGACCATGTGCAGCTTCCTTTTGTCAAGCGATTGCGGGACCTGGCTGCATGCAAACGAGTTTCTACATCAAAACAATTAACTTTGACATGTTCAACTGAAAAATTATAAATTATGTGTGAGTATTATTTTTAATTTTTTTGTAGTACAAGTAAAGATGTTGCAAGACACGTGTGACCTGGTTCTTATTAAGATACTGTATTCATGTAATAAAAATAACAAAAGTGATCTTTGAGCAATTTTCGCGTTTTCTTTTACAACATAAACTTTTTCTTATGTTTGTCCCAATTATCCAAATTTCTGCATATCCGAATTACGTCTGGGACTCATTAGATCGAATAAATGGAGTTCTACTGTATTTGCATTAAATAAATAAGATATTAGTTACACTAACTGTATATTCAATTAATGTGTGTGATTGTTGTGTGGGGTGAGAGGGCAACAACATAAATTCACTTTGATTTTATAGGAAGTTGTGAGCATCATATTTTTTGCAAAATTTACAGCGAAATATCTCAGTTTTAGCACTTACCAAGATTTTTAAATAGTGGTAATTGTTTGAAACATGTAAGTAGCAACAAGTTACTACACTGAAGATTTTATGATGTGGCAAGATATTTTAGATATTTAGACATGAAGCGAAATGAAACTGTTGGGTAGTACTCTGCATTTTTCATACAGGAAATAAATGAATAGATTAATAGAATATGGGTTCAATCTTTATAACTGAATGTGTAGTAATTGCATAGCAAAGAAGTTGGTGATGTATTTTCCTAAAACATACAGGAAAGTGTGATATCTAATAATAAAATATTGACACTAGTGTTTATCATAAGACTGGAATGAAAGAACCTCCTATATAAGATGATAATACATAATAGTACTGGTGGTAATTACAATGAGAGAATTAACTGTAGACTATATTGATTAATTGACTATGGGATAGTCTTCCTCCTGTAATTGACTATTTTTCTGTCTGTCTGACCATTTTATAATCCACCTCTTGGTTATTTAAGTAAAATGATTTAATAATTAAATAATTGAATTGAATCCATATTTCTTTTTTCCAGCTTCACACATCGTTGGTTCTGGTTCAAGATGTCATTGATCAGGCTCAGACCCGTAGGGGGAAACCATGCTGGTATTTGCAGACACCCAAGAAGCAAGCAGACGGTGCTTCAAGAATTCTTGAATCTGCAGTCTACACATTGCTCAAAAAGTACTACAAAAACAAAGACTATTACATCAATGTTGTCGAACTTTTCCATTTTGTAAGTATCAGTTTTTGTAATTACATAGAAATTGTTTTCTTTTTCTATAATTTGTATAACTTTTAATGATAAGATATGAATTTAAAAATGTTTTTCCGATTGCATCAAATGCCAATATATGCGAAGACACAGATTTTAAAGATCTTGATTTGAAAGTATGCTTTACATTCTCACACTTATTCATAAACTTTGACTTCATCGTCATCATCAAAATCTTTAATTTATTTAATAGGCAGCTCACCTGTTGGAATTCTTGTCTTATGCCTGTTAGATCTCTTCTTCTTTAGCTTTTTGCTTTCTTTGGGGAGGGGACTGTTTGTGGCAGTCTAGTGGCTGGTAGTGCCATATTATTGGTACAATTTTTATTCTTACATACATGTCTCTTAGAAACATTTATAAATGTGACTTAAATATATGTTGTTTACAGTTATTATTTCTGAAAAGCTGTGTAATGCTGTTATATCATCCACATCCAGTATTGTCATTTCCTAAGAATTCAAATATAATTTGGCAAGAAATTGAATCTTTTGCCATATAATTGAGAACAGAGTTTGGATTATTTATAAAACATCCTCATAATATTCAATTATTTTATATCAAAACAATTTATTTCTTCTGAAAAATGAGCATGAAAATATACAACAAAAATTAATAATATAAAATTGTTTGATGTAACCACAAAACTTTCTAGGTAGACTTACTTGAAGGTTTGAGGGTTCTTTACCTAAGTACAACCATTTTTTTAAATGAAATACTTTTTTTATGTAAGGAGTTCTAAAAATTTTAATACCCTTAATATTAAAATATTAACAACATATTTTTCAGTTTTTTCTATTTCCTATTTTTATGTCAGATTTTATTTTAGAAAAATGTCACATTACTATTTTACTTTTTCACAAATTTATTGTGATTAGTTGTATTGATTTTTCTGTCTGTCTGACAGGTGATTATCAGAAATATACAAAGGAAACAAATTTTATCTTACAAGTGGCTGATACTATTCTAAAACTGATGTCAAAAACAATAAACTGAAAAATTTCTTAATATTACATTGTTACTTTCTACAAGTGTGTGTGTGTGTGTGTGTGTGTGTGTGTGTGTTCATATAAAAAAAAATTACAAAAATATGTTTATTCGTAAGCTGAACTACATTTGTTTTCAGCAATTGATGATCACTATTATAACTTATTTATTTATCTCTTCATAATACCACTCACTTCATATGTGAAATTAATAAATGCTTTATTCAGTTCTTAATCTTGTAACACTTGAGTGAGCAGCTTGTGCTCAGAGATTATCATCAACATGTAGTGTAATTTTACACAAACACTTGATATTTCTGAAATACACTTAATTAAATAATACAAAGCATATATCTGAATATGTGAATAGTGGTTCTTTGGGTTGTTGACTTTGTTTTTCTGAGTTACCTCGATTTTAATATTTTATTAGCCAGTACTTGAATCCTATTCAATATAGTTAAGATATGATTATCAGTTATAATGTAGACTGTCAAATTTTCAGGTTGGACAAAAAGCCATGATGGGAAAGGTATTGGATATGGAAACCCGTGGTGATCCTACTCTCAGCAAATTTACTATGGAAACATATTCAGCTATCGCAAAATACAAAAACGCTTATCACACATTCAAGTTACCCGTATCACTAGCACTATACATGGTGAGTGAAAATTGAGTTTCTATTGAGTACATTCTCTGTATTATTATAGTATGGTAACTGTATAATTACATAACTGTATTTGTATTATTGTAGTAGAATGTTAATTAACTGAAAGTCAAATATGATGAATATCAAATATTTCAAGTGAATGATTATACCTTTATGTAATATTTTTAACTTCACGTAGTGACGCATCTTTGACATTGGAGACATGGGCTTATGTAGAATTTCATTGAGGGAGTACAACAAAAAATGAAGGAGATAAATGTTATAGATACCCATATGCTAACAATATTTCTGTAGAGAAACAAAATTAAATATTATTGCTTAATATAAATAATGCTTAGACCTACCATAAAAAGGAAGTGAACCCCTGCCTTGGATCTTAATCGACCACACTCCCTGCATCTACACAAGCATTTCAACGTAGTTGAAGAAGACCAAGGCCAGTCAGCCTATTATGATATAATTGTGTTCCTGATATAATTCTTTATAAGTAGAAATTAATTCAGGGGTAGCTGTCTAAATTCGAATATTGTGAAACTCTGAAGCAACTTTCTAATATTATGAAAAGATTGGACAACTGGAAATGAAGCATTCAACACATTTTGTTTTTTTGAACTTGGACCTTCTTTTATCCGCTTTTCTTATTGTGTAACAATTGCATCCAACTGTGATTATTTTTGGCAGTCGAGCACACAGCATTGTAAGAATTGGCGTGAGAAGAAAAGAACGATGCATCTCGTTTTAGTTCAATCTGTCAGAAAAGAATTTTAACTAAATTATGTGTCAGAGTCAGAGAAGGTTTATGTTAAACTGTAAATAAATTTAACCAAATGTTTTATAAATGTTGTATGTTACCAAATAAATTTCCTTCTGTTTGTATCTGGACTTATAAATGGATGTACTATTGTGGCTTTAAGCTCAACAGGAAATTTCAGGGGGTAAATCCCTTTAAAAATCCCTGTCTACCTAAGCCCTTGATTTGAGACAGCAATTAAGTAGATAAAAAACGAAGTTTCATGATAATACTGGCTGAAAAGGATTTGGCTGAAAGAAAAAGCTTGCACAGCATAATGAAAGTGTTCTCTGTACAAACAAAAAAATAGGTAACAAAAAATTGGTTTATGTAGTAGAAAAATGAATTCAAAAATTAGGTTATGTGGCGTGAAATGTTTGAAATATTTTAACATCTTCTATGATTAAGGAAGATGGCACAAAAAAACCTCATCCAAGAACAACACAAAAACAGTACAAAACGATCCTCAACTGAAGGATCCTATTAGAGGATCATCAATTGTGATTACATAGGAAAAAGTTGTTTGTTGTTTTTGTACCAAGGAAGATTGACATGAGTATAAAGAATCAGGTTTTACAACAAGAAAAGATGAGAAAAGTTAAATCTGAGTTCAAGAAAAGTTTAAGCAAACCTTTAACAAAATATGGAAAACATAGTACCGTGTTCTAATCATAGTTCTAAACACTACTCATGATTACTTTGCAGTACATCTCAAAAAATTAACATCTTCAAATCAGAAGAGGAATTGGGGACTCAGAACACAAAATGATGATTAACAAATTTATAGGCTGAACTAATCACAAATTATAAAACATAACATTATTTAGAACTACATTTTGATGAAGAAATAAGTGGAAAAAGAAAAGAAGTGGCATATAGGATAACTTAAACAGATTATACATTTGTCTCAAAAAAAAGTTCTTTAAAAATAAATAATTGAAGAGGAACAAATATAAGAGCATTAAAGAAAATAAGTGCTTTCAACCAGTAAAAAAAGACAACTCTAAGAAAGTTAGGGAATTACATCAAAACCAGTAATGCAAAGCAAATACACTTAAACTTTGCTGTCTGTTTTGCTCAGTGATGGTCTCCCCTTCACACGCACACGCACACGCACACACACACACACACACACACACACACACACACACACACACACACACACACACACACACACACACACACACACACACACACACACACACACACACACACACACACACACACACACATGTTTTGTTATTACAAGGTGATCAATCACAATGAACAATGATCTCTGTTTTTTTTTTAATTAAAAATTGAAACGAATTTATAGATAACAATGGTAAATAACAAGCTTTTTTTAATTACAGGCCTGTATCAAAGATGCTGAAATACATAGACAAGCAAGAACTGTTCTTCTGGAAATGGGACATTTCTACCAAGCACAGGTACATTAAAAAAGATGTTGTTTCAACTAAATTTTCTGTAAAACTTTTGTAAAATATAATAGCTTTCTTGATTTGCTATACAAGAATTGAGCTAAAGTCTGTAATCTAGTGACTCTTATAATGTAAACATAATTTATCTAAAAAGTTTTTTATGAGTAAAAACATAAAGTTTTACCTTACAACCTGAACCGGTTTTCACTTTTAAAAAGCTTCTTCAGAGCTTGCCACTGGTAGCGCTGTCTGTCCTGTTGTGGGCGACGGAATCGAATTTCAAAAGATCGATGTTGTGTGTGTGTGTGAAATATGTTCGAATAATGCATGGCGGGTCAATCCCATATCAAATCAACCAATGATGATTGCTATCAAAATTTATTTATTTATAATTTTTTACACAAAGTTTACTATATTCAGAGAGTTGAAAACAAGCATTCATTCATTTTTTAGATGTTCAGTTTTTTTTTGAGTGGCCATTTTGTATAGGTGCGTTTGTATTTCGAACTTTACAAAGGTTTGCGGTAAACTCTGTAGCTCCTTTATTTTTGAAGATATTGATTTCAAACAAAATCTACTTTTAAAGAGAATTAAATGTACAACATTTTATGTCCAGTGCATATTTAAGCCTACTACACTACAAATACCTTAAAAAAATTGTTGAAAGTTAAAGTTTTAAAAACACAAATAGTCATTTTAGAAATTAAAAATTTTAAAGAAAAAACTAAGACTCATCTTTAATTTTTTTTCTACATATAGGCTTCATAGTATACTACTTCCAAAAATGTTTGATACCTGAGAGTCTCATCCTTTTTTTTATGGGTCTTCAAACATTGCGATTTTTCTAAAATCGGCTATATTCAACCTGAAATATCTCAAAAGGGACACACTTGAAAAATTTCAAATTTTCAGAAAACAACTGTATTTGTGTAGGAATAAGTAGTTAAAATTTGATCACTGAGACTTTACTAGTTTTTGAGTTACTTTTTTTTTATGTGGTGAAATTCGGTTTATTAGCAACTAAACTTATGGTTCATTCTAACAACTAAACTATATGTTAGGTATTAAAACAACAATAAAAGGACTTTCAGTTCAATTGTGCCTGATGTTTTATTGTAATAATATTTTACTGGGACAAACTATTTCTTAATCATGTTTTGAAGGAAATCATTTTTAAAAAATAAACGCTGTTTTGTCTTGTTTAGTTTTTGAGCTTATGCAATTTATACAGTAGTCTCCTATTTAGCTTACTGTTTTACCAAAATTCAAAAGAATACAAAAAAATCACCTTTCTTACTCTCTGGGAGTTGAGCAATACACATTCCACTCAAGTCTCAACTTGTAGCTCAAGCAGTAGGTACTGTAGCTGCCAATGCATTCAAGTCTGAACTTGTAGACTCCCCACCATCCAACCAACTACTGCATTAGTGATCATTGTGAAAGAAACTGTGGTAGAGTTAACTTGTGGAATATTTTGTGCCATGGTTGTGTGTTTTTATGATTGTGCTTTATTATTATGATGGAGTGTTCTTTAGGATTATTAACTGGTGAGTTATGTCATAAACCTGATTATCAGCCTTTTTCTAAAGAACTATCTAAATTATGTGATTTGACTAAATATCACTATTGTTTGACGACTCGGAACACTAAGTTTTTTATAAGTAAAATTGTATAGATTTACCTTACAGCCTAAACCGGCTTTCACCTTTAGAAGGCTTCATCAGAGGCCAAGAATATGTGATTTGAGTGAGAGAGAACAATTGTTATTAGAACTTAGAGTGTCAAGTAAACTTGAAACAATTTGTAACTATCATAAAATTAAATATCTTAACAAATACCATCATATTTTTGGAAGAAACTGTAGTGATCCGTTAAGTATTCATAAGAAACCTATTAGAAATGGTTTAAGAGAAATTCGTTTTGAACATTTACAAAACAATAAGAATCTTTCCATCAATTTAGTCCCTGGCAAATCACTGTGCCCTACATGTAATAAAAAAATATTTGGCGTGGAAGAAAAAACAAGTGATATTGATGTAGATTTTCAACCTGAAACTGAACATGAAAAATCCTTAGTTGGAGAGGATACAGTTTAACTGAAATAGATACAGTTTGCGAATCATTACATTTGTCCCCTGCTTCCAAATTAATAAAGCTCAGTAAAACAAAATGTTGGTCAGCATTAAAAACCAAAGAAGAAAAAATAAGTTCAGCTATCAAAAGGAAGTTGGAATCTTCTTTCAATGAGAGTTTTGCAGATGGAGAGGGGAAAAATGAAACAAGTAGAGAAGAACTATCATGTGAATACAGCAAACTTATTGAACAATTACAAGAAAAATGTAAAGTAGCTAAAAAAGAGGAAAAAATAAAGATCATCAGTCTTTTACCTAGCTCTTGGTCTAAACAATATGTGTTGAATTTAATGTAACAGACTACCTTGTACGGTTAACACAAAACTTAATGAAATTTCAAGGCGTGTTGCCAGATATAAAAAAGAAGGATGGCAACAGATTAAGTGATGAAGTTGTTAGTGACGTCATTAAATTTCATGAAGAAGATGAAAATAGCCGATTGTGTCCTGGGAAAAAAGACTGCGTATCGTTGGGTGGTCAAGTTTACAAACAAAAGAGACTAATTTTGTATTCTTTAAGTGAACTATTTGTTAGTTTTAAACAACAGTATCCTGATCATAAAATCGGTAGGTCAGCTTTTTGCTCTTTAAGGCCTAAATGGTGTGTATTACCTGGATCAGCTGGTACACATAATGTGTGCGTGTGTAAGTACCACCAAAATGTAAAACTTTGGTAGAAGGAGCAAAACTGAACACAGATTACAAAGATTTAATAGATTTGCTGGTTTGTGACTTTCAAAGTAGTGATTGTATGCTTGATGAATGTCAGTTCTGTCCAGGAAAGGATTTCCTCCTTGAATGTTTAAGCAGTGAAACTGATGATTTTCCTGATGATGTCACTTTTAAACAATGGGTTTGTACTGATTGAGGAGAGCTTATCACTCGGGTCATGCCAATTGATGAATTTCTCCAGGACTTAGTTGAAAAATTGTTAGCATTGAAAAAACATCACTTCATTTCTATAAATCTCAGTCTAATTACTTGAAAGAACTGAAAGAAAACTTATCAGAAGATATTTGTATAACTCTATATGATTTTGCTGAGAATTTCACTTTTGTGATACAAGACAAAATTCAGAGTTTTCACTAGTCCAATCCTCAAGCAACATTACACCCTTATGTGTTTTATTATATGAAAAATGATGATGATAAGATTTGCTGTAAGAGTTTATGTGTGATCAGTGACAACTTGGACCACAATTCTGCTGCTGTACACACTTTTCCAAAATACTTAGTTGAAGAAGTTATGAAAGTAGCACCAGCAGTAAAAAAAATTGTGTACTTTAGTGATGGTGCCAGCAGCCAATACAAGAATAAAAAAAACTTTACCAACATTTGTCACCATAAAACTGACTTTGGTCTTGATGTTGAGTGGCATTTTTTTGCTTCCTCACATGGGAGAAACGCGTGTGATGGAATCAGTGCCACACAAAAAGAGCGGTGACCAAGGCAAGCCTGCAGCGACCATATAGCAATCACATTTTAACAGCTGAGGAAATGTACAGGTTTTGCCTTGAGAATGTATCAGGCATTCATTTTATTTATGTACCATCAGAAGAAGTGGAATCAAACAGCATGAAATTATAGTTGTCTTGATTGTTCATCTCTTCTTTCACAGCACTATCACTTTACTACAAATGAACTTTATCTTGTGAAAAACTTACTTTTTTCGTCGGACGCGTTTCGGCTTAAGTATCCGCCTTCTTCAGCTTTTTGGTCAGACTGCCATCATTTCGTAACGGTTTTTGTGTGGAAGGTGTAGTGGGGGTGGTGTGTGGAGGAAGGGGATTGGTGCAGGGATTCAACTTGATGTTTGTTTTTTGTAAAATTGTGCCAAAAGTGTATGTGATTTATATTGTAATTGATCGTTGAGTATGTTGTTTGGTTGTGTTGTGTGGTGTTTATATATTTCGTATTGTTCAGTTGTGTTGAGTTTTCGGCCTTTAGGTAAGTAATGTAAAATTTCGAGATTGGTGTCTATGTTGGTGTAATTGTGGTTTTCTGTGTGTATGTGTGTGTATGTGAAGATCTTTTTCATCCCGTTATTCTGAACATTTAAAAGCTCTAACCAACAACAATATACACTCCGCATTTGCCACACACATGCACACAGAAAACCACAATTACACCAACATAGACACCAATCTCGAAATTTTACATTACTTACCTAAAGGCCGAAAACTCAACACAACTGAACAATACGAAATATATAAACACCACACAACACAACCAAACAACATACTCAACGATCAATTACAATATAAATCACATACACTTTTTGACACAATTTTACAAAAAACAAACATCAAGTTGAATCCCTGCACCAATCCCCTTCCTCCACACACCACCCCCACTACACCTTCCACACAAAAACCGTTACGAAATGATGGCAGTCTGACCAAAAAGCTGAAGAAGGCGGATACTTAAGCCGAAACGCGTCCGACGAAAAAAGTAAGTTTTTCACAAGATAAAGTTCATTTTTAGTAAAGCATGAAATTACAGAGGAGATTTGATTCTTGTAAGCAAATTCCACAGACAAGATCATTTCGTAGATTTGTACCTCTAACTCAAACAAAACTCAGATGTTATGTATACTCACAGTCAGAAGAGTTTACTGATTGCAGCACTACAGAAATTCCAGAAGAAAGTGTATTTTCATTGAAAATACAAGATACAGTAGCTTGCATTTACGACAAGAACTGGTGGATCGGGATAATTGAAGAAACAAGTGAGGAAAACAACGATCTTTTTATTCACTTTTTTCATCCACATGGCCCCAGAACTTCTTTCCAAATCTCTAAAGATGACAAAGTTTGGGTGCCAATTAGTAAGGTCCTAAGGAAAGTAACACCAACAGAGTTCACAACTGCTACAGGTCGAAGCTTCAATATCAGCTAAAAACTATGTACAGAAATCAGTCAACTTTTTTCATCAATGTCATTTTAAGATGATAAAAAGAGAAGGATTAATAGTTGTTTGTGTTTTTGCTTAAAGTGTGAACTGTATAAATAAAAAAAATACACTAGGATAATGTTACTAATGTATTATTTAGAATTACAACACAGTTTTTATAATATTTGCACATCACACTTCTTGTGATTTCAGTACTTAAAAAAAGTTTAACTCAAAAACTAGTAAAGTCCCAGTGATCAAATTTTAACCACTTGTTACTACACAAATGAAGCTTGTTTTAAGAAAATTTGAGATTTTTCAAATATGTCCCTTTTGAGATATTTCAGGTTGAATATAGCCGATTTTAGAAAAATCACAATGTTTGAGACCCATAAAAAGAAAATGAGACTCTCAGATTTCAAACGTTTTTAAGAAGTAGTATACTATGAACCATACACGTAGAAAAAAAAATAAAGGTGAGTCTTAGTTTTTTCTTTAAAATTTTTAATTTCAAAAATGACAATTTGTGTTTTTAAAACTTTAACTTTCAACAATTTTTTTAAGGTATTTGTAGTGCAGTAGGTTTACATGTGCACTTGACATAAACTGCTGTACATTTAATTCTCTTTAAAATGGTTTTTGTTTGATATCAATATCTTCAAAAATAAAGGAACTACAGAGTTTACCGCAAACCTTTGTAAAGTGTAAAATAGGCACCTATACAAAACGGCCACTCAAAAAAAAACTGAACATCTAAAAAATGAATGAATGCTTGTTTTCTACCCACTGAATATAGTACAACTTTGTGTAAAAAAATTAAAAATAATAAATTTTGTCAGCAACCTTTTAATCTGAAATTGGGTGATTTCAAATGGATTGACCCATGCGATTTGAATTGTGTCTGTTCGTTTAGGATGTCGTTTTTATTTGTTTTCGTGTGTTTGTATATTTCCAATTGTTCTAGAGTGTCTAGTTTTCGGCCTTTCATGTGTACGTGTAGAATGTTCATGTTATTGTCGATGTTTTTGTATGTGTGGTTTGCTTCAATGAGGTGGTTTGCAAAGGTGGATTCTGTAGTGGAGTGAAGTGCCTTTGTGTGTTCAATGTATCTTTGTTTGAAGCTACGTCCTGTCTGGCCTATGTAGAATTTGTTGCAATTTGAGCAATTTAGTTTGTAAACACTAAGTAGATCGAATTTGTTTTGTGCTTTGTGTGTGTTTTGATAGTGTGTGTTCTGTTTTGTTAGTAGTTTTGTAAGCGATCCTGTATCCTGCTTTTTTGAATTTGTGGGCTATTTTTTCAGTTTGTTTGTTGATGTATGTTAGTGTTATGAATTTGTTGTTTTCTGTATTTGTCTGTTGTTTGTTTTGTGTAGGAGTTTATTGACTGTTGTTCTGTCGTATCCGTTAGATTCTGCTAGCTATTTTATCGTGTTTAGTTCGTCTTTGTAGTTCATCTAGGGGATGTTGTTACGTCTATGTATCATGGTTCTAAAGGCAGCTAGTTTGTGTTGTTGACAATGAAATCCAAGAATAATTTATCTGTAACACAGCAAATTGCATTCGCATAAAGAATAGTAATCTTTCATTGTTAGGGTCAATTATAACATGAGTAAGTGCATAAAGTCTGAGAAATCCTGCAGTATTTTCTACAATGCTGGACATTGGATATATAAATTCAGTTTAGTTCAAATGAAAAAATGATCCCTTTGTAGGACCCAAATCATTCACTAGATTGGATATGCTTTTAGTACCTTAGCAACACCTTACAAGTATGTCATCCTGATGTATTATCATTGATGTAACATTTATGTAAACCTGGAGATGACTTGCTTAATCATAATTAGAACATCTGGTTGTAGAAAGTATAAAATATAAAAATGACACAACACAGAAAGTGTTAATATTAATATATTGTCATCATTATTGTCACCAACATCGTTACTGGCAGCACAGCGTGTGTGAGCCCACTGTTGAGTGTACACCTCCTCAGTCACTTTCCAGTGACTTTCTTCCCTCCTGGAAAGATCTTGTCCAGTTCACTGTATCTTCCTCCATCTTGTATACTCTCTTGGCCAAAAGGATATTAGTTGGTATCAAAGCAACTGTTATCAGTGGTAATTAATTTTTTATCTTGCACCAGTGAGCTATCATGTTGACCTGTTTCTGCACATTATTAAACAACAGCTATACTAACAGCAAAATGATAATGTGACATGTCGTCTCCATTGAAGGTAATGTGCTGCAGTCAATGAATACTAATTGTGGCAAGGTAAACTCAAAATGGTAATCTTTGTCTCACTAACCATGCAGTCTGATTGGTGTCGTACAGAGAAAGTGTCGTGAAGTGTCATCCAGTTCTTCTTCTGATAATTCCTATCCGTTTCGGATGGTAGATATCATACAGACTATTTTAATTTTCTGTACTTCTGCACGGAATAAGTCAGTTGTATTCATGCCAAACCAGGTCCTTAAATTTCTCAGCCATGAGATTCTCAGTCACCCAACACCTCTCTTTCCAAGTACTTTTCCCTGTAGCATGGACTGCAATAAATAAAATCTCTGTTCATTTCTCATGAGATCTCCCAGATACTGAAGCTTTCTTATCTTCACTGTGTTAATAACTTCCCTTTTTTCTTCATCTTTCTAAGAACTTCAACATTAGTTATATGTGCTGTCCATGAAATGCTCAGTATTCTATGGTAAAGCCACATTTCAAAAATTCAAATTTTTTAGTTGTGGCTTAAAATCCAATAATTTAATTGGAATTAAAGTCCAAGATTCTACACCGTAGGAGAGGACTGAGAATATGTAGCAGCATAAGTTTTATCTTTGTTAAATCGTGACTTTTGAATAAACTGCTCATTCTAGTGTAGACTGCTCTTCCCTTTACAATTCTGCTCTTTATTTCTTAAAAGTGGTCCCATTGTTCATTGACCAATGTAATGTACATTGACTAATGTACCAAGATATGTAAATTTGCTTACACGTTCAACTGGCCTTTGGTTTATATTAAGGGTCCAGTTTGTGAACTTGTTCTTAGATACAATCATTAGCTTCGTTTTATTAACATTGACGTCTAGACCATATCTACGGCTGCTTCCTGTCACACTATTCATTAGTTGTTGCAGCCCCTCTAAGCTATCTGCGAATATGACGGTATCGTCCGCTAAACGTATGTTATTTATCCTTTTACTGTTCAGAGAGATTCCCACATCACATTCGCCTAAAGCTTCTCTAAAAATACCTTCCGAGTAGATGTTGAATAAAATCGGAGATAGTATACATCCTTGTGGCATCAATTAAGAACACATTATTATATCAAAGGCCTTTGAACGTCATCCTTTTGGGCAAGACAATTTTACACACATTCAATTGTTTATCTTACCTTCTCTCTTTGTTACACCAGACATAGTCCAGCCATGCTTCTCTGATCAGTTCCTGTTCTTTATGTATTATTCTCAAGTTCACTGTATCAAGTTCTCAAGTTCACTTTTCCATTTAAGTTTAAAGGCAGTTTATTATTTTTCATAATATCTCTCTTTTTTTCTAAAGTAAATCCACTCCGATGGCATACAATTTACAATTTCTAATATTGTGTCTTTATTGTTGGTTACTGCTTTATCTAAATCTTTAATTTCATTTACCTTAATATTCATTTTTCACCTTGTTTGATAATTTACCTTATTAAGAATATTATACTGTATTTGTTTATCAAAATTTATTCACAGAGCACCTTTACATTTATCTGGTTGATCTCATTAATTATTATTTTGTCCATGTCAACTACCTTTTCACTTGTTTTCACTACCCCTATCTACAAATTTCAGATTTGAAAGATATACTCCATCTATTTAATTACCTTTTATTCTCTTAAAATTAAAAATAGTTTTGAATTTTTATTTTCAGAAGCCAGGTTACATGGAAAGGTAGATTTATATTATTTTCTAAAAAAAAAAAAGAAAATGAATAGAGTATAGTTAGTTTTTAATTAGTTTAAAATAATTCATAAATAAAATATATACAAACACGTTTACAAATGAGGAAAAATAAAATATTTTTATGTAGATTATATGATGCAGTCTAAATTCAATATTACTCCTCTTTAGTTTACAGTGAAAGTAGAGCAAGATTGTATTCTTAACTGCATCACTATTTGAATGAAGATTAAACTGTGAATAATCCAGAATATATTTTTGTCTCACCTGAATCTCAAGTTTGCAAACATAAGTTGAAATATTAACTGTGATATTAAGTGGTGCGACTTTACTTTCACAGTGTGACTTTTATAACTGCTATGGTGGGGGACCAGCACTCAGAAATCAGTCTGGCAGAGACATTGAAGATGGAAGGTGCACATGGCTTATAGTTGTCGCTTTACAACGTGCAACTCCAGCACAAAAACAGATCCTCATTGTAAGTAATAACTAGTAATGTTACTGCTCAGAAAAGTGACTGCCTTTGGTCACTGCCCCATTTTGTTACATTACTCAGATGAGCTGGACATGTTTCATCATATCCGAGCACTATAATAATTGTCGTAGTTGGATACTTGGTTTCCTATTTTATTATTTACACCTTACAAATCTACTGTTTTTATTACATTTACATACAAATGTAATATGTACTTGAACACTCACTGATATAACAAGATTTGGTAGTTTCCCAATACCAATATTGAGAACACACACCGACATTGAATACTACCACATTTGATGAGTTGTTATTGACTAAGGTCTACCTACCTCAGTTAAACTTTGTATTCCCCAACAATAGATAGATAGGGCAGAATTGATTTGACCTTGAGCTACCTACGATTGAGTTACCCTGCTGTGAACTTTATATCGTTATTATATATATATATATTTCAATCACTTTCTGCTACAGTCCGTTTCTTGATGTATATAATACTTTAATATTTACAACTAAATTTACCTCAAGATATACTTTTTTCCTATTAGGAACATGTTTCGAGAGTTCCTGTTCTCTCATCTTCAGCCTTCGCCATCTTGTTTCTGGTGAAGTATTTGTGTGTTGGCTTTTGGATGTTATTAAGGTAGTTTGTTGGTCTTTGGTCTTTTAAAGTTGCATTATTGTGTGTGGTTGTGGTATCTGTTTTTGTATTTTGTGTATTTTCGATGTTGAGTGCTTTGAATATTGTGTCATGTTTTGTATTGATTTGTATTTGTTCTGGTATTAGTTTGTTTTGTGTTTTATGTTTGTAAATCTGTAAATTTTCCCAAATGTTCATTATGGTGCCTTTGTGTGGTATATGTTTTATTAGTGTTACATTGGTTATGTCTGGGAATTCATGTCCTGTGTTTATTGCATGTGTGGCTAAATTGGATTTATATATATTTGGTTTTTTGTATGCATTTAGGTGTTCAAAATAACGTTTTTTCAGCTGTTTTTTTGTTTGTCCTATATAACATTTATTGCAATTTTGGCATTCGATTTTGTATATACCGTTGGTTGTTGTATTATCTTTGTTGTGTGAGCTATTTAGATTTTGTAATTTATTTTTATTAGTTTTGTATGCTATTTTTATATTTGTGTTTTTAAATAGTTTTGTTAGTTTTGTCATTTTATTATTTATATATGTGAATGTGGCCCATTTTTTGTTGTTGTTATTATTTATGTGTTGTTCAGTTTGATTAATTCTTAATTGGTCAGTTTTTATTTTGTATTTGATTTTATTTTCTATTTTGATCATAGTATTTTTATTGTATCCATTTGCATAACCAATTTAGTATATTATATTTCTTTCTTTGTCAGTTTCTTGTTTGTTTAGGGGTATTTTGTACATTCTGTTAAATAACGAATAAAATGCTGCCATTTTATGTTGTGGTGGGTGGTCAGAATGGTTAGGTATAATGATGTTAGTGGAAGTTGGTTTTCTATATATTGCATATTGTATGTGTTTGTTGTGACATAACCATCACAAAATCCAAGAAATATTTATTAGTTATCGTTCAGTTTTTTAGTATTCAAAAGGTGTAATAATCAATTTGTGTTATCTTCAAGTGTTCTTTAGTGTTGGTGTATATTATAGTGTATGTGGTTTTTTATTGTTTAGTTTTCTAAGTGGTTCGTGTGCTCAGATGTGGGTGTTGTTGTTAAATAAGTGTATAAAATTATACAGATTCACCCAGATCCTCTTCTTTTATTCGTTCAGGACGAAGATGGGGTCCAAATCTTCCTTAATTCTTCTTCCAGGATTTAAAATCTTCCGAATTGGGGTCTTGTTGGTCTTGGGTTCCTCTAATGTTCTTCAATAACTGTCCTGATTCGTTTTACTATGTTTGGTATAGGTTTCCTCTTATTAAAATATAATTAGCTAAGACGTTATAAAGACGCGTCTGTTTTCAATGATGGTTGTTAAAGAAGTCCCTATTTTTTTTATCTGAATTTTCGGTTGCTAAGGTAAAACGTGAAATCTGGTTGGTTGATTCAGATATACATTGTCATACAAATTCATTATTTTATTGCATGAACTTGGCCAAAACTTTGTTATACTAATTGGGAATTTAAAACTAATAGCATCATTATTTTGGTCTTAACATTTGTGACACATAGACACCAAACATGCCTATTTTTGCTTAAGAAATTCTGATGTTACATTTTTGTTATTTGAATTTTCTTAAATAATTTAAAACTGATTATTTCGATTCCATATTTACTGTGTATACTATTAATTATAAACCTATCCATATTACAACATTTGTTTTATCAAATTCTAAATGTATTTCCTAAAATTTACAAAATTCCAAAGTTTTTATAGCCCTAGGTCTTGACATGTTAAATTTCTATTTTCTGTTATTGTAACACCTATTAACTATGCAACTACCATCAGAACTACTCCCTATAACTCTATTAGTATTATTATTTAAAATTACAACAATAATTATTATTGGAACATTATAAAAAACATAATTCACATTTTGTGATCAAACAATCTGTATATGCCTGGTTACATAAATCCTAACAAAACTATAAATAACATAAACACAACTTTATTCTTACTTTCAAACATTAAAAGAAAAAGTTTAATCATTTAATAATGATTTTATATCTTTCTATTTGTCTTAGTCAGTTCAGCCATTGCTGTACTAGGTACTTTTACTGTTTTTTTCATCTTGTCATATACATTTGATTATTATTTCTTAAGCCATTTTTACACATGGATTGGCATTTCTATATTTTTGTCCATATTTTATTATTTGTTTTTATTACACAATAATCTCTTCTTTGATTGTACAGTATTTATTTTATAACATTAGGTCCACCATTAATCACACTATTTTAATTGTATGTTTCCATGTATCTATAATGATTGTGTTCTTGTATTATTCAATTATATTGGTTAGTTAACATTTTGCTAGTATTTTTTTTTTTTTTTACATTCTATTGTGTATTTGGGCCTATTATCCCTCAATTTGTATTTTGATTATTTCTATATTGTATGATACATTTAACATAACAAAATTTTTTTTTACTGATAGTAATGGTCCATAATGCTGTCTGGCTTCGTAGGTATTATTGTTGTAATTGGTCGAATTTTATCTCATCATCTGGGTATTTTCCATCACTTTACCTAAACATTAATTTGGGTATGGTCAGTTATAGTCTAAGTCAGTCTAAAGTTGTTATTTGTTCATCTTCACTATCATTTTTAAAAGATATGTTTCTTCTTGTTAAGTTTCTTATCCATGATCTTCATTAAATCTGGTACGATATCAAGCTATGCCAAATGTAATGTTACAATATATATAATAACGATATAAAGTTCACAGCAGGGTAACTCAATTGTAGGTAGCTCAAGGTCAAATCAATTCTACCCTATCCATCTATTGTTGGGGAATACAAAGTTTAACTGAGGTAGGTAGACCTTAGTCAATAACAACTCATCAAATGTGGTAGTATTCAATGTCGGTGTGGGTTCTCAATATTGGTATTGGGAAACTACTACATCTTGTTATATCAGTGAGTGTTCAAGTACATATATACATATATGTACTCTGTAACATAACAGAGTTGAGGTCCCCAACGTTACATAAAAAATTGAATTAACTATGGTCAATGACCATACCCCGAATTAAGGTTGCTCAGTAACTAATGCATCTGAGAAGTACCTCAAGTCAAAAGATGCAATAATTAACTTTGAGTATAAAATACTATACCAATTAATGGTTAATATAATAAATTGTACTTGTGTTTTATACTATAGCATGTTAATGTTCACAGAATATTTATGTTATGTTTTGAGTATGGTAAGAGTGAACTAATGTTGTTTAATAGGAATACTCAATCAGTGATAATGTTTGTATTTATGTTAAATTTGTCTTTAGATAATCAAATATAATTACCTGTGTTAGGCATTATACTAAGTTTTAAGTATTTGCTAAAATCGAATAATGAAGTTGTTTTAATTAATGTTTGTGAACTTGGCCAGGATGGCAATAAGTGGTCAAAGTTTGACAAGTAGTTCTGATAATTATATTGTAAACTAATGAAGGGTTCCAAGACGAGTTAATTAAGGTGGTAGAATAAAAGCCGGGAAGTTGAAATTAATGTAAATAACCATTAACCAATAATTAATTGTACAGTAGGTCAGGTAAAAGAAAATTAAGTTAAAAAACCAAACAATGTTATAACAGTTGTAAGAAAACCTATAGGCCTAAATTTAATATTTGTGAAAGGAAATTAATACCTTTTTAAGAAGCCCAGTCCAATGAAACTATAGTAAAACATATACTGTTTAAGAAGGAAGGTTAGGTGAGAATTTTAGGTAATTTAGTATTATTCCAAGCATGGAGTATTTTATTGAAAAAGAGTAGTAATATTCTATAATTCTGGCTCTAGGATACCTAATTTCATCCAATGACAGAAAAAGTGGTTGTTAAGGCAACTGAAATGTACAAGAGTTGTTTATATTGAATCATTCGTTCCGATTGTTACAAGCTAATGAGTTGAGATGGGCAGATACATTTAAAAGAATGAATAATAAAATTTGAAGAAAATATGCATCTAAATTAAAAAAACCCTATTTGAAACCTAATTCTATAGTACTACTGATGAGTAATAAAACCAATTAGACTTCCAAATTATAACAGAATACCTTTAAAAGAGTTGAAAACTCCTCACTTCATTCACCAGAATAATTCCGCTGGATTCGGTATTAAACCGATTTCCCATGTAACCAGAAGACTAGTTGAGAGAAGTAAAGGCCGAAACTAACGGAATTATTGAGAAGACATACGAAGACCTCGTTTTGCTGAGTTAACCATCGCCTTCAAGAGAAGTTAGAATCCTATCCTCATTCCAACGTGACTGGCAACTATCAAGATCGTAAGAGAAGAACGGCAGTTAGAAGAGTTCCTGAGAGCTTCCCTGTATACTCCACCATCAATTTTATTAAGGGCCAGAACACTTTTTACTGGAGGAACGTGATTTAAGACGGTCATCTGCAACTGTTTACAGACGTCCACTGCCAGTCTGAGTTACGTCGACTCGGTAAAAAACAACTTATTTTTAAATTCAACATTTAGAGTTAATAAACTTATGTAATACTTGAGTAACCTTAATTTTGCATTTTACCTGGCCTTACTAATGGTTAAAAGAATCTTACGAACCCTGGGATAAGAAATATTTATTGTTATATTTAATTTGTATAAGTCAAAGGAACTTGATCAATTGACAATCGATATATCTTTGTATAATCGATTCGATAATATTATTATTTTTGAGATAACGGTTACTGTGAAATAACGTATAAAATTAATAAAGGATCTTTATTGTATGAAATAATGTTTTATGTTATTACAGAATAGGTACTATATGTTGGGGGTGGAATAATTTACAATAAAAGGTTGATTCAAACCCGATGAACAGCTAACCTAAAAGCAAGCTTATTACAAATAACAGTGCTAACTGACCACAGCTGGTGAAATGGGAGATTGCCGAACTAGCGTGTTTTCAGTACCAAATTTGAATAGAATTCTCTAATATCGAGGGACTAGGGTTGACAAGAATACTCAATACATTCAGTCAATACACTATATACATAGTTAATATTGCCCAACTACTGAATACTAAGTTAAACCTATATCGTAGTACGATTATAAGTTAAAAGAACATAATCATAACTATATTTGCCTAATAATATATTTTCAGGAAGTTTCATCTGTAACAACCTAATAGATACATTCATTAATGACACATTGATTAAAAACAGGTAACAACATTTTAATTGTTACAAATTGCCACCTTCAACGTGTTGCTTGACGTTGATATACGGGAGTCTCATATAAGTAAATAAAAAACATTAACACGTTTTATATCAAATTGGCGCATACCAACGTGGAGCTAGATTAAACCCCGGAACACTCACAATTTATAATTTGGTTATTTCAAATTGACGACTCCAAAGTGGGGCTGAATTAAGAAGGACTCAATCATAAACGTTTTATATCAAGTTGACGCTCACAACGTGGGGCATCATCATCTTCTCTTAACACCGTCTAAACGTTTTATATCAAATTGGCGCTCAACGAGTGGGCTTTAGTTAAGTAAAAAATCATATTAATTATTACTTAACTTGAGCAGGCAACCATTAGAGGCACAGGAATGCATACGAGAAGTGTTAATAAAAGGATGGAGAAGGAGCAAGAAACAGAAGAGGATAGACGGGAAGAAGAAACAGAAGTAGTTATAGACACCGAAATGGAACAACAGGCGAGCAATAAAGAGGATGCCCAAGGGTACCAACCAGATAAAACGGTAGCCAGAGAAGAACCAAATTGGCAAGATATGATGAGATTTATGGCCGAACAATTTAGGAAACAGGAGGAAAACTCAAAGCAAACCAAGGAGGAAACTAATGAGAGTTTAAGACAAATCAAAGAAGATAATAGACAAACTAATGAAAAAATAGACAGTATCAACGAAAACTCAAAGAAACAAAATGAAATTTTGAGTGAGAATTTAATCAAATTAATGAACGAGAAGTTTGACAAAAATAAAGAGGAGAATGATGAGAATAACCGGCTGATAAACGAAAGCTTAAACCAAATTAATGAAAGGTTTGACAGGAATGATGAGAGATTAAAGCAGATTCTGGAAAATACCAAACAAATGGATGAGGAAATTGAAAACCATAATAAAGAGTTGCGGCAAATCATCAATGAACAAGGCCTAGCGTTGAGGGAAGTCATCAATGGAAGTATTATAATTGTCTATGAAACACTGAGTAAAGGAGTTGATAATTATGAAGTGGAAGTAAGACAGAAAATAACCGAAATTAAGGTGGGTCTGGAAAAGACAGATGAACCCATCATGCAACTCAGAGCGGAAGTAGAGACCAAAATTACTCAAATAGGATACATACAAGCGAAGACCCAAGAGAAATTTGACGGGATACCAATTGATATAACCGGAAGAATAGAACGGGTTCATAATGAAATAAAGACACTGAAAATAAGACAAACGCGTAAAAAGAAATTAATAAATACACGGGAAGGATTGGAGATGTTTAAAAGGGGATTGGTTCAGCTACATAATATACCAATTTCGGAAAACAGAGGAGTAAGGCAAGTGAGAAACTTTAAACGAACCACACTTGAATTCCCAGATGGACTAGAAGGACCAAAAAGGCCAAAACTAACCGAGGAGCATGGAGGACTTATGGAATTTATGTATGAACCATTAGAACAATTAAGAAACAGTACAGTAGAATCAGTTCGAAAGGAGATGGTGAACTTGAACATAAAGGACAATTTTATAGTGACAAGATGCAAGAACTGCATAAGAATGAGATATGTCACAAGGACAGAAATAACTCTATACACTAGAGAAATCCGAACAATCAGTACAGAGGAAATAATGGACCATGGTTAAACAGATTCCAAACAGAATATAAAGAAAAGGGACGGATTTTATGGATACAGGACCAAGCAAATCCAAGGAAAATAATGAAGAAACAATAAAACAACAAAATTCAAAAAACAAGTAAGAACACCTTACTATATAATTCAGAAGAAATTACTTTAAACTAATAAAAAAAAAAAAAAAAAAAATATTTAAGAATTATCCGTAAGAAAGCCAATTAATAAATGTCAATAAAATAGCCAAGTATTGTAGAGGAGAAGTGTATAATAGAAGGAAGAATTAATATGAAGAAATAATGTGATCTGAGTTAAAGTACAGTGAACAATCCCTAGAGTATTATTATTATTATTATTTTATTGAAGGTCACATGATGACTACCTTGCGAGGTTTATTAATGAAGATTGACTGTAGAATATTCCAGCAATCATTTAACTGGGCAGAGATGATGTTCCTCTGATCTCAGAAGGTATGTAATGGACGACGGTATTTGGTAAGCCGATAGAGCACCACCGATTCAATTCCAGTTATAATGTTAGGGAGGTTTAGGAAAATTAAATATTAGAGGGAAAACTCACAAATAAATATAGATAAATAAATAAAACCAGATCCAAAATAATTAATAAAGAATGTCACGAGAATGATTATAGAAGTAAGATTTAAACTTGGGAAATAATTGATTTTAAGAAGGAAAGAAGAAATAATAGTAATACAACGGATAATTCCATACGTAAATAATAGGGTGAAAGGTACATACAACCAGTCTGAAATAAAAAAGTATTATGAATAGGAGAACCAATGGGTTAGATACGAGTTATGAGTTTATTTTTTTTACTAAACTTCGTTAAGACAAAATAAACTTCTTTCGAAGGGGGGGTGTTATGTAACGTAACAGAGTTGAGGTCCCCAACGTTACATACAAAATTGAATTAACTATGGTCAAGGACCATACCCCGAATTAAGGTTGCTCAGTAACTAATGCATCTGAGAAGTACCTCAAGTCAAAAGATGCAATAATTAACTTTGAGTATAAAATACTATACCAATTAATGGTTAATATAATAAATTGTACTTGTGTTTTATACTGTAGCATGTTAATGTTCACAGAATATTTATGTTATGTTTTGAGTATGGTAAGAGTGAACTAATGTTGTTTAATAGGAATACTCAATCAGTGATAATGTTTGTATTTATGTTAAATTTGTCTTTAGATAATCAAATATAATTACCTGTGTTAGGCATTATACTAAGTTTTAAGTATTTGCTAAAATCGAATAATGAAGTTGTTTTAATTAATGTTTGTGAACTTGGCCAGGATGGCAATAAGTGGTCAAAGTTTGACAAGTAGTTCTGATAATTATATTGTAAACTAATGAAGGGTTCCAAGACGAGTTAATTAAGGTGGTAGAATAAAAGCCGGGAAGTTGAAATTAATGTAAATAACCATTAACCAATAATTAATTGTACAGTAGGTCAGGTAAAAGAAAATTAAGTTAAAAAACCAAACAATGTTATAACAGTTGTAAGAAAACCTATAGGCCTAAATTTAATATTTGTGAAAGGAAATTAATACCTTTTTAAGAAGCCCAGTCCAATGAAACTATAGTAAAACATATACTGTTTAAGAAGGAAGGTTAGGTGAGAATTTTAGGTAATTTAGTATTATTCCAAGCATGGAGTATTTTATTGAAAAAGAGTAGTAATATTCTATAATTCTGGCTCTAGGATACCTAATTTCATCCAATGACAGAAAAAGTGGTTGTTAAGGCAACTGAAATGTACAAGAGTTGTTTATATTGAATCATTCGTTCCGATTGTTACAAGCTAATGAGTTGAGATGGGCAGATACATTTAATAGAATGAATAATAAAATTTGAAGAAAATATGCATCTAAATTAAAAAAACCCTATTTGAAACCTAATTCTATAATACTACTGATGAGTAATAAAACCAATTAGACTTCCAAATTATAACAGAATACCTTTAAAAGAGTTGAAAACTCCTCACTTCATTCACCAGAATAATTCCGCTGGATTCGGTATTAAACCGATTTCCCATGTAACCAGAAGACTAGTTGAGAGAAGTAAAGGCCGAAACTAACGGAATTATTGAGAAGACATACGAAGACCTAGTTTTGCTGAGTTAACCATCGCCTTCAAGAGAAGTTAGAATCCTATCCTCATTCCAACGTGACTGGCAACTATCAAGATCATAAGAGAAGAACGACAGTTAGAAGAGTTCCTGAGAGCTTCCCTGTATACTCCACCATCAATTTTATTAAGGGCCAGAACACTTTTTACTGGAGGAACGTGATTTAAGACGGTCATCTGCAACTGTTTACAGACGTCCACTGCCAGTCTGAGTTACGTCGACTCGGTAAAAAACAACTTATTTTTAAATTCAACATTTAGAGTTAATAAACTTATGTAATACTTGAGTAACCTTAATTTTGCATTTTACCTGGCCTTACTAATGGTTAAAAGAATCTTACGAACCCTGAGATAAGAAATATTTATTGTTATATTTAATTTGTATAAGTCAAAGGAACTTGATCAATTGACAATCGATATATCTTTGTATAATCGATTCGATAATATTATTATTTTTGAGATAACGGTTACTGTGAAATAACGTATAAAATTAATAAAGGATCTTTATTGTATGAAATAATGTTTTATGTTATTACAGAATAGGTACTATATGTTGGGGGTGGAATAATTTACAATAAAAGGTTGATTCAAACCCGATGAACAGCTAACCTAAAAGCAAGCTTATTACAAATAACAGTGCTAACTGACCACAGCTGGTGGAATGGGAGATTGCCGAACTAGCGTGTTTTCAGTACAAAATTTGAATAGAATTCTCTAATATTGAGGGACTAGGGCTGACAAGAATACTCAATACATTCAGTCAATACACTATATACATAGTTAATATTGCCCAACTACTGAATACTAAGTTAAACCTATATCGTAGTACGATTATAAGTTAAAAGAACATAATCATAACTATATTTGCCTAATAATATATTTTCAGGAAGTTTCATCTGTAACAACCTAATAGATACATTCATTAATGACACATTGATTAAAAACAGGTAACAACATTTTAATTGTTACAAATTGCCACCTTCAACGTGTTGCTTGACGTTGATATACGGGAGTCTCATATAAGTAAATAAAACACATTAACACGTTTTATATCAAATTGGCGCATACCAACGTGGAGCTAGATTAAACCCCAGAACACTCACAATTTATAATTTTGTTATTTCAAATTGACGACTCCAAAGTGGGGCTGAATTAAGAAGGACTCAATCATAAACGTTTTATATCAATATATATATTTATATATATTGTTATAAGACGACTACTTGCGTCTTATAATGTGTCATGCAATATTAGCCTAGTCGTTGCTATGAACGGGTATGTTCCCCTGTCTTTACTCTCTTAGGTCGTTTTAATTTACTTAATTATTTAAATATCTGAGATATTTGGAGTTGTGGGATATATTGATTTAATTAACTAATATTAACTTATCTCTCTAATAAATATCAGTGTTAGGTGTACTTGAAACTTAAATAATTAATGTGTTATTATGTAATTTCGTTCAACCCTATTATACCTTGAAGAGAATTATGTATAATTTTGTATTTTTACGCTCTCTCTTTGGTGTCGGAGAATTCCGCTATAAGCGCTGTAGTACCGGAGCAACGAAACTTAGAGGTTATTTCACTGTTTATGTTAACCAATTATTCTATACTTAGTCAGTTACTTTTTATTCCCAATTCATTAAATCATACTCCAAATGACAAGATTTTGCAACTATACAAAGGTTCTTTATTTGTTTACTTCTTTAACATTGAATAAGATATGTTCTAATTGACATACGCATGGGTTATAGATTGCGTGAATCGATTATTAATCAGTCCGATACTTTATTTATATTCGGTTATATAATTTGTTTTAATTTGTAATTAACTTAATTCAGGGTGTGAAGGTTCTTGTAACTGTGGGAAAGATTAAAAATACATAGATAAGAATGCAAGATTTACAGATTTGAAGTGTTGTGTAGTTAATATGATTTATACAATAATAATTTACCAGACTATAACGAAGCGAATCTGGTAGGCGGTTGTTTGATAATTTTACTGTCCTGGACGATTATGCCGTACGATATTCTTTCTTCGGTTTAATAAAATGGAATTCTTGTTCTGTCCACCTCGGAAATACAGCTCTGTGGATTGATTTACAGCCCGATTGATGCTCCTTCTGCAATTCCTGGATCCAAATACGTTCTTCTCTCGGTTGAAGCAATTAGTGATGTTCCGTGTATTTGAAAGGTTATAAATTCTAGTGTAGTGTATATTATTAGTTGTGATACAGTTAACTCTTTCTATTTGGCTTAATATATCGTCAATTCCTTTCGGATATGGGACAATTCAAGTCCTTCCTTGTAGAACCCAGTTATTTATTTTCTATTGTGATTTCATACTATATTCTTGTTTGGTTAAACTGTACTGGCAAGAGTCATAAATATTATCATTAGAATTTTGGGGTACCCGAATTTTGTATTTTATAAGAGTATCTGTTAATTTAGAATATAACGATTAAATAGACATTTCTTAAGTTTTTTAATCTCATCACATTCAGATCATAAAAAGCAATAATTGAAAATCAACAACTTCTTCATTTCCTGTAGTCCATAGCAACCCAGAATTTTTCTTCCTTCTACATGTTTTGTATATAGTGTTTATTTCATATATTTTTTGTCTATTCCTTATTAATTTGCTATCATATCGGAATATAACTTTACCGATAGTTGGTTTATTATTTTCTACACATATTCTGCTGGTTTTTTTATATGAGCCTGTTTCTTTTATATTTACTACCTTTTCGATATAAACGTTATCAATCGATATCATGGCATTGTGGCATTATCATAATTTGTATAAATTGATATGGTTTATTATATATCATTACTAATTTAATGTTTTTTCCTAGCTCTTCAAACCGTATTCATTAATTATTATTAATTTATGTACCTAACCTTTATGTTATGAGTGGTTATATAGTGTTTTTGGCTGTTAGGCCTTTTATTGTAAACGGACCTACCTGTGTTTATAACTGGTAAACATCTATAGCCCTTTTACATAAATACATACATATAATCACATCTTAACAATTAACATTTACATAAACAATTATTTTTTCCATATCTAATGACAATTTTATCTTGACCTATGGATCATATATAAGAAAATTCAAATCTATTAACGCTAACTAGCTGCTTCACACATCATTCTACAACAGTAATTGAATAATACATCTTGTTTCATTACCTTTCATTAACTCAACAAGTAATTGGTATAACATAACATAAACTTTATCATAACATTCGTTGTCACAAAATAATATTATTTAACTAAAAATCCTTACTTGCTATTGCTATAAGGTAAATTATTGTTTCATTTTTGTTTACTTTCATGGTCATTTACTTTGACAATTTCTGCACTATTCTACTTCTTACACTTCTCATCAGTATCACATTGATTTACTTTTCACTGAACATAGATCATTAACTATTATCTAACTTACAGGTTTGTTTATTCTCGTTATTTCTACCTTGCATCCTTATTTATCTTTATCTATAATTATAAATGTAATTATTAGACTTTTGTTTTATCATGGTGTTAGATATTGACTTGTTTATTATTTTGTTAATATAATTTTTATGTAACATGGATGCCAGCATTTCTGTTGCGTTACAAAATATATATATATATTATAACATTACAAATTGAGTGTAATTTAATATAAATGATTTGGGTAGCCCCACGATTTTG
Source organism: Magicicada septendecula (assembly GCA_034769895.1). NCBI lineage: Eukaryota > Metazoa > Arthropoda > Insecta > Hemiptera > Cicadidae > Magicicada > Magicicada septendecula. Next base: position 1,257,666,881 of record CM068367.1, read on the forward strand.
GAGCGCCAAAATTTATATAAGATTACTGGTAAAGTGTACCAATTAATGGAGTTTGGGTGTAATGGTAATAAGAGTAGTCATTGATTTAATTGTAATGAGTTTTCACAATTTTATTTATAAAACATAAGCGTGTTTAAAAATCTCAACTACTTCGCCATAAATATTCATTATTGTTCGCTTAAAATGTTCAAATGTTGCAGTACATTTAACATTAAATAAATCTTATATTCTACAGTAACAAAGTTATATTCTAAATACTTATTTGTCAATATTAAAACTTGACTGCTCAATCTGACAGTGTGCTTTACTGCAGTTTCATTTTTTTTTTTTTTTTAACTACGTTAATTTATGTATTGCATACTTGGTAATCATTGATTGCTTTAAAAACTTTAAAATAAAATTGAAATTGACTAAATTAATTGTTAAACATAAAAAAAAAATATTTTAGTAAATTTAAATCAAATTCTCTGAACCTCTTTATCTACATTTTACATAAAACTCTCATTACTATACTGAAAAAAATTATCTACATTTGTCACGCAAATATTTACAAATAATTTATAGTGATTCTCTTTTTCATGTTTAAATTTCAAAATGTCTTTTATATGTCTTTGGTCTCTCATTTAAAATTTATAAATGGATTAGCTGTCACCTCGATTTTGTAGCTTATACTCATGTCCTCCATTGATCCGTATGTCCTCTTCTGATCGAAGTTCCCTGCACGTCTCCAAGTTTCACTCGTCGTCCTCCAGTTACTCGTCTATCATGGACCCATCTGGTTGATGTAGGATAGTGCGAGAGGTTGCTCTGCACCTGCTGCTGTCGTTCTAGCAGACGCCTCTACTGTTCAGCATAGCGTTCCTCTGCATGATGTAAGATAGTAAATTGTCTTGACTGACGGACCTAACATACATTCGTATTCGGTAACAGATTAAGAGTTACTATTTAGCACTTATGATGAACATAGCGTCCGCCCACGTCTACTGTTCAATTAACAAAAATTAGAAACTCAGAAACTGGCGTCGCCAATGGACAAAGCCGTCCTGCCGCGACTGTAGACTGATTGAGAAGGGCTGGCTTCTCTCGTACCCTATTTATAATCGAGCATCGTACAGCACCTGTTGAGACAGAATTCTGCCAGTTTGAAATTGCTCGGCGGCGTCAGTTCTCCCACTCTCGTCCAATTTCATATTTTTGCACATTTCTGCCAATGGCAAAGTCTGATGTGAACTACAGGGTGCTCTAACGATGGATGATTTAATTACACATATCCAACGTAATTTCCATCATAATAGAATAATCTGTGTGATTACTACCCACTTAAAACTGCACTGAATTCGTACTGCTCGTCCTTTTCACGCCGTTTTCTCACTATACGTGTGTATTAATTGTATACACATTTTGGAGTCTTTGAATTTTTCCTACCTTGTATGGTTTTCTTATAATTAAATAAAAACTGTAATTTGACAATTATTCAGAGTGAGATTGCAAACTTTCATGCTCGAGCTGGCCTCACTCACACACATCACTTGTACACACTCCCAGCGACAGTTGTGTGAGTGTTCAGGTCAGCGCCTGCCTGTGTACATTCCGTATTTTTAACATAAACCAAGCTTTCAATCTTATACCTGCTTATTTATTAAATATTTATAAATTTAATTTAAATACTGTATTTATTTTATCTATTAAATGCACAGTACAGCATATGATTGTACTGTCGCAATATATATACTGTTAATGATTTCGAGGTTTGGTCATTAATCATGAAAACTCAGTTTTGCGACGTTTCGAGATTTATTCTTCTCATAATTCTTCGATAATTAACATTCCTATATATATATATATATATATATATTTCTAACTCTTTTTGCTACAGTCCGTTTCTTGATTTATATAATATATTTATTATTTATATTGAAATTACCTCAAGATATTTTATTTTCCTTACTAGGAACATGTTTCGAGAGCTATTGTGCTCTCATCTTCAGCATTCATGATTCTGCTTCTAGTGAAGTATCTATGTGTTGGTCTGTCGCCATTGTGGTCTCCTGTTGGTTTCTGGTATTTCAAAGTGGTATTTTTGTGTGTGATTGTGGTGTGTGTATTAATATTTTGTGTATTTTCAATGTTTCATGATACAATCATGATATTTCAAAGCACTCAACATCGAAAATACACAAAATATTAATACACACACCACAATCACACACAAAAACACCACTTTGAAATACCAGAAACCAACAGGAGACCACAATGGCGACAGACCAACACATAGGTACTTCACTAGACGCAGAATCGCGAAAGCTGAAGATGAGAGCACAATAGCTCTCGAAACATGTTCCTAGTAACGAAAATAAAATATCTTGAGGTAATTTCAATATAAATAATAAATACAATATATATATATATTGTAACGTGACAGATATATGCATAATATTGAATGGCAATTGATCATTAGAATAATGAAGTTATAATGTTTAAATTTGGAAGAAAGCATTAAGTTTAATATAAATAGATTAATTCATAGCAACTGTGGAAAGAAATCATTATTATAAAGAAAATACAAGTTCAAATAAAAGGAGTTACTAGTGATGAGTCATCCAAGACCAGTCTCATAACCAAAGGTTTTCAAGGTATAACCCAGGAAGGTAAAAAAGTAAATAACAAAGCAGTACTGAATATGACCAAACCCACAACGAGGAAGAATAAATAGAATAGAAACCCTAACATAAGCCAAGATCAAACAATACAGGTGGTGTATTTCTAAAATAAAGAAGAAGATGGAGAAGATCCCAAGAAACCTGATGGCATCAAGAAGAAGATGGAGAAGATACCAGTCCCAGAAGGCAGGAGAAAAGAAGACTGATGAAAGAAGAAGAAGGCAGCATCCTGAAGAAGATGTCATGCTCTTATAAAAGACACCCAAATCCCTATATCCCCAAAATAAATATTTAAAAATAAAAGTATAACGAAATAAAAACCACATGTATATAAATTTAAGAGAGAGAAGTGTATAAAGTAAAAGTTGCCTGTGAACTAAGATGAAACAATAATATAGTACCCATGGAACAAATCTCCATTGAAAAAACGCTAACCAATTTATTATGTTAATAAGACTATACGACCATTTAGCATTAACATAATATATAAGTGCAAAGTGAACCAGTGATAGTTTTGGGTATTATAAAAAATGAACCTTGTGTTTCATTCTTGGCAATCACAAACATTGAATGCAATGAAATATGCAATTTTCAATGACTTGAAATGTGTACTGTGACAATATGTTGTTTATAAGACATAAATCTGTTTAAAATAACATTTTTGTTTTATATGCGAAAAGAAAAACAGATTTCATAATACTTTTCGAACAATTCATACTATTTATTTATTAATGACAGGGTACAATTCCCCAAAGACAATGTGTAAAAGACGGTATAAAAACTGTAGAATCCTACTTATAATAATAGTTAGAAATAAGAATATAAATATAAGGTTTTTATGTATATAGTATAAGAATGTTTTAAAATGTTTTAGATATAAGGCCATTTGTTCGGGTCTGATACAACTAACATCAGAACTATAAAAAATAGTTACTACTTGTAAATAGTAGAGAGTAATTAAGATGTTAGTTAGTAAAAAACCTTTTTTGTAAACCATATTTCCATGTTAGAAATAAGGATTTTGTTGTAAAATGTCTGACTTGAAGACAACCATTTATTTAAAAAAAATATTCTTTATTTGTTGAACTATTATTTGTATTGTAACCAATACTAATTGTTATTGTGTAATTTGAAAACATGTTTAATTTATAATACTATTTGTAAAAGTCAGAGAGGGTATCACACATCATATATTGTTTGTAAAATATTTTGTAAGAAAAATTGTTAAAAAATCATAGGCCAAAAGAATGGAAACCAAACTTCATCAAAACAGAGAAATTGCTCATTTAAATGCAAATAAACAAAAGGGGTTTAGACAAAATAAACTTGAGATCAAGCCATATAATTGCACATACCATTTAGAAAGATTTTAATAAATTATATTCAGAATTATAAATAAAAATGAAAATGACTAAACTCAGAAATTTAGACATGGGAGTCATATATTCCAGAATAATGTTTCAGAATACAACTAATTCAATTAATTACCAGAAAATCAGGGAATATAAACCTTTTAATACAATATAGGATTATTAATATTAATTAGAAACGGATAAAATGGATGAATTTTATATAATGACAGGAAGTAAATTTTGATGTTTTGACTTTTCAGAGAATAACAAAAATGAAAGTAAAATTACTAATTTTGGACAGAAAACACTATAAAACGGCATTATTTAATCTGAAAATAACCAGAATGAACTGAAAGATTAATTTAAATAACATCTAGTGAATAAAATTGACAAATAACCAAAGTTTAGGCAATCATATAGTGAAATATTAAAGTGTGCACAGGATGTGAAAATATATTTGAACAATGTTAAGAATAATATTATATGGGCTAAGAGTTTAATTGAAACTGAAGGAAATAGTTAGTTGATTATTGGTATTTGAACGGTTAACATGACAAACGTTTTGTAACGTGCCTAACCTAACTTATAACGGTCATATAACGCGAGTGAATAGTACGTTTTAGTGAAATCGCGAGTGACTGATAAAATACATCTAGAACTCTCACATAATAACAGAAACAATCAAGAAACACTCCATAACACAGGACAATACATATCTACTCCGAAAAACACCACAAAACACTAGAAAACTGTATAATACATTAACCCAAATTAGTGTCGGAATCGGGGAAAGTGTTTGAACTAATAATTACACGGATACACTAAATACAACCCAGAAACAGTACACTAGGCACTACACAACATTTAACAAGAGATTCGCAGACACCAGAACAGGAATACTACAGGAAAATCTTTTATTTGGAACGTCGAATATACGAATGACATTTTACTAACTTCACGGCAGCCATTTGCAATATTGGTCGTCATCGCCAGGGCAACGCCTCCTAGTTCAACCCAGCTGTTGGTGAAAACAATTATTTTATTTTCAAATTATTATTCAATGTCTGTGTTTAGTAATAATTATTAATTTGTTGTAACGTTATACTTTTTAAATATTAGCCCGATTTCTCTGACTTTGATAATAATTGGCTGTTTAAAGAACCCTGTATGATTTTTATATAATATAATTTGTAACTTTTTCGATATCCTGAGAATCGATATTATAATCGATAAGAGTCAATATTGCTATTAATTAATAAAACATTAATATTCTTCAACACTAAATAGTTCTTTATTTCATAAATATTACTAATTATCACTAATATAATTCTAATTAATAATCTATCAGGATTTTACCACCTATAAGTGAAGATAACCTAAAAAATAAAAAGGTAAACAAGTATCGATTGGTTTGAAGACAATCTTATGAGTGGTGATAGTTTATTTAAAATATACCAAAACTTTAATAAAAATTTTCAGAAGAGCATTACACTTTTTAAAACTTCACAGCCCTATATTAATTAATTGATTATAATTAATTAATTAATTAATAAAATTTAAATTTTTTTTAATTATTTTTCTTAATATAAACATAATTTTTTTTTTTTTTTAATTTTCTTCAAAACAATAATTTTTGTTTTGAAACTTTCGGTGAAGCTGAACATATATTTCTTCATCAACATACGCTACTCGACCGGTCTTGCTACCATTGAGACTCGACCAGCTGGGAAACTTAAGGAAGTGTTTCAGGCCAGTAAGACGTCGAGAGCCACACCAATTACACACCAATTTAAGAACATACAGACTCATTTTATTATTATTTTATTACAAATTGGCGCACAACTTTAAGGGCTTTAATTAGCGAATGGAAGGCCAATACATTCTGCCCAATCACTAGTTGGAGCTAGGCAACAGCTACAAAGCCAGAGAATTTTAAGGGAAAATGCAACGACGTGCAACATCTAAGAAACGGGCGGCGGAGGCCGAGAAAGAAATAGAAGTTGACATGGACAACAAAGAGGCAACGCCAGTAGAGGTAGAAGAGTTATTACCGCCGGTGTTGTCCAAACAAACTGAACAACCAGAGATATCCACACGGACAGGGGAAGTCAATGTCCGGAAAGAACAATTAGAAAAACCCGCACAATTAGAGAATGTGGCAATACAAGAGATGCTCAGAATGGTGATGGAAGAAATCAAATCCAGTAAGAAGCAAATGGAAGAAAATAGTAAGAAATTGAATCAGGAATTGAAGGAAGACTTGAGTAAGAAAATGGGGAGTGATAACCAGTCTTTAAAGGAAGATCTGGGAAATAAAATCGAAAGCACAAACAAGAGGATGGAAGAGAAGATAGAAGAAAACAGCAAGAAGATGGAAGATAAGATGGAAGAAAACAGCAAGAAGATGGAAGATAAGATGGAAGAAAACAGCAAGAAGATGGAAGAAAACAGCAAGAAGATGGAAGAGAAGATGGGAGAAAAGTTAGAAGAATTGAAGAAGGATAACCAGTCCACAAAAGAAGAGTTAACTGGGATGAACAAGAACATGGAAAATTTGAAGGAAGATAACAAGAAGATGGAAGAAGAGATGGGGAAGAAGTTAGAAGAATTGAAGGAAGACAACCAAGCGTTCAAGGAAGAATTCAAGTCAGCTAAAGAAGAATTGATTAATAAAATTGAAAATACTAATCAGAAAATCGATGAAACCAGGAAGAAGATAGAGAAGAACAACCGACAATTGAAGGAAGAATTGAAAGAAGATAACAGGAAGTTGGAAGAGAAGATGGGGGAGAAATTAGAAGAATTGAGAGAGGACAATCAAATTTTGAGAGAAGAATTAAGAGAAGTCAATCAGGAGAATCTGGACAAACTGGACGAAAGAATGGAATTGTTGCGAGAAGAACTGAATAAGGAAATCAAGGTTAACAAAAAAGCGATGAATAAGAAGATGGAAGAAGAAAATATAATGGTCAATCGACAGATTCGAGAGATTGATGGAAAGTGCAACCAGACCGAAAAGGAGGTGCATGAGTTTAAAGAAGTGGTGAACATCAAGTTCACAAATATTGAAGAACATAGTCGTAGGAAGGTAGAAGAACAGAGGAAGGAAAATCAAGAAGAATTCGGAAAAGTACGCAACCAAGTTACAGAATGGTGTAATGACATACAAGAGACCATGGCCAATATCACCGGTCAGGTGCGACAAAGCCGAGAGGAGATGGAAGCAATAAGAAACAGACCGACTCATTTCACCGGATTACCCGTCAACGAAAGCCGAGAGTGGCTCAACTTCCGGCAATACAAACGCAAGCCAATGGAGTTCCTGGCCAGGGTAGAAGAATATTTGACCAAGCATAAAATTACTCAATGGAGCCATAGCAGGGAGATATTCGACGAGTCTTTCCGAGACATAACAGATAATTGGTGGATGGCCAACCGGAGTGAAATTTCCGACTACCAACAGTTCCGGAAAATGTTTAAGACAAAATACTGGTCTGAGACCACCCAGAACTTGATCCGTGACAATATTTGTAATGGAAGATACAGGTCACAATTAGGTAGCAGTATGACGGCATATTTCTTGGGGAAGGTGTGTATGGCAAAACACCTTGAGCCAGCAATCCCAGAAGAATGTTTAGTGAACAAGATATCGTATCACTATGATGAGGACATTATCAGGGCCCGGAGAGGTAGTCAGATCAAGACGATCCAGGGAATGACTGAGTTACTAGAGGGATACGAGAACGAGGAGTATTATCGGCAGAGCAGGAAGAGAAATGAGAGACCAGAAGCAAGTCCGACTACCTACCCCAATAACGGCAATAACCATACAAGTAACCGGAACCAGCCCAGTAATTATGACGGCCCTAACAACCAGCCGCGTAATAACCAGTTTAACGGTAATTTTAACGGCGTAAGGAATAACAACCCCTACCCAAATAATAGAAACAATTTTTATCAACAAAATAATAATGTCCCATACAGTCAGAGAAATCCATATCCCAACAATAATGGTGACAGACCTTACCCACCTACCCGAAATTACTATAATAATAATTTTAGTAATAACAATAGTAATAACCGAGTGTCGCGCCCTAGGGTAAATTTTATAAGAGCAGAAGATCGCGGACCCAGAAGATATTATCAACCGAGGAGGAGCAGCTTCCACGGCGCCGGCCGAAGATGGAGGAGTGCGGAACGAGACGGCCCAAGACACGAACAGGGAAGACGAAGTACCAGCCTGGAAGATCTTGGCAGACAACCGAACAGGGCGTTAAACATCAACCAGGGTACAGAACGTCAGGAGACAAACCAGAGTTTCCCGAACGATGCCTCGGTTAATAATAACATAAACAATGACCAAAATACTTTAAACGAGAGGAGGCATTAATCAACAACGATGACCCGTTACTGCTTATACTTCCTGGGTTAGAAAAGGATGATTTGCAACAAGCAAACAATAATAAGAATATCACTATCATAAGTAACCATTATCTGAAAGACATACGAACTGAACTTTTGGAAGAGAACGAGAAGAGTCTCAGCAACAGTAATAATGAGATAATTTATATAACAGGGGAGGTGGAAGGAGTTCCCGCTAAAATAATGATAGACACAGGAGCTAATATTTCAAAAATAAACTCCAATGAGTTGGAGAGAATACAATGTAAATGTGGAAAAACCTAACATTTGAAGGAGTAAGAGGAGCTAACCATCAAAGAGCGACATTTAGAAGAGAAGGCATTTATAAGGAAAGAAAGAGAGAAGATCAACTTACAAAAGTATAAATAATATGGGCCAGTGTAGAGTACAATATATGCCCATATGTTGTGGTAAATGATAAGCATAACAATACATATGAGTTGAAGGAAATCGTTTCAGGAAAAATCAAAGGAGTGTACAATCAAGCTTCTATGAAGAAATATTATGAAGAATGAGTTGTGAGTTTTAGAATTTCGAATTTTTATTTTTTAAAAATTTTAAAATAATGTAAGTACATCTTACAACCTAATATTTTGAAAAGAACATTCTGGAGAATTATAAGAAGAAGGAATTTAGAATTTATATTTGAAAAAATTCTAAAATATGTAAGTACATCTTACTACAACCTAATAATTTTGGAACAAACTTTATGGAAGAAAGAAAAAGAAAGACTTTTGAATTGAAATATAATTATAAAAATTTAAAATTGAGTAAGTACTTCTTACTACAACCTGATAATTTAGAACAAAACTTTATGGAAGAAAGAGAAAGAGAGAGAATTTTGAACTTAATTTTAAAAAAATTTAAAATTAAGCAAGCACAGCTTACTACCACTGAATTATGAGAAAAACATTTTGGAAGAATTAAGAAGAAAGGAATTTTGAAGTTAATATACAAAAAATTTAAAAATAAAGTAAGACCAACTTACTATAACTAAGTTTGTGAGAAAACTTTATGGTAAATAATTAAGAAGAATTTGATTTTGGAAAAATACCAAAACATTCAGAAATAATAGTAAAATCACAGTACTATAAACAATTCTGGGAATAAATGAATTAAACAGAATTTGAATGTTGATAGAACGTCAGAACTTTGAAACAAGATAAGATCAACATATTACAAGGATTTATGAGAAATATTTTTCAATTAAATAAAAAGAATAGTTTGAATTTTACATTAAAACTAACCAAGTTCCAAAAAATAATTATGTGTCAATTATGATTGAATTGAGAAGAAAATAAAGTGATTAATTCAGAAAAGAGAATTAACGTTAATCCAGAATAAATGCTAGATATTCACAATAGCATTTGAAGGGGTAGAGAAGAATAACAAAGAAGAGTGTAATATGCAAGAGAAGAAAAAGTTTGGAAGCAAAGAGACTAATTACCTATGAAACGATAATGAAAACAGTTAATTAAGAGCAAAGAAGAACAACTCATACCAAACATATGTAGAAGATGATTTTGAACCAATGATAATAATAAGACCTATATGAAATGCAAAGAGAAGAAATACCACATGAAATATGATATAAATGAATTAATGTTAATGAATGCGAAGGCGGATTAATAACTTTCTAAGAGAAAGGAAAGAACCAAAATGTTTAAATAAAATGATCAATATAACAACCTGTATATCTAATGTAAAGATACAATGTTAAAAAATTAAATATAATATATTAAGACCATTCAAAAAATGAATAAGAAAGACTATATATAAAGACCATGCTAATACTATGAGTAACCAGAAGAAAGTATGAAGAGAATTCAGATGGAGAAGAAAGAGAGTTACACTGTAAACAGTAACCAGAATTATTAAAAGAAAGGTTTTCAACCATAATTGAAATAAATATATCAGACAAGTTAAGAGTTTTGAGAAAAATATATATGTAATGAGTATAATAATAATTATGAAGATTTATTAAGATAGAAAATGTGAGATAATCTGAGAGACTACGAAGTGAAGAATCCAAAGATATTTTTATTAGTCGAAAATGAGACTACTTTTTATTTATTTATTCGATGACTGACTGAAGATAATTCCAGCAGCATTATGTTTTTTTTGAGCAGGGATGGATATGCCTCTGTACTCAATTTATAGAAGTGGTGTATGGCCAGCAGAGAAGTAGCGTACAATGCCCCTCTGATCTGCCCCAGCCCACGTGATAGGGAATGTTAGGGAATTAATATCCCAAGGATACAACACGAAGTTGATATAGAAAGAAAATGTATTACAATAATAATATATCTCAGAAGACACTAACTATCCGAAAAGGATCAGTAGTAAGACAAGTAACCATATATATAAAATCAATAAAACTCTAATATAAAAAAGTCGATATAAAGATGGAGAAGAAAATGAATTATAAGAAATGATGAAATTATCATAAGAAATTATTTCATCCATAAACATGTCTGAAATAATTACTTCTGGAGGAGAGCAATCTGTAACGTGACAGATATATGCATAATATTGAATGGCAATTGATCATTAGAATAATGAAGTTATAATGTTTAAATTTGGAAGAAAGCATTAAGTTTAATATAAATAGATTAATTCATAGCAACTGTGGAAAGAAATCATTATTATAAAGAAAATACAAGTTCAAATAAAAGGAGTTACTAGTGATGAGTCATCCAAGACCAGTCTCATAACCAAAGGTTTTCAAGGTATAACCCAGGAAGGTAAAAAAGTAAATAACAAAGCAGTACTGAATATGACCAAACCCACAACGAGGAAGAATAAATAGAATAGAAACCCTAACATAAGCCAAGATCAAACAATACAGGTGGTGTATTTCTAAAATAAAGAAGAAGATGGAGAAGATCCCAAGAAACCTGATGGCATCAAGAAGAAGATGGAGAAGATACCAGTCCCAGAAGGCAGGAGAAAAGAAGACTGATGAAAGAAGAAGAAGGCAGCATCCTGAAGAAGATGTCATGCTCTTATAAAAGACACCCAAATCCCTATATCCCCAAAATAAATATTTAAAAATAAAAGTATAACGAAATAAAAACCACATGTATATAAATTTAAGAGAGAGAAGTGTATAAAGTAAAAGTTGCCTGTGAACTAAGATGAAACAATAATATAGTACCCATGGAACAAATCTCCATTGAAAAAACGCTAACCAATTTATTATGTTAATAAGACTATACGACCATTTAGCATTAACATAATATATAAGTGCAAAGTGAACCAGTGATAGTTTTGGGTATTATAAAAAATGAACCTTGTGTTTCATTCTTGGCAATCACAAACATTGAATGCAATGAAATATGCAATTTTCAATGACTTGAAATGTGTACTGTGACAATATGTTGTTTATAAGACATAAATCTGTTTAAAATAACATTTTTGTTTTATATGCGAAAAGAAAAACAGATTTCATAATACTTTTCGAACAATTCATACTATTTATTTATTAATGACAGGGTACAATTCCCCAAAGACAATGTGTAAAAGACGGTATAAAAACTGTAGAATCCTACTTATAATAATAGTTAGAAATAAGAATATAAATATAAGGTTTTTATGTATATAGTATAAGAATGTTTTAAAATGTTTTAGATATAAGGCCATTTGTTTGGGTCTGATACAACTAACATCAGAACTATAAAAAATAGTTACTACTTGTAAATAGTAGAGAGTAATTAAGATGTTAGTTAGTAAAAAACCTTTTTTGTAAACCATATTTCCATGTTAGAAATAAGGATTTTGTTGTAAAATGTCTGACTTGAAGACAACCATTTATTTAAAAAAAATATTCTTTATTTGTTGAACTATTATTTGTATTGTAACCAATACTAATTGTTATTGTGTAATTTGAAAACATGTTTAATTTATAATACTATTTGTAAAAGTCAGAGAGGGTATCACACATCATATATTGTTTGTAAAATATTTTGTAAGAAAAATTGTTAAAAAATCATAGGCCAAAAGAATGGAAACCAAACTTCATCAAAACAGAGAAATTGCTCATTTAAATGCAAATAAACAAAAGGGGTTTAGACAAAATAAACTTGAGATCAAGCCATATAATTGCACATACCATTTAGAAAGATTTTAATAAATTATATTCAGAATTATAAATAAAAATGAAAATGACTAAACTCAGAAATTTAGACATGGGAGTCATATATTCCAGAATAATGTTTCAGAATACAACTAATTCAATTAATTACCAGAAAATCAGGGAATATAAACCTTTTAATACAATATAGGATTATTAATATTAATTAGAAACGGATAAAATGGATGAATTTTATATAATGACAGGAAGTAAATTTTGATGTTTTGACTTTTCAGAGAATAACAAAAATGAAAGTAAAATTACTAATTTTGGACAGAAAACACTATAAAACGGCATTATTTAATCTGAAAATAACCAGAATGAACTGAAAGATTAATTTAAATAACATCTAGTGAATAAAATTGACAAATAACCAAAGTTTAGGCAATCATATAGTGAAATATTAAAGTGTGCACAGGATGTGAAAATATATTTGAACAATGTTAAGAATAATATTATATGGGCTAAGAGTTTAATTGAAACTGAAGGAAATAGTTAGTTGATTATTGGTATTTGAACGGTTAACATGACAAACGTTTTGTAACGTGCCTAACCTAACTTATAACGGTCATATAACGCGAGTGAATAGTACGTTTTAGTGAAATCGCGAGTGACTGATAAAATACATCTAGAACTCTCACATAATAACAGAAACAATCAAGAAACACTCCATAACACAGGACAATACATATCTACTCCGAAAAACACCACAAAACACTAGAAAACTGTATAATACATTAACCCAAATTAGTGTCGGAATCGGGGAAAGTGTTTGAACTAATAATTACACGGATACACTAAATACAACCCAGAAACAGTACACTAGGCACTACACAACATTTAACAAGAGATTCGCAGACACCAGAACAGGAATACTACAGGAAAATCTTTTATTTGGAACGTCGAATATACGAATGACATTTTACTAACTTCACGGCAGCCATTTGCAATATTGGTCGTCATCGCCAGGGCAACGCCTCCTAGTTCAACCCAGCTGTTGGTGAAAACAATTATTTTATTTTCAAATTATTATTCAATGTCTGTGTTTAGTAATAATTATTAATTTGCTGTAACGTTATACTTTTTAAATATTAGCCCGATTTCTCTGACTTTGATAATAATTGGCTGTTTAAAGAACCCTGTATGATTTTACTTCCATATTCCTTAAGGAATGGAAGTATGGTGATGGCAAAAAAAATCGTGTTCGAGATTATTGCAGATTCTGATTCTACTACACTCAAAACATGAAAAAAAGTCGTTTTCCGAAAAGTGTCTGTGTGTCTGTCTGTGTGTCTGTGTGTCTATCTGTCTATAGATTTTTTTTCTATGGCAAACGATAACTGCCGCAAATTCAAACAGAATCAAATAATTTTTTGCATACAGCCAGGTTTTGCAGAGTTCTCGCGACCTATTGTTTTTGGTGAAGATCGGTTGAGGGAAAGGGGTAGTTTACCTGCAACGGTTTTTTTTTAGCAAGGGAAATTTTGTTTGTTTGGCAAACGATAACAGCCGCAAATTCAAACAGAATCAAATAATGTTTCGCATACAGCCCTGAATTGTAGAGTTCTCAAGACCTATTGTTTTTGGTGAAGATCGGTTAAGGGAAAGGGGTAGTTTACCTGTAACGATTTATGTTTTAACAAGGGTATTTCCTATGGCAAACGATAACAGCCGCAAATTCAAACAGAATGAAAAGATTATTTGCATACAGCCCTAAATTGTAGAGTTCTCAATACCTTTTGTTTTTGGTGAAGATCGGTTAAGGGAAAGGGGTAGTTTACCTACAACGTTTTTTTAACAAGGGTATTTTCTATGGCAAACGATAACAGCCGCAAATTCAAACAGAATCAAATAATTTTCTGCATACAGCCCTGATTTGTAGAGTACTCAAGACCTATTGTTTTTGGTGAAGATCGGTTGAGGGGAAGGGGTAGTTTACCAGCAACGTTTTTTATCATGCGTATTTTCTATGGCAAACGACAACTGCCGCAAATTCAAACAGAATCAAATAATTTTTTGCATACAGCCCTGATTTGTAGAGTACTCGCGACCTATTGTTTTTGGTGAAGATCGGTTGAGGGGAAGGGGTAGTTTACCTGCAACGGTTTTTTTTATCAAGGGAAATTTTTTTTTTTTTGGCAAACGATAACAGCCGCAAATTCAAACAGAATCAAATAATGTTTCGCATACAGCCCTGAATTGTAGATTTCTCAAGACCTATTGTTTTTGGTGAAGATCGGTTGAGGGAAAGGGGTAGTTTACCTGCAACGTTTTTTTAACAAGGGTATTTTATATGGCAAACGATAACAGCCGCAAATTCAAACAGAATCAAATAATGTTTTGCATACAGTCCTGATTTGTAGAGTACTCAAGACCTATTGTTTTTGGTGAAGATCGGTTAAGGGGAAGGGGTAGTTTACCTGCAACCTTTTACGTTTTAACAAGAGTAAAGTACTTGAAAATTTATTTAAACTTTTTGAAACAATGGTAATTGTTAAAAATAAAATAATTTTGTTGCCAGGCAATAAAATTATAATTTTTTCATTTTAATGTAATATAATATTTTTCATTTAATACAGCAATAAAAAGGCAGGTAAGACACAGCCTGGCTGTTTGGCTGAAAATGATTTTAAATATAAATCTTAGAATATGGAAGTCATGTATGGTTCTCCATACCGATATTTTATATAATATAATTTGTAACTTTTTCGATATCCTGAGAATCGATATTATAATCGATAAGAGTCAATATTGCTAATAATTAATAAAACATTAATATTCTTCAACACTAAATAGTTCTTTATTTCATAAATATTACTAATTATCACTAATATAATTGTAATTAATAATCTATCAGGACTTTACCACCTATAAGTGAAGATAACCTAAAAAATAAAAAGGTAAACAAGTATCAATTGGTTTGAAGACAATCTTATGAGTGGTGATAGTTTATTTAAAATATACCAAAACTTTAATAAAAATTTTCAGAAGAGCATTACACTTTTTAAAACTTCACAGCCCTATATTAATTAATTGATTATAATTAATTAATTAATAAAATTAAAATTTTTTTTTAATTATTTTTTTTATATAAACATAATTTTTTTTTTTTTTAATTTTCTTCAAAACAATAATTTTTGTTTTGAAACTTTCGGTGAAGCTGAACATATATTTCTTCATCAACATACGCTACTCGACCGGTCTTGCTACCATTGAGACTCGACCAGCTGGGAAACTTAAGGAAGTGTTTCAGGCCAGTAAGACGTCGAGAGCCACACCAATTAACAATACACACACCTATTATTATTTTATTACAAATCGACTAGCCCAAACAGTGGGGCTTGATTACATCAGAGTCTCATCACCACTATCTAATCATATTATTATTTTATTACAATATATATATATATAGTTAAGTTACAATCTTTTTGATTATTTAAACTTTCAAACTTCCCTCCCAAAATATCACCTACCTTTGACATTCCAACTCTTACCTGTATCCAGAAACCCCAGAGTCCGTTAGGCGAGGAGTAAATGGTGTAAACAGACTGAGGTAGCATTTGAATAATTTACACTAACACGTGGTCGTTGTGAACTGAACTTAGTATTTTATTTGCCATTTAAACATTAACAGTGTTTGCCACTATTTCTCTGGTGATTCATATACCACATTTATGAATATACATATTTAATAATAGATAGAATTACATTTACTCATTTTTAGTAAGGCTCACCAGTACTTCATATTCACGGTCGCTTTCAGTCTTTAAAACCCCCCTATTATTTTTAAGATATCATTATTTGATGGTTTTTTGTAGTTTGCCTAGGTCTTTGTACTTATCTTGAAGAGTTATCCGTTGTGAGGCACCATTGCTCATTCCACTACTTTCTTCTGCCCTCTATAAAACTGTCCGAAACTGTTTTAAAACTGTTTAATTTATTCATAACTTGCTGTTGACACTTGGTACTGATTTTACTGTAGTTGAATTACATTTTAACTGGTTTACATTGCCAAAATTGATTTGTCCGCGCACTTAGATTATATGCAACCGGCTGGTTTTAGATGTTGAGCGGAACAGCAGATGGCGACTGACGAACGTTGATCAAGTACGCCCGGTCGGTTTTAGATATTTGTCTAAACAGGAACAATTTCTCTAGGCGAATGTAGTATATAAACGCTGGTCACGTGACACTCCCTTTGCGCTGGCGACATATCGTATGCCTCTGGACGTTTTAGAACTGTTTTACTTCCATGTTCCATAAGGAAATGGAAGTATGGTGATGGCAAAAAAAAATCGTGTTCGAGATAATTGCAGATTCTGATTGTACTACCCTCAAAACATGAAAATATCGGTATGGAGAACCATACATGACTTCCATATTCTAAGATTTATATTTAAATCTTAATATCGCCTGCCAAGCGCGATATATTTTCTCTTATACATGATGTACATTAAAATGAAAAAATTTTAATTTTATTGCTTGGCAACAAAATTATTTTATTTTTAACAATTACCATTGTTTGAAAAAGTTTAAATAAATTTTCAAGTACTTTACTCTTGTTAAAACGTAAAACGTTGCAGGTAAACTACCCCTTCCCCTTAACCGATCTTCACCTAAATCGAAAGTCCTTGAGATCTCTACAATTCAGGGACGTATGCAAAAAATTATTTGATTCTGTTTGAATTTGCGGCAGTTATCGTTTGCCATAGAAAATACGCTTGATAAAAAAACGTTGCAGGTAAACTACCCCTTCCCCTTAACCGATCTTCACCAAAAACAAAAGGTCTTGAGTACTCTACAAATCAGGGCTGTATGCAAAACATTATTTGATTCTGTTTGAATTTGCGGCTGTTATCGTTTGCCATAGAAAATACCCTTGTTAAAAAAACGTTACAGGTAAACTACCCCTTTCCCTCAACCGATCTTCACCAAAAACAATAGGTATTGAGAACTCTACAATTTAGGGCTGTATGCAAATAATATTTTGATTCTGTTTGAATTTGCGGCTGTTATCGTTTGCCAAAAAAGAAAAATTCCCTTGATAAAAAAAAACCGTTGCAGGTAAACTACCCCTTGCCCTCAACCGATCTTCACCAAAAACAATAAGTCACGAGTACTCTACAAATCAGGGCTGTATGCAAAAAATTATTTGATTCTGTTTGAATTTGCGGCTGTTATCGTTTGCCATAGAAAAAAATACGCTTGATAAAAAATGTTGCTGGTAAACTACCCCTTCCCCTTAACCGATCTTCACCAAAAACAATATGTCTTGAGTACTCTACAAGTCAGGGCTGTATGCAGAAAATTATTTGATTCTGTTTGAATTTGCGGCTGTTATCGTTTGCCAAAAAAAAAAATTTCCCTTGATAAAAAAAACCGTTGCAGGTAAACTACCCCTTCCCCTCAACCGATCTTCACCAAAAACAATAGGTCGCGAGTACTCTACAAATGAGGGCTGTATGCAAAAAATTATTTGATTCTGTTTGAATTTGCGGCAGTTATCGTTTGCCATAGAAAATACGCTTGATAAAAAACGTTGCCGGTAAACTACCCCCTCCCCTCAACCGATCTTCACCAAAAACAATAGGTCTTGAGTACTCTACAAATCAGGGCTGTATGCAGAGAATTATTTGATTCTGTTTGAATTTGCGGCTGTTATCGTTTGCCATAGAAAATACCCTTGTTAAAAAAACGTTGTCGGTAAACTACCCCTTTCCCTTAACCGATCTTCACCAAAAACAAAAGGTCTTGAGAACTCTACAATTTAGGGCAGTATGCAAAACATTATTTGATTATGTTTGAATTTGCGGATGTTATCGTTTGCCATAGTAAATACCATTGTTAAAACATAAAACGGTACAGGTAAACTACCCCTTTCCCTTAACCGATCTTTACCAAAATCAACAGATCGTGAGAACTCTACAATTCAGGGCTGTATGCGAAACATTATTTGATCCTGTATGAATTTGCGGCTGTTATCGTTTGCCAAACAAACAAAATTACCCTTGATAAAAAAAAACCGTTGCAGGTAAACTACCCCTTTCCCTCAACCGATCTTCACCAAAAACAATAGGTCGCGAGTACTCTACAAATCAGGGCTGTATGCTAAAAATTATTTGATTCTGTTTGAATTTGCGGCTGTTATCGTTTGCCATAGAAAATATATTGTTCAGTGAAACGTGCGTCAGGTTTAAAAAGAATATACGAATTATACTACTTGCAGAAGAAAGAAATTGAATAACATCACAAATTTATATATATATTATAACAACCCTAACATTGATATATAATTTAATTTGTGTAGCGCCAAGTTCAGGGCCAATTTATATGACATAAATTATATAATGTATTGAATTCATGGGTGTAATCGTAATAAGAAGATGCTACGTTATTTAAGTTTGAAATTGTTCCATTATTTATTTTTTTCATTAAACGAAATTTTTCATTTCCCATATAGAAATACTACTCATTATTATATTGTTTGTATGACTCCTTCGTACACAACTTATAGCTAACAATTTATATACAGAGGGTATACATAAATCTTATTATCAAATTTGAATTAATTGAATATTCATTTTGCTCTCGGCTTACTCATTGTGTGATCATCTTTTTGCAATTTCTGATTAATTTACTTTAATAATGAAATTACTTGTATTCCAATTTCTTTAATATTAATTAGTTTAAAACTGTCTACTGCATATGCATTCTCCTTTATCAACCAAGACTTTATTAATTACGTTAACTCAAAAATCAAATATTTCTCTTATCATTTATGTTACTCTCAATTACTAAATTTTATACAAGAGACATTAATCTAAATTTTACTTCGCTTTTACATTTATGTAAAATTAGTTATTTTAATACAGGTCGAATGTCTTTCATTTTAACTTTAATTAGTGTCTTTCAAATGTCTGTAATTACAATGGTTTTTCATCACCTCGTTTGACGTGGTTAATCATCCGTATGTCCTCCTTTGGTCCTCAGTCTGTGTCCTCCGTGTCCTCTTGGTCCTCTGATCGGATTCTACTGCATGTACGGTTTATTAGTCATCACGCCTCACATCATATGCTGCGGGTGTGTCCATAGACCCCCTCGTATGTGCTCTGCTGCTCTGGTTGGACTTCAGTTTGTCCTGTGCCTCTTACTATAAATTTAAATTAGCATCGTCGACTGACATAGCCTCCTGTGACAACGGTTGAATCGAGAAGAAGAAACTTTATTAGCGCGACCTGGTATTTATAGTCAGGTCATGCAAAAACTCATGTCTGAACAATTTTTAACTTGTCAGATTTTGTCGAAGCGTCACTTCCCCCACTCTGGTTCAATTTACTATTTTCACCTATCTTCGCGAATTTCGAAGTTTGTTTCACATCACTTGATGCTCAATCGATCGCTAATTTTTATATGTTTACTATACGTAAATTACACTTCTTTATTATAATTACAAAAAGACCTATTCACTTTTTACGTATAGTAATTGCACCTTTCGTCATTTTGGCACGGTCTTTTAACTCTTTATTCACCTTTAATTTCTATACACTTTGGTGTCTTTTGTTTTAGCCTATCGTACATATTTTCCTTATAATTAAAATAAAACATAAAACTATTCTACTTGAAAAGGGTTGGTTACATTTCAGGAATGGACAGGCTTCACACACACAAACAAAATACGCGTGTACACAACGCTAGCGACAGGTGCGTCTGGAATGCGTGTCCATGCATAAATTCTGCGCTCCCTATTTTTAACTATGATACAGCTTATGCAATCTGAATCATGTTTATTAATTCATATTTATTTATTTTTATTATTTATTTCATTTATTTTGGCAATACACAGTACCGTTACTGGTTGTACCGTTGCAATATATGTATAAATCATCAGACTAAAGAACTCATTCATCTGATGAAAACCAAATTGAGAAAACTCATATGTGCTTCAATAATATGTTTTAAAACCCATAAACAAAAATAAATAGCTTTTTATAGAGGTAAAGCTTAGATTTCTTCAAAAATTGCAAGTGTTTTTGCATACGTCCGGTTATAACAATTACTTACAGATAACACAGTAAAATATATTAAATTTTATGGTTGTCAGAATTTAGAACATTTTAGGTACAGTCTTATTAATTTTTTTTTATTATTTTCCTTAGGACAATTATGGTTTCCATGATCCAGAAAGAGTAGAAAAAGTGAAAGAAGTGTACGATGAAATTGGAATTCCACTTACATACAAAAAGTATGAGGAACACACTTATGATCTGATATGTACGCAGATTCAGCAGATTTCCAAAGGACTTCCGCATCAACTGTTTTTCAGATTTCTCAAAATTATGACTGGTCTGTGAAACCAGAGAATTTGTGAAATTTAGTTTCTTACTTAATATATGAAGATGTCAAAGAGTAGGCCACGTTTTGTTTAGAGTAAAACATTTTAACAGATAAAAATGCAAATTTAATATTAAAAAAATTACATTTTTTTCAGAATAATTTTCTAATTGTTTAACATACATTTTAAAAATGTTAATTATTAAAAAAGACTTGAGTGACAAAATATTATATGGCCTTTTTATAAAAATTTGCTATGTTAAGAATTTGGCTAGTTCATGGAATTTTTAAAAACTTATAAGAAATATTAATATTTATATGTGATATACCTACTGACACATGACTGTAAATAATTTGTTTAATGTACATACAGTACTATAGGTTTTAATTGTTATTTAATTAATTGTCAATTATTGCGGGTCAATATTTGAATAAGACTGTACATTTAATTACTAATCATATAATTATAGTTGTAATTATTAGTAATTTAATTAGTTTTTAGACTACTAAGTTATAAATAAATAAATTATTTTAAGAAAACAGTAATAAATTGTTTAAAATTGAGCTAAAAATTAATATTTTATTTTGTTAAAAAATTTGTTTTTTTTTATTATTTCTCACACTACACTCCCCATTCTCCCATACTGTTCCTTGAACATATTGTTTTAATGAAGAATTGAGATATATTATGTTACAACACAAATAAGCCACCCCAATACCAGGGATAAAAAAGATGAATCTACAATATAAAATATAAAATAAAATGTTTAAAATAATGAAAATAAAATGACAATGACACAACAAACGACGACATGACCTAACCCAAGTGATTGACCAAATAAAAAGAAACAAAAGGAGAAGGGAAAACCGAAACCAAATAAGAAAGTGATTGACCAAATAAAAAGAAACAAAAGGAGAAGGGAAAACCGAAACCAAACAAGAATGAAACCAATTGAAGGAAGTGAATAATTCCGTACAACCAAATGAAATAAAACCAAATGAGAAGGAGAAAACCAAAATAAAATGAAACAAAATAAGATGAAAGTGAAGAAAGAAAATGTACATGAAACAAACCAAGTATAAAGGAAATATGAGAAAACAGACAAATAATATAGAGTATGAAAAGGAGAAATGGTACACTCAAAGGTAATATTGGAAACGAAACCAATAACTAACCAATGTAAAAAATAATTATTATTATCGATTGAAAGATAAATGTAAATGATTTGATAAAACCCTATAAAGTAATGTGAAAAAGAAAAGTACACTAACCCAAGAATTAGAGTTAGATGTAACAGAAAACTCTATAAAGACATAAACTTATTAATAATGTAAATAATATTTGTAATGAGAGAAATAGTGAGATGGTGAGAATATAAAATCAACTAAGTGACAAAGAAAAAGTAATTATAGGGATTACCCACTAGTAAACACTTAATATAAACATTTAAGGAGTGCAAAAGTGAAAGTGTAAAACCCCAAAATAACTAGAAACCATATTAATAGGAATAAATACTTAATGATCTATAATAAACTCTAAATGATTAATGGTGAACCATATTAATAATTAATAATGTCATTAATGATAGTATCAGTGGCGAAGCTAGTAGTTAATGAATGGGTAGGCAAAAGTCTTGCCTTAAATTTTTTTGTAGAGTAGTTCAACACGGCGAGTTTTCTTGCTTGCAAAATTGTCAACTACACGGTCTTGGAACAACTGGTCACTCATCAATCCTTCACAAATTTGTTTCAATAGCAATGGTGCTAAGAGAGTTAAGTCTTTCATTAGTCATCATATTGTGCAAGTAGTTTTTTATTCTTTTCAAAGTACTCATACTCCTTTCTGAAGAAGCCGTGGTAACAGGAAACATTAAAATCAAACGAATTAATTTTGAAACTTTCACGTACACTGGTTCTAAGTCATTAAGAATTATAAAATGTAAAAGTCTTTGAGGGAACAAATGTTTTCCAGTATCTGAGTAAATGTTTTTTAATTCATTTTCCAGTCTTTCACTATTGAAATATCGGTATGGAGAACCATACATGACTTCCATATTCTAAGATTTATATTTAAAATCATTTTCAGCCAAACAGCCAGGGAAGGAATTTTAACAAAAAAATACTTCTTTGTTGCCAATAACGTAGTACACATATAAAAAAAAATTATCCCCTCCCCCTTCAACTATAATTTTGATTTATAGAAAATTACCCCCAGCCCGTTCAACTAGCCTCTTCATTTATAGATATTTCATCTACGTTTCTACAGTGGATTATTAAGATCTTATCAGGATACTTTATCAAAATTAAGTACTTTACTCATGTTACAACAAAAAATGTTTCAGGTAAACTGCCCTTTCCCCGTAACCGATCTTCACCAAAATCAATAGACATTGAGTTCTCTATAGCTCAGGCACATATGTAAAAAATTATTTGATTCTGTTTGAATTTACGGCAGTTATGGTTCGTCATATAAAAAATTACCCATGTTAAAACATAAAACATGAGATTTATAAACCATATCTAAGATTTATATTTAAAATCATTTTTGAAATAAAATATTTTCATAGAACCTACTAACGCTGGGGAAATCTGAGGAGCCAATCAGAGTTGGGCCTACCTGTCACTCTGCTGAATTTGGTGGAAAGCCCTGTCACTGTCGTCAAAGTATCAGCCTTGACAGGGTCCTCTTTTTCTGCAAAATGGGAGAGGCTTGAGATGGAGTGAGTGACATGGTCCCCACCTCAATGAAGAACCCATTGTTTTATAAAAATATATTTAAATTTTGAAAACTGAAAATTCTTTTCTTGTTGTAAATATTTATATTTTATAATCAAAATGACTTTATTTTTGTTACCTGGCAACAAAATTATTTTATTTTCAACAATTACCATTGTTTCAAAAAGTTTAAATAAATTTTCAAGTACTTTACTCTTGTTAAAACGTAAAAGGTTGCAGGTAAACTACCCCTTCCCCTTAACCGATCTTCACCAAAATCTAAAGGCCTTGAGACCTCTACAATTCAGGGACGTATGCAAAAACTTATTTGATTCTGTTTGAATTTGCGGCTGTTATCGTTTGCCATAGAAAATACGCTTGATAAAAAAACGTTGCAGGTAAACTACCCCTTCCCCTCAACTGATCTTCACCAAAAACAATAGGTCTTGAGTACTCTACAAATCAGGGCTGTATGCAGAAAATTATTTGATTCTGTTTGAATTTGCGGCTGTTATCGTTTGCCATAGAAAATACCCTTGTTAAAAAAACGTTGTAGGTAAACTACCCCTTTCCCTATGAATAAATTGATAATAAAGAAGACAAAAGTGTATTGTTTTCTGAAAATGAAGATAACAAAAACAATGAGAAAATTAAGCACATAAAAACCAACCGTAGGAGAGTAAAGAAGAATCGAATAATTAAGAAGATTAAGAAAACAAAGGAAATAGGAAAAATATATAAAATGAAATTAATAAAAACAAGAGAAGAAGCGGAGATCATGAAGAACAGACTAATTGATGTGTTTAATTTACCCCTTACCGACCAAAGCAAATTAATGAGATGTAAAGATTGTAGGAGGACCTTAAAAGAAATTATAGAGGGAATTCACAAAAAACCAGTGGACAAAAACTTCTACAATTCTATAGTTAAATGGAAATTACCATACTGGATACTGGATAAAAATCAATGATGATGTTAATGAGGGAGGTACAATTAACTTCTCTGCTTAATAAACAAAATAATCAAGTGATTGAGGTAGACATTGATACTACGGAACATATGGTATTAGAAGAATTGTGGTACAAGATAGAAGATACCTATTTCACCAGGACGGAAATCGTTCTACACACCAAGGTTACCCGAACCACAAGTGCAGAGGAAATGATGGACCATAAACTAGATACCAAACACCGAGAAATGGGACTGACCTTCGAATTACCAATGAAGCCAACCAATGGAAAAGGAAGAAAAGAGGAAGAGAATTACCAAATTCAAAAGAAGTAAGATCAGCTTACAACAATATTTCGATGACCTATGAGGCATAATATAAAATATTAAAAGAAGGAATGAGTTACAAAAATTCCCACAAAGTAAGATCACCTTACAATAAAGCATAAATAACATAAAAAAAAAAATATCGGTGTAAAATGTATAAGGAATAAGTTACAAAAATTCCTATAACGTAAGAACCACAAACTTACAAAAACTATTCAGAATAATATTTAAAACAAAACAAAATAAAATCAAGCAAGAACTGCTACAACAAATACCTAAAATATATAATGAATTCAGAGTATTCAAAAAAAAAAAAAACCTGAACTGGTATAAGAAAAAAAAATGTGTATAAAGCAAAAAGCAAATATACAACAAATGGCTAAAGCAAAATAATGGTAATCAACCAAGAAAAAGAAAAAAGATGTCTAGGATATTTAAAATGATCACAAGAAGAAAAGAAAAACATACTAATGAAAAGTTAGAAATAATTAAATTAACAACTAAATAAATAAAAAACAATCAACTATATGAGTAAATAACAGTATATAGCAAAGGTACAGCGGAAGGAAGAATGAGTAAAAGGTTAAAATGATCGAAAAAACCACGAAGTGGACAATCCCAAAAAATAATGTAAGTCACAAGATGACGAAAAAGGTATTTAAGATTGACTGAGAATAGGTCCAGCAATCAAATTAACCGAGCAGAGATGATGTTCCTCTGGTTTCAGAAAAATGAGTAGTAATGGAAGAAACCAGCTACTAAAAGTTAGGGAAAAATTAATATAAAAGGGAGAACGCACTAATGGAAATAAGAAAAAACAGATCTAAATAAAAAGGAATGGAATCAGTAAGAATAGAAATAAGAAGGAAGAAACAAACAAGAAAGAAAAGGAAAAAAATTATATCTATAACTGATAATTTCATAAAAAACTATGCTAGTGTTTTACCAAAATGATCAATTTTGAAGGAGAGGCATTATATTACAACACAAATAAGCCACCCCAATACCAGGGATAAAAAAGATGAATCTACAATATAAAAAATAATTCGTATAAAATAAAATGTTTAAAATAATGAAAATAAAATGACAATGACACGACAAACGACGACATGACCTAACCCAAGTGATTGACCAAATAAAAAGAAACAAAAGGAGAAGGGAAAACCGAAACCAAACAAGAATGAAACCAATTGAAGGAAGTGAATTGAAATTCCGTACAACCAAATGAAATAAAACCAAATGAGAAGGAGAAAACCAAAATAAAATGAAACAAAATAAGATGAAAGTGAAGAAGGAAAATGAACATGAAACAAACCAAGTATAAAGAAAATATGAGAAAACACAGACAAATAATATAGAATATGAAAAGGAGAAATGGTACACTCAAAGTTATTAAAACCCTATGAATAAACAGGTAAGGTTTCTACTCGCGTTGTACTGGTAATTGCAGAATCGCTACGGACATCGCTAGCGCAACACATAGATGTAACGACACCAGTGTGAGGCGAACACACAACATATACATTTTCACGAACACATGCAGATCTTATCGTTACATACTTCATTTCAACCAATATAGTTGAACAAACTAGTTTCTAAAGACAATGTAACTTTTATTTCTGTTGCATCCCCTGCTGGAAAAACAAAACTTCTGCTGCCATCTTCCATCCCATATATTTTGTTGTGAATATTTTATTATATTTTATATCTTATTTCTCTTATAGAATCTTATTTCTCCTTAGCAGGAACAGTATTTTGGTCTTGTATAGGAACAGGAACAGTATTTCTACTGTATAAAAAAAATAAAATAAACCTCTGCTCAACAGTCCGTAAATGTCCAATGCATACCGCGTGGGTTTTGTGTTAGTGGACGGTTGCATGGCTAGTACAACACGTCGCTAGCCCCTAGTTACAGTATTCACAGCCAGTAGGCACCACTGTTATCTCAGTCGGCTACTCAGTTCTGCCTCATGACGCTAGGTGCATGCAGTACGGAGCCTCCACTGGGAATTTAACCCAGGACCACGTGCACATGATTCGCCCATGCTAGCCACTAGACCACCTGGAAGCTCTGCTTTATAAGGAGAAACAAACTGATTTTGATTCATTCAGTAAAACACCTATCTTTTTTACTTCCATGTTCCTTAAGGAAATGGAAGTATGGTGATGGCAAAAAAAATCGTGTTCGAGATTATTGCAGATTCTGATTGTACTACACTCAAAACATGAAAAATTCATTTTTCGAAAAGTGTCTGTGTGTGTGTTTGTGTGTCTATCTCTCTATAGATTTTTTTTTTGGCAAACGATAACAGCCGCAAATTCAAACAGAATCAAATAATTTTTTGCTTACAGCTCTGAATTGTAGAGTACTCAAGACCTGTTGTTTTTGGTGAAGATCGGTTAAGGGAAAGGGGTAGTTTACCTGCAACATTTTTTTTTAATCAAGGGTAAATTTTTTTCTATGGCAAACGATAAGAGCCACAAATTCAAACAGAATCAACTACTCTTTTGCATATAGCCCTGAATTGTAGAGTTCTCAAGACCTATTGTGTTTGGTGATGATCGGTTAAGGGACAGGGGTAGTTTACCTGCAACATTTTATGTTTTACAAGGGTATTTTCTATGGCAAACGATAACAGCCGCAAATTCAAACAGAATCAAAAGATTATTTGCATAGAGCCCTAAATTGTAGAGTTCTCAAGACCTATTGTTTTTGGTGAAGATCGGTTAAGGGGAAGGGGTAGTTTACCTGCAACATTTTGTGTTTTCACAAGGGTAATTTTTTTATATGATGAACGATAACTGCTGCAAATTCAAACAGAATCAACTACTTTTTTGCATACCTTTTTGAATTATAGAGACCTAAAGGTTTGTTGATTTTGTTGAAGATCGGTTAAGGGAAAGGGGTAGTTTACCAGCAACATTTTATATTTTAACAAGTGCAATTTTTTTATGACGAACGATATCTGCCGTAAATTCAAAGAGAATCAAATAATTATTTCCATACTTTCCTGAATTGTAGAGTACTCAAGGTGTGTTATTTTTGGTGAAGATCGGTTAAGGGAAAGGGGTAGTTTACCTGTCACCTTTTATGTTTTAACAAGAGTAATTGTTTCTATGCCGAACGATAACTGCTGCACATTCAAACAGAATCAAATTATGTTTTGATTACTTCCATACATTGTAGAGAACTCAAGGCCTGTTGTTTTTGATGAAGATCAGTTAAGAGAAAGGGGTAGTTTAAGTGCAACCTTTTATGTGATAACAAGGTTAATTTTTCTATGACGAACGATAACTGCCGTAAATTCTAACAGAATCAAATAATATTTTGGAGACAGCCCTGAATTGTAGAGTTCTCAAGATCTGTTGGTTTTGGTGAAGATCAGTTAAGGGAAAGGGGTAGTTTACCTGCAACATTTTATGTTTTAACAAGGGTAATTTTTTTATGACGAACGATAACTGCCGTAAATTCAAACAAAATCAACTACTTTTTTGCATAACTTTTTGAATTATGCAGAACTCAAAGCCTATTGATTTGGTTGAAGTTCGGTTAAGGAAAAGGGGTAGTTTACCTGCAACATTTTGTGTTTTAACAAGGGTAATTTTTTTTATGACGAAAGATAACTGCCATAAATTCAAAGAGAATCAAATAATTTTTTTCATACTTTCCTGAATTGTAGAGAACTCAAGGCCTGTTGATTTTGGTGAAGATCGGTTAAGGGAAAGGGGTAGTTTACTTACAACATTTTATTTATATATGTACTACATTATCGGCAACAAAGAAGTAGTTTGTTGTTAAAATTCCTTCCCGTCATGTTTGTCCGTATACCAAAGTTTTCTGCAAAACCAGACGTTTCTGCAGTGCCATCGATTTCCATCATCAGAGAAAATCGAGTGCGATAACGTGAGGTGGTATACGTTAGTGACCACAGTACTGAGGTTAAGGCTGAAGCAGTAAGTAGAAAGAAGTAGTTTCTATGGAAATATTTCATTTAGAAAATGATTTTAAATATAAATCTTAGAACATGGAAGTCATGTATGGTTCTCCATACCGATATTTGCATACAGCTTTGTTTGTAGAGTACCCAAGACCTATTGTTTTTGGTGAAGATCGGTTGAGGGAAAGGGGTAGTTTACCTGCAACGTTTTTTTTATCAAGGGTAATTTTTTCCTATGGTAAACGATAACAGCCGCAAATTCAAACAGAATCAAATAATGTTTTGCATACAGACCTGAATTGCAGAGTTCTCAAGACCTGTTGGTTTTGGTGAAGATCAGTTAAGGGAAAGGGGTAGTTTACCTGCAACATTTTATGTTTTAACAAGGGTAATTTTTTTATGACGAACGATAACTGCCGTAAATTCAAACAAAATCAACTACTTTTTTGCATAACTTTTTGAATTATGCAGAACTCAAAGCCTATTGATTTGGTTGAAGTTCGGTTAAGGAAAAGGGGTAGTTTACCTGCAACATTTTGTGTTTTAACAAGGGTAATTTTTTTTATGACGAAAGATAACTGCCATAAATTCAAAGAGAATCAAATAATTTTTTTCATACTTTCCTGAATTGTAGAGAACTCAAGGCCTGTTGATTTTGGTGAAGATCGGTTAAGGGAAAGGGGTAGTTTACTTACAACATTTTATTTATATATGTACTACATTATCGGCAACAAAGAAGTAGTTTGTTGTTAAAATTCCTTCCCGTCATGTTTGTCCGTATACCAAAGTTTTCTGCAAAACCAGACGTTTCTGCAGTGCCATCGATTTCCATCATCAGAGAAAATCGAGTGCGATAACGTGAGGTGGTATACGTTAGTGACCACAGTACTGAGGTTAAGGCTGAAGCAGTAAGTAGAAAGAAGTAGTTTCTATGGAAATATTTCATTTAGAAAATGATTTTAAATATAAATCTTAGAACATGGAAGTCATGTATGGTTCTCCATACCGATATTTGCATACAGCTTTGTTTGTAGAGTACCCAAGACCTATTGTTTTTGGTGAAGATCGGTTGAGGGAAAGGGGTAGTTTACCTGCAACGTTTTTTTTATCAAGGGTAATTTTTTCCTATGGTAAACGATAACAGCCGCAAATTCAAACAGAATCAAATAATGTTTTGCATACAGACCTGAATTGCAGAGTTCTCAAGACCTGTTGGTTTTGGTGAAGATCAGTTAAGGGAAGGGGTAGTTTACCTACAACGTTTTATGTTTTAACAAGGGTAATTTTTTTATGACGAACGATAACTGCCGTAAATTCAAAGAGAATCAAATAATGTTTTGCATACCTTTTTGAATTATATAGAACGCAAGGTCTGTTGATTTTGTTGAAGATCGGTTAAGGGAAAGGTGTAGTTTACCTGCAACATTTTATGTTTTAACAAGGGTAATTTTTTCTATGACGAACGATAACTGCCGCAAATTCAAACAGAATCAACTACTTTTTTGCATACCTTTTTGAATTATAGAGACCTCAAGGTTTGTTGATTTTGTTGAAGATCGGTTAAGAGAAAGGGGTAGTTTACCAGCAACGTTTTATGTTTTAACAAGTGTAATTTTTTTTATGACGAACGATAATTGCCGTAAATTCAAAGAGAATCAAATAATGTTTTCCATACTTTCCTGAATTGTAGAGTACTCAAGGTGTGTTGTTTTTGGTGAAGATCGGTTAAGGGAAAGGGGTAGTTTACCTGCCACCTTTTATGTTTTAACAAGAGTAATTGTTTCTATGCCGAACGAAACTGCCGCACATTCAAACAGAATCAAATAATGTTTTGATTACTTCCATACATTGTAGAGAACTCAAGGCCTGTTGATTTTGATGAAGATCAGTTAAGAGAAAGGGGCAGTTTAAGTGCAACCTTTTATGTGACAACAAGGTTAATTTTTACTATGATGAACGATAACTGCCGTAAATTCAAACATAATCAAATAAATTTTGGCATAAGTTCCTAAATTGTAGAGATCTCAAGGCCTGTTGATTTTGGTGAAGATCGGTTAAGGGAAAGGGATAGTTTACCTGCAACATTTTATGTTTTAACAAGGGTATTTTCTATGGTAAACGATAACAGCTGCAAATTCAAACATAATCAAATAATTTTTTGCGTGCTACTCTCAATTGTATTGTTCTCAAGGCCTATTTATTTTGGTGAAGATCGGTTAAGGGAAAGGGGTAGTTTACCTGCCAAGGTTACATTGCAAACTTTAAAATAGTAGCTACCCAAAAGGAGCAGAAGAGGAAGACTGACAATAATAATAATAATAATAACGATGGTGGTAGATGGAAGACTTAAAGCTAGAAATAAGTCCTTACGAGACACTGAAGATATTCCAAAGGGAAACAATACTAGGTGATAAATATCGGTAAGGAGAACCATACATGACTTCCATGTTCTAAGATTTATATTTTAAATCTGTTATGAAATGAAATGTTTCCATAGAAACTACTTCTTTCAACTTATTGCTTCAGTCTTAACCACAGTACTGTGGTCACTAACGTATACCACCACACGCTATCGCACTTGATTTTCACTGATGATGGTAGTCGACTTTGATTCAATTTGAATTTACGGCAGTTATCGTTCGTCATGAAAAAATTTCTCTTGTTACAACATAAAATGTTGCAAGTAAACTACCCCTTTCCTTTAACCAATCTTCACCAAAATCAACAGGCCTTGAGTTCTCTACAATGTATGGAAGTACTCAAAACATTATTTGATTATGTTTGAATTTTGCAGCAGTTATCGTTCGTCATAGAAAAAATTACCCTTGTTATCACATAAAACGTTACTGGTAAACTACACCTTTATCTTAACGGATCTTCACCAAAATCCATAGGTCTTGAGTCCTCTATAATTCAGGGATGCGTGCAAAACATTATTTGATTCTGTTTGAATGTGCGGCAGTTATCGTTCGTCATAGAAACAATTACTCTTGTTAAAACATTGACAGTGGCAGGTAAACTACCCCTTTCCCTTAACCGATCATCACCAAAGCCCTGATTTGTAGAGTACTCAAGACCTATTGTTTTTGATGAAGATCGGTTAAGGGAAAGGGGTAGTTTACCTGCAACGGTTTTTTTTAATCAAAGGTAATTTTTTTCTATGGCAAACGATAACAGCCGCAAATTCAAACCGAATCAACTACTCTTTTGCATACAGCCCTGAATTGTATAGTTCTTAAGACCTATTATGTTTGGGGAAGATCGGTTAAGGGAAAGGGGTAGTTTACCTGCAACATTTTATCTTTTACAAGGGTATTTTCTATGGCAAATGATAACAGCCGCAAATTTAAACAGAATCAAAAGATTATTTGCATAGAGCCCTAAATTGTAGAGTTCTCAAGACCTATTGTTTTTGGTCAAGATCAGTTAAGGGGAAGGGGTAGTTTACCTGCAACATTTTTGTTTTAACAAGGGTATTTTTTATGGCAAACGATAACAGCCGCAAATTCAAACAGAATCAAATAATGTTTTGCATACAGCCCTGATTTGTAGAGTACTCAAGACCAAGACCTGTTGTTTTTGGTGAAGATCGGTTAAGGGGAAGGGGTAGTTTACCTGCAACGTTTTTTTATCAAGGGTAATTTTTTCTATGACTGTCACCTTTAAAACTGATGAAATTTTAAATATTTCTAACTGCTTTTTTACTGCTGGAAGATACATTTCTTCAATGTAATAATTCCAAACTCTTTTCCTAATTACACCTTTATCAAAATCGTCAAGCCCGGTTATAGGTTTATGAACACAGTGTTTCTTTCTTTTGTGGTAAATTATATTCGCACTTCTTCATAGAAATGCCTATCACATTTGCAACATATACCTTACAGAAATCTAAGAGGACTTTCCACTTTAGCCTCCCTCTTTATGAAATTATACACATTCCACACTACCTGACTAGCCTATGCAGTGTTTCTGAACTCAATTTAGAAATTTTGGGGACATATAATGTACGTTTCACTCTAACATTTCAAACATACATGCACAATTACAAAATAGTTAATTAACACTTTTTAAAACATGATAATACATTCTGTAATAAAATGTAAATAGATAGCCTATAACTATTTTCATTAATTAACACAAATAGTTTTGGGACCGCAGTATAATTTTTAAATGACTGTACACCATGTTTGTTTAGTCTGATGTACACATTACAGAACACTACAAAACTATTCTGTGGATATGCCAAGGGAATGAAAATTTTTTTAGCTTCACAACGAGATGTTAGTCTACTGTGCACCTTGACATGAGTGTTCAATTTCTGCCATCAGGTTTCTACATGTGTCTGTTGTATCAATGAACTAGCAGGATCTATGTTTTATGTTAGAATTATTTTCTTCTTGGAATTGTATATTTTACATATCAGAAGGAATTAGTTTTTATGTAATTATGTAATTACATATCAGAGTGGTAGTCTTTTCAAATTGCTATAACCTGTTTAAGTACTAAATTTGAAATATAGGGTGATTCAGAAAGGACTTTACAACTTTGAAAGCATACAGAAATTTATTCAGATGACTTACAGAGTCGGATGAGGTGCCATTTTTAAAGCAAACCCATCATGTTTTTCATGAAACAGTCATTTTGGTTCGATGTGAGCACCATTTCTGATATGGCAGACATCCCACGTGAAGTCAGTTTCATTCCAAACTTTTGCCAGTACATTGGGTGTCACTTCTGCAACTGTGTGTAAATGCAGTTTCTCAGCTCAGGGAGATCAGCAGGTAAAGGTAGAACAAACACTCAATCTTTAATGAAGCCCCCCCCCAAAAAAAAAACAAGAGGGGTCAAATCTGGGAAGTGAGATGGCCATGCAGTAGACCCTTCATGATCAATCCAATGACATGGGAATCAGTTATGAAGGAAATCCTGGATGTGTAAGCTGAAGTGAAGGAGTTACCTGTCTTTCTTGTAGTGAAGCCAGTGATTTTGATCATCTTTGTCTAATTACAAAATGAGGAAATTTTAAAGTATATCCAAATACATTATACCATTTATGTTTTTCTCCATAAAATGAATGGTACATACACTTTAAATTTATTGAGAACACAAAAAAACACTCATTTTTGGGGCTGCCACGGTGATGCTTCAATGTTTCATGTGGATTTTTGCTACCCCCAGTGCAGTTGTAGGTGATCACCTTGCCACTGATGTGAAATGTTGACTCATCACTAAAGATTATATTGTCCAGGAATGTCTCATCAGCTCCTATTTGATCCAGCCTTTCTGCACAGAAGTGTTGATGAGCGACTTTATCTGCTTCATTAATTTTGTGTAACATGAAATGTTTGTATGCTTTCAGGTGCAAATGTTTGTGTAAGACGTACCTCTCTCAATGGTAGAGCTCTCTCTAAGTTGATCCACAACAACAGCAGAAAGTTGCAGGCAACCTGTTGATTTTGCATGTTGTACAGAACAACAAATGTCTATTTACTTTTGGTGCCAAAAGTAAATTGTAGGCCTACTTGGAGGATCTTTACCATACTCAGTTGGAAAATTAGCTGACTTTGTTTCTTGAAACCAAAACACACAACAAGCATGTTCTGCACCCGTAAAAAAGCAGCCATTTTAAAAAACAATTATGCTAGCGATTCTGGGGGTCCAAAAGGTAGTGTGATGTGAACATATGCTTTCATAGAAGAGAAATGCACCAGCCTCTCCACACCAACTCCACTTTCACCGACACATTGGTGGGCCCTGTTACCCGAGCAATCCACTCTAAGGTTGTGGATTGGTTACCCAATCCCTTCAGTGGAGTGGATCGGTAAGCAAATGAGAGATGGGAGTTCTGTCAGGGCAGTCTGGGGGTATCCTGGATCCTGGCCTGGTTGGGTGGTGCACATCAGCAGCAGGGTGCGCATCTAGTGTGGAGGCGAAGGAATCTATAGTAGCCCAATGGCTGCACACATGGGCTGAGTTAGTTAGCCTACTGTAACTGGACAGAGAATGTGACTCCCTAGGGGAAGAACATCCTGAAATCAAAGCTCCTGGTCCTCCAGATTGGGGGTTGGATAGGAGAATTCACATATCCCATCTGTCAAACACATCAGCTACCAGTTCCTCAACCAGTCAGTTATATCCTTGGGACCTGGAACTGAAGAGCAGCTGCACTTGACCGAGACAACTGGTGGAGGCTGTTAAAGGATGCCTTGACTCAGTAATGGGTTGTTGCGCCACTGAAGAATAAGTTAGACATGGTGGTTGCATGTGGAACTACAGCACTGTGTGAGTCAAACGTGATGTGTTTTGCTTTAAAATGACATCTCAACCGGCTCTGTAAGTCATCTGAATAAATTTCTTTATCTTTCGAAGTTATTAATTCCCTGATGACCCTGTATTGTAATTACTTTTAATACATGTTTAAGGAGAAACTATATACTTATGTTATAATAGGAATGGGACTGAATATAGTCCTATGCCTAAGACATCACACACACTATTAATACCATTAAAATTGTCTTCATTTAACAAACTACATTACAAAATTATGTATTGTGTTTTACTTGCGTAGTAATATGCACAGGAGCAGAAATCTTGATCTTGCTTTGTTTTTCTTAACTTTTTAAATTACAGACAATTTTTCTGAATGGTGTATGATTTATATCTACTTTCACTAGACACTAAACTAATTCTGATGAATCCCGCAAGAAAAATAAACTTGTATTTACATACAATCACACATGAGAAACACTATATAGATTGCTGCAAAAAACAATTGCGAGTCACTTGTTATGTGACATCATTTGAGGCTGTTTCAGGCACGGTGCACCTGGCATGTCTGTGTCAAGGCCATGCACTGACCTAGCTTCTAGCAAATTCCACAATGCTGGTAATTATGCAACTATTCTTAAGTGATCAAATGGAAAGTTGTAGATGTTTCTGAAACCTCTGTAGGTTGTATATAAACATAAGTGCCTGCTAGCAGTTCAGTTACAACTGGTGATTTTATCAGTGTCGTTCGCAGTGATTGTTGCAGGTTATTGAGTTAATTAGTTCAAAACTGTAATAAGGTGACATTTATTGTTGGACAAATTTAATTTGAATTATTGAATAAGAGTGCTTTGTTGATGTATAACTACTGTTTGTGTCTAATTAAAGTTAGTAAATAATTATATTTAGTTGTTTTGATAGTTCATCTTCTTTTTTCACAGTACTAAATTAATATATATTATTGAACTTTCACTTGTGAAATTTTCGGATGCCCGCGCCAATCCCCTTCCACCACACATCACCCCCACTCAACCTACCAAATAAAACCGTTACGTGTTACTGGTAGTCTGTCTCATACCGCTGATGAAGGTGCACATCACACCGAAATGCATACAGGAGAAAACAAGTAAGTTTCACCAGTGAAAGTTCAATAATATATATTAATTATGTTTAGTTAAGTAACGGACACGTCATGGACAACGAAATCCAAGAATAAAGTTAGAACCATTAATTAGTGAATTAGTGACTTCATTGGTGTCAGTTATTCTGTTTCCACTGAACAATACGATCATCACTGTGACTGTCATAATAATATTTATGTCCTTTGAATTTTTCTTAAAACAGTTTTCCCACAAACTGTTTTAAAACATGAAGGTGGCCACACCCAGGCCTTGATAATTTATACAATTTTGTCAATACACAGTATTTTTTTACTTATTTCTTTATAAGTAACTCATTGAGTTTCTTACTGTATTCTTGAATAATATTATATATATATTATATATATAATTATAATTACTTCTGCAAGTAGTTGTTTCTTTTTTTTTATTGTATTAATTAACCTGATGCACATTTCACAGACTGTATATGTATCTTAAAGATTTCCAGATGAATTGAAACTTCTTAATGAATTTTAACATGAATTTTTTGCTTATGTATGCCTGTCTCGATTCCAATGACAGATCCTCCCCTTGCAGAAATAGATATATAAATAAGAGAAATTTGGACCCTCTTTCAAAGCTGTGTCATGATCCCCTTTATGTCCAACAGATATCTTATTTTCACATATATTTTTTGATATCAATGAAACATATTTTTCCTGTGTTTCAGTATTGTCTTCAGTTGTTTTTGTCGTCACAAATCGCCTCCACTTTAATCGAAGCAGTTAAGACTTTATACAACGGATTGAAAGCGCACGTAAAAATTGGAAGTAAAGTCTCAAAAGGATTTAATGTTAGTAAGGGCCTGAAGCAGGGATGTTGGCTCTCACCAACGCTTTTTAAAATATACCTGGAACAAGCCCTCAAAACTTGAAAAAAGATGGAATGCCACAAAATGGGGATACCTCTAACTGACAACACAGTGTACACATTGTGTTTTGCTGATGGTCAAGGGGCAAGCGTGGTAGCGCAGGACTATCATGACATGGAATACATGACATGAAAACTTATAGAGGAATACAAGCTATTGGGCCTTGAAGTAAACACAAAGAAAACGGAGTATATGTGCATTGGTGAGGAACAGAAGAATTTAATTTTAGAAGACGAACAAGAAATAATAAATTGCAGTAGCTATAAATATGTAGGAACAACAGTTACACAAGATGGTAGTCTAGATAAAGCGATAAGAGAAAGAAATAACCTGGGAAGACAATCAATAGCATTGCTGAACAACATATTGTGGGACCAACAAATATCAAAACAAAATAAACATCGTATATACAATACAATCTTGAAACCAATTACATCATATGGGTGTGAAATATGGCCAATAATAAAAAGAACAGAAAAGTTGTTGGAAGCTACTGAATTGTTTCAGTAGACCGAAGAGCGACAGGGAGGTCAAAACTGGAAAAAGTAAGAAACGTGAGAATCTGGGAGATAATGGGGGTACTGTACTCTGTTGTCGATGACATAAAAACAAAACAGCTAAGATGGTTTGGGCATGTACAAAGAATGCCGGATAATCGACTCCCCAAGCAAATTTTGAGATGGACACCATACTGTCGTAGGCAAAGAGGAAGACCTAGGTTGAGTTGGAGAGAAGGCATCAACCGGGCAATGAGAGACCGGGAATTGGAAGAAGAATCTTGGTTAGATCGAGACCAATGGAGACTAGGGATCAGAAGACGTAGGGTAAAGTTATGAACCGATTTATATTATATAAATATTGTAACGTCAGAACTGGTGTGTCTCTGAAAAATGTGTACACAAGTGTTGTATGTGTTAGTACGTTCATCTCGCACTGGGGTCGTTACATCTATTTTGCGCTAACGATGTCCGTAGCGTTGCGGTAATTACCAGTACAACACAGCAGTAACCTTACCTGTTCTTATATAGGGGTGTGTTAATCCCGAGTGGCGCCAAATTGTTTATTAAACAATTAAACTTATTAATTATTATCTTAATATGGTGTGCTCAGCTATGACGGTCGGGGCGTTCAAATAATTCCCGCTCGTTCAGCCTTCTAAATCGTGTAGGTAGTTGTACAAATTGCAACTTGAGCGCTGATCATCAAACCTAGCGTTTGTAAACGAACACAATTAACATAATGCACTCCCTATAAAATAATAACAACGGTTACTCCCTGTACTAGTTATTTTAATGTTTGATAAGTAATATTTTCAATTTTGACAATGAAATTATATTAGTTGATTAACAACTTTGCACCGACTTTTTACATGAAACAATTATTCTCAGGATGACGAATCAATTAAGGAATGATATATTCACATCAGCATGGCTGCGGAACGTTTAGTTATTATAATTATTTTCATTCCAAAATCGGTGGATTCTTTTGATTACAAGGCTAAGAATTCCTATGATTACAATAAAAGTACTTTACCTTACTCTAAGTGAACATAAATAATAAGGTGTGTGTTTACAATCTGTTCTGTAGTGTCGTTAAATATGTTTCAAAAGTTCGTATTTAAACAATAGGTTAGATTTTATGTTAACAAATTTTCAGTGTGTTTATTATTCTTAATTAATCTTTGAAAGAGAATATTCGGCTTATAGTGAGATCAAATTACATACATACATACATCCTCGGCGCTACAGCCCAGTCCGGGCCCTGGCCTCCAAAAGAAATCTTCCCCACTGGTCTCTACTCCCGGCCAATGTCCACCAGTTTGCTGCACCCAGCCTCACTGCCTCCTTACCAACCTGGTCCAGCCATCTTGTATGCGGTCTTCCCCTCCTTCTCCTTCCCATCGGCAAATAATTCATCACTCTTTTTGGGATTCTATCCTCCGCCATTCTCTGCACATGACCAGCCCAACGCAATCTGTTAATTTGTATGAGTTGCACGATCGGAAGATCTTTAAACCTTTCGTACAACTCTCGATTATGCAGTCGCCTCCAAATGTTGTTTTCCCTCACAGGGCCATAGATTCTCCTCAGTACCCTCCTCTCAAAAACGGATAGTCTCTGCTCATCTAGTTTTTTTAACACCCAGCATTCCGAGCCATACATCAGGACTGGTCTAATCAAGGTCTTGTATAGGGAGGCTTTTGTATCTTTAGTTATTAATTTTGATTTAAAATGTTTCACCAGTCCGTAGTAACACCTATTAGCAGATAATATTCGTCTTTCAATATCTCTAGAGGAGTCATTTCCAGAGTCCACATATGACCCGAGATATGGAAAACCCTGAACCTTTTCAAATTCATAATCGTTAATGCGCAGGGACAGGGTATGAGTATTGGCACCTACAACCATATATTTGGTTTTGCTTTGGTTTATAACCAAGCCCATAGCCTTAGCGGACAACTCCAGTTCCTGAAAGGCTTCCTTTAAGCCAGATTCAGACCTACTTATGACGTCAATGTCATCGGCATAGGCCAGAAGCTGTACCTCCTTGTGAAATATGTGTCCGCTAGTTTGAATTCCTGAATCCCTGATGACCTTTTCTAGAGCTATGTTGAACAACAGACATGCTAAGGCATCTCCTTGTTTCAACCCATTCAATGTTTTTAAGGAGTTAGATAGATTTGATTGTA
Source organism: Magicicada septendecula (assembly GCA_034769895.1). NCBI lineage: Eukaryota > Metazoa > Arthropoda > Insecta > Hemiptera > Cicadidae > Magicicada > Magicicada septendecula. Next base: position 1,257,706,693 of record CM068367.1, read on the forward strand.
TTCTGATTTGGCACTTAGAATTGGACATAACTACTCCAACCATACGCACCAACTTAGATGGTATATGCAACTCCTTCATAGCTCTATATAGCATTTTCCGGTTGATTGAATCATATGCCGACTGGAAATCCACAAAGAGATGGTGAGTGGGCACTCCATATTCCAACGTTTTTTCCAGAATTTGCCTTAGTGTAAATATTTGGTCTGTTGTTGACCTATTCCTAGTGAATCCACACTGATATTCTTTTATGTTTTCCTCAGCGTAGGGAAGCAGCCTAGAAAATATGATGTTGGACAATACATTATATGCTGTATTAAGTAGAGAGATGCCCCTATAATTTTTACATATAAGCGGATCACCCTTTTTATGTATTAAACACACCACCCCATTATTCCACTCATCAGGCATTACCTCCTCCAGCCATATTCGCTCTATAAGATGGGCAAATTCCTTTATGAAATCTCCTCCTGCGCTCTTTAATAGTTCCCCTGGTAAACCATCGGAACCTGCTGCCTTGTTATTTTTAAGCTTTTCTAGAGCTTCATACACCTCGTCATAGGATGGCACCAACTCCTCTCTATCATCCTCGAATTCTCCTACCTCCTCTTCATTCTCAGATGCCTCCATCAAAGCCTCCCCAACTGAGCCTAGCAACTCTTCGAAGTGTTCTGTCCATCTCCTGATCACGCCAGCATTATCACTCACAAGGCCACCATTATTATCCCTACAGGCATTTGTTCTAGGCTGAAATTCCTGTCTCATATCATTCACCTTCCTGTACATATCTCGGCTCAGCCTTTTACTCTTATATTCCTCTATCTTTTCCATCTGTCTCATCATATACTTCCTCTTTTTTCCTCTATGAATCTTCTTTTCCCTCCGCCTGGCCATCCTGTATTCCTCTTGAACAGCCCTAGTGCATTTCCTTTGGATCATAAATTTGTATGTCTTGTTTTTGAAGTCAGTTGCCTCTTCACACTCCTTATCAAACCACTCATCTCGCCCATGTCTCTTCTTCAAACCAACGATTTCTTCTCCTGTGGTCACTAACATGTTTTTTAGATTAAGCCAGTGGTTTTCTATATCTTGTTCCTCACGGCATTCAAGTCTCCACTGTCTAATTTTCTCATTAGTAACTTCCTCGAACCTCCGTTTTATTTCTTCTTCCTTTAGCATTTCTGTATTGTATCTAACAGTCTTTATTCCTTTTTCATTTCTATTATTGGAGATTCTAGCTCTCAGTTTTGCAACTACGAGATAGTGATCGCTGTCCATGTTGGCACTTCTATAAACTCTCACGTCTTGTAAGTCTGACTTATGGCGGCCATCCAATAGGACATGATCTATTTGATTGACCGTTCTCCCATCTGGAGAGATCCATGTGCCCTTATGTATGTCTTTGTGGTCGAAGAAAGTCCCTCCTATGATCATATTTTGACCAACTGCAAAGTTCAATAGTCGGAAACCATTGTCTGAGTGTTCAGAGTGTAAACTATACTTTCCTATATTACTACAGGTATGGCTGCTTCCCACTTTGGCATTTAAGTCACCTATGATTATTTTTATGTCATGTCTAGGGCTGCTAGCATACGCATTCTCCAGCAAGTCATAAAAATCATCTTTCTCCTCCTCAGGCTTATCATCAGTTGGGGCATGCACGTTTATTATAGTATAGTTAAAGAAAATTCCCCTAAGTCTTATTTTACACATTCTAGGTGTAAGGGGTTTAAAATCGATGATATTTGCTTTCATTCTACGGCTTACCAAGAAGCCAGTTCCAAGCACATGGTCCCGGTTCTGACAGCTGTAATACACCGAGTAGTCCCTTCGATCCATGATTCCAGCACCAGTCCACCTCATCTCCTGCATAGCCAAAACATCTATCTTATATTTGAGAACCTCTCCTATTAATATCTTCAAGGCTCCAGGTCTGTATAAGGAACGCAAGTTCCATGTCGCAAGTTTAAAATCTTTGTCCTTTTTACACGATCCAGTCCCAATTCCATTAATCCGTCCGGCTTTTCCTTTTTCTCTTGGTTTCATAACAATCTTTTTTTATGGGGTGGGTTGTTAACCCTACGCCCAACCCCCAACCTGGAGGACCAGGGGTTTTATGTTTAGAGTTCCCGTCTCTTAGATGAGTTGCCTTCACTGAGCTAACGAGTCTCATCCACCCGTCCGCAGTAGACCATGCTCACTAGATCTATGGGCGCCGCCGTTGACATTTTTATGTTCTTCCGCCGCCAACCCCGCCATGCATCCTGCTGCCGACACACTACATCTTGGTAAGCCGGGTCCCTGATTACCTCAGGGCCACCTCGCCCAGACCCCCATCTCTTGTTGGCTCGCCGACCCAAGCTGCCGAAGGGATTGGTTACCACAACCTTAGCATGGGTTGCTCGACTTAACAGGGCCCACCGCTTGTAGGTGAGAGTTGGAGTTAGAGAGGAGAGATCAAATTACTTTTAGTAAAATTTAGAGTGATTTTATTTTTGGAAATAAGGTAATTCAATGGTACTTAACACATCAGCATGACTTGGTGTTTTCATTCATTGGGTCGGAAGAGGATTGGGCTGCAATAGTTTCTATTTTCATTAATCTTTGGACTTAAGTAGGTCTGGCGTCCTTTTCATATAGGATGTGGTCATAATTTTCTTTTATTTTTCTGTTTTATGGTCCTTGGTCTTTAGTTGACTGCTCCAATGGTTCGTTTGCTTCTTATTCAGTCATGGTTTTGAATATCGTTCACTGTTTTACATTATTTAATTAAAATTCGGTCTTCCAAAAATTGGCTTCTATTCTGTTCGAGTGACGCTTTACGAGTAACGGTATTCAACGGTAATTTTCGCCACCAACGTCGGTTTCCATAGCAACTAAAGAATTCTGATTGGTTGAGATTGATATAAATCCATTGTTATCAAAATTTGAATTCTTTTCAAAATCCTAGTATATCTTCTGATTGCTGTTATTCCTCTATCTTCCTTCCTAATTAGTAAATATTGTCACTATAGTATGTATTTCCTTTTATAGATTATTTTGATACCCCACAAGTTTGGGTTATTTTAGTTTTATGTTTTTACAATTATTTTAATACTTGTTAATTACATTTCTTTTTGAATTCAAATGCTTATTATAATATTTGGTCTTAAAAATGATTTACAATTTATCCTTGGTGAGTCCTTCGCCTCGGATTTGCTAATTTCTTAGTTAACTTATTACAATTTGTAGTTGTTTGTTTTTGACAGTTAGGCATTTTCATAGACCTAAGTAGCCATTATGGTATTTGACTTATTTCATTTAAATTATATCCCATTTTAGCCTAATGGGCTTTATTTTGTTATTATAATTGGTTGTGTTATTTATAGTTGTGTTTTGGGTCTGTTTATGTGTTATTATTTTGTCACTATTATTTTATACATAATTGTTTACTATCTGGTTTCCTCGTTTTCTAGTCATACATTTCTTAACTTTTTTACTTATTTAATTTGCCAATAACAACAATGTGGCTATTATTTACTATTTTTTGATCTTATTAAATACAATATCTAGGCCTATGGTCTGTATAATTCTTCCAGCCATATCCTATTCATAAACTTGCTTAAATAATTATTTAACTATTATTTGCTAATCTTTGTTTACAATTCATCTTATTTTATATCATTTTTTGGTGTGATAAACAACATCACCTTTTATGAACTTAATAACGATCCCTTATAACATGGGTGTTTATTGATTTGTTTTAACTCCTTAATTTTTTAAACAATCTTTACTTTCCCTCCATGTTAACACTATCTGTTTTTCCTTTCAGGGTATTCTTCCTTTTAATTATAATTGCATTCACTTAAATTTAACAATAACATTCCTTCTTAACTAAATACTGTCTTCATCACTTTTCAGCGTTCATTATACCTTAATTAACTGTTTATACTTACTACTATTCTTAATTACTAATATTCTTCACTTTGAATTATTTAGTGTTTCCTTTGGATTTATTAAGTGTTTATGCTTTTATCCTTCACTATTTTTCACTATATTAACATTCTTTATTTTACACTATTCTCATTTAATCATCACCTTCACTTTTAAATTATTTATAGTTTATTATAATTTAATTAGTGTACTTTCTTTATCACTACACTTTGGGGTTTTTCACTTTCATTTTGCACTTCACAAATGTTTTTGTTTTTTAAGTGTTTCTAAATGGGTAATCCCTCTAATTACTATCTCACTACCGTACTATCTCTTTCATTACAAAATATCATTAATAATATTAACAATTTTAGGTCTTTATATTTCTATCATTACATCTAACTCTAATTTGTGGGTTAGTTTTTTTTTTATATTTAACATTGTTTAATTGGGTTTCTTTCAATTGTCATTTACTTTTTTATCCATTGATGGATAATAACATTTACTTTTTTTCTCATAGGTTAATTATTGGTCTTTTTTCCAATATTACATTTGAGTGTATCATTTCTCCTGCTCATATTCTTTATTACTTGTTTGTGTCTTATCATTTGTTTTCAGTTTTATTTATTTCCCTTTATCTTGGGTTTGTTTCTTTTTCATTTCCCTCCTTCTTCGTTTTCATTGTATTTGGTTAATACCTTGGTTTTCCACCTTCTCTTTTGGGTTCATTTTAATATGTTGCATTGAGTCCTTCAATTCCTTTAATTTGTTTCATTTTTTTCTGGTTTTGGTTTTTTCCCTTCTTCATTTTGTTTGGGTCAATCACTTTCTTCTTTGGTTTTATTCTTGTTTGTTTTTTGTGGTTCCCTTCTCCTTTTGTTTCCTTTTGTTGGGTCAATCACTTGGGTTAGGTCATGCCGTCGTTTGTCGTGTCATTGTCTTTATATTTTATTTATATTAAACATTTTATTTTATATGAAGTATTATTTTATATTCAGAATCATCTTTTTTCATCCCTGGTATTGGGGTGGCTTTGTTGTAACAATATATATATATATATTATATATATATTGCGACAGTACAATCATATGCTGTACTGTGCATTTAATAGATAAAATAAATATTTAAATTAAATTTATAAATATGTAATAAATAAGCAGGTATGAGATTGAAAGCTGAGTTTATGTTAAAAATACGGAATGTAGACAGACAGGAACTGACCTGAACACTCCAACGACTGTCACTGAGAGTGTGTACAGTAGTAAGTGATGTGTGAGAGTGAGGCCAGTTCGAGCATGAAAGTTGAATATCTCACCCTGAATAATTATCAAATTACAGTTTTTATTTAATTATAAGAAAACCATGAATGGTAGAAAAAATTCAAAGACTCTAAATATGTATAAAATTAATACGCATGTGTAGTGAGAAAACGGCATGAAGAGGACGCGCAGTGCGAATTCAGTGCGATTTTAAGTGGGTAGTAATTACACGGATTATTCTATTACGATGGTAATTACGTTGGACATGTGTAATTAAATCTTCCATCGTTAGAGCACCCTGTAGTTCACATTAGACTTTGCCATTGGCAGAAATGTGCGAAAATATGAAATTGGACGAGAGTGGGAGAACTGACGCCACTGAACAATTTCAAACAGGCAGAATTCTGTCCCAACAGGAGCTGTACAATGCTTGATTATAAATAGGGCACGAGAAAAGCCAGCCTTCTTCTCAATCAGTCTTCAGTAGCAGCGGGACGCTCTGTCTGTTGGCGACGCGAATTTTTAAATTTTGTTAATTGAACAGTAGATGCAGGCGGACGCTATGTTTGTCATAAGTGCAAAACAGTAACTCTTAATCTGTTTCCAAATACGAATATAGAACATACTTTACGATGTCTACACACACAAACATCCGTCAGTCAAGACAAGCTACTATGTTACATCATGCAGAGGAACGCTATGCTGAACAATAGAGGCGTCTGCTAGAACTACAGCAGCAGGTGCAGAGCAACCTCTCACACTATACTACATCAACCAGATGGGACCATGATAGACAAAGTAACTGGAAGACGACAAGTGGAACCTGGGGACGTGCAGGGAACTCCATCAGAAGAGGACCTACGGATCAACGGAGGACATGAGCATGAGTTACAAAATCGAGGTGACAGATAATCCATTTATAAATTTTAAATAAGAGACTAAAGACATTTTGAAATTTAAACATGAATAAGAGTTTATGTAAAATGTAGATAAAGAGGTTCAGAGAATCTGATTTAAATTTAATAAAATATTTTCTTTTATGTTTAACGATTAATTTAGTCAATTTCAATTTTATTTTAAAATTTGTAGACCAATCAATGATTACTATGTATGCAATACATAAATTAACGTAGTTGAAAGTTATATAAAAAAAAAACTGCAGTAAAGCACACTGTCAGACTGAGCAGTCGAATTTTAATATTAACAAATAAGTATTTAGAACATAACTTTGTTACTGTAAAATAAGATTTATTTAATGATAAATGTATTGCAACATTTGAACGTTTCAAGCGAACAATAATAAATATTTATGGCGAAGTAAGTGAGATTTTAAACACGCTTGTGGTTTATAAATAAAAATTATCAAAACTCGTTACAATTCAATCAATGACTACTCTTATTACCATTACACCCAAACTCCATTAATTGGTACACTTTACCAGTAATGTTATATAAATTTTGGCACTCCACAAATTAAATTACATTTAAATTTGTAAATTGTAGTGTTATAAATATTACTACTACTCTCCAGCACTACAGCCCATGGTGAGCCTTGGCCTCCGCTACGACCCGTCTCCACTCATCTCTGTCCACTGCCTTCAGTCTCCAGTTCCTAATGCCCATCTTTCTTAGATCTTCTTCCACATCCTGCTGCCACCTTCTTCGAGGCCTTCCTCTTCTTCTTTTGCCCAGTATCGTTCCACTTAATATAGTTTTGGGCATCCTCGTAACATTCATACGGAATATGTGTCCCAGCCATCTAATTCTAGCTGATTTTATGTGTCTCACCAGGTCTTGTCCACCAATCAATTCATTTATTTCACCGTTATTTCGGATCTTATACGTATTCCCTTCCTTCACCGGTCCAAATATCTGTCTCAAAATTCTTCTTTCAAAAATTCTTAGTGCACTTATATCCTTATTTACGAGAGTCCATGTCTCGGATGCATAAGTAACAACAGGTCTGATCAGTGTTTTATATAACAACAATTTGGTTCTTGGAGTTAGAAGCTTTGATTTCAGTAATGATTGGTTTGCATAGTAGGCTCTATTGCCGGTTATGATTCTATTTACTATTTCGCTGCTCACTCGGTTTTCATTATTCAGAATAACACCCAGGTACTTAAATTCTGTAACTCCTTGGAAACAGTAATGGCCTGTGTGAAGGTCTAGCAGTTCTCTATTTTCCTTCGCAGACACTTTCATGTATTTTGTTTTAGCCTCATTGACTTCCAAACCAATCTTGCTCACTTCCCTCTCTATTTCAATAAAGGTGTCTTTTAATACATTTTTGTTCCTGGCTACCAGCACAATATCATCCACATATGCCCCTAGTTGCCTCGTCCTTTTGAAGATGTGTCCTCTGAAGTCTATCTTGTTTATAGCATAGTGTAGTGCCAAGTTAAAGAGGGTCGCAGATAATGCATCACCCTGCTTCACTCCAGTACCAACCGTAAAATCTCGGCTTTTGTTTCTTCCCAGAACTACTTTTCCCCTGAAATCGTTCAGACTGAGCAGTACCAGTCTCACAATCTTTTGAGGTACTCCCAATTCTTCCAATGCTATTCGCAACATTATTCGATTTACACTATCGAAGGCTTGCCTGAAATCTATAAACAGTATATGGATGTCAATACCATATTCGGAACATCTTTCGAGTGACTGCCTCATGACGAAAATTTGATCGACTGTGCTCCGGTCGGCTCTAAATCCACTTTGATGTTCACTTAGGATTTCCTCTGCATATACATTTAGCCTATCAAGGAGAATCATGGACAATATCTTATAGACACAGCTTAGCAGTGTTATGCCCTTATAATTGCTGCATACAGTTTTATCTCCTTTTTTAAAAACTGGGCATATTACTCCAGTCTTCCAGTCATTTGGCATTGTCTCTTCCTCCCATACACTACATACTATATCATGAATTTGTGCAGTTAGTGCTCCACCGCCTTTTTTGATCAGTTCAGGGCTAAGCTGATCTTCGCCAGGCGCTTTCCCGTTCTTTAGTCGATTAATTGCTCTTCTCACTTCCTCAACTGAGGGAGTTTCTACATATGGTTCTGGACCTATTCTTACATTCTCTTCTACAGTCTCCATTGCGTCAGGCTTATTTAATATTTCTTCAAAATATTCAGCCCATCTGTTGAGGATCAGCCTGTCTTCTGCTATTAGTTTTCCATCTTTGTCTTTGCAGATATTTAGCTTTGGTTGGTAACTTCTGTTTATACTTCTTACCTCTGTAATGATCGAAATTTTAAAAAAATTTTAATTCCTCGATCAAGTGACACGTTCCCACACTCAAGTCGACGGACACAAGCCCAGGTCGTAAATAATGACGAATCGAGGGCACGTCAAACCCGACGACAGAGCGAAGACAAATAAAAAATGTCTGAGCACTGCACACAATGAGTATTTCAAGGCGTCACTGACAGCTAGCCGTTTGTCAAAATTTACAGCACCCAACAATCTGAAACAAAGACTTCGTCCAGCTGCCGAGTTACACGGAATCGAGATGGAACGCCTGCTGTGGAAGCAAAGTGTAACTGCTCAATTATGAAAGGCTTTACTATGTTACAAAGGAAGTACAGAGCAATTTTAACGGAGAGATAGACAATAGACGTAACTCAGTGAATACTGCCAGTGTACCCTGCACAGCGTGAAAACACATTCTTGACAGTTTACTGAAATTTACGACTGAAAAGTAGAATTTCACCGAAATGAAGACAACGAAGGGTTGATAATCGGCGGAACGAACGTCGTGGAACTTAGACAATTAACCAAGACCTGGAGTCTGTTAACAAAAGCTCAGTCAGAACCTTAGGGAAAGTCTAAACAAAGGATAACAGAAGGCCATGAAATTGTCCTAATTTCTTAGAATCTGTGCTACGCTCGTCACATGAAACACTCCGGGGATGACGACGACCAACCAGCATCAAGCATCTTCTAAGAGAGCTCGTGGAGAGAGTAGGAAGGGTTCGGCCGACGAATCGTGAAACAGTGGATGAGATCTACAGAAGGGTAGGAATTTGTACGACCAATCAAGAGCCCTAGAAGGCGTAGAGATCGAAACTTAGACTTATGGGTAAGATGTTCCAATAAAACTGTTTGGCGAAGACGCGGAGCGGGCAGTCAAGTAGTTAATCGAGAGTCAGTAATTTTCAATCAGGCAGTCAAGTAGTTAATCGAGAGTCAGTAATTTTCAATCGGATAGTCAAGTATTCAATCGAGTAGTCAAGTCGTTCAATCGAACAGTTAGTCGCAGTTAACAGTCAGTCGGTAGTCAAGAGTATGTAGTTAATAGTAGCAGTTGGTAGTCGCAATTAATAGTCAGAAGTTAGTGTGTACGATAGACAGACGATTGATTATGTCGACCGACCGGATTCACTAATTTGTAAATTCATAAGTGAACAAAGACATCGGTATAGTCACACTTATACACAATTCTGTGCGGAAATATAAACTATGAGTGCGTACGGGACTTGAAATCTCAACTGACGCGCACATAATAATATACTAATTAACATTTAAAGTAGAACAGTGAGTGTCACCTCAAACATTCTCACATCATAACGTATCACCATGTTGAACAATTAGTTGAATAAACTATACCAAACAATTAAGCACGCAGTACGCGATACACCCAAATAGACGGCACAGTTAACCATGTACACAAATATGGCAAACTTTCAGAACAATTCAAGTTAATGACAACATTAACACCTCACTATTTGAACTCCGGACACTCGACATCAGCGGGTTACCACAATACCATACACATGACGGGAGTGGAGATTTAGTGGAGTGAAGTGAAATTATCAGTGCTCTGCGTAACAGTGATTATGATCTTCGACGAATCATCTAGAAAGTGTCTTCTCACGACGACGGAATTGGATAAACACTCTCAAAGATAAGCTTTATGTCTACTTAATCTTAGTAGTATATACTACACTACTGTTCTGTTGCCTCTTTTCAAAGAACTAACCCCAAGAGAATAATTACATATGAGTCATATGAATCATAAAATCTATAAAATAACACTAACGTAATTCGTTATCTGAGAAATAATGAACGCATTTTAGGTAGGAATAAGTATAATTGTTGATTGTTTATTATTCGTGTATGTTTTATATATGTGCATTATTTACTGCATTTGAATGTACCATGTGTTTATGTTTCAGGAAACATCGTATAAATTGAATAATTGTATTTATATCATGTGCTTTAATATGTATGTAATTTGCAGGATATAGTTACTTACTTCAGTAAGATGTGTAATAAATAAGTAGTTAATTTACAGTATTCATGCGTTCATTATTGAAATTTCACCTTTGTTATTGATGTATTTTCATTCTAAGTATTACACTAAAAATCTCATAACTTATGCTAAACATCAATGGATACAATAAACTCGACCATTGAAACGTCTGATTAATAGACTCATAAAATCGTATTTAATTAGTCACTGTATTGAGTCAAATCTGACGAATAGAAATAATTTTAGATATATCAATTTTGACGTATTACAGAAATCTTTAATTAATATGATTCATAATTGTTGAGTAATTAATCCGCGCAGATAATTAGCACAGATTAATATTCACTAGATGTAAATGGTTTACACAATTAATTACCACAGATGTAAATTATACTTACACCACTAAATGTAAATGGCTGCACAACGCTTGGCATTAAATGTAAATGGCATCCAGCTTTAGGGCGAGATACATATGAGAAAGTGATAAACTCACATAAAATACCACTAGTCCCATTTACTAAATGTAAATCATTTATATCACGATTAGCATAATAAATAAACCCCATTTATGCTAACTATAAATGGCGCCCATCGCATGGCAAAAGAGAGCAGACAGTAGTATTTAGACTAATTACAATAATATAGTACGTAAGACATTATTAAATAAGTGTAAGGTTAGCTTGACTGGTAAATGATAACGCGAAGCAAGGCGAAAATGGCTAGCGGTAGTTCTGATAGCATGGACTTTGACGTTAACAACCAGTTAGGCGCACCCGACACCAACGAAGAAAACTCATCAGTCGTCGAACCAAATATGACGGAGGAGACGTCAGAGGTCAGAGCGCGGGGACAGGAGTCACAGCAACCACAAGAGTCCCAGCAATCACATGAAGAGGCATCGCTACGTTCATTGTTGATGGACTTCATGCGCACGAATAATGAAAGCTTCAAGATGATGAATCAGAAATTCGATCAGAAATTCGATCAACATAAAGAAGAAATTAAAGAAGAAATCAACCAGAAATTCAATCAAATTAATGAAAATTTTAATAATTATAAAGAAGAAATTACGCAACATATGAATGAGCAGTTCAAGCTGTTTCGTACAGAAATACGTGAATACAAGGATACCTGGAAAGTGGATGGAAACGAAGTCCAGAAGAAGCAAGAAGAAGTGATGAATGAGAATTACGAAGACGTACGGAAAGTACAAGACACTGATAACACTGTTGATTTTACGGATGTATCAGCTACTAAGAAATTATCAACTATTCGATCTAACGTAAGTTCAAGAAACAAATGGATTAAGAAGAAAAATGACTTTGTTCCTTTGTATATGAGGAAGTGGGAAGAGGAGTATCCAGACGTGGATAAAGATAGTAAAATTTTACTACCACCAGGTAGAACGCATAAAAGGTACAAATTAAGAAACGCGAGAATAGATACGGCATCAGTGAATTCTATGATGAAGTATCCAGCTTGTGAAATAAGCATAGATCGGCGAAGTAGTCGAGCTGCATCAATAAGAAGCATGAAGGGAAAGTTTAAAGTTGAAACAAATACCGCATGTTATAAGGCTAAAAGCAAATTTACACAAGCCATGGATGACATGAAACGGAAGGACCTACAAGATCCGTATGCATGTTCATCATGGACAAGAAACGTCATGAGGAAGAGGAGAAGAAAAATCTCTACTAGACGACTTAAAAATGTTGTAAAGGATCGTGATAGTACTAGAGGAAGAGTCCAAGCACTCGGGGTAAGATCTCTTAGGAACCTAAGAAACAAAATTTTATTATGTAAACACACGAGTAGTAAACTGACTGTCGAACAACGGAATTGTATACAGACTTGGAAACGGCGGCAAAAGCAGAACGGCGCGTGTTTACTTAGTGAAAGCTACTGGAAAAAGCGGCAAAAACTACTCACTGTATATGTGAGCAATGGAAATACGGTTGCGAAGGGTTGTCTAAGCCAAGGGAGGCAGTTTAAAGCGTGCTGGCCTGAGGCAGACCGACAAAAAGGAAAGTGGGACACACCTCTCACTCACTCACATAGAACGAGACGGAGAATGGTCATAAATCTTAGGCGCGCAAGTGCAGCACATTGTAGCGGAATAACGGGGACGGCCAACCAGCCATTGGAAAAAATATGTTACACAAAACCCAAGGTCAAACACCTTAATGTTTACAAACAAAAACGCGTGCGTTAGTAACAGCACGATAGTGACGGGACATAAAAGTATGTCATCACAAATGTAAATTAAGAATGAATAAATGAAAACGTATTAAGAAGACGATTTTAAGAATGTTTGAAAATGTAATGATGAAATTAGATAGTACTGAATAAAATACATTAAATACATTGGTTGTATGGGAATACATAAACCAAAGAAAATAATTAAAGATGAATATTGATGAATGAAGAGTAGAAGATTAATGAATGAAATTAAAACAAAGCCACGTATGAGCTTGTACAACATACGGCAAATTAAAGTGCATTAAGCGTATCATGAGCCAGCGAACGGAAGTATAGATAACACGAGTGGTAGCGACGACTCCCGGCGACCAGCAGAAGACATAGTTTAGGTAATTTGCTCGCGCGGCCAGTCCAGCTAACCAAATAATGATATGCATTTTACTTGTTGTGTTTAGTCTGTATTTCAATGCTAACTGTGTTTGTGATCAGCACATAATTGTCATTCGTTATGTTAATTAGACGTATAAATATCAACATATACAGAAAGTGATTTGTGAAATGTACCATGTGTCAGAAGGACAGTGTAATACTATGACACAGGACACCAAAGACGTTAATAATTATGAATAATAACTTGTTAAAATGTAGAGACTCGAATAATTTGTTTATGTAAATAATAATTCAAAATGGACGATTGTTTTATAACTTTAAGAGTATGCATCACGAAGTATGCTGATTCCTTAACTATTTAATTAATATGTATGTTTCTTTTACCAATGTAATCATTTATAACATGTTACGAATTGACCATATGTATATATTTGTTAGTATCAACTATATTCTAGAGACAGTAATGACAAGTTTAAAAGTATTTTATTGCTATATAGGTCATCGACATAAGATCGATTAATATAATGGGTAGCTAATCTACAGCTTATCTAATACATTGTGTATAAAGAATAACGAGACAAACTGTCAAATGGACAAACGTCCATGTCTTAAATTCAATTATTTACTCGAAATCGTATTGTACAGTCCGCATATGGACAGACAAAGTGTAAAAATGCGTTCATTCACTCAGATGTGCGGCAATAAATTCATATGACCATATAAAACATTAAGATGGGGAATAACAATTAATTGCTTCCTATGAGAGATAGATGTCAGTCAACCATGTCCATTCCGAAGCAGACATCCACGACTGGGACAGAGCGCAGAAATTGGATCAGATGTCTCCCGAAGTCCAACATCCAATCCAATTTGGGGACAATGTAATGATCGAAATTTTAAAAAAATTTTAATTCCTCGATCAAGTGACACGTTCCCACACTCAAGTCGACGGACACAAGCCCAGGTCGTAAATAATGACGAATCGAGGGCACGTCAAACCCGACGACAGAGCGAAGACAAAGAAAAAATGTCTGAGCACTGCACACAATGAGTATTTCAAGGCGTCACTGACAGCTAGCCGTTTGTCAAAATTTACAGCACCCAACAATCTGAAACAAAGACTTCGTCCAGCTGCCGAGTTACACGGAATCGAGATGGAACGCCTGCTGTGGAAGCAAAGTGTAACTGCTCAATTATGAAAGGCTTTACTATGTTACAAAGGAAGTACAGAGCAATTTTAACGGAGAGATAGACAATAGACGTAACTCAGTGAATACTGCCAGTGTACCCTGCACAGCGTGAAAACACATTCTTGACAGTTTACTGAAATTTACGACTGAAAAGTAGAATTTCACCGAAATGAAGACAACGAAGGGTTGATAATCGGCGGAACGAACGTCGTGGAACTTAGACAATTAACCAAGACCTGGAGTCTGTTAACAAAAGCTCAGTCAGAACCTTAGGGAAAGTCTAAACAAAGGATAACAGAAGGCCATGAAATTGTCCTAATTTCTTAGAATCTGTGCTACGCTCATCACATGAAACACTCCGGGGATGACGACGACCAACCAGCATCAAGCATCTTCTAAGAGAGCTCGTGGAGAGAGTAGGAAGGGTTCGGCCGACGAATCGTGAAACAGTGGATGAGATCTACAGAAGGGTAGGAATTTGTACGACCAATCAAGAGCCCTAGAAGGCGTAGAGATCGAAACTTAGACTTATGGGTAAGATGTTCCAATAAAACTGTTTGGCGAAGACGCGGAGCGGGCAGTCAAGTAGTTAATCGAGAGTCAGTAATTTTCAATCAGGCAGTCAAGTAGTTAATCGAGAGTCAGTAATTTTCAATCGGATAGTCAAGTATTCAATCGAGTAGTCAAGTCGTTCAATCGAACAGTTAGTCGCAGTTAACAGTCAGTCGGTAGTCAAGAGTATGTAGTTAATAGTAGCAGTTGGTAGTCGCAATTAATAGTCAGAAGTTAGTGCGTACGATAGACAGACGATTGATTATGTCGACCGACCGGATTCACTAATTTGTAAATTCATAAGTGAACAAAGACATCGGTATAGTCACACTTATACACAATTCTGTGCGGAAATATAAACTATGAGTGCGTACGGGACTTGAAATCTCAACTGACGCGCACATAATAATATACTAATTAACATTTAAAGTAGAACAGTGAGTGTCACCTCAAACATTCTCACATCATAACGTATCACCATGTTGAACAATTAGTTGAATAAACTATACCAAACAATTAAGCACGCAGTACGCGATACACCCAAATAGACGGCACAGTTAACCATGTACACAAATATGGCAAACTTTCAGAACAATTCAAGTTAATGACAACATTAACACCTCACTATTTGAACTCCGGACACTCGACATCAGCGGGTTACCACAATACCATACACATGACGGGAGTGGAGATTTAGTGGAGTGAAGTGAAATTATCAGTGCTCTGCGTAACAGTGATTATGATCTTCGACGAATCATCTAGAAAGTGTCTTCTCACGACGACGGAATTGGATAAACACTCTCAAAGATAAGCTTTATGTCTACTTAATCTTAGTAGTATATACTACACTACTGTTCTGTTGCCTCTTTTCAAAGAACTAACCCCAAGAGAATAATTACATATGAGTCATATGAATCATAAAATCTATAAAATAACACTAACGTAATTCGTTATCTGAGAAATAATGAACGCATTTTAGGTAGGAATAAGTATAATTGTTGATTGTTTATTATTCGTGTATGTTTTATATATGTGCATTATTTACTGCATTTGAATGTACCATGTGTTTATGTTTCAGGAAACATCGTATAAATTGAATAATTGTATTTATATCATGTGCTTTAATATGTATGTAATTTGCAGGATATAGTTACTTACTTCAGTAAGATGTGTAATAAATAAGTAGTTAATTTACAGTATTCATGCGTTCATTATTGAAATTTCACCTTTGTTATTGATGTATTTTCATTCTAAGTATTACACTAAAAATCTCATAACTTATGCTAAACATCAATGGATACAATAAACTCGACCATTGAAACGTCTGATTAATAGACTCATAAAATCGTATTTAATTAGTCACTGTATTGAGTCAAATCTGACGAATAGAAATAATTTTAGATATATCAATTTTGACGTATTACAGAAATCTTTAATTAATATGATTCATAATTGTTGAGTAATTAATCCGCGCAGATAATTAGCACAGATTAATATTCACTAGATGTAAATGGTTTACACAATTAATTACCACAGATGTAAATTATACTTACACCACTAAATGTAAATGGCTGCACAACGCTTGGCATTAAATGTAAATGGCATCCAGCTTTAGGGCGAGATACATATGAGAAAGTGATAAACTCACATAAAATACCACTAGTCCCATTTACTAAATGTAAATCATTTATATCACGATTAGCATAATAAATAAACCCCATTTATGCTAACTATACCTCATTATACAGGTTTTTTGTTTTCTTCTGTTCTGATAATTCCTCTATTTTGCGCACCTTCTCCTTCATGTATTCTCTTTTTTTCTTCTTACATAAATGGTTTGCCTCGCGTCTGCTAGCTCTATATCGGTCACTATTCTGTCTAGTGTTTCTCTCCAACATTTTCCTTCTGTATTCATTCTTTCTTTGTATAGCTTCTCTGCACTCGTCATCAAACCATTCGGACTGTTTTCTCCTTTTCACACCTACTATCTCTCTAGCCGCCTCTATAACAGCTTCTTTCATGTTTGCCCACTTTTCTTCAATATTATTGATTTCCTTATCAAGTTTGTTAGCTATCATTAGTTGGTATTGACCACAACACTGACCATCTTTAAGTTTATCGACATCCCATTTCATTCTTTTCTCTTCTTTATCTTTTTGGATCATAGGTAGCTTTTCTCTGACCACTGCTCTCACCAGATAGTGATCAGTATCACAGTTTGGACCTCTCATTGCTCTAGTGTCTACCACAGAGGTTGCATGTCTTTTGCTAACAAGAACATGATCAATCTGATTCATTAGATCAGTCCCAGGGGCTCTCCATGTCCCTAAGTGGATTCTTTTATGATCAAAACTGGTGCTTTTTATGATCATTCCGCACGCTGTAGCAAACTCTGCAAGCATTCTTCCATTGTCACTGGATTCATTGTGCAGGGAGAATTTCCCAGCAACGCCCTTCAGAAAATTCTCTTTTCCAATCTTAGCATTAAAGTCCCCCAGAATGATAACTAAGTCGTATTTTGGGACTGCTCCATACACTCTTGTTAATTTTCCATAAAAGTCCTCCTTCTCTTCATCTGATTTATCCTCAGTTGGTGCATGTACTGATATGAGTGTTATATTTCTGAAATGGCCTTTCATTCTTAGCTTGCATATTCTATCAGATATTGGTTCAATTCCAATTACCCTGTCAGATATTTTCTTGTTCATTATGAACCCAGTCCCAAACTGACCTGTTCTTGCTGTAGGTCCACTGTAAATGAACTTGAAATCTCTTTTCTCGATCACTCCTTGTCCTTGCCATCTAATCTCTTGTAAGGCAATAATATCCAAATGAAATCTGTTCATTTCATCAGCAACTTCCCTCATATTTCCTGGTTGCAGCATGGTCTGTACGTTCCACGTTCCAATGATCAATTTATGCTTCCATTTGTCATCTTTTTTTTTTCTTATCTTAATCCGATGATTCATGATGTGTGCTTCTCCTAATACTGTCCCACCCCGGAGATCCGAATGGGGGACTGTTTTACCTCCGGATATATTTTGAGCATTAGGATCATTCATGATGTTTTCCTTCAACTTCTTCTTTCCCACTGACAAGTCATTGGGTTTCTCTACAGTTATATTTTATGGTGTGGGTTGTAAGCTCCACGACCAACCCCCATCCTGGAGGACCAGGGACACTTCTGTCGGAGTTACCATACCTTAGCTGGTCTGTTCCAGTTAATTATTTCGGGCGCTGGAAACTCGCCCTTCATCCTATCTCATGTTTGCTACATGGCGCACAAACAGGCACGTCATGCACCCAGGGGTCACGCGACTACAATTAGTCTTCGAGGACGTGAGAGTAGGATTTGTTGGCAGAGCTGAGTTCATCTAGAACCTCTGACTCTTTCGTCAGAAAACAGTGGGCCTTTCTCAGAGTTTTGTTGCTATCTGGGCACCAAGGCGCTCCAAAAGCGTGGGGCTCCTCAAACACAAATAAATTTGTAGTTTGTGGTGTTGTTATAATATATTGCAACGTTAAGTATTTGTGCAGCCCCCAACTTCTTGTGACCATTTATTTTACACATTACTTACTCGGTAAAAGTATGACAGGTGTAATCGTAATAATAATAACACAATGTAATATGGTTTAAAATCATTTAAAAATTTATTGATAAAAAATTTCTTATTTGGTTGCGATTTAAAAATATCATTATTATTCGCTTGTGTGTAGCCGTAGCACACATCTAATTATTAACATATAAGTGATAATCTCATATTACACATAGACATAATATACAATCTTATACTATAATAAACATTTGTAATTATCTAATATTGCTCTTGGCTTGCTCATTACTATGATAATTATTAGATTATCTAATCTTTTTTTAATAATCTAATTTCTTTTGATTATACTGCATATGCATTGCTTTGTTTTCTAATAAAAATTTACTATTTACTTTTATATTAATTTAAATATCATTGACTAAGTTATTGATTCAAAATTATAGTTTCATACTTTTAAACATTACTCTAATTATTATACAAATAAATATTTACATTTTCAAAATTTATTAATTTATCTTTGAATTAGATTGTCTTTCTTTTACATTGTTAATTATATTGTCTTTATGTGAGTCTTTGTTTTACAAATACATGGTTGTTTTTCACCTTATTGTCGTGGTAAATAGGCAGCGTATCCTCTTCGGTCCTAGGTCCTCGATCCTTGATGCTCCTCTGTAATCGTGTAGTCCTGGAGTCCTTGATCCTCGTCATTCAGATCCTCTCCGCCGTCTGTCGCCTCGTCCCGTACGCTGGAATCTATTTCATGTACTTGGCTGCTCCCTTGTATCCTGTCACGGCCTCAGGTTGCAGGTGCTCTCACAAAAGTGATGAGTAGTCGTGAAGAGCCTCCGGCTGCTGCTATGGTTGATATACAAAAAGTTGTTGCCGTTGGGGCAGAGCCTCCGGCTGCCACAGTAGTTGTACGAGAAAGAGAATTAAGTTAGCATGTCTCGAGTATTTATACCCTAGGGCACAAAAATCATGTTTCGACAATATTCTGCAGGTCTGAGTCTGTTGTTGGCGTCCCTTTTTAAACACGATTCTTTTCATACTTAATTCGCTTGTCTTCGCGATATGCGAAGTCTTTTGCACATTACCCGATATTCATCTTGTCAGTAATTTTTATGTGTTCACTGTGTATAAACCGTTTTTCCCTATCTTTATTAACATAAGCTTTATTTATATTTATTTTCTCTATAATCGCACTTTTTATTCTTTTCGCACTATTTTTTATACACATTGTAACATGACATAATCAGTGCCCTGTCCTAATAGTGGTCAGAATATGTCACCTCACAGAGTCCACCAATTAAATAAAAAGCCTTTTTCTATATCAGACAATGTAGAAACAAATGAAAGGTACAATACAAAAGTATTGTCAGTAAATATCTTGTAATTTATAATTATTAATAAATGTAAGAAAAGAAATTGTGCTAGTATAAGAGAGTGGGGAGCAAGGTAGTTAGTTATTTGGACAGAAAAGACTGAAAAAATAACAATCCCTTCAATTACTCCAAGTGTAAACAAATAAACTAAATAAACCAAAACTAGTGTGACACAAACTGTGTCAAAAATGTAATAAGTGTCCCTGGAGTGGGGACAAGATAAACTTATATTATTTTTTGTTGTCATTAGGATTAAAAATGAACTAAAATAGAATTATATCATTTTTGGAAGTGTTGTGTAAAGCCCAGACAGTATATTGGTGTTTATGTTTAAATATCAAGGCTTATAGATAAATGTTGTAAATTGTATTAGGCCTACAGGCTAGATAAACACTTAAGTTAAAAACAAACAATTCTAGAAATAATCAGTTAATAGTGATTCATAGAATTGAAGAATGCTATCAAAGTTATATTAAATATTTTGTAATGATTTGTTAATGTTTGAAGTTAAACTTGGCCATGAAGGCAATACCTTAGGGTAAAATGTTAAAATATTTTGTTACAGTTATTGTTATGGTACATCCAGGGTTCAAAATAGAAAAATTAATTAACAATCTATGTAAATTAGAAAAAATGCTAAAGAAATGAAGCTTAGGGCCTAGGCCAATAATGCAATGTAAAGAAAATAATGTCAGAAATGAGTAGATCAACCATTCAAAGTAAACAAAATCAAAAAAGGATTAAATCCATATGATAAAAACACTTGATGTAATAGTAATAGTATTTATTAGATAAATTTAGGCAATTACTATATGATATAATCAATGTAACAGAAAAATAGGTCCAAAATTCAGAACTTTTGTAAAGGTGAAAAGTTATCTATTATAATAACAAACTTATATCAAATAGGTATCAAATTGCATGTCATATAGTAAGAAAAAACATTATGTAACTTAAATTTAATGGGACTTAAAGTTTAAAAGGGAGTATTTTTTTATACAAGTGTAAGAATATGTGATCTCAGTGACACCAGTTAGGTGACCTGCAGTTCACCTACTTTAACCAATCGGAGGCCAGAGATTCTTGGTCTAGACCATTGATGAAGGAAGAAAAATTATTATTCCATTATTAACTATCAGAGAGTGTAGATGAGCTATATAATACCAAGAAAAAATTCAGAAGTGGAATCAACATATTGAGTGGTAAAACTAATTGACCGATGTCTAAAAAATGAGAAAGTAAAACTATAAAAGAAGAGGATAAATTAAATACTTAAACCAAATGATGAAAATAAAAATAAGAAGAAAATGTGATCAACCAAATTGAACGTAAACTGAGTACCTACATTGGGTGAGATTTGTCCAATTCATATAAACTAGTCACGACCACTAAACAACAGATAGTTAAACTCAACAGGCACTATTAAACCAAACACAAGTGCTAACTAAAGAAAAAACTAAATGTAATACAGTGAAAACACTACAAAATTTATTTATTTTAAAAGGGAGTGAACAAAACATTAATTCGTGACGTCTCGGTAAAGTATATAGACGGCCATTTTGATTTTTTCAACTGCCTTGCGTAGTGAGACAAATTATTCGCTGTTGTCCGGCAAACGAACTATTCACGTATTAGTAAAATTTAATTTATAGTTTATTGTAACGTATAGTACCTTTTCTTTGCATTTCTGACTTTTTTAACAGCTTCAAAGAATCCAAACCCTGAGATATACTAAAAAGTAAAGTTATTAACAATTTTAAGAATTATATAAAGAAATTTTAGAATCGAAACGAGCACAAGAGTCGATACGACTCAAACATAGTTCGACATAAACGTCGATATATTGAATCAAAGCAGTTAGAACGAATAATAAAAATAAACACCTTTTATTGGGAATTTAATTCGTCTTGTTATTTGTAGAATAAGCTTAATTTTCAGGAAATTTATAGCTAGCAGTGAGGAGTGTGGATATACGGACTACACGAATTGCACACACTGCAAAGAGAGACATAACCTACAACGAAACCGGCTGCATCAGAGTTGACGGTCAACATAAACACATAAACAAACAATTACTGGAAATATTTCAAGAGAGGGACCCAGTCTTACTCTCTCTCTCTCGACAGTGAAAACCGTAGTAAAGACAACCACCGCTAATTCTCAAATCACTTTACATTCAAATAACAACCGAAGATTGATAAAAATAAAAACTTAATAAATACAATCAACTCGAGAGTACAGATTACTACTAAATCTACGTCCCATACGGACGAATATTACATAAATGATGCAACCAACGTATGGCTGTTAAACCATACGAAAGAGTTATATTACATAAATGGCTTCCAAATGTGGGGCATTATAAACGGAAAAATTCAATTCGCCGTTCATCATACGATATTACAACATGTGCGTCTTATTTTTATACACACTGTGGCGTATTTGGTTTTGTGATGTTATGCACACATTCTTTACAATTTAAATAATTCATATAATTAATAGCGTTCATTAAGGGGTGACGCTTTGCAGGAATTGACAGGTCTCACACACACATGTACACACAGACGCAGCGGCGTGGCATGATTAACCTGTCCCAACATGAAATTTGGTCGTTCCTTTTACAGTTCAGATTGAAAGCTGAATTATTATTTCTAACAATATGAATTATTTACTTACTTTAATTAATTATTTTCATTAATTTGTGCAATGCACAGTACCCTATACATTTGTACTGTTGCAATATATATATTACAACGATATTTATGTGTACAAATTTATATGTAATTTAATTTGTATAGCCCCACGTTCTTTGGGAGCCATATTATACAACGATACAACATTGCAAATATAAATTTATTTGTGTTTGCGGAGCTCCACGATATGAGACGCCATATTATGCAACGATAAAACGTTGTAAATATAATATAATTTACATTTGTGATGCTCCACGTTGGAAGCGATAATTAATATGCAACAATACGATATACATAAAATAGGCGTGACTGGTCTCACGTTCAAGATTGACAAATTATGTAACAAAATAGCATTTAAATTGGGTTTCAGGTGTATCTGCAATAAGAACTCTATGTAACTTGTAACGGTATGTCAAATGTATTTGATATTAATAAAATTGTGCACTTAGCACTTACTTCGACTTAAAACATTCGTTATTATTTGTTATTATGCCGTAAGGCTTATGCTATATACATCCTTACTGACTAAATATTCTATTCTACTAATTATTGTATTAAAGAAAAATCTCATTTTCAGACTACTCAGTCAATTAATGTGTTTCAAAATATCAATATTTAAATATCTTTTTATATATTGTAATGTACTCAAAATATTAATAGTTATTGAATTTATCTTTTGTTTCTCAGTACTGATTTATATCAAACACTAATTGTTTTCATTTTAATTCTTTGTATTCGTTTTATTTCAATACTAATTTGAGCTCTTGTTACGTTAATCGTATTTCTAAAACATCTATGATTTTAATTCTACTTTAAAATAACATTGGCTCTTACTTTTAAATAAAACAAGAATGTCTTTAATTGTCTTTGAGTTCATTGTTCGATTAGGAGATAAATAAGTTCTTTATCACCTTATTGTCGTCAATCATACTCGATCATTTGATCCATCTGTAGTCGTCCTCGTCTCACACTCCAGCGTCCTCTTGTCCAGCGTCGACTCGCTCCTCTTGTCCAGCGTTGACTCGCCTCTTGTCCAGCGTCGACTCACTCTCTTGTCCAGCGTCGACTCGCTCTCTGGAACTTCTCCTCGTGCTGTTTCTGACGTCAATGGATCTTCTTATGTGGATCTTCTTATGTAATTTTGTTATTATTTAAAAACAGTTGGTTTGACAATCGAATTACATAACTGTATGTAACTGGAAGGATGAAATTATTTACAAAAATTTAAATATTCTGTGTGGACGGGCAGAAGCTCTTGCTGCACCGTAGATGATTTAAGAAAGAGAACCAATGTAGCTTGTGTGTCCTATTTATACCCATGTCTTGGTCGACACCTGCAGTGGTACGAAATTGACATGTCAGAAACTGTCTCTGGATTCAGTTCCCCCACTCTTTGTCAATTTTGCTATTTCTTATATTTCTGCGAATTGCAGAGTCCTGTAAGTATACTCTTATACTTATCTTATAACTATTTTTACTACACATGTTCACTGTAATTTTGGACATTGCAACTTAACCCTTTCGATTTGTACACAGTTATTTCACTATTACACTCGTACGGTGTGGCAATTTCACATGGTTTTCGTACACAGTATTTAGTAAATTTTCTTACATTTTATTGTGTTTTTGGATTTTACTCTTTAGTTATAGTTTATGAATAATTACGGAAAAACAGTAATTATGCAATTATTCATCTTGGGGTGGTAAACTCGCCTGCATAGACCTGCGTTCACACACACTAGCAAAATACTGGTGTACACACTTTCAGTTACATTTGTGTGTGTGTGCACGTCGATTCAGGTCGAAACACCTGTTCATATTTTTGTCTGAGCCAAGCTTGCAATCCCTGACATGCTTATTTCTAATATATTATTAATTATTTACAGTTTATTAGGTATATTTAAATTTTTATATTCAATGCTCAGTACATCACTTATTTGTACTGTCGCAATATATATATATTGTTTTTTTTCGATACAAGTAACTCGACGTTTTTTGCAGAAATTATATAAATTTGTGATGTTATTCAATTTGTTTCTTCTGCAAGTAGTATAATTCGTATATTCTTTTAGTTTATTCAAAAAAAAAGTATACGAATTATACTACTTACAGAAGAAACAAATTGAATAACATCACAAATTTATATATATATATATATATATATATATATTGCGACAGTACAGATAAGTGCTGTACTTAGCATTGAATATAAAAATTTAAATTTCCTAGTCCTTCAGTCTTCGACTGGTTTTGTACCCTCCCCGCATATACCCGTGGTGCGTGTGGTACTGATTCTCTCACAGGTATATGGGACCTACAGTTTAACGCCGCATCTGAACGGCATAGTTGGGGAAGGTTTATACTAAGCAGGATACCTCTCGCTGGTTTGCCATTGCCTTGGGAGGGGGAACGGTCGTATCTAAATCAGATGGCCCCCGACGGGAATTAAACCCGCGCCGACAGCGTAGCAGTGCCACACGCTAGCCACTACGCCACGACCGCTCCAAAAATTTAAATATACATTATAAATTGTAAAATAATTAATAATGTATTAGAAGTAAACATGTCAGGGATTGCAAGCTTGGCTCAGACAAAAATATGGACAGGTGTTTCGACCTGAATCGACTTGTACACACACACAGATGTAACTGAAAGTGTGTACAACAGTATTTTGCATGTGTGTGTGACGCAGGTCTATACAGGCGAGTTTTCCACCCCAGTATGAATAATTGCATAATTACTGTTTTTCCGTAATTATTCATAAACTATAAATAAGGAGTAAAATCCAAAGACACAATAAAATGTAATAAAATTAACTACATACTGTGTATGAAAACCACGTGAAAGGTACACACCGTACGAGTGTAGTGGCAAAATAACTGTGTACAAATCGAAAGGGTTAAGTTACAATGTCCAAAAGTACAGTGAACATGTGTAGTGAAAATAGTTATAAGATGGGTATAAGAGTATACTTACAGGACTCTGCAATTCGCAGAAATATAAGAAATAGCGAAATTGACGAGGAGTGGGAGAACAAAACCCAGAGACAATTTCAGACATGTCGATTTCGTACAACTGCAGGTGTTAACCAAGACGTGGGTATAAATAGGACACACACGCTACAGTTGTATCTTTTTTGATCACCCACAGTTGCAGCGGGAGCTTCTGCCTGTCCGCACGGAGTATTTATTTTTTGTAAATAGTTTCATCTTTCCAGTTACATACAACTATGTAACTGAGTTGTAAATACAATCACTTTTAAATAGTAACAGAATTACACGAGAAGAAAATCCGTATAAGATGATCAACTGACGTCCGAAACAGCACGAAAAGAAGTAATATGAAGTTCCGGAGAGCGAGAGAGCTGATGACTTAGTTCCAGAGAGCGAGACGACGCTGGAGTCTAGAGCGGATGCGCTGGACAAGAGGAACATTACTGAAGTCTGGAAACGATGCTGGACAAGAGAAGCGACGCTGGACAACAGGAACATTACTGAAGTCTGGAAACGACGCTGGACAAGAGAAGCGACGCTGGACAAGAGGAATTGATGCTGGAGTTCGAGACGAGGACGATTACAGATGGATTGATTGCGATTGAGTATGATTGACAACAATAAGGTGATAAACAACTTATTTATCTCTTAGTAGAACAATTAACTCAAAGACAATTAAAGACATTATTGTTTTATTTTAAAGCTAAGAGAAAATGTTTCTTGTAAATATAGAGTTAAAATGGTAGATATTATCGAAGTAAGATTAACATAAACAAGAGCTCAAATTAGTATTGAAACGAAAAGAATGCAAAGCATTTAAGTAAAAAAAAGTAGAGTTTTATAAATCAGTACTGAAAAAGAAAGATAAATTCAGTAGCTATTAATATGTTGAATTTCGTTACAATATCTAAAAAAAGAGATATTTAAGCATTGATATTTAGAAGCACACTAATTGTCTGAGTAGTCAGGAAATGATATTTTAATAAAGTAATAATAATTAGAATAGAATATTTAGTCAGTAAGAATGTATACAGTGTAAGCCTTACGGCATAGTAACAAAGCAATAATGAATGTTTTTAAGTCGAATCAAGTGCCTTGCGCACAATTTTATTATTACTAAATAAATTTGAAATACCGTTACAAGTTACATAGAGTTATTATTACAGATACACTCAGTGGCGGCTCATGAGTAAACTCACCAGGGGTTCACACAGATAATATTGTACGTTATTAATCCATGTGCCTGCTAATATTTGCACTGAAAGTAGCATTTCCAATAATTTTTCAACATTAAAGTAAATGACGTTACTAAGAAATTTTAAATAATTTTAGTAAGTAATATTAACAAAATGAATATAACATTGTAGTTTACTAAGCTTCAACTGGATTATTTATTTAATTAATCTTAGAAAAATTAAATTTAGTAATAATGATAGCAATCATGTTCTGAAACAATAGTAAATTATATACATAATATTGGTTGTTTAAGACCTGAAGATGCCAGTATGACGAAAAGCTTAGTCGAACAATAAAAAATTGTAGCAGTTAGCAAATTCATAAAAGAAATATATACATACTACTTACAAGTATCAGCAGGTTAATCGGATCTTTAACAAAAACTAAGTGAACTTCTTGTAAACAAAGTCCATCCTTCGGTCTTTCTTTGAAACAAATCTATCAATCACTATTTCATTAAACTTAGGGATGGTCTTCACCAGTTCTTTCTCTGTTGATAACATGGCTAAGGCATTAAGTCTTTCTTGAGATATCGTACTTATCAAAAAGGTTTTTATCCCCTTCAGAGTCGAGAAGCATCGTTCGGCTTCAGCTGAAGTCATTGGGATTGTCGATATCATCCTTAAAAGCGTATATGACTCTGAAAACGAATCTTTCAGATCATTTTGTATAAGAAATTGCAGTAAGCTCACAGCACCATTCTTATGTCTTCACGTCGGTAAAACACTCCAAGTTCGGTTTTTAGCTTTGCTTTGTCCAAAAAGGGGTATTTTTCTATTGTTTCATCTAATGCAGATTGAGGAAATGATTTACTGTACTCACTAAATTTTTGAGGAACAATAAGGGATACGGCTGAATGGTGCAATGTAAATGAAAATCGCTCTTTTATTTGCGTCGAAATTACATCACATACTTCTTTAGCCGCGATCATCCTATTAGCATGACAGCCTTCTTCGTGTCTTGCTCTTTTGCGTTGTAGAGGCATCTGGTCTACAGCACTTTTCATGGAGATCAATTTTTCTCTTTCTTTATTTATTTCCCTCAGAAAGGTTTCCAAGTCCTTTTTTGTTCGCACAGGATCTGTATAGGTAAGCTGAATTTGTCTGTATAAAATGTCGACGTGTGGCATTATATTATGGAAAACTGTAAGCCAAAACACAAAAGTTGGGTCTTCCAGCATTCGCCGGATTGCTCCAGCTTTGGTAATAGAAGATTCTTGTTTAGAGGTTGATTCTATTTCCTCCATACAGGTAATAAGGTCTTCCCGATGTTCGAATACTGTATTTACAGTTCTGCTTTTAAAATTCCATCTAGTGCTTGAAGCTCGAGGGATTCTTTTCCTGACAATATTATCAAAAATTTCTGCTCTTTGAGGTGAATTGCTGAAAAAGTTTGTTACATCACTCAAATTCGCGAAAAATATCCGCACTTGCTGATTTTGGTTGGCAGCTCGAGCAATCACTAGATTTAATTGATGAGCATAGCAATGGATATAAAAAGCATACTCGTAATGTCGTTGACTAATTGTTTGTACACCGGTTAGGTTAGGTGTCCGCTCATCACGTTTGCTCCATCATAACTCTGAGAGATTAACTTTTCCGGCTTATCAACAACATTTTTTAGGGCGCCAAGAATGCATCCAGCGATCGAGTCTGAGTCGTGTCCGGGGGGATGTATAAACCCCCAAAATCTTTCTACTGGTTCTCCATTAGGTAATACGTAGCGAAAAACAATAGCTAATTGAAAGGTCAAACTAACATCTGTGGTCTCGTCAGTGATTACAGAGAAGAAATCTGCAAATTTTATTTCCTCCTTAATCTTTTCCTGGCAAACAAGAAGCATACAATCGAGCAGGTCGTTTTGAATTTCTTTTGATGTTCCTTTAAAAACGGTTGCATCACGTAAGTGTTCTCTTAGTGAGGCATCAATCCGAGCAGCAAAATCCACTAAGCCTCGAAAAATCCAAGGATTTGAAGAATCATCTCCTTCCCTGTGTCCCCGAAGTGCCAGTTCAAAAGCGCCGCAAAATTTAATGCAGTCAATTATTTTTGACAATGCATAACGATTTTTCTCTACTTTTTCATTATGTTCTTTTACATTCCTCCGATAAGCGCTGTTCAACTGCTGACGTATGTCGACTTTACCAAGCAAGTTAAACTCTAGCAAAGAGTTCAAATGAGTTTGAGAACATTCATGTTTTTTTAATTTTCGAGAGTAAATGACCTAAATCATTCACACCATACTTAATCCAGTTTAAGTTTTCAGAGCTTTGTTTTGCAAATAACAGACAAGGGAAACAATATAGTTTATTTGTAGCTTCACAACCGCAGAGCCAAGAAGTCTTTTCATATAAAGCTTCTTTAAATTCCCTTTTGAAATCTCTATCTTTACCTTTGGTCACTTGTACGATATTAAGCTTTGGGGTCTGACGACCACGTTGTTTTATTTCGAGTTTCTTTTCTAATGAAATACTTAAAAAAATTGGTTCTTTTAACACAGACTCAGGGGTAGCAGCCATTGCTAATCAATCACCAGCATTAACACAACACAAACACAACTGCACTGGGCGCGAGCGACACTGGGAGAGCGAGTAACGTGACGCCTACAACGGCTAGAACAGCACTGGTTCACAAACCGAATGTGCGCACAATCTTTATATGGGAGAGGTTTGCCCCCACCACCACGCCAATGCCGCATCACGTCACCGCTCTCATTTGATCCAGCAGCGCACGTACAGAGCTGTGCGCACACCTTACGCCGCGTTGACTGCACTACTGTTTTACCAGAACGAGCATTTTGTTATTGCATCATAAAACTAAACCAAATTATTTCCCGTTTATTTAGTGTTTGTTAAAATTAATTAATTTATATTTATTTATGTAGGGGGTTCACGTGCTCATGTGCACCAATTAAGAAACCGCCACTGGTTGGGTGGTTAGATGTGTTGTGTATGACCATGTCAGTTGTGGTAGGTTTCCTGTATATTTTATATGTGTGTGTGTTGTTTGTTTTGTTAATTGTAAGGTCAAGGAAGTTTATACTATTGTTATGTTCTATTTCCAGTGTGAATTTTAGTTTGTGGTGTATTGTGTTTATGTATTTATGGAAATTTTCGATCTGTCTTTTATTGTCATTATATAGAAGTAAAATGTCATCTATATTTCTGTACCTGTAAATGATTTTGTTTGTGTATTTGTTGTTGTTTAATATATGTTTTTGTTCTATGTTGTGTATGAATATTTCGGCTAGTATTCCTGAAATAGGGGAGCCCATGGGGAGTCCGTCTGTTTGTGTGTGTAAATCATGTTGTAGTATGAGAAGTAATTTTGTTCAGTGATTATTTTGGTGAGTGTGATGATCTCCTGTATGTGCGTTTCTGGTGTGTTGTTTTGTCTTAGTAAATGTTCAAGTGTTAGTATTTATACAAACCCCCCCCCACACATCCCACCAACATGTGATAAACCGTTACATTTGTTCACGACATTCTGTATTTAAACCTCGCTGAGGAAGGTGTACACCACACCGAAACGTTCGAGGACAATAAGAAATGTAAGTTTTCACAAGTGAAAGTACAGTTCATCACTAATATTAAGTGCTGTGAATGAAGAGGATGAACCATCAAAACAATTATAATTAATGTAAAAACATCCACACTTTTCTTTTGCCATAAATTACTGCAGGATTTGAGTTATGCAAAAAGGTTGAATAGAAAAAGGTTACACTATTTCTTAACCTTTTTGTGATATTTTCTGCCCAACTTTCTTCATTACATTTTTTTTATATTTAATTTGCTTGGCTACACTAGTATTCTCCTTACTACACAATATATTTAGGTTAACTTACTAGAAACAAAGCAATAAATACATGTTTTTACAAAATGTAAAGAGCTGTTTTCCTTCCCCCTCCACTTACTGGGAGTGTGTAAGTGGTATAACTCCTTGTACCACTCAATAAACAGTTGAACGCTCCACTGTCTGATTTTAGAGCTTGATTAGAACAACCAGCATACAGCTTCAGTTAGTTCAGAATATTATACAACAATGGCAGAAGAATGTATTTCTGCAAAAAAAATCAATTTGTGAAATTGTGTAGCATAGCCCCCTCTCTCACACAGGCTCTCAATTGGATTCAGCTGGCTAGGCATATCAAATCATTATCGAGTATGTGGTGTGAACCAATCCACGAGCATTAATTTTGAAGACAAAAAGGTACTGAAGGACTGAGGGTAGCTCAGAAGTAGCTGATTGTGTGTCCACACTATTTCAGATTCTGATAAAGCTTCAAAATACAGGGGGACAGAAAGTATCACAAAATCTGGAGAACGTGGATTACTCTCCATATTTACTGTGATGTTTTCACTAACCCTTCCACTTCATTCCTATATAAGATATGTCTTAATCAAAGCTGAGGAATGTAATATGTTCTTTGGTGGAAAATGTGATTCAAGAGGTCATTAAAAGCATCAGATCTTTACCTGAATGTCACATAAAACTTGTCCATTCCTAGTGAATCAATGAAATTGAGCAGGTAGTTAAGTTCAAAATTGAAGCTCATGAGACATGGCTAATGAAGATGAAGACAGGCATCAGTACTCAATACACTAGATTAAATTGATAAATCGAATTATTAGTGACATTGGTTAGAAAAAATGAGTGTGTTCAGGGTTCAGGGACACACCAGAAATGGGAACTTCAGTATCGAGTGGCGAATGAACTGATTCATGTAAAAGGTAGTTCATTAGTATTCGGAGTAAGAGAGTTTTTGCTATAAAGAATTAAGATTCAAATAAGAGTGAACAGATAATTAAAGGAAACAAGGGCATAGTACTGTTTATATATATTTTATTAAACAAAATCAATATAATCATACAAACATATACATATCAATATCATATGTTCATATACATATGAACATGTATATATATATGAACATAAATAGAATCATAACACATTTATTATTTTCAGTAGGCCTGTATATAAATATACAAACAATATGAAACAAATAATTTCTTTTTACTGTAACAATACAATTTACACAAGTTTTAGTTGGCAAGTAGAATGTGATATGCTCAGTATAATAATTCAAGCTCTTACAAATTTTAAAATAGCTAAATTACTAAATCAAATTTTGGAACATAAAAAACTTCCAGCCAACTACAATATAAAAACCAGAATCAAACGCATGGATTAACTAAAAAAATTACAAAGTAAAAAGATACAAAGTTATATTCTTTTTGACATTTCAAACATGTATCCAAACATTATCATTGATGAATAATATATATTAAAATAAAGAATAGATGTCACTGATTTTAATTCATTTTTATTAATTAAACAATTGGAAAGTTGTGTAAATATATTAGTCTAATAATGAACTATACACAAGAAAAGGGTTTCAAAAGTATTCAGCTTGATCTCTCAGCATGTGGGTACATTTTCCTTTATCATAAATAAAATTATATTTAATATTTACGGTATTCTTTTAATAGTATGTAAACATATAGAATATGGACACATTCTTTAAAAAATTATGGTTTGCTTAAACCACACATATTTGAAGCTATGTGGGGAAAAGGGGTTTGATTGACCTGGGAACACTGCTTTTTAATTTCAGCTATTTCATGATATGTTGAATCAATTACTGCCCTAGGAGCACGAGTTGTGTGGGAGTGAGCTGGGAACCATAGTGCTGTATATGAAGTTCACAATTCAATAAGCTCTGGGAAAGAAAATGTTAAGATATCTACAACTACGCAGGCTCCACTAAGTCTAGAGAATCTAGATGATAAGAAAATGGTAAGAAGTAAAGGTCAATTGGAAAAAAAAATAACATATACATCATAGACAATAATACTTAAAGAAAGAGTTATAGAAAGTTGTTGAATGAAATAAAGGCATAGTTTTTAGGAAATCATGATATGCTAGAAGACAAAATTTGTGGTTTATATATATTGTAACGATTCGTTTGGTACGTCTCTGTAAATGTGTACCAGTTTTATATATGTGTAATGTGTTAGTGCGTTCGTCTCGCACTGGGGTCGTTACATCAATTTTGCACTAACGATGTCCGTAGCGATTTTAGGATTACCAGTATAACATGGCAGTAACCTTACCTGTTCTCATATAGGGGTGTGTTAATCCCGGGTGGCGCCAAATTGTTTGTTAAAACAATTAAATTTGTCAATCTGTATCATACTAGGGTGTTCTCAGCTGTGACGGTCGGGGTGTTCAAATATTTCCCGCTCGTTCCGCCTTCTGTATCGTGTAGGTAGTTGTACTAATCGCGACTTGAGCGCTGATTGTCAAATCTAGCTTTCGTAAACGAACACAAGTAATATAATGCACTCCCTATGAAATAATAACAACGGTTACTCCCTGTAATAATGATTTTAATGTTTGATGATTAATATTTTCAATTTTTTGACAATTAAAATAACAACTTTGCACCGACTTTTTACATGAAACAATTTTACTCAGGATGATGAATCGATCAAGGAACGAGGTACGTACTGCAGCATGGCCGCTGAAGTGTTGAGTTATTATAATATTTTCGTTCCAAAATCGTGGGATTCTTTTGATTATAAGGCAAAGAATTCCTATGATTACAATAAAATTACATTACCTTACTCTAAGTGTACATAAATAATAAGGTGTGTTGTTACAATCTGTTCTGTAGTGTCGTTGAATGTGTTTCAAAAGTTCGTGTTTAAACAATAGGTTAGATTTTATGTTTACAAATTTTCAGTGTGTTTATTTTACTTAAATAATCTTTGAAAGAGAAATATTCGGCTTATAGTGAGATCAAATTACTTTTAGTAACATTCAGAGTGATTTTGTTTTTTGGAAATAAGGTAATTAAGTGGTACTTAACACATGGTGTTTTCATTCACTGGTTCGGAAGAGGATTGGGCTGCAATAAGTTCTATTTTAATTAATTTTTGGACTTAAGTTGGTCTGGCATCCTTTTCATGGATGATGTGGTCATATTTTTCTATTTTGTGGTCTTCAGTTGACTGCTCCAATGGTCCGTCTGCTTCTTACTCAGTCATGGTTTTGAATTTCGTTCACTGTTTTACATTATTTAATTAAAATTCGGTCTTCCAAAAATTGGCTTCTATTCTGTTCGAGTGACGCTTTACGAGTAACGGTATTCAACGGCAATTTTTGCCACCAACGTCGGTTTCCATAGGAACTAAAGAATTCTGATTGGTTGAGATTGATATAAATCCATTGTTATCAAAATTTGAATTCTTTTCAAAATCCTAGTATATCTTCTGATTGCTGTTATTCCTCTATCTTCCTTCCTAATTATTAAATATTGTCACTATAGTATGTATTTCCTTTCATAGATTATTTTGATACCCCACAAGTTTGGGTTATTTTAGGTTTTATGTTTTTTCACTTATTTTAATACTTGTTAATTACATTTCTTTTTGAATTCAAATGCTTATTATAATATTTTGTCTTAAAAATGATTTACAATTTATCCTTGGTGAGTCATTCGCCTCGGATTTGCTAATTTCTTAGTTAACTTATTACAATTTGTAGTTGTTTGTTTTTGACAGTTAGGCATTTTCCTAGGCCTAAGTAGCCATTATAGTATTTGATTTATTTCATTTAAATTACATTTCCTTTTAGCCTAATAGGTTTTATTTTGTTATTACAATTGGTTGTATCATTTATTGTTGTGTTTTGGGTCTGTTTATGTGTTATTATTATGTCAGTATTAATTTGTACATAATTGTTTACTATTTGGTTTCCTTGTTTTCTAGTCATACATTTCTTAACTTTTTTACTTATTTACTTTGCCAATAATAACAATGTGGCTATTATTTACTATTTTTTGATCTTATTAAATACAATGTTTAGGCCTATGGTCTGTACAACTCTACCAGCTATATCCAATTTATAAACTTGCTTGAATAATTATTTAACTATTATTTGCTAATCTTTGTTTACAATTCATCTTATTTTATATCATTTTTTGTGTGATAAACAACATCACTTTTTATGAAACTTATAACGATCCCTTATAACATGGGTGTTTATGGAGTTGTTTTAACTACTTAATTTTTTACACAATCTTTACTTTCCCTCCATGTTAACGCTATCTGTTTTTCCCTTCATTGTATTCTCCCTATTAATTGTAATTGCATTTATTGAAATTAACTAACAACATTCTTACTTAACTAATTACTGTCTTATCTATTTATACTGCTATTCTTAATTACTAATATTCTTCACTTTTTATTATTTAATGTCTCCTTAGGATTTATTAATTGTTTGTGCTTTTATCATTCACTATTTTTTACTATATTAACATTCTTTATTTTACACTATTCTCATTCAATCTTCCCCTTCACTTTTAAATTATTTATTGTTTATTATAATTTTATGAGTGTACTTTTTTTATCACTACACTTTGGGGTTTTTACACTTTCATTTTGCACTTCACAAATGATTTTGTTTTTTAAGTGTTTCTGAATGGGTAATCCCTCTAATTACTATCTCACTATCGTACTATCCCTTTCATTACAATATGTCATTAATAATATTAACAATTTTATGTCTTTATATTTCTATCATTACATCTAACTCTAAATTGTGGGTTAGTTTGCTTTTTTATATTTATATTTAACATTGTTTAATTGGGTTTCCTTCAATTCCATTAGTATTGTCCATTAATGGATAATAACATTTACTTTTTTTCTCATATTACATCCTTAATATTTAAGATTATTGGTCTTTTTTCCAATATTACATTTGAGTGCATTATTTCTCTTGCTCATATTCTTTATTACTTGTTTTTGTATCATCATTAGTTTTCATTTTTATTTAATTCCCTTCATTTTGGGTTTATTTCTTTTTCATTTCCCTCCTTCTTCATTTTCATTGTATTTGTTTAATACTTTGTTTTTCCACCTTCTCCTTTGGGTTCACTTTAACATGTTACATTGAGTCATTCAATTCCATGAATTT
Organism: Magicicada septendecula; assembly: GCA_034769895.1. NCBI lineage: Eukaryota > Metazoa > Arthropoda > Insecta > Hemiptera > Cicadidae > Magicicada > Magicicada septendecula. Next base: position 1,257,742,286 of record CM068367.1, read on the forward strand.
GTTTCATTTTTGTTTGGTTTGGGTTTTTTCCCTTCTTCATTTGTTCTGGTGAATCACTTTCTTCTTTGGTTTTATTCTTGTTTGTTTTTTGTGGTTCCCTTCTTCTTTTGTTTCCTTTTGTTGGTTCAATCACTTGGGTTGGGTCATGTCGTCATTTGTCGAGTCATTGTCTTTATATTTTATTTATATTAAACATTTTATTTTATATGAAGTATTATTTTATATTTAGTATCATCTTTTTCATCCCTGGTATTGGGGTGGCTTATTTGTGTTGTAACATAATGCCTCTCCTTCAAAATTGATCATTTAATAAAATACTAGTATAGTTTTTTATGAAATTATCAGTTATATATAATCTTTTCCCTTTTCTTTCTTGTTTGTTTCTTCATTCTTATTTCTCTTCTTACTTGATTCATTCCATTTTATTTGGATCTGTTTTTATTTATTTCCATTAGTGTGTTCTCCCTTATACAATTTTTTCCCTAACTTTTTAGTACCGGTAGCTGGTTTCTTCCATTACTACTCGTTTTTTCTGAGACCAGAGGAACATCATCTCTGCTCAGTTTATTTTTGATTGCTGGACTTTTCAACAGTCAATCTTAAATGCCTTTTTTGTCAACTTGTGACTTAAATTAATAATAATATATTTTGGGATTGTCCACCTTGTGGTTTGTTTTTAGATCACTTTGGCCTTTTACTCGTTCTTCCTTCCGCTGTACCTTAGCTATATACTATCATCTACTCATACATTTGATTGTTTTTTATTTATTCATATGTTAATTTCATCATATCTAACTTTTCATTAGTTTGTTTTTCTATTCTTCTTGTGATCATTTTAATTATCTTAGACATCTTTTTTCTTTTTCTTGGTTGTTTAGCAATATTCTGCTTTAGCTATTTTCTGTATATTTGTTTTATACATAACTTCTTTTTCTTCCTTGTACCAGTTCAGATTTTTTTTTCTTTGAATATATTAAATTCATTATAATTTCAGGTATTTATCTTATCAGTTTTTGCTTGATTTTATTTTTGTTCATTTTATTTTGTTTTAAATATTATTTTTGATAATTTTTTGTAACTTAGTTTTTCTTACTTTATAGGAACTTTTGTAACTTATTCCTTTCTTGGTATTTTTTATTTAAATATTATCGTAAGTTTGTGGTTCTTACTTTTTTATAGGAATTTTTGTAACTTATTCCTTTCTTAATACTTTATATTAGGCCTCATAAGTCATCTAAATATTGTTGTAAGTTGTGCTCACATAATTTTTGAATTTTGGTATTTTTATTTATTTATGGTAATTTATCAAACTATTGCCTCCCATTAAGCTACCAAATGAAACCCCTACTTTATCTTGAGTAGTTAAAACAAAAAGAATATTTCTTTTTGTAAAGAGGGGCCACAAGTTAATTAAAACTAGGCTAAGGCCTAGAGAAGCAAAAATTGTGCCGGGTCCAGTATGACGGGACTTCCAATGAAAACTCAAGAATTAAATAATTAACAATCCCATTTTATTTTTATAATGAACAAATAAATACAACAGTCATTTATAATTCCCCTTTAAATAGTTAAATAAATATTATACACTCTCAACAAGGCCACCTGAAAATATTAACTGAATCCAAGAAAATAATTGCTATGTCACACTATCAATGAATTGAAATTTTAAAATAATCATTAACCTCAAAATAAAGCACCCATTAAACTATTTAATAAAATATAAAATTTATATTATGTGTTCCTTTTAAAATGCAGTATATAGATTAATGAAGATAAATGATTTCATTCCCAGTTACTATTAATAATTAAAATAATTACTCAACCAATTAAATGAACTTTAAAGGTGACACTTCCTATACTTGTTATACAGTTAAATAAAATAAATAATTTATTTAAAGAAATGATCAGCCACGATTATTGAGATAGAATACCTCCATTAAAAAAAAAAAAAACTAAAAAGGATATATCCACATGCCTACATGTGTTAACTTTCTGTTGTAAAAGACCCTGAATAATAAATCCCTATATTCCAAGTTCCCACCAAAAGTACAGTAATGCATAATATTTATATATATATATATTCCCCCAAAATGTACACAGAAATATACAGACATAACATGTTCCACAGGACAAAAATACATTATACAACAGTGTACAGAAAATACACAAAATACATAAAGGTCTCTTGCCACGCCCTTTTTTATATTACCCTTCTGGTGTATATAAATTCTAACTTTTCCGTTTATAATAATCCGAATTAGGATAAGAAATTTACATTTATAATAGTACCCACATGGTGTGGGTTAATTGCACGTCATGTGTATAAGAGAATGTATCGCATACAAATGTCCCCAGGACCTAATAAAAATTCAAAGGTAAGTGCCTAAGTGGCTAAGTGCTAAAATACTTAATTAGGGTGAGAAATAAAAATTGTTTAAAATAATTAACGCCCCCCAGTTATCAGAATTAGTATAAAGAATTTATATATACTTAAATAGGGCCAGTTAATGAAAAGAGAAAAATTGCACAATATTAGCACCTTATAAAAAATACACTTAGGTCAGAGACGGACATGTTCATTCAACTTTTGGCTTGTTTCAACAAACAAGTCTCGACAAACAAGTTGAAAAGTGTTTCGACATGCATAGCTTGGTTGCGATTTCATTGGTTCGCCATATATACATATATATAAGTCAATTATTAAATATACTTGGATTTCGTTGTCCATGACTTACCTAAATTATTGCTTAACTTTATTCAATTATTAGGATTGTAAAGTGCATTGTCTATTGGCTGCTATAGGGCATGCGATTGATTTCGAGTCAGTGTAGTGCCTATAGTGATGTGCACTTCGGTTGAGATTGTTCCTGAAATTTGGGGATTTTGGGCCCTTGCCCGTTTGACGCCTAGAGAAATCGGACCTCCCCCAAACATACGGGATAAGGCATCTGCAACCACATTCTGGGATCCCCTGATGTGTTGCACGGTGAACTTAAAGGATGAGATTTTCACCACCCATCTACCAATTTTACCCAGTTGCCGGGGATGAGCTAGAAGCCATGAGAGAGCCTGATTGTCGGTCTCGAGCAGGAACTCAGCATGTTCCAGGAAACGCCTGAACTTATCTAGAGCGTACACAACAGCTAAACACTCTAGCTCATAAACGGATGATTTACGTTCTTGCTGGGTCAACGTGCGTGAGATAAAAGCCACAGGCTGCCTAGCGTCGTCAATAACTTGGGAAAGGACCGCTCCGAGCGCAACCGAACTCGCGTCCGTCTGCAAAATGAACGGCTTTGAAAAGTCGGGCATCCGCAACACCGGTGGGGAAATGATGGCTTCCTTTAAGGTAGCGAAAGCCTTCTGTTGGTTTTCCCCCCATGTAAACTTTGCCCCCTTCTTCCTCAGTTCATTCAAGGGAGCGGCAATTTCAGCGATATTCGGTATGAAACGCCGATAAAAATTTATCATACCGACGAATCTCGCTATGCCTTTCGCATCCCTTGGCGGAGGAAAGTCACGGATGCCTTGTGTCCTCTCTGGGTCTACCGTCACGCCCTTGTATGAAATTAAATGGCCCAAGAAAGAAATACTCTCTTGGGCGAAACGAACCTTTTCGGGATTGACAGTGAGGTCTTAAACGACCTCACTTTTTTCACATTTTCTCTCTTAAACGACCCAACACCTCTCTTAAATGCCGCAGATGATCCTCGAAAGTCTCGCTATATACCAAAAGATCGTCAAGATAATTATAGACGAAACGAAATTTGATGTCGTGAAAGACAGTATCGAGAAGGCGAGTAAGTGTCTGGGCCCCCACAGCCAAACCCATGGGAACCCTTGTGTACTGGTACAAATTCCAGGGTACACAAAAAGCCGTATATGGTTTACTTTCTTGGGCAAGAGGTATCTGATGATAGGCCGCGTTCAGATCGATAATGGTATAAAATCTGGCCCCACTGAACCAATCAAAGGCCGAATGTAAATCCGGGAGGGGAACAGAATCCACCTCGATATTGGCGTTCAACTTCCTGTAATCAATAACCATTCTTTGTTTGCCACCAGGCTTTGGCACTAAAAATGCTGGACTGGCATAGCTGGAATGAGAAGGTTCAATCACCCCTTGGTCCAATAATTCTTGAACCTTCTCTCGCAGAATGGTCATCTTTGGAGGGGCAAACTTGTAAGGGTGTGACCTCACTATTTTTGAATCTGTAAGGCTGATTTTGTATTCCAGCAGGTGTGTGAGTCCCAAAGTAGGAGTTAACACCTCGGGAAATTCCTCACACAAATGATCTAAGGCCGTCTGCTGGGATGGAGTGAGATGGTCTCGTGCAGAATCGGGACAAGCTACTTCTTGGATACCCGGCTTAGCGCCCTGGTACCCAAGGAACGGAATTAAAACCTCCCGATTAAATTTAAAAAAACATTGGTGCGCTTGGATGTCCAGCACGAGACCACTTTTTGCGATGAAATCGGCACCAATGATACAATCCACTCCCAGAGCAGGAGAAACCAGAAAAGACCACACCCAAGAAAACCCATCGATTTTGATCTTAAAGGAAGTAACCCGGGAAATAGGCAAGATTTCCCGGGATGCCGTCCACCATATTGCAGATGACTTGTCTGACCTTTTAATTAAACCCTGTCGTTCAAGGTCCGCATGTACCCGAGATGAAATGATGGATCGGGCTGAACCGGAGTCAAGTAAGGCTCTGAGCTGACCCCCCTTTACCTCGAGCGACAGAAAGGGGCATACAGAAAGTTGTTGCGAGGTAGCGGACTGGACCTTGATATTAGAAGATTGGTCTTTTAACGACTGCCTGGAGGTCGGCGGAAGTTGAACAGAATTGAAGCGGGGGGAAGACATCCTCCGAAATATCTTCCCCTGTCTACTTAGTTTTTTGGCGCTGGTCTAGACATAGGTGGTGCTGGTCGCGCGCGCCCTCGCGTACAATTTCTCGCCACGTGTCCCGGGCGGTTACAATTATAACAAATCTCTGAATTTGAATTTGTTTGCTGACGATATCGAGCTGACTGCTCCAATGGTCCGTCTGCTTCTTACTCAGTCATGGTTTTGAATTTCGTTCACTGTTTTACATTATTTAATTAAAATTCGGTCTTCCAAAATTTGGCTTCTATTCTGTTCGAGTGACGCTTTACGAGTAACGGTATTCAACGGCAATTTTCACCACCAACGTCGGTTTCCATAGCAACTAAAGAATTCTGATTGGTTGAGATTGATATAAATCCATTGTTATCAAAATTTGAATTCTTTTCAAAATCCTAGTATATCTTCTGATTGCTGTTATTCCTCTATCTTCCTTCCTAATTATTAAATATTGTCACTATAGTATGTATTTCCTTTCATAGATTATTTTGATACCCCACAAGTTTGGGTTATTTTAGGTTTTATGTTTTTTCACTTATTTTAATACTTGTTAATTACATTTCTTTTTGAATTCAAATGCTTATTATAATATTTTGTCTTAAAAATGATTTACAATTTATCCTTGGTGAGTCATTCGCCTCGGATTTGCTAATTTCTTAGTTAACTTATTACAATTTGTAGTTGTTTGTTTTTGACAGTTAGGCATTTTCTTAGGCCTAAGTAGCCATTATAGTATTTGACTTATTTCATTTAAATTACATTTCCTTTTAGCCTAATAGGTTTTATTTTGTTATTACAATTGGTTGTATCATTTATTGTTGTGTTTTGGGTCTGTTTATGTGTTATTACTATGTCAGTATTAATTTGTACATAATTGTTTACTATTTGGTTTCCTTGTTTTCTAGTCATACATTTCTTAACTTTTTTACTTATTTACTTTGCCAATAATAACAATGTGGCTATTATTTACTATTTTTTGATCTTATTAAATACAATATTTAGGCCTATGGTCTGTACAACTCTACCAGCCATATCCAATTTATAAACTTGCTTGAATAATTATTTAACTATTATTTGCTAATCTTTGTTTACAATTCATCTTATTTTATATCATTTTTTGTGTGATAAACAACATCACTTTTTATGAAACTTATAACGATCCCTTATAACATGGGTGTTTATGGAGTTGTTTTAACTACTTAATTTTTTACACAATCTTTACTTTCCCTCCATGTTAACGCTATCTGTTTTTCCCTTCATTGTATTCTCCCTATTAATTGTAATTGCATTTACTGAAATTAACTAACAACATTCTTACTTAACTAATTACTGTCTTATCTATTTATACTGCTATTCTTAATTACTAATATTCTTCACTTTTTATCATTTAATGTCTCCTTAGGATTTATTAATTGTTTGTGCTTTTATCATTCACTATTTTTTACTATATTAACATTCTTTATTTTACACTATTCTCATTCAGTCTTCCCCTTCACTTTTAAATTATTTATTGTTTATTATAATTTTATGAGTGTACTTTCTTTATCACTACACTTTGGGGTTTTTACACTTTCATTTTGCACTTCACAAATGTTTTTGTTTTTTAAGTGTTTCTGAATGGGTAATCCCTCTAATTACTATCTCACTACCATACTATCCCTTTCATTACAATATGTCATTAATAATATTAACAATTTTATGTCTTTATATTTCTATCATTACATCTAACTCTAAATTGTGGGTTAGTTTGCTTTTTTATATTTATATTTAACATTGTTTAATTGGGTTTCCTTCAATTCCATTAATATTGTCCATTAATGGATAATAACATTTACTTTTTTTCTCATATTACATCCTTAATATTTAAGATTATTGGTCTTTTTTCCAATATTACATTTGAGTGCATTATTTCTCTTGCTCATATTCTTTATTACTTGTTTTTGTATCATCATTAGTTTTCATTTTTATTTAATTCCCTTCATTTTGGGTTTATTTCTTTTTCATTTCCCTCCTTCTTCATTTTCATTGTATTTGTTTAATACTTTGTTTTTCCACCTTCTCCTTTGGGTTCACTTTAACATGTTACATTGAGTCATTCAATTCCATGAATTTGTTTCATTTTTGTTTGGTTTGGGTTTTTTCCCTTCTTCATTTGTTCTGGTGAATCACTTTCTTCTTTGGTTTTATTCTTGTTTGTTTTTTGTGGTTCCATTCTTCTTTTGTTTTCTTTTGTTGGTTCAATCACTTGGGTTGGGTCATGTCGTCATTTGTCGAGTCATTGTCTTTATATTTTATTTATATTAAACATTTTATTTTATATGAAGTATTATTTTATATTTAGTATCATCTTTTTCATCCCTGGTATTGGGGTGGCTTATTTGTGTTGTAACAATATATATATATATATATATATATATATATATATCTTGTAACAAGATACAGGATACAGAGATATAGTATTTAGGTGTGTTTTGATTGTAATTGTGTTACTTGCAGTACGCACCGGTATCCACGATTATGTTGTATGATAAAATGTTCAAATTATAATTATTGTTATTAGTTTGTTTGTGATTGACAAATATGTGGGTATCGATGGTTAACTCCTTTAATTTAAAAGTATTTCTCACACTCCGTTAGTAACCTCCCCCACTTACCACATGTGTATATTGTTGTTCTGTTAGGTGACTGCTCAGCTGTAACACACACGCTACATATACAAGTAGATATTCTGTTTGAATATCCAACGTGACTACCATGCACAATAAAAATAATATAACAGCTAAATAAAATTCTGAGCTATCAGAAATATTTGAATTCTTCCGCCACCTTTTGGTAGAACTGACTATTAATAAATGAACTAATTTAAGTTTGAAATTAAACTCTTTTTCTACTGGTAACAAAAATGTAGAGGTTTATTAACAGTTAATCATGTTATAAAATCTTTTAATAATTGACAATCAGTTACTAATAATTTTACTGATAATAATTACAATGAACAAAATTTAAAATAAAACTCTCATTAGCCTCAAGGCTGGTAACCCTGTTGGTTATACAATAGTTTTTATTTTGAGAGGTTATGTCCTCTTATATCAGTTAATTACCAAGTTCGTGTGGTTCTTTTAAGTAGCATGATGCCAGGCACAAGATGTGGCGTTTTATAATGAGATTAAATGAACAATTAATAAAAAACAAACAAACAAATATTAAAATAGAAAATTGGTACCATATAACAGATACTTATGGTATTATTGTACGCGGGAATTCGTACGCATTATTCAGTAGTTGTTTGACAATAAACAAGTGCATTGGTTTGCACTGCTGAAATGTATTACTATATTGTAATAATTCACTGTGGGAATTATTTATTTACAAGAGAAAAAGTTATAAAAAAAAAACTCTTGTTATTGTTTTCATCTGGTTTGGATTATATGAGAACAGACTTGTGACAAAGAAGGTGGCTAATTACGGTTATGATTTTAAGGTTATCTCATAACGTGAATTGTTATTAGAGTTAATTATCTTGAATATTGATTTTTTCTTAATCTAAGCATATACATTTTATTTATAATAGTTCTGATGCATAATTATCAGTAGCATAGAATATTCTTTCGCATAAAGTTAAAATATTTAACTTCAATAATGAAAATCAAAAAAACAACGTTAGTCAATTGAGCGACTATTTACTATGCTCATATTTTGTAATAAGTACATTAATCGTGATTCTTTTAATTATGAAAAATAATTAAAATATTTATTCATCATGTTAAAAATTGTGAAATAATACTTTCATCAATTCTGATAAATTCCATCAGCATTATTGTACTTCGCTATTATTGATTAGCGTAGTATGTAAACTATCGGTATGGACAGAAATTTTTATTTCTGTTTTACTGTTAATTAATTAAAAATATTGTACTCCCTGTTTATTTTTCGCACAACACTCGCAAATACGATCGATACTGTACACTGATCGTATTTAAATAGTCTTCACTCCGCACTGTGCACATGTAAGTGCTTGTGTTGTATTTAGGTTAGTGTATGTTAGTTACTGATGTTTACGTGTCGTGCACAATTCAAAATATAAACTTCTTCATATATCTTGTTCGGAGAGTGACACGTCCTGTCTCTTTGATGATTGATAGGTGACTGTGACGCTCCTTTGGAACGTCTCCGGCTTGTCTGCCGATTTCCATTCATTTGATTGGCTGAAATGTTTGAACTCTCCAACCCAAAGTACTTTGGCTTCTTAAAATTTTTAATTTTTTACCAATTTTGTGTTTGGGTTTGAGATTAGCTTGACGTCAGCACTGGTACAAAAAATAATTAAAAAGTTTAAAATCGTAATAACTTTCTTAATATTTGTCTTATCGTTAAACGGTTAGTGTCAATAAATTGCGGACATCCTGCGCTTTAATTAAAGTCCAAACAAGATTATAATCCGTCCATTATTTAAATCACTATAACGATTTTATCGATTTTTATGGTGCATCTTATATTTAATAAGTTTATTACACCAAACTTAACTAATTACACTAAAACACTTTTGATTAAACGATCTGAGTCTATATCTCAACTTGTTTAATACAAAATTTGGGAATAATTGTTACCCAAACAATATCTGGTCATGGCGTCTTTGGCGTCCATATTTGATTATTCACAATTGTCCTTAAAACTATTTTTTCTTATTTAATAACATTGATATTGTAATCTAACAATAATATAAACGTTTATTTACATGAATTTGTACTTTAGTATATTTACAGGGCTGTATTTCATATACTATTAGCATTGTTTCAGTACCCTTCTATCTCTTTTCTTAAAATTGTCACTTTATTTATGGTTTTTCTATATAAGGTATATTATGTAATAAATGCAATTAGTGTACAATTATAGTACCTAATTCCTTTCATATATTTGTTAGCTTTTAGCTATCTGAGAACCCTTCAATTTCTAGTAATGGGTTTGTTTACATTATGTCATAGCATGTAATTTTTGTAGCATAGCAGTTATTTTTTATAAAACAATAATTAAATTGTTATTGATATACTTGATATAGATTCTCAAAGTAGTATCAGACATTCTTCTGATCCTTGATAACATTTTTATCTACTTTTAAACAAGTTTGTATGTTGCATTTTGCATAAATAACTTGCTACCTACTGTTTGTTTACATTCTGTTTCCACCATCATGGTCATTTAGTTTTTAATAATTTATATATAAAATGACTATTCTCATGGTTATGGTCTGTTCTCACAGTAGTGTTAGGTGTCCCTCTTACTACTGGTAACACTCTCATTAATCTTTGTTCAAGTTTTAATAAAGTATCTTGCTTAACTAGTTGGTTACATTGGTTCTGCTTACTACTGGCTATGTATTCATAGTCAACTAGTTTACAATATTTTGGTTACAAAACTATTGTCATTATACTTATAATCTGTTCTCATAGTAGTACCAGATGTTCATCTAACTACTGGTAATACTTTCATTAATCTTGGTACTAGTTTTAACACTGTATTTTGTCTAACTAATTTGGCATACTAGGCTCCATTTCTTCTATCCTTGTGCCATCATATTTGATCTGCTTTATTTGTATTGTATTTCAATATAATACACTGTCTACTAGGGTGTATCATTACTTATAACAAATCCTTGATTGATATAATTTTTGATGGTTATTTGGTTAGACTAATATGTATGATTTTTTGTTTCATAGGTGTCTTTCCTATGGGGTTATGTAACAATGTACAACATATTCTAATGCAGCATTTTGCTACTACTAACATGACTTCAGTATGGTATTCTATTACAATATTTTAATTGTTCTAATACACATGTTTACACTAATTCTTCTTAAACAATAATACAAACATTCTTGAACTAATGACAATATCTTTCTTGTCATTGTTTGTAACTAATTTCTGTCACATTTGTTTGATATTTAACAAACTACTTTGTTTGTTATTATTCTTTCTCTGGCCTTTCTTTGCATTGTATTCTGTTTTGCCATGGCATTCAGTTACATTTCTTTTAAAATTTACAAAGGTTTCTATTGTCAGTTCTCTGAATAATAATATAACTGTTCTATTTTACATTATTTTGGTGGTCTTATGATTGTCTATTTGGATCACAATCTTTATTAAATTAGTCACACTAACTGTCTATGTATATTTGACTATTTAATTCTTGATGTTTTCACTATGAAAGTAACACATTTTCTTCCACTATAAACCTTATCACTGGAATTGTTTGTGGGGTTTATTAGGTTAAAATTAGTTAACTGGTTACAGGTTTTCACACTTATATTAAGCACTCACTATAATTGTTTGTGATTTCTTAAATGTTAAACACTGTTTCTTCATAGTTGACGATCACTATTCCTTTTGGTTACTAGTATTGTCTCTAGTACACTTGATGAATGATGATTCCTTGCATGGTCTATCCATTTTCTTCTCTCTTCATGTTATGTTTCCTTGTCCTTCTTCTTCCCTTCTTCTTTAGGTTTGTACGTCTTCTTCAACATTTTCATTGTAGTAGTCGTTGTTTCATAATATTCATATTTGTCAATATATTGGTTGGTCTGCCATCATTGTGGTTGCTCTTGATTTGTTTCTTCCTTTTATTTGGCATAGTTATATTTGATGATTCCCCTCACTGTTGGAATCTATTGGTATTGTCGTTATGTTGTTGGTATTGGTATTATTCTCGTTATTTCCCCTCACTGTTGGATCCTATTGGTAGTTATTTTGTTGGTTCCCCTCACTGTTGGAGCCTATTGGGCCTGGTTACTAACATTTTATTTTGGCTCATGGTCATTTTCTTTCTTCATTTCGTATATGATGCTGCCATGTTACACTTTCTCCTTCATCGTTGGAACTTTACACTAATATATCTGTAGATACACACTTTTTGTTCACATAGTTTTATTTATCTAGAAATACCTTCATGCTTTCCTGTCATTTAGAGTTATTCTTGCTTACATTAATTGGTATCTATATTAACTACCATATTTGGTAACGTTACAATATATATATATATATATATATATATATATATATATTGCAACATTTTAAATACCAACATTTAAGTGCATTTTAAATTTGTGGAGTCCCACGTTCTTTAGGACGCCAAAAGGTAACAAATTACCCTTCTGTATTTAATTATGTATTTTAATCTGTACATTAATTTAACTCATACTCTTTATATAACATTCCTATAATGGTGTGTATGTATTTGGGGTTCAGGTGTATCCAGTGGTGGTTTCTTAATTGGTGCACATGAGCACGTGAACCCCCTACATAAATAAATATAAATTAATTAATTTTAACAAACACTAAATAAACGGGAAATAATTTGGTTTAGTTTTATGATGCAATAACAAAATGCTTGTTCTGGTAAAACAGTAGTGCAGTCAACGCGGCGTAAGGTGTGCACACAGCTCTGTACGTGCGCTGCTGGATCAAATGAGAGCGGTGACGTGATGCGGCATTGGCGTGGTGGTGGGGGCAAGCCTCTCCCATATAAAGATTGTGCGCACATTCGGTTTGTGAACCAGTGCTGTTCTAGCCGTTGTAGGCGTCACGTTACTCGCTCTCCCAGTGTCGCTCGCGCCCAGTGCAGTTGTGTTTGTGTTGTGTTAATGCTGGTGATCGATTAGCAATGGCTGCTACCCCTGAGTCTGTGTTAAAAGAACCAATTTTTTTAAGTATTTCATTAGAAAAGAAACTCGAAATAAAACAACGTGGTCGTCAGACCCCAAAGCTTAATATCGTACAAGTGACCAAAGGTAAAGATAGAGATTTCAAAAGGGAATTTAAAGAAGCTTTATATGAAAAGACTTCTTGGCTCTGCGGTTGTGAAGCTACAAATAAACTATATTGTTTCCCTTGTCTGTTATTTGCAAAACAAAGCTCTGAAAACTTAAACTGGATTAAGTATGGTGTGAATGATTTAGGTCATTTACTCTCGAAAATTAAAAAAACATGAATGTTCTCAAACTCATTTGAACTCTTTGCTAGAGTTTAACTTGCTTGGTAAAGTCGACATACGTCAGCAGTTGAACAGCGCTTATCGGAGGAATGTAAAAGAACATAATGAAAAAGTAGAGAAAAATCGTTATGCATTGTCAAAAATAATTGACTGCATTAAATTTTGCGGCGCTTTTGAACTGGCACTTCGGGGACACAGGGAAGGAGATGATTCTTCAAATCCTTGGATTTTTCGAGGCTTAGTGGATTTTGCTGCTCAGATTGATGCCTCACTAAGAGAACACTTACGTGATGCAACCGTTTTTAAAGGAACATCAAAAGAAATTCAAAACGACCTGCTCGATTGTATGCTTCTTGTTTGCCAGGAAAAGATTAAGGAGGAAATAAAATTTGCAGATTTCTTCTATGTAATCACTGACGAGACCACAGATGTTAGTTTGACATTTCAATTAGCTATTGTTTTTCGCTACGTATTACCTAATGGAGAACCAGTAGAAAGATTTTGGGGGTTTATACATCCCCCCGGACACGACTCAGACTCGATCGCTGGATGCATTCTTGGCGCCCTAAAAAATGTTGTTGATAAGCCGGAAAAGTTAATCTCTCAGAGTTATGATGGAGCAAACGTGATGAGCGGACACCTAACCTAACCGGTGTACAAACAATTAGTCAACGACATTACGAGTATGCTTTTTATATCCATTGCTATGCTCATCAATTAAATCTAGTGATTGCTCGAGCTGCCAACCAAAATCAGCAAGTGCGGATATTTTTCGCGAATTTGAGTGATGTAACAAACTTTTTCAGCAATTCACCTCAAAGAGCAGAAATTTTGGATAATATTGTCAGGAAAAGAATCCCTCGAGCTTCAAGCACTAGATGGAATTTTAAAAGCAGAACTGTAAATACAGTATTCGAACATCGGGAAGACCTTATTACCTGTATGGAGGAAATAGAATCAACCTCTAAACAAGAATTTCTATTACCAAAGCTGGAGCAATCCTGCGAATGCTGGAAGACCCAACTTTTGTGTTTTGGCTTACAGTTTTCCATAATATAATGCCACACGTCGACATTTTATACAGACAAATTCAGCTTACCTATACAGATCCTGTGCGAACAAAAAAGGACGTGGAAACCTTTCTGAGGGAAATAAATAAAGAAAGAGAAAAATTGATCTCCGTGAAAAGTGCTGTAGACCAGATGCCTCTACAACGCAAAAGAGCAAGACACGAAGAAGGCTGTCATGCTAATAGGACGATCGCGGCTAAAGAAGTATGTGATGTAATTTCGACGCAAATAAAAGAGCGATTTTCATTTACATTGCACCATTCAGCCGTATCCCTTATTGTTCCTCAAAAATTTAGTGAGTACAGTAAATCATTTCCTCAATCTGCATTAGATGAAACAATAGAAAAATACCCCTTTTTGGACAAAGCAAAGCTAAAAACCGAACTTGGAGTGTTTTACCGACGTGAAGACATAAGAATGGTGCTGTGAGCTTACTGCAATTTCTTATACAAAATGATCTGAAAGATTCGTTTTCAGAGTCATATACGCTTTTAAGGATGATATCGACAATCCCAATGACTTCAGCTGAAGCCGAACGATGCTTCTCGACTCTGAAGGGGATAAAAACCTTTTTGATAAGTACGATATCTCAAGAAAGACTTAATGCCTTAGCCGTGTTATCAACAGAGAAAGAACTGGTGAAGACCATCCCTAAGTTTAATGAAATAGTGATTGATAGATTTGTTTCAAAGAAAGACCGAAGGATGGACTTTGTTTACAAGAAGTTCACTTAGTTTTTGTTAAAGATCCGATTAACCTACTGATACTTGTAAGTAGTATGTATATATTTCTTTTATGAATTTGCTAACTGCTATAATTTTTTATTGTTCGACTAAGCTTTTCGTCATACTGGCATCTTCAGGTCTTAAACAACCAATAGTATGTATATAATTTACTATTGTTTCAGAACATGATTGCTATCATTATTACTAAATTTAATTTTTCTAAGATTAATTAAATAAATAATCCAGTTGAAGCTTAGTAAACTACAATGTTAGATTCATTTTGTTAATATTACTTACTAAAATTATTTAAAATTTCTTAGTAACGTCATTTACTTTAATGTTGAAAAATTATTGGAAATGCTACTTTCAGTGCAAATATTAGCAGGCACATGGATTAATAACGTACAATATTATCTGTGTGAACCCCTGGTGAGTTTACTCACGAGCCGCCACTGCCAACACAACACAAACATGCCGCATTCAACTATACGCTCCATAGACTCACAACAATACCACAAAGTAAACAAGATTATCAGGAAGAACTCAACACAATCAAATACATAGCGATAAAAAATGAATACACCCCCGAGTTAATAAACAATCTACACAGACACATCCTAAACAAAAACACCAGAACACAAAATACCAACAACACACAACCTAATAAATACTTCACACTTACATACTACAACTCCAACACACACAAAATCGCAAACTGTTACGTCTTCGACGCTCTCAAAAATTTCTTGAGTTGGTCTTACAACGTGAGGCTGGTATAATATGAAATAACGTAGTGGACTGTATTTCTTTGAATTAACTGTTTATTTAAATTTATGTGAAAATGATTGCATGGCCCGTGCAGTGTAGCGTGGCATACATTGCCAAAGTAGGAATTAATTAAGTACTGAAAAGCATAAGAATAAATGGAAGTGGAAATTCCGATTTGAAAGAATTACATAGCCGCGGCGATGAAGGCTGTTGTCCGGTCAGAGTTTAACAGTTAACTAACTTGGACTGCGACGAGCGTAATGGGACACGCTGGTAGCAGTTTAGCGCCCGGGGGGGGGGGTATGACATCACTGCACGAACCCGCTGTTTACATATGCGGTTATTAAAAGGTACAAAGCTTAACATACTGCCCGCACAAAATCGGGCGATTTTGCGGTTTGAGTTATTATATGAATAGTGCATCATAAGTGTCAAGACATAATAATACACGATAATATGAGAATAAGAAAGACATAATAATTGACATTACATAATAATAGAATAATGACACCCAAAAATTCAATAATACATAATAATATGATACGGATACATAATAATACAATAATAAAAAGGCATAATAATTGACATGACATAATAATAGAATAATGGCACCAAAAAATTCAATAATACATCATAATACAATAATAAAAAGGCATATTAATTGACATGACATGATAATAGAATAAGAATAACAAATGGAAAGCATGCGATCGCCCGGAGTATGTCCCGGGCCTGAAGCACGAGAATGCGATAAAAGTTTAAGTCAATAGTAGGCCTACATGTCATTTGAACGTTGTAGTGGGATTAATCTGAGGCCACTGGAAGTGGGCATAATTTGTGAATGGGCCTACGTAGGATGCCGTTTGCGGTGCGAACATCCGCAACGCGCACTAAGGAATCCTGACCCAAATGGACCTGAGTGACTACACCGCGTTTCCACTGCAGGGGGGGGAATTATCTTCCAAAATAAGGACGAGTTGTCCGGGAGCCAAGTTTTTTTACTGGTAACGCCATCTGTTGGTTCCAACTTGATGCATTATAGTGTATATTAAAATATATGATCAGGGTTACCAACCATCGCATGAGTTCAAATTTTTTGTGTGTTATAATGTATATTAAATCTATATGATCAGGTTTACCAACCTATGCATGGGTTCAAACTTGATATGTGTATTATAGTGTATATTAAAATATATGATCAGGGTTACCAATCTTGCATTATTGTGTATAGAACAGATCTGCCAACATTTTTCTGTGGTGGGAAATTCAAACTATATGAGCAGACGCATTATTAAATTGTCTCTCTCTCTCTCTCTCTCTCTCTTGCTCTCTAGTTCGTCATTTCAACCAATTTGTACCGAGATCTAATTGTGTAAGAATAACTGCGCGCGCGCGCACACACACAGGGTCATAGACTGTGGTGGTGGAAAGCTTTTAAGAAGTTAGCGATATTGAAAATATTTTCGTAATTAACCAAATTAAGGAAATAATCGAACCAGCAAAACATTAATCCAATAATTTACATTTTCAGCAGTCTACACATTGATTCGTACATAGATTTCAATCTACATAGATGTATGCAGATAAATGAAATACATATTTTACATTAAATACATTTCTGATTACTATACACGGAATTACATATTGTTATCTGCTCGTACGCAAGGGGTATATCCTTTGCAGGGGTACACTTAGTAAGTGATATTATAAAAAATTATTTACAACGCCCGACTAAAAATCATATTTTCAAGATAAAGGGTTGTGTCAAGAAATAAAATCATACTACGATCACATACACACACATGACATATGTTTATGCGCCGTATACATGTAACAGAAATAATGTATTGTTGTCTCTATGTGTTTATGTAACGTCTCTGTCTCACATCTCTAGACGCAGTTATCGATCACGATATTATTCCTCAAAAAATCTGTTATGACCGGTTGAACGAAACATATGACTGAATTAATAAATTGTCTGTCTCTGCATAGCAGTTGTAAAAAGGCTTTCAACGTGTTTTTGTCATTTCAACCAATTTGTACCGAGATCTAATTGTGTAAGAATAACTGCGCGCGCGCGCGCGCGCACACACACACACATGCACACACAACGATACAGAATTAGATATAGTTATTTTTCACTATTATGTTTCTGCAACACTAGCTTAAGCCAAGGGGTCATTGACTGTGATTACAACGTCCGAATCGGTGCGTCCTACTTTCTAATTTGACACATGACAGTCATTAGCAGCGATTTAGAAATTAAGCGGCGACGGAAAGTCGGGTTACTTACGGATTATAAAGTATTTACTCCCAAAACGGACACAAGCTGTCCCCACTACCAGTGTACAATATATACGAGAAGAAAATCAGTTGCAATTTATCATTTCGACTGTCTGCGTGTGCTTGATACATCGTGAAATCTATCACTGCGTACAACAGAATTTTTTAATAGGTGAGTAAAATATTTGAATACATTAATAAGTAAACATTCATTATCAAGTGTGTGTGTGTGTTTTATTTAACGGTACCGTACTTTTTATATTACACTTCTAATTGAAGATATATTTTAGGTATAGCTGAAAGACCGTTTTGCATTATTATTATACGTCTTACGAGCCTTCAGTATACACAACGTCAGTCATTTAAGGGTGTGTAGACAACGCACGCTAGTTTGGTAAGTGTACATGAAACATTTTGAATACGTTAATAAGTGAACATAATTTTATTGTATGTACATATTTTATTTAAACGTAAAAATTATTCGCATTAAAACATTATCAAGTGCATTATTTATTGAATTTAATACATGACTCGTTCAAATAAGTATGTGTGTGTGTGTGTGTGTGTGTGTGTGTGTGTGTGTGTGTGATCAAATTACTATGTCTGTTACAATGTCTGAAATTTATTCTTACCGTACTTTTTATATTACACTTCTAGTTGAAGATATATTTTAGGTATAGCTGAAAGACCGTTTTGCATTATTATTATACGTCTTACGAGCCTTCAGTATACACAACGTCAGTCATTTAAGGGTGTGTAGACAACGCACGCTAGTTTGGTAAGTGTACATGAAACATTTTGAATACGTTAATAAGTGAACATAATTTTATTGTATGTACAGATTTTATTTAAACATAAAAATTATTCGCATTAAAACATTATCAAGTGCATTATTTATTGAATTTAATACATGACTCGTTCAAATAAGTATGTGTGTGTGTGATCAAATTACTATGTCTGTTACAAATTCTGAAATTTATTCTTGTCGTGCTTTTTATATTACTACATTCTTTCTTGCTGTCTGAATCGCTAACACAACAAAGCGTGGTTTTTCTAGCTGACTCGAGGTCTTGACATCCAATTCTGCCTTTTAGTCTGTGGTAAGGCAGGATACTCGTGCAACTCCCAGGCCCTAAAAGGCATAGTTATCGGGTGGTCTTTCTCTATGAGTCGTAACAGTGGTCATCTGTACGCATTAGCTACATGTACATAAGGCATTTTCCAGTAAACTTTATCCAGTTCAAGAACACAATTAGCAGCCGTTTGTCCGCTTGCTAAAACCATAGCGTTTATGTCGGTAGATGTGCGTAGGAGTATAAGTTCTTGTTTCACGTTCAGCACGATGCGTGTATAGTCTTCTGCGAATCCCATTAGCATTTTCAGTGGAATACAAAAGTTGAATTCACCGTCATCGTTCACTTTTAACACGTTCGCGGTCGGTGCCACCCAACCCGCGTTTTCCATTGCGTCATGTGCGTTGTTGTTGAGTGACAGAAAAGTTTTAATAGTTGACGTAACGCCGACGTTTCTGGTATGGTCCACTACCACTCCGGCCAACTCGTAACGAATCTCTTCAAAGAGAAATGCTATAGCATTGTTCACCAGTTCCACATTCAGCGCAGTATCTGCAGGCACGCTAGGGTTTTTAACCAACTTGCCTTCGATGTAGAGGAAACTTTCTGACAGCAGTGTAAAGACGTCCTGTTGTTGTATTGGCACACGTATTTCATCATTGTTTCCATATCTTGTTGTTGCGTACGGCGCGTGTGAGTGAAATGAAAAGTGCGTGATACTGTCTTCAAAGAACGGTTGCTGCTCCACAGATAATATTCCACTCGCCATGTTACTTGTTTACAACAACAACAAAACCCAATGAAATCAGGAAACGTCGGTTAACCGATGTTAATCGTTTCAGTTTCGAACGAGTACTGATGTGTTTCCTAACTGATCTTTCTTCTTCTTTTATTTCTGACGACGGTGGTAGCAGCGGTGGCGGAGAAACAAAGTACAAGCCCATGTCTATAGTTGTTTTAGATGTAAACGCACAGTGATGACTTCTCCACGAAAATCTATTACGTCACCGTCCTGGTCGTGTAAAGATAATGTTATGTTGTCCAAACGACTCACATTCACATGTAGGTATATGACGTTTGTAGGTGATTCAATTATTTTGAATCCTGGTTCGACTGACGGATAGAATGAGTGCAGCGTGTGCTCATTTTTACCGTTCTTGTATGATCCTTGCGCTATATTACACCTTATCAGTATACTGTTTACTTTTATAATGTTAACTGTGGCGTCAGACGTGTGAGTTTTATTCGCTTCAAGCAGACGCTTTTCCTTGAAACCCAACATATCACCGATACCACACGCTGTTTGTTGAAAGTCAATATCCAGTGCACAAGTCAGTTCACATTTCAGTGTATTGTTGTTAGGACGTAGACTAATCTTTGAGTCTTCTAATTGCTTTTTGAGAAAGGCTTCTATGTCGCCGATTTCATAAGCACCCGTGGGTAAAGTTATCAAATCCCACGTTGTCCCGTCCCGTAGTACTGGAAACACATTGTTTTTCCCCTCAACCACGTTCGGTATACTTTTGTATGTAGTAAAGTCCAATAGATCTACATACCAGTCACCGTTTGTTAGTTCGAGAGGCGGGAAAAAGTCACATACAAGAACGGCAGCATTCGTGCCTGTTAAGGTGACCGACAACGAAGACATCTTGTCGCTTACTGATCACTCACGTGTCAAGAAGTCCAAACATAAATGTCCGCAGATGACTGTGTATGGCGGCTGTTCACGCTCGTAATTGTAGTAAATGTCAGTGTCGGTTCCAAAATACTGTGTCAGCTCAAGAGGTGGCCGCATATTACCATACGCGTCATAGTAGTAAACTCGGTTGTTTCGCTTCTTGTAGCAAACCCAGTGCGTACCAGGTCCTTCTGCACTGTCCAGATTAACAACCGCGCTCTCGATCTTCCAAGGTGGTCTGTGCGGTAAAGTGTTACGCATAAAAAATCCTCTGAAATAAGGTATTTTTAAAAGTTTTGCGTACACATACAAATCGCTGTCGGACAATGCACGCACTGGTATGCAAATTAGTTTTTTTGTCTGTAAGGACGCAGGTATAGACCCGACGCTATTTTATTGTTACGTTTATGCCTTGAGACTGTTTTGCGTTTGGTGTTGTTACGTTTATGTTTGAAGGCGTTTTGCGTTTTCCCGCGGATTGACGTTTAATTCCTGAACCCTTCTTCTTTTTTCTGCAACCACTACGCGAGATCCCTCCACCTACTGCTGATTTTGCTTTCATTGCAGCTGCTACGGCTGCGGCATACGCTCTTTCACTAACACCAGAATTCCAACCTTTTACTCGTTCCCACGCTTTGTCGGCAAGAACGCGATCAGCTATACGTCTTCGACTGTTGTCTTTGTACTTTGCGTAGGCAATATCGTGTTCGCGACAGGCTTCGTCCAGCTCGTTGATTCCGCGCTCGCCACGTGCCAATCTCTCTTTGAGTTTTGTTCCGGATCCACAGAATCGGTAGCCGGGTAGGTGTAATTCTACAGGTAATGCGTCCACCGCTCGATTAATCAAAGTAGATACTGACGAAAAGATAGCGGGCACGGTGTTTTTAAGTATTTTTCCAATTACACCACGCCCCATTCTTTTCTTACGAAGTACGTGCATTCTTGTAAACAGATCTCCAATCCTTGATTTCCGTTTCCGTATCGAGAACGTCTATTAAACGTCCCACCTCTTCAATATATTCAGACAGGACTGAACGCTGTGTCGCGCTGTCTTGATATTTATAGACAAACTTTATCAGATTGATTATATGAGCGTGAAATACCTGAGTGACCTTGTACAATTCAGTCTTTATATGTAGTTTTAATTCGTGCATTTGTCGTACAGTGACTGCGTCTGTGTCAGCTACTCCGTCCGCTTTATTCGTAATTTTTCTTTCGCCAGCGTAGAAAGCATTGCTTTGCAAACTGTTGTGTTGTCGTATAAAAATTCCAAATTCACAGCGTCTTTGCTGGCGACTGGCGCTTGCACGTGCGTTAGCCGACAGTCATAAACGATTACGTTACCTGCACGATCTTTTCTCAAACTCTTTGCGTCTACGTATCGTTTTGTGGCCGCATCTCTTGATTTAAGCGGATCGTTTAGCATTATTATTCGATGATCTTTTGCGTCTACGGTAGCGTCGTTCTTATACTGTAAGCACGCATTGTTTGCGTACTGTAAAGAAACAGCATCGTGCAGCTCTTCGGGATTACCCAAGTTGTGTATCTTTTTGTTTTTCACATCAAAGTGACCGTCGTTAGTCACTCCTAAACCGATATCCTCACGCAGACTTCGATGAGTTTCTTTTCGCACTCTTACAGTGCTGTCGTGTCTACACTCATATTTATGAAGAACTGGTGGTCATAGAACGGTGCGTCTGCTTTTATATGATAATGCCGGCTTCACGTAATTCTTCCAATATCGAAACGATTTCATTCCTATGTCCAGTGTGTCCACTACTTTGAGAAGCCATTAACATTCTCAATCGATTAACCAACTCGTTAGGATCATCCCAATGTACGTAATCGATTGCAGTGTTCGGCTTCATCTCCATATAGCCACTCCCTGTACGTTTTCGCGCACTCGATGCAAACAATGTAGATATTACTAGTCGGTACTTGACACCACTGTTAATGTTTATTCGCGTATTGTGTTTATATTTTTGTTTGTGTCCATTGGTTGCTAGTAGTATGGACTTGTATTTCCTCATATCGTCCTTATTGTATTTTTTCGGTAGTTTCATAAACAAAAGTTCGTACAGACCGGGCGTAACCTCGTAAATTTTTCCTTTAACATGAAAGTTGTCGTTGTCATCGATTTCCACATTTGAATCAACTATCATCCAATTACCGGCCTCGTATCGAACACCATACATACGATCTATAATCCGTTTACAGTCAGCCGATTCACACAAACGCGTATATTTGTTTGCTAATGAAACATCACTGAAATGTGAAGCGTTAGGGTTCCATGCGCTATCGTCACTGAAATGAGAAGCGTTATGACTCTACGCGCCACTTTCGGTTTCAGTTATTACGTGTTGTGTAGGCTCTTCTTGTTTCATCTGCTGCTTCTCCTCCTCCTCCTCCTCCTCCTCCATCATATCACCACTTAACTTTCGTGAAATAGCTTCTAACGGTTCCAGAATCGGCCTGTAATTTTTTCTGAACTTCTCGTCGCTTTCTCTGATGCCGTGTTGTAATGCATGATATTTTTTCCTTATGTTGTCGCTTATCGTATCTATATCATACGTAAGTCATTCCTCCTTATTCATCGCCATCGCGTGTTAGCAAGAGGACTGATTACATTACTACAGTGCAACCACTTTTATACTTCGCTGGAAACAATTATGAATCGATCAAAGCCGATTCTATATCTACCTTCATTTATTGACGAGTCTTTGTTATGACTAGAAATCCATAACGATCCTTCCACGCTTCCGTGCAGACGTTTTTGAAAGCATCATATTTCATATCCATGTTGACGTGATCGTTGTATGCATGTCGTAAATTTAGATCGTCTTGTTTGAACAATATCAACAAGTTAGCGTTGTCACGCACCAATTGTTTCGGTATCTGGCTATATGTCTGACATAGATAGAATGTGTCCACACCGCTATGTCTCCCCATAGCAAAACTTTCGAATATTGTTTTGTCTTTCACACGATACGTCATCGAATACGATAACAGAGTCGAGACCAGTGATTTCACTCGGTAGTGGGACTTCTTCGTTCTCGCTGTATGCGTGATAACCTAAACCTTCATCAGCGAGTGATTTCATCACTGTTTTTAGCATTCTGTATTTTGGCTGAAATAATGATTTTGAAAAAACGTATACATTGCGGAAACGTAGACAGTTGGCATCAAACAGTAGGTTGAATAGCACATTAGATTTCCCACAGGAACTTGGGCCCGTAACGATACAGCGAATACTGTTCGGTAATAGCGGACCATGTTTACGTTCAGCACTGCCTTCATCACCAGCCAAAAAGTCCATATCCTTTATTGGTAATTTGTTTGCTTGTTGTACAATCTTCATCTTTGTGAATACCGAAAGCATACTGTTTTCAGCACGTGCTGTCACCTTTTTATATTAGATCTTTCTTATGTATCCATGCATCGTGCTTACCATCGAAACCGAGCCAACGAACACGCACTCTGTCACCTTTGCGTTGTAACACCTTTTCCACTAGGTATACGTCGCCGACTTTGGACTTACTAATCTCATGCTCGTAAAAACCACCTTTCAACACTTTGTTCAGATGATCTTTTAGCAGATAAGTGACGGGGATGGTAGTGGATTGTACTTTATCCACAGTGAATATTTCGTTAGTCCAATTTGGTGTATAACCTTTGGCGAACGTCATTTTGTGCTTACTTATACGAACACGGTCACCGACTTTAAATTTGGGTGGTTTCGTTGGACTGATTTTAGGCGCTGTGTTCTTCCTTATTCGTTCTAACACTATATGTTCGTTGGCGTCATTCACTTGACTAGGTTTCATACCAATGGTTCTGTGTACGGTATTGTTGTACGATTTCAGTAATATAGGTAGTAGATCCAGCCAGCGGTAGTGTCCTTGTTCGCTGAAAGCTCGATACATGTGTGTCTTCAGTGTGCGATTAAAACGTTCCACTATGGAAGCTTTTTTCTCACTATAGGTTGAGTAATGTTTCACATTATACTTTTTTAGCAACACTTGTACTGTGCTGTTGTAATACTCCTTCCCGTTGTCCGTCTGTAAATATTTCATACGGTTAGCAGTTAGTGTAGGCTCTAGTGCGCGCGTTACTTCTTTTCCTGTCTTTGTTTTCAATGGTACAGCGTACGCGTACTTGCTAAACGCATTGATCACTGTCATCATGTACTTGTACCCTTTGTTCACTCGAGCGTATGGTATCATCTCCACAAGATCCGCCTGGTACAAGTCGTGTAGACCCTTCAACTGAACCGCACGCCTAACGAAATTCCTTCTCGCTGCTCTGTGTAGCTCTAGAGGTATAGTCTTGCGTGCGTAGTTCATGGTTTAAGATACACTAACATAATACCAGCGTTAAAAATACTATATATATGTATAACAGTTTCTTTGTTTTTCAGTATTCACTCTCTCGTCTGAATATCATCATCATGTCCGACCTTCAGCAGAATCCGGAACAAGAACAACAACAACATCAGCAGGAACAGGAACAGCCTCAACAAGGTAAAAATTTAAATACCAATTGGTACAGTTAAGAAATTGTCTCTCTCTATAATTATGTAGCAAACCAAACTTGTTTGATATGAATTAACATATGATCCAACTCTGTCTAACATGTACAAGATAGTCTCTTGACGTTGTTTAGAAATTGATATGGCGGAGAAAATTTGTTATGTTCCGACATATGTTTGTCACCTTCTCCCCAATGAATTGTCTCTTGACATCGTTTAGAAATTGACATGACGGAGAAAATTTTTCATGTTCCACCATAGGTGACATACCTTCTCTCCAATGACCTAATTCAATTCCGCAACAAAAGCATTTAACTCTATCGTCTATGAATGACATACTATGTCCACAAACATCATAATTTAGCGGATAGTAGTAAAACCCGGCAAACGCTAACTCGTCGGGGCTGACAAACGCCACTTCCCAATACTTGAATGATTTTCTTCTTTCACTTTCAATGCTAAAATCGGGAGTAGCTGCCATCTTCACAGTTTGCAATAAACTAACGTATTACTAACGTGTACTATCTATTTATTTACCACAAACATGAATTTGTGTGTGTGTGTGTGTGTGTGTGTGTGTGTGTGTGTTATTCATCATTCCTATTAGCTAATACACATGTTTCTATTGTTTCAGTTTTGACACGATTTTATATCGTACGAAACACCAGTATTAGAGGATCCCTCACAACATTTAATTACCTACCCGTGTACACAGACACGGGAGACCAAGATATATTATCGATAATGACTGAGGTGCGACCTTTATTGTGCAAGGATATTCTGGCAGAACAAGCACGTTTACGCAGTATCAAATGACATATTGCATGCAGGATACGTTTCACTAAAACTGTGTTAGATGATGACAGCGGCGAAGAAAAAGAGGTAACCAAAGACGCCGTCTTCCACGGACGTTGTCGTACGTTGCTCACGGACGACAACGACGAGTTGAACTGTCTACTAGACGAATCATACGACAAAATCATGAATAGCATATCCAATTTTACCCGTGACGGGAGCGGATGGTCGGTGGACGCTGTACTGAAGCTGGAACTGGTTGTTGGACGGTACCGGCCACTAGCAGCCTCCTCCTACATTCCTACCCCGCGAAAACTCTCACTCACCAAGGCAGTAGTCAACATCAAGAACTCCCAAGATGAAATGTGTTTTCTATGGTCTGTTCTAGCCCACATACACCCTGAGAAAGCCCATAAAGATCGTGTTTCAAAATACCTCTCATTCATAAACACAATAAATATGTCCGGTATCGAGTACCCTGTTTCTATAAACTCAATTTCTAAATTTTAAACACAGAATCCCAACATTTCTATAAACGTTTTCGGCTATGATATAGAAGACAATATCAGAAACGAATAAAAAAAAAAGAGGTTTATCCATTAAGGACAGATTACATCATGTTAATCTTTTACTTCTGTCCGATACAAATAGCCGAAAACACTACTGTCTTGTCAGTAGCATTAATAAATTGTTATTTTCCCTAACAAAATTCAATCGTAAATCATTTTACTGCGACTACTGCCTGCATCGTTTCTCCACAGAACATGGTCTGTCCGAACATCTCCCCTACTGTACACCTTATGGTGAACAGAAAACCAAAATGCCCACAGAGGAGGAGAAGTTTATGTCATTTAAAAATTACGCACACTGTCTCAAAGTACCCTTTACCGTCTACGCCGACTTCGAGTCCCTTATCACCCCCCTTCAATCGTGTTCACTAGGTAACGACATCCCGACGACAGTGAAAGATTTAGGTGACTTCTACTCAGTTGATAGCAGTGGTGTCCGCCAGAAAATACCTTCTCCTCCTGTATCGTCCACATCATACGAAGCGATGCATATTCCGTCAGGTTTCTCCTATGCTATCGTTGATCACGCTCACAGTCTCTGGAGAAAGGTTAAAGTATATCGTGGTGAAAACGTTGTAGACACTTTCTTCTCGTGGTTGATGAAAGACGTCGAGGATATGATGAAGGTAATACGTCATAACGTAAAATTAATTATGTCCGATGATGACAATGTTGCGTTCACTAACGCCGCCGTTTGCCATTTTTGTGAGCGCCCTTTGACAGACGATGACAAGGTACGCAATCATTGTCATCTTACGGGGAAATTCTTGGGAGCAGCCCACAATAGCTGTAATCTGAGCTATAAGATGCCGCGTCATATCCCCGTCTTCTTTTACAACCTTCGTGGCTACGACTGTCACCATTTAATGCAGGGTTTAGGAAAATATAAGGACCAACACGTATCCTGCATTGCAACATCTAGTGAGCGTTACGTGTCGTTCTTCCTGGGTCCCTTGCGTTTCGTAGACTTCAATTTCTTAATCGCTCTCTGGACACACTCGTTAGCAATCTGTCCACGTCCGGGAGCCAATTTTCTTTGCTTAGAGAGGAAATGCTTAGACGGGGTTTCGACGAACAGACCAATCTGCTCGTACACAAGGGGGTATATCCTTACGAGTACGTTGTCAGTATTGATCGGTTCAACGAAACAAGTCTACCCGCTCGTGAACACTATGATAACCGGTTGATGGAATCGTCTATTTCGGACGCAGATTACGAGCACGCACAAAACGTGTGGAGTGCATTCAATCTGCGTACGTTTGGAGATTACCATGATCTTTATTTGTTGACAGACGTAATGCTGCTGGCTGATGTCTTTGAAAGTTTTCGGGACATGGCCTTACGCGATTACTATTTGGACCCGTGTCATTTTTACTCACTTCCTGGTCTCGCTTGGAACGCGATGCTAAAAATGACAGGGGTCGGATTGGACCTGTTGATAGATATAAATCAACATCTGTTTGTTGAGTCTGGGGTCCGCGGAGGAGTTGCTATGATATCCAACCGTCATGCCATCGCTAACAACCCTCTGATCCCAGATCAGTACGATGTTTCGAAACCGACCTCCTTCATTCTGTATACGGACTGTAACAATCTATACGGCGCAGCCATGTCGCAACCACTCTCTTACGCAGACGTCCGATGGCTCGATCGTAACGAAATCGAGTCTTTGGACGTACGTAATGTGAGTGATGATTCCGACATCGGGTACATCCTCGAGGTCGACCTACACTATCCTGATACACTACACGACCTGCATTCCGACTACCCGCTTGCACCTGTGCGCCAGCGCGTAACACCCGATATCCATTCTCCCTTTTCCAAACGTTTACACGAGAGTATATACAGATCATCGTATAACGAATCAGGGTCAACAATGTCATCCGTAGTTGTTAACGACTTTGGAGGACAAACAAAATTACGTTCTCCATTATCGAAATTTGAAATTGTATTTACGTCTTGGTTTAGAGCTGAAAGCGACTCATAGGGTGTTGTGTTTTAAGCAAAGCGCTTGGTTGAAACCGTTTATCGATTTCAACACCCGCAAGAGGCAAGCAGCCGTCAACAGCTTTGAAAAAGACCTTTTCAAACTGATGAACAACGCCGTATACGGCAAGTCGCTGGAGAACATACGGAAACATATAGACTTTGAACTAGTCTCAGATGAACGACGGCTTCAAAAACTAGTTTCCACACCTAGGCTGAAACGTATGATTCGTTATACGAACGATCTGGTGGGGCTCTCACTCCGTAAAAATCCATCGTTCTTTCCCGTCCCGTGTATGTCGGCTTCACGGTGCTTGACGTTAGCAAAACGATAATGTATGACTTCCATTATCGTTATGCTGTCGGCAAGTACGGCCGTAACGTTAGATTGCTAATGACAGATACAGACAGTCTGATGTATAGTATTCAAACATCTGACTTGTATGCAGACATGAAGGAGGACCTACACTTGTTTGACACATCGGATTACCCTACGTCTCATCCTTGTTATAGCCTTAAAAACAAAAAGGTTGTCGGACTGTTCAAGGATGAAACGTGTGGTCGTCCTGTTAGAGAATTCCTGTTGGGTCTCCGAGCGAAATGTTATTCGTTCCTTGTGGCCCACGAAGATCCTAGCAAAGAGTGTCAAAAACGTGTATGTAAAGGTGTACCCCGAGTTGCGATTAAGAGGAGTCTACGACACGATATGTATCGCAAGTGTCTCACTGATCATTGTCAGTTTTCTACCAGTGCGCTTTGTTTACGTAGCGATCATCATGCGCTGTACACGATGCGCGTAAATAAGCAAGCGTTATCACCGTATGATGATAAGCGCTATATACTAGACAATGGTCGTGATACACTTGCGTACGGTCATTATCGAATACGTCGCATCAATATGGAGAACGATGACGACACCTCCCCACCTGCTAAAAAATTCGCCTCCATATATAGTACCCCCCAACACTTGTTTCTTTCGTCAGTTGATGTCTCTCGACGCTTCAGTCCAGACGTCTGTAAACGTAAGTTCGCATATTAATATCACAACGATATTTGTGTGTTTAAACATAATATATATATATAGAGTTTGTAATGTGTGGTTTCTTTGTCTTACAGTATTATGGATAACACTGCAGTTATAATTGACTTCCAGTGCTTTTTCGACGACAACGGAAAATATATTGTGAAGGAACTGTCAATCAGGGACGTTCTGAGATTTGCTGGTAGACATTGGATTTTAACTCCGCCTGCTACATCCGTTACGAATCCAAAATACGCTAGGACAAACCACTGGTTAACGTCAAATTATCACAGACTTAGATGGAGCGAAGGAGAGACACCGTACGACAATCTTGTTTCATTGTTAACATCACATACGCGTATATATAAATATGTGTTTGTGAAGGGTTTTGAGAAAAAACGTTTTTTACAATCAAAGATAATACATAATAATATCATCAATCTCGATGACTTTGGTTGTCCTAAAAACATATCGTATCTATTTCACGGAACAGAATGTCTTAGACATTTCAATTCTTCTGACCGATGTGCAAACTATAAAGTGCATGCTATTCGGGAATGGATGATTCATGATTTTTGCTTTAAACAAACATTTTTAATGTGAGCGCGACAAAATTTAGAAAGTAGGTCACAGCGAATAATGACATTTATATCTCTAATTCTGTTGGGGACATGTACATACATGCATAGCTGTAAGCTATGACTATTTCCTTATGAAAGTGGAATGTGGACTTTCCTAATGACATTGTTATATTTTTGGTGTCTCTAATTTCGTCTGGGGGAAACATGTTCATACATGCAAAGCCGTAAATGAAAGTGGGACACAGACTTTTCTGATGATGACGTTACCACCACCACTATCACATTGTACTGTCCTTTTGTGTCGAATATTCTGTCATTGTTTGGTTCTCTCTCGTTTGATACAGACGTGTTCACTAGCGTCTTTCTCTCTCTTCTAATAATGTCGTTTCTTGTAAAGTTTAATGCTGTAAGTGCTATTGAGTACAAGCGATGTTCAGAATTGACAGTGAATAAAAAATATCCCATCATGGTCTTAACAAATGTGGACACAAAATATGGGAACTCTGTGCTTGCTACGTTGGAGGATGGCGACCACCAGTATCGTGTCGATCTTCCCAAGAGGTATGCAGGTGTCTTCACGAATGAGGAGCTCAGACATATCCAACCCAAAGAACTACATTTAGTGTATCGAGGGACGAGGAATCAAACAACGCAGGTGGAGATTGTGTCCTAACGTCGTAAGTAGCAATCGTGTTAACAAACAATTTATTGATGTGTGTGTGTGTGTGTGTGTGTGTGTGTGTGTGTGTGTGTGTGTGTGTAGTTTCAACTCCCTGTACTTAACACTTTAATAATTGAATTTGTATGTACGTGATAAATGTATCATTGATTCTAACTAGTATTTTTACAAAGTTTTGTTGAATAATATTTGGCTCGATTAGAAATTATTTGAAAGTACATTAACTTTATGAAAGTCACATATACTTGAAAAAGTTTACTTACTTAACGCATTGATTCTTTCTTTCCACTGACTGTGCTGTGCGTATGATAATTGAATATTTATCGTATCAGTGATTCTAATATCGACTGTATTGTTATGTTACAGATAAACTTCCATGTCGACTGTATCTGCAGGCGTGAAATTACTATTATTTAAAAATCTTACAATGTCAAAAATTATTATAATTAATATTGTATTTATTTTATATGACAATGTTTGTTGATATATATATATTGTAACATTACATTTGGAACAACATAATATCTTACCTGATTTAATGAAGACTTTGGTTAGGAAGCTGACAAGGAGAACAATATCTTCAAAGATGATAATGTTGAAGAACGACTAACAAATTTAGACTGACTAGTAAGACAACTGACCGTACCCAAATTAATGATTTAGGCTAAGTGATGCAGATATCTTCAAACCCCAACTATGACATGAATTTTCAGTATTGACCAAACAAAGAATTGTAAAGACAAACAGTTTATGAACCAGAACTATAAAGAAACAAATGGTTTCAGTTAATGTATCGGTATATCCAGATAATCAAAATACAAAGTGAGGGATAATAGGCCCAAACATGTAATATTATGTAAGAGAAATATTAGTAAATAATTAAGTTAATTGATGTAACAAAAATATAGATACACATGATTATAGATACATGAACCATACAAATAATTGTCACATATAGAGTTCATAGGGTTGTCCAGTAAACAACAAATTATAACATGGTCACAATAACATTTATAACAAGAGTGAAACCCATATAAACAGTAAATGTAACAAGATTATTAGAACTGTGTGGTGAGGTAGAGCAACAGTGTTCATTTTATTGTAATTTTTGTAAGTCAAACATCAGTAAGTATACGGATGTTGAAACCCATATAAATAGTAAATATGACATAGACAGTGTCAGAATAATGAGTAGATTAGCTGACAAGGGACTAACCAATTAGTATAGAATTTGTTTTGTAAAATGTGCATGTTTTATGTTTTAGGCACAGTGTTATATCATAGTATTTGTGTTGTGTTTTTTATATGTAACTGATGATACAGTTAGTTTAAAGGAATGTCAATTTAATGATATTAATTCCATTTTTTTTATGTTGTGTTAACAAATATAACAATAGAACTGATGTTAAACCATGGTAAATTAATTGACCAAGCAGAATGGACTATATGAAGATGTTTTGTTAAGTGTCAAACACTTATACAGTCTGAGTAAAAAACAATTATTTGTGCAAGGATTTAGTATAATCATAGCCATGTGGGCATGAATTTAACTATTAGAATAATATATTTTTAGTGTTGTTAAAATAACGTTATATGTTAAACCATTTTGATGAGTGTTAAAAATTAATTTAATTGTTAAAGATGTTAAAACATGGTGATGAAGGTAATACTATTACATAGGCCAGGTGAAACCAACTTTAGTAAATTTTGAACAATTATATTAGAAATTTTGTAAAGCAAATGTGAAAAGGTAGATGTATTTATAGGTAATAACGTGTACAAGGAATATAGAACCAAAATAACACATATCAAGTTATTTAAGAAAATTCCAAATAACAAAATTGTAACATCCATAGTTCTTAAACAAAAATAGGCATGTTTGGTGTCTAAATATAACAAATGTGAAGATCAAAATAATGCTGATAATGGTTTTAAATTCCCATTCAGTATAGAAAAGTTATGTTAATTTAAAGATTTTGAACAAATTTTAGACTTTGAAATAACGAAAGTATGTGACAATGTAGATCCGGATTAGCCAACCAGGTTCCAAGTTTACCCTTAGCAACCAGAAATTTCGGATAAATAAAATGAGACTTCTTTGACAACGATCTTAGCAGATAGACGCGTTCTTAAATCGTCTTACATTATATGTTATAAAACGTGAAAAAACAATACAACTAGATAAATACTGTTAGAAGTACACTACACGAACTTTTTGCAACAACAGAAGACTACCCATTAGATGGATGAGAAGAAATAATAACCAGGAAGAAGATTTGAAGTGGACGAGGGACGAGAAGAAGATCTGACGTGTACGTGGGACCTATTTACAACCAAGAAGAGTACAAGAAGAGGATTTGGTGATCTGACATCTCATTATATCGTACTTCAACACATACACTTGTATACACGTATTTTAAGCAATAATCAACTGAATTACAGACACCATATAACACGAACACTAGAAACAACCACTAATAACACCATATAAGATTAACACCTTTTTAATCACAACAAGAACTTTTAATTCACATAATAACTATCAAAGCCTGAACTAGACATAACCTTTTTTAAAACTGGCAACCACTATACAATTTCTGTGTGCACGTATCACTCTAATGTTGTAATATCCTGTAATTGTAAACTTGTATTTTGATTAATAGTGTAATATTTTGTATAATTATAAATCCCCGAACCATATACGCCCTGAGATAATTGATATATTTTAATTTAAAAACGTTGACAAAAAGCATTGTTTTGGTCTGGAAGGAATACTGAACAGCTACTGCTGCCAACTGGTAAAGAAGACTTATATTTTGCGCTACAATTGCGATTATCCTGTTTAAATTTATAAAAAACAGTCAACTAGTGTTTTTTACGAATAAAGGATTCCGCAAGGATATATGTTTGATAATATTTGTGTGTCGTTACATTTAGTAAATAGAATTCACAGATTGCAGCGGAACCGAAGGTTGGCATCGGTGAGTGACGTCACGGAAAAGAAGCAGCGTAGTGGGAGTAAGCGGCAATTTACAAAATTATTCGCCGTTCAACATAACACATTCATAATTACACATAGACGACTCCAGTGCGAGTTTGTCGCTACATTATTTATATATATTACAAGTTCACACTTCCTACGGGTGGTGTAATCCAAGTGCACACGACATATATACAAGTAACGTATTCACAGTAACATTGTACGTAACAAAAAATCTAATTACAAATAGACGAACCTGAGGTGAGGCTTTAACACGCCGGTCATCATCATCATCAATAAAAATTACGTTACAAATTGGCGCACCAACGTGTGAGGCGTGTAATTTAATATAAATTAAATTATTATTAATAGACAAATAAACCAAAATTAACAAGATGAGGAAGCGAGAAACATCGCGAAAACGAGCGGTCGAAACTGAGAAGATAGACGAGTTAAATATGGAAGACAAAGAAGCGACACCGGTTGAGGAAATAGAAATTATAACAAGAAAGGATCCAGAAAAACAACCAGAAGAAACCACACAAACGGAAGGCGAGAAGACGCAAGAAATGTTCAAACGTATGATGGAATTAATGCAGGAAACTGGGAAGAAATTAACGGAAGATTTGAGTAAGAAAATAGAGGAATCAAAAACGGAAAATAAACAGTCCATAGAGGAATTAAAAACGGAAAATAAACAATCCATAGAAAACAGTAATAAGAACTTAGAAAAATTGAAGGAGGAATTAAAACAGGACAATAAACAATCTACGGAGGAGTTGAGCCGAAAATTGGGAGAGACTAATAAGAAAATTGAAGAAAAAATGGGAGAATTGAAAGAGAATAACAAGAAAATGGAGGAGAAAATTGACGCAAATAACAAAGCATTGAGGGAAGAATTGAAGGAAAATTACCAGGAAATCATGAAGAAATTGGACGAGAACTTTAAGAAAAGGGAGGAAAAGATGGAGGAAATGACCGAAGAAATAAAAAATGATAGCAAACCAGAAACAGAAGAAAAACCAAACGCCAAAACAGAGGATCCAGTAGTAGTATTACCTGAAAAGAAAACTAACGGAAACAAAGAAAATACTAAAGATAGTGAAGTGGAACCAAAGAAAGTAAGAAGAACGCATCTAAAGAATTTGATAAGAACACCGGAAGAATGGGAGATGATGAACAATGGGTTAATTAATGTACTGAATATCCCAATTACCAACAATGAAGAAATCATGAATGCCAGAGAATATAGGAGGAGATTAAAAGCAATTTCAATAATGAATTACCATAAAACTATAGTTTACAACTTAGAGAAGACCAGAGATAAATGGGAAGTACCAGAAATAGAAATACGTGGGAAAATATCAATGATATCACTAGTCATTGATGGACCAGTAACATATTGTTTTAATCAACAATATGATAGGATGAGTCGAATAAGCTTTGCAGCAAATGAAAGAATAAGAACGGGAAGAATGAAGTACAAGGAAGAAGCGAGAGATGCCGCAAGGAAAGAAATAATTAAAAAGACAATGGTAGTGCGGACAATAAGGTCAACTGAGATTATGGACCCGGGATAAATTATATACCACACACCATCAAGAAAAGGGACGGATGCTACGCTAACCGACTACGGCCAAAGAACCATTTTAAGGAGACGAGAAATAAGTTTCATTGAGGAACAGTAATATGAATAAAGAAACGGAACCATACAAATGAAGGTATGAGCAACTGACCGACATAACGAAAATTACCAAAAGATCATCTATACTGGGTACAGAAGGACATATGACAATAAACACTATAATGAGAAGTGTAGAAGTTGAATATAAAACCACAAAATTCTAAAAATATAGTAAGAACAACTTACAACTAATGATTTATGAGAATTAATTTGGAATTGAAGAATTTATTATTATAAAACCACAAAATTCTGAAAATATAGTAAGAACAACTTACAACTAATGATTTATGAGAATTAATTTGGAATTGAAGAATTTATTATTATAAAACAACAAAATTCTAAACAAATAGTAAGAACAACTTACAACTAATGATTTATGAGAATTAATTTGGAATTGAAGAATTTATTATTATAAAACCACAAAATTCTAAAGAAATAGTAAGATCAACTTACAACTAATTATTTATGAGAATTAATTTAGAAGTGAAGAATTTATTATTATAAAACCTCAAAACTCAAAGAACATAGTAAGCTCATCTAACCAACTTTGATAATCCAAAATATAACTTTAAATGAAGCCCAATAAACAAGGTTGAATATTTCAGAATTTAGATAAATAGTAAGGACCAATTACAGTACAGTTTGATAATGTTATGATGAATCAAGCAGATAAACAACTGGGAATAAATTTCCAGATTCTAAACAAAACAAGCACCTCTTATTAAACACAGTTATGAACTTATTATTGGAATATAAAAGAAAGATGCAACATCCATAAATTAGAAGAAACTATAGTGATATAAAATGAATAAGAAAGGACAAATGTAGACAATCAACGATGAAAATGAGACAAGACTAGAAACGAATTTATTACAAATAACCTATCATGATTGTGAGAGAATCAACAACAACTGAAGATGCAAATACTTGTCATGTTTTAATTAAATGAAGATAGTGAATGAAAAATGAAGATTAAGCAGTACTGATAAAGAAGGAAGGAAGATAGTACCAATAGAAAATAAAAAATGTTATTAATATCGCCACAAGAAAATAAACATCTGAAAGAATCAATGGAAAGAAATATTTAGATCTGAGAAGTTAGACTGAGTGAACAATCCCAAGAATATATTATATTATTTTTATTTGATTTAGTCGTGAATAGACTAGTGATATTTAAATGTGATTGACTGACGAGATAGCTCCAGCAATCGATATTATTTATGTATTATGTATTGTAAGGACAGCGGGGTATTAGGTCAAGAGAGCCCCCCGACTGATTCCAGAATATATGGTGATTAATTTGTTAGGGAAGTAACATGTTCCAGGGATAGAACACTTATAATTAAAGACAAGTATACCAGATCATAATAAGAATAACAAATGACAATGTGAAAATTAAGATAATTGATAATTTCAACAAAAAACAATATTTTATTAAAATGATCAAATTTGGTGGCAGGGTAATATGTAACATTACATTTGGAACAACATAATATCTTACCTGATTTAATGAAGACTTTGGTTAGGAAGCTGACAAGGAGAACAATATCTTCAAAGATGATAATGTTGAAGAACGACTAACAAATTTAGACTGACTAGTAAGACAACTGACCGTACCCAAATTAATGATTTAGGCTAAGTGATGCAGATATCTTCAAACCCCAACTATGACATGAATTTTCAGTATTGACCAAACAAAGAATTGTAAAGACAAACAGTTTATGAACCAGAACTATAAAGAAACAAATGGTTTCAGTTAATGTATCGGTATATCCAGATAATCAAAATACAAAGTGAGGGATAATAGGCCCAAACATGTAATATTATGTAAGAGAAATATTAGTAAATAATTAAGTTAATTGATGTAACAAAAATATAGATACACATGATTATAGATACATGAACCATACAAATAATTGTCACATATAGAGTTCATAGGGTTGTCCAGTAAACAACAAATTATAACATGGTCACAATAACATTTATAACAAGAGTGAAACCCATATAAACAGTAAATGTAACAAGATTATTAGAACTGTGTGGTGAGGTAGAGCAACAGTGTTCATTTTATTGTAATTTTTGTAAGTCAAACATCAGTAAGTATACGGATGTTGAAACCCATATAAATAGTAAATATGACATAGACAGTGTCAGAATAATGAGTAGATTAGCTGACAAGGGACTAACCAATTAGTATAGAATTTGTTTTGTAAAATGTGCATGTTTTATGTTTTAGGCACAGTGTTATATCATAGTATTTGTGTTGTGTTTTTTATATGTAACTGATGATACAGTTAGTTTAAAGGAATGTCAATTTAATGATATTAATTCCATTTTTTTTATGTTGTGTTAACAAATATAACAATAGAACTGATGTTAAACCATGGTAAATTAATTGACCAAGCAGAATGGACTATATGAAGATGTTTTGTTAAGTGTCAAACACTTATACAGTCTGAGTAAAAAACAATTATTTGTGCAAGGATTTAGTATAATCATAGCCATGTGGGCATGAATTTAACTATTAGAATAATATATTTTTAGTGTTGTTAAAATAACGTTATATGTTAAACCATTTTGATGAGTGTTAAAAATTAATTTAATTGTTAAAGATGTTAAAACATGGTGATGAAGGTAATACTATTACATAGGCCAGGTGAAACCAACTTTAGTAAATTTTGAACAATTATATTAGAAATTTTGTAAAGCAAATGTGAAAAGGTAGATGTATTTATAGGTAATAACGTGTACAAGGAATATAGAACCAAAATAACACATATCAAGTTATTTAAGAAAATTCCAAATAACAAAATTGTAACATCCATAGTTCTTAAACAAAAAATAGGCATGTTTGGTGTCTAAATATAACAAATGTGAAGATCAAAATAATGCTGATAATGGTTTTAAATTCCCATTCAGTATAGAAAAGTTATGTTAATTTAAAGATTTTGAACAAATTTTAGACTTTGAAATAACGAAAGTATGTGACAATGTAGATCCGGATTAGCCAACCAGGTTCCAAGTTTACCCTTAGCAACCAGAAATTTCGGATAAATAAAATGAGACTTCTTTGACAACGATCTTAGCAGATAGACGCGTTCTTAAATCGTCTTACATTATATGTTATAAAACGTGAAAAAACAATACAACTAGATAAATACTGTTAGAAGTACACTACACGAACTTTTTGCAACAACAGAAGACTACCCATTAGATGGATGAGAAGAAATAATAACCAGGAAGAAGATTTGAAGTGGACGAGGGACGAGAAGAAGATCTGACGTGTACGTGGGACCTATTTACAACCAAGAAGAGTACAAGAAGAGGATTTGGTGATCTGACATCTCATTATATCGTACTTCAACACATACACTTGTATACACGTATTTTAAGCAATAATCAACTGAATTACAGACACCATATAACACGAACACTAGAAACAACCACTAATAACACCATATAAGATTAACACCTTTTTAATCACAACAAGAACTTTTAATTCACATAATAACTATCAAAGCCTGAACTAGACATAACCTTTTTTAAACTGGTAACCACTATACAATTTCTGTGTGCACGTATCACTCTAATGTTGTAATATCCTGTAATTGTAAACTTGTATTTTGATTAATAGTGTAATATTTTGTATAATTATAAATCCCCGAACCATATACGCCCTGAGATAATTGATATATTTTAATTTAAAAACGTTAAAAAAAGCATTGTTTTGGTCTGGAAGGAATACTGAACAGCTACTGCTGCCAACTGGTAAAGAAGACTTATATTTTGCGCTACAATTGCGATTATCCTGTTTAAATTTATAAAAAACAGTCAACTAGTGTTTTTTACGAATAAAGGATTCCACAAGGATATATGTTTGATAATATTTGTGTGTCGTTACATTTAGTAAATAGAATTCACAGATTGCAGCGGAACCGAAGGTTGGCATCGGTGAGTGACGTCACGGAAAAGAAGCAGCGTAGTGGGAGTAAGCGGCAATTTACAAAATCATTCGCCGTTCAACATAACACATTTATTACACATCGACGACTCCAGTGCGAGTTTGTCGCTACATTGTTTATATACATATTACGAGTTCACACTTCCTACGGGTGGTGTAATCCAAGTGCACACGACATATTTACAAGTAACTGATTTATAATAACATTGTATGTAACGAAATATTCTCTGGTTACAAATAGACGAACCCGGAGAGAGGCAACGTCACGTTTCCATTAGAATCAATCCTCTCCTAGATAAACATTATATCGTTACAATATATATATATTTAATCAATGTAAAATGTATTTTTGAATAATTGTATTACAACGG
This sequence comes from Magicicada septendecula, assembly GCA_034769895.1. Classification (NCBI taxonomy): domain Eukaryota; kingdom Metazoa; phylum Arthropoda; class Insecta; order Hemiptera; family Cicadidae; genus Magicicada; species Magicicada septendecula. The sequence continues at coordinate 1,257,781,916 of CM068367.1, forward strand.
TTTGTAAACTATATTTTAAGTTTCTGTACAGTGGTGTAAATATATATTTAATCATTTAAAACAAATTATGGTTTATTTTAAATTATTTCGTTATAAACCTCTGAACATATAAGCAATTATTTTGTAAAGTACATTAACTTATGTGAAATGCTACATGGAAGAGAGACGCTGTCAACGATTAGAATGTGGGAATTTCTGCTGACGTCTACAGCAATACATTAAACTAGTACGATTATATTATTATTCCTTGATGTACAAACAATTTACATAGCACACATACACAAACAATAGACTAACATTTATTGTGAAGCCGTCAACGTATGGATTTCTACTTGTCATCTGTAACAGCACACGCACAGGTAATTACATTATAAACTAGGAATTTCTTCCGACGTCTGCAGCTCTAGAGAGATGTTGTATATATGACTACTTTTACAACTGCTATGCAGAGAGACAATTTATTAATTCAGTCATATGTTTCATTCAACCAGCCACAACAGACACAGTAAAACCAATAACATAAGAGAGTGCAAGCGAGAGAGAGAGAGAGAGAGAGAGAGAGAGAGAGAGAGAGAGAGAGAGCGAGAGAGAGAGAGAGAGACAATTTAATAATGCGTCTGCTCATATAGTTTGAATTTCCCACCACAGAAAAATGTTGGCAGATCTGTTCTATACACAATAATGCAAGATTGGTAACCCTGATCATATATTTTAATATACACATATAACACACATATCAAGTTTGAACCCATGCATAGGTTGGTAAACCTGATCATATAGATTTAATATACATTATAACACACAACAAATTTAAACTCATGCAAAGGTTGGTAACCCTGATCATATGTTTTAATATACACTATAATGCATCAAGTTGGAACCCCCCCACAATAATGCAAGATTGGTCGCTAACTTCTTAAAAGCTTTCCACCACCAAGGTCAATGACCCTGTGTGTGTGTGTGTGTGTGTGTGTGTGTGTGTGTGTGTGTGTGTGTGTGTGTGTGTGCGTGCGCGCAGTTATTCTTACACAATTAGATCTCGGTACAAATTGGTTGAAATGACGAACGAGTGAGTAAGAGAGAGAGAGAGAGAGAGAGAGAGAGAGAGAGAGAGAGAGAGAGAGAGAGAGAGAGAGAGAGAGAGAGAGAGAATTTAATAATGCGTCTGCTCATATAGTTTGAATTTCCCACCACAGAAAAATGTTGGCAGATCTGTTCTATACACAATAATGCAAGATTGGTAACCCTGATCATATATTTTAATATACACTATAATACACATATCAAGTTTGAACCCATGCATAGATCATATAGATTTAATATACATTATAACACGCAACAAATTTGAACTCATGCGAAGGTTGGTAACCCTGATCATATATTTTTAATATACACTATAATGCATCAAGTTGGAACCCCCACCCACCACCCACCCCTGATATGCAAATCAGCTTTATTAAAAAAATAAAAAATTATATTCGCGGAAATTCGCGGATGCGGGTGGTCCATTGAACCCCACCCAACCACCACCCGCCCCTTGATATGCAAATCAATTTAATACAAAAAATCAAATTAAAAAAATAAAAAATTTTATTCGCGGAAATTTGCGGATGCTGTGCTCCTTTGGGATGCTGCGGTCCATTGTTGGTGGGGGGAGCGTGGGAAAAAATATTGGACCGCGGGAACGGCGGCATCTCTTTGATCTAGAGCGTGGGAAAGGCGGCATTCCTTTGTGGCTCAGGACCAGTATTTTCCCTCTACTAAGCAGGCCAATAAGTCCTAATGGGTCGTAAATTCCGGCGATAACTGATAATACCCTTCGCTTGTTAAATACCTCCACTTCGTAATTTCTTTGGAAACTATATATGAAACTATCGTCGTTAATGGCCCATTGAATACCCAAAGTACGTATAGTTTGATTCTTGTTAAAGTCAAGGGAAGAGTTGGAGTGTGAAGTTATAATGGTTTGATCATTGGAAAACCACTTGTGCAAAGTAAACCCGTATTGACTTAATAAATTTGTAATGTCGGACTTCATTTGTGATAAAATGTGTGGGTTATCTGAGCCGGTCATGAGATCGTCCACATAGAAATCGTTTGCGATAGTAGAACAAGCTATAGGGTTTTGAGTTTTGTTTTCCTGGGCTATTTGTGCCAAACATCGTGTGGCCAGAAATGAAGCGCTTGCAGTCCCATATGTGACTGTCCTCAAGGCGTAGTGTTGAAGTTCCCTATGGGGGGCGTCGCGCCAAACAATTCGTTGCAAATTAGAATCTCTGAGAGTAACTAAAATTTGACGGTACATTTTTTCAATGTCCGAAATGAGGACGTATCGGTGCGTTCTAAACCGAGACATAATTGAAAAAAGATCCTGCTGGACCGTGGGACCAACCGTTAATGTGTCGTTTAAGGACAAATTATTTGTTGTTTTGGCAGAGCCGTCGAAAACAACTCGCAATTTGGTGGTTATACTAGAGCCTTTAAAAACCGAATGGTGCGGTAAGTAGAAGGTGTCTGACTTATTGACTGACAAATCGTAAGAATCAAGCAAAGACATGTGACCCAGAGTTAAATATTCCTGCATGAATTTACTATAGTCTTTATAAAGAGCAGGGTTCTGCTTGAACTTAAGTTCCAGTGATTTAAATCTGCGAATAGCTCCGGGAAGGGAATCGCCCAAATGAGAGTTGTATCCCCTGCGAGGTAGGGACACAACAAATCTACCACTATTATTGCGGAAAGTGTTAGCCATAAAATGACTTTCGCATTCTGAGTCATCAACTGAGGGAGTACGGATTGCGACGTCCTCCAATTGCCAGAAGTCTTTTAATTGCGATGAAATGGCATTGTTATCTTCGCACGCTATAAATGATGAAACAGGTTTTGTCATGTCGACATTGAAGGGCAGGTTACCAGCGAGGATGAATCCCAATTTTGTCTCCTGTATTATGGGAAAGTGTGGGCTGCGGATGAATTTGATAGGTTCAGTCAATTGTAAATAGTACTGGGCACCAAGTAATATGTCGATTTGTGAAGAAAAGTTTAGTTGCGGGTCAGCTAAGAATATGTTTTTTGGTATATTTAGGGATGAAATATTAAACGATTCTGCAGGGAGATTATTCGTAATACTGGGAAGCACAGCGCAATGCACGTACAGATTGAAATCCTTGTAACGAGAATTCAGCCTTACCCTTGTACTAAAGTCAGCTTGACATAAGGAGTAGGAGTTGTTTATACCAGTAGTAGACTTGAGGTCGTACCCCCAGTGGTAGGGTTGGGTGGGTAGTTGAGACTTGGTTAATTTTAGACCCATGCGGCGTGCGAAACTCATGGTACAGAAGTTTGCTTGAGATCCTGAATCTAATAGAATTCTTACTGGATATTTCCTACCGGCTTGGTCCGTTGTCATGCAGACAGCGGTGGATAACAGAATAGATTTATTTGTTTGTAATTTGAGGGAAACTTGATTGTTGCCCCTGTTTGAATTGTTACTGCCTGATATGTGAATCATTGTATGATGTCGTTTAGAACATGTCCTACAAGAAAATTTGGAAGGACAGTGTGAGGGCTCATGGCCTGGACGCATGCAATTTAAACAAAGTTTGTATTTGAGTAAAATGTTCTTTCGCTCAAAGGGAGATGTAGCCACGAATTGTTGGCATTCAGACAGTCTATGTTTACCGCGACACAGCTGATAAATGTTATTGTTGGTATTAGTATGAAATGTTGACCTAGTGAGCTCAACGGGTTTAATAGTCTTGAGATAGGGAATCTTATCGCTAACTTGTGTTCTGTTTGCTGAACTGGTTGATGTGCCAACGTTTTGCATTAATTGCCTTCTACTATTTAAAAATTTAATGAAATTGTTGAAATTAGGGAATCGCTCGTCGGATAGACTTTCCTTCCATAGTCGACATGTCTGGTTATCAAGTTTCTGAGTTAAATATTGAACAAAAATAATTTCAAAAGTATTTACAGGTAAACTCAATGAATTCAAAGCGTTTATATTTGCGGTGATTTCGTCAATAAATTTTGAAATGCCAACCATGGACTCTTGCTGAATGGACTTCATCCCCAAGACATTCCCTACATGATACGCTGAGACAATTAATTTACTATCATACCTGGCCTTCAATAGCTCAATGGCTACCGCATAATTATCATGGATGATTGGGAGAGACTTTATTACATTTATAGAGGCGTCCCTTAGTGAAGAATGTAAATAACGCAATTTCTGGATGTCCGTTAGGTCCGTTCTGACGTGTACTAACTCCAAGAACATGTTGTAACAGTGCTGCCAATCAATAATGTTGCCTGAGAAGCAGGGCAATTTAATTGGCTCTAACTGAATAGGGGATGCTTTTTTGAATTATGCAAGATATCCGGGCTGTTTGGCCGTGGTCCCTGGTTTAAAACAAAACCAAACGTTTCGGCAGCTCCACTGGCTGCCATCATCAGTGGTATAAAATTTTCTGCACTTTGGGTGTCTACGTGCAGGCCCACAGTACTATGGTATAGACTAAAGCTGTCCTGCCATGCTACCTGTACATATAAATTCACCAAAGTCCCACGTACACGTAAAAATGACACCATCAACCAATCACAATAGAGATGGTGTATGATTGGCTCGCACCAAGCTATGCCATTATGTACTCACTTGTTTCCCAAGAAATACTGTGTAGAAGGCTGCTGATTTCCCGCAATGCTACCTGTGCTAATTGTTTACTAATTGCAACCCCCGCACAGGTAAGTACAGCATCACCGGCCAATCAGAAACAAGAAGGTGTGTGAGAGGCTCGCATCGCGCCATGCCATAAAGTACTTAATGCGATGCTTTCGCCCCGCCGATTCATAGTCCAGATGGCTCTGTTTGCCGACGACACGGCGGTCTATACCGCCGATCGGAACGCAGACTTTGCTATCCCACGACTCCAGCGCGCACTCGATGCGTATTCGACGTGGACGGAAAGCTGGAAAGTTGCCGTCAACGAAACCAAGAGCTCCGCGGTGCTATTCACAAAGCGCCGGAAAGAACCACGAGGCCGAGTGAGACTCGGTAGAACGTACTTGCCCTGGTCGAGAGAAGTTAAGTACCTCGTTGTCCACCTAGATCGTCGGCTCACCTGGCGTGCCCACGCTGAGACGATGCGAAAGAAAGCGTCCGCTCGTCTCGCGCAACTGTTTCCAATACTTGCCAACAAGGCTATGACCCGCAAGCTGGGTAAGTTGATCGTCAACGCGTATCTGTTGCCGATCATTACCTACGCTCTTGCCGTCTGGGGTTACCTCGCAACCGTTCATAAAAGAAAGTTGCAAAGCGTTCTCGATAGAGGTCTTCGGCTAGCGGCCAAAGTCCCCTATCGGTTTTCTTCTCGTCTCCTGAGAAGAGGGCTCGGTGTCCGCTCCTTGGATGACACCGCAAGGCGACTTGCACGTACATTTTACGTCCGAGCTGCGAGGACCCAGACAAACCCACTCATAGCTGGCCTTGGCAAGTACCGAACACGTCCAGGTGAATCTTGGAAACGGCCTCGACAAATACTGTACTAGTCGACCTAGTACGAGCACGTCGTTGTAGCGACCAATAAAAATTAATTAACAACATTCCGTCTGGACAGGACCACTAGGCAGGAGCCCCTACCGGAGGCTCGGTACTAGGAACCCATTGGGTCGTCTCACGACGCACAACCCAACAGCTCTGACCTGGCCGCCGATTCATAGCCGAACCCTCCGCTACATCTCCAACTCTCCCTGGTTTGTCAGAAATTATGCCATCAGGCGAGGGTTGAAGGTTCCTTCACTTACCGAATTCGTTCGGTCCCTAGCCCTCAACCTATTCTCCCGAGCCTATGTCTCGACCCATCCCCACATCCGTCGACTAAGCACAGATGTCGGCCCACCACCTAGACGACACAAACGCCCCCGAGCTTTGCTTGACGACCCCCCATAAGCAGTTACAGAACATCTGCCCAATCCCCCCAACCTTGAGTATTTTCACGCTCCTCCTCCTCCTTCCTTCTTTCTCTTGTCCGTGCTGGCGCTCGGCGACAGACTAGAGGGGGGTCTGCGCTCGCCCTAGGTGTGCTTAGTGCCACCTCTGGTGGACGCTGCCTCCTCCTACGCTCTCTCCCGTGCGCCGACATTGCCGCTTGGCAGCCCTCGGCGACTTTTCCTGAGCGGCTAGGGGCGCCCTACCCGTTGTGGGAGGGTAATTCCTGCTTCTCAAGCGAAAGGTCTTCGAGGTCTCCCCCATTCCGCCGTCACGGGTCTCTTCGAGGTCCCAGGGTCCAAGAAAAATCGAACATCCTGTCCCTCCAAAATAAAATTGATGGAGGTTCCATTCCTTTGAAAGCGCGAGATCGCTAGCCAAGGTAACAGCAAGGCAACATGCAGTCATCGGGTATCACCCGGACCACCGGAGCACGACTAGCTGCTGCTCCGTACACCACTGGACCACTGGACTCACTGCGACAAGTCTCGCACCAAGCACTCATCAAGCAACAGGCAGTCATCGGGCTTGCCCGGACGCTGCCCTCACTGGGGCACGCACTGTGCTGTGCCCTGCACCATCTGGTCATCTGGTCTGGTCCGCCGATTCATAGCGATCGCAGCATGCTTCTGAATCAAGACGGACTCCATATGAAGACGAGGGAAGTAATCACTCACCGCCGACAAGAGTTTCGTCTTATCGAAACGGATCCGATGGTCGGTATTGGCGAGCAATGTTCAACGTTGGCAATGATGTCCTCCACTGGAATCTTCTTAGGGGCCACTGCAAAATTCTCCCCCCTCGCCAAGACAGCAGTTTCGGTGGTGGTAAGCTGGCGGTCCGACAAGTTCACTACTGTCCGGTCCGTCTCTACGCTGCTTCGCTGATGTCCCTGGTTGTTCTCCTCGGGGCTATCTCTCCAGTACTTATTCTCATGGCGCGATCGAACACTATCGCGAACGGCCTCGGAAGCGCTGGAACTTAGGCTATCCACCAGATCCCAGTGGCCAGGTGACAACACAGAGCTTAATTCCAGGTGTAGGCGGAACAACTATATATTGTTGTCGGCAAGATCTTTCCTGGTCTGGTGGATACGTTCGCGTAGCATCGCCTGCTCTGCACGTCGATAAATGCGACTGGCTTGCGGTGTAAATATAGAATTCTTCAATTTTAGAAACCGGGGAATAACACCAGTATCCCGGCATCTTGACAGAAAAGCCAGTGAACAGAGCAGGTGTACCTTCTTCTTTCTCAGCCCCTCAAATCGTCTGATATTTTTTGAAACTTCCTCCCCGTAGAGGCGTCTTAAATTATTCCTTAGGCTTTCACGGCCGGTGTCATTTGAATTATGCAAGATATCCGGGCTGTTTGGCCATGGTCCCTGGTTTAAAACAAAACCAAACGTTTCGGCAGCTCCACTGGCTGCCATCATCAGTGGTATAAACTTTTCTGCACTTTGGGTGTCTACGTGCAGGCCCACAGTACTGTGGTATAGACTAAAGCTGTCCTGCCATGCTACCTGTACATATAAATTCAACAAAGTCCCACGTACAGGTAAAAATGACAAAATCAACCAATCACAATAGAGATGGTGTATGATTGGCTCGCACCAAGCTATGCCATTATGTACTCACTTGTTTTCCAAGAAATACTGTGGGGAAGGCTGCTGATTTCCCGCGATGCTACCTGTGCTAATTGTTTACTAATTGCAATCCCCGCACAGGTAAGTACAGCATCACCGGCCAATCAGAAACAAGAAGGTGTGTGAGAGGCTCGCATCGCGCCATGCCATAAAGTACTTAATGCGATGCTTTCACCTCAATCAGAGAGAGGCAGACGTCCGTGTGTCTTTTTTGATTCAGACGGACAGGACTGCTCCTTGGACTGCTCTCTACTCTGGACGTTGCTTCAGCTTCTGGCTGCATCCGCCCACCTCGCAGGACGAGGAATTTCGCTGCTCTCTTCGTGGGACAAGACTCTCGCGCCAGCTGTTACCAGTGAATCGAGTAGCTGGTAGAAGCAACAGCTGGCCGAAGTTGCCCTGCTAAGGACCACCTTGCCGGATACCATCTGCTGGCGAAGAACTGAAGAGGATTGCTCTGGGCTCACCTGGTGAGTGCCGCATTTCCAGTGTGTAATTCCTAACTTGTTCACGACTGTTAGGTAGCGCTGCCCCGGACGATCCTTGCAAGCCCCCACCAGTGGTAAGCGAGCTAGGATATCGCCGGGGTAAAGGGGCCAGTGGACACCAGTCTTGGTAAGGACTGGTATTCAACGAAGCTGGTCGTTAGCCCAGCTCCTCCCGCATCGTCGTGAGCAAGGAAGACGCGCGGGTAATCCGGCTTCGGCCGGACCCGAGATCCCTGGCGTCTGGCAGTGACTGCCTAGCAGTCTCTGCCCGGCAGCCGTCGCACCTGGCCAGCATGCCTTCCACAGGCAACGGCCCAAGTGCCGAGTCGCTCGGCCCCGCCTTGCTACCCCATCTGGGCGACTCGCCCGATTCGCCTCGGGCGATGGAGACGGACGATCCTCTCCCCAACCCGATTCCTCCTCTTCCGGCTGACGAGTCGGGCGAGTTCGCGACCGTTGGTCGGCGTAATCGCCCGGCTAAGAAGCCCAAGAGAACCCACCCAACCGCTTCCTCTAACACCTCGGCCATGGACATTGGACCTTCTCAGGGCCCACAGGCCGCGGTTCCGACTGCTTCGACAGCAGCTCCGGCTGCTGCCGCTGTTGGTCGTGCGCCGCCCCTGTATGTCCATAGCGTATCCAATGTCGCCGCCTTATACAGACGGCTGATCGCGGCCCACGGCCTGTCGGCCGACAAGCTTGACCTGAAGCTGCTTGGCGGTGATACGGTCAGGATTGTCGTCCGCCAGCTCGAGGACCATCGCTTGGTCGAGGCCTTCCTCCAAGCACACAACCTCCAATATCACACCTTCACTCCTAAGCGAGTCAAGCCCTTGTCTGTCATTTTGCGAGGGCTTGACGCGCACACCGATCCACAGGAGATCCTTATGGAACTCCGCGACCTCGGGTACCCGGTGCAGGCAATTTTCCGCCTGTTCACTCACTCAGAGACCCGAGTCCCTCTCCCGCTCGTCCGTCTCCAGCTCGAGAAGGGCGAGGCTGCAGACAAAATTTTCCACCTGACGCGGCTGTTTGGCTTCCGCGTCAGGGTGGAAACCAGTCGTCCCCAGGGCAAGCTCGCGCAGTGCCACCGGTGCCAGAGGTTCGGCCACCACACCGACGTCTGCCGCAATGCCCCGGCCTGTCTACGATGTTCTCTGGGACATTCAACCCAGGCCTGCACTGTGGCAGACAAGACCAAATTCCGCTGCATCAATTGTGGCCAAGGCCATGCAGCAAGCAACGTAAACTGCCCGGTGTATAAGGCGGAGCTCCTGCGGAAGAAAAGGCCGCAGGGGCCCCTCCCGAAGCCACGGCAGCCAGCTATGCAGCCCCAACCTAGACAGCCTAAAATGCAGGCTAGGCCTAAACCTCAGGCACAACCGGCACGGCGCGCGCCCTCTCCGGCTCCACCTCCAGCCCCTACAAAGGCAACTAAACGTACCGCGTCTCCTTCCACAGCAGAGACACGCCCAGTAGCTATTATCTCGGTTTTGGAGCCGGAGAATGAACCCTCCACCTCCGCGGAACCTCCTACTCCCGCCTCTGAACCAGAGGTAGCCTCGCCGCCCCTGCCACCTCCGCGATTTCCGCGAGCAGGCATCAAACCCAGGAACAAAGGGATACCCACACCGGATGCTCGGCCCCGAGCTCCTGCCGGCCCACAGCCCAAGAAAAGTCCTGCTTCCCGGTATAAGTCCGACGAAGCGCAACAGCGTACTTTTCCTGCCGCTGATCCAAAACCGTCTGGCCCTGGTCCTATGGCTTCCACCATGACCCGATCTGCCGTAACACCTGGTCGCTCTTATGCGGCCTCAGTTTCCAGGCAAACCGCCCAGTCCGTCAGTTCCAATGACGCACAGTTCGTCCGCGGCTTTCTGTCTAGCTACGACCTCCCGAAAGTCGCATCTACCTTCAGGTCCATCCGAGACCGCCTGGAAACTGCTAACCCAACTGAGAGATTCATGCTCTTGGTGGAAGCCTGCGAAGTCATAGGTCTTCTATGAACCGAGCCCTTAGACGAGATCTCTCGCTCGTAGCCTGGAATGCTAACAGCATCGGTCCCAAGCATTCCGACCTTCTTGAATTCCTGGCTCGGTTCAAACCCGACGTACTTCTCCTTACTGAAACCCACCTGACCCCGGCGAACCGGTTTCGATTACCAAATTACGTGGTCTATCGGGATGACCGAGTTGGCCGACGAGGAGGCGGCACGGCGATCGCGGTGAGGACCTCCATAGGTCATCATCGTGTCGCTTTGCCGCAGCTTACCAACCTAGAGGCCACCGCCATTGAGGTCCACGGAGCTCTTGGCGGCGTCCTCGTGGTCTCAGCTTACAAGCCCCCTCAAGCTGAACTCCTTGTCGGCGACCTGGACGTCATCTTCGATTCCCATCGAAGGGTAATTCTGGCCGGCGATCTGAATTGCAAGCATCGCGTTTGGAATAGTCGCCTGACTACTCCGAACGGGAGGCGCTTGCTCAGTTTTGTTGAATCGCGCCGGGCGATGGTGTTTGGTCCAGCGCAACCCACGTTCTTTCCGTCACAGCCTAACGCGGCTCCCGATGTTCTGGATATCGCGGTGACCCAAGGAGTTGTCTGTCCGGTCGAGGTATTCTCACTTACGGAGCTGACATCCGACCACAACCCTATCTTGGTCCACGTCGCTACCCAGCACGCCTATGCACGTTCTGACCAGAAGAAGGTTATCGATTGGGATCGCTACGGCCCGGCCTTGTGCCGTCGATTGCCGCCAGCGGCCCCAATCGATTCCGTTCGCCTCCTAGACGAAGCAGTTGCGGGAATCGAAGAGGCAATCATCTCGGCTATAGGCGTGTCTTCACGTACGCGAGCTGGTCTCACGCCTGGCTACCAACGCATCCCTGAGGAAGTCTCTCTTCTCGCTCGCGAGAGGAATTACTTCCGGAAACGTTGGCAGAGGACCCGTGATCCGGCCGATAAGGCAGCATACAATCGGCTCACCGGACGACTGCGTGGCAGTCTGAAGGCGTTCCGACGTAGCTGTTGGGAACTCGACGTGGCCCGAACGGGGGATGCGGACCCGCAATCTCACCCGTACAGAATACCTACCGCATTGACGGGACGGAGGCGCCGACCTTCACTTCCCGCCATTGTTGGACCGTTCGGTCGACCCCTGGGTCACCCGGAGGAGAAGGCCGAGTACTTGGGCTTGTGTTTCGAGCGACAGTTCGCTCCCAACCCGCCCATGGACTGGGACTTCGACGAACAAGTCGAGATGGCCGTGGAAGACTTTCTGTCACTTCCGAACACGACGGAGCCCGAACCCATCTCTTTGGAAGAGGTCTCAGATCGGCTCGCTGAACTTCAGCCAAGAAAAGCTCCAGGCCCGGACGGTGTTACCAACACCGCTCTGCGTCTTCTTCCCGAGCCTGGAGTTCAATTCTTGACTGATTTGTTCAACGCGTGTCTTAGACTGGCCTACTTTCCCAAGAAATGGAGAAAGGCGACGGTTATCGTGATCCCGAAGCCGGGAAAGGATACCACCCGCTCGGAAAACCTCCGGCCTATCAGCCTACTTTCCGCTACGTCCAAGGTTTTTGAGCGCCTCGTACAGCGTCGTGTACGAGAACATCTAACCAACTTTGACGTGCTGGTCCCCGAACAGTTCGGCTTTCGTGTGGGGCATTCGACCACTCATCAATTGATGAGACTGGTGGAAGGCATCACGGAAGCCGGGTGTCGGAGAGAACGGACCGTTGGCTGTTTCTTAGATGTTGAGAAAGCCTTCGACAGCGTATGGCATAATGGCCTGTTATTCAAACTTAGGGAAGTCCAGCTCCCGGACTGCTACCTCCATCTGGTTGCTAGCTTTCTGACGGAGAGGACCTTCTGCGTGAGAGTTGGCGATTCAGTCTCTTCCGAGAGGCGAATCACAGCCGGCGTCCCTCAAGGTAGTGTTCTAGGCCCCCTTCTGTTCTCGATCTACGTCAACGACGTGCCGAGACAGCCTGGAGTCCAGATGGCCCTCTTCGCTGACGACACGGCCGTATTTACGGCCGATCGTCATGAGGAAAGGGCCGTCCTACGACTGCAACGCCAGCTCGACACGCACGTGGACTGGACTGATAACTGGAGAGTGCTCCTCAACCCTACCAAGAGCGTAGCCGTCGAATTCTCTAAGCGACGGAAGAACCCCGTTAGGCAACTACGTATCGGCAGAACGTACTTGCGCTGGTCCAACGAGGTCAAGTACCTCGGCTTACACCTCGACCGTCGGCTCACCTGGCGTACCCACGCACAGACAGTTCTTAAGCGAGCATCCACTCGCCTGTGCGCACTGTTTCCACTCCTGATCAGCCCAGCCATGACCAGGAAATTGGGTAGGATGATCGTCGGCGCGTATCTGCTGCCGGTCATTACCTACGCCTGCCCGGTCTGGGGTTACCTCGCCGCAATGCATAAAAAGAAGTTGCAGAGCGTCCTCGACAAGGGGCTTCGGCTAGCGGCCAAAGTCCCCCGTCGCTTCTCATCTCGCCTTCTAAGGAGAGGACTTGGCGTCCGCTCCTTAGACGACACTTTCAGGCGGCTTGCACGCAAATTTTATGCACGTGCGGCGAGGTTCCCAGACAATCCTCTAGTGACTGGGCTGGGAAGGTACCGTATACGCCCAGGTGATTCATGGAAACGCCCTCGGTGTATACTGCGCTAGCGTAGGCTAGCACAACAGCCGAGAAAGGCCTGCTATAGAGCACACGCCCTACTTGGGCAGGGCCACGAGGCAGGAGCTCCAGATGGTAGCTCGGAACTCAGTTCCCGTGCGGTTCGTCTCTGCGACGCACAACCGCAAAGCCCAGAGCAAAAAAAAAAAAAAAATCAATCAGAGAGAGAACTTCTGCTCCAGCTTCGGACTGATCTTCTTAGACTGCTCTCTCAGCTCTCTCGCTGGACCATCTACGGCTTTGCTGCCTTCGGCCACCTCGCCTTCCGACGAGGGATATATCTTCTCTTCGTGGGAACCAAGCCAGCTGCTGCCGGTGAACTTAGTAGCCGGTAGAAGAAGCAGCTAGCCGAAGTTTGCCCTTGTAAGGACCACCTGCGCCGGAAAAACCATCTTGCCGGACAGGAAAGAATAGGATTGCTCTGGGCTCACCTGGTGAGTGCCGTATCAGTGTGTAATTCCTAACTTGCTCACGACTGTTAGGTAGCGCTGCCCCGGACGATCCTTGCAAGCCCCCACCAGTGGTAAGCGAGCTAGGATATCGCCGGGGTAAAGGGGCCAGTGGACACCAGTCTTGGTAAGGACTGGTATTCAACGAAGCTGGTCGTTAGCCCAGCTCCTCCCGCATCGTCGTGAGCAAGGAAGACGCGCGGGTAATCCGGCTTCGGCCGGACCCGAGATCCCTGGCGTCTGGCAGTGACTGCCTAGCAGTCTCTGCCCGGCAGCCGTCGCACCTGGCCAGCATGCCTTCTACAGGCAACGGCCCAAGTGCCGAGTCGCTCGGCCCCGCCTTGCTACCCCATCTGGGCGACTCGCCTGATTCGCCTCGGGCGATGGAGACGGACGATCCTCTCCCCAACCCGATTCCTCCTCTTCCGGCTGACGAGTCGGGCGAGTTCGCGACCGTTGGTCGGCGTAATCGCCCGGCTAAGAAGCCCAAGAGAACTCACCCTACCGCTTCCTCTAACACCTCGGCCATGGACATTGGACCTTCTCAGGGCCCACAGGCCGCGGTTCCGACTGCTTCGACAGCAGCTCCGGCTGCTGCCGCTGTTGGTCGTGCGCCGCCCCTGTACGTCCATAGCGTATCCAATGTCGCCGCCTTATACAGACGGCTGATCGCGGCCCACGGCCTGTCGGCCGACAAGCTTGACCTGAAGCTGCTTGGCGGTGATACGGTCAGGATTGTCGTCCGCCAGCTCGAGGACCATCGCTTGGTCGAGGCCTTCCTCCAAGCCCATAACCTTCAGTATCACACCTTTACTCCTAAGCGAGTCAAGCCCTTGTCGGTAATTTTGCGAGGGCTTGACGCGCACGGGCCTTCTCTATAAACTAGCCACCTCTCCTCTCCCTGCCTCATTTGTACATCTGATGCGGTCGTAACTCTGCGACTGCAAATTTAGGATCTGCGTCGACGGGACGTACTCTTCTGTCCGCCCCGTCGCCGCTGGCGTTCCTCAAGGATCTGTCCTCGGCCCCGTTCTGTACCTAGTGTACACGAACGACCTGCCAGTATTGCGTGGAGTCACGCTCTCTCTCTATGCGGACGATGCGATGTACCACACCAGTTCTGCAAACCTTCGTTTTGCGACTGACGTGGTGCAGCGCCAGCTCGCATTACTTCCGGCCTGGCTAAGGATATGGCGGGTGGCGATCAATACGGAGAAATCCGAGGCGATTACCTTCTCCCGTCAGCTCACTTCCCGATGCCAGACCCTCTCCCTTGAAGGGAGCCCAATCGCTTGGCAACGTACTGTGAAGTACTTGGGCGTCACTCTTGATCGACGCCTAAGCTTCAGAGCTCACGTGTCCACAGTGCTCCAGCGCGCCCGAGGCGTCAAAGCCAAACTATACCCATTCTTATCGCCTCGAGGGCCACTGCCGTTGCGCACGAAGCTCTCGATTTATCTGCTCTTTTTACGAGCCGTCCTTATGTACGCTGCGCCTGCATTTTGGACCCAACTCGCCCCCGACGTCGTTAAACGCATGGAAGCCTTCCAATCCCTTACCCTTCGCCTTATCTCCGGCTCTCCCTGGTATGTAAAAAATGATTCTATCAGGCGAGGGCTGAAGATTCCGTCGCTCGCTGGATTTGCGCGAAGTCTCACGTTCAACCTTTTCCATCGAGCATCCATTTCAGACTTTCCCCACCTCCAACACCTCGATAACGACGATGGACCACCACCAGTCAAACGCCGCCGCCCTCGAGCTCTGCTCGACGACCCGCCATAATTTTAAAATAACAAAATTTACCCACTCACCATCTGTCCACGCACCGACCAATCGTATCTCACCACCTTCCTACCAGTCAAATCTCCGGTCCGTTGCAGGCCGACAGATGGATCGGGCGTTGTGCCGGCTTTAGGTGTGCCTAGCACCACCTTCAGTCGGCAACTTCCCCCCTCCAATCTCTCGACTGCCTCGGTATCGCCATAAGGCAGTCTCACGGACTCTTACCGGGCTGGCGGAAGTGTTTCGACCCGTTGTGGGCGAACAAATCCCTCCAATCCGTGCTAAGCGCTCGCGTAGACTTCCCTCTCAGGCCATTGGTGGATCGCGTCAGCGGTTCAGCCAATCACAGCCCGTCTCCTTCACCTCCGCCAAAATAAAAAAGGGGGTACCTATCCTCACTGCGACGAGTCTACCCTGAGCTGTTGCCAAGTTAGGCTGCGTCGTTCGTTTTCTTGTTCTTGTGCGTGGAATTTTCCATTGCACAACACTGGCTCCAGCTTGTCTGGAGTGCAATAACTCAGTAATTACTTATTCTGTCAAGCTGAAACTTTCACAAAGTGTTTAATTCAATTAGTGCTCTGTGTTACATTTGTGCGGGCAGTGGTGAACTCGTGTGTTTGGTGTTAGTGGTGTTTCGGTGTTCTCCGTTGCTGTCTGTTGCCTGGTAAGTGTTGTAACTTTTAAGTAGTATACCTCACTACCCAGCTAGCGATCCGTAAAGTCTCACCAGCCTAGGCGTAGGTTAACCTCGCCGATGGCCGCAACCAACATTCCCGTCGGTCCTTCTCAGGGCCACGAAATCCCACCTGGCGCTTTGGCGCAACCTTTGCCTGCCGAACCCGAAACAGTGTCGGCTGGGACGAGTGCCATGGACACTGAGGAGTGGCAAACTGTGAGTAGCCGGAAACGGCGAAACAGTGGCGACTCCGCGGGGTCCGGGCGGTCTTCCCAGCTGGGTCCTGCCACGGATAGACCCGCTACGGCCACCTCACTACCTACCCCGCCCCGGCGGTTGCCGCCTCTGATCTTTGACCGGCCTATTGACTGGGATAAGGTCATGCGGCGACTTCACCGGGCCGCTCCTGCGAATACCCTGACTGCAGTCTGTCAGGGTGGCCGCTCCGTCAGAATTGAGACCACGACCATCGACAGTTTCCGGCTCGCCCAGAAACTGCTGACTGATCGTGGTATCCCTTACTACACCTACGCCCTGCCGGAGGAGAGGGAACTCAAGGTCGAGATCATCGGCATCCCCGCCGATGTTCCCGAGCCTACAATCTCGCACGCCCTTGAACTTTTGGGCTTTACTGTCAGCTCTGTGACTCCTCTCTTCTCCCCCGGCAGACGCATTCCCAGAAATGCCTTCCTTGTGAAAATCCTCAAGGTAGGGAATTTCCAAGCCATTTACCAGGTAGACTCTCTCTTTTACCTCCGGGTAAAAGTTTCAGCTTTCGAGTCCCGACCCGGACCCAAGCAGTGCTACAACTGCCAGCGGTACGGGCACAGCAGTATCTATTGTCACTACCCGACACGCTGCATTCGTTGTGGTGAAGGTCATCACAAGGCCGATTGTCCTCGTGAACGTACCGCCACTGCCACGTGTGCAAACTATCGTGAACCACACCCGGCAAGCTTTCGCCAGTGCAAACACTATCATGACGCCCTAAAGCGTATCACCAAGGCCCAAAAGCCTAACCCACCTGCCCCCAAGAAACCCTCAGCCCCTGCATCTGCCGCCCCGGCGGCCCCAGTTCCGGCTACCTCGTCTGCGCCTGCAGCCGCTGTAGTCCCCCCGACCTGCCCAGCGCCTGCCGGAGCGCTCAGTTACGCGGCAGCCGCCGCCTCCGATGCATCTTTCCCACCTTTGGCCTCGTCGCGAAAGCAACCCACACCAAAGAAGACATAGTCATCGACCACCATCCTCACGCAACACAAGCCCGCTGCGACTAGGTCAGCATCTGCCCCAGCTCCCAAAGAGCCTCGGCAGCCTACAACTACACCTCGGCCCGATAATGGTATCATGTATCGAGTGCCCCCGCCCACGCCGCAGGCGCCATCGACGGAGGAAGGGTCCTCGGACCCGACCTTTGCCGATCGTTTGCGTGTCTGGGTTGAGACCCTCATCCCTCAAATCTTGGCTGCCAAGGACGTCCAGTCTCTGCTAGTCACCATTCTTACCTCCCTCATGACTCTCCTGCCTCTCAATGTCTAGGCCTCTTCGGCTGGTGGCATGGAACGCGTGTGGCGTTCCGTCTCGCCGAGCCGAATTGGCTAACTTTGCCACTGAATATGACCTAGATGTCATCCTACTCTCCGAAACTTTCCTTACCCCTGCTGCTTCCTTTCAGCTTCCGGCGTACACTACATATCGCACGGATAGGCCCCGGTTACAACCCCCCGCTCGTCCCAGCGGGGGTACTGCTATTCTCGTCCACAGGCGCATTGCCCATCGTCACTTACCCCCTCCAGATACTAGGTATTTGGTGACGACGGCGGTGGCCCTCTGGATCGGGGATCGGGAGGTTCGCCTAATTTCGGCGTACCTTCCTCCCGGGCCCGGAGGGCCTCCGCCGCCTGAGGAGTGGGACGCCCTCCTCGACCACGAACTACCTACTATAGCTGCCGGAGACTTCAACTCCAAGCATCCCACTTGGAACAGCCGTGTCACTAACCCGCGTGGCCGCTCGCTCTACAGCTACGTTCAGCGTCATCTGCAGGTCTCAGTTATTGGTCATGACTCACCGACCCACGTGCCCACTAGGGGCCTTCCGGATGTCCTTGACATTGCCATTGTCAAGGACCTGGCCACTCCTATCACTGTAAGTGCTGTATCGGACCTCTCGTCCGACCACGACCCGGTACTTATCACTGTTCGTCCCCTGTTGGACACACCTCTCCAACCCCCCTCTCGTCCATGGAGTGTCAACTGGCGCTCCTATCATGACGAACTCCAACGAACAGTGCCATCTGACCCCCCCGGCCCCCATCGCCTCTACGGCTGATGCGGACCGCATGGCCGACTATCTTCAAGAAGTCGTTACGTCCGCTATGGACACACACACCTATCTTGTCCCAGAGATAAATCGCCGGTCTCAACTACCTGAAGAGGTGCTCCTCGCCATCCAAACTCGGCGCCAACTCCGCCGGAGATGGCAACAAACCCGGGATCCTGCTATCAAACGCAGGCTAAACGCCCAATCTGACCTTGTCAAGCTGCTTCTGCTTGATGCCACTGCACATCGTTGGGACTCGTACCTCGAGTCTCTTGAAATCCGGCCCGAGTCTGTCTGGCAGGCTGCGAGTCGACTTAATGGCGACAAAAGGACCCGCCATCCCCTCAGATCACCGGACGGCATTGTGTACTCCGCGGCCGGCAAAGCTGAAGTCTTTGCCGCAACCATGGATGAGCAATTCACCGTCCACGGAGGCGTCTGCGACCCCGTCCACTCGGCCGAGGTCGCAGACTTCCTATCTGGATATTTTTCCCGCCCTCCAGCTGACATCCCTGACCCGTTCGACCGGGCCGATGTTGTCTCGGCTATTGGTCGACTTCGCCCTAAGAGGGCGCCCGGCGATGATCGTATCGGAGCGGCGGCGCTACAACACGCTCCCCCTAGCCTCATCAACTTGGTCCACGAGCTGTTCAATGGATGTCTCCGGCTTCATTACTTCCCCAGCCTGTGGAAGCGTGCGAAAATCATCATGATCCCCAAGCCTCGCAAGCTGCGTATTGACCCCTCAAACCATCGACCCATCTCACTGTTGCCAGTCATATCGAAGGTACTCGAGCGCCTCCTGCACGGTCGGTACGCGCCTCTGCTGGATGGTTTCATTCGGCAGGAGCAGTTCGGCTTTCGCAGGGAGCACTCGACGACCCTTCAACTCGTCCGGGTTGTTACCCATTTGACGGACGCCTACAACAAGCATCTGTCCTCCGTCGCTGTATTGCTCGACGTGAGTAAGGCCTTCGATCGAGTCTGGCACGAAGGCCTTCTCTACAAACTGGCCCACTCCCCCCTCCCTGCCTCATTCGTTCATTTTCTCCGATCGTACTTGTGCGATCGTATCTTTAGGGTATGCGTCGAAGGGTCGTACTCATCCGTTCGACCAGTCGCCGCAGGCGTACCTAAGAGATCTGTCCTTGGCCCCGTTCTGTACCTCGTGTACACGAACGATCTGCCTGTTCAGCCTGGAGTCACTCTCTCGCTCTATGCGGATGACGCTATGTACCACGCCAGCTCAGCGAGTCTTGACTTAGCAGCTGGCCTGGTGCAACGTCAGCTCGCCGTACTTCCGGACTGGCTAAGGAAGTGGAGGATGGCGGTCAATGCGGAGAAATCCGAGGCGATCGCCTTTTCTCATAAATTAACTTCCCGCTGCCAGTCCCTCTCCCTTGAAGGGAGCCCAATCGAGTGGAAACGGACTGTAAAGTACTTGGGCGTCACTCTTGACCGACGCCTAAGCTTTGCACCTCATGTCTCTCTGAGTCTCCAGCGCGCCAGAGGCGTCAGAGCCAAACTATTTCCCTTTCTCTCTCATCGGGGTTCAGTGCCTGTGCGCACTAAACTCACCATCTACTTGCTCTTTCTTAGGGCAATCCTGACTTACGCAGCCCCCGCCTTTTGGGTACTACTCAGCCCATCCGTTGTCGCCCGTTTGGAAGCTTTCCAATCCCGAACCCTCCGCTACATCTCCAACTCTCCCTGGTTTGTCAGAAATTATGCCATCAGGCGAGGGTTGAAGGTTTCTTCACTTACCGAATTCGTTCGGTCCCTAGCCCTCAACCTATTCTCCCGAGCCTATGTCTCGACCCATCCCCACATCCGTCGACTAAGCACAGATGTCGGCCCACCACCTAGACGACACAAACTCCCCCGAGCTTTGCTTGACGACCCCCCATAAGCAGTTACAGAACATCTGCCCAATCCCCCCAACCTTGAGTATTTTCACGCTCCTCCTCCTCCTCCTTCCTTCTTTCTCTTGTCCGTGCTGGCGCTCGGCGACAGACTAGAGGGGGGTCTGCGCTCGCCCTAGGTGTGCTTAGTGCCACCTCTGGTAGACGCTGCCTCCTCCTACGCTCTTTCCCGTGCGCCGACATTGCCGCTTGGCAGCCCTCGGCGACTTTTCCTGAGCGGCTAGGGGCGCCCTACCCGTTGTGGGAGGGTAATTCCTGCTTCTCAAGCGGAAGGTCTTCGAGGTCTCCCCCATTCCGCCGTCACGGGTCTCTTCGAGGTCCCAGGGTCCAAGAAAAATCGAACATCCTGTCCCTCCAAAATAAAATTGATGGAGGTTCCATTCCTTTGAAAGCTAGCCAAGGTAACAGCAAGGCAACATGCAGTCATCGGGTATCACCCGGACACTGCGACCACCGGAGCACGACTAGCTGCTGCTCCGTACACCACTGGACCACTGGACTCACTGCGACAAGTCTCGCACCAAGCACTCATCAAGCAACAGGCAGTCATCGGGCTTGCCCGGACGCTGCCCTCACTGGGGCACGCACTGTGCTGTGCCCTGCACCATCTGGTCATCTGGTCTGGTCCGCCGATTCATAGCGATCGCAGCATGCTTCTGAATCAAGACGGACTCCATATGAAGACGAGGGAAGTAATCACTCACCGCCGACAAGAGTTTCGTCTCATCGAAACGGATCCGATGGTCGGCATTGGCGAGCGCGTGTTCGACCACGGCAGACTTCTCCGGCTGTCCCAGTCTACAGTAACGGCTATGTTCACCCACGCGTGTGCGGACGCTGCGCTTCGTGGTACCAATGTACACCTGGCCGCATGAGCAGGGAACTCCGTACACACCGCACGATGACAGCGGGTCTCGGACGTCCTTCGTCGGCCGCAAGAAATGGTGTATCTTCCTTGTCGGCTTGAATATTGGCCTCACACCGTGCCGACTGAGCAGCCTACCAATGCGGTCCGTCAACCCCATGAATGTAGGGCAACGCCGCGAAACCGACGGTCTCCCGTGAATCCACTTCCGGCCTGGCTGTTCTTCTCGGCCGGACCGCACGTCTCACCTCCCCGACGGAATATCCATTGGCCTGCAGCGCTAGTTCGAGGTGGCGCAGCTCGTCATCGAGTACTGGAGAGATAGCCCCGAGGAGAACAACCAGGGACATCAGCGAAGCAGCGTAGAGACGGACCGGACAGTAGTGAACTTGTCGGACCGCCAGCTTACCACCACCGAAACTGCTGTCTTGGCGAGGGGGGAGAATTTTGCAGTGGCCCCTAAGAAGATTCCAGTGGAGGACATCATTGCCAACGTTGAAGCTGGAGTGCGGCGGCTGCCGCGTGAACAGGCAGATGAAGTTAGGATCGAAGCATCGAGGATCCTGGCTAGAGCGAAACCGCCGCGATGCAACATACCAGTGCGTGAGCTGCGGGCACTAAGAACATTAAGGCGGGATGAGTCTGTCATCATATTACCGGCGGATAAGGGGAGCGCTACGGTTGTAATGAACACCGATGACTACCAAAGGAAGATCGGGGAACTGCTGGACCCAGAAACCTACAATAAACTGCGAAGAGATCCGACCGCAGTGGTCCTAAAAAGGACCGATTTTCTGTTTAAGCGGTCTTCCTTGGAGCATGATGTGAAGGCAGCCGTCCGGTGTTCGGAAGCCCTTCCACCTAGGCTTTATGGGCTCCCCAAAATCCACAAGCCGGACGTCCCGCTCAGACCCATCGTCAGCGCCATAGGATCTCCAACCTACCATCTGGCTAAACATTTGACCGAGCTTCTCCGGCCACATATAGGTGGTACGGAGTCATATGTGAGGGATTCAACCCACTTTCTTGAAAGGCTCGGTGGGTTGTCGTTGCAGCCTGGAGACATAATGGTCAGCTTTGACGTGGTTTCGTTGTTCACCATGGTGCCCGTAGATGATGTCCTTGGCCACTTAGCTAACCTTTTTCCGGCAGACATTACAGCGCTTTTCCGGCATGTTCTAAAAACTACATATTTTCAGTACGGCGGTGAGTTCTTCGAAACGATTGATGGTGTGGCCATGGGGAGTCCACTCAGTCCTGTGGTGGCGAACTTTTATATGGAAAGGTTCGAACAGCGGGCAATTACATCTTTTCCGTTGAAGCCGAGGTGCTGGTTCCGGTATGTTGATGACACATTTGTTATCTGGAGCCATGGGGAGGATGAACTCGGCAGGTTTTGGCACATCTCAATCAGGTTCACCCACGGATACAGTTTACCGTTGAGAGGGAGACTGACAATCAGCTGGCTTTTCTGGACGTGTTGGTCCTTAGAAGGACCGATGGCAGCCTCGGACATAAAGTTTATAGAAAACCGACGCACACTAACCGCTATCTCCATAAACAGTCGAACCACCATCCCAGCCAGAAGAGGGCGGTGTTGAAGACCTTGGTGGACCGGGCTAGGAGGATATGCGAGCCCCGGTACCTCGATGACGAGCTGCGCCACCTCGAACTAGCGCTGCAGGCCAATAGATGTTCCGTCGGGGAGTTGAGACGTGCGGTCCGGCCGAGAAGAACAGCCAGGCCGGAAGTGGATTCACGGGAGACCGTCGGTTTCGCGGCGTTGCCCTACATTCATGGGGTTGACGGACCGCATTGGTAGGCTGCTCAGTCGGCACGGTGTGAGGCCAATATTCAAGCCGACAAGGAAGATACACCAGTTCTTGCGGCCGACGAAGGACGCCCGAGACCCGCTGTCATCGTGCGGTGTGTACGGAGTTCCCTGCTCATGCGGCCAGGTGTACATTGGTACCACGAAGCGCAGCGTCCGTACACGCGTGGGTGAACATAGCCGTTACTGTAGACTGGGACAGCCGGAGAAGTCTGCCGTGGCCGAAAACGCGCTCGCCAATGCCGACCATCGAATCCGTTTCGATTAGGGATTGCAATCCGGAAAAACGGACCGGGAATCCGGCGGATCCGGCATCATTAAACCTTTATCGGATCCGGCACCAATATACCGGATCCGGTGACCGGGTCCGGTGTTAGCAATTTATGACAAAATAATAGCGCTGTTGCAAGATTAGGTGCTTTAAATGCGATACGCGTGGTGTGTGTGCATGCGTGCGAGTCGTTCGACGCTGAGACGCTCCGCGCCACTACGCCCGCAGCCCCCTCTCTCTCCGCAACACGCCAGCTGATCAGTTCAGTATTATTCGCCTCGCTCGAGACAATAAATATGTGTTTGGTTATGTCGGTGCTTCGTCAAAATGTAAGTAAATATATTGCGACAACACAAATTACTAAACTATTGGCGCATAGGATATGATAGTATGTGTATTTCAAATTACAAGTCTATATTGGAGGGTTTAAGATTATTTATTGTACAAACACAATTTATAGTTTATATGGTATATTTGAAATGTACAGAATGTAATGTTTGATATAGAGTCTTTCTTTTAAAATGTTAAATAATGTTCATACGCAAGACGTGATACGTTACATAAGAAGACTCCCACGATGATGTTGTTGAAGAGAAGGGCCGGTCTTTGCGGTATAGATGGTTCGTCAGGTGTGGCTTACAAATGACAGACGTTTCACCAGAAACGTTTACAGCTGGGCTGGCGTCCTG
Organism: Magicicada septendecula; assembly: GCA_034769895.1. NCBI lineage: Eukaryota > Metazoa > Arthropoda > Insecta > Hemiptera > Cicadidae > Magicicada > Magicicada septendecula. The sequence goes on from CM068367.1 coordinate 1,257,805,537, forward strand.
TAACAGCTGGGCTGGTCCTATAACAGCTGGGCTGGTGTCCTATAACAGCTTGGCTGGTGTCCTATAACAGCTGGGCTGATGTCCTATAACCTCTGGGCTGATGTCCTGTAACAGCTGGGCAGGTGTCCTATAACAGCTGGGCTGATGTCCTATAACAGCTGGGCTGATGTCCTATAACAGCTGGGCTGATGTCCTATAATTCCCACGATGAATCCGACACTTCGCACACACAACGGTACTACGGATTTTATTTCTCGCAAAACTTATATAGAGTTTAAGACCAAGTAATATCTCAGGTGACAGTGAGTTTAATCTAATAACGGTATATTGAGCTTATACCTCTCCGGCTTCTTCAAGTGTTCTCGCGAATACGAAGGTCTACCGCGATCAGCAGACCACCCTATGAGGAAATCTTGCACTAGCACGGAAACGTCTTGATGGAACTATTGCGTAACAATTAATGATACTGTTACACTCACTTCTTACACACGTAATATTACAATATTAATATCGTGTGTAAAGATATAAAATCAATTGTTATGCGTCACACGCGTTACTATCCCCGAAAAGTCTTAACAGATCCTTGCAAGCGGTAGAGTCTTGTACAAGGATTGTATGTACCGTTCGCGGTAGCAGCAGTGAAGAACTGCTTGTAAATTTTCGCACAATGCGTTAAAACACTGATGTGTGCAAATGTACTACACACACAGTTCTGAGTCTTCCCGTTTCACTAACGACGAATAGTTTTTACAACACCTTGCAAGCGGTAGAATCTTGTACAAGGAGTGCACGTCCCGTTCGCGGTAGATGGCGTAGAAGAACTGTCGTAATTATACGCGTAATGCGGTTAAACACTCCTGTGTGCAGATGTACTACATACACAGTTCTGAGCCTTCTCGTTTCACTATCGACGAATAGTCTTTACAACACCTTGCAAGCGGTAGAATTCTTGTACAAGGAGTGCACGACCCGTTCGCGGTAGATGGCGTAGAAGAACTGCCTGTGTAACGACAGGCTTAAGAAAATTTCCAACCACCAGTCCGCATTCTATTGGTGGATGGAAGTCACATGGTTAGTATAAATGACCATGCACTTTTCATGCAGTAGAGTGCATTTACTTTGTAACAGCATGCATAGCGGTAATCAGACTACTCGTATCTAATGCATGACTGCCTACATACTAATAATATACATAAACGTAAACAATAGTCCAACAGGTATAGGGATTGAAGCGATACACATGTCTCAGTTCAGCAAATGTCAAAACAACGATAATACTTCACGCACCGCCCGGGAACCGTTTCCCACTCACGCACGCGCGCACATTTCCACTAACACAGTACATGAATAACCATAAATAATAATGCACAGTTATTCTAAACTAAACCCTTAACCTTACTAAATACAATTGATAACAACCCAACTTAACCATCTACCAATATAATATCAATGTCCATTGTCTGTGTAATATATGAACTTGCCCCGCCTATCATGATCCTGTGATTCGTTGCAGGATTAACTCCTTCCCGCATAAAAAAAAAATTTTTTTTCTTTAGTTAACTAACAAAAAATAAAAAATTTTTTTTTTTTTTATATACCAAAACAACTTTCTAATCCTGAAATAATAATAATACCCTCGAACTAAAATCAAATAAACATCCCCAATTAATACTAACATTTCCAACTGTCACTTTGACAGAAGCATCAAATCAAAGGACACGTGGTAACCTTCAAACCAAAACAAACCCACATGTTCCTGACACACAGATAACGAAATCTTATGCAGGGTCATAGGGTACACAGACAACATTCCTTATCAAAACTAGATTATTGTTCATTCACAGATCCATCTTACATACAACATTTAAACCTGAATTGACATATTTAAATCACTACACATTCTTACCCCTATATCCTGACATTTATTTCTGAGTTTTTTGTATAAATTTTTCTCAGTTTTGAAACGCACACGTTTACTTGGAAATACAGATTTGAATTTGTTTAATATACGCCGTAATTGCCTTATCTCGCAACCCATTAACTGAACCTTGGTGGTCGGTGAGTTATTCGTTATCTTATCTTTCGAGCGTCCCAGTCTGATAACGTGAGGTAGACAATCAACTTTAGCTGGCAATAATTCTTTCTGAACTTCCAATGCAGCATGCCGTTTATTCAATTTATCAACTTCCAAAATAATATTATGCCCGAGTTTTTTAACTCCAAGGACGGTCGCATCTACTTCCGTACCCTGTTCGTATGTTGCTTTAATTGCCTGTTTTTCAATTACCTGCGACTCACACGCTCCTAATTTTATCCTTGTGTGACATACCGGCAGAATCGGCCTTTGTACAAAGTGGTTTTTACACCTCTTTCGTAACTGCTTGTCCAACAGCGATATTTCTGTGCCACTGTCGGACCACCTCTCGTCGACATAACCATTGACTTTTGCTTCGACAATACGGTCGGTGCAATTTTCAATCCTAATATTTCCCTCATGTTTATTACTATTATCATTATTACATACTAAATTATCCCTAATTTCGGCAGGATATAGGCCATACATAACAGTTTCATTCTTATAACTAACATTTTTCATACTTGATTGATTGAACTGCTTTTCAACTAAATCATTTTCAATAACTGTTGCTAATAAGTTGGTATTAAATTGCTGAGTTGTATTTTTATGTTGTTGTGATTGCGGCTGATTTTGTGGTGTTTGAACATGAAACTGATTACGCGGCGGTTCATTATTATTTACCATAATTGTTGTCACCTTACTGTCACCAGTATCATTCATCTCTCCGTCCTCCGTAAACACCTCAGTACCTGATATAGATTCATCTAGTACCTCATCATCAGGCCATGTGTCATAAATACCTGCACCGTTAGTATCCATACTAGTTCCAGGCTCTACTACTGGTTCGGAATTTTTATGTGTTATGCATACACTGTCCGCATCCATGATAGCTTCAGATCCTATCATACGTTCACGGTTCTCGCATGCTATATCTGTTACACTATAAAATATCACCTCATCACAGCACTTACCTGAAGTATGTTCCAGATTAATAGTGTTGTTACTACTAATTTCATTTCTGTTATCTTCACTACAATCCGATGCAGAATCTAAATACTTGACTTTACCGAGATATGAACTACTAGGCCCTAATAAGGTGGTTTCTGTATAATCACTTTCAAGTTCACCTGCTACGCTACTGATCTCCGTTAATCCTTCAGATGTCACATCTTGTTTAACTTCCATATTACTCTCGTTGAGAGTATGTTCCACAAGGACATTAGGTACTTCAAAATTATCACACGGTGCAATATTCTCAACAGATAAATCTGCTTCAATATCAGCTGACATTTCCTGTAGTTTCGCCATCCTCTCCTCTCTGTCGGCGTCCATTTCTTCCCAAAATTCCTGCCTAATGGCTATCATCTCCTCATCCCTGGCTTTACTTTCCTCTGAAACTCCTTGTATATCCGATATCATCTCTTCTTCCACGGCTTTCATCTCCCCGCAGCAATTATCTGAAGTATGTTCTGGACTAATAGTGTTGCTATTACTAATTTCACTTTCGTCATCTTCATTATAATTGCATGCAACATCCATATCTCCGACCATATCGAACAACGAAATACTATGCCCTAAGCGAGTTGCCTCGTTAATATTACTTTCAATTCTATCCCAGAATTTCCGCCTAACGGCTCTACTATGCTCAGATATGGTTTTATCATCAAGTGACCTGGCCCTTAAATATTCTATAAGCTCTTTTTTATTCGACATAGTGATCACAAATTACTTTAAAATTTAGTAATTTATACTCAAAGCAAGCTATTATTATCACAACAAGATTAGAACATATGGTAACCAGTTTATATGCACGCGGAAAGCAGTTCAAAATATCAACATGCAAATACCTTATCTAACATACAACAACTAATAATCAACCTCCAATATACTGATAAAATCTGTTCATATATGATATACAAGAGAATATGCACACTTGAAAATTTATATCCTCAGCTTTTCATATGAACAACACACATACAATTTTTATGTTAATTATATTTATACGTCGGATTTTTCCAACAGATTTTATATTCATAGACAAATATATAATAGCGTAAAATTTCCGCTATTTTCCGAGCCCTACGTTGCTAAGCGCCAAAATATCTCTATGCGACAACACAAATTACTAAACTATTGGCGCATAGGATATGATAGTATGTGTATTTCAAATTACAAGTCTATATTGGAGGGTTTAAGATTATTTATTGTACAAACACAATTTATAGTTTATATGGTATATTTGAAATGTACAGAATGTAATGTTTGATATAGAGTCTTTCTTTTAAAATGTTAAATAATGTTCATACGCAAGACGTGATACGTTACATAAGAAGACTCCCACGATGATGTTGTTGAAGAGAAGGGCCGGTCTTTGCGGTATAGATGGTTCGTCAGGTGTGGCTTACAAATGACAGACGTTTCACCAGAAACGTTTACAGCTGGGCTGGCGTCCTGTAACAGCTGGGCTGGTCCTATAACAGCTGGGCTGGTGTCCTATAACAGCTTGGCTGGTGTCCTATAACAGCTGGGCTGATGTCCTATAACCTCTGGGCTGATGTCCTGTAACAGCTGGGCAGGTGTCCTATAACAGCTGGGCTGATGTCCTATAACAGCTGGGCTGATGTCCTATAACAGCTGGGCTGATGTCCTATAATTCCCACGATGAATCCGACACTTCGCACACACAACGGTACTACGGATTTTATTTATCGCAAAACTTATATAGAGTTTAAGACCAAGTAATATCTCAGGTGACAGTGAGTTTAATCTAATAACGGTATATTGAGCTTATACCTCTCCGGCTTCTTCAAGTGTTCTCGCGAATACGAAGGTCTACCGCGATCAGCAGACCACCCTATGAGGAAATCTTGCACTAGCACGGAAACGTCTTGATGGAACTATTGCGTAACAATTAATGATACTGTTACACTCACTTCTTACACACGTAATATTACAATATTAATATCGTGTGTAAAGATATAAAATCAATTGTTATGCGTCACACGCGTTACTATCCCCGAAAAGTCTTAACAGATCCTTGCAAGCGGTAGAGTCTTGTACAAGGATTGTATGTACCGTTCGCGGTAGCAGCAGTGAAGAACTGCTTGTAAATTTTCGCACAATGCGTTAAAACACTGATGTGTGCAAATGTACTACACACACAGTTCTGAGTCTTCCCGTTTCACTAACGACGAATAGTTTTTACAACACCTTGCAAGCGGTAGAATCTTGTACAAGGAGTGCACGTCCCGTTCGCGGTAGATGGCGTAGAAGAACTGTCGTAATTATACGCGTAATGCGTTTAAACACTCCTGTGTGCAGATGTACTACATACACAGTTCTGAGCCTTCTCGTTTCACTATCGACGAATAGTCTTTACAACACCTTGCAAGCGGTAGAATTCTTGTACAAGGAGTGCACGACCCGTTCGCGGTAGATGGCGTAGAAGAACTGCCTGTGTAACGACAGGCTTAAGAAAATTTCCAACCACCAGTCCGCATTCTATTGGTGGATGGAAGTCACATGGTTAGTATAAATGACCATGCACTTTTCATGCAGTAGAGTGCATTTACTTTGTAACAGCATGCATAGCGGTAATCAGACTACTCGTATCTAATGCATGACTGCCTACATACTAATAATATACATGAACGTAAACAATAGTCCAACAGGTATAGGGATTGAAGCGATACACATGTCTCAGTTCAGCAAATGTCAAAACAACGATAATACTTCACGCACCGCCCGGGAACCGTTTCCCACTCACGCACGCGCGCACATTTCCACTAACACAGTACATGAATAACCATAAATAATAATGCACAGTTATTCTAAACTAAACCCTTAACCTTACTAAATACAATTGATAACAACCCAACTTAACCATCTACCAATATAATATCAATGTCCATTGTCTGTGTAATATATGAACTTGCCCCGCCTATCATGATCCTGTGATTCGTTGCAATATATTATTTTTTTTGTATTTACGCTAGCAATAGTATCCGTTGAAAAGTGTTTTATTCAAATGGAAATAGACATTGTTTTTGCTCAATCGACAAATAAATTTTGTTGACTTATGAGTGTGTGAATGATATAAAAGATCATTAAATAAATAAATAATGCTGGATAGTTTACACAAATTGTCTGAATTATTAGACTTCGAAATGAATTAAATTGAGTTACGTTACGTACGAACAAAAATTTAAATTAATATTGTAATTAAATATGTTTTGTCTTTTGTTTGTTACAGGTATTACTCGTAGTATACTAATTTATTATTAGTTTATCCTAGTTGAAAAAAATTATAAAACATGTCACTTTCAAAAACAAGTCAAAATGAGGAGGATTATGGTGGGGACAGTGAGAAAACTATATGGCATTATTTTTAAAAAATGCAAAAAGACAAGTCTGTCAACGCCGAATGCATATTGTGCTCAAAGTTAATAAAAATAAGTAAAGGTTCTTATAAAGGATTAAGAACACATTTGAGAACAAAGCATTGCATTTGCATTGATCAAAGTTCTGAAAATAGCCAATTAAAACGTCCGAATTCTGATTCATTCTCTAAACCATCCACATCAAGAACTGATTCAGATAATATTATTTGTGAGGAAGAAATACCCAAGAAAAAGTCTAAAACAATAGACAATTATTTTCAAAAGGAAAACTCGATGGAAAAGATGATCTCGAGAATGGTCTGTAAAAATGGTATGCCCTTCAATTTATTTTGTACATCGCCAGATTTGAGATATTTGTTTAGAAAAAGCGGATTTCAACTTCCTAATTCACCAAATACTATAAGATCTATAGTAACAAATTTCGCAAATACCGTTAAAGCAGACTTGATAATTGAGTTCGAGTATCTTAGGAGACAAGGAAAACGATTCTCTTTGAGTTTTGACGAATGGACTTCCCAAAAAAATCACCGATATTTGAACCTAAATTTACACCACAAAGAAAAACACTTTAATCTGGGCTTGATTAGAATCCGTGGTTCGTGTACTGCGGAACATACTATCAGTCTAATAAAAAATCGCTTAAAAAGCTTCGGTCTTGATACTGATACTGATATTATTGTCATGAGTACTGACGGCGCAAGTGTTATGGTCAAAGTAGGTAAGCTCATGAATTGCTATCAACAACTCTGCTTCGCACATGGGTTACAATTAGCTGTGGTCGATGTTTTATATAAAAAAAATGAAGAGAAGGCAGAAAACCGCCTAGCAACAACGTCAACAACATCTAATGAATCAGATACAGATACAGATGACGAAGACACAATGAATGATGAAGAACAACTTGAACAAGGGGTTATAGTTACAATAACGGATCCTGGGGATCCTTATCTTTCTAAGGCTGAAGTAATTCCTAGATTCAATGATATTCTTCAAAAAGTGCGAAAAGTAGTAAAGCTGTTCAAAAGGTCGCCTACTAAATACGATATGTATCTGCAAAAGTATGTGAAAGAAGATATAGGTAAAGAATTAAGCCTGATGTTGGATTGCCGCACACGTTGGAATAGTCTTCTCTCTATGATCGAAAGATTTTATAAGCTGAAAGTGTGTGTCGATAAAGCTTTAATAGATATAGGATCTGACATTAAATTTAGTGACCTTGAATGGTCGAAAATAAAAGATTTGATTGACAGTTTGCAGCCATTTAAATTGGCTGTAGAGGCCCTATGCAGAAGAGATTCGACCCTGTTAACTGCTGAAACAACACTAAAATTTGTTTTAGAGAAGTTGCTCACTCATGACACGGTGTTAAGTAATGAATTATATGAAGCACTATGTACAAGGATTAAAGAACGCCGCACTGTAGTATCAGGAATATTAATATATTTACAGAATCCAAAGAAATATCATGAAAATCTAAACGGATCCGATGATACATTTACTATGCCAAAGAAAAAAATCATACGATTAGAAATGAAAAAAATCTTAGAGAGAGTTATTCAAGATGATAAGTCTAAAGAAAACGTGGAAGAAATAGTAGAGGAGAACGTAGATTCACCATTACTAAAGAAAGATTTGACATTACAGGAAGAACTACAATTACAAATCCAGCAAGAATCCACATGTTATAGCATAAATACTAAAAAAGAAAAAGATTTTGATAAAGTACTAAAAAAGGAAATGACTGCGTTTGAAAGTGAAGGAGTTCGAGGAGAATAGGCCCTACTTATCTACTATTCATGATTATTTGCTGACAATAAAGCCAACAAGTGTAGAAGCTGAAAGGGCTTTTTCGGCCGCAGGCTATATTTGTAGCTCTATTAGAAGTCGACTGGGAGATGACACAATTAACACTATTTGTTTTCTAAGATCCTTCTTTCAAAATCAAAATTGATTTTTTGATAATATATATACTGAAATAATCATTACTTAAAATAATTATTTATCGTAAGTTGACTAAATTAAAGAGCTATAATTATAATACAATAAAGATTGTGATAATTGTGCTATTCATCAGACAAATTCATCAAATCATGATGGTGTCTGTCATAACTATAAGACTTGTTAGTTAGCATTTTCAAATAAATACTTTAATAATTATTGTGATCTCAATTCTCATCTAAGTAAATTACGTAAGGTTAATTAAATTAGATTTTATAAAGTTACTTACTATGAAATTTAGGAAGTGGAAGATTGAACCACTCGTTACCTTGTTAAAATTTTACTAATTACTTACCCTACACTACTAGATTTTAATTGTTTGCTCGTTGTCTAATCTTAACATTGGAAATAAAGTTGATTATATATATGTTTTTTTAATAAACTACCTATAATAAGTACAATTACACTCGATTAACTCATTAACAGTTCATTTTGAACCGAAAAGTGAATATCATCCTGATTTGATCAATCCGGCCGGGTCCGGCTGGATCGCTGGGAATCCGGTCGGATCCGGCCGGATTGCAAATGATGCCGGATTGCAATCACTAGTTTCGATGAGACGAAACTCTTGTCGGCGGTGAGTGATTACTTCCTTCGTCTTCATATGGAGTCCGTCTTGATTCAGAAGTATGCTGCGATCGCTATGAATCGGCGGCCAGGTCAGAGCTGTTGGGTTGTGCGTCGTGAGACGACCCAATGGGTTCCTAGTACCGAGCCTCCGGTAGGGGCTCCTGCCTAGTGGTCCTGTCCAGACGGAATGTTGTTAATTAATTTTTATTGATCGCTACAACGACGTGCTCGTACTAGGTCGACTAGTACAGTGTTTGTCGAGGCCGTTTCCAAGATTCACCTGGACGTGTTCGGTACTTGCCAAGGCCAGCTATGAGTGGGTTTGTCTGGGTCCTCGCAGCTCGGACGTAAAATTTACGTGCAAGTCGCCTTGCGGTGTCATCCAAGGAGCGGACACCGAGTCCTCTTCTCAGGAGACGAGAAGAAAACCGATAGGGGACTTTGGCCGCTAGCCGAAGACCTCTATCGAGAACGCTTTGCAACCTTCTTTTATGAACGGTTGCGAGGTAACCCCAGACGGTAAGAGCGTAGGTAATGATCGGCAACAGATACGCGTTGACGATCAACTTACCCAGCTTGCGGGTCATAGCCTTGTTGGCAAGTATCGGAAACAGTTGCGCGAGACGAGCGGACGCTTTCTTTCGCATCGTCTCAGCGTGGGCACGCCAGGTGAGCCGACGATCAAGGTGGACACCGAGGTACTTTACTTCTCTCGACCAGGGCAAGTACGTTCTACCGAGTCTCACTCGGCCTCGTGGTTCTTTCCGGCGCTTTGTAAATAGCACCGCGGAGCTCTTGGTTTCGTTGACGGCAACTTTCCAGCTTTCCGTCCACGTCGAATACGCATCGAGTGCGCGCTGAAGTCGTGGGATAGCAAAGTCTGCGTTCCGATCGGCGGTATAGACCGCCGTGTCGTCGGCAAACAGAGCTATCTGGACTCCAGGCTCTCTGGGTGCGTCGTTGACATACACGGAGAACAGCAGAGGCCCTAGCACGCTACCTTGAGGTACCCCGGCTGTAATGCGTCTCTCGGAAGAGACGTGGTCATCTATTCGCACGCAGAAAGTCCTCTCCGTCAGAAAGCTAGCAATCAAGCGAAGGTAGCAATCTGGGAGCTGGATTTCCCGGAGCTTGAACAAGAGCCAGTCATGCCAGACACTATCAAAGGCCTTTTCCACATCTAGGAAACAGGCGACAGTCTGCTCTTTCCGACACCCGGCGTCCGTGATGTATTCCACCAGTCTCATCAGTTGATGAGTGGTGGAATGCCCCACACGGAAGCCGAACTGTTCGGGGACCAGTACATCGAAATTTCTTAGATGATCTAGTACTCTCCGTTGTACGAGACGTTCGAGGACCTTTGACGTGGCTGACAGTAGGCTAATGGGCCGGAGGTTGCCGGGACGGGAAGCGTCCTTTCCCTGCTTCGGGATCACTATGACCGTCGCCTTACGCCATTTCTGGGGAAAATAGGCCAGTCTAAGACACGCGTTGAACAGCGCGATCAATAAAAGTACTCCTCGCTCCGGGAGTCGAGTAAGAGCGGCGTTCGAGACGCCGTCCGGGCCAGGAGCTTTTCTCGGCACGAGTTCAACAAGCCGATCTGTGACCTCTTCCCTAGTAATGGGTTCGGGCTCCGCAGTGATCGGAAGAGACAGAAAGTCTTCCACTTCGTTCTCGACTTCTTCGTCGAAGTCCCAGTCCATGGGCGGGTTAGGTGCGAACTGTCGCTCAAAACACGCGCCCAAGTACTCGGCCTTCGCCTCCGGGCGAGCCAGGATTTGACAGAAAGGTCCAGCAATGGCCGGGATGCGAGGCCGGCGCCTCTTCCCTACCAACGCCGAAGGTATCCGGTAAGGGCTACTTTCGTCCGATCCGTCCCCTGCTTGGGCCACTGCGAGTTCCCAACAGCGTCTCCGGTAGGCCTGCATTTCACGACGTAAAATGCCGGTCGCCGGGTTGTACGCTGCCTTGTCGGCCGGATCACGGGTCCGCTGCCAGCGTCTCCGAAGGCGATTTCTGTCGCAAGCGAGAGCACTCGTCTCCTCTGGGATCCGCTGCCAGTGGGGCGTGACGCCAGGCTTCATCCTGGAAGACGCGTCGATCGCAGATACGACAGCCTCGTCAAACGCGGCAACTGCCTCGTCGACTTGGCGGACGGTTTCGAGTGGTCCCGCCTCTGGCAATCGGCGACTTAACGCCGGGCCATAGCGGTCCCATTCTACCACCTTCCTGACATCTCTGCGTACGACGTGCTGGGTAGCGACGTGTATCAAGATGGGGAGATGATCGGACGATAGTTCCGTTAGCGCGGACACATGGACCGGACAGTCAATTCCTTGGATCACCACTATGTCCAAGACACCGGGAGCCGCGTTGCGTTGTGAGGGGTAGAACGTAGGTTGGGTAGGCCCAATCACTGTTATCCTGCGAGAATCGGCAAACCTGCGTAAACGTTTCCCGTTTGGGGCAGTCAAGCGACTGTTCCAATCGCGATGTTTACAGTTCAGGTCGCCGGCCATGATGACCCTCCTGTGTGCATCGAACGCGACAGCTAGATCGGGGTGAAGGAGCTCTTTTTGCGGCGGTTTATACGCCGCGACCATCTGTACGCCGCCTAGAGTGTTTAACAACTCCACAGCGGTGCCTTCGAGGTGAGTCATTGCAGGCAAGACGACTCGGTGATGCTCGAGATTGAGCCTCACCGCGACAACAGTACCGCCACCAGCAGTGCCCGGTCTGTCGTTTCGATAGCACACATAGTTGGCCAGTCGTAACCGACTCGCAGGGGTCAAGTGGGTCTCATTGAGAAGGACTACATCGGGTTTGAGTCGGGCCAGTAATTCTTGGAGTTCCTGGATCTTGTTGGACAACCCGTTGGCGTTCCAGGAAAGAATTGAGAGATCACGTTTGAGGACCCGACTCATAGAAAACCTACACAAGTGGCGGCTTCCACCAAAAGCATGAATCTCTCGGTTGTATCGGCAGTCTCCAAGCGGGAGCGGATGGACCTGAAGGTCTGGGCAACTTTGCGGAGGTCAAATTCCGCAAGGAAGTCTTTGACGACCTGATAGTCGTCTGGATCGGTTTTCGAGGCAGATTGCCCGGAGACTGTGTGCGCATAAGAGCGCCGAGGCTTATCAATCGGGGGATTGGTGGAAGCCAGGGGTTTCTTAGGGCCAGGTGTAGCGCCTCTAGCGGAGGTGCTAGGAAGAGGGACAGATGCGATAACGTCGGTCTTCACGCGCTGCGCAGGCTGTATGGACTGTGCGGCTGGGTTGGCAGGAGCCCGGGAGCGAGCGCCACGGGGCTTACGATGCCGCTTCTTTTTGCCTGCATTAGGGTATCGCGGGGGCGGGAGGTCAGGCGAGGCTGCTTTTAAAGCAGGGGCAAGATTCTCCGGTGCTGAGGAGGGTTGAGAATTCTCAGGCTCCACAACCGAGATGATTGACAATGGCTGGTCTGTCTCACTTTGTTTAGATGCCGCGAGGTTACGGCGCTTTTTCGCCATAGGCGGGACAGGGGCCTGGGGAGGAGCCTGAGTTGGAAATGCCTGTACCACAGGTGTCTGCTTCGGGCCTTTGCTACGTTTTCGTTGCTTGTTAGCAACTGCGGCGAAAGACACGGCAGCCGTAGCAGGAGGCGAAGGGCCTGGCTGCTCGGTTGCAGGTCTAGAACCAGCTTCCGGATGCCTCGGTGGTGGCAGGCGCCCTTTCGGCTTTCGCCGCTCGAGCTCCCGCTGAAACACCGGACATGCCCGGTAGTTGGCGGGGTGACTTCCGCCGCAGTTGATGCACCTTTTAAATGCTGGTGCGTCATAGTGTTTACTGGCGTGAGGTAAAGAACACCTCACGCACGCCGGAGCGTTAGAACAGGTCTCTGAGTGATGCCCGAAGCGTTGGCACTTGTAGCACTGAGGCAGACCCCCGGGAGCGCGGCTTCTTTCCACTTTTACGCGGAAACCAAAGAGCCGCGTAAGAGAGAGTAGGCTTGCGCCTGCCTCGCTGTTCTCGGCCATGATGCGAACCAGGGGAATTGGACGCCTTGGTCCGGCAGGAGCAAATACCCGATGTACCGCGCGAACCGGATAGCCCAGCTCATCGAGGATTTCCTCGAGAGGAGAGTTCACGTCTAAGCCTCTGAGCACGAAGGACAGAGGCTTCACGTGTTTCGGGGTGAAGGTATGGTACTGGAGGTCGGCGGATTCAACGAACGCCATGACGCTGCGGTACTCGTCCATTCCTCGGACAGCGATCTTGACGGTGTCGCTCCCAAGGAGCTTCAAGTCAACGCTGGCCGGGGAAAGTCCGGGAGCCACTATCAGTCGCCGGTAAAAACCGGTGACGTTGTTCACGCCGTGAACGAACACGGGCGGGATGCGACGAGTGGCCGGCGGTGCTTGAGCAGCGCCGGGCACAGTCGGCCCCGAGCCGGATTCGCCATCGGCGGGGACAACTTCCATGGCGGACGCCGAGGAAGAGGTTGAGGAGGTCCGATTCCGCCTCGGTTTCTTAACCGGGCGCCCCCGTGGCCCAACCGCCACGAAAGCGTCGGTCTCGTCACCGGGCAGCGGAACCGTCCGGGGATCGACAACTTGGTCCGCATCCATAGCCGGAGAACACGGCGAATCGCTCGTGTGGGGTATGGAGGAGGCGAGCGACTGCGTGCTCGTTGACGCACCCGGACCGGGCATTTCCGCCAACGAGCGGGAGGTTCACCGACCAGAGGCTGCCTCCGGCGGTAACCAGGGACCTATGGTCCGGCCCAAGCCGGATCGCAGGCGGGACTACTGGAACGCTCAGGCTTTCTACGAGCTGGGCTAATGACCGGCTTCGTTAGATACCTCTCCTTACCAAGAGAGGTGTCCACCGGCCTCTTTACCTAGGCGATATCCAAGCTCGCTTATCACTGGTGGGGGCTCGCAAGGATCGTCTTAGGCAGCGCTACCTATGAGCCTGAGCGTCAGCGGGCAAGATGCGCTGCGCAACCGTAAGCTCTGGTAGGCCAAAAAATGCTTCCTCTTCAACGCCAGTTGGTGGTCCTGAAAAGGGTCACTCGGCTGGTGGTCCTTAGAAGGTCCGACGACTCAGCTGTGTGTGCTAGCTACTCAGTTCACCAGCCAGCTGAGTTTTCTTCTTCCTTCTAAGGCCTGATGTAATCCAGCAAGCAGGGCAGCAGATGTAGTTTGCCTGTCCTCGTCAAGTGAAGGCAGCAGGGGCAGCAGCTGTACAACAGCGAGTCGCTTCCGAAAACGTCCAGTGAAGAGCTGATCCAGAGAGGAGGTCCTTCCTGTACGAGAAGCTGAAGCGAAGTGTGGACGACCTCTGACGATCGATCCGACCGGACAAAGTTCGGACGTATGAATCGGCGGTAGCATGTAGCACTGTAGTAGCGGGGCGTCTTTGCACCCGGTGCATGACTGCAGCATCTGGGACGAGCCCAATGGCTGCCTGTGGATAGACATAGTTCTGGTTCATTCGACAGGTAACCTAGAATAAAATAGGAATGGACAACCGCCAACCAGTTAACTGAGAAGGCGGGGGAGAAAGGTTTTCAATTTTTATTTATTTTAAATATTACAGCAATCAGTGGGCACTGCCGCAAGGACGGGTTCAGACGACAGATGTCGCGCGTTCCCAGTCCTGCGTGCAGACGCCGTGAGGCGTCGGTCGCTCCCCGCGAGGCAGAGAGCCTCCGTGCCAGTGATAGCGCGTAGCAGCGGCATTCAGCGCGGTCGGCATACTAGGAAGGGAGGAAGGAAACAGCTTTGCAGGTAAATTCTGGGGCAAGGGCAGATGGTGAGTATACAAAGTGAGGTTTAAGCAGTTTACTTAAACTTATGGCGGGTCATCGAGAATCGCCCGAGGGCGTTTGACCCGGACAGGGGGAGGTGGTTGCGTGGTGCTGATGGTTCTGAGGTAAGGGAAGGAAGAGGTCTCAGCTGCGGCAAAGAGAGTCGCAGCTAATGACCAGACAAAGGCTGAGAGAGCAGGAACTCGTAGACCTCCTCGAATTACACTGTTTCGAACAAACCAAGGAGATCCCGACAAGGAACGGAGGGTTCTGGATTGGAAACTTTCCAGCCTACGCCTGTTGGTGGCGGAGGCAAGTGACCACCATACAGGTGCCGCATAGGTCAATACAGAACGGAGAAACAACAGATAGAGGGTAACTTTCGTGCGCAGCGCCAGGGGGCTGCGGCACGGGAGGTATGGGTAAAGTTTGGCTCGGACGCCGCGAGCCTTGGCAAGGGTGTCCGTCACGTGGGCGTTGAAGCATAGGCGACGATCTAGCCGAACGCCTAGATACTTCACCGACTCTTTGTAGGCGATAGGCCTCCCTTCAAGGGAGAGGGGCTGGCATCGGGAGATGGACTTACGAGTGAAACAGATCGCCTCGGATTTCTCCGTGTTGATCGTCACCCGCCATTTCCGTAGCCAGTCCGGAAGCTGGTCCAACTGACGCTGCAACTGTGTACTCGCAAAACGCGGGGACACAGAGCTGTAATGATACATTGCATCGTCAGCGAACAAAGACAACGTGACTCCGGGCAAAACAGGCAGGTCGTTCGTGTACACGAGGTACAGAACGGGGCCGAGGACAGATCCCTGGGGTACGCCAGCGGCGACAGGACGAACTGCAGAGCAGGTTCCGTCGACGCTAACCCTG
The DNA here is from genome assembly GCA_034769895.1 of Magicicada septendecula. Classification (NCBI taxonomy): domain Eukaryota; kingdom Metazoa; phylum Arthropoda; class Insecta; order Hemiptera; family Cicadidae; genus Magicicada; species Magicicada septendecula. The sequence continues at coordinate 1,257,821,251 of CM068367.1, forward strand.
AAGGTTCGGTCGCTGAGATACGACCGGAGGAAAAACACTATGGACGATGGTAAGGGGGAGTTAGCAAGTTTGAAGAGAAGACCTTCGTGCCAGACTTTGTCGAAGGCCTTGCTCACGTCCAGCAGTGCGGCGGCCGTAGCCGCTCGCCTGTTGGTGGCGTCAGAGAGTTGCGTTACCACGCGGACTAGTTGAAGCGTGGTCGAGTGCTCTCTGCGAAACCCGAACTGTTCGTTGCGGATAAAATTATCCAACAACGGCGAGATGCGGGCCAGCAGGAGCCGCTCGAACACCTTCGAGATAACTGGCAAGAGAGATATTGGCCGATAGCTGTCAGGATGCATGCGCGGCTTGCGGGGTTTAGGAATCATAACGATGTTGGCATTTTTCCACAGGCGGGGAAAGTACTGTAGCCGGAGACAAGAGTTGAACAGCTCGAGAACGAGGTCAACGCCTGAGGCCGGGAGATATTGTAATGCAGCGGCCCCGATCCGGTCAGGACCGGGGGCGCGACGGCGGTTTAGTCGACAGACAGACGAAACGAGTTCGTCCCTGTCGAACGGGAGGTCTGGGCCAGCGGGAGGGCGAGAAAAATAACCAGATAGGAAGTCCCGGACGTCTGCCGAGTGGGCAGGGTCCGAAACGCCTCGATGAACGGTAAATTGCGACTCCATGCAGTCGGCGAAGACCTCAGCCTTGCCTTCTGATGAAGACACAACCCCGTTCGGGGTTTCCAGCGGGTTGCGAGTTCTCTTCTCGCGGGTCAGTCTACTCACCGCTCTCCAGACGGAGGCGTGGTCGACTTCAAGAGACTCAAGGTATGAGTCCCATCGATCAGAGTTTACGTCCCGCAGTAGCTGCTGAACGTAAAGGGACTGTTGTTGAAATCGTCGCTTAACGACTGGGTCTCGGGTTCTTTGCCATCTGCGGCGGAGCTGGCGCCGTAGCCAGATGGCGTGGAGTACTTCCGCAGGTAAGGCCGATTTACGATGATTCACCTCGAGTGCGTAGGTGTGTCGATCCATGACACCTTGGACCAATTCCTGAAGATTTGTGGCGCGGAGATCCAGATCGTCACGAGTGACGATTGGGTCCGCCGGGAGAGATGGTAACCTTCGAGAGAGCTCGTCATGATAGGATCGCCAGTAAGTCATGAATCGGCGGGGCGAAAGCATCGCATTAAGTACTTTATGGCATGGCGCGATGCGAGCCTCTCACACACCTTCTTGTTTCTGATTGGCCGGTGATGCTGTACTTACCTGTGCGGGGGTTGCAATTAGTAAACAATTAGCACAGGTAGCATCGCGGGAAATCAGCAGCCTTCTCCACAGTATTTCTTGGAAAACAAGTGAGTACATAATGGCATAGCTTGGTGCGAGCCAATCATACACCATCTCTATTGTGATTGGTTGATGGTGTCATTTTTACCTGTACGTAGGACTTTGTTGAATTTATATGTACAGGTAGCATGGCAGGACAGCTTTAGTCTATACCACAGTACTGTGGGCCTGCACGTAGACACCCAAAGTGCATAAAATTTTATACCACTGATGATGGCAGCCAGTGGAGCTGCCGAAACGTTTGGTTTTGTTTTAAACCAGGGACCACGGCCAAACAGCCCGGATATCTTGCATAATTCAAATGACACCGGCCGTGAAAGCCTAAGGAATAATTTAGGGGATGCTTTAATTGGCGTAACTTCCGCTTGATTTAATTTTTTTTTTTTTGCTCACCTCTTCTACACGTTCTAATAAATTGTGAAGCTTACACTCAATAATGCAGAGATCATCCTCTGTCTGAACCCTGTCACTTACCGATGTGAAATCAGATTCATCAGCCTCAATTTGGGTCTGAATTTCATCATACTTCGCGGACAACTCCATCAAGTGACGAAGTTTTATTTTTAAAGCATGGTGATCATTTATTTCAGGATCGAAATTGTCCGCGAAGGTGTTTATACGGGATATAGAGCTTTAATTGTGCCACGTTTTTTAATCAAAGCTTTCACATCAGTCATGATTGAACTGCAACCTGGTGATCCGAAATCGATAAATAAATGCAGAACAGGTGAACAATTTAATGTAATTTGAGTACTTATCAAATTCTGATATAATGCGGCAGCCAGTGAGTGGTACATAACTTAATCTAATTCCTTATTATAATATGTAATTATTTTTTTAAAAATAGTTATTTGAAAATATGACCCATTTAACAATAAAAATATAAATATACCTTTATTCCATTATTTAAGTTTCTGACTGATTTCTTGTAAAATTGTATAAGTGAAAATTTGTGTGAAAATACAGGTCTATAGTCACTTGAAACTGATTTCTGTTTATATAAAAATTATTTTGCAAATATTACTCATTTTTACTGTATATAAAATTATATAAGTGAGAAACTATGAGAAATATAAGTTCATAGTCACTTGAATTATGAGATTCCTCTGCAGGTTTAAGATGGCTCCGTTGCCTGTCGTTTCCTTGGCGATCCTGTCCGGCTGGCCTTGGATTGGTGGCGCAAGTCTTGTTTCCGCTTGTCGGATGATGTTTGAAGTTGTAGCTCTCTGTGCAGGCTTGAAGTTCTGATCTTCAATGATGAATGACAAGTGACGATGACGATGAAGTGGAATATCTTGCGGTCTTTGAAATGATGTCCTGTAGAAGCTTGTACGGCCAAGTATGAAGTTTTTTTTTTTTTAAGTAATAAATGTATGCTCACGGCCAGCAATTTTACGTTTGAGAAGATTCGGGATTGACCAAAATGTTATTTGGGCCTGTTAAATGAAATATAGATCCGGCCCGGAGGACCAAATGTTACGTCTTCGACGCTCTCGAAAATTTCTTGAGTTGGTCTTAAAACGTGAGGCTGGTATAATATGAAATAACGTAGTGGACTGTATTTCTCTGAATTAACAGTTTATTTAAATTTATGTGAAAATGATTGCATGGCCCGTGCAGTGCAGCGTGACATACATAGCCAAAGTAGGAATTAAGTAAGTACTGAAAAGCATAAGAATAAATTGAAATGGAAATTCCGATTTGAAAGAATTACATAGCCGTGGCGATGAAGGCTGTTGTCCGGTCAGAGTTTAACAGTTAACTAACTTGGACTGCGACGAGCGTAATGGGACACGCTGGTAGCAGTTTAGCGGGGGGGATGACGTCACTGCACGAACCCGCTGTTTACATATGCAGTTATTAAAAGGTACAAAGTTTAACACAAACACATTCAGGAAACACAACTACAAAATAGCTTACAGAACTAACAACACCATCAAAAAGACATAAACGATACAAACACAGACACTGACACATACAACAAAACAGGAGTATACAAATTAAACTGCAGTGAATGCAACCATTTCTACATAGGCCAGACGGGAAGATCTTTTTCTTCAAGATTTTCCGAACACTTAAAAGCCCTTTCTAGTAACTACATACACTCTGTATTCGCCACACACATACAGACTGAAAACCACAGCTACACCAACATCGAAAACAACCTCGAAATACTACACTACTTACGAAAAAGTAGGAAACTCAACACAGCTGAACAGTATGAAATATATAAACACCACACACTACAACCAAACAACATATTAAATTACCAACTACACTTTAAATCACATGTACTATTTGACACAATCATACACAAACCAAACTATACTTTGAATCCCAGCGCCAACCCCCTCCCGCCAAAAACCCCCCACACACATCCCACCAACCTATGATAAACCGTTACATTTGTTCACGACATTCTGTATTTAAACCTCGCTGAGGAAAGTGTACACCACACCGAAACGTTTGAGGACAATAAGAAACGTAAGTTTTCACAAGTGAAAGTACAGTTAATCACATATATTATTTTATATATATATATATATATATATATATATATATAAAGAAACGGACTGTAGCAAAAAGTGACTAAATTAATATAACCATACAAGGTAAATAAGCCTACAGTGAAAAAACCAATAAAGGATAAAAATAACATCTTGAGGTAAATTTAATTACAAATGTTAAATGTATTATAATTATATATCAAGGAACGGACTGTAGCAAAAAAAGACTAAATTAATATAACCATACAAGGTAAGTAAGCCTACAGTGAAAAAACCAATAAAGGATAAAAATAACATCTTGAGGTAAATTTAATTATAAATGTTAAATGTATTATAATTATATATCAAGGAACGGACTGTAGCAAAAAAAGACTAAATTAATATAACCATACAAGGTAAATAAGCCTACAGTGAAAAAACCAATAAAGGATAAAAATAACATCTTGAGGTAAATTTAATTATAAATATTAAATGTATTATATATATCAAGAAACGGACTGTAGCAAAAAGTGACTAAATTAATATACCCATACAAGGTAAATAAGCCTACAGTGAAAAAACCAATAAAGGATAAAAATAACATCTTGAGGTAAATTTAATTATAAATGTTAAATGTATTATATATATCAAGAAACGGACTGTAGCAAAAAGTGACTAAATTAATATAACCATACAAGGTAAATAAGCCTACAGTGAAAAAACCAATAAAGGATAAAAATAACATCTTGAGGTAAATTTAATTATAAATATTAAATGTATTATATATATCAAGAAACGGACTGTAGCAAAAAGTGACTAAATTAATATAACCATACAAGGTAAATAAGCCTACAGTGAAAAAACCAATAAAGGATAAAAATAACATCTTGAGGTAAATTTAATTATAAATATTAAATGTAATATATATATATATATATATATATATATATATATATATATATATACTTTCACAATATGAACTTACTTTCTTTATCACTTCCCCATACGTTTCGAGGCGACGTTCCTCTTCATCAGTGGGAGTAAATACTGAATGTCATTTTACAGAATAATGGTTATGGACTATAGGTGTGTGTGGTGGGGGTTGATGGTGGGAGGGAATTGGCGCTGAGGTTCAAATTGTGTGTTTGGATCAGTGTATCGAATAGTGTATGTGATCTATAATGTAATTGTTCATTTAATATGTTGTTTGGTTGTAGTGCGTGATATCTGTATATTTCAAATTGTTCAGCTGTGTTTAGTTTTCTACTTTTAGGTAAGTAGTGTAATATTAGTGTAAAACTATATTACTATGTATAATATAATATTTTATATGTTATATGTTAATATTTTATATTAATATGTATATAATATTTTATAAAGTGAACGAAGAGGATGAATCAACAAGATAATTACACTAATATTAATTGACGTTTTATGAAGAAATTTGTGTTAGTGGTTGAAATCACAATCAGAATGATCACAGTTACACACCACTATATAAAAATTATCCCGATTAGCGCTTTCAAGCCTCACAGCCCATCGTCAGATCGGAATAGGCAGAAATTATTTTAAAACAAACCCTTCACCCCTCTCCACCACCCTGTTCACACACAACAAGCTATAATATAAATGACCCTTCCCCACCCCCTAAACCCTGTCACACCATCTGCACAGTTACATATTTTTCTAGCAAATTCCTTGTGTTTCAGTGTTTTGTGTGTGTGTGTAATAATTTCTGCCTATTCCGATCTGACGATGGGCTGTGAGGCTTGAAAGCGCTAATCGGGATAATTTTTATATAGTGGTGTGCAACTGTGATCATTCTGATTCTAATATTAATTATAAGTATAATACTACTGACTCGGAACACTAAGTTTTTTATTGGTAAAAAGTTTACATGGTACAAAACTTGTAGCCTGAACCAGTTTTCGTTTATTAAAAGCTTTGTCAGAGGCTGCCACTAGGAGTACTGTCCGTCTTGTTCTTGGTGACGGCGCCGTTGTTCGAAAGATCGATGTTGTGTGTGTGTGAGGTGTGATAGGTTTGAATAGTATGCATGATTTGGATTGTGTCTGTTCGTTTAGGATGTCATTTTTATGTGTTTATATATTTCTAGTTGTTCAAGAGTGTCCAGTTTTCAGCCTTTTGTGTATATGTGTAGAATATCCATGTTGCTTTTTATGTTTGTGTATGTGTGGTTTGCTTCAATGAGGTGGTTTGCAAAGGTGGATTTGGTGGTGGAGTGTAATGCTTTTGTGTGTTCAATGTATCTCTGTTTGAAGCAACGTCCTGTCTGCCCTAATCAGAATTTATTGCTTCAATTTGTAGGCAACAACTTCTCTTTAAATACAATATTTTCTTTACATGCTCGACTAAGTTTTAATAATTCTTCATCCATTTTATTATGTACTTCATTTATTAATGCATACACTCCAAATATTTCAAGTACTGTTTTTGCAAGAGAGTAATATTAATATAATCCTTTATTATTTGGTCCATCCCTTCATATATTTGAATTTTTCTGTGTTAGTATGAATACCCCAGCTCAAGCTCTTTTTGCTTGTCCACACTGTTGTAGATTTGTGTGCATCTTTTAAGATCTTCACCAAGATCCCCTTCTTCATGCTTTTAGTTAAAGCAATAATATCTTACTAAATTTTCCTAATTTTGAAATGATTTCCTTTGATTTACTTCTCCCCCCCTGAATATTTTACTGTGGAGCAGATGACAAGTCTGTGAGTCTCAGCAATCTTTACAGGAAGAAATTCATATAACAACAAACTAACCAATTTAGCATCACAAATCTGTGTACATACCATTCAGATCTTCCACTTAACTTGAACCTGAATCTTTGTGTACGGAGTTTAAAAATACATACATACAAAAATATTAGTGTGACTATACTGTGAAGTGAGTTGCAAAAAGAAGTACTGGTATCCTGCTACCTGTTTTCTACTATTACTAAATACTTCTCTTTTTCCGGAACTCTACAGGCCGGGATGACCCTTGGCTTCTCCCACCACTCACCTCCAGATCTCTCTCTCCCTCACTCTTTCTGTTGCAACATTCCTCCAGTTTTGTATGTCCATTCTTCTTAAGTCTTTCTCCACCTCATTTATTCATCACCTTCTGGGTTTGCCCCTTCTTCTTGTTCCTTCCATGTTTCTATGTAGACTCTCCTGTAACATTCTCTCCACATGTCCCAGCCAGCTTATCTGCCTTGCCTTTAATTACTAAACACTATTCTACTACTACTACTACTACTACTACTACTACTATTAATAGACCAATCATTATTATGAATTGTATTCCTAGGAATCAAGCTAGGGTCCTTCAAATGTTACATTTTAATAAACATTTCAAAAAGAGTGTAACTTGAAAAATGTAACTTTTACCGTTAAAGCGTAGGATATATTTTTTTACGTTCTACATAGTCAGATAGTAATATTTGACTGTTGTCACTACTTATTTATTGGTTTATACTCGTGTCTACATTTATTACATGCCTAAACGAGGAGTGAATACGAAAAGGCCGCGATTTTTACTTCCATGTTCCTTAAGGAAATGGAAGTATGGTGATGGCAAAAAAAAATCGTGTTCGAGATTATCGCAGATTCTGATTGTACGACACTCAAAACATGAAAAAAAGTAATTTTTCAAAAAGTGTCTGTGTGTCTGTCTGTCTGTCTATCTGTAGATTTTTTCTATGGCAAACGATAACAGCCACAAATTCAAACAGAATCAAATAATTTTTTGCATACAGCCCTGATTTGTAGAGTACTCAAGACATATTGTTTTTGGTGAAGATCGGTTAAGGGAAAGGGGTAGTTTACCAGCAACAGTTTTTTTTTAATCAAGGGTAATTTTTTCTATGGCAAACGATAATAGCCGCAAATTCAAACAGAATCAACTACTCTTTCGCATACAACCCTGAATTATAGAGTTCTCAAGACCTATTGTTTTTGGTGAAGATCGGTTAAGGGAAAGGGGTAGTTTACCAGCAACATTTTATATTTTAACAAGGGTATTTTCTATGGCAAACGATAAAAGCCGCAAATTTAAACAGAACAAATGATTGTTTGCATACAGCCCTGAATTGTAGAGTTCTCAGGAACTATTGTTTTTGGTGAAGATCGGTTAAGGGAAAGGGGTAGTTTACTGGCAACGTTTTATGTTTTAACTGGGGTATTTCCTATGGCAAACGATAACAGCCGCAAATTCAAACAGAATCAAATAAGTATATGCAAATAGCCCTGATTTGTAGAGAACTCAAGACCTACTGTTTTTGGTGAAGATCGGGTTAGGGAAAGAGGTAGTTTACCAGCAACATTTTTTTTATCAAGTGTAATTTTTGTCTATGGCAAACGATAACAGCCGCAAATTCAAACTGAATCAAATAATGTTTCGCATACAGCTCTGAATTATAGAGTTCTAAAGACCTGTTGTTTTTGGTGAAGATTGGTTAAGGGGAAGGGGTAGTTTACCTGTAACGTTTTATGTTTTAACAAGGGTATTTTCTATGGCAAACGATAACAGCCGCAAATTCAAACAGAATTAAATAATTATTTGCATACAGCCCTGATTTGTAGAGTACTCAAGACCTATTGTTTTTGGTGAAGATCGGTTAAGGGAAGGGGGTAGTTTACTGGCAACGTTTTTTTGATCAAGGGTAATTTTTTTCTATGGCAAACGATAACTGCCGTAAATTCAAACAGAATCAACTACTTTTTTGCATACCTTTTTGAATTATACAGAACTCAAGGTCTGTTGATTTTGTCGAAGATCGGTTAATGGAAAGGGGTAGTTTACCAGCAACGTTTTATGTTTTAACAAGGGTAATTTTTTCTATGGCGAACGATAACTGCCGTAAATTCAAAGAGAATCAAATAATGTTTTGCATACAGCCCTGAATTGTAGAGTAGTCTAGACCTGTTGTGTTTGGTGAAGATCGGTTAAGGGAAAGGGGTAGTTTACCTGCAACATTTTATGTTTTAACAAGGGTAATTTTTTCTATGACGAACGATAACTGCCATAAATTCAAAGAGAATCAAATACTTTTTGCATGTGTTCCTGAATTGTAAAGAAGTGAAGGCCTGTTGATTTTGGTGAAGATCGGTTAAGGGAGTTTACCTGCCACTTTTTACATATGTGCCTGTGTTGTATAGGACTCAAGGCCTATTGATTTTGGTGAACATCGTTTAGGGGGAAAGGGTAGTTTACCTGAAACATTTTTTGTTGTAACAAGAGTAAAGTACTTAATTTTGATAAATAAAGTATCCTGATAAGAAGATCTTAATTGTAGAAACGTAGATGAAATATCTATAAATGAAGAGGCTAGTTGATCGGGGTGGGGGTAATTTTCTAAAATGAAAATTAGTTGAAGGGGGAGGGGATAATTTTTTATATACGTACTACGTTATCGGCAACAAAGAAGTATTTTGTTGTTAAAATTCCTTCCCGTCCTGTTTGGGCGTAGACCGAAGTTTTCTGCAATACCAGACGTTTCGGCAGTGCCATCGACTTCCATCATCAGTGAAAATCGAGTGCGATAACGTGAGGTGGTATACGTTAGTGACCACAGTACTGTGGTTAAGGCTGAAGCAGTAAGTAGAAAGAAGTAGTTTCTATGAAATATTTCATTTCAAAAATGATTTTAAATATAAATCTTAGAACATGGAAGTCATGTATGGTTCTCCATACCGATATTTTAATTGTTCAAAAACCAACCCTATTATTTTTTTATGTTGGCTGTTCTGTACTGAATTTTGAATGTTTATATATTTGTACTCTGTGGTAGGGATGAGCATCGCCAGAAAACCATCGATGTTTAACATCGATGTTAACATCGTGAAGAATACATCGATGTTAAAAAAACATCGGTATGAAAACATCGATGTTTTAAGACTTCAGACATCGATGTTTTTATGCCAATGTTGCAATTCAAATAAAAATCTATGATTTTTACATGTTTGTAATAGTTCAAATAATTGGGGGGGATGAATAATAAATAAAAATAATTAAAGAGAAGAATAATAGGCCTATACCACGATACTTTACTCACTTACCTTATCAGAAGATTCTGAAAAACCAAAAGCCCTTGGATGACCACCACATTTTGACAGGCGGAATGTGGAAACCTCAACACTGTACCAAAGAAAATACATCTAACTTCCCCGTATCAGAATTTCCAGGGCCATTGACAAACTCGTTGATAATAGGTTAGGTAAAGGCGAGGTGACGTTAAAATAATTTAACTCACATTCATAATTAACTAAATCTGTTCATTATTATTTATTATTACAATTATTATAAAGTGTTTTGAACAAACATACATAAAACCACCCTTTAACAAAAACAGAAACCTCTGTAAATCTATGACAGGTTTGTTTACTCCCAGTGAAAGTTTAAATTAGTATTCCCACAGAGAGATAGACCTATAAATTCTCTTATTTTCTTTTAAACAGTAAAAGCTTAATAAAATCACAGTGTAAAGTAACACTGTTAATACTTTTAGATTCAATTTATTTTTTATAACAAATTATACAGGTACAGTAAAACCTCTCTAGTCCGACCCCCGGCTGGTCCGACCACGGGTCAGGCACCGATAGGGTTGCCAGACGTACGGTTTTAGCCGGAACAATACGGAATTTTCCCGTTTTGTTCCGCGTACGGTGCGAATCTTTAACCGTACGCCAAATGTTCCGATTTTGAACATGAAGCATAATGACTTGTATTTTTGAATCTAGTGGCAAATTATACGTTGATGCAGTTTTTGTTGTTCACGCTAGGGCGAGCATCGGAGCATGTGATGATTATGATGGCAGTTAAGTGAGATGGATGTGACATCAGATCAGAACTGCGTTGCATGCCGCTGAGCGAGGCACGTGGCTTCACTCGTTCGTTGGAGGCTTGGAGCGCGTGCGTGACTAACTCATTCATTACTCAACTCTTTCACTTTATCGGAAACCATCGTTCAGCCTGACGGTTCAGGGTGTATTTTATGTTTTGAAAGTGATTCTTTTTGTATTAGTAGTGTGTTCAAAATGGATGGGAGTGAGACAAACCCCACGAAAATAAAACTAGGTATTGAAACCAGCACAAACCAGAAGAGAAGACTGCAAGTGTATCGCCCGGTTTGGGAAAAAGATTTTCCAGAACTGCGGCCAGTTTCAGGAAATGCATATAAAGCAAAGTGTACTTTATGCGTTGGAAAAGCTGGAGAGGGATTTTCCATTTCACACGGTGGCATAACCGATGTTAGGCATCATTTTAACAGTGCAAGCCATAAACAAAGACGCTTAACCTTAACATCAGTACAAACTACGCTGATGAAAAGTTTCTACAAGGTGGACTCCGTTGAATCAGACAAGGTATGTAAGTGCATGACAATTTTAACATTTAGAATTTTCAAGATAATAATAGGTTTATTTTGGATTTTTTTAAGAAAAGGCGCTATTAAGGTGCTTTTATTCGTTTCAGATAACTGCTTCTGAGCTTACATTTGTGTATCACACGGTTAAACATCACCTTAGCTACGCCAGCACTGACTGCAATGTGAAAATATCATCTCAGTTATTCGCAGATTCGACAATTGCAAATAAAATTACATGTGGTAAAACAAAATGTGAGGCATTAATTACGGGTGTTTTAGGGCCAAATAGCGTGAATAATTTAACTCAAACGTTAAAGGATAACAAGTTTTTTGGTGTGGGGTTTGATGCTTCCAACAAAGGAAATCAAAAGTGTTATCCTATTTGTGTAAGGTACTTTGATGTGCAAGGAGGTGTGTGCCACAGAATTCTCGATTTTTATGAGGACTCTCGTGAATCTGCATCTGCAATGTCTGAGCAAATCTTGGACAGGATCCCAAAACACGAATTGAATTTGTCCCAGGTTTCAAGCTTTACTGCGAACAATACGAATGCAAACTTTGGGAAGAAAAACTCTGTTTATGTTCACTTAAAAAAGGAAAATCCTGGTATAATAAAATCAAACTGCTGTGCACATATAGTCCATAATTGCTGTAAATCTGGTATGAATGCTATGTCCATAGATATTGAAATGTTAGTAATTAAGACTTTCAATTATTTCTCAAATTCAGCTAAAAGAGTATCTCAATTGAAAGATTTCTTTCTATTTGTTGATATGGAATACAGTAGTTTGTTAAGACATGTACCTACAAGGTGGTTAAGCCTAAAGCCTGCCATAGAAAGATTGCTGAAAAATCTTCCTGCAATTATATCGTACTTTGCTAGTATAGATGATTGCCCCAACTTCATTAAAAAGAACTTGATGGGTGACTCTGGTTCAGAAAAACAAATTATAATAGTGGAATTATATCTCCAGTTTTCTCTGCATTTAACTGAAATTTTTTCCACGGGTGTACTCAACTTAGAAAAAAACGAACTGACAATTTGTGAAGTATTTTGTGTGATGGAGAAAATAAAAACAGAGTTAGAGCATAGGATAAATGATCTGTTTTTTGGTTATAAGGTGCAACAGTTGTTAGATAAATTGGAGGACCTTTTCCCAGGTGAAAAGGAAAGAGAATTGGGAGAATGTAGATATATATATGAAGTGTGTCTGAAATATTTAAATAAGTGGTTTGATTTTGGTGATGGCAACATTTTGTCCTTAATGGACTGCATATCACTTGAAAAAAAACCCGAGTTTCAAAATATTTTAAAATTAGCAGAGTCACTTTGTATTGTTAATCACTTTAGTGTAGATAGATGTATGTATAGATGTATTCAGAGATCACTAGGGTTTCTGATTTGTTTTGTGGGGAAGGAAATGAACAGTTGAAAGCAAAATTAACTACTATGACAATACCACAGAGATGGTTGTACATTATAGAACTGATTGGTGCATCAAATCTGTGCAATGTTTTAGTTTTAGTTAAATTTGTTTTGAGTATATTTCCATCAAATGCATTTACAGAGAGAGTTTTCTCCATTATGAACATTAAATGGAGGGATGAGCGAAACAGATGTTCAGTTGATCTAATAAAAAACGAGTTGTATACTTACTTCAATTATGATGAAAGTTGCAGTGATTTCTATAAGAATGTACTTTCTAATGAAAAAGTGTTGAGAATTGCACGCTCAAGTGAAAAGTACTCATGTTAATTGTGTTGAGTATAGTATATTTCCATAAAATGTGCTGTAAATAAAATCAATAAATTCAATGTCGATTGTCGATACATGTGTTCCTATTTCTCATCTCTGAAATCTGGCAGTGTTCCTATTTCTCATCTCTGAAATCTGGCAACCCTAGGCACCGACTTGTTGATGACTCACCAGCTTGTTTACATACCTGTCAGTTGTTTTGCTGCCTCAGTGAGCCGGCATCTAGTGTCTAGTGCGCAGAGTTGCCAGGTCTTCCAAAATTTCGGAAGTCATTCCGATTTTTTTTTAATGTTCCAGAAAATACGAAATTTGGTGTAAATCTTCCGAATTTTTTCCTAGTCTCGTTTCAGTGCTATGTCGCATTTCTAGTTTTGTTTTTGCGTACGATATGACGTCAAATCTGGTGTTTCATTGCAACCGCAATTATAATTGCTTTCAATAAAAGTTTATAAGAGGTCTTGTCAAAAATTATAGTTCCTTCCTCCTGTCACAAACAATAATTATGACCACCCATACACAATGATGTAATAAGCATTTTGCAATATCCACATATTGTATCATACTGCTATTCAAATAAGAGTGACTAATCGTTATAGTAGAGCTCTACAATATAGGTATTCGCACTCGCCATCTTTGCTCCGAGACTTTTAAATGTAATGTGGCGGGAGCAATGTAAGCACGCTGTGCGTTGCATTATTTAATGTAAATTTAAATTATGTATGTAAATATTAATATTTTTACATATCAGGGTTATAGCCTTAGTGTACTAATTTGATTTATGTATTACACACGAATATGTATAATAATCATCTCATCTTGTCAGTGAAAACAAGGTTATAAATACTGGTGTTAGAGATATTATTAATGTTATGTAGTATGTTTTGCAGATTATTGTACTACATCTCATAATCATAATGACTGGTTGTTGTGCTGTAAATTGCAAAAATCGAACAGAAACTAATTTTAGAACATTCAAATTTCCGGCAGACCCTATTCGATGTGCAAAATGGATTCAAAATATGAGACGAGACAAATTTATACTAAGCAAGGGAATGCGTCTGTGTGAGGTAAATTTAATGGTTGTTCCTTAAAAGTTTGTGAATGTTAATCATAACGACTACAAATGTCATACACCTTTGCACTTTTAGGTTCATTTTGAAAGTTCACAGTTTGAACAGGCACGAGTAGATTGTTGGAAAAAACTGAAGCCTAATGTCATACCGACTTTGTTTGACGTACCAAATCCACCTCCTAGGAACGGCCCAGTTCCACGCAGATCACTGTACAAGGTGGTTTATTTTTTTTTTTAATCCATTAATTATAAATATAATGTTAGACTATAACTAAAGCCCGGATTCACGGGCAATTGCATCTTTTTTTTTCCTAGTTCGTAAACGGCCAGTGACAAGTTATTTATCGGAATCGGGACGTGTAGGTCATTTTAACATACATTTTATTTTGCACAAAATTGCACGTTTTGGGGGTTACTGCATAAAATTGCACATTCTGTAGTTTTAATGCACAAAATTGCACATTTACCTGTTTTTCGAAAATCAGCTGCGCGATAGCCAAGCGCGAAACATACACGCAGATTGTAAACAAAGTCGAGAACAAAATCAGCACGAAGAAATTCTAGTCCAGTAAGCGCAGCTTTTGACGTAACAAAATTTTGACTGTCGATGGAATTCCACTAAATTTGATATGTATGTTCTATATGCACTCTAGAACAAAGTTAAACTGTACGCTTTTTATTTGTGGGTGAGAACCACCCCTTTTTCAAGGATGATTGATAATAAAAAAAAAATTAACCCCAGGATCCAACAGAAAATCAAATTCTAAGCAAAAAAGTCAGTACGCAACTGTTTTGAAAAATGCGTTGTTTTCGAGTTATTCCAAATCAACATTTTCGATTTTTACCCCCAAAAAACAGGATTTTAGCGTAATTTTTAGCGAATAACTAAACAACGTTTGAGTTTATAGTAAAAATGAATAGGACCAAAATTATTCTATACGAAATAACAAACAAAATGCGTTTTGGCCGGGTTTTAATCCACGAGTTGTTTTCAAGATATGGCCGTGAGAAGTTGTAACTTGCAAATTTTTTGCCTGTACTAACAAAGCTTAACCCTTCCTACTAACCGAGAAAAATACTTTTGACTATAAAATGTCTAGTGCAATGAAAAATACATTATTGTTAATTTTAATAAAATGTTAAGCTAAACTTTTTATTATTAATTTTAACTAAATGTTAAGCAAAAAACCTGAATATAAACTTAATAGTAAGTAAGTTAAAAATGTAAATTCGTGTTTATTAAAAATAGTTTTAGTAACTTTATTTGGACTTTTGGACAAACGAAGTTTAGTAAACATTAATTCAACAGCCATCTATTATAAACAGGAATAAAAGTAAAATCTGAGAATATATACCTAACAAAGTGGTAAGTGGTAACGATTGGTACGGTATTTGTTGTTTTTTAGACAAAATTATTCTCCTCTTACTATGGTCTGAATCAGTAAGTTTTAAGATGAAAACTATTATTTCCATATTTTTAAGGACGTGGGACATAATTTCAAACTTGGAAATTATATTTTTGGCACGAAAAACTATAATAGTTTATGTAATATCGAAAACAAACTTATACTGCGTCCCATGTATACACAAGCGCCACCATAATATTATGTCAGTCTCGGAACAAAGATGGCGAGTGCGAATACTCCCTTGTTATAGTTTAGTCTCAAGCTGACAGAATCGCTCTACATGACTGCACCTGAATAATAAACAGATACTGTAATGTCTAGCCTACACCAGGTCATAATAATAATAATAATAATAATACATTAATATTGTCTCTCCGGTTCTTTACGGATAGTTTACATCTGCTTGTTTTTTAAACACACACACACACACACACAATCATTTCGCGTACGAGGTTGTTATTAATGTTACTTATTCAAACAAATTAAGATGCCAGAGCAATGTGGATAATATATTACTATGTTTTTCGTGAATCGTAGTATGTACATAAAAGTACACATTCCAAAATATACGATTGTTGATGTCTAGCCTCGACTTTCGAGAAACATTGCAACAGACACAACACGGCAAGTCACCGTTTACAAAATAATGGAAATCTTTTTAGGTCTACATTGTCTCTTTCTGTTGTGTCTGACGCTTGTTTCGTCTTACAAAATATCCACGTTTACTGTCGTAATCGAAATCAAAACTTATCTACAACCAAATTTCGTAGGTAATCAAATTTAAGGTAAAAACCTTAAAAACAATTTAAAAAAATAAAAGAATTTTCAAATTATAAGAATAATTGGTTATTTCTAGTAAAAAGTTAGGTAAGTTAGTAAAAAGTAAGTTACATATATCTGTGCGTGCGTGCATGTGTGTTGGTAGGGCTGTAAAATTTAGTTTGGTAACTTATTTAGTAATATAATTAAAAATGTAGCTAATGAAATGTAAAAAACAATAAATACATAAAACGTTAAAAATTAAAAATAAACAATTGAAAACACTATAAGAATCATAGACAATAGAAAACTAAATAAATAAAGTTATAAATATAATAAAACGAAAATAATTGTGAATCGACAAAGCAGTGTAACTGCTTTATTTGATCATAAGCGATATCAGTTTTCTAATTTTACTACTTTTACAAGGAAAAACGTAAATTTAACTATTATCTTTCATCTTTAATTATTAAAGAAGCGTAACTTCGGCACATTAGGTATAAAAAGTCAACCCGTGTCAAAATAGATTACTCCTGTCCGGTCATATGTGCGTCTTATTGACAATTCAGAGAGTAGACTAATATTTTCAACTGCGTTAATAGACATTTTTCTCTCTCGTGCCTTTCACTGCTGCCGTCTTCTCTCCACTACAACCTGCGCGCTGATTCATGTCTGTTTAATATTACTGTACATGGTATTTATCGTTTACCTAGGTTAGGGAGCAAACTACATAGCCATTAATATCTAAAATAAAAATTTGTTGATTTAAAATAAACTAAATTTAACAATCAACTTAAAAAAAGTCTTCATTACAAATTAAAAAAGTGTTCAAAGGAAAACATCGAAACGAAACCATCGATAGTATGAAAACATCGCAACTGAACCATCGATGGTAAAAACATCGAACATCGAACGTTAACCATCGATGTTTTTGGAACATCGGCCATCGATGCTCGTCCTTACTCTGTGGTTTCAGTTTTCAGTTGTAGATTTGCGCTAAAATTTTGAAGTTCCCGAAGTCACGATTTTCTAAAAAGTGAAATAAGATATGAGTATATTATTTCATAATGCTAGTGGGTGGTTAATATCTCACTATCAATATATAAAATACGTATATAAAAACGTTCAGTGTGGTGATAAAGATACGCGTGACATGTGTTATACAAATAGTATGTTTTTAATTCTAACACCTTTTATGAGAGACTTGCAGGCGGATAAATTTATTAAAGTCAATACTTTGTTAGGTAATGAGAAGATAAAAAAGCGAAAGAGAGCATCATTGAAAGAACAAATCTCGTCTGCTGAGGTAAAATATGTCGTAATTCAGTTTAGACTACTGTATTAAATAAAGTAATAGAGGTTAGATGACATATGAAATTCTGTAACATTGTACTGTTTTAAATATTTTTGCCTATTTCAACAGAAATTGTGAATATTCCACGAATCGAATAGGACTATCTCTTTATGTAATAATTTTATGTGTTATTCAAAAACTGTTTAAGTGAGTAGGTGAGTTTGAGGTTAGTGTAGTTGCTAATTGAACTTACGTTTTGTAATGACATGCTGTATTCAAAATATGTAATGTAGCAGTTTAGAACCATAGGTTGTAGAAGTCTGGTGTCAGCTGTAAATGTTATAGCATTAATACACCACAAAATTTAGGGCATGAATAATTAATTTATCGTGTAATGTTTTATTTAGCCGTGAGATTGGCGATTCATATATACCTTCATTATTATGTACATGTGAATAATTGTATAATAATCAAATAAAAGAGGAAATAATGTTTACTCATTAGTCGTGTCTGTAACATTTACTTGGATTTCGTTGTCCATGACGTGTCCGTTAATTAACTAAATACAATTAAATCACTACCGACTCGGAACACAAAGTTTTTTTATAGGTAAAAAAAAGTATTACGTTTTTACCGATAAAAACTTTATGTTCCGAGTCGGTAGTGATTTAATTATATTTAGTAACATTTACTGTTAATATAATGACAGTATAAGAACATGTAATGTCTATAATTTAAGAAGACTCTGTTGTGAGGATTGGAATAAATAAGGAGTTTTATCTTTTACTGTATTAAAAACAGAGTTGTTGAATAAACTTTATTTTTTAATGTAATTGAAATTGGAAAGTCAAGTTTGTTTAAAGATGTAAAAAATTAAATAGTTATTAAATTAAAGTGCTATATATTCATTTACTTCTGTGGTCCACAGTATGTACTAAGTTCTGTAAATTGCTTAATGCTTTAGTAAATTGTAGTTTTGAACAATAGTGTTAAACCTGAATTTCATTTGTTTCAGGTTAATTTAGTTGTGACTTTGATGGATGATTTGGTAGCAAGTTCTAGGAAGGTTGGATATTTTCATAATGATGGTATTCCAAACAGCTGCGATAATAACATTGAAGCAAGATGTAATTCACTAAAGTTTTTTACAGAGTTATCACTTCAGATAACTCGTCAGTCATTTAGTGGTGGTAACAATAATATTTTACCAATTACAGCAGAATGTAATGGTGAGGCTTATGTTTTTCCACCTAGCTGCAGATTTTATTGTGGTAATGTGGAAAACTTGCTAAGTAATTTGCCTGAAGGTGTGAAATTTGACTTTATTTTGTTGGATCCACCCTGGTGGAACAAATATATTCGCCGCCGGAAGTCAAAGGACCCATCTGCTGGGTTTGTTTCTGTTACTTTTAGCTTTATAATAACTAATGCTAATAAATTATACTGATAATAAACATAACATGGACAATAATAAACGTTAATGGTGATTTTACAGTTATGTTTAAAGTCAGTTAAAAAGGAAGTATCAGAATAATTTACAAAGAAATATTACTCAAATTGTAACCATAAAAAATTTTTAACTATGGTTAGTGCTCAGTGTTTTTTGTGTGTGTGTTTTTTTTTACTTAATAGCCAATCTTGACAGATCATAACAAAATTCTAATTTGAGTTTGATTTTGTGTTTCACGCTGGTCTGAGCAGCACAGTGAATCCTTCTTCTGCTTCTACTGGCATTGAAACTAGTATGAGTTTTAGCTTCCTTAATGATTTAGAGCAGCACAGTGAAATTCATAATTTCAGCCTGCATTATGATTTAAGTGAATAATAAAAATAAACAAAAATAATAATTATTATTGTTGTCACTGGTTTTGAATGAAACAGCCTTAATTGAGCGTAGGCAAGGTAGAAGACATTTTTACAACAATGTGTCATATTTCTAGTATTTGTACCTTTCAGAGCTATGTACAGTAAAAGTCACAGTCCTTTTGTGGATATCAAATCCCCTCTTGAAACACAGGTAATAACATTATGGATATTTAGCAAAGGAGAGAAGATCAGTATTTGAGCTCCATAAAAGTCGGCTGAAAAACAGTACCATTAGTGACCTACAATTACTTTTTTGTCCTCTTACCTTTGTGAAGAGTATAGGTGATTCTCTTTCAATTTTCTCTATTCTGCATATCAAGGTTTATTCTTGTCCTTAAGCTTTAATTTTTTCTAGCCCTTTGTTAATAGATCTTCCCAGGTTTCTATCGGTCTTGTAATTTTTTTTTTCCAACTAGATTATATTTAAATGCTTGATTGTACAGATACACTCCTCATTATATAGCCAGTCCATTTCTATTTTTTTGTTTAGTTTTATTTATAAGGCCTTGTTTTGCCCTCTCCCATATTTCTTCATTTGTGATTTGATTATGCCAGAATATTTCAATTTATAATTTTCTTCAGATACTTGGTAATAAAAACTTAATTTTACTTATATTTATGTTATTTGCTTTCCGAGTTCCTGGGCAGAAAGTAGTAAAACAGTTAACATTGGAATTAAATATCCTAATTTTTGTTTTAATTGTGTGTTTATAGATTTCCGTACATTTTTTTTACATGTGATATACATCTGACATTTTACATAATACTAATACTATCGTTTTTCCAGTAGTGTTATCTGTTTTTCCTTTGTTTGTCTATAATAACATACAGATGTATTTATTTAATTTTGTACTCTTTATAGTTTCTGAAAGAAGCATAGTTTTGTACATTGTGTAATTTATAATAAAGCAAATGATTAAGTGAACGTAACTTTAATTGGCTATTACACTAACTGTTACAAATTAGTAATGGGTCATTCCATGTCAGTTCATCCAGAAATATTGAAGTTTGACACCCACCACCTCAGATTTGGATGAAAATTTGTATTTTTTATCCTTCCATATAGATATGAAACCACAGTAAATTTTATCTCTGTAGCTGTACTAGTTATTTTTTTAGAACTACTTAAAGTTTAGTTTAAACTCATATTTTTACTTTTTCCGAGGCCTCCGGATTAACTTATACCTTCAAAGAAAAAAAATTATATCTCTTTTATTTTTAACACAAATCTTATTAAAATTTCCAGTATTATAAAAGAAACTTTTCCGATTTCAGAAAAGTAAGTAAGTAAGTAGGCTATTTGATGTTTACTTATGAGGTCATAAAAAAATCTTGTTTTTTGGACGTTTTTAGTGGAAAAACAGTGTTTTACAAAAAATAAATATCTACAAAGGACAGATTGTTTTACTCTTACATTAGTTGGATTATGTTAACAACAAAATAATAAAGTTCATGTTAACTATTTTTGTATGCAAAGCTTCAGGCATTTGTTTCTTCTCTTTTCTCTGTTGGTTGTAGCTGTAATTTGAATTTGTCACTGTTTCTTTCCACAGGTTTCCATTGATTCAGTCTATGTCTGTTCTATATTGTCTTCAGGACCTCAATAGATGGACTTCTAGTGTGTAAACTGTAGCTAATGTAGCTACATGTCTCCTGTTTTCTCCTTTTGGTAGTCAGTCGATTATCCATTTTATTTTTCTTAACACCTAACATTTCACCCATGCTACAGTGAGACATTCTCAGTGGCTGGAGTGAGTTTGAGTTGAATGTGTGTAACCCAATCTTTGTTTATACACTAGTCCCTGATAGCATCACAAACATTGTACACCATACAACATTTTATATAACTTACAACATACTAGTCTCTGCCCAAACAGCCCATAAAGTTACAACATAGCAACAGTACAATAATTGTGTAGCTATAAAAATATTGCATTAAATCATAACATTCTACCTGTGTTACAGCAAGTAATAATATTTGTGAAGAGAGAACATCAGTATTTAGTTAATATGAACTTTCTTCTTCTTCTTCTTCTTCTTCTTCTTCTTCTTCTTCTTCTTCTTCTTCTTCTTCTTCTTCTTCTTCTTCTTCTTCTTCTTCTTCTTCTTCTCCTTCTTCTCCTTCTTCTCCTTCTCCTTCTCCTTCTCCTTCTCCTTCTCCTTCTCCTTCTCCTTCTTCTAGCAATAAATCAACAAAAATGATGATTCTGTAACTTCGTTTAAAACTGGTTCCCAAGTACTCGGAAATTTAAACTGTTGTGTGAAACATTTTATAAAACAAAATGTATGTTAAACCCAAAAACAAAGTTGTTCTGAACAGTGAAAACTAAAAATATTTATGAGCTAAATCAAATGGTTCATTTGGGCTACTTTATTGAGTGATATATGTTTATACTTGTAAAAAATTATCTACCTTTTTCAGAAACTTAAACTTGTCCATAAAAGTAGTTACTGACACTTTTTTAAGGCTGCACTGTTTTAATAGCTACTTACTATAGTTTGTTACGGTGTGTGTGTGTGTGTGTGTGTGTGTGTGTGTGTGTGTGTGTGTGTGTGTGTGTGTGTGTGTGTGTAAACTGTGTTTTAAAAAGCACAATGAGAAAAAAATTGTATAATATCTCTCAAAGTGGTTTATTATTGAGATATATAGTTGTGGTTAAAGATACAATTCATTCAAAGTAGTTGTTCTGTATGGGCACCATTTTGTTAATACAGCATTCATTGCAATGAACCTACACTCCTTAAGTGTCTTATAATGTCAGGACTGTTTTTGTTAGCTGCTGCAGTTTCAGCTTCTGGGATGCTAAAATTCAAAATTCATGTTTCATCACTAGTGATGATATAGAAAAAAATTGTCCCTCTCTCTATGAAAGTGGTCTGAGAAAAGATGTGCATATTGTAACGACTTTACTCTTATCGTCTCTTTAAATGTGTGTTTCTATTTATTCTGCCACATGTTTGTGCATCAATTTGTAACGATACGATCTTTGCGTTCCTTAGAGCCACACATTGTGGGCGTCAATTTGTAATGATAAGACTTATGTGCTCTATTGATGTGTATTTCGTGTGTTCGCCTCACACGTTGTAGTCGTTACTTTAGGTTTACGCTGACGATGTCCGTAGCTATCTCTCGAATTACCAGTACACGCGAGTGGGAACCTTACCTGTTCTTTACTATGTGGTTGTATTTCCCGGGTGGCGCCAAATTGTTTAATCTGAAAGCAATTCAAAAAATAGGACTATCGAGCATTCGTTCTATGACGGTAGAATTCAAATTACTCCCGCCACGTGCATATTTCTTAATCTCGCTGTTAGTTCGCCGAGTTTCCGACATGAACGCTTACCGTCACCTTCGCTAGTCACTAAAATACACAAATCATATAATGCACTTTCCTATGAAATAAAGAGCAGTGGTTACAACTCTGTACTAGTTTATTAAATTGTGATTAGTAGTTATTCAGTGTTATACAAAATTATATTTTGTTGTTAAACAAATTTGCTCCGGCAGTAAAAGACAATTATATCTCAAGGTTTGGCGAAGTCGATTGTGAACGATTTATTTAGACATGGCGTCTACTGAATGTTTATTCTTAATTTTGTTCATGAATCTGGATTCTTGTGGTTTACGAAAAAATATCAATTTGATTACAATAAAGTACATTACCTTACATTACTGGTACTTATATACTATAAGGTGTAATTACAATTTGTTCCTGAAGTGTTAAAAAGTGTATTTCAAAAGTTCGTAATTTCTAAACAGGTTATTTTCTAGTTTCATATAAGTTTAGTGTTTTATTTTTAATTAATCCTTGAAAGAAATTAGATCATCAGTTTATAGTGAGAGTTAAAAGTGTTGTGAGAAAAAGTTAAAAAGAATTTATTCCATAAATTCGGGTAACTCAGCAATACTTATCAACTCTGTTGACTTAGGGTGAAGTGTTATTCAGTTCGAATTAGGTTGGGTTCTCTTCAGTCATCAATCTTCCTTCATGTATGAATTTAATTACGCCTGGCGTCTTTTTCGTATAAGTTGATCGAAATTATTAATTTTGAATTTAATAAATTGGTCTTTGGCCTCAGTTGGATGGACTAGTTCATCATCTTCTTACTTGTTCATGTTATTAAATTTGTATTACTTTTTATTGTTTTATATTAAAATTTGAGTCATTTACGGCTTGGCGTCTATTCGTCTCGAGCTTCAATAATGGACTCACAGTTTCTAACGGAATAATAATAAATAACGTTCCGTTGTTATGGTAACGGTCTGTCTCTCATTGGCTATACTCATCTTAAGCCCATTGTTATGATTTTTGAATTTTTATTCAAAATGACTAAATATATTCTGATTGCTATTATTCTTCGGTCACTTATCTATGTATGAGTTATTATCACAACTGTTCGTATTCTTTCAAAGATCATTTTGACATCCTCAAAGCTGGGTTTGCTTGTGTATTAATGTTTTGACAATAACGTTCATATTATGTAATTACATTTCTTTCTTATTTTATGTCCTTAATTTAACTTTTACATCTTAATATGATCCACTAATTATCATTAACTAGTTACTTGCCCTGGATTTTCTAATACTATAGTTAATTTCATATACTTTGTTGATTTTGGATTTCTACAGTTAGGCATTTCATAGGCCTAAGTAGTAATTGGCTATATTTTCTTATTTTATACAAATTAAGTTTACCCTTATACATGTTTTGTTTTGTGTCATAAATGATTTGTTACTTTTTGAATTGATTTGGGTCTGTTTTATAATAATTGTATGTTTTCATTATTTTACAAAATCATGGCTTGTCTATTATTTTCTAATTGCTTTTCCAGTATTATTAGGTTTGTATGAATTTATCTTTTTTCTTGTCTATATTGCCATTGTTTATAATTTGTCTATTATTTACTATTATCTATAAAATATAACACAACATATAGGCTTATGGTCTGTATACTTTTTTCAGCCATATTCCTTTTCATAAACTTAATTGAACAAATCTTTTAACAGTTATTATGCTACTCTTGTTTATATTTTGTTTATTCTTATTTATTTTTTGGTGACTAACATTATCACACCGACTTTATCTAATTAACTATCCCTTTGAACATAGGATGTTTACTGATTTTGCATTTATATTCTTTACCACATTTTTTCTTTTCTAAACTTTACTATCTAACCATGGTAACACTAATCCTTTGACTCTTCATGGGATTCCTTCCCTGAATACCATTGTATTTCTAATCTACAATTACTCTTAATCCTAATAACAACAATATTCTTATTTACTAGCACTTTTCACCATTAAGCAGTAGTGTTTATCACTGGTTTTTAGGTGTCTATAACTATCAGTAGGGTTTTCTATTTATTTTGGGGGTTTACACTGGCACTTTGCACTTTTTTATGGTATTTAAGTGTTACTAGTGGGTATTCCCTAACATTAAATTCTCTTTTCTCACTTAATCATGTTCACTATCTATCTATCTCTCACTTCACAATGGTTAGTTATACTGTTAACAAGTTTCATATCATTATAGAGTTATTTATAAAATTTAATCTCTATTTCTTTGGTTAGTGTACTTTAGTTTGTCATAACTTTATTTGATTTTAATAATTATCATTTACATTTATTATTTATTTGATTCTTTTTCATTACTTTATTTGCATTTAATGTTTCTCCTTTTCTGTTCTTTATTATTCGTTTGTGTCTTTTCATTTCTTCTTATTTTATTTCATTTATATTTTGTTTGTTTCCTTTTCATTCACCTTCTCATTTGATTTTATTTTATATTTTGTTTGTTTCCTTTTCATTCACCTTCTCATTTGATTTCATTTTATTGAGTCAATCACTTGGGTTGGGTCATAGTCGTTTGTCGCGTCGTAGTCATTTTATTTTCATTAGTTAAACATTTAATATAGTTGATTCATAGTTTTTCCCTGGTATTGGGGTGGCTTTTTTGTATTGTAACATAATGCCTCTCCTTCAAAATTGATCATTTTGGTAAAACACTAGCATAGTTTTTTATGAAATTATCAGTTATATATAATTTTTTCCTTTTTCTTCTTGTTTATTTCTTCTTTCTTGTTTCTCTTCTTACTTGTTTCACTCCTTTTTATTTAATTATTTTTTAGATCTTTTTTCTTATTTCCATTAGTGCGTTCTCCCTGTTATATAATTTTTTCCCTAACTTTTAGTACCTGATTTCTTCCATTACTACCTTTTTTTCTGAGATCAGAGGAACATCATCTCTGCTCAGTTAATTGATTGCTGGACCTATTCTCAGTCAATCTTACTCGTAAATACCTTTTTGTCATCTTGTGACTTTCATTAATAATAATATTTTTGGGGATTGTCCACTTCATGGTTTTTTTTTATCATTTTAACATTTTACTCATTCTTCCTTCCGCTGTACCCTTGCTATATTCTGTTATCTACTCACACAGTTGATTGTTTTTTATTTATTTAGTTGTTAATTTCATTATTTCTAACTTTTAATTAGTTTGTTTTTCTCTTCTTCTTGTGATCATTTTAATTATTTTAGACATCTTTTCTTTTCTTCTTCTTTGTTGATTACCATTATTTTGCTTTAGCCACTTGCTGTATACTTGTTTTATACATTATTTCTTTTTCTTCTTGTACTAGTTCATATTTTTTTTTTCTGAATGTTCTATATTCTTTGTAATTTTATGTAAATGTCTTAGCAGTTGTTGCTTGGTTTTATTTTTGTTAGTTTTAATTAGTCTCCCTTCTAATTCTCTTGTATTATTAATTCTTGTTTTCACTTTATTTGTTTATTTTGTTTTATCTCATTTATTTTCTAAATATTATTGTAAGTTGGTTGTTCTTACTATTTAGGAATTTTTGTAGTTTATTTTTCTATTTTGCCTCATATGTTAAAGCGGTACTAGCTTTAAAATAAATTTATTATTGTGTAATTTGATTATTTAAACTACCAGGGTTTCGTCAGGTGTACTTATTAGCAGAGAGAAACAGGTTAACGCCAATTACCAACACTTTTGGTTAACGAACATTTTTTATTTTATGCTACTAACTTCCATCTCATCAACTATAATTTGAACATAGAACAACTCATACTTAATTAATTATTAACTACCAAAATGAATTTAATTACTATACAAATAGTTACGCAACCAGCACTTCTTAAATCTAGATTCTTTACATTCACTCAAACACACGCTTTCATGCAATACATTCTGTTATTTATATTCCCCTTTTGAGCTCATTTTATATTAAAAAGAAAACATTTCTTTTAATGACCCATCTGAATTGCGTTTGAATTTATTTATGTCTGGTTGAAAAGTTATATTATGTTTCGTTCTGTTACTTATCTGTTTACAACCGGTGAGTCCATTTTACTGCGCACTTTTTACTATTTCTTATTTTTCTTGGTTTTCCGCACTTTAATGTAATACTGTACTTTTACACCGGAAACTGTTAATTAATTTCGTGCGATTCCGAACTGATTTTGTTGATATTGTCACATTTTGATTGTATGCGGGCCCGCAAAAATATGTTCCGGAACTTAGAATGTGTTGCTCGCGCGAGCGTTGAAAATAGACTGGCGACTGCTTTGTTTGCTGAATGTCTGACGAAACTGTTGGCGATGACACACCTTGTTATGTAAGGTGCTGACACAACATATCGCCTGATCGTCCGTTATGTAACTTGTTGACAATCTCGGTGTCATTTGTTGACCTTGGTACAGTTTGTCGTTTGTTGACAATGTCTTTCAAAATATTGCTGTATAATCGTCACGTATGCAGTTAACGGCAGTGCTGCCATGGCCGCGATTGCTCCAAACCGTAAATTTATCTAAATTTGTTCCCTATCACCAAAATGTTATTTACTTATTTTATAAAAGAAATACAAATTGCACTATTATACCAGGTAGGCCAAAATGCCATGTTACAATACCCCCCTCAATGAGATATTTTATGCCGAAGCATAAAAAACCTCATTGACACATTCATACTTGCAAAAGCTACTACTTGGTGGTTATCACTCCCATCTAACTGAAACAACTCTACTCCCAAAGCAATGTCTGACGCGTCTGTGTGTATATAAAATGGCTCTGAAAAATTAGGATGAGCTAATATAACTGTGTTTAAGAATTTATTTTTTATCAGCTCGAATATATTTTGCTCTTTTAAATTCCACCGCCATCTATTGTCTTTATTTAATAAATGTCCCAATTGTACTGTTAAATATGAATATTTGTCTACAAATTGCCTATAATAATTGCACAATCCTAAAAAACTTTGCAACTGTTTAACATTTTTTGGTATCGGAAAATTTTGTA
The DNA here is from genome assembly GCA_034769895.1 of Magicicada septendecula. Lineage (NCBI taxonomy): Eukaryota > Metazoa > Arthropoda > Insecta > Hemiptera > Cicadidae > Magicicada > Magicicada septendecula. Next base: position 1,257,848,918 of record CM068367.1, read on the forward strand.
TTATTTCTACCTTCTTAGGGTCTGTACTGATACCTCTTGCAGAAATTATATGTCCTAAAAAATTAACTTGTTCTTTCAAAAATTCTGACTTCTTAAACTTAACTGTTATGCCATATTCATGCAGTCTACCTAGTACCCTATCTAACCTTTCACAGTGTATATCAATGTCTGGTGATGTAATTACTATATCATCTACATAAACGGTTGTGAATTCCAAAAGCTCTCTCCCTAGCACATAATCCAGGCATTTGATAAAAATTGAAACACTTACGTTTAGTCCAAACGGTAGTCGACGAAATTGGTAATTCCTACCGTTGTATAGAAAGGCTACATACTGCCGCGACTCCTCTTCCAGCTCTATCTGCCAGTAGCCTGCAGTCAAGTCTAAAGTAGTGATGTATTTGGTCCCACTAAAACGTTGCAAAATTTCGCTTACTGGTTCCGGTGATTCTCTGTCTGGAACAATTATTCTGTTTACTTGTCTTGCATCTAAACATAATCTTATCGATAAATCTTTCTTTGTTACCACTACTAAAGGGTTAGAATATGGTGATGTAGATTTTTCTATTATACCTTCTCTCAACATTTTATTTATTTCCTCCTGTACTAAACCCCTCTTGGAGTATGGTACCGGATAGGTTTTAGGTGCAAAGGGTGTTTTTTCTTTAACGACTAATTTACCTTTAAAATTCTTTACTAAACCGGGTTCATCTGAAAAAACTGATTTATTTTTGTTTATTATTAGTACTATTTTCTCCCTGTCTTGATAGCTAAATTCCCCCTCTTGATCTAAGATCTTATTCATTTTCTCCTCCCAATTATTTTCATTGTCAAATAACTCATTATTATTTACTCTCAAGTTACAATAATTTATCATTAAGGGTCTACACTCGTTTATATCATTGTCAGAAATTAACATTCCCTTACTAATTATTTTTAAAGCTTTCATTCCTACAGTTTTCTTTTGTATGAATGGTATTTCAACTATATTATTATTATTATTTAATTTCATAGTCTGTGTGTAATAGTTTAACTCTACCTGAAAATTATTTAAAAAATCATTACCTATTATAGCTCCCATATTTAGTCCTGGAATAACTAAGAAAGGTACATTTATTGTGTTCTCATTTACTTTTAATTGTAGCATTATTTGTTTAGTTACTTTTTTACTGCGCACACCCGTTACTCCTATAACGCTAATTCACAGTACTGGTAATTGTGGAATTGTTTCTGTAGTCTGATTTTTGATTTTTTCAAACATTCTATCGTCTATAGCAGTCAGTTCACTCCCTGAATCTACTAGAAAGATATATTTAAAATTAAACACTTCGGCTTCAAATTCTGCCATCCCGAAAACATTATTACTCTCACCCGCTTCTTCGTCCGATAAATCATTATGTATATTGGTAATTAGTGACCCTATTGTTATGTGATTACTAGACGGCTGGGGGCTTTCTTTTTCAACCGCCCTTATTAGTTTAACGGATGTGGAGGTGGTGGTTCCTGTAGACCCCCCTACTGTTTTGATTATGAGCTGGTACTTCCACGCCCCGAGTCTCATTTGGGTTACTAACATATCCCCCTCTACCTCTATGATTAAAATTGCCTGATACTCCTCGGTTACTAGTAAAACCTCTCCCTCTATGATTCCCTCTAAATTGATCGCCACCCCTATTATAATTCTCTACTCTCCCTTGGGTACTACTTCTCGGACCCTGACACCGGTAACATTGATTCCGCGACCCATTATAATTACTGGCTCCACAATTAGGGTTTGGACATAACCACGCCCCCTCCCCTGATCTACTCACATTACTAATAAAATGGTCTCGTTGTCTTATTTCTGTGTTTGTTTGGTTCGATTCACTAACTCTAAATTGATACTTATTATCCTCTTCCTCTTTCATACTCTGGTATGCCTCTAATATTTTTTCTAACTCTGCGATATTGGCAAAATCCCGGGTTCTGATTGTGGACCGTATGTCCTTGGGTAAATGTTTACTGATGTATCTAATAAAAGATGAAAGAGGCATTGGTGGTTCTAAGTATTTAACTTGACTATATAGTCTTTTCACATACGATGTAATACTCATGTGCTTAATATTAAAATTTCCCCACCCCATTATGGTACTACGTAACCCCTCTTGTTTCTCTTCTGACCAGTACTTATTTCTAAATGCCTGCTCAAACTCATTAAAATCTACCCAGTTATCGTTATGAGCATCCGCCCATATTTTAGCATCCCCTTTAAAGTACTTTAAAATTCTTACTAACTTGATCTCCCAACTTTCTTGGTTATATTTATTAAAACTTTTTATAGAGTTCAAAAATTGTATGGGGTTCACTCCCCTACTTTCATTACTAAAATATCCTAATTCTACTTCCACATTCACTCTCTCACTCACATTACTTAATTTCTGGTTAATGGTTACATTCAAATCTTCTCTGACTTTAACTATTTCACGCTCATGTTCTGCTTGTTTATTCTTTAAACTAGTCACATTAATTTTAATGGCATCAACTTGTTCAAAGTTACTTCTGAATTCATCATTTATATTTTCTTGTATTTCACTAGCTCGTTTGATTTGTTCACATTCGTTAATTATACATTGAACATTACAGTCAATTTTGTCATTTTGCTTTTTAATTTTATCATTAAATTTACTTGTCAATGTGTCAAATTTTTTATTTGTTTCTAACATTTTCTCTTTTTGTTTCTCGTTAATTATTTTGATATCGTTTTTCATCTCAGTTTGTATCTTATTGATATCACTAGTCAACACATCTTTCACTCCAACAATAACCTCACTCATACTTTCTAAACGGCTATTCATATATATTTCACTCGCTCTCAATTCGCTCCTCACATTTATAAACTCGTTATTTAAATCAGTTAGTTTAACATTTATAGAATTTATTTCTGATTTAATCTCAGCTTTCAAATTATTACTTTCTGATTTGATCTCAGTTTTTATTCCTGACATTTCATTTTTCACTCCTGACATCATCTCCATCATCAATGCTAATTGGTTAAATATATTTACCCCCTCGTCTCTACTACTCCCCGCTACTACAGTTTCGTCTACATTTGTTTCAGCACTTTCACCAACAAATCATTGGTTGTTATCATATGATCTTGCGTGACATTTAAAATTGATTCTTCTACGCTACCTCTATCTAAATCTGCGTTCATATTTCCCTCTGCCATTTTTTCGACCTGTTTGTAAATTTTTATTATACTAATTTACAAGGTCCATGTTAACGGGCGCCATTAAAGCGGTACTAGCTTTAAAATAAATTTATTATTGTGTAATTTGATTATTTAAACTACCAGGGTTTCGTCAGGTGTACTTATTAGCAGAGAGAAACAGGTTAACGCCAATTACCAACACTTTTGGTTAACGAACATTTTTTATTTTATGCTACTAACTTCCATCTCATCAACTATAATTTGAACATAGAACAACTCATACTTAATTAATTATTAACTACCAAAATGAATTTAATTACTATACAAATAGTTACGCAACCAGCACTTCTTAAATCTAGATTCTTTACATTCACTCAAACACACGCTTTCATGCAATACATTCTGTTATTTATATTCCCCTTTTGAGCTCATTTTATATTAAAAAGAAAACATTTCTTTTAATGTCCCATCTGAATTGCGTTTGAATTTATTTATGTCTGGTTGAAAAGTTATATTATGTTTCGTTCTGTTACTTATCTGTTTACAACCGGTGAGTCCATTTTACTGCGCACTTTTTACTATTTCTTATTTTTCTTGGTTTTCCGCACTTTAATGTAATACTGTACTTTTACACCGGAAACTGTTAATTAATTTCGTGCGATTCCGAACTGATTTTGTTGATATTGTCACATTTTGATTGTATGCGGGCCCGCAAAAATACGTTCCGGAACTTAGTATGTGTTGCTCGCGCGAGCGTTGAAAATAGACTGGCGACTGCTTTGTTTGCTGAATGTCTGACGAAACTGTTGGCGATGACACACCTTGTTATGTAAGGTGCTGACACAACATATCGCCTGATCGTCCGTTATATAACTTGTTGACAATCTCGGTGTCATTTGTTGACCTTGGTACAGTTTGTCGTTTGTTGACAATGTCTTTCAAAATATTGCTGTATAATCGTCACGTATGCAGTTAACGGCAGTGCTGCCATGGCCGCGATTGCTCCAAACCGTAAATTTATCTAAATTTGTTCCCTATCACCAAAATGCTATTTACTTATTTTATAAAAGAAATACAAATTGCGCTATTATACCAGGTAGGCCAAAATGCCATGTTACAATGTTATCTAAATAATAGCGTAAGGTGATCTTACATCTTTTTTGAATTTTGTAATTTTTTATTTTTATGATTGTTCATGTTTCCTCGTAGAACTTCTTGATAGAAACTTGGTTATATACTGTACTCCTTTGATCTTTTTAGTTGTTATATTGCTTATTTCATACGTTTTGTTGCCATTGTCTTTTGTTATGACATAAGGTCCTACGTATAACAATAATAGGTTATTGGCTATACCTTCAAATGTACTAGGTAGTTCACGATTTTTGATTAAGACCTTTTCTCCTAAATCATATTTAATTATTTTGGTCTGGTTCTGGGAATATTTAGTTTTTTGTTTCTCTATCTTCTCCATGATTCGGTTGTAGCATTTATTTTCTTCATACGGGTCTTCTGGGTTGGTTGGAAAGTCTATCAAATCCTGTATCTCTCGATGTGGCTTTCTTCCAAACATCATAGAATATGGTGTGTTTTCAATGAAATGGTGATAACTTATGTTCAAAAATTCTTCAGTTGAAGTTAAATATTTTTGCCATTCTCTTTGATTATCATGACAGTATGTTCTCAAAATGCATCCCACCTCTCTCAATACTCTTTCTGCGGGATTACTGCTCCGGTGGTATACGGACGTTTTATATGTTTTTATGTTTAATTTCATTAATTCCTCTCTCCACTTTCTTCCTTTAAACTGTGTTCCGTGATCGGTTATTATTGTATATGGTTTTCCAATTTCTGTTATGTATTTGTTTTTTATTAATTCTAATATTTTCTTGGTTGTTGCTCTGTTTATAGCGTATAACTTGGTGTATTTGGTGTAATGGTCCAATAGAATCACAATGAACTTGATTCTATGCCTCCCTCCGCCACGTGGGAATGGTCCACATATGTCAAGAAACACTTTTTCAAGTTTTTTATTTGATGTGATGGTTATCATTATTCCATCCTTTCTTTCGTTATTGGTTTTAACCATTTGGCATATAGTGCATGTTTTAATATTTTTATTTACTTTTCTTGTTATACTTTTAATTAACAGTTCTTCTTCTAATGCTTTAACCATTTTTAATGTTCCCATGTGTCCGTATCTGACATGGTAGTCCTTAATTAATTTGTTTTCTAGAGATGTTGGAACTACTAGCTTCCAAGTTCCATGATTTCTTTTGGTTTTGATGAATAATACATCCTTATGTAGGCAATAAAAGTTATTTATGATTTCTTCTGATTCTATCACTCTCCTTCATATGTTCGCTAATTTGGTATCTTGCTTCTGCTGTTGTACTATCTCATTTACGATTTCTTCCAGGTCCTTCCTATCCTTCAATATATAATACACCTTGGCGATTTTCTCCTTTTCTCCTTCAAATTTCTGATTATCTACATTTATTCTGGATAATATGTTATTGATTATGGTTTTATAGCTCTTCTCGTTCACTTTGTCTTGGTCGTTTAGCCATTTCTTGTCAATTATTTTTAAGTTTTTTCTTTAAATATCATTTATGTTTTTTCTTTTGATTATTATTAATTGGTTTATTGAATGTAATGCTCCTTCCTTTCCCTTGGTTTGCTTGGTCATAACTCTGAAACTCAGTCCCATTTTTCAGTGTTTATTTGCACTTATTTTACCCATGGTCCATGATTTCATCCTCACTTGTTGTTCGGACCACTCTGGTGTGTAGAACTATTTCCGTCCTTGTGAAATAGGTCTCTTCTACCTGGTACAGCCATTCTTCTAATATCGTATGTTCCTTAGTATCAATGTCTACCTCAGTCACTTGATTATGTTGTTTATTACTCAACGAAGTTAATCGTACATCCATCATTGATGTTCTCACTGATATTGGTTTATTTTGCATTTCTATTTTTGGTATTTCCATTTAATTGTAGAGTTGTTGAAGTTTTTATTTACTGGTTTGTTGTGAATCCCTTCTATAATTTCTTTTAGAGTTCTCGTACAATCTTTATAATCCATTAATTCACTATGGTCAAATAATTACCAATTGGTAAATTAAACACATTAATTAGTCCATCCTTCATCATCTCCACTCTTCTCTTGTTTTTATTAGTTTCTTTTTACACATTTTTCCTATCTCTTTTGTTTTCATAATCTTCTTAATTATTTGGTTCTTCTTTACTCCTCTACGGTTGGTTGCTATATGCTTAGTTTTCTCTTTGTTTTCTGTTATCTTTATTCTCAGGTAACAATACACTTGAGTCTTCTTTATTCTCTAATTTCTCCTCCTTCTCTTTTATTTTCTGAGTTACCGGTTCCCTGTTCTTATTCCATGTTTCTTGGATACCTTCAGAAATGCTGTCTAGTGTTTCATTCAATGGTGTGAAACCACTATGTATTGTCTCTCTTAACTTTCTGAAACCCCTATCTATGGTTTCACTTAACTCTCTGAAATTCTCTTTCCTTTCTTCTCTTTGTTTCCTAAAATGCTCATTCATTTGGTCCAATTTTTCATGTTGTTTCTTAAAATGTTCAACCAGAAAATCCATTAGTTCCTGCGTCTCTTCTTGTGTGGGTTCTGGCATTTTCTTCTGTTGCTTCACTTTGACGTCTTTGACTATTTCTTCTTCTACTTGAATATTTGGTTGTTCTATGTTTTTATTATTTGGTAATTCCTCGAACTCTTCTATTAATAATCGATTATGTTGCTTCCTCCAATTACAAACATCTTCTCTGGATAGTTCAAACATAACCCTTATCCATTCCCTTAATTCTGCGTTTTCCGTTTGTATTGGTTGTCTTATTAATTGTCTCCATTGTTCATACTCCTCCTGTGTATATTCCTCTGTCACTGGTACGTATACTCCCGTTCTTTCATTTTTCATTTGTGTTTCGTTATTGTACCATCTCTTCCAATCATCATTAGTCATTTTCTCCACCTTCTTATTGTTAATGTCGTGGGTTGTCCCGATAGCCTCTTCTTTATTATACTTGGTGTCTAGCTTCCACATTTCATCATAAATTTGTCTCTATGACATTTTGTCGTTTGGTGTTCCCACTACATTCGCACGACTCATCTGTGCTCGTTCGTGATCAGTGGTATTTTTCTTGATGTACTCCATCTCCTTGCTGAACTTTTTTAATAACCCTGTCATCCATTCCGCGTAGCTTAATGGTCTCTGTTGTTTGGGCATCTTCGTTTGTTGTTGTGGCATATCTTTCTGTTTAATTTTTTTCGTCTTTTTATTTTTTTCGCAACCGCCGCTAGTCTTCTATTCTAGCCACACTAGTTGGTCGCCAATTTGTAACGACTTCATTACGTCCGCCTTGTTTAAGCCCCACGTTGGGCGCCAATTTGTAACGACTTTACTCTTATCGTCTCTTTAAATGTGTGTTTCTATTTATTCTGCCACATGTTTGTGCGTCAATTTGTAACGATACGATCTTTGCGTTTCTTAGAGCCACACGTGGACGTCAATTTGTAACGATAAGACTTATGTGCTCTATTGATGTGTATTTCGTGTGTTCGCCTCACACGTTGTAGTCGTTACTTTAGGTTTACGCTGACGATGTCCATAGCGATCTCTCGAATTACCAGTACACGCGAGTGGGAACCTTACCTGTTCTTTACTATGTGGTTGTATTTCCCGGGTGGCGCCAAATTGTTTAATCTGAAAGCAATTAAAAAAAATAGGACTATTGAGCGTTCGTTCTATGACGGTAGGGTGAATTCAAATTACTCCCGCCACGTGCATATTTCTTAATCTCGCTGTTAGTTCGCAGAGTTTCCGATGTGAACGCTTACCGTCACCTTCGCTAGTCGCTAGAATACACAAATCATATAATGCACTTTCCTATGAAATAAAGAACAGTGGTTACAACTCTGTACTAGTTTATTAAATTGTGATTAGTAGTTATTCAGTATTATACAAAATTATATTTTGTTATTAAACAAATTTGCTCTGGCAGTAAAAGACAATTATATCTCAAGGTTTGGCGAAGTCGATTGTGAACGATTTATTTAGACATGGCGTCTACTGAATGTTTATTCTTAATTTCGTTCATGAATCTGGATTCTTGTGGTTTACGAAAAAATATCAATTTGATTACAATAAAGTACACTACCTTACATTACTGGTACTGATATACTATAAGGATAATGAACAAGAAAATATCTGACAGGGTAACTGGAATTGAACCAATATCTGATAGAATATGCAAGCTAAGAATGAAAGGCCATTTCAGAAATATAACACTCATATCAGTACATGCACCAACTGAGGATAAATCAGATGAAGAGAAGGAGGAATTTTATGGAAAATTAACAAGAGTGTATGGAGCAGTCCCAAAATACGACTTAGTTATCATTCTGGGGGACTTTAATGCTAAGATTGGAAAAGAGAATTTTCTGAAGGGCGTTGCTGGGAAATTCTCCCTGCACAATGAATCCAGTGACAATGGAAGAATGCTTGCAGAGTTTGCTACAGCGTGCGGAATGATCATAAAAAGCACCAGTTTTGATCATAAAAGAATCCACTTAGGGACATGGAGAGCCCCTGGGACTGATCTAATGAATCAGATTGATCATGTTCTTGTTAGCAAAAGACATGCAACCTCTGTGGTAGACACTAGAGCAATGAGAGGTCCAAACTGTGATACTGATCACTATCTGGTGAGAGCAGTGGTCAGAGAAAAGCTACCTATGATCCAAAAAGATAAAGAAGAGAAAAGAATGAAATGGGATGTCGATAAACTTAAAGATGGTCAGTGTTGTGGTCAATACCAACTAATGATAGCTAACAAACTTGATAAGGAAATCAATAATATTGAAGAAAAGTGGGCAAACATGAAAGAAGCTGTTATAAAGGCGGTTAGAGAGATAGTAGGTGTGAAAAGGAGAAAACAGTCCGAATGGTTTGATGACGAGTGCAGAGAAGCTATACAAAGAAGAATGAATACAGAAGGAAAATGTTGGAGAGAAACACTAGACAGAATAGTGACCGATATAGAGCTAGCAGACGCGAGGCAAACCATTTATGTAAGAAGAAAAAAAGAGAATACATGAAGGAGAAGGTGCGCAAAATAGAGGAATTATCAGAACAGAAGAAAACAAAAAACCTGTATAATGAGGTAAGAAGTATAAACAGAAGTTACCAACCAAAGCTAAATATCTGCAAAGACAAAGATGGAAAACTAATAGCAGAAGACAGGCTGATCCTCAACAGATGGGCTGAATATTTTGAAGAAATATTAAATAAGCCTGACGCAATGGAGACTGTAGAAGAGAATGTAAGAATAGGTCCAGAACCATATGTAGAAACTCCCTCAGTTGAGGAAGTGAGAAGAGCAATTAATCGACTAAAGAACGGGAAAGCGCCTGGCGAAGATCAGCTTAGCCCTGAACTGATCAAAAAAGGCGGTGGAGCACTAACTGCACAAATTCATGATATAGTATGTAGTGTATGGGAGGAAGAGACAATGCCAAATGACTGGAAGACTGGAGTAATATGCCCAGTTTTTAAAAAAGGAGATAAAACTGTATGCAGCAATTATAGGGGCATAACACTGCTAAGCTGTGTCTATAAGATATTGTCCATGATTCTCCTTGATAGGCTAAATGTATATGCAGAGGAAATCCTAAGTGAACATCAAAGTGGATTTAGAGCCGACTGGAGCACAGTCGATCAAATTTTCGTCATGAGGCAGTCACTCGAAAGATGTTTCGAATATAGTATGGACATCCATATACTGTTTATAGATTTCAGGCAAGCCTTCGATAGTATAAATCGAATAATGTTGCGAATAGCATTGGAAGAATTGGGAGTACCTCAAAAGATTGTGAGACTGGTACTGCTCAGTCTGAACGATTTCAGGGGAAAAGTAGTTCTGGGAAGAAACAAAAGCCGAGATTTTACGGTTAGTACTGGAGTAAAGCAGGGTGATGCATTATCTGCGACCCTCTTTAACTTGGCACTACACTATGCTATAAACAAGATAGACTTCAGAGGACACATCTTCAAAAGGACGAGGCAACTAGGAGCATATGCGGATGATATTGTGCTGGTAGCCAGGAACAAAAATGTATTAAAAGACACCTTTATTGAAATAGAGAGGGAAGTGAGCAGGATTGGTTTGGAAGTTAATGAGGCTAAAACTAAATACATGAAAGTGTTTGTGAAGGAAAATAGAGAACTGCTAGACCTTCACACAGGCCATTACTGTTTCCAAGGAGTTACAGAATTTAAGTACCTAGGTGTTATTCTGAATAATGAAAACCGAGTGAGCAGCGAAATAGTAAATAGAATCATAACCGGCAATAGAGCCTACTATGCAAACCAATCATTACTGAAATCAAAGCTTCTAACTCCAAGAACCAAATTGATGTTATATAAAACACTGATCAGACCTGTTGTTACTTATGCATCCGAGACATGGACTCTCGTAAATAAGGATATAAGTGCACTAAGAATTTTTGAAAGAAGAATTTTGAGACAGATATTTGGACCGGTGAAGGAAGGGAATATGTATAGGATCCGAAATAACGGTGAAATAAATGAGTTGATTGGTGGACAAGACCTGGTGAGACACATAAAATCAGCTAGAATTAGATGGCTGGGACACGTATTCCGTATGAATGTTACGAGGATGCCCAAAACTATATTAAGTGGAACGATACTGGGCAAAAGAAGAAGAGGAAGGCCTCGAAGAAGATGGCAGCAGGATGTGGAAGAAGATCTAAGAAAGATGGGCATTAGGAACTGGAGACTGAAGGCAGTGGACAGAGATGAGTGGAGACGGGTCGTAGCGGAGGCCAAGGCTCACCATGAGCTGTAGTTCTGGAGAGTAGTAGTATATACTATAAGGTGTAATTACAATTTGTTCCTGAAGTGTTAAAAAGTGTATTTCAAAAGTTCGTAATTTCTAAACAGGTTATTTTCTAGTTTCATATAAGTTTAGCGTTTTATTTTTAATTAATCCTTGAAAGAAATTAGATCATCAGTTTATAGTGAGAGTTAAAAGTGTTGTGAGAAAAAGTTAAAAAGAATTTATTCCATAAATTCGGGTAACTCAGCAATACTTATCAACTCTGTTGACTTAGGGTGAAGTGTTATTCAGTTCGAATTAGGTTGGGTTCTCTTCAGTCATCAATCTTCCTTCATGTATGAATTTAATTACGCCTGGCGTCTTTTTCGTATAAGTTGGTCGAAATTATTAATTTTGAATTTAATAAATTGGTCTTTGGCCTCAGTTGGATGGACTAGTTCATCATCTTCTTACTTGTTCATGTTATTAAATTTGTATTACTTTTTATTGTTTTATATTAAAATTTGAGTCATTTACGGCTTGGCGTCTATTCGTCTCGAGCTTCAATAATGGACTCACAGTTTCTAACGGAATAATAATAAATAACGTTCCGTTGTTATGGTAACGGTCTGTCTCTCATTGGCTATACTCATCTTAAGCCCATTGTTATGATTTTTGAATTTTTATTCAAAATGACTAAATATATTCTGATTGCTATTATTCTTCGGTCTCTTATCTATGTATGAGTTATTATCACAACTGTTCGTATTCTTTCAAAGATCATTTTGACATCCTCAAAGCTGGGTTTGCTTGTGTATTAATTTTTGACAATAACGTTCATATTATGTAATTACATTTCTTTCTTATTTTATGTCCTTAATTTAACTTTTACATCTTAATATGATCCACTAATTATCATTAACTAGTTACTTGCCCTGGATTTTCTAATACTATAGTTAATTTCATATACTTTGTTGATTTTGGATTTCTACAGTTAGGCATTTCATAGGCCTAAGTAGTAATTGGCTATATTTTCTTATTTTATACAAATTAAGTTTACCCTTATACATGTTTTGTTTTGTGTCATAAATGATTTGTTACTTTTTGAATTGATTTGGGTCTGTTTTATAATAATTGTATGTTTTCATTATTTTACAAAATCATGGCTTGTCTATTATTTTCTAATTGCTTTTCCAGTATTATTAGGTTTGTATGAATTTATCTTTTTTCTTGTCTATATTGCCATTGTTTATAATTTGTCTATTATTTACTATTATCTATAAAATATAACACAACATATAGGCTTATGGTCTGTATACTTTTTTCAGCCATATTCCTTTTCATAAACTTAATTGAACAAATCTTTTAACAGTTATTATGCTACTCTTGTTTATGTTTTGTTTATTCTTATTTATTTTGTGGTGACTAACATTATCACACCGACTTTATCTAATTAACTATCCCTTTGAACATAGGATGTTTACTGATTTTGCATTTATATTCTTTACCACATTTTTTCTTTTCTAAACTTTACTATCTAACCATGGTAACACTAATCCTTTGACTCTTCATGGGATTCCTTCCCTGAATACTATTGTATTCCTAATCTACAATTACTCTTAATCCTAATAACAACAATATTCTTATTTACTAGCACTTTTCACCATTAAACAGTAGTGTTTATCACTGGTTTTTAGGTGTCTATAACTATCAGTAGGGTTTTCTATTTATTTTGGGGGTTTACACTGGCACTTTGCACTTTTTTATGGTATTTAAGTGTTACTAGTGGGTATTCCCTAACATTAAATTCTCTTTTCTCACTTAATCATGTTCACTATCTATCTATTTCTCACTTCACAATGGTTAGTTATACTGTTAACAAGTTTCATATCATTATAAGAGTTATTTATAAAATTTAATCTCTATTTCTTTGGTTAGTGTACTTTAGTTTGTCATAACTTTATTTGATTTTAATAATTATCATTTACATTTATATTTTGTTTGTTTCCTTTTCATTCACCTTCTCATTTGATTTCATTTTATTGAGTCAATCACTTGGGTTGGGTCATAGTCGTTTGTCGCGTCATAGTCATTTTATTTTCATTAGTTAAAAATTTAATATAGTTGATTCATAGTTTTTTCCCTGGTATTGGGGTGGCTTTTTTGTATTGTAACAATATGTCAATAGGTCTTTGTGAGTGCTTGTCAACATTTTTGACACCCATTGTGCACATAGTTTACGATAGCCTAGAGTGTCAGTCAGTCAAAATTCTGAACAATTTTGTCTTTGAAATTTCTGGAAATTCTATGCAGAGGTCACTCTTTGTGAGTGCTTGTCAACATTTTTGACACCCATTGTGCACATAGTTTACGATAGCCTAAAGTGTCAGTCAGTCAAAATTCTGAACAATTTTGTCTTTGAAATTTCTGGAAATTCTATGCAGAGGTCACTATTCATAAAGCAACGATTTTCTTTCACTCTCACATTCACATGCTCAGCGAGATCATCAGTCCTGCCACTCCTCTCTTAATTGTGAACATTTGAACAGCCTGTCCTAAACACACAACACCATTGCGTGACTTTTCCTTCTTTTCCTTCACTCATTCCCTTAGACCCATATGTTTCACACAATTGACAGTGAATTTTAGCAGCATAATGTCCTCTTGCGTTTAGAAATGTAATCACTGGTGGGATTGTTTATTTTTGCACTCATTATAACTTGCTGTCACGGAAAGGCAATCAACAATGGACACGCAACAGAATGGCGGTTACATGCCCAATGGACCAGTTAAAGCTACTGTGCGTGCAGTTAAAGCTATTAGTTTGCAATCAGTGTTGCCAATTGTTCTTTATAACCATTTGGTCCTTACTTTTGAAATACACTCGTATATCCCCTCATAGTCTAGCTGTAAGTACATTTACTTATTGTACAATGTGTATTTGTATTCAAAAATATTTTCATTGGAAACATGTTTTTAATTTATTCAAACTTAAAAATACTAGTTCCACAATCTGAGTGCTGAATCAGCATTAAACAAAATGGAGGTCACATAGAACAATTACTTTGAATGAGTTTAAATTTGGGCTGCAAAACATGCTCTTAGAAATTGCATGAATTTAGAATCACATAATATAAGTATCGTACAGTAATAATATTTGTAATGAATGCGACATTAAGAAAATTAAGCAAAATCAAATGGTTAATTACTTTTAGTGATTATTAGTTGAATTAGTTGACATTTTGTGTAAGTAAACTTTGTTCATGTGTATGTGATGTATGTTTTATTTCTGTTCAGGTACAAAATGATGTATAATGAAGAAATAGCTAGTATCCCCATCAATTTATTGCTAGAACAACACGGTCTTGTGGCCGTGTGGTGTACAAACAGCACCAGTCATATAAATACTGTAAAAAATGCAATATTTCAAGCGTGGAATGTACAGTACGTTGCTACATGGTTCTGGATTAAAGTGAGTAGAATATACTGATGTTTTTGTATTTTCAATGATCTGTATAATTAAATAATTGATTAAAAATCTGTGTAAAGATGTTGTTCTATTCAGTGTATACATTTTTGATAGTTTTATTACATCGCTGTCTTGTTATTCATAAACTTCTTTTTCTTCTTCTTTGGAAGTATAAGGCTCAAAGCCTATTTATACCACAACAACATTACAACTGATCTCTCCATCTTTTCGGCGGCTGTCCCAGATTTCTTCTATCTTTATGCATATATTTCATACACTTATTATTCACCTAAATATAAACAAAGATACTGTATAATTTGAATATATCTATAACTAGTCCAGTACTCTATGTATGTGTTTTAGTTCAACTGCTGTGCTACTTAATAACTTTAATTTTGACTCCAGTAAACTTTCCTTGAGTGCAATGAACTGTGTAAATTCAACACCCATCTCAAGCAATGTACAGAATACAGAATAATTGTGTAGTTCATATCATTATGGGTTTCTAGATCTATTGATTGTTGAATCACAGTAATTTTATCATTGCAGTGCTCTTCCAAATGTGTTCTGGTCTTCCAGGAGAAGAATGTTAGCGCTTTATCAGACAGTTTTTGATCTAAGATCTAGGATTTTAATTTGCTAGGATGTGACGTTAATTACAAGTTTGAGAATAACATTACCAATAAGTCTACAAGAATCATCTCTGATTGTGGAACCATACACTGAATGTTATATAGCAAAACAACAAGATAAACAGAACTGAAAATTTACAAAGTAATGACAACACAATGCTAGTGTATGGAAGTAAGTCTTGTTATGAAAACAAGATGTTCAGTGAATACAGGGAGCTGAAATGAAATTCTTGAGATGGTAAAAGATTGTGTAGTCTAAGAGGTTGAATTAGCAATGAAGACACTAATAAAGGGCCAAGTTTTTTGGGGGGGGGGGTTGTACTGTACAATATGAACGATAAGATTATTATTGTAGTAATGTTACAGGTACAGAAATGAAAACAACATATTGAAAGAATGGGCAAAGACAGTTTAATAAAGCATGTAATAAAGTACAGACCTGAATGGAATAGAGTAAGCCCAATGTTAGCCCAATAGGGTAAGCCCAGAAGTAGATGGTAGGACTGAAGACAGAACAGGCTGTAAGCCTAGTTCTTAAGCTTCAGATGATGATAATGAGGATGTTGTACCAACTTTCAGGTTTAAATTCCCTTTAAACATAAATCTGTTTTCAACACCTGGTGAATTCAAATTTTGAATTTTCAAAACAAAACAATACATTCATGTTAAAATTGTTTTTTTTTTTTTTTTTTTTTGTAACCTGACATCTTGCATTATTTTTCCAAACTTCAAGAAGACAAATATTTGGAAATCCATCTGATGTGTGCTTTTGACACTTCTGTTATCTGGTCATGAGCTATGGTCAGAGTGGAATTTGTTACTGTAGTGTGTATACTGTCAAAATGGATAGTTTGGAGAAAACAGCTATGAAAACTTCAAGAATATTTGAGTGTTGTTTCAATTATAGCTTTTCTTTTTCTTTGTACCAAATCTCATAATCCCAGTGCACATCACGTTGAATTTGATGATTGACCTTGTAGAAAATTTTTCCTATATACTAATCTATTTTTTTCTAAACCAACAAGAGGTTTATTTAGTATTATAAAACATTTAATCCCATCACTTTGCAGTGAATTTATATGCTGGCTGTTCTTTTTCTTTTTCTTCTGCTTATCTCCTGTTCTCTTCACACACCGTGCTTTACTTTCAATAAGAGCTCTTCATTGGATGATTCATTCAACTCTTCAACATCTTCTACTTCACATTCTAATTCAATTTTTTTTTGGCAAGTCTGACAATATGTTCTTCAAGTTTCTCAAGCTCTTCTTCTTTTTCAAAACCTACTAACATTTTCATGTATCGTTTTAGCCTATTTTTTCCACATCTCAATCATGCGCTTCTGTGTTACAGGTTCTGAAAGATAATGTAACTTTCCAAAATTTCTGCAGTGTTATATTTTTGTGAGCATACACTGCAGCTACGGCTTGGGCAAATATAGTTTGCAGATAGTACGTTTTGAAGGCTACAATTACTTATTGATCCATGAACTCAGTTAGGGGTGTAGTATTTGGTAGTAAAAATATCATTTCTACATCAGAATGTAGATCAGTAAGATGAGATGGACGCCCCAGAAAATCTACAAAATCATGGACAAAATTCTTTTACCATTTGCTATTTGCTAATTTAGGGAACGAAATAGTTCATGAACCAGTCTTCAAATAATGCCTGCATCATCACCATCTACACAACACAGCATAGGCAAGGTGCTGCCTGTTCTCCCTTCAAGAATCTTCCAACCGTCTCTTCCTGGTCTACCCACACGTCTGTGTCCTATAGGTTTGTATTTCCAGACTCGTTTTTTCCAGTCTGGAATCTGACATTCAATCTAAGTGTTCTTTCCACCATTGTTTGTAGTCTTAATTTTTCATTAAAGTTGAAAACTTGTAACTCTTCTCTTATGGCCTCATTCCTTATGGGGTCAAGTTTAGAATAAATTTAACTCCTTTTAAGAACACTGTTTCCAAGGCCAGCATTTTACTGTCTTGTTTCTTGGTTTATTGTTGTATTGGAGTGTTAGTGGTCTCAAATATTTCTACTAGTAATTTTATACAAACCACTTTGTCTTTTTGTCTTTGGTATTGACGAGCACTTTCGGCAGTCATGCCATCTTCAGGTCATTTACCATCATTGGTAAATGACCTGAAGATGGCTTGACTGCCGAAAGCGCTCGTCAATACCAAAGACAAAGTGGTTTGTATAAAATTACTAGTAGAAATGTTTCTTGGTTGTTGTCCATAATTTAAATCCATAGGACAGTACAGGGACTGGCATAACTTTGTAGAACTTTAATTTTGTATCTCGATGTACCTTGTTCTAAAAATATGGTTGATTGACGTACAGATCATCTGGAACTTATCTAACTTAACATCAATATCATAATTCATATCGTAGCCAATATCATTACCCAAATAACTAAAGTGGCTACCCAGTTCTAGAATTCGATCATTAATAATTATTTTTGTTCTTATTGGCTCCTTGCCTCAAAATGCTATTACCTTTGTTTTAATAGTGGAGATTTTTGTACTGTATTGTTTGCAAATCTCATGAAGCTTAAAAACAGATTTTTGCAAATCAGATTCTGTATTTTGAAGTATAAGCAAGTCGTCAGCAAACAACAGCACATTAAAATATCTGTCTCATGGTAACTTAATATCAGGGTTCACTAAATGTTTCCATTTCCTTACCAGATCGTCAATGTAAATGGTAAAAAGAGTAGGTGATATACTGCATCCTTATCAAACACCTTGATTGCCAGATATTTGTCGAGGTATCCTACAATTATTTTTAACAGCTATTCTTGTTCTGTTGTATAGGCCTTGTATAGTTCTTATACGTTGTTGTGGGTATCCACATTCCTCTAATATTTGCCACAACAAATTTGTATCTACTATATCAAAGGCCTTCTAAAAGTCAAAGAAAGCTATATGTATTTCTTTATTGAACTTGCGATGCTTCTCAATGATTTGTGTAATAATAAAAGCACTGTCTGTACAAGATCTGCTCTTCCTGAAGTCGTTTTGTTCTTCAGAAATAAGATGCTTGGAAATAGACTGCAGACGGTGGTTTATTATGCAGATGGCCTGCATAATCTATGATTTATAATTATATCTGTAATAGATTGGCAGACTGGCAGTTTGCTTATTTATCTGTTTGAATACATGTAGATTTTCTGAACAATAATGAATAGCTGGAGCACTGTTTCGTCCAAGTAACAAAGTTACTCTGTCCATACATACTATGAATCCAGACAAGTTTTTTGGTTCTTTATAAACGTACATGAGAGCAGCCATTCTTTGTCAAAATAATGCAATTTCAGCAATGCTCAGGTAAAATCCAAAGTATCAACAAATTTTTCAGCCTCTTCTGATGTAGCTCAAGCATGTTAAATCTTTAACTTGAACCATCCTGAGCATGCTTGGAAATTCTCTGGATAGTCTCTCCAGCCTGCATCTTTGACTAAAAGGCTTAGCAGGCCTCAAAATTATTATTAAGGCATCAGTAATTTCTCCATTTCATGATGGGTCTTTGCCTTATTTTCTGTACTCTCTGAGCAGTCTGCACTTTTGCAGAGTGGCTTCCAAAATCCACTGCCCATATTTCTCGTCAAGTAGTGAACATTTCTTCAATAAAATATTAGAGTTTGATATCAGTTCTGTGAGCAAGAATTGTTTATATTGCTACAGAATTGTTACAATTTGTCTCGAGGATCGGTTTTGAATTATTCCAATTAAAAAATGTTTCTAATGTTTTTTGCTACTTGTTTGTTATCTTCCTGTATGCTATCCAAGTTTGAAACCTTTCATATTCAAAATTTATTAGTTTTCTTGTTTTGTTATAACCATTAGTTTAGGAGGTGACGGTAATTATATGGTTGTGGCCATATATCTACTGATCTATAAATTCAATGTACATATTGATGTCTACTTTTACTGTTTGTACTGTTACAAGGTAACAAAGAGTGGAGAGCCAGTACACCAATTTTCTGAACCTCCAGGGAAGCAGCCATATGAAAGAATAATATTTGGCAGTCGGAAAGAAAGAAAAGATAATTATCGTCTGCCCGAGAACAATAAGTGTATTGTCAGTGTACCAAGTGCCATACACTCACATAAACCTCCACTGTCAGGTAAACAGATTTTTCTATATTAATCAGTAACTTAGGTTTATTAAACCTTTTCTTTGATTTTTCACAATTACATAGTATAGATTCTTTGCTATGATATTAGTTATATACAAATTGGCGGTAACAATCAACTTCTATCACACCTTTAGTATGGCATCCTAATACAAGAAATACTGGCTATAATGGTTTTGGTGATAATAACTAAATTGGTTTTAATGACTATATGTAGCACATCATAAACAAACTTTGATTGATTATAACGCCTAAATATATTGCGACAACACAAATTACTAAACTATTGGCGCATAGGATATGGTGTATCTTAAAGCAAAAGTCTATATTGGAGGGTAAGATTATTTATTGCACAAGACATATGTAATTGTTTATATGGTATATTTGATAAGTATAATAATGGTAGTGTTTGATATATAGTCTTTTAAAGTGTTAATCACTGTTCATACACATGATGTGATACATTACATAAGTGATGATTCCCATGACGATGTTGCTGCAAAGGAAAGGGGGGGGGGCTTTGCTGTGTCGTTGAGTCGTCCGGTGTGGCTTATTGATGATAGACGGTTCACCCTGGAAACGCTTTCAGCTGGGCTGGTGTCCTGTAGTTCCAACGATGACCCTGACGCTTCGCACACCACAACGGTTCTATGGATCTTACTATTGGTTAAATTTCATATAGAGTTTATAACTTACAAGTATCTCAGTTAACAGTGAGTTTTATATATAACAACGGTATATTAAGCTTATACCACTCTGGACTCTTCAAGTGTTCACGCGAATCACAGGGTCTACCGCGATCAGCAGACCTCCCTATGCGGAAATCTTCCACTAACGCGGAAACTTCTTGATGATAAAATTTACTACTACGTAATTATTAAATTTTACTGGCACTGCAGAAAATCTCACACAGTGACATAGTTCAAGTTCACTTATTACACACGTAATGCTTTAGTAATAATGCCGTGTGTAGAGAGGTAATATTCAACTGTTCTGAGTCTTCGCACACGTTACTATCGCCGAATAGTCTTTACAAATTCTTGCAAGCGGAAAAATCTTGAGCAAGAATTATACGTCCCGATCGTGATAGCTGCCAGAGAAGAACTCCTGTAATTATGCACGCAATGCTTTAATAACAATACTGTGTGTAGATGTAATACACGAACAGTTCTGAGTCTTCACACGCGTTACTACCGCCGAATAGTCTTTACAGATTCTTGCAAGCAGAAAATCTTGAACAAGAATTGCACGTCCCGATCGCGATAGCTGGTTGAGAAGAACTGCCTGTGTAACAACAGGCTTAAGAAAATTTCCGACTGCCTTCCAGCATTTAATTGGTGGAAGGAAGTCACATGGTTACATACAACATGACATGCAACTTTTCATGCCATAAAGTGCATCAACTTTGTAAGAGCATGCATAGCTGGTAATCACCGAATACCCTTATCTAATGCATAACTGCATACTTTAATAAGATCATATATGAATGACAACTAATAGCCAGAAATATACAGGGACTGTAGCGAATACATTAGTCTATGTTCAGTTCAGTGTCATAACACAACGATAATTTATTCACGCACAGCCGGGGAAACGTTTATCACTCGCGCACGCGTGCACATTTCCACAGACATAGCACATGAATAAACCACAAATAAATAATACACAGTTTTACTAAACTTAACTCCTTATCCTTACTAAAATACAACTGATATCACAACCAAATCTAACAAACTACCAATTTAAACATGAATGTTCATAGTCTGTGTATTATACAAGCTTGCCCTGCTTATCAGGATACTGTGTTTCATTGCAGGATTAACCCCTTCCCGCATACCATTTTTTTTTTTTTTTTTTTTTTTTTAGTAGACTAACAAAAAATAAAATTTTTTTTTCTTGATATACCAAAACAATTTCCTAATCCTAAGAATAATAATACTAATACCCTCAAACACAAAATCAAATAAACATCCTCATAGCAATACTAACATTTCAAAACTGTCACCTTGACAGAAACAACAAACCAAAGACATGTGGTAACCTTTAAACCAAAACAAATACACATGTTCTTGACAAGCAGATAGCAAATTACGCATGGTCACAAGGTACAACAGACTGCATTCCTTATCTTTACTAGATTATCGCTCATTCACAGAATTATCCTACACATAACATTTATACCTGAACTGACATATTTAAATAGCTACACATTCTTACACCCTATATCCTGACATTTACTTATGGTGATTTATGGATCCTTCGTATAATACTTTCTCAACGAGGAAGCATGAAATTTACCAATCGCACGGTTGGTATTGGGGTTGGTTAATATAAATGTATTTTTTCCAACCTGCTCCAATAGGGTATAAGGACCATTATAAAGCCTAAAAAACTTCGCGGCTGTGTTGTCCTCCCTTCTACCAACATTCAACACTCGCAAAAGCACTCTCTCCCCAGTCTTGAAACTCACCAGCTTATGTTCAGCATTAAACTTTTCTGTGCGCTCCTCTGCGCACTTTTTAATGCGTCGCCTCGCCTCGAGTTTCTTTATTTCGACAGGTATTGGCACATTCTGAGTCGCTATCCTTTCAATGTGCCTTTCCCAGACCCGTCCTGGCATTTCTCCGGTTTGGAGTTCATTTGGGGTATATCCAGTAGTTGAATTATAATTCCCATTTATGGCCGATTCAAAAAATTCCAGGAATTCCGGCCATTTACTCTGGTTAGTATTACAATATGTCCGGAATAATCATCCCAACTCCTTATTGACGCGTTCGGCCAGGTTACCTTGCGGTCTCCTGATCGCCGTCAGGACAGTCTGAACACCATGTTTCTCAAGCTCGGAGTGCCACTTGGTGTTAGTAAACTGCTTACCCTGATCTGATAGTATTTTCATTATGGGTCCATTTTTCGGCATGTATCTATTTAGTATAATGTTTACGACCGCCGATGTTGTCGGTCTACCAATAGCGTACAGGCTGACATGCTTGGTGAATGGATCCGTAACAACCACAAGGTTCTTCATTCCACGCGCCGCCCGCTGAAGTGGACCTAAGCAGTCAATGCAGACAAGGTCATTTTTATTTCTTGCCACAATGTTACCCATTTCTACCTGGGGATGTTGGTTTGGATACTTCGCTGTTTGGCAGGCGTGGCATGTGCGGAGTATGGCCTTTATTTTCCTGGCCATATTGAGCCACACAAAATCCTCCCGCATGGCCAGGTAACATTTATAAGGCCCCGCATGGGCCAGGCTCTCATGACACATCCAGGTGAGGTCTTCCACCATCGCGTCAGGCACCATGATCTTCCAACCACCATTAACAATTTTATACAACACATTTTTATATATTCTGTATCTGGGGTTTTCTTGGATCCGGATCGCGTCACTGATCTGGTTCAATTTGGTGTCCCGTTGCTGTTCCATACCAATATTTTTTAATTTATTCTTAAGACTGTCCTCTATTTTATATTTGACAACCAGAATTTGTACTTCTTGGTTACTTGAAGTATGAGGCTCTTCCATCACCGGAGTGTATAGGCTTAACGTGTCCGCCGTTTTGTTCTCGCTGGCCTTGCAGTACTTAATCGTGAAGTCATACTCCTGGATGGCCATGATCCAATGGGATATGCGAGCATTAGCCAACTTGCAGTGCACCATGAACGATAAGGCCTGGTTGTCCGAAAGGATTTCGAAATGTTGCCCAACCAGGTAATAACGAAACTTGCTGATGCAGTATACAATGGCCAATATTTCCTTCTCCGAGGTGAAGTAGTTGTGTTCGGCCCCTTTTAGTGACCTACTGCTGTGAGCGATGACTTTGTGCTCACCCTTCTCATTCCGTTGGTAGAGTACACCCCCGATGGCATAATCTGAGGCGTCGCAATTTAAGACATACGTGCCCTCCTTCTCAGGATGGAATACGTGAAGGTTTCTGCTGTACAAGTTTTTGGTCGCGTTGAAGGCATGGTCTTGACGCTCCTCCCATCTCCATTTAGTACCCTTACGTAGCAGCTCCAATAACGGCTCAATTGTTCCAGTTTATTCCGGAGTAAAACGTCGGAAATAACCCGTCAGTCCGAGGAACGCTCTGATATCCCTAGGTTTTGTGGGGTTTGGGAACTCCATGATTGCACGTATTTTTTCCGGATCCGTTGTTATACCCTCCGCTGAAATTATATGTCCTAAAAATTTAATCTGCGATTTTCCAAACTCGCACTTTTCAAGGTTGAGGGTCAGGTTAGCGTCTTTTAATTTCCGAAATACAATCTTGAGATGTTCGATATGTTCCTCAAAAGATTTAGATATAATCAAAATATCATCGACAAATATGCTAACAAAATCTTCCACCTCGGGACCCAAAGCTAATTCCAAACACCTGACCATGGCCGCTAAACTTGTAACTAATCCAAAGGGAACTACTTTGAACTGGTAGCATTTATTGCGATACAGAAATGCTGTGTACTTTCTTGATTCTTTAGCAAGGGGGATCTGCCAGAATCCACTTTTAAGATCGAGGTGGGACATGTATTTAACCCCTTGGCATTTAATGAACAGGTTCTCCGCATTCGGAGCACAGTCGTAGCATTTTTTGGTAATGGTGTTAAGATTTCTCATGTCGAGACATAATCTAATGTCGTTATTTTTTTTCTTAACAACAACCATAGGGTTCAGAAAATTGCTATCTGTGCGTTATATCACGCCACTCTCAAGCATGTTCCTGACTTCAGCCCTGACTTCAGCATCAACCTGTTGTTGATAGTGTAGGGGGATGGGGTAAGTCTTCCGCACAAATTTATTCTCATCAGTGACTTGAATGTTGTGCTCATATACGTTTGTTGTGGTAGGTTTATTTGAAAATACCGATCCGAATTTATCAAGCACACATTGTAGTTTATCTTGCTCGCTGCTCGTTATTTGCCTACTGTGTGTCAGCAGGTTATGCGTTATCTTATCAGCTAGTTGAACAGCTGGTCGGGCTAATGTAGACGGCTCACATACCGACCCCGTCTTACCCCTCCTGCGTCCTAATCTAATATTGTGTCGACTATTATTAACCGTACATTTCAACATTTTGTTAGGGAAATCAATGGTCGCGTGCAGTTTATTTAATGCGTCCACTCCCAAAATAATATCATACACAAGTTTTTTAATAATAAGTACCGTGATTTCTATTTCTACTCCCTGAATGGATATTGTTATGAGTGCTTGTCTGTCAACCATCTGTGACTCACCCGTCGCTGATTTTATAATTTTGTGATTTACTGGCAGAATCGGGATTTTTTTTTAATGTTTCTTGTGCCTCTCTAGGAACCGCTCGTCCATTAACGAGATTTCTGCGCCGCTGTCGAACAAAACCTCACCGACACACCCGTTAATTTTCGCATTGACAGTGAGGTCAGTGTCATTTTCAATACTAATATTTTTCTCACATTCATTATTATTATCATTGCAAACTAAACTATCTCTAATTTCTGCAGGATATAGGCCAGACACCACAAATTTATTCTTACAACTAACATTTTTCACACTCGATTGATTGAACTGCTTTTTACTGTTATAACGGGTTTTTGAAATTTCACTTATATTTTTATGTGTACTAGTTACTTTGTTGCACGGACTCACGCCGTGCAGCCTTACATGTTTTTTGACTGCTCTACATCTGAATCATTTTCCGTCACTACTGCTATCTTGTTGGTATTAAATTTCTGATTTGTATTTCTATTTTGCATTTTACGTTGTTGTTGCGGTGATTGTGTTTGCTTTGTTTGAGGTTGATATTGAAAATTTTTATGCGGTGTTTCATTATTGTTACTACCGTTACTCGGATTGTCAATACCTTCCCATTTTGTGAGCAAAATGAGTAGCTCTTCCAAAGACTTTACCCCTTGCGTAATGACGGCAACCTGTATGCCACGTCCAAAATGGTGTGCAAGTTTATTTACTATGTCCGGTTCAGTTAAGTTAGGCTCTAGGTACTTAGCTCTTGATATTAACTGAATCACATATGATTCTTTGGAACCTTTGGTACTGGAATATTTTCCAAACTCCAGCTGCACACGGATCTTCCTCTGGATCTCCTCATTCCAGTATCTAGCCCTGAAATGCCTTACCAGGTCTTCATACGTGCTGATCTTATCCTGGACAACAGCGAACCACTCCGCCGCAGTACCCTTAAGTCGCCGCATTATGAAATTAATTTTATCGGCTTCACTTAAATTGTCACCAATCGCTTCCAGATCCCGTTGGCAAACCTTAATGAAATTCATGGGGTTTTCATTTTCACGTTCAAAGAACTTTAGCTGCGAATTGACGTCATCCAAAGTCTTATAGACATATGTGGTACAATTTAGCGGTGATGATGTACTTTGCAGCCATGACATTTACAGCCTAACCACAAATTGGCATCATTCGACATATCTAATTTATACACAAATATCCCTGTAAAAGATACATTACAGATCTTGAGAAATAATCTGTTTGATAGTTGTTGCATGAATATACAGATGATAAATGAATTAATCAACCTACTCGAGGTAGTTTTAAAACAAAATTATTTTACCTTTGATGGCTTATTCTACTTTCAAGATGATGGACTGGCCATGGACTCACCCCTCTCCAGCCTATTAGCTGATATTTATTTGAATTTTTATGAGAACACGCACATGTTAAATAATAATATATATGCAAAGAAAATAATATTTTATGCACGGTATGTAGACGATACTTTTTTCATTTTTGATGGTACTACAAGACAGATCGAGCTGTTTAAAAATTGTTTAAATAAAATAAATAGAAAGATCCAATTCATACTCGAAACCGAAGTTGACAATAGATTAAATTTTCTAGATTTAACTATCACCTGACAGGTAAATAAGCTAAAGTTCAACATTTATAGGAAGCCCACTACTACTGACATTACAATACACGCGGACTCTCATCACCCATATTCGCAGAAAATGGCGGTGTATAATAGTTTTATTAACAGGTTAATAACAATTCCTCTAGATGATAATGACTTTCGGGATGAACTAAATACTATAAAACACATCGCGGTTTGTAATGGGTACAGTATTTTGACCATAGAGAAACTGTTAAAAAATCATGAAAGAAACAAATTTAAACCACGAGCGAACAATAACGTACAAAAAATGTTTATATCAACTAATTACACAAGCGTAATGCCTAAGGTTTTGTCATCTGTGTTGAACAATATTGGTTTTATTATCTTGTTCAGAACCAATAATAAATTACTAAACATTCTAAGACCAAAAAAACATACCCCCAGAAGAAAAAACAGGAATATATAAACTACTATGCAATGATTGCAGTAGTTTCTACATTGGACAAACTGGGAGAGGTTCCTTAAGCGTTTTCGAGAACATACACCAAAAACAAGTAATATTAACAGCATTAAATCTAACTACGCCCGACACCTAACTTCACATAATCACAACTATACGGACTTCAATTCCAACTTAATTCCGTTACATGTATGTAAGAAGGGTCGGTTCATGAATGCCTTGGAGGAGTTCGAAATTTATAGTGCATACGCCGACTCAAGCAGTCGCGATTGCGTGTTGAATGATCAACTAAACTTTGCTTCAAACCACTTGTACGATACGGCCTTGAAACTGCTCGCCGGTACGAAGATAAGGTAGTGACCGCTCAGTGGCAAATTGAACATGAACGGGTGCGCACCCTGCTTCCGCGAGCTGTTTATATGCAAAAATGTTTGACATTTTATATTATGTAACAACCTCGGTAAGAGTGATAGTTTTATCTTAATCTATATCTGATGATGGAGCATAAGCTCTGAAACGCGTCATTGAAAAATTATAAGAAGTCACAAGGCGGACAATTTAAGATAATTTAGTTATTAATTCGTACAAGTGACTTGGATACCGCATCAACATGTGTAAAGTAGTTTACATAAATACAATACTAACCCAAAATACAGTTACACGGTGAAAGGCTTATTTCACACCAACCCAGTTTCAGTCCCATTATGCCCAGTTACTCCAGACATCTGCAGAAACAGCTGACTGAGTGTTTTGAAGCAAGACGCGTTAAATTATTTTGTACTGTATAATAGCAGTCAAGTCTAGCTAACTGTAGAGAAGCCATGGCTTCGACTTAGCCAGATGAATTTTATCAGTTGTTTTGTGTCCTATAATTGCTTTATTCACTGTTTTATTACGTTTGTACTGTAGTGTTTAAAATTTCTGTTATACACAATGGATATTAAACAGTTAATTGTTTTAGTAAGAGTTAACATAAAATATGCAAAGAACCTAACCATTAAAATAAGATGCTGTTGTAGGTGCAGGTTGAACTATTGCACTCAAATTGTAGACCACAGGAAAGTTTATTTATTTGTGTATAGAACATAATTCAGTAACTAGCGGATAAAATAAAATGTACGGATAAATCAGATGCAAAATAGAATCAGCATCATTTACTACGAAATCTGAATATAATGTCCCTTGTAAAGAAATATGCCTCTAGGCTTCATAAGTCCTCTATTTATCGAACACATTTTTAGACAATTTTTCACACAAAAATGATTAAAAATTATTTTCTTACGGATTTCAAAAAACTGTTACAAGTAAAGTAATTTTGAATACTGTCTACTGTGGAATTGTTATCCTTTTTGTGTATGCACATTTATCTTCTTCTTCTTCATCACCTCACGGAGTAGGCACTCTGCCTGTTCCGTCTTCACACAGTATCTCTCCTTCTCACTCTCGGTCTTCCTACATCTCTTGTACCAAAGGCTCTATATTGAAACGCAACCTTAGATAGTCATCCATCCTCCATTCTGTCCAGTTGCTGTAACCATTCCCTGTGATATGTCTGGATCTTATCATTTATGGAGAAAATGCTCTTCTCCATATCATTTATGGACATTTATAGCTCTTCTCTAATATCCTCATTGCGCCAACGATCCTGTCTCGTGCAACCCTTTGTTCTTCTCAGGAACTTCATTTCCGAATTGAATCTGGTTTTTAATCTTCTTAGCAGGAACCCGTTTATATGCACATTTATATTTTCCTTTAATTTGCTAAGGTACACACCCTACTTCATGTATAAACTAATTCTTTATTAATTTTCTAATTTTTATGGCATCTGCACTCCACCCACTAAATGATGATGATTAAGAAATGGAAGCTCATTGGCACTTCCATTATCTTCTCCATAATTTTTCTCTTAAATATAGTCTTCCTCCTTTTGCATTGTTTAATTGTGTAATAAGCACATGCTTCAAATTGAAACATGTTTGCCATAATCAAGCTGCTTCTGTGTATGTGGTCCCATTAATTTTTTTGCAATGGAAGTACTCCATTGTTCACTAAATAAAATGACATTACAGTATCTGTTGCAGGTATTTCTTGAGGATTTTGAATGTTTAATCTGTTCAATTAAATTCATTTCCTATTGTTGATTTATTAAAAACATAACTGTCAATCCATTTATCATTACAAAGTTACAAAGTCAATCTATTTAACTGTGTCCTAACATTTATCATTACAAAGTTACTGTTACTATTGGCAGTTGCCAGGAGTACAATTGAGTGGAAATGTTTTGTAGTTCTAATTCTCTAAACCATTAAATTGTAGGTATTTAATTTGAGCAGAGTTTCCATCTAAATCACAAATATAGTGAAACATTTTTACAGTGCCATAAAACAACTTAGAAATCCATTTCAGTTTTGTGTCGTTGGCACAGGCATGTGAAGAGTTGTAAGATTTTTAGTACCACATTGTTTAAATGTGTAACAACACTTTGGAAATTGAAATGTGTAACTTAGGGTTATAAACATTTTCTCCATAGCCTGTTACTGAAAAAACGTATGGTTGAGAGCTTTCTCTATAATTTCAAGCTTTCTATTTATTTAATACAAAGTATTACTTTATCAGTAACACTGCGATGTGTTTTGATATACCAATGTAAATATTTACAGTCTACTTAACCACATTATTAATATCACTTTGTTAGAAACACAAGCAAACACCAAAAACATGAATTACATTGATAGGATGTACTGTATTTGCAAAATTAAAAATAAAATCTTATCCGTATCTAAAGAAGGAAATATTCCATATCTTATGTTCCTGAAAAGTTTCCAAATTTTAAACTGAGGCTCATAGGATATGTTGAATTTAAAAATAATGATTCCAGTTACTGGGTATTATTTGAATCCTTCTTCATTTAGTAACTTTTCTTATAAACATTATCCACAGCAACTGGCAGTAAGTCGTTCAACTGAATATACCTGCACTCAGTCAAAATAATAATTAAAATGATATTCTTATTCAAAATGGTAACAAAACGCTTATTTTATTCTCATACTTTTCTTCATATTTAATGGTAAATAAAACTTTTCAGGAAGAATTTATTTTTTATCGAAATTATTATACAGTATTTTGATAGTTTAATTATCATGATCGTGTAGTCAAAACTCTTAATAAATATTAAGAGTATAATTAATTTAATAAATATATTATTATAAAGTTCCATGTGTCATTAAAAACAATTATATTATAAGGTCTTTGTTTTCAAATATTAAAAATAACTTTTCAAATAATTCTAAATAAATTTGCAAATGTTCTGTTATTGTTATTTATGTTGAATATTTTTCTTCATTTTTTATCAAAAATACGCCTCATTTGCCTCATTCAGTTCAGTATGTGTGCACTGATAAATACCTAAAATAACCATATTAAAATTATAACTAACAATTATTGTTATTATTATTATTATATACTTGATCTACAAAGTAATTACGGTATTTTATATTAGAACAGTAAAATTTAAACATGAGTAGTGTATCTACAAATTAAAAAGATGCCGGTGCAATCAATGAAGTATTTTTAAGAATAGGTGTTTTTACACTTTCCTTAAAAATATTGCTAATCATTCTCCTCAATGAATAATATTGTTGTAATTCATATTTTGAATTTATATTGCACCTGTAATACATTTTTTAGAGTTTTAAAATTGCCCATTATCTTGTGAAAAAAATTAAAAATTTCATTGTATCTTTCATTAAAACTGGAAAAATGGTGAATCGAACCAAACGTATCTCTTCTTAAATTTATAGGATTACCCTATAAATAATTTGTTCTTTTTTTCTACAAATAATTCCATGAAGAGTAATAACCTCACGAGTAGCCATGGCCACTCTGTTCAAAGCTAGTCTACTGATTAAAATAGAATTGTATAAATTTGTCCCAGTCCAGTCATATCAACAACTGGTTCAATTTGCAGCTCTTTGACTATTGTAATTAAAAACAACTTGTCTTGACTGGACTAGGTGGTGTGAAGTTAGCTTAATATTTTGCTGTAAGAAATGTTGATAGAAAACAGTAAGTGAAAACTGAAAGCTTTAGAGATGTATGCATATATAAGACTGTTAAGTGGGTTATGAGTGAATACATTTCAAGTAATGTCATCTCTGAGTTAATGGTGTAATTAAGAGAAATTATCTAATTCAAAATAAATTCTAATTGTGAGCTGTATGTCAAAAGTAAGGGCGGTTGTTAATAAAAAATTACTAGCAATACTGAGTCATTATTGCAAGCCTAGTAGCTTTGTCAAGTTTGTTATGTTCCATCAGCTGGTTTTTTAAGCAGTCTGTGATACAAAGTAATGATAGCTACAGGAATAATCAATCTTGCCAGTTATGACATGTGGTCTGTGATTGAAATTTCTCAGTGCAGAAGGGCTTAATGATGTTGAAAATCAGTGTGAATTGTGTGAAATTTATGGATCTGTAGTAGTGATGAAGGAAGGATAAGGTGGTGTAGTGTCATGAATGTAAATAAGATTGTACAAATTTTAATGAAGAAGAAGACTAGAGGTGTAGTGGATGACCATGCAGAACAAGCAAATGAAAATGTTAAAAAAAACCGATGCTTTATGATTAGTGGTCTTACTATAGGATTTATAAACATTTCACAAAGTAGTACATTAGGTCTATACAAAATTTACTGAAAGTGTGACATTTGTGAACTGTATGCAATGTGGTCCATAAAATGTTGACTAACAAGCACAAAAATTGAAGAATGACATCTGCATGAACATTTTTAGGAAAAAAGATTGCTTTGAGAAAGAAGGAGATGACTTTTTTTCTGTCATGACTGGTGATGGGTGATGAGATATAGGTTTATTACCCCTCAGTGTCAAGTCAAACAGTCCATGCAAAAAAAGATCAATCAATCTCAGTGAACTTAAAAAGTGATTTGGAGGTTCTCAATGGTTTAAGATGAGTAAGAGGTGGAAACAACAGTACTGAACTGGCTGCAATCCCAACTAATACAATTTTTATATAAAGGGTATAAAAAAGCTTATTCCTTACTGCAAAAAGTGGTTAGAGTTGACTGTATAGAAAAGTAAAGTATGTGTGTACAAAGTAAAGTATGTGAATTAATCATAATTTTTTAAATTATGGTTGACTTTCTGCATGCTGTGTCATAAAAGTAATGTCTTCTGAGGCAGGCTAACATCAGCGAGTTGTACCACTGTACCAGTGGCGAAGCGTCCATATATGCGGTGTATGCGGCGCATAAATTTTAAATTGTATGTAAAATCGTATAACGTTTTGTAATTAATTTTAAATTATTTGAGACGTAAAAGTTTGTCATCTCAAAAGCCAAAACTTAATTTTCACTTGAGCGATGTAACGACAGGTAATAAAGCATTACAGTTTACAACCAGGCGCACAGTATGCGTTGTAGCTAATGAATACATTCTCTCAATAGTGGTTATTAACCAATGCAGCAGATTTTTGTGTGTGAACAGGCAGGTGTTCTGACTTGCACTCACACTCCCACTGTCTGTGAATAGCTGTAACGCTATACGTTACTGTTTCTGCATATACAGTGCTTAGTGCTACGCAGACCGTGTTGTTTAAAGTTTTTTAATTATGAGTTCGTTTGTAGTAGAGCCTGTGGCGGGAACATCATCGTCGTGTGTAGTTGAGTGCAATTGGGTAATTGAAAGTTTATTTATACGCCATTCAGTAGTAGAAGTTTTACAGATAAACTAAACATTATTTCTAGCGGTAGACCAACCCCATTAATTCCCACGTTAACGTCAAAAACAAAAAATTATACACGACATTTAAAGGAACAACATTATGAAGTAAGAACGTGGCTTTGCGGCTGTAGAAAAACTTCAAAATTATACTGTTGGCCATGCATTCGTTTTTCAACTGAAAAAAATGTCTGGACAAATTCAGGAGTTTCTGATTTGAACAATTTGTTTAATTTACACAAATGCCATGAGATTTCACAGAGTCATGTTGCTTCCCTTGTTGCTTTAAAAGAGTTCGGTAAAACCAGAATTGAATATGCCCTTAGTGAACAATTTAAAATTAACATCAAACAGCACAATGACATGGTAAAACAAAACCAGTACATTCTTCGTTGTCTAATTGACGTAGTGTTTTTTGGCTGAAAATTAACTCCCATTTCATGGACAGGACGAATCTGTGGCATCGTCAAATCGAGGGAATTATGTAGGGCTGTTAAATTTGTAACGAAATTACGATGGAATAGGAGCAATAATTAACGATAATGTGAATAATAAATTATTGTGAGCCGTTACAATGAATGTGTCGTTGTGGACGATTTTAATTACCATTGTGAATCTGTATTGTTTATGTATGACATATTAAACAGCAGATACAAGATATTATAAATTACTTTAAAGAAATAATTGTGCAGTGTGTTTATTTATGGATCTGTGGCTGTATGTGATTAAAACAAGTGGAAATAACCGACAAATCTGTACCACCAGACGCCACTCAGCGTACTGGTAAATTCCTAATACAGTCTGCTTGATTTACTAAAACAATTTATATAATGAATATTATTATATTGGTCTCTGTTAGAAAAAGGAAAAATTGTAATATTTACTCTTTTCTTATCTGTTGTTAATAGCCTACTGTTGACCGGGTTTGATTATCACATGGAGAGAGAGGATTTTTTATTTGTTTATGGCTGAGATAGGTATAACCGCATACACATTCTAAAAACTCACGCCTCGCCACTGAGTTGTACTACTTCATGTGAGGATTGGCAACTATTACAGGAAACTGCTTTTTATTCTGTGCATTGTGTATTAAAATTTATTATCTGTATTAGTAAATTCTTTGATGTTTCTCATCCACAACATTTTCTTTCTTTTCCTTTTGTACATAAATTATATTTTATAGTATTTGTCTACAGAATATCATATTTTTTTGTGCCGAATTAGTTACCCCAAGGTATTTTATTTTAGTATGTTCCATGTAATTAAATTGCGTTCAGTAATATATTAGTTTTTGTTGCAGTAATTAATAATTCAAAAACAACAGTGAAAGCTTTTTAAATTGAGAACTTACAGATTTTTATCACAAATAATCTTTAATAAACATACACACCTTACCAATCCCTTACCTGTATCGGGTCTCAGAGTCTTCACGTGATCTCGTTACCTATAAGTGATTTAGGGTTATGTTTTATTAATGAACTCGACTTTCATTGTAATTGTTAATTTACTCAACTTTTATTAGACAAATGCCACATTTCTTTTATATTCTTTCTTTCAAATTATTTGTTATTCATTTTTCTTCTCATAACTCTTACTGCTCTTTTTACTTTATTTTTTAAAATACAAAAACATTGTTTATTACCACATTTCTAGGAAAAACACATATTGAAAAAACAACTTAAACTATTGTGTCTCTATGTTCTAAGACAACCCAGTATTTGCGCATACTCTCATTCATACATTATTTAAATTCCCCTTTTCTTTAGATTTAGTGCTTTATAAAATTTAACATAATTATGGCAAAAAATTAAGAAGAAAGTTGCACTGTTACTTCTCTGTACGTGTCCTTGTCGACCACGTGTTGGACTCGATGGATTTATTCACTCAATCGTCCGAACTGCATTCGCCCGGTTTAATTTTGATACACTGACGATATGTTACTGTTTATGTTGTGTTAAACCATTCTTCTTTATACATTACTCACATTCTTTATATGTTTATTAGAAAGTTGGCTCGCGAGCCTATTACATTGAACCGGCCGGTCCTGAGTTTGTTAAGACGACAGACGCTGAACACCACGCGTTCAAAATGGCCTAAAACGTTCTCTGGAGCGGCAACTTGCTCCCTGATTGGTTAAAAGGCGCCACGTGATCTCTCCTCTTTAGTCTCTTCTCTGAGCGCGAGTCTACCGTAAGCTGGCCGAGAACCATACGACCTGGGGCTCGTTAAAAAGTTCATGATTATTCATCTGTACGGGCACGCATGTCCGCACGCTTTCACATTCCAGAGCATCAGGAATCGGTGCCTGTTGACAAGCTTTCTGTACAAATGTGCAACTGGGCGTTCCCTATGGGAAGGTCTACTGTTAAAAACTGAGGCCCCAAATAGGTAACGCACTTCTGCCATTAACTCTTAATAAAGAAAAACCCTCAAATCTGTCCCGTTACAAAATTGTAATTAAAAATTAATGATTTCATATGATTAATTTATAACTTTCATGTGATTAATTTTCATGCTATTAATTTAAAAATTATTGTTTCATGTGATTATAACTCACAATACATAGTTATACATTGTTAGAGATAACAATAGTTCTTTTTACTGTTACAGAAATTCTCAAAGAATATCTACCATCTTCACCACAGTGCCTTGAACTCTTTGCTCGATATCTGTTACCGAATTGGACAAGTTTCGGTGATCAGGTACTGAGTTTACAGAATGTAAAGTTATTTTCTCAGTGTGATGGTGATGAAGACATTAATACAACTGGATGATTCATATCTACTTCATTTCAGTAATTCATTTACATGAAGACTGTCAAAATGCATGTAACTTGTGAATCACATTATGTATGTACTGGTTTGATGAACTGCTTTGAGACATCTGAGTTTGATAAACAGGGAAGGTCAGTTGCCTACCTTGAATCTGAGAGAGCTTTAATTCATTTTAAGAGTACAGAAGGAAATTTTTAAAAAAATGGAGTCATAGAATTGGACATACATTGGAAAGTCAGCAGAAGACCTATTTTGAAGCAGCAGAAATGGATATGACATGCATTTACAAGGACTAGTTGAATTGAAATGGAAAAAATGAGGAATATTAAGAAAATGCAATAGAAAAAGGAAGTTACTGGAAGAAATAGAATTTGGAACAATCAAATCTATTGCCTATAAAAATTGGAAATTTGTAAAATTCACAGGAAAGTAAAACTTACAGTTAATTTACTGGTACAAGAGCCAATGAGTAAACAAATAAGACACATGATTAGTACATTATTTGGACAGTATTAGTAATAATAATCGAAAGAGATTAATCTAATTCTCAGAGTGTGGGCCAGCACTTGATGTTTAGTTTTTATGCTCAACTGAGTTAGTGTCAAGCATAATAGTATTCAGACACCCTGATGGTGGGGCAGAGAATTGTTTGTCAGCATTACCAACACATGTTGATTTCGAGTTCCACTTATAACACAATGTTGTCTACTGTATTCTAATAATTTTTTTTTTGTAACTGTTAAGAATTTTGTTTAACAATAAAGAAGTGAATGCAAGTAAGACTCACCCTTGTATGTACGAGGTGTAACGGGTCAAATAAAAGGATTTTTTATTTTATTAATTTTTGGGGATTTATTATAAAATATTTGAAATTTAATTTCCATCTATATATACGGCCACGTGTTTGAATAAAGCATGGTGCGGACAAAGGAACAGTATGCAGTAACAGTTGTGAAACATTTGCCAAAGAATGTGCGAGACGTCAATTCTAAGAACTGTACGTTTGTGTAACACCTGCGCCCAAACGCACTACACCAGCATGTGCGCAAAACGACGCCGCGGTAGTAAAACAACAATGGCTTAGAGGCGAAAGTTTTATTCGCCTCATGGTCCTGGCTGGCGGATGTGAGTTTAAGCCCATCCTACTTTGGTGACGTAGAACAGTGCTCACGGAATATCGTCGACATTCCGCACTAAAAACTCCTATGTGTCAAGTGTACAGCCACAAGACTTTGACAACTCAGGGTGTGCGCGGCGACGAAATTTGTTCATCGGCAAGGCAGTAATGTCCGGCATCATGCATAAAGGCAGTCCACGAGAAACCACAACAGCTAACGGACGCATATAGTGCCGTGTGGGCCCGGTTGGCCTGAACTTTATCAAACATGAAGAACTAAGTTTAGTACCGCTCTCATACCGACCGGGATCCCAGAAAATAACGGGCTTACAAAATTAGGACGTGCGAAGTGAAGTTATCAGCGAACAAAGTTATTTAATGTGCAGTAAACTGACGAACTAAGAAACACGTGTCTGGGCGGTGTATCGAGATATATATATAAATTAAAATAAAATGGGGTTTTCAAAATAAAGGTATTGTAAATTAATGTGAATGAGTGAACGCTAGCAGGCTGGGCTGTCTGTATTTTAAAATAAGGTAAGATGCTAGAATAAGATTATAATTGCATTGTCGTAGCCATGAAGTGAATCACAGAAAATATTATGTATGTATTTCATTTTCCAAATTTTGAGAAATAGTTGACATGAAGGTTTAAAAGTTTAATAAAGAAAATTTTAATTTAATTCTCTTCAAAAATGAGTAGCGTAAGTTATTCAAATAACCCGTAAACCACGTTTGCATCCTAGTTGTTCGTGTGACGTAACTCTGGCTGTAGCAAAAGGGATTTTTAAGGTGAGTGGAATACATAAATAATTTATTGGTATTTGTATGTAATAAATAACTTCACAATGGCGCATCCGATACAGGGACGAATTTGATTAAGTCAATTAAAATTCCACACCTACAAAAGATGCAAGCGTGTTTTTAAGGTTGGAGTAATGAAGTAGAAGTGCGTCATTTACGCACAATTGGCATAAGATCGAAATTGTATTATGATAAATTAAATTAATTAAAGTAAATTAACAAATATCAATTATAAAGAATAAGAGATGGCAGGAAATAATGAAAGTGAAATAAATGAAATGACTAATATAGAAAATTGTAATGAATCAAATAGTATGAGCGATTTTGAAATCCACTCGACTCCAAACGTGAGTCGGGAGAATAAAGTAAAAAATAATTCAGATGAAACAAATATTACGGAGGATTCAGGGGTGCAGTTAACTCCGACCTCAACTAAATGTAATAAGTCTGATAACGATATAATGAGTTTTTTACAACAACAATTTAGGGAACAGAATAATAAATTTAACGAATTAAATAAGCGTTTAGACAATAATGAGAAAAAATTTGAGACTAAATTCGATGTAATGAGTATCGAGATAAACAAACGTTTTGACACTAATGATGCTAAAAGTTTGACGTATTAACTAATTCTTTATGTAGTATTGAAAGTAAAATAAATGAAATATGTAGTGAAACAAAAAGAGAAACAGATGAGTTAAGAGAGTGTGTGTGTGTGATAGACAAGAAAGCAGACAATAAATGTGAATCAAATGTGGAATCAAAAAGTGATACAGTAGACAGTAGTAATGATATTGAAAATGATAATATAATTAAGAATGTAATACCAGAGAGTGATACGTTGAAAATAGATAATGAGATAGTAAGTGAGAGTGAGAGAATGATAAGTGGTCACGGAGTAATAATTAGTGTTGTTGAATTAGAAAAAGAATGGAGAAAGAGAGTAGATGAATATGTAGGGCAGAGGGTAAATTTTCCCCTTATTTGTGATGAACCAGAGTGTTCACAAGTGTTATTATTGGAGGGCAAGAGACCCTATTTAATGAAAGATTTAAGTTGTTTCCCTTTTTTGTATAAGTTAGTACCCTCTGTGTGGAATTATGTTGAAAGTGTGAGATGGTGTTATGATGAGAGAGATTTAGATAGAGAGTTGTGTGTTGAGAGAGAGATAGAATTGTATAAATTAAAGAGAGATTATGATGAGTTGAAAGAAATGTTAGAAGTGTGTTTGAACAATAATAATTTAATTTATGATGACAAAATAACTGACCCGATATTGAATATAATTACTAATGGAGACTGGACAGAAATACATAATGCTGACTTGGTATATGATTATTATGATAAAATGAAAAAATTGAAATTTTATGGTTATCACACACAAGATAGCCATATGTGGTAAATAAAATTGAAAACTGTTATTTGAAACCAAGACTAATTTTTGACGATGGAGGCTAAACAGTAAAGCAATAAATGGACAATTTTAAATATTTTGTTTTATGGTTCAGACCTCGCAACCTTGGACATTGAAGTGTGATATAACTGAATAATTAATGATGAAGAATTGTAAATAAACTGATAGTGAAATTAATTGTGTATATGGTAAAATGTTAGGTAAACAATATGTGTATGTAATGGAAATTGTTGTGATAATAATAATATTAATATTTTGCATTCTAAATAAATAACAAAATTAATTTTGAAGACAGTAGTTAGTGAATTGTAATTGTTTTGATAGCAATTGAACTTGTATTTTCAATAATGAATTTAATTAAAATAATTTGAGGTGTTTTAAATATTTTGATTGATTTAAATGTTGTATGATTGAGTTTTCTAATGGATTTAAATTGTTTTATGAGAGTTGAATTTGAGAATTAATTAATAAATAAATGTTCAATTGTTTGATATGAAATAACACTGTGACTAAATGTTTCAGAGGTTACGTGGAGATATTGGTGGGTGATGTGTATATTTTGTGTTTGTCAGTAGGTGAATAATGTACTGTAAGTATAAATTTTATAATACAAATCAAATGGAATAAAATGTTTACAGATGTTTAACTCAAATGAAAGAATTTTAAATTCAATAATGAAAATAATTTGAGACAATTGTTCTAAATAGAGACTATAATTAAAAATTAATAATAACTGAAAGGTAATGTAAAATAAATGTTAATAATAAATTTGAAAATTTTAAGGAATCTAATTGTAGAAAGTGATAAATGATTTAAATGATGATGGATAAAAGAGTTAATGAAAATTTCACATTATAATGTTTTATATAAAGTTTTAATTTAGCTATTAGTGTGCTATCGCTGTGGTGGCATGTGCCACAGTAGATAGCGGAAAGTGTTGGGGGTAATAGAGAGTATTACCTCCATCAGAGGCGAAAATGGCGAAAATGCACGGCACAAAAATTTTTTTTTGTACAATTCCATATTGTACCTTGATAGACTGCCGTGCCGTGCAGAGTAATGATGTTGTAACATGCATGAAGGTAAAGTTGATTTCCCCGACTTTTCGGGCGATTACTGCCTTACCAGCACTAATCGTGGTTTTGGCTAGCGGTCAGCTATGGCCATAAATTAAGTCCCTTGACCATAGCTGGCTTGAAATTGGTTGATATTAGAAATTGATGGGGGGTTGAAACTAGGGGAAATCCCGGAAACTATGGAACAGCGGCTGCCACTCTGTCCGAGTAGGGACAGCAAAGCCAGGTGGTAGACCCGCATTAAGGGCGTGTAACTATATAACAAAGATATGTTGATATCTGAACCTTTCAAATGTAACGCTAAAGCAAGGACAAGGAGATGTTCAATTCCTCCACCTATGCCGTCCTTGTGGAGGCCAATGGGCACTACAGTCCAACAGAACAAAACAATAGTGTGTGTGTGGATAAGGGGGTTGCTCAGGTGAGCAACGAATTTAAATTTCATAACGTAAAAATGATAACTCACTTTTGCTCTAATTAAATGCTTGTATTATGATTTGATAAATAGGTGTTCATATGTTTATTATACTATGTTTATTCTGTCTCATAAATGTTTTTATTTCATTGTGTTAGATATAGGGGTTGAAGAAATTGGTAATCTGTATAATTTTGAAATGTGGTTATAATCAAGTAAATACCTAAACCGACAGGCAGGTGGTTTACCTAATTGTACCAGAGTCAGAAAAAGGGGAAACTGTGATGTTACTCACCTTCTTCACTTATTTTTACTGAATTACACGCATCATGAAATAATACTTACCGCTGCCAGAATTTCACTTACCGTCAAGGTCCCCGTAAAACTTACCTTTTGAAACTGCCCAGGTCGCCACGATATTTTTTCTAAAGGTTAAATATCGAAACCTTTTACACTCTTGCCCTTATAAAAAAATCCCGCTATCTGACTGTAATAAAATTTCAGAAAACCCCCGATTTCGTTAGACGAGCTGTCAGCACAAAAATGAGAACGTGGTAATGATGAAATAACTTAGGCTAACACATGTTCATAGTAAACTAAATAATTTTACTGAATTAAGTCAATTTTCATTGTTATTAGTACAAAAGAATTAGTTATAACTAATTGTTATAATTACCAGAATGAGAATGCGACACAACCAAATTTTAATTACATTGAACTATACTTAGAACTAAGGCAGCCCACTCTGCTCACGCACGCTTCCATACATTTTTTATACCTTACCCTTTATTTATTCAGTTTTAAGTATTCCGATTGTTATCCGCGATACCCGTCCACGAACACGATACCGGCCGAACACGTGCTTAGTCCCGTAACTTCAATATCTGTTTTATCACTCTAATTCCTCCACATCACTGTCCGGATTTCTCACTGCGATATGTTTATTACCTTCTGGGGTCCCGGTCGGTCTTATTGAATTAAATACATTTACAAAAACTCGACCAACCGGGCCCAAACCGAAACTTTAGATGTCTGTAGCGGTACGCTGTTTTCCGTAGACCGCTTAGCATCTCTGCTCACTGTAGACTGGGCACGATAACGTAACAGGTATTACTGTTGTGATCTCATACTTGGTGCGGAAATCACTGCCTTGATCTTCGTCGCCGTAGTTTAATCCTATGCTAAGCATGTAGTCTTGTAAAATAAAGTAGCGAACGATCTCAGCTAGGCACTGGCTAACATCACAAAAGGGGCCGGACTTAAGACATTATTTCCTGCTGTTCCCCGACCATGTGCTCGTATAGTTTCTTGCTTTTAGCCATTTTGAGTTTTTTACGGCGTCACTTCAGCGCTCCGCCCGACTAGGTTACGTACGGGCGTCGACACACATATACAAAGTTCCTAGAATTTCGTGGAGATGCAAATTCTTTTGACGAGTTACACAACATTAATTGCGTCTCGCCTTTGTTCCAAACTCTGTTCCATATGCCATGCGTTCTGTTATAAT
This sequence comes from Magicicada septendecula, assembly GCA_034769895.1. Taxonomy (NCBI): domain Eukaryota; kingdom Metazoa; phylum Arthropoda; class Insecta; order Hemiptera; family Cicadidae; genus Magicicada; species Magicicada septendecula. Next base: position 1,257,890,357 of record CM068367.1, read on the forward strand.
GAAATAGTGTTGCCCAATAATTTTATGAAATCCCGCACCAAAACTAAATAAATAAAAATGTAAATACCCCATACCGTAAAAAAATAGAAGAACCCAAAATTGACACGTTACAATACCCCCTCGATGAGAATTCTGCTGTCTACAACAGAAGAAATCTCATCGATAAACCCCGAAGAGGACCGGTGAGGAACTGGTGCCAACAACCCCTCTTGTTCTTACGACTCATGGGTACACTACCCCCCTGGCTTGGCGACTATGGACTCATCTGAACGAGATCACTGGACTTCTCCGTAAGAGATCCCAACACCGAGAAATCGAACAGACTCGTACCACAGCACACCTCGCCTTTTAACGTGCTACCCCCAAAAATCCTCAATCCCTGGCTCAGATTATGCCAGATCCTCCACAGATATGTTTCCCCTTTTATGCAAGCTGGGCTGCCTTTAGCAGATACTGGGCTCACACCCACACTCACATTACATGTTGACATAATGCATTGTAATATTGAAAAATTCTTTTAAAATTTATGAAAAATTTAAAAAAAATTCAAAATTCAAAATAATATACTCAAAAATTCTCTTCCTGGTTTTCTGTTTTCTTTAAAATGACTTAAGTTAAACATTTCAAAACACATCCTTAACCTAGCATGTAATCACTTAGAGGCTAACAATACAATGCAATACAAAATAAATCAATAAAATAAACATGGTTAACACACAAATAATAAAATAATCAACACTTAAAATATTCATTCGCTGGCAGGCGAAAAATCAAGAATTTTTTTTTTTTTCAAAAATTAAGATTTCCCAAAAAAATTTTAAAATAAAAAATATTTAAATTTATGAAGATGCTTCCTTTATATTTAAACATTATTTAAAATTTGGTTTAAATTGATTAAACAAACAAATTAAATTGACTTCCTACTATACAAGCTTAGTATGTATATGACCTCATCAGCTGATCGAAACTAGGTCAAGTTCAAGACCCTTGACCTACATATGTTATGTATACTTTCTGAAAATACATTCAATATCTGTAACAATCTAATTTCAAAACAATAAAATAAAACATTAAAAAAAAACACAATATTAATATAAATAATAAACAAGTTGACATTTAATTTATTTAAAATAAACAATTCTTAATTTTACATGATTTCCAAATTCTGTCACTGGTTTAAAAAATAAAAAATTTTATATTCTTTATTATAAATCTCTCTCTTTATTAATAATCTTACTCTAATCTACTGTGGGTGATGTAAATTATTTATTCTCATTGACTGTACTAGATCTGTATACATATACAATCTTTCTCCCTTTAACTCTAACTCACAGCTTCAACTACCATGACACCCATCTCTATCAAAATCTCTACTAATCAAGACACTCTCTAACCCCAACTATCCTTAAACCCAATTCGCCACCTTCTCTACATATAAAAAAAATACTCTCTAACCCTTTGTACATAGGATACGTGTTTCCCCGCCCCCCAAAACTCAATTCCCTTATTTGGCCCCTGGATTCTACCTAAGGCGGCCCCTCCTCATTAAATCGATACAAATTCCCGTCCCAACATATCATTTTGTTGCGAACTCCCACATTACACTACCCTCTAATACAAAATTGCCATCCCCAAAAATCTCAATCTCATTACCTTACTACAACTACAACAAAATAACAACATCAATTATAAACAACAATGTATCATTCAAAAACTCCACCATTATTCTCCATTACTACTGTGTCAACATCAATACTACTTAAAACTCTATAACATTACATTAACTCAAAAAACAACATTACATTATTTTCATCTCTACTATTTCAACTTTAACTCTGACTTCAACTTGGACAGATCTATATGTCCCATAAAATATTTATCACCCAAAACTATTTCTTATTGACTGGCATAAATTATTATTTTATTTCTCATTATTACTCCAAAACATCTGTAATGTATTAAAAACATTACATTGAACATTAATCACTTGGAACACTTAGAACTAATATACCAGTGACATGTTGTTGCTGATCAGCTGATATCCTAACATAATGAAAACACATCTCAAAATTGAACAAATTACATGAAATATATATATATTTATTTATCATTGTTTCTCACCTCCTTGTTTCCCATTTCTCTGATTCGGATAATTCATATTGACCGCCTGCCAGACGTTTAATTATTGGCTTAGTTTAAAGTATACACATATCATGAAAACACATATTTTATCAACACATATATCTAACTTGCAACGATAAAATAATACACTTAAAATTATAGCATGAACACCTTGTCTTGAGTGTCTGAGCACTAGTTATTTAACAGAGCACAAGCAGTTTTATTTGATCAAAATTTGAATAAAAAATTTTTATGTTATAAAATTTACATTCGTGGCTCATCTGAGCCACCTCCCAGCCACACACACTATTTCCAATTATGGAGGACTGTCTCGTCCTTGCGCTTCGGCAAAGACTGTATATTTTGGAGCAGGTTTTATCTCTCCGGGTCTTTGCTTCCGCTATTACGTTTGAACATTATCGAATATCAACATATTCTTGTTATATAATTACTCGCCCTTACTGCGGGTCTACCACCTGTCTTTGCTACCCCCAAGCGGGCAGAGTGGCAGCCGCTGTTTCATAGTTCCGGGATATTTCCCCTAATGTTCGCCCCCCATTGAATTTCTAATATATACCAATTTCAAGTCAGCTATGGTCAAGGGACTTGATATGACCATAGCTAACCGCTAGCCAAATCCACGATTAGTGCTGGTAAGGCAGTAATCGCCCGAAAAGTCTGGGAAATCTAACTTCAATTTCACTGCCTGTTACAATCATTACTAGTATGTGCGACACGGTCGTTTAGCAGTGTGTAAATTTTAATTTACACGAAAAAGGTGTGCCGCACATTTTCGCCATTTTGGCCTCCGATGGGGGTAACACTCTCTGTTACCCCCAACCCATTTCGCTATCTACGGGAGCACAGGCCACCCCCGCAATAGCAACTTAGTATCTAACTAATTAAACAAAAATTTTATATACATCATAATATAATATCTCCATCAATAATCATTTCCCTCATTCATAACTTTTTACCATTTGGCTTTCTGAAAATTTTCAAAATTTATTATTAATAATTAGTATATATCATTTTCAGCTATTATTAAATTTTTTAATAATCGATTTTAATTAACACAATTATTTTAAATGATCTCATTACTAAATTAGCATCTCAATTACCTGTAAACATTTTTGTTATACATGATTCATATTGCAAAAGTTCTATACTTACAATCCATTTAACATGATATACACCCAAAACATAATCACCATACTATAATACCTTTCACCTCATCTCTGTAACATTTAACACAAAAATTAGTTTACATCCAACAATGCCTTTAATTACAAAATTCATCTCATAAAACCATTTGACTTCAAACAAAAATTCAATTATATAACCTTTAAATAATCAATCAAAATATTTAACATGTATCGAATTGTTTTAATTAAATTGATTACCAAAAATATAAATTATATAGTCATCGAAACAATTACCATCAGTCAATTACTGTTTTCACAATTCATTCTAATATTTATTTAACTTGCAAATATTTCAATATTATTATTACATCTTGCGTATTATTGTTATATGTGTATCTTGCGTACACACATTATTTACTTAACATTCCACCATGCACACAAATAACTTCACTATGTTTTATTTACAAACTCTTGTTATTAATTGTTCAGTTTTCCGCACTTTACTGTCCAAATCTGCCATGTCAGAACCATTAAAACAAAATGTTTATACTGTCTTTTGTTTTAATAGTTTATCCTCCATCGTCCCAAATAAGTCTTGTTTTTACATAACATCGTTCAATTTTATCACTACACAAATGACTGTTTTGTGTGTTGTAACCATACAAACTAAATTCATTAATTATACCCGAATACTCATTAAACCAGTCTACATTCGGTATTTTTGTTACATCTCCATCGGTAAATACATTCATGATCGGGTTAATTACTTTAGTCAAATCATTATAATCATTATTACTCAAATATATTTTTAAACTTTCATTCCATTCTTCATACTTTCTATTCAAAAAATACAATTCCGTTACTTTCTCCCCATACAATTCTCTGTTTAATTCTCTCTCTTCATAACACCACACCACACTCTCACAATTATTCCGGACAGAGGGTACACAATTACTCAACAAAAATAAACACCTCAATTCATCTATCAATACGGGACTCTTGCCCTTCCACAACACTTGTGACCACATTAAATCATCATCATAAACATCATAAATAATAAAGGGAAAATTTACCCCCTGTCCCCCCTCTACTACAACATTATTTTTCCTCTCTCTCTCTAACTCACTGACACACATTAACATCTCATAATCACCACATTCCACAGACTCATCAATACTCTCTGATATGACATTTTCAATTATATTATTATTCTCATAGTTTTTAACAACATCGTTATTATCTATTAATTCTCTATTTTCACACTTGTCAGTACGATTTTCATTTGTTTTATTTTTCTCTGTACTCATCACATGTACTCCCATCCGCTCAACACTCTGTTCTAATTTATTCAAGCTGGTTATTATTGTTTCATTAGTACTTTCTAAACATTTATTTAATTCTTGAATCTCACTTTTTAACTCATCAAACTTGTTATTAATTATTGAATTTTGCATATTGAATTTAGCATCAGAATCCCTCTTCTGTTCACTGAATTTTAACTCTAACATTGTTTGTATCATTTTAAACATTTCATAATTATCGTCAGACTTTTTATTTTGGATAGGTGTCGCTAGACTTTCTATTTTGTCGTCAGCGAAGCCGACTTCGTTATTTTTTGCCATTTTTTTATCTGGTACTTAACTCATAACACAAACCTAACCTACGTGCGTAATTATATACGATAAATCATATTTATAAATTCGTCATTACCACATCCTATTTTCTGTGCATTAAAACAGGTCTAGTTCCTATAAAATTTATATACGAACATCCTGGCAGGGTCGTCGCTGTGATGTTACTCACCTTCTTCACTTATTTTTACTGAATTACACGCATCATGAAATAATACTTACCGCTGCAGAATTTCACTTACCGTCAAGGTCCCCGTAAAACTTACCTTTTGAAACTGCCCAGGTCGCCACGATATTTTTTCTAAAGGTTAAATATCGAAACCTTTTACACTCTTGCCCTTATAAAAAAATCCCGCTATCTGACTGTATAAAATTTCAGAAAACCCCCAATTTCGTTAGACGAGCTGTCAGCACAAAAATGAGAACGTGGTAATGATGAAATAACTTAGGCTAACACATGTTCATAGTAAACTAAATAATTTTACTGAATTAAGTCAATTTTCATTGTTATTAGTACAAAAGAATTAGTTATAACTAATTGTTATAATTACCAGAATGAGAATGCTACACAACCAAATTTTAATTACATTGAACTATACTTACAACTAAGGCAGCCCACTCTGCTCACGCACGCTTCCATACATTTTTTATACCTTACCCTTTATTTATTCAGTTTTAAGTATTCCGATTGTTATCCGCGATACCCGTCCACGAACACGTGCTTAGTCCCGTAACTTCAATATCTGTTTTATCACTCTAATTCCTCCACATCACTGTCCGGATTTCTCACTGCGATATGTTTATTACCTTCTGGGGTCCTGGTTGGTCTTATTGAATGAAATACATTTACGAAAACTCGACCAACCGGGCCCAAACCGAAACTTTAGATGTCTGTAGCGGTACGCTGTTTTCCGTAGACCGCTTAGCGTCTCTGCTCACTGTAGACTGGGCACGATAACGTAACAGGTATTACTGTTGTGATCTCATACTTGGTGCGGAAATCACTGCCTTGATCTTCGTCGCCGTAGCTTAATCCTATGCTAAGCATGTAGTCTTGTAAAATAAAGTAGCGAACGATCTCAGCTAGGCACTGGCTAACATCACAAAAGGGGCCGGACTTAAGACATTATTTCCTGCTGTTCCCCGACCATGTGCTCATATAGTTTCTTGCTTTTAGCCATTTTGAGTTTTTTACGGCGTCACTTCAGCGCTCCGCCCGACTAGGTTACGTATGGGCGTCGACACACATATACAAAGTTCCTAGAATTTCGTGGAGATGCAAATTCTTTTGACGAGTTACACAACATTAATTGCGTCTCGCCTTTGTTCCAAACTCTGTTCCATATGCCATGTGTTCTGTTATAATGAAATAGCGTTGCCCAATAATTTTATGAAATCCCGCACCAAAACTAAATAAATAAAAATGTAAATACCCCATACCATAAAAAAATAGAAGGACCCAAAATTGACACGTTACAAAACAATGATGTGTAGTATGTTAGATATAAGGATTGATAAAAATATGTATTTCATGTAATTTGTATAATTTTGAAATGTGTTTGTAGTAAGGTCATTCACCTTGCTAAGAAAATCAGCTGATCAGTAGTAGAATGTCACTGATAAATTGTTTACAAATTTCCAAGGTAACTGATGTTTGAATAGTGATTTTAATGTACTAAAGAGTTTATTTTAAATCATGAAAATAATTGATATATTTAAGAATTGTAAATGATTTGTAAAAGATAGTAAAAGATAGATTTTGGGTGATTAATATTTTGTTGGGACATGTAGATCAGTCCAAGTTGAGTTTAAAGTGGTAACAGAGAGAATAATGTTGTTGTGAAGTAATGTAATGTAGAATTTGAGATGTAATGGTGACACAGTAGCTATGGGGAATATATGTAGAGTAATGATTGATATATTGATGTAATAAGTAAATGATGATATTTTGTTGTAGTTGAAGTGATGTATTGAGAATGGTAATTAGGGGATGGTAAATTTGTAAGAGGGGATAGTGTAGTGTAGGAGTCCGCAACAAAAGGGTTGGGACGGGAAGGGACCGTTTAGCGCCGGAAAGGGTTGCCTTAGGTAGAATCCAGGAACCAGATTAAGGGAATGAGCTTTTGGGGGGGGGGGAACACATCCTGAGTACAAAGGGTTAGAGAGTATTTTTTTTTTATAACGAGAGAATGATGCGGATTGAGTTTAGTAGTAAGTTGGGTTTAGAGATTGTTTGATAGATGTTTTGATAGAGATGGGTGTCATGTTAGTTAAAGCTGTTAATGAGTATTAGAGTCAGAAGGGATTAAGAATGTATATATAGATACATATCAAGTTGTAAATCAAGTTAGTATAAATAATTAAATCACCCAAACTAATGGAGAATGAGATTATTAAAGAAAAGAGTCATAGTAAAAATATAGAATTTCAATTGAAGCAAGTGACAATTTTAATAGAATTTGAGGATAAAGTAAAGTTGTAAAAGGTGTAATCTTGAGTAATTTAAATATCAATTTTATTGTTAATTATAATAATACTGTTATTTTTAAATTTCTTATTTTATTATGTTTTTATGTTTGAAGATAGAATTTTAAAGATGTCCAATGTATTTTCTGATGTAACTTATGTATAACTTATGTAGGTCAAGGTTCTTGACTTGACCCAGTTTGATCAGCTGATGGGTGATGTTCTATACTAAACCAGTTTTGGCAATGAAGTGATGCCAATTTTGTTTCTCAATTAATTTAAATAAATTTAAATAATTTTAATATTGAAAAAAAATATTTTAATAAATTTAAATTTTTTTTGAAAAAAAAAAAAATTTGATTTTGTGCCTGCCATCTAATTGATGTTGTGGATTTTGATTATATTATTGTTTGTGTGTATTAATAGTGTTTTTATTGAATTGTATTGTTTAGGGTATATGTATAATCACATGTTAGAATAAGGAAGTTCATGTTTTAATAAATGTTCAATTTATTTGTGTTCTAATTATCAATAATAACGAAGAGAATTATTCAATTTAGATAAATGATTTGTATTTTGATTTTTGAGATTAATGGTAATATAGATTTGGTTTCAATTTAAAGGAAACTCCTAAATGTGATAACAAGATTTGATAGGATATAGCAATAAGTGTGTGTACGAGCCCAGTAACTGCTAAAGGCAGCCCAGTGTGCATGATAAGGGGGAACATATCGGTTGAGGATCTGGCATGATATAAGACCAGGGATTTGGATTTTTTGGGGCGGCATTTTAGAAGGTGAGGTGCGCTGTGGTGCGTGTCTTCGATTTTATGGTGTTGGGATCTCGTACAGAGAAGTCCAGTAATTTCGTTCAGTTGCGGCCATAGTCGCCGAGCCAGGGGGGTTGTTTACCCATGAAGTATAAGATCTAAAAGGGGTTGTTGGCACCATATCCTCACCGGTCCTCTTAGGGGTTTTAGCAATGAGATTTCTTCTGTTTCGGCAGAAGATATCTCATTGGGGGGGGGTATTGTAACGGGACAAATAAAAGGATTTTTTATTTTATTAATTTTTGGGGATTTATTATAAAATATTTGAAATTTAATTTCCATCTATATATACGGCCACGTGTTTGAATAAAGCATGGTGCGGACAAAGGAACAGTACGCAGTAACAGTTGTGAAAAATTTGCCAAAGAATGTGCGAGACGTCAATTCTAAGAACTGTACGTTTGTGTAACACCTGCGCCCAAACGCACTACACCAGCATGTGCGCAAAACGACGCCGCGGTAGTAAAACAACAATGGCTTAGAGGCAAAAGTTTTATTCGCCTCATGGTCCTGGCTGGCGGATGTGAGTTTAAGCCCATCCTACTTTGGTGACGTAGAACAGTGCTCACGGAATATCGTCGACATCCCGCACTAAAAACTCCTATGTGTCAAGTGTACAGCCACAAGACTTTGACAACTCAGGGTGTGCGCGGCGACGAAATTTGTTCATCGGCAAGGCAGTAATGTCCGGCATCATGCATAAAGGCAGTCCACGAGAAACCACAACAGCTAACGGACGCATATAGTGCCGTGTGGGCCCGGTCGGCCTGAACTTTATCAAACATGAAGAACTAAGTTTAATACCGCTCTCATACCGACCGGGATCCCAGAAAATAACGGGCTTACAAAATTAGGACGTGCGAAGTGAAGTTATCAGCGAACAAAGTTATTTAATGTGCAGTAAACTGACGAACTAAGAAACACGTGTCCGGGCGGTGTATCGAGATATATATATATAAATTAAAATAAAATGGGGTTTTCAAAATAAAGGTATTGTAAATTAGTGTGAATGAGTGAACGCTAGCAGGCTGGGCTGTCTGTATTTTAAAATAAGGTAAGATGCTAGAATAAGATTATAATTGCATTGTCGTAGCCATGAAGTGAATCACTGAAAATATTATGTATGTATTTCATTTTCCAAATTTTGAGAAATAGTTGACATGAAGGTTTAAAAGTTTAATAAAGAAAATTTTTATTTAATTCTCTTCAAAAATGAGTAGCGTAAGTTATTCAAATAACCCGTAAACCACGTTTGCATCCTAGTTGTTCGTGTGACGTAACTCTGGCTGTAGCAAAAGGGATTTTTAAGGTGAGTGGAATACATAAATAATTTATTGGTATTTGTATGTAATAAATAAATTCACAGAGGGTCGATCAAATATAAACGAGACTTTTGAAATTGGCACGAGATATTTTAATGCTTGTTGATGTTGGCAGCATATGCAGTTGGTAGCAGTGCCTAGACATGCGCAGCGCTATGCAGTTGTTCGAAAAGTCGTTTGTTTAATTGTTGTCACGATGAGTGAACAGGAGGTTCATGTGTCCGTTGCGCAGCGTGTAATAATTAAGTTTTTAGTGTGTGAAGGTGTTAAAGCAGCTGAAATTTGGCGCATATTGTGTGCACAGTTCGGGAATGATACACTTTCGAAGGCTCAAGTGTACAAGTGGCATAAGTTTTTCTGTGAAGGTCGGTAAGAAGATTCTAACCTCACTCATACGCACGTTGTCCCAGAAGCAGCATTACGCCGCAAAACATTTTGCACGTTCAAGACCTTATTCACGACTACCGACAAATAATTGTTTGTGAAATTTGTGCTGCAACTACAATAAGTTATGGAAGTGTGCAGACAATCATTAAAAAGGAGTTAAAGTTACACAAAATCTCTGCAAGGTGGGTGCCAAGAATTCTGAATGCAAATCACAAGGCTGTAAGAAGTGAAATTTCTCAAAAGCTTTTGGATCGCTTTGCAGCAGAGGGAGACTCTTTTTTGATGTGCATTCTCACATACAAAGAATTGTGGGCACACCACTATACTCCTAAAACCAAGAGGTCGAGTATGGAGTGGCGTGCAAAAGGTGAAGCAACTCCAGTGAAAGCAAAAACATATTTGTCTGCTGGGAATGTTCTCATGACTGTCTTTTGGGTTGCTAAAGGCGTTGTGTATGTCGATTTTCTACTTGAACGAAGAACAATAAATGCGGCATACTACTCTGAACTCTTGGATAAGGTTAGAGAGGCCTATAGGTCCAAAAGGCGCAAGATTCCGATCCGCAGCGTCTTGATTCTTCACGATAACGCCAGGCCCCACACTGCTGCTGCTACCCAAGCAAAATTGGAAGAACTGCACTGGACAGCTTTGGATCATCCCCCCTACAATCCAGACTTGTCGCCATGTGACTATCATTTGTTTGGACCTCTCAAAAAAACTTAGGCAGGAAAAAATGTTCCAGCAACAAAGAGGTGCAAGACTTCGTGCGCATTTGGCTACTAACACGTCCAACAAGTTTTTATGAAGAAGGAATTAAAAAACTCCCAGTGCGATGGAAAAAATGTGTAGACAATAGTGGAAGCTATGTAGAAAAATAGTTTTGTATTTGTTTTCACATATATTAATCCAATAAAAAGTTTCTCAAAAGGTCTCGTTTATATTTGATCAACCTAGTATAATGAGTCATACTCACATTTGTTAATTGTAATTAATGGAAAAACTTGTTTATGAATAAATCATTGTTTCTGGTATTACCTATTTCAGTAATTCGCTTTGCCAGAAACAAAGGGAATTATTCTTATTACCTACCATACCTTGAAGCTGTTGACATTTGAGACTCCTGATCTCAATGGCTGTGCTGCAGTTGTAGGATCAAGTCAAAATCATGACTCAGTCTCCCTGCCTGCAAATAATTCAACAGTCTTGTCTGGTGTGCCTGTACTAGATAAGTAACAAAAGCACACTTACACTACACATGTGCTCACGACATGCACGCAAAACACAACAGAACTCTCTCCTCACAATGCGGCTTACCCATTGCGTATGGTTACTAGTTGACTGAGTTCTTTCTGGCAGTGGTGGAAGGTGAGTTGTACCCTATTCGGGGGGGGGGGGGAACCTCAGGCCTAATGGTTGAAAGGAGAAGACTACCCCTTCTTTAATGCTTTCATACTGTTTGAACACAGCTGTAAATAGGTTTTATTAATCTTTTTTTGCAGTGGATTTTAAATTCAGACTTTGTATTCGTGTTGTAATAATTACAGTTTTTCATAGATTTTTTGGATTAATATTATAGTTGTCATGTATTTAATTATCTATGTAGTTAATTATATATTTAGTTATCTATTTTGTTGTAATATTGTTACATGTAATATAACAATGGGCGGAGCATTTGATATTCGTATGATACACACTTTTTATTGAATACACTACATTATAGTACAATATACATTAATTGTCATTAGACATATTCCACAACCTTTGCAACTCATCTCTACGATCAACCATTGATGGACTTCTATTAATTTTTAGCTGTCTATCAAAATTAAACGCCGGTTTTAATAATAATCCTCCTAATGTTTTCACTCTTGAAAGAGCGACGTTAATCCAACCTGAAATTCATTGTCTCCTAAATTAACAATTGCCTTATCTAATGTTATCCCTTGCGATCTATGTATACTAACAGCCTATGCTAACATTAATGGAAATTGTTTTCGAGTTCAAGAAATTTCATTTTTCTTGAATGATGCCACTACTGGTACAATGGGTATTGAATTCTCGTACAGAATTGGGTTATATATTTTTCGAAAGATACAAGTACACATATTGGTATGTGATTGTTATAATTTTCGCATTCAACTGCCGGGTCATAAATAATATCAGTTACTGTCCCAACTGAACCGTTTGGTAGTCCTTTTGTGACCCAAAGATTTCTTCTAAGGATAACTCGAGCACCTTTACATAAACGTAATTGGGTAACCTGAGCATCGTCAGATTTTGCTAGAGAGGCTTCTGGGCAATTATGGATTGCATTGATTAGAGCTATAGGTTGTTTATTTCCTTTCTAGTTTTTCATAATTAAAGCGTTCGATTTTAGCATTTTTCGACATTATACAGACAGTATCTTTGAAATTGTCCCCGATATTGTTTACATAAAATCTTTTAGATAAGAGCCGATAATCTTGTTCAGTGATTGTTGCATTTGCGACTCTATTTAAAGTATCTCTGAAATTTGTTTGATCATCACCTTGCTGTCTCATAATCTCCGTTAAAAAGATAACTTTTTTGACCTGTTTACATAAAAGATTCGATTGATTGGTCTGAACATTATTACCAATATTATAAAGACTCCTGTCACAAACCGGTGGAAGTTGAGACCAATCACCGACTAAATATACGCAAAGGTCACCAAAAGGACAGCTGAAGAACGCTGCTTTGCTTGTTTGAGTCGCATATCCACTTTGAAAAACAAATTCAAACCCAACATACTGGTTTTATCAATAATAACGAACCTCACATCTTTTAATTCTTCTTCAAAAGCAATTTTGGATTCACCTTCTAAATCTTTGAAAGTTCCTCCCCTTCTCTTTGAAGTATTTATTCTTAGAGCTGAATGAATAGTTTGTCCAGCAATATTGTTAGCTGCCACACCAGTAGGAGCCATTAAAAGAGTTGCATCACAGCCAAAGGGGGCAAGGAACTAACAATCTGTTATATTTTGGCCAATATTTATAATATTTCCCTTATAAGCATATTGACCGGGAAAGCCTCTCGATTTCACCCTATACACATGCATCACTGGTTGTACTCTTGCTATCAAGAGTTGTTCTATATAAGTGAGATCCATCAGTTCTATAGGTACATCTTTAGGATCCTCACTATTTTAACTGGAGTAAACTTATTTGAGTTTCGCTTACACTGCGGACACATCAGAAAATGTTTGCTGCATCAACACTCTAGAACAATTTACACAGTCATAGAATTCTATAGATCGTAAATATCTTCAAATTCATTCTTGTAATGTGACAAAAAAAGGGGGATTTTATTTTATTAAATTTATTTAACTTTCAATTGCAAGTCCCATGTAAAGTACGGCTGCAGTCAAACAAAGAACAGTAACGTAAACTTTTTGGGCAGCGTGTAGTGGGAGAATGCCAGACTCTTTTGTGAATTCAATGCGTGTCACGTACAGCTACGCGCACACACGTGGCGGGGCGCAACATCTACGCCTCACAGGTGAAACCGACGCTACTGAAAATGGCGAAGCGGTAAGAGTTTTGTACCATGCTCCACCTACACAAGCCTCCTATATCGGCAACATTGAATAACAGTAGCCTATTTGGCCCATAGAAAATCCACACACTATGAGCAACTACGAAAAAATTGTCGCCTGAAGGCATTGCGTTTCCTGTTGAGCAACAAGAGGTAGTGGGGAGTTTGTTGGCACTCTCCGCGGCAGTCGACGATTAACATTTCAGAGTAGCGGGCACGAAGTGCGTGTGTCACCGGCCGGGCAAAATTCGATCTAAAAAATGTGAAAATAGTAAAAGGCAGTTCGACTAACAACGCTTACCCGGCCGGGTGGACAAAAAGACTCGTGGGCCCCAAATAAATTCTTTTTAACTTTTAATAGAAGGTGACAAACTGACATAAATAGTGAACGGTATCTCAGAATGCAGTAAGTGACGTGAAGAAAGTAAAATTGGCAATGTGGTGAGCGGACAAAAAACATTTGGACACACACTCAGTGCTACACGTGGTGATGAGAGACGACGACGGTTAAGTAACCAACAACAAATTCAATCTTTACATAATTTCATGAACAGTTCAATTAAAGAGCTCTAAACAAATGGGGATTTTAAATTGTATGAGTGAGAGAATGAGCAAGCTGGGTCGCCTTACTTAAATTAAGAATTAGAATAAGGAATAATGTCGAAGTAAATGTTTCGTTTTTTGTTCAGATTTGAAAAGGAAAAATAATTAAAATGACACAATAACAGTTTGAGTAGAAAAAATGTAAAACAAGTAAAGTCAAAAGTAGTATAAAGGAAATGAAATAAAATTTGAGTTATATTACATAAATGAGAGTCGAGTACGTTACTGATACAACCTTGAAATCATGCTTGTATTCAGAGTTCGTGCGACGTAACCCTGGGCTAAATTAAGGTAGGTGAGATATATATATATATATATATTATTCTATAAATGTATTAATAAATGACTTCACAATTGGCGCCTTGAACAGAGACGATTTATAAAATAATTATAAATCACACCTACAGGTGAATACAAGCGTGGTTTGGAGGTTGGGTAGGAATACGTAAATTACGTACAGGTTAAGCGATGTGTATGCTATAGTTAAGTAAAACATACAAGATGAAAAAATATTAAATATATGTAAGATTGAAATTGTGTTAAGATTAACAAATCTCATAAAGAATATAAATAATGGCGACTAACGAAAATGAAATTGAAATAATTGCAGGCGATGAAGCCAAAAATAAATCGATGTATGAAAGTAAAGAAAGTAGGTTAACTGAATCGGCTGACAAAAGCGATTCAGGTATTCAAACAGAGGCACTGTTAATAAGTGACAGTAATGTAGACGAATCGGTAATAATGAGTAAAGCAAAAGCAGAATCTACCCCAATAATAACTAAAGAAAAAGTTGTCAATGAATGATCTATTTAACCTTATCAGTAAACGTTTAGATAGTAATGAGGAAAAGTTTGATAATAAACTTGATAAATTAAGCAGCGACTTTGATAATCGTTTTGATATAAACGAAAGTAATTTTTACGAAATTAGAAATGAAATAAAACAAATTAATAAAAATGTGGAGAAAACCAATGAAATATTTGAAACTAACTTTAACAAATTAGAACAGAGTATTGAGAAAATGGGAGAGTGGCGAACAGATACAGGTAAGAGCAAAATAAATGAAAATAATGGAGATGTATGTATTAACAGTGGTAGTAGTTTAAATGAAAAACAGGTGGCGGTAGACGAGGTGAGTAATAACGATAATTATAATGAGGTAAGTAGGGGTGAGAATTACGATGATATAATTAAACATGTGGTGTTAGAGAGTAAGGTTGTGAGCATAGCAAGTGTTAATGAAAGTGAGAGAGAGTGTGATGAAAGGTTAGGTGGGCAAAGGGCAAGTTTTCCCCAAGTATACGGTGAAACAGAGGTTTCACAAGTGTGGTATGAGGACAGAGTTTCCTCCAGTAGTTGTGTGGAAGATGAGGTGTCTTCAGATAGTCCCGTAATTTGTTGTAATATTCTTGGAAGAGCCAAGAAATATAGTAAGTTTGTTGTGCCCTTTGCGTGGTATGAAATAGGTCAGTGGGGTTGGGGCAGGTGTTATGAAGGGGAGAGATCTTTAGAGAGAGAGTTGTTTGTAGATGAGGAAATAGAGTTATTTACGTTAAGTAGGAGTTATAAAAAGTTGAAAGAGAGGTTAGAATTGAAGGAAATAGATGATATAAAATACTTACCTTGTGAAATAGATATTGATGATGCTGTTGTAGATGATAGACTCTTATCTGATGATGTAATTGATATAGTGGAGGAGTATAATGATAAAATAACTTGCCTTATGTTAACCAAGAATACTGATGGAGACTGGACAAAAATAACTAATGCAGACAAGGTTTATGAAATAATAAAAAGGAAGAATCCTATAAATTATACTGGTATAATAAATGACAGAGGTAATGGGTTACTATCTAAATGGTTATAATGTAATGTATGTAGATAAAAATAACTTGTGTTATAATACATCAGACATTATATGATGAGGGGGTTAAATAAAAATTATTGAATGAACATTTTAAATATTTTAGTTTATGGTAATGATCTAGCTAACTTATGAAATGAGGTGTGGTAAACAGAAAACAAGAGACCACATCGTGACTGACGAGATCATTCATTCTACTCCAGCGATTGAAAGGAAGCAGAACAAAATCCTAACCTCAAAAAATCCTCTCCTGACTAGCCAGTTGGCTAAAATATTCGGAATAGTTCGAGTGGGCCAGAATTCGGCCAGTTCGCGACAAGTCGTGTGCGGGCTATTGTTCCTACTTTGTGCGCGGTGTTCTGTGCCCACGTGTGGTGAGTGCGAGTGTAGTACAGAACGGGAGTTTGCTCTCTCCTCTGCCCCAAGAGCGTACCCGATACCCGTTGACGATGGCGATGTCGGGACGAGACCAAGGGGAACCCCTGTCAGCGGAAAGTTGTGGCCCTAAAAAGGGCCATAATAGATCCGATGGCAGGGTAGCCCCCTTGCTGAAGCCACCTGTGCTGCGAAGCGTTAAGCTAAGCTCCACAGATGGACCAACAGTAAGAATCCCCACCACAATTCCCCCAAAATCTGAAATTGCTGCAGTCCGCGGCGATGGTCCTTTTAAGGTCCACCCAGCATCTGAAGAATTTTCGCGGGTCCAGCCTTCCGCTGGTCCTGCTACCAAATCTGAAACTGACCAGTCCGCGGTGAAGGCCCGCCGAGCATCTGGAGATTCTTCGCGGGACCAGCCTTCAGTTGGCCCTGCTAAGGACCACCAACCATCTACAGCTACTTTGCAGGTCCATACTGCCGATCCTGCAGAGAGCCACCATGCATCTGACCATCCCGTGGGGGACCAGCCTTCTGCTGGTCCTTCTAAGGGCCGCCAATCATCTGTTCTTTTGCAGGTCCAGCCTTCTGCTGTTCCTACTAAGGACCACCAAACATCTGACCCTCCCGTGAGGGACCAACCTTGTGCTGGTCCTTCTCAGGACCCTCTATCCATCGCTTATGCCGCAGCCCTCGGCACTATGTTGTCGTCTGACTCTGAGATGGAGACGGAGGACGGCTTCCAGCCTGTGCCTAGCCGGAAACGGCGAGGTAGCGGTGGAAGCATGCCGACGTCCCCAAAACGGACTGTCCCGGCGAAACGAGCCGTGGCTGCAGAGTCGGCAGGCCGCATATCACCTTCCCCTGAAATCACTGAACCAGAACCAACACCTAAACAACCAAAGATACCGCCAATCGTCGTGCTACAGTGCAGCGACTGGCATACCCTCCTTCGGGAGCTTAAAAAAGTTGTGCCGTCTGGGCAAATCGAGGCCAAAAGCCAAGGTTCGTCGATTCGACTGCTGCCGAAGTCGATCCAGGACTTTCGGGCTTGCCAGAAATTCCTGGCCGACTCCGGTCGCGCCTTTCACACCTTCCCCCTCCCTAAGGAGAGGGAACTCAAGATTGTGGTGTCCGGGATTCCTCATGACACACCGATCTTGTGGATCTGGCGGAGAAGGGTTTCTTCCCTACCTCCGTTGTCGCTCTCCTATCCGGTGATCGGAAAAGGAAAATCAATTCCTTTTACATCAGGATCCAGAAGGTTGGTTCCTTCGCTGACGTCTATAATCTTGAAACCATTCTGTGCCTCCGGGTAAGCCTGGGCCTTCCCAGTGCTTCCAATGTTAGCGATTCGGCCACTCATCGGCCTTTTGTAAGATGCCGCCGCGTTGTGTACGCTGCGGAGAGGCCCACAACGAGAATTGTCCCGTTGTGAAGCCTCAACCTGCGACGTGCTGCAACTGCGGAGGCAATCATCCGGCTAACTTTAGGGGTTGTAACCACTTTAAGAAGGCCCTAAAGAAACAGCAGCGGGAGCAAAACCGTCAGGTTGAACCTCCTCGCCCTGCTCCTAGACCCTCGAAGCGGGCGGCAGTCCAACCCGTCTCGGCATCTACGGCTCTTCCTGCGGCACCTGCCGCTGGAGGAACCATAACTTACGCTACGGCGCCCCCTGTGGCCCCCAGAACTTTGGCACCTGCCGGAGTGCCATCTCCTCAAGCGGCAACGCCCGCAGTACCCCCCTCACAGACCCAGCTGCCTAAGAAACAGCGCTCTAAGCGCAAGGTTAGACAACCACTAGTGGCAAAACAACTATACCCGGAGGCTAACAACGCCCCTCCGGCTGCCCAGCATCTACCCGGCCAGGAGCCTGCTTCTGTTGCCCAGTCCCCTGCGACTTCCATGGAAGTCTCGCCAGCCCCCGAGCAGCCAGCTCCAACTGCCCAACCTCCCTGGAGGCGGCATTTGCACCTTCCGCGGCCCCAGCGCCGGCTAGTCAGGACCCTGTGGCCGGTGGTTCATCATTGGTCACTGAGGCTCAGCTGATGGCCTGGGTCAGCGGCATTGTCCCGCAAATTCTTGCTGCTCGGGATGTCCCGACTATACTCATGGCGATCCTAACATCGCTGATTGCCCTGATTGTCCCTTCATCTAACCATGGCTAGACAGTTTCGGTTCGTCGCGTGGAATGCAGATGGTGTTTCGGCGCGTCGGGCCGAACTGGCAGCTTTCCTTGTGGAGTACGACGCAGATGTCGTACTCCTCTCCGAAACACATCTTGTCCCTAATCGTCGATTCTCCCTGCCAGCCTATGCTTGCTACAGGAAAGACAGGAATGGACCCGATCGCCGCCACGCATCTGGCGGAGTGGCGATCTTAGTCCACAGGCGGCACTCTCATAGATAACTCCCTGCCCCTGAAACTACCTTCATCGAAGCATGTGCTGTGGCGCTGGATGTTGCCGGCCTGGAGGTGCGCTTTGTTTCTGCGTACCACCCGCCCGGCCATCGAGCTCCACCGCATGAGGAGTGGGACGCCCTCCTAGACAGCGATCTCCCAACCTTCGTAGCCGGAGACCTTAACGCCAAGCATCCCTCTTGGAACAGCAGAACGTCAAACCCCTACGGCAATTCTCTCCGTAGGGTTGTTGAAGATGATCCCAGTGTCATCATCATCGGCCCGTCCGAACCGACACACTTTCCCATTGCGGGTTATCCGCCGGATGTCCTTGATATTGTAATTGTCAAGGCCATCCCCTTTCATCTACAAATCAGCGCGGTGTCGGACCTATCGTCCGATCACGACCCCCTACTTGTAACTGTCTTGCTGCCGTCGGTCTCACCCCGACTTCCCGATCATCCTGTTAGGAGAGTCAATTGGCGATCCTACCATGATGATCTGGCCAGGCAGTTGCCATCTGTCCCTCCGGACCCACTCGTCTCTTGTGATGACGTGGATCTCCGGGTACATCAGCTCCAGGACCTCGTCTCTTGTGATGACGTGGATCTCCGGGTACATCAGCTCCAGGACCTCGTCCAGTCTGCAATGGACAAGAACACCTATACTGTTCCGGTGAGTAATAAACGCTCCGACCTTCCTGCGGAAGTTCTCCAAGCCATCCGATTACGGCGCCAGCTCCGCCGCAGATGGCAGCATACCCGTGACCCTGCCGCTAGACGGCGTTTTCGATCCCAGTCGGAACACGTCTCGCAGCTTCTGCTTGACGTAAACGCGAATCGATGGGACTCCTATTTGGAGTCCTTGGAAGTCGACCACGCCTCCGTATGGAGAGCCGCTGGTAGACTAAAAGGCGAAAAGAGGACTCGCCATCTCTTGAATACCCCGGACGGCACTGTATACTCTTGCAGAAGGCAAGGCGGAAGTCTTCGCCGACTGTATTGAGGAACAGTTCACCGTCCATAGAGGCATCTCTGACCCAGCTCATACGGCTGTCGTCAGGGATTTCCTATCTGGATACTTTTCTGCTCCCCCCAATGATCCTCCTAATTCGGTCGACGAGGATGACCTTGCGTCTGTCCTAAGCCGACTGAAGAAGAGAAAGGCCCCTGGCCCCGATCGCATCGGCGCCGCTGCGTTGCAGAATCTCCCGCCTTCGGCAGTTGACGTTCTTCTTGAGCTGCTCAACTCCTGTCTCCGGCTGAGGTACTTCCCCCGCCTGTAGAAAACTGCTAATGTCATCATGATCCAGAAATCTAAAAAGCCGCCCATGCTACCTGGAAGCTACCGCCCGATATCACTATTGCCAGTAATCTCGAAGGTATTCGAGCGTCTTCTGGCCCGTATTCGGCCCCTGGTGGATAGTTTCATCTGCGAGGAACAGTTTGGGTTTAGGCCGAGGCACTCGACTACTCTTCAGCTAGTACGGGTTGTCACCTGTCTAGCAGACGCCGCCAACAATCATCAGGCAACAGGCGCCGTCCTGTTGGATGTGAGCAAAGCCTTCGATAAAGTCTGGCACGAAGGCCTGCTCTACAAACTGGCGCATTCGCCACTCCCGACATCTATCGTCCACTTGCTCCGATCCTGTCTGACGGATCGCACCTTCAGGATCAGCGTAGATGGGGCGTTCTCTCGGGTTCGCCCTGTCGCCGCTGGCGTCCCACAAGGATCTGTCCTCGGCCCCGTTCTGTACGTACTGTACACGAACGATCTGCCTGTTTATCCCGGGGTCACGTTATCTCTATTTGCCGATGACGCGATGTTTCATTTTAGCTCGCTTTCGCCTTGGCGGAGGAGCGTAATGTTACAACGCCAGTTGGCTATGCTTCCGGACTGGCTAAGGAAATGGCGGGTAGCGATCAATACGGAGAAATCCGAGGCGATCTGCTTTACTCATAAGTACATTTCCCGATGCCAATCCCTCTCCTTAGAGGGGAGACCCATCAACTGGACTGAGACGGTGAAGTACCTAGGTGTTCGGCTTGATCGGCACCTAAACTTCAACGCCCACGTGACCGCAACCCTCAACATGGCTCGTGGCGTCAGAGCCAAACTATCACCTATGCTTTCGCGGAACAGCCGCCTGGCTGTCCGTACAAAACTAACATTGTGTCTACTGTTCCTCCGAACAGTACTCACTTATGCAGCGCCCGCTTGGTGGCCTCTCCTGTCAGCCACCAACAGGCATAGGCTGACTACATTTCAGAACTGGACCCTACGCTCCCTCACAGGGTCCCCGTGGTATGTGCGAAATTCCGCCATTCACCGGGGCCTCCGTGTTCCCACCTTAGAGGTCTTCGTCTGGTCCTTGGCAACGAATTTGTTCGCCAAGGCCGGCGAGTCCCCTTATCCGCACCTCCAAAGGCTTAACAGCATGGAGAATGCACCGCCCCCTCGCCGCGTCAGGCGCCCTAGGGCGCTGTTAGACGACCCCCCTAAGTTCATCACATGAACCCCCAGAAACGAATCCCCCAACCTTCTGGAAATCTGAACCGATCACAAACATTAACTACCCGCGCCTGCCGAAACTGTAGTCAATCATGCTGCAGCAGATTGGATTGGATAGAACATTATTGCCAGCATCGGCTTTGCCGATTCGGCAGGGCTTTGATCCGGGACACGGGCTCCCGCGAGGTTGTGCAAATGCCTTCCTTGCGAGAGCCGACTGCACCGGTGACTAGTCCCCTCGACTCGGCCGCCGCCTTTGGGCGTCGAGCCTCTTGTCCTCGCCAGCGCGCCTCTAAGTTTCCGTGGGCTATGTCCTCGGAGACCAAGGAGCTGCGACCAGGCGTTGCGATTGGCTGAAGCCATGACCACTGAGATCCCCGTCAGCACCTGCTTTGCTGATTCGGCAGGGTAATGACCCAAGACACGGGCTTCTGCGAGGTTGTGCAAGTGCCTTCCTTGCGGAAGCTGGCTGTCTCGGAATCATTCCTTACCGTTTCGGCCGACGCCCTAGGGCGCTCGAGCCTCTTGTCCTCGCCAGTGCTCACTACGTTCCCAAAGGCTAGCCTGAGGGGACCATGGTGTCGCGCCTCGGCGGGACAATTGGCTGAAGCAAAACCTCAAGCTTGCCTCCGTAGTGGCCATGTCTTATTATGGACCCGCGGACTGCACCATAACTCCTTCTGCAGAGCAAACGACCGCGCTGACCTGTTGGCACCTGGCGTTCATCAGGCCTTGGCCTGGACAACGCACACAAATTAGGGCGCAAGAAGCCCGCGCATCATCCATCCATAAACAGAAAAAATTAATGACGAAGAATTGTAAATAAATTTATAGCGAAATTAATTGTGTCTATGTTGTAAAGTGTGCTTTATATAAACAATGTGTGTATGTAGTAGAAATTAATTTAATAATAACAATAATATTTTGGCAGACTAAATAAATAATGAGAGTTTGTAATAAATAGATTGTAATTGTTTTGGAGTAAAGTAATTAAAATAATTTGTGTTTTTAATAATTGATGGAATTAAAATAATTTGAGATGTATTAATTGATTAATTTAAAATGATGTATAATTGAATTCTGCTAATGAATTTAAATGATTTTATATGGTTTATACTTGAGAATAAACAGTAATTGAATAAATGTAAAATGTATTTAGTTATGGAATCATATGATTGTTATAATGTTTCAGAAGATACATGGAGTTGTGTACATGATTTGGTGGTGATAAATGTTTATATTTTGTGTCTATTCGAGTATGTGAGTGGTGTACTGTAAGTGTGACGATTTAATTGATAATAAAATCTTTAATAAATAAAAAATTAATTTACTAGCAATTAAGTATTTTTAAATCGCACTATTAAACCTAAAGCCCCTGTACTAACTCAGAATAAGTATGAGATGTAAATGGAAAATCTAACTAAACAATTAATAAAAAAAAATCGTATTGTAAAAAGCTATTAATATCACAGTTAACCCTTTTGCTAGTCATCATGCGTTGACCTGTTTAATTCCGGACTCAACGTGTTTAGCGAGTCGTCTGTAACTTAGGAAAATATAAAAATCATAATGTTTGTAATTAGTAATTTGAAGGCACGAGTAGTAGTTAAAATACTTCACTTAAATAATATATGTATAATTAATGTATTGTTTCTTGTAATAATAATGTCACTTTAAATAAAAATAGGAACTATATTATCGCGGAGTACTTGCCCCGCTCCGTTGTAATGTGCCAGTCGAATCGAGAAAAGAGTGACAATGCAGCCGTCAGACCGTACACACCTACGAGCGTGAGCTCTTCAAAAATGCATTGGTTAATTTTAATCTTAACTGTTAGCTACCACTACTAAACGTGGCGAGCAAGTTTAATGTGTAAAATGTAGAAAGTTGTGTTAAGAAATGTAATAAGTAAAACAAAGAAAAAAACTAACAAGTAGTAATCAAGATGACGTCTCCCCTCAAGAGGTAAATTCCAGTACAACTTTACACATGAAGATGTGACCTGCAGAAACTTCACATGTGGACGTATACGAGCCATACGACGCTGACTAGGACCTACGTGGATCTACACCAACTTCAACCAGAAGAACTTCAATCTCCTCAGTGAACCAGCTATCTAGTACTCGCCGAAGACACGACTCAGATGACGACGCCGACTTCCAGAATTCCCAAGAGTGACACCCCAGGACGAGGTCACCACGACTTATTGTAAAGGTGACTCGATAGCTTGCCTATCGAGAGTTAATTATATTTGAGACATAACTTACAGATGAAAGAGAAGACTATAATTTTCAATAAACTATAAATGAGACCAACCAAGAGTATACTGTAATATTGAATATCATACGTTGTAACGTAAATATGTAAATGTAAATTATAATCTCTTTAGTAAATAATACCATTCTTCAAATGGTAAAAGAAGTCTTGGAAGCACCTAGATGAACATAGTAATACTCAGACGTCTTTGCTATATATATTTAAAGTAAACTCGGATCCGAGGTAAAAAGTACATGATCATTATGATCCATAGTTTTTCAGAAAACCCTTTGAATATTTTAATCTAATTAATTATGTTATGGGATCTTTTCATATCAATTGTTAATAAAGAGAAGTCATCTTATTACACATGAAAACGAGTGCATATATCAGTGAAATACCTTCCCTTGTTTCCTAATAATTAGCTTAATTAATTTTGTTAATTGTGTTGAGTTTAATAACAGTGCGTTACAACATAGGCAGCCCATATAATTGGCTGGTGTCAATTAGGATGGGTTCCCTGGATTTGTAACGTGGCAAAAACGTTACAAAAAATGCGCCACTCTGCTAATTAATAAAAAAGGTTGTAAGCATCGTGACATTAACAAAGATACGTCACGCTGATAATTAAAGTAATTGTTACGTAGTAAAATAGATAACTCTCGGCACTCAGTTATCTGATCTATGCATTCAGTTACTGTATTTTATGTAACATTAATTTTCATAAAATGAATTTATTTTAAGATACGTAAATTAATACAATGATAGTCTGTGTAACTTGAAATATCATTGTATGAAGCCAAATGCAAGTATGTACATGAATTTTAGTGCTTGTTGATCTGTTCAGTCTTTAACAGGTTTATATTGTGACAATCCAAGACCTGTAGTTTCTTGAATATGCCTGCATAGTATGTCAGTGTATGTCTGTCGTCACGGTAAAAATAAAAACATATACTCCTGCGTAAAGTAGACCCGGTTAATTATGTGTAAAGAATTTCGTAACTTAAAGTTGTTACCAAAAAAAAAATAAAAATAATTTAATGGGGGAAAATACGAGAATTAATTACTGAACTCAGACTGTTATAACCGTAATACACCTGTAACTTGTAAAGCGTGTTTTGTTGAATAAGATTCACCCTATGCGTCCGACTGGCTTCTCCAGTTAAAACCGGTCGAGAAAGATAGGCTGTGGCATTGTGTAGAGAACAATACGTGTGCGTAATCCCCTCGTTCCCACGCATACCTACCTTGTCTTTGTTTACTAAATAAAAGAGGGTGACCTACATTCCAGCAAACAGCTGATCGGTGATTTAACATTGAAATATGTGTGTGTGGAATTTCTGTCTCTCCCTTAGAAGAGAAATTATTCTCTTCTGAATTATGCAAATGATTTACCCAAGAATGCACCTTGTCTATGTAGTTAGTGTATAGTGTTGTAAAATCAATTTTAAGTACGTTTTAATGTGTTAGAAATAAGATAAAAATGGCACAATTTAATCCGGATTTACTATTAAAGGACGAGCTTTCTTACGAAGCTCTTTTGCGTGGTCTACCCCATGCGAATGTAACAGTCGCGGAATTGCGTAAATCAATACGCGAAAGTGGATTTGATACACCCGCGCAATTAAGCAACCTAAGCGGACTAGATTATGAGAGCGAGAGAGAAATTTGTAATGCCAAGTATAGTGAGCTAACCTTATTGTCTCAAACCCTCCAAGACGAGAAATCTCCGGCGATAATTTTGCGGACTACTCAGAGAATAGAGCATTTAACCCGGCGAATGAAAAATTTGTTGATCTGGCCTAATCTTACGGAAATACCTCCTGAAGTCCAAAACTTCTGACGAAGCTTTACGTCGATTACCCACTATTATCAATGAGTTAAGAAGAAAATCCCACTCGTTCCGAATGGATGAAATTGAGAAGTCCTTGAAGAAACTACACATCTCCCCAGTTCAATCCCCTACTACAGATCTACCTCCGCCTAACACTGATCGCGACTCACCCGCCGTATCGCAAATACAAGCTACTCACGAGCAATATCCTGATAGAGATTTAAATGCCCCTCCTCCCAATCGTTTCCAGATTCGCCCCGGAACGCACGAATTGACCACCCCGAATGCATCATATCGTCCTCCTAAAGGGATGCCAACCTTGAACTATAACGCAGACCTATATGGAAAAATCACTCATCCTGTGGAGAAACTTTTAACTGAAATCCCTTACACTGAAGGATTAAATGTCTCCAAACTACTAAATTTCATCAAATATCTCCTGCAGATAAAAGATCTACAGCAGCTGAATGATTGGCAAATTTTGCAAGTTCTGCTAACGAAATGTAAACCCCCGTTAAAGAATCGTGTGATAGAAGCACTAAGCTCTACATTTCCAGTAGAAGACCTACATACCTCAATAATAAAGTACTTTATTCCCACCGGAATTTATGAAGAACTTAAAAGAAAGACCGTACTACGAGTACAAGGAAATCACGAGAGATTAGCTCATTACATCTCAGATATCAGGGAGTCATCTCGACTACTACGTGTAAATTGGAATGAGACACAGATGGTCGACACCATTTTAGTAGGATTGTCACCAGAGGAAAGATCTCGTTTAGCTTTGATAAATCGACCTAACACCATTGCGGATCTAGAACAATGCAGTATCCATTCTTCGAATGTATGGTACTCCGATCAAAATAGACATACGATGAAATCAGCAGAAACAAATAGAAATGAATTGCGAGCCCTAGAGCCCGGTGTAACAACCCTGCATGAAAGGCAAGTATTCAATAGACCTCACAATGTGCGCAGCCCTGGTAAGTTAAATGTAACACCATCTAAAACGGAAACAAGGTACCCTCCTCGCAATAAGCCCATCTGTTATAATTGCGGCAAATATGGACACATAAGAAAAAACTGTAACAGCAAGCAATTGGAACGTAAACACCCTGATCCAAAAAACATGTAAGGCAGGGAGACCCGAAATCCTGTGTCTTCCGCAGCAACTCGAAATCTGGTGAACCTAAAGAAACGTATAAAAAAAAAAAATTTTATAACAAAAGAGGAAGGAAAAGAAGCTCTAAAGAAATAGATCCCTACGTAAGAAAGTTTCTTGAAAAATGTAACGCGATAAATAAATGTAACTGGACTAAAAGTCTATTACCCTTAATACAAGTTGACCTAGGTGTTACCTCCACAATCGCATTAATTGATTCGGGATCTACCAGACCCTTAATCAGTCAAGAGTTAGCAGATAAATTATCGAAACACCATCTAGTAAAACGGAGTCAAGCGGTGAATATAAAATGTGCTACCGCCAATAAACGAAATATAATAATAAAACTGAGCATTACCGTTAAAGTTAAAATCAAGAACCTAACCTGGGTTTTTACTATGTTAGTATGTAATGAATTAGGACCCGACTTAATATTGGGAGCAGACTTTATTAGTAAAACGGGAATGATTCTTGACATCTATGAGCAAAAATATTATTTTCGATTCGACCGTACACGGAAATATAGATTTGATTGTAATAATGACAAACAAGAAAAAACTAGATCATCTACTGCTCACGTAATACACCAAGAGTCTGAATTATCTCATCTAGAAAGTAGAGATAGAATGAGAATACAGAAATTAATAAAAGAATTTTCCTCAGTTCTTACACCTAAGCTAGGACTTACGAAACTAATAGAATATAAAATCAATCTGAGCGATCAGAAAGTAATACGCCTACCTCCATACAAGTTGTCGCCTCCCAAGATGGAAGTGATGAGAAACCATATCAACAAGTTGTTGGAACAAGGAGTCATTGAACCCTCTACGTCCCCATATTCATCACCCTCCTTTTTAGTACCGAAAGGTCACGATATACACAGACTAGTTGTGGACTACCGGCAATTAAACAAACGAATAGAATTTGAATCTATCCCTCTTCCAGACATCCATAGTGCTTTTCATTACTTCACGAAAGCGAAAGTCTTTACGGTAATGGATCTGAATCAAGCTTTTCACCAAATACCCCTTTCGGAAGAATCAAAACGTCTAACCGCGTTTGCCGTTCCTTTTAACTTGTACCAATTTACTAGAGTACCCTTTGGAATATCTCAAGGAAGTTCCGTATGTAGTAGATTATTAGAAAGGATATTTCACGATATTAAATTTAAATATGTGGATCACTATTTGGACGACATGTTATCTATAGCGAATCAATGGAACACCATCTTAAACACCTACGTGAAGTGTTATCTCGGTTACAAAAAGCAGGATTAACTGTTAACCCAAAAAAGGTAAATTTTGCCGTCCCACAATTTTCATTCTTAGGTCACATCGTGAAAGCGAATGGAAAAGTAAGCATTGACCCCGAACGAACCCGCGCTATTAGAGAATTTTCATCTCCACGAGATGCAAAAGGTATAGCCCGATTTTTGGGAATGGTAAATTATTTCCACAAGTATATTCCCCATCTTGCCGAAATAGCAGCACCGCTAAATTCCTTAAGAAAGAAGGGAGCGAAGTTTGAATGGAGCGCACAACATCAAAATGCGTTTGAACAACTCAAAGAAAGTATCATATCTCCCCCAGTTTTGCAACTAGCCGATTTCACGAAACCTTTCGTAGTGCAGACCGACAGTTCTAGTGTAGCGTTAGGTGCAGTCATCTATCAAGAGATAGAAAACAGTAGACTACCTATTAGTTATGCATCGCGAACCTTGAGCGACCAAGAAAGAAAATATTCCGCATATGAATTGGAATGTTTAGCCATTGTTTTTGCATTTGAGAAGTTTAAACCCTTTCTAGAACATAAAGAATTCCTTTTGGAAACTGATAATCAAGCATTATCTTGGTTACTGAATCACCCTAAACAGTTAGGACGTATTGGAAGATGGGTATTGAGGTTAAACTGCTACAAATTCAAAGTGCAGCATATTAAAGGTACACAAAACGTAGTCGCTGATACCCTGTCCCGTATGTTCCAGTCGCCCACTAATACTCCCGGAAACAAGGAGAATCCGGAAACAGCACTTGCTAACGCCGTAATTACTGAATTCCCCCTTGCCTTTACAAACATTGCCCTGTATCAACAACAAGACCCTTTTCTGAAACCGATTATAGAACAACTTGCGCAAGGTATTAAATCCGAGAAATACGTATTGAGTAAAAGTGTACTATGCCACAAAATAAGAAACGGAAAGGAATTAAGAATAATCGCCCCTGATGTGATTAAGCCCATGCTGATGGAGTACTTCCATTCATCTACCATTGGAGCCCATATGGGAATCAATAAAACTATACATCGTGTTCGAAAGGAATATCATTGGAACAATATGAACAGCGAAATAGCTAGTTTCGTAAAGAAATGTAAGTTATGTGCTCTCAGTAAACCGGCCAGAAATAATCAGGAAAGCCAATTAATTTCAGAAATCCCTAAGACCCCTTTTTCTAAACTTTATCTAGACTTTTCAGGTCCTTATCCACGATCGAAATCAGGTAATACAATGTTACTCATCTGTGTAGATTCGTTCACCAAATTTGTTTGGATGTATCCCATGCGACGAGCATTAGCGTCGACGACTGCAAAAATATTACAGGAAAGATTATTTAAAGACTACGGTACACCTGTACGTATAGTGTCAGATAATGGACCACAGTTTAAAGCGAAAGAATTTAAGAATATGTGTTTCAAGTTAGGAATAGACCATATTACCACTACGGAGTATCGACCGCAAGGCAATATTGCTGAAAGGTATCTACGAAACCTCAAATCTGCTTTAATCGCCTACCATGCGAACGATCATACGTCTTGGGACCAAAACCTATTCTGGATACAATACGCCTTTAATTCAGCTTATCATGAAGGTCACAGGTCGACCCCGTTTGAGTTACTGTATAAATACAAACCAAACCACCCCTTGTCCACTAAATGGAAAATACACGACCTGCTACCTCCGCAAATAAAGGATAAGCAGATTAAGCAAATATGGAATAAAGCCCGCGCTAATTTAAGAGCGAACTTAGAGAAATCCAGAAAATACCACGAGAGAAATATTCATAACAATTCAGTTAGGTACCAAGTAGGTGACTTAGTAATGTACAAGACTCACCCGACTAGTAGTGCAATTGATAAGACCACCTCTAAACTATCATACCGATGGTGTGGCCCTTACCAAATCCAGAAGTACTTAACTCCAGTTACAGTAGCCCTGTACGAACCTGCGACTCGAAAATATGTGCGGAGAACACATATTTCGCAGATAAAATTGTATAAGAAGAAAAGAGGAAATAGCATAGCCAAAAATAGAAAAGGTAATACTAGGTAGTGAAGTATATTATACCTCAGTAACCGTGCTAAGTGTTAATCGTAGAATTTGGAAATGAGGCCTGATCAACCTGAGATCCAGTTCAGCGAAAGATAAGTAAATGAGTACTCATTGACCACTAAACTGAATTCTAAATAACAAAATATTTAGAAAATTACTCTATGAAGAGAGTAACTATAACCCAAAGAAAAAAACCGGTAGTAGATTTAAGTAGTAGACATAAGAAAGAGTTTTGTGTTTTAAAATGTAAATATTAAGCGTGAATAGTATGTAGTAAAAAAGAAAAAGGTAGTTTATAAGAAAATAGGTATGTATATTGTATTGTAGAGAAGAAATAAATGGGTATAACGCTTGCCAATAACTATGTGAGAGAAATTCCACACATTGACACCAAGCATACTCCAAGTCCCCAATTTTGTGTTAGGCTCACTAAAATTCTTAATGTGGATTTTAAGCGGTGGACTATGTGATGATTTAATTGATAATAAAATCTTTAATAAATAAAAAATTAATTTACTAGCAATTAAGTATTTTTAAATCGCACTATTAAACCTAAAGCCCATGTACTAACTCAGAATAAGTATGAGATGTAAATGGAAAATCTAACTAAACAATTAATAAAAAAAAAAATCGTATTGTAAAAAGCTATTAATATCACAGTTAACCCTTTTGCTAGTCATCATGCGTTGACCTGTTTAATTCCGGACTCAACGTGTTTAGCGAGTCGTCTGTAACTTAGGAAAATATAAAAATCATAATGTTTGTAATTAGTAATTTGAAGGCACGAGTAGTAGTTAAAATAATTCACTTAAATAATATATGTATAATTAATGTATTGTTTCTTGTAATAATAATGTCACTTTAAATAAAAATAGGAACTATATTATCGCGGAGTACTTGCCCCGCTCCGTTGTAATGTGCCAGTCGAATCGAGAAAAGAGTGACAATGCAGCCGTCAGACCGTACAAACCTACGAGCGTGAGCTCTTCAAAAATGCATTGGTTAATTTTAATCTTAACTGTTAGCTACCACTACTAAACGTGGCGAGCAAGTTTAATGTGTAAAATGTAGAAAGTTGTGTTAAGAAATGTAATAAGTAAAACAAAGAAAAAAACTAACAAGTAGTAATCAAGATGACGTCTCCCCTCAAGAGGTAAATTCCAGTACAACTTTACATATGAAGATGTGACCTGCAGAAACTTCACATGTGGACGTATACGAGCCATACGACGCTGACTAGGACCTACGTGGATCTACACCAACTTCAACCAGAAGAACTTCAATCTCCTCAGTGAACCAGCTATCTAGTACTCGCCGAAGACACGACTCAGATGACGACGCCGACTTCCAGAATTCCCAAGAGTGACACCCCAGGACGAGGTCACCACGACTTATTGTAAAGGTGACTCGATAGCTTGCCTATCGAGAGTTAATTATATTTGAGACATAACTTACAGATGAAAGAGAAGACTATAATTTTCAATAAACTATAAATGAGACCAACCAAGAGTATACTGTAATATTGAATATCATACGTTGTAACGTAAATATGTAAATGTAAATTATCATCTCTTTAGTAAATAATACCATTCTTCAAATGGTAAAAGAAGTCTTGGAAGCACCTAGATGAACATAGTAATACTCAGACGTCTTTGCTATATATATTTAAAGTAAACTCGGATCCGAGGTAAAAAGTACATGATCATTATGATCCCTAGTTTTTCAGAAATCCCTTGAATATTTTAATCTAATTAATTATGTTATGGGATCTTTTCATATCAATTGTTAATAAAGAGAAGTCATCTTATTACACATGAAAACGAGTGCATATATCAGTGAAATACCTTCCCTTGTTTCCTAATAATTAGCTTAATTAATTTTGTTAATTGTGTTGAGTTTAATAACAGTTCGTTACAACGTAGGCAGCCCATATAATTAGCTGGTGTCAATTAGGATGGGTTCCCTGAATTTGTAACGTGGCAAAAACGTTACATAAGTATGAAGTTTATAATACAAGTTAAATAAAGTAAAATATTTATTGTTTGGATGGTAAAGTATAGATGAAGTTTACAGATATTAAATTGAAAAATAATATAACCAAACATATGAGAGTTTACCGTCCGAGAATTGTAGTAACGGTGTCAGTGTGAACCTTATGTCTTTTGGTAGTTTCCCCTACATTTCGGGCGGTCACGGCTTCACCGAACCCTGACCGTGGATTTATAATGTAAATATATTCTAAATTGAATTTAATTTAGAAATTAATCGGAGTGTAACTGAAAATCAGTGAGAGGGTGACGACATCTGTAAACAGCGGGCGATCAATTTCACTTACTCTAAAGAGAGAGTTGGTGGTTGATGACCCAATTTCCTGTTCAGTAATAGTTGCTATAATTATGACTCGATGATTAGTGATGTATTTCCATTATGAGAGCAAACGATTTTAAGTGCTAGGTTTAATGGTAAGGATTCTAAATCCACCAGAATATTTTATAATGATAACTGTATAATCTTGTGTATGTGTGAGTTATATGAAGTATGTTGAGAGAAAGGTCATTCACATGACAGTGAGACATCAGCTGACTGCTGGGGTTATATATGTAGTATGTCACTTATAAGTGATTTGCAGATTTTTATCAATATAATTAAATGTTTGAAGAATAAATTTTCAATGTGTATAAAATGTTTTAAGTTAAGTGATGAAATTAATTTGAGATAGTTGTGAATTTTCAATGAGTAATAAATGTTAGAGTTTGGGTGATAAATATTTAAATAAGGCATTTGAATTAGTCAGAGTTAATTTTAAATGGGTGTTAAACCGAATAAGATTCTTGGGAATAAAAGTAAGATAGAAAACCGAGTATTAATAGTGACACAGTAGCGAGAGGGAGTATATGTAGAGTAATGAGAGGGAGGTAATTGGAGAGTAATTTGCGGATGGTGGAATTTTGTAAGGGGGGGTGGTGTGATAAGGAATCCTCAACAAAAAGCGTTGTGGCGGGAGGTGAACCGTATGTGCGTTGGCGGGGTTACCTGGGGGGGGGGGGACCAGGAACCAATAAGGGAATGAGCATAGGGAGGGAACACACATCCTAAGTGCAAAGAGGGTAAAGGGTATTTTGTTATAAGGGTAGAATGATGTGAATGGAGTTAGAGAATTATTGGTAAATATTTTGAGAGAGTGGTGTCAGACTATGTAAATCTGTTAATGAGTGTTAGAGTCAGAAGGGGGTTGAGGTTATAGTTAAACACCCATTTGTAAATCGAATTATGATGAATATCTAAGAATCACCCAAAATAATTGATAATGAAGATGTTAAAGAGAAAATCATAGTTAAAATGTAATAATAACTGAAACAAGTGAAAAATTTAATAGAATTTGAAAATAAAATAAAGCTGTAAGGTGTGTAAACTTTGATCAAAATTAAAGGTGAATTGTTTATTTTAATGCAATAATCGCAATGTTGGTGATGAGTGTATTGTATGTATTATGTTAGTGTAAGAATTATGAACATATGTTGTGTATTTTCATGGTAGAGTCTTGTGTAGTGTATTCACATGACCCAGAGAGATCAGCTGATGACTGATGTTTGATATATTGTGTGTTTCTTACAATTGGTTCGTAGATTTTATTTGTGTGTTCATACTGAAATGATTAAATAATAAATCTTGTTAACAAAATGATTCTTTTTGGGAATCAAAATTTTTTTTGAAAAAAAAAAAAATTTTTTTTTTCTGTGTGCCTGCCGTATAGATGGTGTTTTGATTTCAGAGTATTTTGCGGATTATATGTATTGCTAATGTATTAACTGAGTTATATTGTCCATATAATGTGTGTTATAAACAAATATTAGGATAAGTGAATTTATGATTTAATAAGGTGTTCCGTTTATTTTGTTTTTTATGATTGTTAGTAGTTAGTGAAGAAGAATTGTAGATTCATGTAAGATTTTTGGGATTTTGATGAAAGTAATGGTAATATAAAATTTTGATATTGGACTTAGATTAATTTTGAACGGAATTTAAATAATTTAATCTGATTTGTTGGATTCATTTTGAGTATGTGTACGCACCTAGTACTTGATAAAGGCAACCCAGTGTGCATGTAAGGGGGAACATATCGGTTGATGATCTGGTATGGTATAAGGCCAGTGTTTTGATTTTTTTTGGCGGAATGATAGAAGGTTAGGGGTACTATGGTGAGTATCTGTCCGAGGTTATGGTGTTGGGATCTCGTACAGAGAAGTCCAGTAATGTCGTTCAGGTGCAGCCATAGTCGCCGAGCTAGAGGGGTAGTTTACCCATGACGTGTTTAGAAATTAACGGGGGGTGTTGGCGCCATATCCTCACCGATCCTCTTAGGTTAGCAATGAGAGTTTTTATGCTCTTGGGCATAAAACCTCTCATTGGGGGAGGGGGTATTGTAATGTGGCAAAAAAGGGGGGATTTTATTTTATTAAATTTATTTAACTTTCAATTGCAAGTCCCATGTAAAGTACGGCTGCAGTCAAACAAAGAACAGTAACGTAAACTTTTTGGGCAGCGTGTAGTGGGAGAATGCCAGATTCTTTTGTGAATTCAATGCGTGTCATATACAGCTACGTGCACACACGCGGCGGGGCGCAACATCTATGCCTCACAGGTGAAACCGACGCTACTGAAAATGGCGAAGCGGTAAGAGTTTTGTACCATGTGTTTTCGAGACGGCGGAAGTCAAGTAAATGCTCCACCTACACAAGCCTCCTATACCGGCAACATTTAATAACAGTAGCCTATTTGGCCCATAGAAAATCCACACACTATGAGCGACTATGAAAAAATTGTCGCCTGAAGGCAGTGCGTTTCCTGTTGAGCAAGAAGAGGTAGTGGGGAGTTTGTTGGCACTCTCCGCGGGAGTCGACGATTAACATTTCAGAGTAGCGGGCGCAAGTAGGGCGTGCGTCGCCGGCCGGGCAAAATTTGATCTAAAAAATGTGAAAATAGTAAAAGGCAGTTCGACTAACAACGCTTACCCGGCCGGGTGGACAAAAAGACTCGTGGGCCCCAAATAAATTATTTTAACTTTTAATAGAAGGTGACAAACTGACATAAATAGTGAACGGTATCTCAGAATGCAGTAAGTGACGTGAAGAAAGTAAAATTGGCAATGTGGTGAGCGGACAAAAAACATTTGGACACACACTCAGTGCTACACGTGGTGATGAGAGACGACGACGGTTAAGTAACCAACAACAAATTCAATCTTTACATAATTTCATGAACAGTTCAATTAAAGAGCTCTAAACAAATGGGGATTTTAAATTGTATGAGTGAGAGAATGAGCGTCACCTTACTTAAATTAAGAATTAGAATAAGGAATAATGTCGAAGTAAATGTTTCGTTTTTTGTTCAGATTTGAAAAGGAAAAATAATTAAAATGACACAGTAACAGTTTGAGTAGAAAAAATGTAAAACAAGTAAAGTCGAAAGTAGTATAAAGAAAATGAAATAAAATTTGAGTTATATTACATAAATGAGAGTCGAGTACGTTACTGATACAACCTTGAAATCATGCTTGTATTCACAGTTCGTGCGACGTAACCCTGGGCTAAATTAAGGTAGGTGATATATATATATATATATACTATAAATGTATTAATAAATAACTTCACATTCTGAAGATTCCTATATCCTGTGTTACTTTGATCATATAACACATGATTCATGTTATGTTCTGCAAGGCTTTCAACAGTTGCTGCAGCAGCAGTTTGTCGCTGTCTCATCCGTCTTTGATTTGTAGTTAAACGACCAATATTTGGATCTCTTCTCTGTCGAGACATACTGTAAATAATACGTATATATAAATTGATGAATAAGAATGTATAGAATATGTGTATAACCAAAAAAAGTACAAAATTGAATAAGAAGTATAAGAATAATAATTTAAATACAATTTGGAAAATCGAATAAAGAAGTAGAAGAATAATAATTTAAATAGAATTTGGATTAAAATTTTCCTGAACTGTGATTCGTTGCAATATGTAATGGAAAGTTGCAGTTGCATCAGCGTCTACATAGATTCTCGTCTAAACATTAACACTTGTTCAACACTTAAGTCCAATCCGTACATCTGGCTACACCATAGAACAATGCTTTACTACTGTTTGAATTAAACACGTGTGAGACACGAATACAAAGTCTCAGCAAAATCTTATCAAGCGAGAGCCAGTGCGGGCGGCAGAAGCCACACACGCACTGGCATTTGTGATACAGCAAAATCTTATCTTATTGGGCGACAGCCAGCTGGGCCATGATATCTCTATCTCATACTCTCACACGTTTAAGCTAAGATTTTAAAAAAATCGTAATATCTTTTGAACCAAATAATTTAGAGAAATAAAAATTACATGTGTGCAATCTACAATACAGTCTGGATATGTTTGCAAAATTTTATAACATTCGGTTGAGTACTTTCGGAGGAGTTCACGGTCTAAGTTGTGCATCAAGTCATGGATAGAGGGCAATGCCCGATTTCGCTACGCTCATCAGCCTCCGCCCTTCTCATCTCCCCTTGTGTAAATCTCGCTGTATCTTCACATAGGATTCATGTTGTGGACCAGATATTTTTATAGATAACCAAAATCAACATCATCATCTTTAAGGATTAAACCAAGGATGGTTTGTTCCGGTCTCAAATAGGCAAAGAATAGAGCTGGTCACTCCAGCTCTTCCTCGGACGTCCCACATCTCTCCGTCCCTTCGGTTTATAGTTCCATAGTTGTTTGGGGATGCGGCAGTCATCCATTTGGCAAAGATGTTCCCACCAATTCAGCCGAAATAACCAAAATGATAACCAAAAAAACCAAAAATTATTGTCCAGACATTTGTACAGGGCAAACATTAGTCTTCATGATCTCCTGGAAGGTATAAGAAAAAAAAGTTTTGAATGGGTTAAAAATGAGCGAAGAAAGATGTATTTGATGAGATTCTAACATTACAAAATATTTCAGAAAATTACTAGACCTACACCACTGATATAAGACTTGCAACCACAAGAAAAAGAGTGAATAATCCCCATCTTGTCCAAAATGTGTAGGATGACAAGTTTTACCACTGGCCAGAGAATGGCAAGAAAGGAGTATGATGCTTCTGTTCAGGAGATTTTCAACAGTGAAAAGTTAGAAGTGTAACTTAATGTTGTGGTATATTCAACAAGAAATAGTTTTAGAATTTTTCATTCAAAGTTAAGTGAAAAAAATAAAAATTCCAATAAGTGTCAGTATTTGGTTTGTATAGGCCTACCAATGTTTTCACTTCATGTCATACCTAATTAACTTTGTGCATGCAAAATTATTCCAGCAATTACATTTTATTATGATATAACAGTACCTTCTAGGCCATCTGCATACGGAGCTACTCTTAGAAATGGAACAGGTTGGTAATTCCAGTCTCTTGAATTGTTACAAACCTGTTAGTAATGGTATTTTGCACATGGAAACAAAAATAAATTCCATTCATTGTAGCGTGAAGATGAATGTTTGTAGTTGTCATATCAAATACAGAGTTAAGTGATAAGAGAAGGGATACCTGTTTATTATTACAGATAAGTGAACATAGAAAGAACATTTGGGGTCATGCTTAATTGAATGTGTTGTCATATGTATCATGTAAGAATGTTTTAAACACACACATACTGTTACTATCCCCTCGGCTCTTACGTTGCCTCTTACGGTCGCGGGATTCTCGTTATGTCCGCCCCAACGTTGCCGGCGTCAATTTGTACTGGTTCTATTACCAAGACGTCCTCGTTTTCGTTTAAGCCCCACGTTGCAGGCGGCAATTTGTACTGAAACGGATTTCCTCTCCTTAAAACCCCACTGTTGGGTTTGTCAATTTGTTTTGAATTACTTTAATTATGTAAATCTCGGAGATATTTGGAGTTGTGGGATATATTGATGTAATTAATTAATATTAACTTAGCTCTTTAAGAAATATCAGTGTTAGTGTGCCTAAAACGTAAACAACTTAAGCGTTATTCTACAATTTCATCCAACCCTATTATACCTTGAAGAGAGTTATGTCTAATTTTGTATTTTTACGCTCCCTCTTTGGTGTCAGATAATTCCGCTATAAGCGCTGTAGTATCGGCTCAACGAAACTTATAGGTTATTTCGATGTTTATGTTAACCAATTATTCTATACTTATTCAGTTATTTTTTTGTTCCCAGCTCATTAAACCATACTCCAAATAACAAGATTTTACAAATATATAAAGGTTCTTTATTTGTTTACTTAATTCACATTGACTAAGATATGTTCTAATTAACATATGCTTGGGCTATAGACTTCATGAATCGATTGTTGATTATTCTAATCCTTTATTTAAATTTAGTTATATAGTGTGTTTTGATTTGTAATTAATTTAATTCAGGGTGTGAAGGTTCTTGTAACTGTGGGGAAGATTAAAAATACATAGATAAGAATGCAAGATTTACAAATTTGAAGTGTTGTGTAGTTAGTATGATTAATATAATAATAATTTACCAGACTAGAACGAAGCAAATCGTGTAGGCGGTTGATCGCTAAATTTACTGTTCTGGATGATTATGCCGTACGATTTTCCTTCTTCGGTTTAATAAAAAGGAATTCTTGTCCTGTTCACTTCGGAAATACAGCTCTTTGGATTGATTTACAGCCCGATTGATGTTTCTTCTGCAACGCCAGGATCCAAATAAGTTCTTCTTTCGGTTGAAGCAATTAGTGTTGTTCCGTGTATTTGAAAGGTTATAATTTCTGGTGTAGTGAATATTATTAATTGTGATACTGTTAATTCTTTCTATTTGATTTAATATCTCATCAATTCCCTTCGGATATGGGACAGTTCAAGTTCTTTCTTGTAGAATCCAGTTATTTATTCTCTATTATGATTTCATATTGTAGTGTTATTTGGTTAAACTGTATTGGTGATAGACGTAAATATTGTCATTAGAATTTTGTATTTTATAATCGTATCTGATAAATTAGAATATTACGATTAAATAGAGTATTCTTGGGTTTTTTAATCTC
This sequence comes from Magicicada septendecula, assembly GCA_034769895.1. Taxonomy (NCBI): domain Eukaryota; kingdom Metazoa; phylum Arthropoda; class Insecta; order Hemiptera; family Cicadidae; genus Magicicada; species Magicicada septendecula. The sequence goes on from CM068367.1 coordinate 1,257,929,188, forward strand.
ATCACATTCAGTTCATCAAAGCAATTCCTGTCAAATCAATAACTTCCTCTTCTTCTGTCGTCCCTAGCAACACATAATTTCTTCCTTCCACATGTTTTGAATATATAGTGTTTATTTCATATATTTTTTGTCTATTCTTTATCAATTTGCTATCCTATCGGAATGTAACTTTACCGATAGTTGGTTTATTATTTTCTACACATATTCTGCTGGTTTTTTGATATAAGCCGGTTTTTTTCCTCTTTTATATTTAATCCACTTTCGATATTATATGTTATTAATCGATATCATGGCATTATGGTATTATTATAATTTGTATAAATTTTATTATATATCATTATTAATTTAATGTTTTTTCTAGCTCTTCAAATCGTATTCATTAATTATTATTAATTGATGTACCTAACCTTTATGTTATGAGAGGTTATATAGCGGTTTTGGCTGTTAGGCCTTTTATTGTAAACGGATCTACCTGTGTTTATAACTGGTAAACATCTATAGCCCCTTTTACATAAATTCATACATACAATCAAATCTTAACTATTAACATTTACATAAACAATTATTTTTCTATATCCAATAACAATTTTATCTTGACCTATTGATCACATATAACAAAATTCAAATCTATGAACATTGATTAGCTGCCTCATACTTCATTCTACAATAGTTATTGAATAATACAATTTGTTTCATTATCTTTCATTAACTCAACACATATTTGGTATAACATAACATAAACTTTATCATAATACTTGTTGCCATAAAATAATATCTCTTAACTCAAAATTCTTATTTGCTATTACTATAAAGTAAATTATTGTTTCATTTTTTTGTTTGTTTTTCACTGAACATATATCATCAACTATTATCTAACTTACAGGTTCGGTTATACTTGTTAATATTACCTTGCATTCTTATTTAACTTTATCTATGATTATAAATGTAATTATTAGATCTTTGTTCTATCATGGGTTTAGATATTGACTTGTTTATTATTCGGCGAATCTTGTTTTTATGTAACATGAATGCTAGCATTTCTGTTGCGTTATATATGCTCCCCCTCCTAAAAAAGTTTAGTTTACCTGAATGAAGTTTAGGTCAAATAAACTTGTCTTTTTCACATGCCTTTTCTTCATTTCATTGTTAATGGTTGACGTTGGGATTTTCAATGTATCTTCATTAGCCTAGTATTAATACTTTTTTTTATTTAATAACATTTCATCATTTTAATTAACATTCTTGATCATTTTTATTTCTGTAAACATTATTTGTTGGTAGTTGGCTACAATATTCAATGATACATTAGTTTTACATCTCTTCTACTTATAATTACTATAATCACTGTATTTCTCAATTATTCTTCTGTCAACTCATTTCTTTCTGTTTTCTTCGTCCTACTCTTTTGGAAACTGAAGTTATTCATGCAACTATTCTAATATTCCTTAAATATTTAATTTCCCTAACAATCCCTAATACATGCGTTGGTACAGTTCAGAGAGGCACTGTTTGGCTTCATACTCTGCTGCCCACACCACATCTTAATATAGTACTGCTGGAATTCATCTACAGTCAGCTATAAAATATAATAATAATCTCCTAATAATCTCTTTAATTATTTAGTAATAAATATTTGGGAAAAGATTTTTTCCTTTGTTGCCTTTATATTTCTTCATTACTATTCTTCATATTTCGTAATTCCATTTTAATTCCTTAAACATTCGTTGATATTGACTTTGACAGTTATCATTTGTAATCATTTTTGTTGAGATTGTAATGCTAAGTATCTTCTTCATTTGTTTTTTCTCTGATCACAATATTTTCTAAATAGTTGTTGTGTGATGATCATTATAACTGTATTTCAAACTAAATACATTCCTTAGCCCAACTATTCTTCTTCTTATCGTATTTCATTATTTTGGCTGTTTATTTTTCAATGAATTATGTTCATAAATACTCTTTCTTTCTTGTCTTCTTTAACATTATATTGGTTACATTCAATCGTTTACTGAAATTGTTCCATCATTTGGCAATGTAGTATGTATTTTAGGTCATATGATTTTTTCTTTCTTTATTTTGCATATGTAGATTTGAGGTAAAAACTTTTATCTTGGGGTTTCATTATTCATTATTCACACTATTTCTTTATAAACATTTGTGCCGAGTTTTGGAATACTCGGCCATTTTCCTAGTTAATTATGTGACGGTCATTGCGGGGGTTTGTGAATTAATTATTTGAGCGAAGTATAAGCCGTTATCTGCATGTTCGCGATCCGTGCGCGCTCTATGAGGACTGATACGTAACGTTTGACTTGTCACTGCTCTGCGCAGTATTCGTCAGGCAGCCAAACACGAAACAGTTACCAATTTCTCCCGGCGGCCATCAGTTTGATTTTGTTGTCTGCTAATATCTATCATGACTAGATAATCGACTAAGCGACTCTTCGGTAAGTCTGTTAAAAGTAACTTATTTATTATTTAAGAAAAGAATTGTTATTTAGCTTAAAGTAATGCCGATGCAATGCGATATAAATACGAAAGTCACCACGTGGCGAGCGCGAGTTAAATTCTGTGTATGCATGTCTTGAAAGTTAACACTGGCTGAGCTAAAGCATTTATAAAGTAATTATGGCTGAGTATTTTTCTTAATTATATCATAATAATTTCTTTATAATCATAGGGGGGCGTAAGAGAATGTTTTATGAACTAAATGTAGAGGTATATGAACTGTATATGTATTATGAACCTGTTTAAGTTTGCAACTCATCTCGAAATTGTAATAAGGGTTTATTTAGTTGACGAACTGTCCATAAATACTAGTCATTTAATTCTAAATTTTTTTACTGAAGGTAATTTCGGTGCTTCTTAAAATTTTCAAAATTTTCTTTTAATCTGAGCATGTGGAAGTGTGTGAATTATGCTGGAGTCATGAATATTAGGGGGATCGTGAATTGGGTAACATTTGAGTAATTGTCAATATATATAATTGTTCAGGGTTCCCGACCTAAGACGATTCTCGATCCACTTCAGCGGGTGGCCGAACTTCCGCCACCAATGGTATTAAACGAGTGATTCTCCGTCTGTGCCGTCGGGAGGAAGAAATGGACAATACATCAGGTTTTGTGCCGGATTTTACAGGTGACATTTAACCCATTTATATATATTTTGGCCTCTACAATGTAGAACATCTTATTCTCTTCCTGGAACATCTCCAATTAAAGTTGTTGGGACACAAGTCCAGCGAGACAATTAGTGCTTTTAAATTTTGTCAGTATATTTTATTAAGGCTTATGCCCCCTGAGTAAGTGTGAGCCCGGACGGGGTCATGCGCTACCGAATTTTGTTGAGAAATTTTCTTTAAGGGTAAAAGTGTGTGTGACTTATGTTTACTGATTTGTAGGGGGTGAATTATGCTTACATTGATTAAGGGTATTCATAGCTATATGGGTTTCGTTTTTTTGTAGATTTAAAGGTTTGGGGAGGTGCTGTAACCTGTGGACGTCACCCGTAGGTGCCGTTAGTAACAGGTCTATAGCATGTTTTAGGTTGCTGGATCTGGTGGTGCGCATGGCCTCGCCTGTGGCCAAGCCAATTCTGTAGAAACAACTCAAATGTGTTTTATTAGGGGCTGATGTTATAAAGTTTTTTTTAATTAAAATTGTCTTTATATATATTTTATAAAAATTATCTTAACTCAGTAATAATTCAATATAAGTGAAATTTCATTCAGTTCTTTTACTGCCATAGCCAGTGTACTACTAGTTCAATTGTTAATATGAGCACACTATTGGTTCAATCATAAACCGTATTATATATATTTTATAAAAATTATCTTAACTCAGTAATGATTCAATATAAGTGAAATTTCATTCAGTTCTTTTACTGCCATAGCCAGTGTACTACTAGTTCAATTGTTAATATGAGCACACTATTGGTTCAATCATAAACCGTATTATATATACTTTATAAAAATTATCTTAGCTCAGTAATAATTCAAATGAGTAAAATTTCATTCAGTTCTTTTACTGCCATAGCCAGTGTACTACTAGTGCAGTTGTTAATATGAGTACACTATTGATTCTTACTTCTAATCATAAATTCTGTTATACATTCGTACGGCCGTGCAGCCATGTTGACCTGGCCATGGCGCAGTCCTATCTGGGGGAACCTTTCTAAAATTTTGAATTCTTGTGAAAATTTCATTGGTTGCAAGCAGTCATAACTGGACTGGTTAATGGTTTGGTTTATGAAAGTTTATGGAGGCTGGGCACTTTACCCTTTTACAGTATTTTGGGATGGGGATCTAGGTCACTGATACTGAAGATGCTATTCTTCGGTGGCATCGTTAAATGTCTCTGAGCTGCCTGCCAGGTGAACATGTGTGTAGTATATATATGTGTGTATATCGATATGTGTGCGCCATGTGTATTTATGTAACTATGTATTTGTGTGTAATTATGTGTCCATATTGATTGATGTTATATTTATTTATATTTGGGAGATATTATTATGCTGATGTCTACATGTAATTTAATCTGATGAAAGGATACTTGCATATTTTCAGAGGATTGTACACTGGGGGTGATACTTGCATGTTATTTGAAATAGCTAAATAAAATTGTTATTGTTGCTAAACAATGAGTTTAATTGCAAGTCCCGTCATACTGGACCCAGCGCAGTTTTGGCTTCCCTAGGCTCTGGCCTAGTTTTAAATAACTAGTGGCCCCTCTTTCAAAAAAAACAAAAATAAAATAAAATAAAATAAAAAAATAAGAAAAAAGTTTTTTTTTTAATAAAGTCTAAAAGTTGAAAGAGGGGTTACAAATGGTAGCAGAGCGTGGTTGATTCTTTGGTCGAACCCTTTGGTCCTGTGGTGTGACGGGGCTTGCAAACTCGGAAATAGTTTGGAAAGAACATCATACATCAGCAATATTTGAAAATGAAAATAATTGGTAGATGCTATGGGATTTCAATTGTAAGCCTGGTGCCGCCACGTGGCATGCGTTTTAGTTGGGGTTTTTATTATTGTTGAGATTGGACCTTACCGGAGAGCGCGGGGGGTTGCCGGGGGAATGGCTGCCTGTTATATAAATAGTTATGAAGTAATAGCGCGAGAGGTTAACTGGATGCGGTATGGCCTGACCGGAAGTCGGTACTGTCATTGACCCGACGTAGTCACGGAAGTTATAATAAATGTCTTGTTGAATTGTTATATGTTGTGGTAGTTGTTCGGTGGTGTGGATTGTATGTTAGTGTTAGTGTCTGATGTCGTTTCTTCTTTGAGTCTGGCGGCTGATGGAGAGTTGGTTCTGGAGTGGATCGGGTTTTCGCAGCGCTAGGGAACCCGGGGGTTCCTCTCAATGGAAGGACTAGTACTTGAGATTTTCCTTTTGTAAGTCATGTTTGTGTGTTAGGTGTTTCGTGGAAATTTATGTTTGTTGTTGTGGGTTTTGAATTGTGCAATTCTGGCGGGGGTATGCTACCAGAAACTGCCCCACCCTCTTTCCGGAGTTCTCCAGAAATTTTCGGTTTTGGATGGAGTAGATGAGGACAGGATGTTGGTCTTCTTGGACCTGGTCCTGCAGTTGGCAGATTTCCCGGGTGTGTCTGATGAGGAGGTCTTGTCCCTTATATACCCGTATTGCCGGGGTTCATTGGCATGGCTGGTCACCAGCATTCTGCGTCGGGGTTGCAGTGTCGACACTTTCCATGCGGAGATGTTGGACTTCTTCATATCCCGTCGACGACAAGACCAGTTGAAGTTTAAGTTATTCTATCGTCTACAGGCCAACGGAGAGGCATTGGGGGACTTCGTGCATGATGTAAGGAAAGCTGCCCGTATATTAAGACTGGGGTTGCCCGAGACGGAAGTCATACAGGTAATACGAGAAGGTCTGACTCCCCAAGAGAGATCCCGGCTGGTTTTCGCAGAGCCTCCACGTTCTTTTGCGGACCTGGACCGGTGGTGTGCGCATGCCAGGACTGTCCAGGCGAATGACGAGTCCCGGGGAAGAGCTGCTAAAGATGTCCAATACTCCAGTGGTTCATTAGGAAGAGCCAAAGAAGACAAACATGGTGGTTGGAGGAGAACCCAAGAGACGGTCAGAAAAACTGAATATTCCGGAAGTAATGGAGGCTACAAGGGGGTGGCAAGTGAGAAGACGGTAACAACAGCTACAGCACACAAAACAAAGAAGTATGAAATTAACAGGGGAAGAAGAAATTATGTTAGTAAACAAACAGCGGCAAGTAGGGAGCCGGTAGAAAGTTATTCCTATTTGGAGAGTAAGGAAACTTTAAAGCTTCCAGAGGAAGTACCAGTGCATAATAGAGTTGTGGATGAAGCAGGTGAAGAGAAAGAAGAAAAGCGGAATAACTTCAGTGGATTAATACAAGACGACAAGAAAACGTCTGTTAATACTGCGTCAGTGAGGACGTCATGGTTGAATCCAGAGGCCGCAGAATTTGTTCCGGTATCTCCATCTCGGTTCGTGAGGGATCCAGATCCTGTAACATCATCATCGTCTACGCAGGGATGTGAGAAATCACTCGAGAGTGTCGCCTTACCATCGCCAGTAGAAATTAATTTAGTCATTGCACATGAACCGGGACAGCTGGATTCCAGGGTGGAAAATGTTGAGAACGTTGTAGTTGCTGAGAGTGGTGAAGGAGAGGAATCGAAGGAAGAGGCAGAAGAGCGGTCTGCAGATGCTGCACAGGGAAGTATAGTTGTGGGTGTTAGAGAGACTGAAGAGTCTGAGTTTGCGGATGGACACAGGGATGTCCAGGCTGCAAGTGTTTCTGAGGTTGCGGATGGACAAGGGGATGTCCATGCTGCAAGTGTGGTGGAAGGAGATGAGGTAGAAGTTGAGGAGAAATTTGGTGGCAGCGTTGTGGAGTGTGTGAGTGAGAATGATGTAGTGTGAGAAGATGTGCAGACGCCTTCTATAAGTAGTGTTGAGGATTCCGAAGAACGGAAAGAAGTTCCAGGTGGAACAGATGAGCAACTCGAGGATGAAGATGTGCAGTGTTCGAATGGTGGTAGTGGACGTGATAGCGATGATGTTGATGATGAACGTGTTGATGAAAAGGAGGATGTCAAGGAGATTGGAGAAGAAGCTTGTGAAGCAACTGGTGACCAATGTGATGAAGAAATTGGTGAGGAGCTGAGGGAAGATGCGGTTGAAGATGGATCAGAGGAGCAACTGGAAGATGCTGAGGAGGTGCAGTGTCAGGATGTTGATTTGGATTATGTGGACGAAGAAGGGGAAATTGTAGAAAGGGAAGAAATTGTAGCAGAGGAGTTAGACGACGAGCATAATCCAAAGCGGAGTGAAAGTAGTGAGGTAAGTTGCCTTGATCCTGATTCCGAGGAAACAAATCAGTACAGCTCAACACGAAATAATCCCTCAGAGAGTGGTGTGCGAAAGGAACGAGTCACTAAAGTCCGTCACAGAAAAGTGAGAAGAAGCGGTTAACGGGTAGCGGGTAGATGTTCACCACACTCCCAGTGGTGTTGTCTACTTCAGGGTTGCGCCCCTGCCCACGCGAGCCTTGGTTTTCTCCCGTCATTCTCCTTTTCGGAGGGAACCATGCCCTTACCCTTAGTCCTAACTATTGACCGCCAAATGATCCTTGCCCCGTTTCATCTTCCCGATTTTCCTACCCCTCCCCCTAAAAAAAAAAAAAAAAAAAAAAAAAAAAAAAAAAAAAAAAAAAAAAAAAAAAAAAAAACTATCAATAAGGAGTAGTTAGAGAGACTTGCCGGAAGTGAGTAGGTTGTGGTCCTCGAGATTTTAAGTTCCCCTGTTTTGTTCTAAAAGTTAAAATGGAGAAGTTATGGCTGTTGTTTCGTTATTTATAGTAATGGAATTGTTTGTTGATCGTTGTGGGGTCGCATGGGGAATGGACGCAGTTGTGAGGTGCATCTGTTCTCCTGGGAGCCCTGACTGATGGGAAAACCGATAACAACTTGAGTATGGTATATAAGGATGGTACACTGCAGGGTACCACTGAGTTCCAATTGGGGCAACCATGTTGCCCTTTTTGGAGTGGGGGTGTGTCGAGTTTTGGAATACTCGGCCATTTTCCTAGTTAATTATGTGACGGTCATTGCGGGGGTTTGTGAATTAATTATTTGAGTGAAGTATAAGCCGTTATCTGCATGACTTGTTCGCGATCCGTGCGCGCTCTATGAGGACTGATACGTAACGTTTGACTTGTCACTGCTCTGCGCAGTATTCGTCAGGCAGCCAAACACGAAACAGTTACCAATTTCTCCCGGCGGCCATCAGTTTGATTTTGTTGTCTGCTAATATCTATCATGACTAGATAATCGACTAAGCGACTCTTCGGTAAGTCTGTTCAAAGTAACTTATTTATTATTTAAGAAAAGAATTGTTATTTAGCTTAAAGTAATGCCGATGCAATGCGATATAAATACGAAAGTCACCACGTGGCGAGCGCGAGTTAAATTCTGTGTATGCATGTCTTGAAAGTTAACACTGGCTGAGCTAAAGCATTTATAAAGTAATTATGGCTGTGTATTTTTCTTAATTATATCATAATAATTTCTTTATAATCATAGGGGGGCGTAAGAGAATGTTTTATGAACTAAATGTAGAGGTATATGAACTGTATATGTATTATGAACCTGTTTAAGTTTGCAACTCATCTCGAAATTGTAATAAGGGTTTATTTAGTTGACGAACTGTCCATAAATACTAGTCATTTAATTCTAAATTTTTTTACTGAAGGTAATTTCTGTGCTTCTTAAAATTTTCAAAATTTTCTTTTAATCTGAGCATGTGGAAGTGTGTGAATTATGCTGGAGTCATGAATATTAGGGGGATCGTGAATTGGGTAACATTTGAGTAATTGTCAATATATATAATTGTTCAGGGTTCCCGACCTAAGACGATTCTCGATCCACTTCAGCGGGAGGCCGAACTTCCGCCACCAATGGTATTAAACGAGTGATTCTCCGTCTGTGCCGTCGGGAGGAAGAAATGGACAATACATCAGGTTTTGTGCCGGATTTTACAGGTGACATTTAACCCATTTATATATATTTTGGCCTCTACAATGTAGAACATCTTATTCTCTTCCTGGAACATCTCAAATTAAAGTTGTTGGGACACAAGTCCAGCGAGACAATTAGTGCTTTTAAATTTTGTCAGTATATTTTATTAAGGCTTATGCCCCCTGAGTAAGTGTGAGCCCGGACGGGGTCATGCGCTACCGAATTTTGTTGAGAAATTTTCTTTAAGGGTAAAAGTGTGTGTGACTTAAGTTTACTGATTTGTAGGGGGTGAATTATGCTTACATTGATTAAGGGTATTCATAGCTATATGGGTTTCGTTTTTTTGTAGATTTAAAGGTTTGGGGAGGTGCTGTAACCTGTGGACGTCACCCGTAGGTGCCGTTAGTAACAGGTCTATAGCATGTTTTAGGTTGCTGGATCTGGTGGTGCGCATGGCCTCGCCTGTGGCCAAGCCAATTCTGTAGAAACAACTCAAATGTGTTTTATTAGGGGCTGATGTTATAAAGTTTTTTTTAAATTAAAATTGTCTTTATATATATTTTATAAAAATTATCTTAACTCAGTAATAATTCAATATAAGTGAAATTTCATTCAGTTCTTTTACTGCCATAGCCAGTGTACTACTAGTTCAATTGTTAATATGAGCACACTATTGGTTCAATCATAAACCGTATTATATATATTTTATAAAAATTATCTTAACTCAGTAATGATTCAATATAAGTGAAATTTCATTCAGTTCTTTTACTGCCATAGCTAGTGTACTACTAGTTCAATTGTTAATATGAGCACACTATTGGTTCAATCATAAACCGTATTATATGTACTTTATAAAAATTATCTTAGCTCAGTAATAATTCAAATGAGTAAAATTTCATTCAGTTCTTTTACTGCCATAGCCAGTGTACTACTAGTGCAGTTGTTAATATGAGTACACTATTGATTCTTACTTCTAATCATAAATTCTGTTATACATTCGTACGGCCGTGCAGCCATGTTGACCTGGCCATGGCGCAGTCCTATCTGGGGGAACCTTTCTAAAATTTTGAATTCTTGTGAAAATTTCATTGGTTGCAAGCAGTCATAACTGGACTGGTTAATGGTTTGGTTTATGAAAGTTTATGGAGGCTGGGCACTTTACCCTTTTACAGTATTTTGGGATGGGGATCTAGGTCACTGATACTGAAGATGCTATTCTTCGGTGGCATGGTTAAATGTTTCTGAGCTGCCTGCCAGGTGAACATGTGTGTAGTATATATATGTGTGTATATCGATATGTGTGCGCCATGTGTATTTATGTAACTATGTATTTGTGTGTAATTATGTGTCCATATTGATTGATGTTATATTTATTTATATTTGGGAGATATTATTATGCTGATGTCTACATGTAATTTAATCTGATGAAAGGATACTTGCATATTTTCAGAGGATTGTACACTGGGGGTGATACTTGCATGTTATTTGAAATAGCTAAATAAAATTGTTATTGTTGCTAAACAATGAGTTTAATTGCAAGTCCCGTCATACTGGACCCAGCGCAGTTTTGGCTTCCCTAGGCTCTGGCCTAGTTTTAAATAACTAGTGGCCCCTCTTTCAAAAAAAACAAAAATAAAATAAAATAAAATAAAAAAATAAGAAAAAAGTTTTTTTTTTAATAAAGTCTAAAAGTTGAAAGAGGGGTTACAAATGGTAGCAGAGCGTGGTTGATTCTTTGGTCGAACCCTTTGGTCCTGTGGTGTGACGGGGCTTGCAAACTCGGAAATAGTTTGGAAAGAACATCAAACATCAGCAATATTTGAAAATGAAAATAATTGGTAGATGCTATGGGATTTCAATTGTAAGCCTGGTGCCGCCACGTGGCATGCGTTTTAGTTGGGGTTTTTATTATTGTTGAGATTGGACCTTACCGGAGAGCGCGGGGGGTTGCCGGGGGAATGGCTGCCTGTTATATAAATAGTTATGAAGTAATAGCGCGAGAGGTTAACTGGATGCGGTATGGCCTGACCGGAAGTCGGTACTGTCATTGACCCGACGTAGTCACGGAAATTATAATAAATGTGAAACCCCTACTTCATTTTGAGTAGTTAAAACAAGAAGAATATTTCTTTTTGTAAAGAGGGGTTACAAGTTAATTAAAACTAGGCTAAGGCCTAGAGAAGCTAAAAATTGCGCTGGATCCAGTAAGACGGGACTTGCAATAAAAACTCAAGAATTAAATAATTAACAATCCCATTTTATTATTCTATCTCATAATAAAACTAACAAAAAACAACAGTGATTTATAATTCCCCTTCTAAATGGTTAACTAAAGAAGTATACCCTCTCAACAAGGCCACCTGAAAAATATAAACTGAATCCAAGAAAATAATTGCTATGTCACCATCAATGAATTGAAAACTTAAAATAATCATTAACCTCAAAATAAAACTCCCATTAAACTATTTATTAAAATATAAAATTTATATTTTAAGTTTCTTTTAAAAATGCAACACCTGCCCAGAACACCAAACTAGGGTTGTTATCTTCTGAGGTGGCGAGCAGACCAATGGAAAAGTTATTTATTGACTACGTGGGGCCGTTCCCCCGTAGCAAGTCAGGTAATGCTTACCTGCTTGTTTGTGTAGATGCTTTTTCAAAGTTTGCCTGGCTACTGGCCTTACGGCAGGCAACCGCTCGTTTGACCATCAACGCTTTACAGAACCACGTTTTTCAGCATTTCGGTCTTCCGACCATCATTGTCTCGGACAATGGCCCGCAATTTATTTCAAACGAATTTAGGCGTATGTGTTTCGCCAGTGGCATCAAACACGTAACCACTTCCCCTTATTACCCACAACCGTCCCATGCGGAGAGATTCAATCGGAATCTCCGGTCCGCCTTGATTGCTTATCACGCTGAGCAACAAACCACCTGGGATCAGAATCTGAAGTGGTTACAATTAGCCTTCAACACGGCCAGACACGACAGTCATCAGGCCGTGCCCTTTGAAATTTTGTTTGGATTCTCGCCCGCACTCCCGTTGACCAACCTATGGGATATTGAAGATCTTCTGCCGCGGGAGCCCAATAATAAAACTGCGGAGAGATGGAAAATGGCTCGGAAGAATTTCCTGCGAGCGCACGAGCGGGTCCGTCGGCGTTATAATCAGGGGCGTATTCCAAACCCCTTCCGGATTGGCGACTGGGTCTATTGCCAAAGCCACCCACTCAGCTCTGCCGCCGACAAACGTGCTGCGAAGCTATGCTACCGTTGGTCGGGGCCATACCGAATCATAGGATTTACGTCACCGGTGACGGCCCGGCTGGGCGTACCGGGAGACAAACAAAAGTTGTTGACAAGCCACATTTCCAAACTTAAACGTTGCCGGGGGCTATCCAAAACGTTCGAAGGGGGATAGTCCCCGTAAAGATAGGACCGAGGTCCTTGTTAAATGTGGAAGTCGTGTTCAGGCGAATGGGGCGAGCCTCAGGAGGTCGGAAGATCCATACGTATGAATCTTTCTTTTGTCTTTTCCTGTCTCTCTCTCTTGTGCTGTATGCGGACTCTGATCAGGTCAGCATGCAGCACCCGCACACTTACATAATACATATCTTCTTTCGTCTCTTTCGTTTTCCTTTTGATTTCTGTTCTCCTGAGAGCAAGCTCAGCTGAGCCAACCCAACCACGACGTCCACTGGTATCTTTTGGGGAGAGGTACACTGCAGGGTACCCTCCTGGCCTTTAACGTTGGGGCAACTATGTTGCCCTTTTGGGGTGAGGGTGTGCTGAGTCAGAAGATTCAGCGCGAGTTCAGTTATTTTATTGTCATTTTTATTTTGACGGTAAAGACAGTACAAAAGTTAATGTAATAAGGAGTGCTGCTCTCTACCCGCGGATAGGAGAGGCTACCGTTTTCGAGTTTTCACCGTTTGATCGGTGTTTCCATCTGCTGAGTTTTTCCAGCACTTTTAAACAACAGTGCTGCAGCCTGGTGAGATTTTCGTTACCCAAACGAGGGAGGCGTTCCGTTTTTTTTTTTGTCTCAACATGGAAGCCTAGCTGATGGCCTCGTAGAAAATCTCTTCGGTGGAGAGAAGTGTGAAAATCTAGCCTCTACTTCTTAAAACGATGAGATAAGTTTCTTAACGACTGCGGTGAGTTTTGATTTCATTATATTAATTATATACTAAATTTTTAAAGGAGAAAACGTTTTTTTAGTAAGCTTGAGTAAGCGTGCCCACTTGTTGAATCATGCATGGTGAAAGACGTAATTGTTCGTAAAGTTTTTATAAACCAATAAAACTTGATTATTGGAGTGTCAGAATCTCGGCTTTAATACCTAAAGTACAATAACCACAATATATTTAATTTTGCACTTTCATTAAAACTGATGTAACGAGATTGGGTTGTTCACTTAACCTATTACACAATGTGTCGTCATTAAGTGGTATAAAGTTTTGCTACAATGACAGTAAAACTTTATACATATATAATCGGGAACTTACTCAGGCACGTTTTAAACGTAAATCATGTCTCATTCAAAGTAATAGTATTCTCAGATTCTATGGAGTAAAAAACTATGTGTTTTAAATAAATTCTTCGCCACGTGGTAACCTCAATTTCACTCAAAGTAATAAGTTCATAAGGTGTTACAGAGCCAAGATAAATTATTATATTGCAAAAGCAACTCACATTCAGTGAGGTTCAAGTTATAAAGCGTTATAAAGAATCATTGTTAGAGAACTTTTTAAGTAAGGCATGTTGGCCAAAATAATGTTACCAAGTTTTATTATGTACAACACAACTAGGTGTTGTTTTTATTTATGTATTTTGGAGGGTGTCCAAACAGTGGGGGCATTTGTGTGTGGTCTCTCACTAAAAATGTAATGTGTGAACAGGGTTCACTGAACAGAGACAAGTCCTGCTGCCACTGAACGAAATGACAGCTTAAAAGCTCCACACTCGACACCGAAGAGAACAACGACCGCAACAACATGCCAATCATGAGATCGCCACGCTATAAATAAGAGATCATCCTTCTGGGCACATGTAAGCAGGTGAAAAATATCCATTTATATTCACACGTAGAATCAACATGGCACCAGTTATACATAATCATCAGTTTTACCGTTCAAGTATACATTCATTTGGATCCCCAATTGATGGGACAGTTTAGTGTGAACACTAAGTATTAATTGTAAATTTCAATATATGTATAGTAAATTGTCAGTTCAGAGACTGACATGTCTACAACACAGCATCCAACTTAGATTTCCACTCATTTCTTTATAGAGCTTTCGCTACAGATTTAAAGTCAGTTTTGTTATTAATATTTTCTCAAGTTTAATTTACTATGCACAAAAACATATATTTTCTCTTATTTTTAAAATCAGGTTAGGTCATTTGTATAAAAAGATTACTGGGGAGGTAGGTGTTATTTTAAATTAGTTTCAACCAAGCTGTGCCTGTCGAAACACTTTTCAACTTGTTTGTCGAAACAAGGTTGTTGAGACAAAATTTGTTGAGACTGGTTATAAGTTGAAGAAACATGTCCGTCTCTGACACACAATGTATTTTTTTATATAAGGTGCTAATATGGTGCAATTTTCTCTTTTCATTAATTGGCCCTATTTTAGTCTATATAAATTCTTTATATTAATCATGGTAACTGGGGGGCGTTAATTATTTTAAACAATTTCTATTTCTCACCTTTATTAAGTATTTTAGCACTTAGCCACTTAGGCACTTGGTTTTAAATTTTAATGTCCTGGGGACATGTGTATGCAATACTTTATGATACACATGACGTGCAATTAACCCACACCATGGGGGTACATTTATAGAAATAAATCTTTAATCCTAATTGGGATTCCTATAAAGAAGAAGTTTAGAATTTATATACACCAGAAGGGTAATATTAAAAAGGGCGTGGCAAGAGACCTTGCCAATTATAGAAAATAATTGCTATGTCACCATCAATGAATTGAAAACTTAAAATAATCATTAACCTCAAAATAAAACTCCCATTAAACTATTTATTAAAATATAAAATTTATATTTTAAGTTTCTTTTAAAAATGCAGTATATAAATTAATTAAGATAAATGGTTTCATTCACAGTTACTATTAATAATTAAAATAATTACTCATCCAATTTAAATGAACTTTAAAGGTGACACTTACTATACTTGTTAAATAAAATAATTAATTTTCATAAAGAAATGATCAGCCACGATTATTGAGATAGAATACTCGTCTACTGGTGTATATAAATTCTAATAATAATAAAATTCCTATATCCCACCAAAAGTACAGCAATGCATAATATTTATATATATATATATATCCCCCAAAATGTACACAGAAATATACAGACATAACACGTTCCACAAGACAAATTACATATACAATAGTATACAAATACATAAAGGTCTCTTGCCACGCCCTTTTTAATATTACCCTTCTGGTGTATATAAATTCTAAACTTCTTCTTTATAGGAATCCCAATTAGGATTAAAGATTTATTTCTATAAATGTACCCCCATGGTGTGGGTTAATTGCACGTCATGTGTATCATAAAGTATTGCATACAAATGTCCCCAGGACATTAAAATTTAAAACCAAGTGCCTAAGTGGCTAAGTGCTAAAATACTTAATAAAGGTGAGAAATAGAAATTGTTTAAAATAATTAACGCCCCCCAGTTACCATGATTAATATAAAGAATTTATATAGACTAAAATAGGGCCAATTAATGAAAAGAGAAAATTGCACCATATTAGCACCTTATATAAAAAAATACATTGTGTGTCAGAGACGGACATGTTTCTTCAACTTATAACCAGTCTCAACAAATTTTGTCTCAACAACCTTGTTTCGACAAACAAGTTGAAAAGTGTTTCGACAGGCACAGCTTGGTTGAAACTAATTTAAAATAACACCTACCTCCCCAGTAATCTTTTTATACAAATGACCTAACCTGATTTTAAAAATAAGAGAAAATATATGTTTTTGTGCATAGTAAATTAAACTTGAGAAAATATTAATAACAAAACTGACTTTAAATCTGTAGCGAAAGCTCTATAAAGAAATGAGTGGAAATCTAAGTTGGATGCTGTGTTGTAGACATGTCAGTCTCTGAACTGACAATTTACTATACATATATTGAAATTTACAATTAATACTTAGTGTTCACACTAAACTGTCCCATCAATTGGGGATCCAAATGAATGTATACTTGAACGGTAAAACTGATGATTATGTATAACTGGTGCCATGTTGATTCTACGTGTGAACATAAATGGATATTTTTCACCTGCTTATATGTGCCCAGAAGGATGATCTCTTATTTATAGCGTGGCGATCTCATGATTGGCATGTTGTTGCGGTCGTTGTTCTCTTCGGTGTCGAGTGTGGAGCTTTTAAGATGTCATTTCGTTCAGTGGCAGCAGGACTTGTCTCTGTTCAGTGAACCCTGTTCACACATTACATTTTTAGTGAGAGACCACACACAAATGCCCCCACTGTTTGGACACCCTCCAAAATACATAAATAAAAACAACACCTAGTTGTGTTGTACATAATAAAACTTGGTAACATTATTTTGGCCAACATGCCTTACTTAAAAAGTTCTCTAACAATGATTCTTTATAACGCTTTATAACTTGAACCTCACTGAATGTGAGTTGCTTTTGCAATATAATAATTTATCTTGGCTCTGTAACACCTTATGAACTTATTACTTTGAGTGAAATTGAGGTTACCACGTGGCGAAGAATTTATTTAAAACACATAGTTTTTTACTCCATAGAATCTGAGAATACTATTACTTTGAATGAGACATGATTTACGTTTAAAACGTGCCTGAGTAAGTTCCCGATTATATATGTATAAAGTTTTACTGTCATTGTAGCAAAACTTTATACCACTTAATGACGACACATTGTGTAATAGGTTAAGTGAACAACCCAATCTCGTTACATCAGTTTTAATGAAAGTGCAAAATTAAATATATTGTGGTTATTGTACTTTAGGTATTAAAGCCGAGATTCTGACACTCCAATAATCAAGTTTTATTGGTTTATAAAAACTTTACGAACAATTACGTCTTTCACCATGCATGATTCAACAAGTGGGCACGCTTACTCAAGCTTACTAAAAAAACGTTTTCTCCTTTAAAAATTTAGTATATAATTAATATAATGAAATCAAAACTCACCGCAGTCGTTAAGAAACTTATCTCATCGTTTTAAGAAGTAGAGGCTAGATTTTCACACTTCTCTCCACCGAAGAGATTTTCTACGAGGCCATCAGCTAGGCTTCCATGTTGAGACAAAAAAAAAAACGGAACGCCTCCCTCGTTTGGGTAACGAAAATCTCACCAGGCTGCAGCACTGTTGTTTAAAAGTGCTGGAAAAACTCAGCAGATGGAAACACCGATCAAACGGTGAAAACTCGAAAACGGTAGCCTCCCCTATCCGCGGGTAGAGAGCAGCACTCCTTATTACATTAACTTTTGTACTGTCTTTACCGTCAAAATAAAAATGACAATAAAATAACTGAACTCGCGCTGAATCTTCTGACTCAGCACAAATGTCTTGTTGAATTGTTATATTTTGTGGTAGTTGTTCGGTGGTGTGGATTGTATGTTAGTGTTAGTGTCTGATGTCGTTTCTTCTTTGAGTCTGGCGGCTGGTGGAGAGTTGGTTCTGGAGTGGATCGGGTTTTCGCAGCGCTAGGGAACCCGGGGGTTCCTCTCAATGGAAGGACTAGTACTTGAGATTTTCCTTTTGTAAGTCATGTTTGTGTGTTAGGTGTTTCGTGGAAATTTATGTTTGTTGTTGTGGGTTTTGAATTGTGCAATTCTGGCGGGGGTATGCTACCAGAAACTGCCCCACCCTCTTTCCGGAGTTCTCCAGAAATTTTCGGTTTTGGATGGAGTAGATGAGGACAGGTTGTTGGTCTTCTTGGACCTGGTCCTGCAGTTGGCAGATTTCCCGGGTGTGTCTGATGAGGAGGTATTGTCCCTTATATACCCGTATTGCCGGGGTTCATTGGCATGGCTGGTCACCAGCATTCTGCGTCGGGGTTGCAGTGTCGACACTTTCCATGCGGAGGTGTTGGACTTCTTCATATCCCGTCGACGACAAGACCAGTTGAAGTTTAAGTTATTCTATCGTCTACAGGCCAACGGAGAGGCATTGGGGGACTTCGTGCATGATGTAAGGAAAGCTGCCCGTATATTAAGACTGGGGTTGCCCGAGACGGAAGTCATACAGGTAATACGAGAAGGTCTGACTCCCCAAGAGAGATCCCGGCTGGTTTTCGCAGAGCCTCCACGTTCTTTTGCGGACCTGGACCGGTGGTGTGCGCATGCCAGGACTGTCCAGGCGAATGACGAGTCCCGGGGAAGAGCTGCTAAAGATGTCCAATACTCCAGTGGTTCATTAGGAAGAGCCAAAGAAGACAAACATGGTGGTTGGAGGAGAACCCAAGAGACGGTCAGAAAAACTGAATATTCCGGAAGTAATGGAGGCTACAAGGGGGTGGCAAGTGAGAAGACGGTAACAACAGCTACAGCACACAAAACAAAGAAGTATGAAATTAACAGGGGAAGAAGAAATTATGTTAGTAAACAAACAGCGGCAAGTAGGGAGCCGGTAGAAAGTTATTCCTATTTGGAGAGTAAGGAAACTTTAAAGCTTCCAGAGGAAGTACCAGTGCATAATAGAGTTGTGGATGAAGCAGGTGAAGAGAAAGAAGAAAAGCGGAATAACTTCAGTGGATTAATACAAGACGACAAGAAAACGTCTGTTAATACTGCGTCAGTGAGGACGTCATGGTTGAATCCAGAGGCCGCAGAATTTGTTCCGGTATCTCCATCTCGGTTCGTGAGGGATCCAGATCCTGTAATATCATCATCGTCTACGCAGGGATGTGAGAAGTCACTCGAGAGTGTCGCCTTACCATCGCCAGTAGAAATTAATTTAGTCATTGCACATGAACCGGGACAGCTGGATTCCAGGGTGGAAAATGTTGAGAACGTTGTAGTTGCTGAGAGTGGTGAAGGAGAGGAATCGAAGGAAGAGGCAGAAGAGCGGTCTGCAGATGCTGCACAGGGAAGTATAGTTGTGGGTGTTAGAGAGACTGAAGAGTCTGAGTTTGCGGATGGACACAGGGATGTCCAGGCTGCAAGTGTTTCTGAGGTTGCGGATGGACAAGGGGATGTCCATGCTGCAAGTGTGGTGGAAGGAGATGAGGTAGAAGTTGAGGAGAAATTTGGTGGCAGCGTTGTGGAGTGTGTGAGTGAGAATGATGTAGTGTGTGAAGATGTGCAGACGCCTTCTATAAGTAGTGTTGAGGATTCCGAAGAACGGAAAGAAGTTCCAGGTGGAACAGATGAGCAACTCGAGGATGAAGATGTGCAGTGTTCGAATGGTGGTAGTGGACGTGATGGCGATGATGTTGATGATGAACGTGTTGATGAAAAGGAGGATGTCAAGGAGATTGGAGAAGAAGCTTGTGAAGCAACTGGTGACCAATGTGATGAAGAAATTGGTGAGGAGCTGAGGGAAGATGCGGTTGAAGATGGATCAGAGGAGCAACTGGAAGATGCTGAGGAGGTGCAGTGTCAGGATGTTGATTTGGATTAATCAAATCTAACTATTGACCGCCAAATGATCCTTGCCCCGTTTCATCTTCCCAATTTTCCTACCACTCCCCCTAAAAAAAAAAAAAAAAAAAAAAAAAAAAAACTATCAATAAGTAGTAGTTAGAGAGACTTGCCGGAAGTGAGTAGGTTGTGGTCCTCGAGATTTTAAGTTCCCCTGTTTTGTTCTAAAAGTTAAAATGGAGAAGTTATGGCTGTTGTTTCGTTATTTATAGTAATGGAATTGTTTGTTGATCGTTGTGGGGTCGCATGGTGAATGGACGCAGTTGTGAGGTGCATCTGTTCTCCTGGGAGCCCTGACTGATGGGAAAACCGATAACAACTTGAGTATGGTATATAAGGATGGTACACTGCAGGGTACCACTGAGTTCCAATTGGGGCAACCATGTTGCCCTTTTTGGAGTGGGGGTGTGTCGAGTTTTGGAATACTCGGCCATTTTCCTAGTTAATTATGTGACGGTCATTGCGGGGGTTTGTGAATTAATTATTTGAGCGAAGTATAAGCCGTTATCTGCATGCCTTGTTCGCGATCCGTGCGCGCTCTATGAGGACTGATACGTAACGTTTGACTTGTCACTGCTCTGCGCAGTATTCGTCAGGCAGCCAAACACGAAACAGTTACCAATTTCTCCCGGCGGCCATCAGTTTGATTTTGTTGTCTGCTAATATCTATCATGACTAGATAATCGACTAAGCGACTCTTCGGTAAGTCTGTTCAAAGTAACTTATTTATTATTTAAGAAAAGAATTGTTATTTAGCTTATAGTAATGCCGATGCAATGCGATATAAATACGAAAGTCACCACGTGGCGAGCGCGAGTTAAATTCTGTGTATGCATGTCTTGAAAGTTAACACTGGCTGAGCTAAAGCATTTATAAAGTAATTATGGCTGTGTATTTTTCTTAATTATATCATAATAATTTCTTTATAATCATAGGGGGGCGTAAGAGAATGTTTTATGAACTAAATGTAGAGGTATATGAACTGTATATGTATTATGAACCTGTTTAAGTTTGCAACTCATCTCGAAATTGTAATAAGGGTTTATTTAGTTGACGAACTGTCCATAAATACTAGTCATTTAATTCTAAATTTTTTTACTGAAGGTAATTTCTGTGCTTCTTAAAATTTTCAAAATTTTCTTTTAATCTGAGCATGTGGAAGTGTGTGAATTATGCTGGAGTCATGAATATTAGGGGGATCGTGAATTGGGTAACATTTGAGTAATTGTCAATATATATAATTGTTCAGGGTTCCCGACCTAAGACGATTCTCGATCCACTTCAGCGGGTGGCCGAACTTCCGCCACCAATGGTATTAAACGAGTGATTCTCCGTCTGTGCCGTCGGGAGGAAGAAATGGACAATACATCAGGTTTTGTGCCGGATTTTACAGGTGACATTTAACCCATTTATATATATTTTGGCCTCTACAATGTAGAACATCTTATTCTCTTCCTGGAACATCTCAAATTAAAGTTGTTGGGACACAAGTCCAGCGAGACAATTAGTGCTTTTAAATTTTGTCAGTATATTTTATTAAGGCTTATGCCCCCTGAGTAAGTGTGAGCCCGGACGGGGTCATGCGCTACCGAATTTTGTTGAGAAATTTTCTTTAAGGGTAAAAGTGTGTGTGACTTAAGTTTACTGATTTGTAGGGGGTGAATTATGCTTACATTGATTAAGGGTATTCATAGCTATATGGGTTTCGTTTTTTTGTAGATTTAAAGGTTTGGGGAGGTGCTGTAACCTGTGGACGTCACCCGTAGGTGCCGTTAGTAACAGGTCTATAGCATGTTTTAGGTTGCTGGATCTGGTGGTGCGCATGGCCTCGCCTGTGGCCAAGCCAATTCTGTAGAAACAACTCAAATGTGTTTTATTAGGGGCTGATGTTATAAAGTTTTTTTAAAATTAAAATTGTCTTTATATATATTTTATAAAAATTATCTTAACTCAGTAATAATTCAATATAAGTGAAATTTCATTCAGTTCTTTTACTGCCATAGCCAGTGTACTACTAGTTCAATTGTTAATATGAGCACACTATTGGTTCAATCATAAACCGTATTATATATACTTTATAAAAATTATCTTAGCTCAGTAATAATTCAAATGAGTAAAATTTCATTCAGTTCTTTTACTGCCATAGCCAGTGTACTACTAGTGCAGTTGTTAATATGAGTACACTATTGATTCTTACTTCTAATCATAAATTCTGTTATACATTCGTACGGCCGTGCAGCCATGTTGACCTGGCCATGGCGCAGTCCTATCTGGGGGAACCTTTCTAAAATTTTGAATTCTTGTGATAATTTCATTGGTTGCAAGCAGTCATAACTGGACTGGTTAATGGTTTGGTTTATGAAAGTTTATGGAGGCTGGGCACTTTACCCTTTTACAGTATTTTGGGATGGGGATCTAGGTCACTGATACTGAAGATGCTATTCTTCGGTGGCATGGTTAAATGTCTCTGAGCTGCCTGCCAGGTGAACATGTGTGTAGTATATATATGTGTGTATATCGATATGTGTGCGCCATGTGTATTTATGTAACTATGTATTTGTGTGTAATTATGTGTCCATATTGATTGATGTTATATTTATTTATATTTGGGAGATATTATTATGCTGATGTCTACATGTAATTTAATCTGATGAAAGGATACTTGCATATTTTCAGAGGATTGTACACTGGGGGTGATACTTGCATGTTATTTGAAATAGCTAAATAAAATTGTTATTGTTGCTAAACAATGAGTTTAATTGCAAGTCCCGTCATACTGGACCCAGCGCAGTTTTGGCTTCCCTAGGCTCTGGCCTAGTTTTAAATAACTAGTGGCCCCTCTTTCAAAAAAAACAAAAATAAAATAAAATAAAATAAAAAAATAAGAAAAAAGTTTTTTTTAAAATAAAGTCTAAAAGTTGAAAGAGGGGTTACACATTTAATAATAATTCTCGCTTTCTTCTGTAATCTTAGGGTTTCATTATTCATTATTCACACTATTTCTTTATAAACATTTAATAATAATTCTCGTTTTCTTCTGTAATCTTGGGGTTTCATTATTCATTATTCACACTGTTTCTTTATAAACATTTAATAATAATTCTCGCTTTCTTCTGTAATCGATAATAAGTTGTTCTTATTGTATTTTAGAATTTAGTGATAGTATTCAACTCAAATTTTTTTTTTCAATTCCAAGTATTTTCTCTTCAAGACTGGTAATAAGTTGTTCTTATTATTTTTAGAATTTATTCATTATATAATATTTCCGTATCTTGTCAATTGGTTGCCTGGTCTGTTTCCATAACATCAGTCCCCTTTTCTGGTTGACTGTTTCTTTTCTAACCATGGTCCATTAATTCGACTGCACCCGTTGTCCGGATGACTGCATTGTTCATACCAATTTCTACACTTTTTACATATCTCTTGTGCATGATACAAAGCCAATACTGTAACTCGGCTGATGCAAAGTCTTCATTTAAGTCAGGGTACTCAGTCATATTTAGCTCCCTTTGAATTATCAGGTATCGTATCTCCTCTATTCTAATATAATTACTTGTATATCCTATCTTTCCATTCCCTTGGATATCTGGACTATTTACTAAATATTTTACGGGTATCTTCCGTGTTAACGATATAATTGATTTGGTCATATACTCTTTAATCGTTGATACTTTCAAATAATATTTAAATTTATTTAATGTTTTGGTGATTGTTCTATGGTGGGTTATTTTGGTTATTTTCATAAAGTTTCTTCTATATTTCATACCCTTACATAACTCCCTTCGTTCATTAATTGGGATTTTAAACGCACTAATTAATCCACCTTTCCTCATCTCCATTTCTTCTTTGGTACTGACTATGTTCTTTCTGCATGTTTTTCTTATTTTCTGGTGATTCTCTTCCATAGTTTGTATCTTCTCCTTGTCCTTTCTATTCTTATTTTCAGAGAGCACTGCATTTTGATCTTCTCTAATTTCGGTTTCCCTTCTAACTTCAGGAGTGGTTTCTAGTGTTTTATTCATATTCTTTACACACCTATCCATTGTTTCCGCTACCTTTTTGAAACCTTCATCCATGGTTTTCCTGAAACTCTTTAAGTTTTCCTCCTGTTTTTTAAATTGTTACCTTAGGGTTTCCTTAATTTCCTCATTCCTTTGTCTATTGCTTTCCATTATAATCCTCAACAGCTCCCGCATACTCATGTCTTCCTTTTTGTTGGATTGATCTGGTATTTTCTTCTGTTGCTTCACTTTGACTATTTTTACTTCTTTTTGTACATTGGATTGTTCTAGCTTTTTAATATTTGGCATTTCTATAAATTCATATATTTGATTGTGTTCTTTCCTCCATTGACACATATCTTCTCGGGATAGTTCAAACATCACCCTGATCCATTCCCTTAATTCTTTGTTTTCTGTTTGTATTGGGTTTTCAGGTGGTCTTATTTCTCGTTTCCATTGTTCATAGTCTTCCTGAGTATATTGTTCTGTCACCTGGGCGTATACTCCTGTTCTTTCGGTTTTCATTTGTTCTTCATTATCGTCCCATCTTTCCCAATCTTCTTCAGTCATCCTTTCCACCTTGTTATCGTCTTTTTCGTTAGTCATCCCAATAGTCTTTTCTTTATTACACCTGGCATCTAACTCCCACAATTCATAATAAATCTCTCTCAATGTCATTTTGTCGTCTGGTGTTCCCTTTGCATTCGCGCGACTCATTTGTGCTCTTTCGTGATCATTGGTATTCTTTTCTATGTATCCCATCTCTTTGCTGAATTTCTTAAATAGTACTGTCGCCCATTCCGCGTAACTTAAACGTCTCTCTTGTCCTTGCATTTTCGTTTCCTTTTGTATCCTCTTTCTCTATTGCATTTCTAGTCTCCCACAGTTGCCTGCTCTGGTTAAGTAATATTATTATACTTATAATTACTTAACTTAAGCCCTACACAAGTTGAGCGCCAATTTGTTATAGCCCTCTCGCGTCACCTAATTAGGTCCCACGTTATGAGCGTCAATTTGTACTGAAACCCTCGGCTCTTACGTTGTCTCTTACGGTCGCGGGATTCTCGTTATTTCCGGCCCCACGTTGGGCGCCAATTTGTTACTATCCCCTCGGCTCTTACGTTGTCTCTTACGGTCGCGGGATTCTCGTTATGTCCGCCCCAACGTTGCCGGCGTCAATTTGTACTGGTTCTATTACCAAGACGTCCTCGTTTTCGTTTAAGCCCCACGTTGCAGGCGGCAATTTGTACTGAAACGGATTTCCTCTCCTTAAAACCCCACTGTTGGGTTTGTCAATTTGTTTTGAATTACTTTAATTATGTAAATCTCGGAGATATTTGGAGTTGTGGGATATATTGATGTAATTAATTAATATTAACTTAGCTCTTTAAGAAATATCAGTGTTAGTGTGCCTAAAACGTAAACAACTTAAGCGTTATTCTACAATTTCATCCAACCCTATTATACCTTGAAGAGAGTTATGTCTAATTTTGTATTTTTACGCTCCCTCTTTGGTGTCAGATAATTCCGCTATAAGCGCTGTAGTATCGGCTCAACGAAACTTATAGGTTATTTCGATGTTTATGTTAACCAATTATTCTATACTTATTCAGTTATTTTTTTGTTCCCAGCTCATTAAACCATACTCCAAATAACAAGATTTTACAAATATATAAAGGTTCTTTATTTGTTTACTTAATTCACATTGACTAAGATATGTTCTAATTAACATATGCTTGGGCTATAGACTTCATGAATCGATTGTTGATTATTCTAATCCTTTATTTAAATTTAGTTATATAGTGTGTTTTGATTTGTAATTAATTTAATTCAGGGTGTGAAGGTTCTTGTAACTGTGGGGAAGATTAAAAATACATAGATAAGAATGCAAGATTTACAAATTTGAAGTGTTGTGTAGTTAGTATGATTAATATAATAATAATTTACCAGACTAGAACGAAGCAAATCGTGTAGGCGGTTGATCGCTAAATTTACTGTTCTGGATGATTATGCCGTACGATTTTCCTTCTTCGGTTTAATAAAAAGGAATTCTTGTCCTGTTCACTTCGGAAATACAGCTCTTTGGATTGATTTACAGCCCGATTGATGTTTCTTCTGCAACGCCAGGATCCAAATAAGTTCTTCTTTCGGTTGAAGCAATTAGTGTTGTTCCGTGTATTTGAAAGGTTATAATTTCTGGTGTAGTGAATATTATTAATTGTGATACTATTAATTCTTTCTATTTGATTTAATATCTCATCAATTCCCTTCGGATATGGGACAGTTCAAGTTCTTTCTTGTAGAATCCAGTTATTTATTCTCTATTATGATTTCATATTGTAGTGTTATTTGGTTAAACTGTATTGGTGATAGACGTAAATATTGTCATTAGAATTTTGTATTTTATAATCGTATCTGATAAATTAGAATATTACGATTAAATATTAATTCTTGGGTTTTTTAATCTCATCACATTCAGTTCATCAAAGCAATTCCTGTCAAATCAACAACTTCCTCTTCTTCTGTCGTCCCTAGCAACACATAATTTCTTCCTTCCACATGTTTTGAATATATAGTGTTTATTTCATATATTTTTTGTCTATTCTTTATCAATTTGCTATCCTATCGGAATGTAACTTTACCGATAGTTGGTTTATTATTTTCTACACATATTCTGCTGGTTTTTTGATATAAGCCGGTTTTTTTCCTCTTTTATATTTAATCCACTTTCGATATTATATGTTATTAATCGATATCATGGCATTATGGTATTATTATAATTTGTATAAATTTTATTATATATCATTATTAATTTAATGTTTTTTCTAGCTCTTCAAATCGTATTCATTAATTATTATTAATTGATGCACCTAACCTTTATGTTATGAGAGGTTATATAGCGGTTTTGGCTGTTAGGCCTTTTATTGTAAACGGATCTACCTGTGTTTATAACTGGTAAACATCTATAGCCCCTTTTACATAAATTCATACATACAATCAAATCTTAACTATTAACATTTACATAAACAATTATTTTTCTATATCCAATAACAATTTTATCTTGACCTATTGATCACATATAACAAAATTCAAATCTATGAACATTGATTAGCTGCCTCATACTTCATTCTACAATAGTTATTGAATAATACAATTTGTTTCATTATCTTTCATTAACTCAACACATATTTGGTATAACATAACATAAACTTTATCATAATACTTGTTGTCATAAAATAATATCTCTTAACTCAAAATTCTTATTTGCTATTACTATAAAGTAAATTATTGTTTCATTTTTTTGTTTGTTTTTCACTGAACATATATCATCAACTATTATCTAACTTACAGGTTCGGTTATACTTGTTAATATTACCTTGCATTCTTATTTAACTTTATCTATGATTATAAATGTAATTATTAGATCTTTGTTCTATCATGGGTTTAGATATTGACTTGTTTATTATTCGGTGAATCTTGTTTTTATGTAACATGAATGCTAGCATTTCTGTTGCGTTACAATACCCGAACACTTATTGCTGCAGTTCTTTTCTCGATATTTATCAGTTGCTTATACTATACAGTCAAGATTTTTTTCTTACTTGGAACATGTTTCGAGCATCAAGCAGTATACTTATCATCAGCCATGTTTGTTTCTGTTTTTAATCTGGTTAGGTATTTACATGCTGATTGATTGCTGCTGATGGCTACTGTCAAATCAACCAAAAGAAAATACTATATATGATTTTTTAAAAATAGTTATGAGTATGCCAAATAAAGGGTTAAAATTACTTTTACTATAATTTTCAATCATCACCCAAGATGATCTATCATTATGAGACTGTTATTCATTGTCACCTGTAAAATGTTCAACAACTACCTTCTTCATTTCTTTGATGAAATGATTCCAGAAGAAATGATTTTATTACCTCAAGTCCAGTGTCTGTTTTTCCCCTCATGAAAGAGTGTGGTTGTACAGCACTATTAAGTTTTGGTTCTATTTATTGTATACCATTTCAGATTTATATCTTAATACCGAAGTGGTTCCTCTATATCAGTGATTTCCAATTTGTAGCTCAGGGGCTGCATGTGGCCCATGACACCTTTTTACATGGGCCATGATCTTATCTTGGTAAACCAATTTAGTGATTACTCTAAGATTATAGCCTATTTACTTTTTACAGACACTTGACCTTCCCTTAGCTTCTTCAACCCCTCCTCCATCTTCACACCCCACACATGTCCGGATACACGCCCTAAACAGATGTTCACCACCCTAACATTCTCTGTTTAGTTGTTCACTGATCTCTTTGAGAAGCTGAAACAGCTGTCAAAGTTAAATAAAAACTGAAGTGTACCAAGTGTTTCTATATATTTAAAACCCTATGTATCAATATTCTATATAATAATTTGTTTTTATTTGCAGTTATTATATATAATGTTGAAGCATTTACTTTGCATCCTACCTACAACAGTCTTAGAATACTTGAGTAACACCATTTTGATTCTTCTGCAGTCTGTCTTCAGACACATAAATAGCTGTTGGGAATATCAAAGCATTAGTGATAATATTTCTACTGCATTTAAAATAATTAATTCTATCCAAGTAAGTTGAATTCAGACAGCATTAAGTCAACTGACCATGATGGTTTTGTGTGGTCAAATTGTACTTCAGTTGTATAATTTTTCCTGTTGAAACTATTCAATAAGAGTACATAGTGTGCATTGTCCTAGAGTTGTCTCTACAACTGGTCTTTTTCAAATAAATATTTACTGGGAGGAGAAATAGATAATTCTTTTTTTTTAATTCTTTCAAAGGAAGTCAGGTTATGCTTTGAAGTTCAGTTTTCATTATTCTTGAACAACATTTTGAATATTACAATAACAAAATTAACTTTAGCAGATGAAAACAAAATAGCTTTTTCTCAGGAGGGTTATGGAAAATGTTCAAGATTTCTTGGGAAGGGGAATTTCCATAATTTCTTCCTTGCAGATCTGCTCTTTGTAATCCAAAACATTAGTATGATGCTGTCCAATATTGTTGTGCCTGTGAAAGGTAATGTGAAGTGTTTTTAACGTCCCAAAACATTAATGTCATTTGTCTTTGAAACTAATATGTAATTCTAATGTATTTTGGTAGAAAAATATCGGTATGGAGAACCATACATGACTTCATGTTCTAAGATTTATATTTAAAATCATATACGAAATGAAATGTTTCCATAGAAATTACTTCTTTCCACTTATTGCTTCAGCCTTAACCACAGTACTGTGGTCACTAACGTATACCACCACACGTTATCGCACTCGATTTTGACTGATGATGGCAGTCGACGGCACTGCAGAAACGTCTGGTTTTGCAGAAAACATTGGACTACGGCCAAACAGCCCGGGAAGGAATTTTAACAACAAACTACAGTCATACCCTGCTTTGTGCGACCCCACATAACGTGAATTCGCTATAACGCGTTTTTTTTCTAAGAAAATATTTATTATACATATTAACAATTAAATATACAGTACCAATAATATTGTATATATACGTATCATTGTAAATGTAATGAATATGTAAATTTTGAATTTTACAACTAAAGTTTGCGTATTTTATTTGAAAATGACAAACACATAATTACATTACTGTATTATTTTTTAAGGAGTACGAACACGTCAGCCTACCAACACGTGTGGTGGAAACGTAAAAACAGACAGCTGAACTGTACAGATAAATAAGAGGTTGCAATAGGTCAGACGTAGATCTGTATATATAAGTGTCAGCCAAAACAGTAGTACGTTTTGTGAACATACATGGCTGTGCCATTACACATTATAAATGGTATTTGACCTTGAATACTCTTGTTGGCGGAATTCTGACGAATGAGAAATCGTATCTCTGTGCTGGAGACCCATGGTGACGCTGAATAGACAACACATTTTCACTACACACAGCAGTGGCTGACGTTTATTAACCATTTCTGAGTTCCCGATGCCACAACTCAGATTAAACTGCACAATGTTTGTAGAAAAGGGGGACGTGTGTGACGTAGGCGTTAGTTTGCAAAATGCATCTTCCATTCCCGCCAGAAATGTATTCACGTTTCTTGTTTATCTTGTCTCAGCCAAATAAATATTACTGTACTCTATACGTACTAATTTACATTCTTGGAATGATAGTTCGGGTTAATCTATCCTTTTTAGGACCCCTTGTTGAACTTAAGTCTCGGCCAATTTCCTGGAAAACCATTCACTCTACCCCCCCCCCGTTATTGTTTCTAAACATTGGGAATACGTTTTCCTTTCAGTTTAGTTCGAACATTCAATTAGAATGGATTAACAATGTGCGCTGATAAAATGTCGAAATTAGCAATTAAACTTAAATCGTTGCCTCTTGAAGTTAAAATGAAAATTTTAAATCGTTTGGAGTCGGGTGTTGGTGCCACAGAAGTTGGTCGTGAGTTAGACATATCGGAGTCAACCGTACGTACAATTGTAAAAAATAAAGAAAAAATTGTGCTATCCAGTCAGTCCGCGGGTACATCTATTACTGCTACAAAAGTGAATCGGTCTAGATCCTCTATTATGGAAAAAATGGAACACCTACTGTCAGTTTGGGTTCAAGACATGAACCAGCGGCGAATGCCTTTAAGCCAGACTGTTATCAAGGCTAAAGCTAAGTCCCTGTTTGACGACATTAAAAAAAAGGAGCAGAATTTTCGACCATTCAATTTAAAGCAAGTCGAGGTTGATTTGATCGATTCAAACCTTCACAGCCTTCGACTTCAAGGTGAATCAGCAAGTGCCGACATGGAAGCAGCTGATAGATATCCTTCTACATTTAAGGATTTGGTGAACAGTCGAAGCTATCCCCCTAACCTTGTTTTCAATGTGGATGAGACAGGGCTGTTTTGGAAAAAGTTACCTTCACCCACTTTCATTTCTAAAAGTGAGCGACAGGCCCCTGGCTTCAAAGCGGCCAAGGATTGGCTTACACTTCTATTGGGGGAAATGCTAGTGGAGATTTGAAATTAAAACCTCTTTTGGTGTACCACTCAGAAAATCCACGAGCGATGAAATTTTATAAAAAATGAAAATTTGCCCGTCATATGGACATCAAACAAGAAGGCTTGGGTGACAATGGCTGTGTTTAATGATTGGTATCTTAACCATTTCATCCCCGAAGTAAAAAAATATTGGGAGGAGAACGACTTAGAACATAAAGCCCTGTTAGTTCTGGATAACGCGCCCGGTCATTGTTACCTTGGAAAGCCTCCAAACTGATTTTCCTGTTGATGTTGTGTTTCTTCCTCCCAATACAACTTCATTATTGCAGCCTGTGGATCAGGTAGCAATTGCTGCTTTTAAAGCGTATTATTTGCGCCGCACATTCGGCCAATTAATTCATGAAACAGACTCAGCAGACAAGCAGTCAATGAAAGAATGGTGGAAATCGTTTAACATTATGAAAGCCATTGAAAATATTGATCTTTCATGGAAAGAAGTTATGCAACATTGCATGAATGGTTGTTGGAAAAAACTGGCCGGACGTGGCCAAAAATGAAGAAAATAAATTTTTTTCAAATTTAGTGAATGACATTACACAGCTAGCCAACACAGGGAAGCTAAGTGAAGAATCCATAGAAAAACAAGACATTATGGAATTGATTGAATCCGACGCGCAGCCTTTGACAAACGAAGAACTTCTGGATCTACAATCTCAAGATGAAGCGGAAAAAGAAGAGATCATTCCTGAAGAAACACCGCGAATTTTGTCAATTAAAATTTTGCAGGAAGGTTTAATGTTAATTCAAACAGGATTAAACCTCATAGAGCAAAATGAAGTTGATTAGGAGAGAATCGCGAAAGTCAAAAAAGTTGTCAATGATGGAATAGATTGTTATCAACAACTATTAAATGAGAGGAAGTGAAAAGCATCACAACCAACTCTACACACATTTTTCAAAAAGGCTGCAACTGAGAAGCCACATGAGGAACCTCAAACCGGAACTTCTCAAGGATCTTCTTTGTGATCAATTGTAAGTGAATTAGGTAGATGTTTGTATAAATTATTTTTGTACATATTCGTTTGTATGTACGTATATATATCTTTTAAATTAAAATGCCTTTTTTGAGATTTCGTATTATGAATGTATCAAAAACTTTGTACATACATACGTATTTTATTATGTTTATAACACATTTTGACAAGGAAAATCATATAAAAGCAATAAAAACTAAAAGAATGAGGTATTGGTCGGTAAAAAATAGGAAACCCCGCTTAGTGCGATTTTCGTTTTACGCGAATCGCCGAGGAACGTATCACTCACATTAAGCAGGGTATGACTGTACTACTTTGTTGCCGATAACGTAGTACACATAAAAATTATCCCCTCCCCCTTCAACTATAATTTTCATTTATAAAAAATTACCCCCACCCCGTTCAACTAGCCTCTTCATTTATAGATATTTCATCTACGTTTCTACAGTGGATTATTAAGATCTTATCAGGATACTTTATTTATCAAAATTAAGTACTTTACTCTTGTTACAACAAAAAATGTTTCAGGTAAACTGCCCTTTCCCCGTAACCGATCTTCACCAAAATCAACAGGCCTTGAGTCTTCTACAACTCAGGTACATATGTAAAAAATTATTTGATTCTGTTTGAATTTACGGCAGCTATCGTTCGTCATGAAAAAATTTCTCTGGTTACAACATAAAATGTAGCATGTAAACTACCCCTTTCCCTTAACCGATCTTCACCAAAAACAATAGGTCTTGAAAACTCTACAATTCAGGGCTGTATGTGAAATATTATTTGATTCTGTTTGAATTTGCGGCTCTTATCGTTTGCCATAGAAAAAATCTACAAGACACTTTTCGAAAAATGACTTTTTCATGTTTTGAGTGTAGTACAATCAGAATCTGCAATTATCTCGAACGCCATTGTTTTTGCCATCACCATTCTTGCATTTCCTTATGGAACATGGAAGTAAAATAACTATACTTTTTTCATATTTTGGTATTGGAACATTTCTTTTAGAATGGTCTAAACTTCTTTTAGAAATTTGCATTCAAATGTACTTTTACAGAAAAGTTTTTTGTATAAAATTCTACAGACAAGATGTGAAATCCACATTTATCGACCAAGTGAATACATTTATAGGAGTTCAAGTATAGTTGTAGTGTCTGGTACTTTTAACAGGTACCCTTTATGATAAATTTATGTTCCTTTTCTTCCATGTTCGTTAAGGAAATGGAAGTATGGTGATGGCAAAAAAAATCGTGTTCGAGATAACTGCATATTCTGATTGTACTACACTCAAAACATGAAAAAATATCGGTATGGAGAACCATACATGACTTCCATGTTCTAAGATATATATTTAAAATCATTTTTGAAATGAAATATTTCATAGAAACTACTTCTTTCTACTTACTGCTTCAGCCTTAACCACAGTACTGTGGTCACTAACGTATACCACTTCACGTTATCGCACTCGATTTTCACTGATGATGGAAGTCGATGGCACTGCCGAAACGTCTGGTTTTGCAGAAAACTTTGGTCTACGCCCAGACAGGACGGGAAGGAATTTTAACAACAAACTACTTCTTTGTTGCCGATAACGTAGTACAGATATAAAAAATTATCCCCTCCTTCAACTATAATTTTCATTTATAGAAAATTACCCCCACCCCGATCAACTAGCCTCTTCATTTATAGATATTTCATCTACGTTTCTACAATTAAGATCTTCTTATCAGGATACTTTATTTATCAAAATTTGGTACTTTACTCTTGTTACAACAAAAAATGTTTGTTTCTCTTTGAATTTACGGCAGTTATCGTTCGCCATAGAAAAAATTACCCTTGTTAAAACATAAAACGTTGCTGGTAAACTACCCCTTTCCCTTAACCGATCTTCGACAAAATCAACAGACCTTGAGTTCTGTATAATTCAAAAAGGTATGCAAAAAGTAGTTGATTCTGTTTGAAATTACGGCAGTTATAGTTTGCCATAGAAAAAAATTACCCTTGATAAAAAAACAGTTGCTGGTAAACTACCCCTTCCCTTAACCGATCTTCACCAAAAACAATAGGTCTTGAGTTCTCTATAAATCAGGGGTATATGCTTATACTTATTTGATTCTGTTTGAATTTGCGGCTGTTATCGTTTGCCATAGAAAATACCCCTTTAAAACAAAACGTTGCAGGTAAACTACCCCTTTCCCTTAACCGATCTTCACCAAAAACAATAGGTCCTGAGAACTCTACAATTCAGGGCTGAAACGCCCCCCTGTACCCAGAATATTTGTCCACCCACCTTTTCTAATCACCAAATTTTTTTTTTCCTCGGGGACGCGTAACTTAATATTTAGGACTAGGCAAGTGGCCTAGATTGTAAATAAAATGTGCTGAGCCATAGTGAAAGGTCTTGCAAGAAAACAGCTGATCAACAGTAACAGTAACAAGATTTATTTAAGTCTTTTTTTTAAACAATAGTTTACAATCTTTTTTTTTAATAGAGTTCCATTCTGTTCTTTCTTTAAATTTCACATAATGGTTTAAGTCACAAAGTGTCACAGTATTTGCAGTCACTCGGCGGAGTAATTACATGAAATATTTCAAAGTATTTTCTACAGATATAACAATGGGATGCCAGCCTCCCTAAATTATGAGTATTATAATTCTGACTTTAACTTCCTCAATTTTATAACAGTTTGCATTGCATGAATAATGCAGGAACTATTTATAAACACATAATAAGTATAAATGTCTGGAGCAAACAATCCATGATAATTAAATAATACAATAATAATCGATAATTAGAAGAATAATGATTAATAATTAAATTCAAAGAAACATAACTCAAGTGTGTCGCAGTACTTACATCTCCCTGTTCCCCATTACTGGGATTAATTACATCAACGGAAAACCGTCATCACAGTAACCGAGGTTTAAGTAGTTGAAAAAAAGGTAATTCGATTTAAACTAATCAGTTAATGAAACCAATTAAAGTAAACTAGTAGTTGAAATAAAATTAAGTATCACATATTAAGTTAAGTGTAAGTTAATTAAATTAAAATAAGGTGTAAATTAATCAAGTAGAGGAATTAACGGAATAGAATAAATTTTGAATAAAAACCGAACCAGCAAAATGACCAAATAAAGAAAAATTTTAAATTGTGAAAAATCAGAGAACAAATAGAAACATGCAGGACCCCCGGCCACATGGCAGGCAGATGCAAGCACTCTGCGAATATTACATTATCTTAAGTTCAGAATATCGTTTAAAAAAAAAAATTTTTAACTTTTGTCTTTTTACAGAACTAGAATGAAATATTTAAATAATTGAAAGGTAACCCATGACTCTATACAAATCAAAGCACAAATGCTTATAAGCTACTTAGTACCCAGTCAGTAATGTTCACACTTCATCATGTTTTCACTAAATATGTTCCGGAATGTTAAACATGAGTTTAATATTGAGGTATAGAGTTTAGCGTTGTGCTGCCCGACAATCTGCTGAGCACTTCGAGTGTGATTTCAGTTATAATATATAACTGAAATATTATAATGGAATTTTCCCACCTGATCTTTCGGCGGGCACTACAGACGTTCCTGCATGTTCGTGGCGTGTGAAAGACGAGGCCGGATGGCGTTGGGGGTTTTCTTACGCAGGCTCTGCGGATGGGCGTAGATGAAGTGTGCCCATGACCTGGACCTCTTTCTTCTTGACTAGGCGGAGAAACCTGTGAAAATGTTTACTGTATACTCGATTCCAACACACATATATATATATACACGCACACCACCCCAATATTCCTTCGTCCAAGCACTCAGATCACACACGTTACTTTAACTTCAATGCCGCAACAGCGGATCAGTAACTCCAGTCAAAATCACCCTTCGGGCATTCAATTTGAGTTCTAAATTTCCCCCATGTTATACAGGAATCACACATATTATGCTTAAACAATTTTCTGGGTTACCTTGCATGTTTAGGTTCACAAAAAGATTGATTGACGAGCACGTGGTCTCTGCTAAAACATTTATAAATACTTCAAAAATCATCAGACTTCATAAAACCACCATTATAAATTCATACCTGCTCTAATATTTAAGTGTTTTGAATTCTGAATGGACTACAACATCATTTCTTTATCTACAGAATAAAATAATTTTTACCACGTGCTCACATAGCCTAATTACCAGTACAAACATGGACCACGTGAGTCACACACACAATTCCCCAATTAAATTAATATTACGTATATCTCGCAACACTGGCTCACCTGAAGCTCTTTATGAAGTTTATCTAAGCATAGTGAAGTACAGAATTATGCCATCACAATCCATACGCCCCCGAGGTTTAACGAGAAAAAAGAGCACGACGCACGTTAACTTATACAAACCCCGACGCAGCTGACCAAATTTCGTTAATAAGCGAAAACCACCGCCTTCCCAATGACGTCACCACTCACGGGAGCAGTGGACCAACGTTATTTCAGTATCAATGCTGACATCGAACAAACCGCGATAGCACGCCGCACGCACGGAAAATAAATTTAAGTGGCCGTGGTGTTTACTTTTCGATATCACCATGGCACAGGGCTGCATGCAAAAATTATTTGATTCTGTTTGAATTTGCTGCTGTTATCGTTTGCCATAGGAAATACCCCTGTTAAAACAAAACATTGTAGGTAAACTACCCCTTTCCCTTAACCGATCTTCACCAAAACAATAGACCTTGAGAACTCTTCTATTCAGGGCTGTATGCAAAAAATTATTTTATTCTGTTTCAATTTGCGGCTGTTATCATTTGCCATAGACAAAAAAAATTACCCTTGATAAAAAAAAATCGTTGCAGGTAAACTACCCCTTTCCCTCAACCGATCTTCACCAAAAACAATAGGTCGTGAGTACTCTACACATCAGGGCTGTATGCAAAAAATTATTTGATTCTGTTTGAATTTGCGGCTGTTATCGTTTGCCATTGAAAAAAAATCTATAGACAGACAGACACACACACAGACACTTTTCGAAAAACGGCTTTTTTTCATGTTTTGAGTGTAGTACAATCAGAATCTGCAATAATCTCGAACACTTTTTTTTTTGCCATTACCATACTTCCATTTCCTTAAGGAATATGGAAGTAATTACCCTTGATTTAAAAAAAACCGTTGCAGGTAAACTACCCCTTTCCCTTAACCGATCTTCACCAAAAACAATAGGTCTTGAGTACTCTACAAATCAGGGATGTATGCAAAAAATTATTTGATTCTGTTTGAATTTGCGACTGTTATCGTTTGCCATAGAAAAAAATCTATGGCAAGTAAGTAGAAAGAAGTAGTTTCTATAGAAATATTTCATTTCGAAAATGATTTTAAATATAAATCTTCGAACATGGAAGTCATGTATGGTTCTCCATACCGATTTTTACTTCCATGTTCCTTAAGGAAATGAAGTATGGTGATGGCAAAAAAAAATCGTGTTCGAGATTATTACAGATTCTGATTGTACTACACTCAAAACATGGAAAAAGTCATTTTTCGAAAAGTGTCTGTGTGTCTATCTGTGTTTGTAGATTTTTTTCTATGGCAAACGATAACAGCCGCAAATTCAAACAGAATCAAATAATGTTTTGCATACAGCCCTGAATTGTAGAGTTCTCAAGACCTATTGTTTTTGGTGAAGATCGGTTAAGGGAAAGGGGTAGTTTACCTGCAACGTTTTTTTTAAATCAAGGGTAATTTTTACTTCCATGTTCCTTAAGGAAATGGAAGTATGGTGATGGCCAAAAAAATCGTGTTCAAGATTATTGCAGGTTCTGATTGTACTACACACAAAACATGAAAAAAGTCGTTTTACTTCCATGTTCCTTAAGGAAATGGAAGTATGGTGATGGCAAAAACATCGTGTTCGAGATTATTGCAGATTCTGATTGTACTACACTCAAAACATGAAAAAAGGTAATTTTTCGAAAAGTGTCTGTGTGTGTGTCTGTCTGTCTGTGGGTCTGTAGATTTTTTTCTATGGCAAACGATAACAGCCGCAAATTTAAACAGAATCAAATGATTATTTGCATATAGGCCTGAATTGTAGAGTTCTCAAGACCTTTTTGTTTTTGGTGAAGATCGGTTAAGGGAAAGGAGTAGTTTACCTGCAACGTTTTATGTTTTAACAAC
This sequence comes from Magicicada septendecula, assembly GCA_034769895.1. NCBI lineage: Eukaryota > Metazoa > Arthropoda > Insecta > Hemiptera > Cicadidae > Magicicada > Magicicada septendecula. Next base: position 1,257,967,067 of record CM068367.1, read on the forward strand.
GGTAATTTTTTCTGTGGCAAACGATAACAGCCGCAAATTTAAACAGAATCAAATAATGTTTTGCATACACCTCAGAATTGTAGAGTTCTCAAGACCTGTTGGTCTTGGTGAAGATCGGTTTAGAGAAAGGGGTAGTTTACCTGCAACATTTTATGTTTTAACAAGGGTAATTTTTTCTATGACGCACGATAACTGCTGTAAATTAAAACAGAATCAACTACTCTTTTGCATACTTTTTTTTTAATTATACAGAACTCTAAGTCTGTTGTTTTTGTTGAAGATCGGTTAAGGGAATGGGTTAGTTTACCTGATACGTTTTATATTTTAACTAGGGTATTTTCTATGGCAAACGATAAGAGCCGCAAATTCAAACATAATCAAATACGTTTTACATACAGCCCTGAACTGTAGAGTACTCAAGTCCTATTGTTTTTGGTGAAGATCGGTTAAGGGAAAGGAGTAGTTTACCTGCAACGTTTTATGTTTTAACAAGGGTAATTTTTTCTATGGTAAACTATAAAAGCCGCAAATTCAAACAGAATCAAATAATGTTTTGCATACAGCCCAGAATAGTAGAGTTCTCAAGACTTGTTGGTTTTGGTGAAGATCGGTTAAGGCAAAGGTGTAGTTTACCGGCAACGTTTTATGTTTTAAAAGGTATGGCAAACGATAAGAGCCGCAAATTCAAACAGAATCAAATAGGTTTTTGCATACAGCCCTGATTTGTTGAGTACTAAAGACTTATCGTTTTTGGTGAAGATCGGTTAAGGGAAAGGGGTAGTTTACCGGCCACGTTTTTTGTTTTATCAAGGGTATTTTCTATGGCAAACGATAACAGCCGCAAATTCAAACAGAATCATATAATATTTTGCTACAACCCTGAATTTTAGAATGCTCAAGATCTGTTGGTTTTGGTGAAGATCGGTTAAGGGAATAGGGTAGTTTACCAGAAACATTTTATGTTTTAACTAGGGTAATTTTTTTTATGACGAACGATAACTGCCGTACATTAAAACAGAATCAACTAATCTTCTGCATACCTTTTTGAATTATACAGAACTCAAGGTTTGTTGATTTTGTTGAAGATGGGTTAAGGGAAAGGGGTAGTTCACCTGCAACGTTTTATGTTTTAACAAGGGTAATTTTTTCTATGACAAACGATAACTGCCGTAAATTCAAAGAGAATCAAATAATGTTTTGAATACAGCCCTGAATTGTAGAGCTCGCAAGACCTATTGTTTTTGGTGAAGATCGGTTAATGGAATAGGGTAGTTTACCAGCATCGTTTTATGTTTTATCAAGGGTGTTTTCTATGGCAAACGATAAGAGCCGCATATTCAAACAGAATCAAATAATTGTTTGCATACAGCCCTGAATTGTAGAGTACTCAAGACCTATTGTTTTTGGTGAAGATCGGTTAAGGGAAAGGGGTAGTTTACCTACAACGTTTTATGTTTTAAAAGGGTATTACTTCCATATTCCTTAAGGAAATGGAAGTATGGTGATGGCAAAAAAAATCGTGATCGAGATTATTGCAGATTCTGATTGTACTACACTCAAAACATGAAAAAAGTCGTTTTTCGAAAAGTGTCTGTGTGTGTGTCTGTCTGTCTGTCTGTGTGTTTGTAGATTTTTTTTTCTATGGCAAACGATAACAGCCGCAAATTCAAAACAGAATCAAATAATGTTTTGCATACAGCCCTGAATTGTAGAGTTCTCAAGACCTGCTTGTTTTGGTGTACAATGGTTAAGGGAATAGGGTAGTTTACCTGCAACATTTTATGTTTTAACAAGGGTATTTTCTATGGAAAACGATAACAGCCGCAAATTCAAACAGAATCAAAAGATTATTTGCATACAGCCCTGAATTGTAGAGTTCTCAAGACCTGCTTGTTTTGGTGAAGATCGGTTAAGGGGAAGGGGTAGTTTACCTGCAACCTTTTACGTTTTAACAAGAGTAAAGTACTTGAAAATTGATTTAAACTTTTTCAAACAATGGTAATTGTTAAAAATAAAATAGTTTTGTTGCCAGGCAATAAAATTATAATTTTTTCATTTTAATGTAAATCATGTATGAGAGAAAATATATCGTTCGTGGCAGGCAAGCATATCTGTTATGTAATGTTTACGTTTCCATTTTATTATTATGACTACCGCAATAAAAAGGCTGGGAACACACACACACATACACACAAAATTCGCGTTATTTCTGGCCTCATTCATGTTTATTTTCTTACATTTGCACGCTTTGTAAATGGAAAGTGCCGAAACCCATACCAACATAACGCGTGCAAGCCGAAAAAGTGTCCAGCGTGGATAGCGATTTGCTTCCTGTGGATCGCTGGGCAGTGTAACTGCACGTGTTTACAGAGGAACGATTCATAGACAGACTTTTTGTCTTTAGGGAATGAACCCTCTGCAAGATGCTGAGGGTCCATGAGTGACTTCGGAGCGCTCCTTCTTTTCCGTGTGTTTGTTCTGTGAAACGTACACTGTAGATTCGCAGCTTTAATCTAAGCAACGCTCAATAGGAAATGTTGAAAATTTTTGTCCACGGTGTACCCTCATACACACTAAACCTGCTCTGATGTTTTAATTACGGACAACATAATATTAAAACTTTGGAAACTTGAGCACTACTTAATGGAGATCAATCATTAACTTATACAAGCCATTAATTTTATGCATATTTTATATATATATATATATGTTTACAAAGTTATCGGCAACAAAGAAGTAGTTTTTGTTAAAATTCCTTCCCGGGATATTTGGCCGTAGTCCAATGTTTTCTACAAAACCAGACGTTTCGGCAATGCCATCGACTTCCATCATCAGTGAAAATCGAGTGCGATAACGTGAGGTGGTATACGTTAGTGACCACAGTACTGTGGTTAAGGCTGAAGCAGTAAGTAGAAAGAAGTAGTTTCTATGGTAATATTTCATTTCGAAAATGATTTTAAATATAAATCTTAGAATATGGAAGTCATGTATGGTTCTCCATACCGATATTTTTTATGGCAAACGATAAGAGTCGCAAATTCAAACAAAATCAAATAATGTTTTGTATACACCTCTGATTTGTAGAGTACTCAAGACCTATTGTTTTTGGTGAAGATCGGTTAACAGGAAATGGGTAGTATACCTGCAACGTTTTTCTTATCAAGGGTAATTTTTTTTTGGCAAACGATAGCCGCAAATTCAAACAGAATCAAATAATGTTTTGCATACAGCCCTGAATTGTAGAGTTCTCAAGACCTGCTTGTTTTGGTGTACAATGGTTAAGGGAATAGGGTAGTTTACCAGCAACATTTTATGTATTAACAAGGGTAATTTTTTATATGACGAACGATAACTGCCGTAAATTCAAACCGAATCAACTACTCTTTTGCATACTTTTTTGAGCTATACAGAACTCAAGGTTTGTTGAATTTGTTGAAGATCGGTTAAGGGAAAGGGGTAGTTTACCTGCAACGTTTTATATTTTAACTAGGGTATTTACTGTGGCAAACGATAAGACCTGATGATCTCAGTGATGACGAAAAGCTTTGTGTAAACAATAAAAATTGTAGCAGTTAGCAATTTCATAAAAGTAATACAAACGATAAGAGCCGCAAATTCAAACAGAATAAAATAATGTTTAGCATACAGCGCTGAATTGTAGAGGACTGAAGGTCTATTGATTTTGGTGAAGATCGGTATAGAGAAAGGGGTAGTTTACCAGCAACTTTTTATGTTTTAACAAGGTTAATTTTTTCTATGACGAACGATAACTGCCGTAAATTCAAAGAAAATCTAATATTTTTTTTGCAACCGTTCATAAATTGTAGAGAACTCAAGGCCTGTTGATTTTGGTGAAGACCGGTAAAGGGAAAGGGGTAGTTTACCTGAAACATGTTATGTTGTAACAAGAGAAATGTTTTCATGACGAACGATAACTGCCGCAAATTGAAACAGAATCAAATATTTTTTTGCATGCATCCCTGCATTGTAGAGGACTGAAGGTCTATTGATTTTGGTGAAGATTGGTGTAGAGAAAGGGGTAGTTTACCTGCAACGTTTTATGTTTTAACAAGAGTAAAAGTACTTTATTTTATAAATAAAGTATCTTCATAAGAAGCTCATAATAATCCACTGTAGAAACGTAGATGAAATATCTATAAATGAAGAGTTTAGGTGAACGGGGTGGGGGTAATTTTCTATAAATGAAAATTATAGTTCAATGGGGAGGGGAGAATTTTTTATGTGTACTACGTTATCGGCAACAAAGAAGTAGTTCTTTGTTAAAATTCCTTCCCGGGCTGTTTAGCTTTAGTCCAATGTTTTCTGAAAAACCAGATTTGTCGGCAGTGCCATTGACTGCCATCATCAGTGAAAATCGACTGCGAAAACGTGAGGTGGTATACGTTAGTGACCACAGTACTGTGGTTAAGGCTGAAGCAATAAGTAGAAAGAAGTAGTTTCTACGGAAATATTTCATTTCGAATATGATTTTAAATATAAATCTTAGAACATGGAAGTCATGTATGGTTCTCCATACCGATATTTTCGAAAAGTATCTGTAGATTTTTTTTCTATGGCAAACGATAACAGCCGCAAATTCAAACAGAATCAAATAATGTTTTGCATACAGTCCTGATTTGTAGAGTACTCAAGACTTGTTGTTTTTGGTGATGATCGGTTAAGGGAAAGGGGTAGTTTGCCTGCAACGTTTGTTTTTAATCTAGGGTAATTATTTTCTATGGCAAACGATAACAGCCGCAAATTCAAACATAATCAAATAATTTTTTGCATACAGGCCTCCATTTTAGAGTTTTCAAGACGTATTGTTTTTTGTGAAGATCGGTTAAGGGAAAGGGGTAGTTTACCAGCCACGTTTTTTGTTTTAACAAGGGTATTTTCTATGGCAAACGATAACAGCCGCAAATTCAAACAGAATCAAATGATTATATGCATACAGCCCTGAATTGTAGATTTCCCAATACCTATTGTTTTTGTTGAAGGTCGGGTTAGGGAAAGGGGTAGTTTACCTGCTACATTTTATGTTTTAACAAGGCTAATTTTTCATATGACGAATGATAACTGCCGCACATTCAAACAGAATCAAATAATTTTTTACATATGTGCCTGAGTTGTAGAGGACTCATGGCCTATTGATTTTGGTGAAGATCGGTTACGGGGAAAGGCTAGTTTACCTGAAACATTTTATGTTGTAACAAGAGTAAAGTACTTAATTTTGATAAATAAAGTATCCTGATAAGAAGATCTTAATAATCCACTGTAGAACCGTAGATGAAATATCTATAAATGAAGAGGCTATTTAAATGGGGTGGGGGTAATTTTCTATAAACGAAAATTATAGTTGAAGGGGGAGGGGATAATTTTTTTATATATGTACTACGTTATCGGCAACAAAGAAGTAGTTTGTTGTTAAAATTCCTTCCCAGCCTGTTTGGCCGTAGACCAATGTTTTCTGCAAAACCAGACGTTTCGGCAGTGCCATCGACTTCCATCATCAGTGAAAATCGAGTGCGATAACGTGAGGTGGTATACGTTAGTGACCACAGTACTGTGGTTAAGGCTGATGCAGTAAGTAGAAAGAAGTAGTTTCTATGGAAATATTTCATTTCGAAAATGATTTTAAATATAAATCTTAGAACATGGAAGTCATGTATGGTTCTCCATACCGATATTTTCTAAAAGTGTCTGTATGTGTGTCTGTCTATAGATTTTTTCTATGGCAAACGATAACAGCCGCAAATTCAAACAGAATCAAATTATTGTTTGCATACAGCCCTGAATTGTAGAGTTCTCAAGACTTATTGTTTTTGGTGAAGATCGGTTAAGGGAGAGGGGTAGTTTACCTGCAACGTTTTTTGTTTTAACAAGGGTATTTTCTATGGCAAACGATAACAGCCGCAAATTAAAAGAGAATCAAATAATGTTTTGCATACAGCCCTGAATTGTAGAGTTCTCAAGACCTCTTGTTTTTGGTGAAGATCGGTTAAGGGGAAGGAGTAGTTTACCTGCAACGTTTTGTTTTAACAAGGGTATTTTCTATGGCAAACGATAACAGCCGCAAATTCAAACAGAATCAAAAGATTATTTGCATACAGCCCTGAATTGTAGAGTTCTCAAGACCTATTGTTTTGTTGAAGATCGGTTTAGGGAAAGGGGTAGTTTACCTGCAACGTTTTATGTTTAACATGAGTAATTTTTTCTATGACGAATGATAACTGCCTTAAATTCAATAAGAATCAAATAATGTTTTGCATACCTTTCGGAGCTGTAGAGAACTCAATGTCTGGTAAGTTTAGTGAAGATCGGTTAAGGGAAAGGGGTAGTTTACCTGCAACGTTTTATGTTTTAACAAGGGTAATTTTTTCTATGACGAACAATAACTGCCGCACATTCAAACAGAATCAAATATTTTTTTGCATACGTTCCTCAATTGTAAAATACTGAAGGTCTGTTGATTTTGGTGAAGATCGGTTAAGGGAAAGGGGTAGTTTACCTGCAACGTTTTATGTGATAACAAGGTTAATTTTTTCTATGACGGACGATAAATGCCGTAAATTCAAACATAAACAAATAAGTTTTTGCATACATTCCTACATTGTAGAGAACTCAAGGCCTGTTGATTTTGGTGAAGATCGGTTAAGGGAAAGGGGTAGTTTACCTGCAACATTTTATGTTGTAACAAGAGAAATTTTTCATGACGAACGATAACTGCCATAAATTCAAACAGAATCAAATACTTTTTTTCAAATGTGCCTGAGTTGTAGAAGACTCAAGGCCTATTGATTTTGGTGAAGATCGGTTACGGGGAAAGGGCAGTTTATTTATGAGTACTACGTTATCGGCAACAAAGTAGTAGTTTGTTGTTAAAATTCCTTCCTGGGCTCTTTGGCCGTAGACCAATGTTTTCTGCAAAACCAGACGTTTCGGCAGTGCTGTCGACTGACATCATCAGTGAAAATCGAGTGCGATAACCTGTGGTGGTATACGTTAGTGACAACAGTACTGTGATTAAGGCTGAAGCAATAAGTGGAAAGAAGTGGTTTCTATGGAAACATTTCATTTCGTAAATGATTTTAAATTTAAATATTAGAACATGGAAGTCATGTATGGTTCTCCATACCGATATTTATAAGATCATGGATTTTATAATATAGCTTATGGACTTCATGTGTCCTCAGAAGTTTACACTGAAAATTTGGATATTGCATGTAAAATGTTTCTTTACAAAAAAAAAGCTGGATTCTAACCACATTATACATTGGATTCAAAAGTAAGAGGAAACTTCATAAAGTCTTTTTCATGTAGTAAGACACCTTAATGGTGAATCATAAAACGCTGGGCAGAGAGATTGTGGTTGTGGGAAAACCATATCAGGTCACCAGTACTTAGGACTTAATGTAATTAGATACAGTAGCCATGTAACTACAATATTAAGACAGAAAAATATGTCAGGAGATCAAAGATGTATGTAAGAGATCCCATTTCTTAGATCAAATAGGTTTGTAAGGTGGGTGATAGATATGACATGTATTAGTTACATTTTACCACTTAATTAGTCATCGATTTAACACTTTAAATACTGTCCTCAGCTCTTTTTTCATTGTCACTAGTCCTAAAAAAACTCACTGCTGAGTCTTGACCTCCAGAAGTATCCTCCAAAGGTACTGTTCCAACACAGCCATTCTCCAATTTCCAAGTCCAAAAAGTGTGGTATTTTGATTCACATTGCAGCCCCAGTTTCCTCTTTTTTCTTTTTCAATTCATCAGGTTGCACTGTCATAACCTTATTTGGTATTCAATCCTCTGCCATCTTCATTAGACATTTTATAATGTCCACATCCTTGTAGAGTATGAATTCTTTACCCTTTGGGTGCTTTAGTTCCCACTACTTAGTTTGATACCTAATCTTCTATTAAATGTAAATTTATTGTAATCCACATAAACCTATGTTTTTTTGAGTAAGTTGGAGTTGGAAACATTCTGGTGTCTCTACTGCATTAAAAATTAAACCTGGTAGTCGTGGGACTACCGGTAGACATGGAATCATGGGCAGACTTGTGCTTTGGGAAGGAATGAAGGGTTGGTTAAATAAACAGCTACATATCACCGTATGATTTGCACAGCGGCGGTACGTTGCCTTGTTTGAGACTTGCAACACACGTAGAGCACACGCCTTCCATATTACTCGCACTTGAGTACTCGTCCGCTCCGAACACTGTGGCCAAGAGACTTATGTATGATGGTACGCACGGTCTTAGATCACCCTTGAACCACAAGCGATCGCAGATCCCACACACCGAGCCGAACGGATTGTTAATAAAGTGCTTAGAGAATTCCTCGTCGACTCCTTTGAAGCGGCGACTTGGACCGGGCTGTTCTGCGTAGAGCATCGAGGGTCCAATGTTGTCGAAGCACAAGTTATTAATGTTCTCATCGTCTGTTTTCTTGCTAGCTAGCCGTATGCTCGATCTGAGTCGCTTTGGGGGCACGCCGGATGACCCAGGTATCGGAGATGCGGGCCTCTTGGGCGCTGACGGGGTTCCGTCGATCTTCAAATGGTTGCCATTTTCTAATTTCTCGGCCGATTTCTTTGATTTTAGTCTCAAACGATAGGCCTGTTGACGCTCTGCATAGGATTTGCCGGTTTTCGGTTTGAAAATTTTGGTTCGAGTTTTATCGCGATTTTTAGGTCGAGGCATTTCAAATTTTTGAGTTCAAATGTTGTTATTATTTTCTGTGAGTGCTTCTGGTACTCGGAATTGGTGTTATTGGAGAGATTTAGTTCTGAGGATCACAACGCACTTTGTATTTTCGCGATCGGACTTGTAGTTCCCGAGATATTTAAGTTTTAGTGGAGCAATTTAGAAATTTTCGGCGCAAAAACACCCTCACGCAGACAAAGCTTAGAGGCGACTGAAGTCAGTTGTCAAAATTCTCAGTACTATTGTTGGAAGGGGGCCGAGTGGCTCGATCACCTGACACCTTGTTTGCTGGGATTGGTTGAGCGGTTCGTGAGATAGTGGTATGCCGAAAATACATTTGAAACATAACGGTCGATTTTCGCGAAACGTGCGAGTAAGACATTACATACCTATGGATTCCATGTCAAAAACATTATTGTGTGTTAATATTAAATGCCTGCTTCTTATGTGTCCTGAAACATACATGTGATACTTTATATTATGGTTGTGCTGGTCGTTTTCAGAATTGTAGATATTTTTCAACTTTTGTTTGTTTTCAGTGCTCTTAGTTTTTGTGCATTTCACAGCAGTAAAAAAAAAATAGTTAATTGTGAAGCGTACATAAGAAATAAAACAAACAAACACACAAAATTGCTAACACATTTAGAAAACACAATTATAAAGTAGCCTACAGAACCAACAACACCATTAGGAAACATATAAATATTAACAAAGACACAGACACATACAGTAAAACAGGAGTTTATAAATTAAATTGTAATGATTGTAACCAATTCTACATCGGCCAGACGGGAAGATCTTTTTATTCCAGATTTTCAGAACATGTAAAAGCCCTCACCACAAATTACATACATTCCACATTTGCCACACATTTACAAAATGAAAACCATAGTTACACAAACATAGAACACAACATGGAAATATTACACTACTTACCAAAAAGTAGAAAATTAAACACAGCAGAACAATTTGAAATATACAGATATCACGTACTACAACCAAACAACATATTAAATGAACAATTACATTAAAGATCACATACACTATTTGATACATTGATCCAAACACACAATTTGAACCTCAGCGCCAATTCCCTCCCACCATCAATTCCCACCACACACACCTATAGTCCATAATTGTTATTCTGTAACAATGACATTCAGTATTTACTCACACTGAGGAAGAGGCACATCACCTTGAAACGTTTGTGAAAGTGATAAACAAAAGTAAGTTCATTTGTGAAAGTTTTTTATATATAATAATATTTAATAAAACAAAATAGGAAGTATTAATCGGAAAAGTATTGTTTTTTTCTAGTGTTATTAAGTTAGAACGAATGCGTTGCAATAGAACATTGCAGTAAGGGAAATGTAGCCAGGAATATATGCTGTTATAACAGGTTTATGACGTTATAGACAAGATAGAATTTGATTTTTGTTTGAGTATGTAAATTAGATGTAGATATTGAAATAAGAATTGAGTAAAAGACTATTATGTATTAAAATGCCCATAAATGTATTTGTGATCATGTCATGTGCGAGTTAAAGGTGCGAGTGCGCGTGTCATTCGTATTTTATGAATAGCTCCAGTATAAATGGACGTACCGAACTGAGATTTGGGCAGCGCAAGGATCTTAAGTAGCGCTATATTTTCTGGGTGTCAGAGACTTGCTACGCAGTATGTTAATAGGGATTTTGTTAGTAAAAAGCAGTTTCTATAAAGTCCTTATCTTTTAGAAGTCAGAAAATTCATAGATAAAATCTATACCTGCTTCTGCAGAAATCTGCAAACCGTTTCAAGAAATCGTCTATCAGTTTTAGCCATCAATCGCGTGATAGCTGTTTCGACCAATCAGCGGCCCCAATTTCCATTAAGATTGGGTCTCCGCCGACGAATATCTAGTTAGTTCCATCCTGCAGCTCGAATATTACGGACGTGCTCTCTGTGCGAGTTTTTCGAACAGAAACTTGCTTTTGTACGAGTGATCAGGGTCAATTTAGCGACGAGTTACCCGTTGTTGATACCTTGACTGGGTACGAATTCAATATTAAAAAAAATAAGCTATTTAATATTTGTAAACAGTGCTAGTCTCGTGTGAGTGAAGATTTCCGCATAGGGAAAGTTTATCCATCCGGGATACTATGTTATCGCGAGGACACCTCAAGACGCGGGAAGGTGCACGCTTAAAGCACCAAAAATAAGTAAGATTAAATTACGACCCAATTTCTGTGCCCTGAGATAAGAGTAGACTGATTACCGGTGTGTCGGCATTCGTGCGTACAAGAGGAGTGCCAGCGAAGCGGGAGTGTGCAGAAAGGAGGAGACGAGAGAGGAGCAGATTGCGGCGAATCACAGGACTGGCAGTGAGACGAATCAACCCACGAAAACAACATTCAAGTAACAAATGACATTTTTTTTTTAAAATCAGATCAGTCTGATTTCAGAGAAAATTTTGAAATAAAATAAATATTTTGTGAACTACCAACCATATAAAAATGTTGTCTTAAAATATACAACATGCATGAAATTTTATGGCCTCGAGCATAAAAATCCCTTACAGTTCCTTAAGCAATGCCAGCGTAGTATGGAGCACATCGCTGACAACCTTAGCGATGTTGACAAAATAAACTGGGTGGTGCGTCAGTTAAAGGGCACAGCGGCTGAATGGTTTTCGATCGTCCAAGATAAAATTGTGATACTGTATATGAAGATCTGGTTAACCACTTTAAAGTAAGGTATTGGAAACGACGAAATCCAGCGGAAAGTACGCGTACAGCTGGAGTTTGGTAAGTATACTCCAGGTAAGGGAAGTAAGGAGAAATACTTGATCCAGCTGGTAGCCAAGGCGAAACACCTGGAGCCGGTAGTATCATAAGCTGAAATTGTCAGCAAGCTAGCACATCATTTCAACAGGGGAATACAAGTGGCTGTAATTACACAAGGAATCAAAACCTTAGAAGACCTGCTGTTGTTAATATCAAAATGGGAGAATGTAGACGGGAATCACGAAACATACAATACACACAAAAAGGTAAACATCAATAAAGTACCAGTCAAAATCATAAATTCAATGAAAACATAGAAAATAATAACATGAGTAGAACCTACTGTGTATCTGGTGTATACCCTAATGATGTACGCAATGAACTTATAAGTGACAGTAATGACGATGTAACTAATATGCCTAGGGATAGTGATAAGTTAGATAGTAGATGTAATGTATTAAAAGCTAGGATAAATAACTGTAAGGGAAATGTTTTAATAGACAGTGGTGCTCAGATCTCATTGATCAGTGAAAATTTTATCAATAAGAACATAGTAGAGTTTAAGAAAATACCGATATTACCGATTAATAATACAACTATTAAGACAGCCACAAACGAAGTTCAAAAAGTAAATAAGCAAGCGTACATAACCATTTCATCGCAAGATATGGGAGTTTGAAACACCAGTATTAGTTGTTAAGGATTTAATTTACGATGTCATCATAGGAACAGACACTTTAAAAAAAATAAATGCCATCATTGTTTTTAGTAAAAATGAATTAGCTTGTAGAGTTAATAATCATCAATATAAGATAGTATTAGGAAATAATGACGTGGATAAGCAATCTGAAGCGAGGTACATTCGCATAACCAAGCCTGTGGCTAAGGTGGTTGTAAACAATAACAAAGATAATATGAATAATACAGAGCAATTAACTGCGAGTCTACGGAACAAATTAAACCAGCTGATAAAGAGGCATACGGAGACATTTCAAAACACCCACACTACTACACATGTTTACACGCACGACATCCAAGTTACGGACAAAAATAAATTCGTACCTAAGACGTATCCTATTCCACTGCACTATCAGAAATTCGTGGATGAGGAAATCGACAAGATGTTGGACGAGAACATCATCGAACGGTCCAACAGCAATTTCCTTAATCCAATGGTGATAGTAAAAAAAAAATAACCAGATTAGGATATGTCTTGATATGCGTAATCTAAACAGTATCACAAAAAAATGTTTTTACTGCGCTCCAATTGCAGAAAACCTATTAACCAAGTACCAGGGTGTCCAATATATGTCTCGGTTTGATTTAAAAAGTGGTTTTTCCATATCCCATTAGCTCAGGATAGCAGAAAGTTCACGGCATTTTTATATAGAAATAAATGCTACCAGTTCAAGGTAGTGCCCTTTGGCCTTGCTGCAATGGTGAAGTGCCTGGAATTAGCGTTGGGTCCTGAGGTGGAAGACTTTGTGAGTGTTTTCATCGACGACATATTAGTCATATCTAAATCGTTTGATGAGCATAAACTTGATGTGTGTTATAGTGTATATAAATTTATATGATCAGGGTTACCAACCTTTCCATGGGTTTAAACTTGATATGTGTTATAGTGTATATTAAAACTATATGATCAGGGTTACCAACCTTTGCATAGGTTCAAACTTTATAACCTTCCGGGCTACGTTATAAATCCAGGGAACCCGATATAATCGACGCTAGCTAATTATACAGGCTGCCTACGTTGTAACAAACTGAAAATCAACACAACACATAGAACAATAATATTTACTCTAATTATTAGGACACAAGGGAAGGTATTTTCACTGATTTATGCACTCACTTCAATCTGTAATAAGATGACATCTCTTTATTAACAAATTGTATATATAGATCCCATTACATAAAAATTTTCTCATATTGAAATAGTTAAAAGGGGTTTTCTGTCAAACAAGGGATCAAATTGATCATGTAATTTACCTCGGATCCGAGTCTCTTTAAATCTAGTAAAGACGTCTGAATTTTACTTTACTTATCAAAAGCTTGCATGATTAAATGAACACCGTTTGAAGAATGGTATTATTTAGTTAAGGGATTAAAACTTATATCTCAAGATTAATGTTACAACGTATGATTTTAGAAATCACTGTTTACATTTCTTTTTGTTTTACTTAAAGCTTAGAGAAGATTATTGTCTTTTGAAAAGTGTCTGGCATGTATGAAAAGTTATATTTTAAATGTACATAATTCTCGGTAGGCAAGCCACCGAGTCACCTCTTAAATACGCTTTTGCTGTCCGTGTCCTGGGGCGTGAATCTTCGGAACTCTGGTAGTCGGGGTAGTCATCCGGGTCGTGTTTCCGGTGAAAGTCTTCTAGGTGTATTAATGAGGAGATGGATGTTATGCTGCGTGAAGTCGGGTTGATCCTCGGCGGTTCTGGTAAGTGTTGTATAGGTGGTAGTCGTCCGGATATGCAGTTGAGCACGTCACATATTCACTGGTAGAGTAGTACTGGAGTTGGCATCTTCTTTCCTTTTTGTTTTTACATTACTATCTGAATTACATCACTCGAACAATATTCGAGAGATCGTCTTTTAATTAACTTGAGACATCACCTTATATACGAGTTCTTTTTTTTTCTTATAACCACATTTCTTTAACAAATTCCTCACTACATCTTATATATAAATATAACTAGCTCTCCACGTTTTTAGTGGTAGCTAACACGCATTTAAAAATTTAAAACAAACATTTTTTTGAAAGCCCTCGCTTGGAGGTGTTTACAGTCTGAACGCCGCATCGTAACTCTTGCATTGCTACAGCAGGTAGATTGCAACGACGCGGAGCGAGTACTCCGCCATAATATAGTTCCAACTTTTTATTAAATATACATTCTTATAGTCAGACAAAATAAACTATCTAGACTTATCTTGTTTACAGGGATTATTATAACTACTACTTGTGGCTTTAAATTATTAATTATTTACATTACGATTTTCAGATATTTCTAAGTTACAGTCGGTTCGCTATGCACGTTGTGTCCGGAATTGGCAGGTCAACGCATGCTATTTTACTAAAGGGTTAACTGTATTATTTTCAACTATTTACATTACGATTTTTTTTATTACTTATTTAGTTAGATTTTCTTAATTTAATTCTCATAACTATTATGAGTTAGTTCAGGGGTATTTGGTTTAATCGTGCGATTTAAAGTACTTCCTTGCTTTCCATTTTTTTTAAATATTTTTATTATTAATATTTTTTTATTACCAATTAAATCGTCACATACTCCGCCGCTTAAAATCGACGTGGGGAATTTTAATAAGGAAAATTCGAAAGTGGGGTACTGGGAGTATGCTTGCCGTTATTGTGTGAAGTTAAATTTAGTACACGATTTGTTTTCTCTATCTCTCTTGAGATTTATTTATTCCTTATCTTGTTCTCATTCGTGAAATTCCCTTTATCTCGTTTCTTAATACGCTAACTTAGATTTTAATTCTTAATACTAATTTCCGTAACTCACAATATCGTAGCCCGACTGACATCGGCTTACTCTAACTACATCAGTTAACTTTCAGCACTCTCTAATGATTACCTTGGCACACTCTAACTATATCAGTTAGCTTTCTGCACCATCATTACCCTTTTCAGTCGGCGCCGTTGTGACTATGTTACGTTACATATATAATTCTTAATTACCTCTAATATAACCTAAAGCGGATCCCATACTCCACTTTAGATTATTTCTAATCCTAATTTCTTACGCTACTGAGAGAAGCGGAATTTCACGAAGATAATTTTTATTTACTTTTAACTACCATCAGTTACAAGCTATGCGAGGGGACACACTTTACACAGGTGCATTGTATTATACACGCGGTGGTTTACTTCGCTACCAGTTCATAACAATAGGGGGAGGGTGGCTGCTTACTACATTTCTCAACACGCTTTATTGTTCTCGAACAGGCCACGACCGGGTGTTTACACTATTCAACTATACTTTTATTATTATTTTCTTTTTGGTCTCTTTCTAAGAAACTTACCTTTTTCTTTATTTATTTATTATTTACTTTGGGGGAGATTTAAGAAACTTACTTAGAATTATTTCCTATTGAATTACCATATTTATTTAGGACACTTTATTTACTTAGTATTCAGTTTAGGTCAGTTTAAAAATTTACTGTTTTGGGGCATGGGGTTTAACACTTTATCTAACAATGGAAGGTTAACTAAGTCATTTATTTATTTGAAATTTAAGTCATTATAAATACTTGCTCTACTATACTATACACAATTATTGCCTACACGTTTTAGTACCTGGCAAACCATTAGCATGAGTAGTAAGAGAATTACCTCTCTTCTAAGAGAAAGACAAAAATTCCACACAGACGTCATTGTAATGTCAACGATCAGCTGTTCGCTGGAATGTAGGTCACAGTAGTTTTCTTCAAACAATGGCATACTTGTTGTATGCGTGGGAACGCGAGAAACACACTTGGGTGTTGTTCTATATAACAATAGCTCACGGCTATCTTTATCGACCGGTTTCAACTGGGGAACCCAGTTTCAACAAGGGGTGAGTCCGATGCAATGATAAGCGCTTTACAAGTTACAGCCCGTAATAAGCTGAGTTTAGTTATTAATTGTCTTACGTTCTAATTTTAATTTCTGTAATTTTTTTTTAGTAACAAAATTAAGTTACGAATTTATTTACACGTAATTAACCTGGTCTATTTAGTCAAGAGTTTATGTTTCACCGTGACGACAGACATACAATGCAGGCATATTCAGGAAACTTCAGGTCTTGAATTGTCGCAATATAAACCTGTTAAAGACTGAACAGTTTGACAAGCACTAAAATTCATGTACGTACTTGCATTGGTGTAATACAATGATAGTTTGTATTATTTTGCGTATCTTAATTAAATTATACGCAAGTTCGTGCGTAATCTCATACAAAATAAATTCATAATGGTCAATTAATATAGTGTAATAGTCTAGTAATGGTAGCGACAGTATTAACCGCTAATACATGAAATACATTATGTAAATTAATATTAACATGAAATACATTAACTGAGTGCATAGATCGGCAGAGAGTTATCTATTTTATTTTACTACGTAACAATTATTTTACACGCGCATCTTTATACGTCACGATGCTTACAAACCTTTTTTTTTAACTTTAGCAGAGTGGCGCAACTTTATAACGTTCCGGGCTACGTTATAAATCCAGGGAACCCGATATAATCGACGCTAGCCAATTATACAGGCTGCCTACGTTGTAACAAACTGAAAGTCAACACAACACATAGAACAATAATATTTACTCTAATTAAGGGATGGTATTTTCACTGATTTATGCACTCACTTCAATCTGTAATAAGATGACATCTCTTTATTAACAAATTATATATATAGATCCCATTACATAAAAATTGTCTCATATTGAAATAGTTAAAAGGGGTTTTCTGTCAAACAAGGGATCAAATTGATCATGTAATTTACCTCGGATCCGAGTCTCTTTAAATCTAGTAAAGACGTCTGAATTTTACTTTACTTATCAAAAGCTTGCATGATTACATGAACACCGTTTGAAGAATGGTATTATTTAGTTAAGGGATTAAAACTTATATCTCAAGATTAATGTTACAACGTATGATTTTAGAAATTACTGTTTACATTTCTTTTTGTTTTACTTAAAGCTTAGAGAAGATTATTGTCTTTTGAAAAGTGTCTGGCATGTATGAAAAGTTATATTTTAAATGTACATAATTCTCGGTAGGCAAGCCACCGAGTCACCTCTTAAATACGCTTTTGCTGTCCGTGTTCTGGGGCGTGAATCTTCGGAACTCTGGTAGTCGGGGTAGTCATCCGGGTCGTGTTTCCGATGAAAGTCTTCTAGGTGTATTAATGAGGAGATGGATGTTATGCTGCGTGAAGTCGGGTTGATCCTCGGCGGTTCTGGTAAGTGTTGTATAGGTGGTAGTCGTCCGGATATGCAGTTGAGCACGTCACATATTCACTGGTAGAGTAGTACTGGAGTTGGCATCTTCTTTCCTTTTTGTTTTTACATTACTATCTGAATTACATCACTCGAACAATATTCGAGAGATCGCCTTTTATATACTTGAGACATCACCTTATATACGAGTTCTTTTTTTTTCTTATAACCACATTTCTTTAACAAATTCCTCAATACATCTTATATATAAATATAACTAACTCTCCACGTTTTTAGTGGTAGCTAACACGCATTTAAAAACTTAAAACAAACATTTTTTTGAAGAGCCCTCGCTTGGAGGTGTTTACAGTCTGAACGCCGCATCGTAACTCTTGCATTGCTACAACAGGTAGATTGAAACGACGCGGAGTGAGTACTCCGCCATAATATAGTTCCAACTTTTTATTAAATGTACATTCTTATAGTCAGACAAAATAAACTATCTAGACTTATCTTGTTTACAGGGATTATTATAACTACTACTTGTGGCTTTAAATTATTAATTATTTACATTACGATTTTCAGATATTTCTAAGTTACAGCCGGTTCGCTATGCACGTTGTGTCCGGAATTGGCAGGTCAACGCATGATAATTTACTAAAGGTTTAACTGTATTATTCTCAACTTTTTACATTACGATTTTTTTTATTACTTATTTAGTTAGATTTTCTTAATTTAATTCTCATAACTATTATGAGTTAGTTCAGGGGTATTTGGTTTAATCGTGCGATTTAAAGTATTTCCTTGCTTTCCATTTTTTTTAAATATTTTTATTATTAATATTTTTTTATTACCATTTAAATCGTCACATACTCCGCCGCTTAAAATCGACATGGGGAATTTTAATAAGGAAAATTCGAAAGTGGGGTACTGGGAGTATGCTTGCCGTTACTGTGTGAAGTTCAATTTAGTATACGATTTGTTTTCTCTATCTCTCTTGAAATTTATTTATTTCTTATCTTGTTCTCATTCGTGAAATTCCCTTTATCTCGTTTCTTAATACGCTAACTTAGATTTTAATTCTTAATACTAATTTCCGTAACTCACAATATCGTAGCCCGACTGACATCGGCTTACTCTAACTACATCAGTTAGCTTTCAGCACTCTCTAATGATTACCTTGGCACACTCTAACTATATCAGTTAGCTTTCTGCACCATCATTACCCTTTTCAGTCGGCGCCGTTGTGACTATGTTACGTTACATATATAATTCTTAATTACCTCTAATATAACCTAAAGCGGATCCCATACTCCACTTTAGATTATTTCTAATCCTAATTTCTTACGCTACTGAGAGAAGCGGAATTTCACGAAGATAATTTTTATTTACTTTTAACTACCATCAGTTACAAGCTATGCGAGGGGACACACTTTACACAGGTGCATTGTATTATACACGCGGTGGTTTACTTCGCTACCAGTTCATAACAATAGGGGGAGGGTGGCTGCTTACTACATTTCTCAACACGCTTTATTGTTCTCGAACAGGCCACGACCGGGTGTTTACACTATTCAACTATACTTTTATTATTATTTTCTTTTTGGTCTCTTTCTAAGAAACTTACCTTTTTCTTTATTTATTTATTATTTACTTTGGGGGAGATTTAAGAAACTTACTTAGAATTATTTCCTATTGAATTACCATATTTATTTAGGACACTTTATTTACTTAGTATTCAGTTTAGGTCAGTTTAAAAATTTACTGTTTTGGGGCATGGGGTTTAACACTTTATCTAACAATGGAAGGTTAACTAAGTCATTTATTTATTTGAAATTTAAGTCATTATAAATACTTGCTCTACTATACTATACACAATTATTGCCTACACGTTTTAGTACCTGGCAAACCATTAGCATGAGTAGTAAGAGAATTACCTCTCTTCTAAGAGAAAGACAAAAATTCCACACAGACGTCATTGTAATGTCAACGATCAGCTGTTCGCTGGAATGTAGGTCACAGTAGTTTTCTTCAAACAATGGCATACTTGTTGTATGCGTGGGAACGCGAGAAACACACTTGGGTGTTGTTCTATATAACAATAGCTCACGGCTATCTTTATCGACCGGTTTCAACTGGGGAACCCAGTTTCAACAAGGGGTGAGTCCGATGCAATGATAAGCGCTTTACAAGTTACAGCCCGTAATAAGCTGAGTTTAGTTATTAATTGTCTTACGTTCTAATTTTAATTTCTGTAATTTTTTTTTAGTAACAAAATTAAGTTACGAATTTATTTACACGTAATTAACCTGGTCTATTTAGTCAAGAGTTTATGTTTCACCGTGACGACAGACATACAATGCAGGCATATTCAGGAAACTTCAGGTCTTGAATTGTCGCAATATAAACCTGTTAAAGACTGAACAGTTTGACAAGCACTAAAATTCATGTACGTACTTGCATTGGTGTAATACAATGATAGTTTGTATTATTTTGCGTATCTTAATTAAATTATACGCAAGTTCGTGCGTAATCTCATACAAAATAAATTCATAATGGTCAATTAATATAGTGTAATAGTCTAGTAATGGTAGCGACAGTATTAACCGCTAATACATGAAATACATTATGTAAATTAATATTAACATGAAATACATTAACTGAGTGCATAGATCGGCAGAGAGTTATCTATTTTATTTTACTACGTAACAATTATTTTACACGCGCATCTTTATACGTCACGATGCTTACAAACCTTTTTTTTAACTTTAGCAGAGTGGCGCAACTTTATAACGTTCCGGGCTACGTTATAAATCCAGGGAACCCGATATAATCGACGCTAGCCAATTATACAGGCTGCCTACGTTGTAACAAACTGAAAGTCAACACAACACATAGAACAATAATATTTACTCTAATTAAGGGATGGTATTTTCACTGATTTATGCACTCACTTCAATCTGTAATAAGATGACATCTCTTTATTAACAAATTATATATATAGATCCCATTACATAAAAATTGTCTCATATTGAAATAGTTAAAAGGGGTTTTCTGTCAAACAAGGGATCAAATTGATCATGTAATTTACCTCGGATCCGAGTCTCTTTAAATCTAGTAAAGACGTCTGAATTTTACTTTACTTATCAAAAGCTTGCATGATTACATGAACACCGTTTGAAGAATGGTATTATTTAGTTAAGGGATTAAAACTTATATCTCAAGATTAATGTTACAACGTATGATTTTAGAAATTACTGTTTACATTTCTTTTTGTTTTACTTAAAGCTTAGAGAAGATTATTGTCTTTTGAAAAGTGTCTGGCATGTATGAAAAGTTATATTTTAAATGTACATAATTCTCGGTAGGCAAGCCACCGAGTCACCTCTTAAATACGCTTTTGCTGTCCGTGTTCTGGGGCGTGAATCTTCGGAACTCTGGTAGTCGGGGTAGTCATCCGGGTCGTGTTTCCGATGAAAGTCTTCTAGGTGTATTAATGAGGAGATGGATGTTATGCTGCGTGAAGTCGGGTTGATCCTCGGCGGTTCTGGTAAGTGTTGTATAGGTGGTAGTCGTCCGGATATGCAGTTGAGCACGTCACATATTCACTGGTAGAGTAGTACTGGAGTTGGCATCTTCTTTCCTTTTTGTTTTTACATTACTATCTGAATTACATCACTCGAACAATATTCGAGAGATCGCCTTTTATATACTTGAGACATCACCTTATATACGAGTTCTTTTTTTTTCTTATAACCACATTTCTTTAACAAATTCCTCAATACATCTTATATATAAATATAACTAACTCTCCACGTTTTTAGTGGTAGCTAACACGCATTTAAAAACTTAAAACAAACATTTTTTTGAAGAGCCCTCGCTTGGAGGTGTTTACAGTCTGAACGCCGCATCGTAACTCTTGCATTGCTACAACAGGTAGATTGAAACGACGCGGAGTGAGTACTCCGCCATAATATAGTTCCAACTTTTTATTAAATGTACATTCTTATAGTCAGACAAAATAAACTATCTAGACTTATCTTGTTTACAGGGATTATTATAACTACTACTTGTGGCTTTAAATTATTAATTATTTACATTACGATTTTCAGATATTTCTAAGTTACAGCCGGTTCGCTATGCACGTTGTGTCCGGAATTGGCAGGTCAACGCATGATAATTTACTAAAGGTTTAACTGTATTATTCTCAACTTTTTACATTACGATTTTTTTTATTACTTATTTAGTTAGATTTTCTTAATTTAATTCTCATAACTATTATGAGTTAGTTCAGGGGTATTTGGTTTAATCGTGCGATTTAAAGTATTTCCTTGCTTTCCATTTTTTTTAAATATTTTTATTATTAATATTTTTTTATTACCATTTAAATCGTCACATACTCCGCCGCTTAAAATCGACATGGGGAATTTTAATAAGGAAAATTCGAAAGTGGGGTACTGGGAGTATGCTTGCCGTTACTGTGTGAAGTTCAATTTAGTATACGATTTGTTTTCTCTATCTCTCTTGAAATTTATTTATTTCTTATCTTGTTCTCATTCGTGAAATTCCCTTTATCTCGTTTCTTAATACGCTAACTTAGATTTTAATTCTTAATACTAATTTCCGTAACTCACAATATCGTAGCCCGACTGACATCGGCTTACTCTAACTACATCAGTTAGCTTTCAGCACTCTCTAATGATTACCTTGGCACACTCTAACTATATCAGTTAGCTTTCTGCACCATCATTACCCTTTTCAGTCGGCGCCGTTGTAACTATGTTACGTTACATATATAATTCTTAATTACCTCTAATATAACCTAAAGCGGATCCCATACTCCACTTTAGATTATTTGTAATCCTAATTTCTTACGCTACTGAGAGAAGCGGAATTTCACGAAGATAATTTTTATTTACTTTTAACTACCATCAGTTACAAACTATGCGAGGGGACACACTTTACACAGGTGCATTGTATTATACACGCGGTGGATTACTTCGGTACCAGTTCATAACAATAGGGGGAGGGTGGCTGCTTACTACATTTCTCAACACGCATTATTGTTCTCGAACAGGCCACGACCGGGTGTTTACACTATTCAACTATACTTTTATTATTATTTTCTTTTTGGTCTCTTTCTAAGAAACTTACCTTTTTCTTTATTTATTTATTATTTACTTTGGGGGAGATTTAAGAAACTTACTTAGAATTATTTCCTATTGAATTACCATATTTATTTAGGACACTTTATTTACTTAGTTTTCAGTTTAGGTCAGTTTAAAAATTTACTGTTTTGGGGCATGGGGTTTAACACTTTATCTAACAATGGAGGGTTAACTAAGTCATTTATTTATTTGAAATTTAAGTCACTATAAATACTTGCTCTACTATACTATACACAATTATTGCCTACACGTTTTAGTACCTGGCAAACCATTAGCATGAGTAGTAAGAGAATTACCTCTCTTCTAAGAGAAAGACAAAAATTCCACACAGACGTCATTGTAATGTCAACGATCAGCTGTTCGCTGGAATGTAGGTCACAGTAGTTTTCTTCAAACAATGGCATACTTGTTGTATGCGTGGGAACGCGAGAAACACACTTGGGTGTTGTTCTATATAGCAATAGCTCACGGCTATCTTTATCGACCGGTTTCAACTGGGGAAGCCAGTTTCAACAAGGGGTGAGTCCGATGCAATGATAAGCGCTTTACAAGTTACAGCCCGTAATAAGCTGAGTTTAGTTATTAATTGTCTTACGTTCTAATTTTAATTTCTGTAATTTTTTTTTTAGTAACAAAATTAAGTTACGAATTTATTTACACGTAATTAACCTGGTCTACTTTAGTCAAGAGTTTATATGTTTCACCGTGACGACAGACATACAATGCAGGCATATTCAGGAAACTACAGGTCTTGAGTTTTCACAATATAAACCTGTTAAAGACTGAACATTTTGACAAGCTCTAAAATTCATGTACGTATTTGCATTGGTGTAATACAATGATAGTTTGTATTATTTTGCGTATCTTAATTAAATTATACGGAAGTTCGTGCGTAATCTTATACAAAATAAATTCAGAATGGTCAATTAATATAGTGTAATAATCTAGTAATGGTAGCGACAGTATTAACCGCTAATACATGAAATACATTATGTAAATTAATATTAACATGAAATACATTAACTGAGTGCATAGATCGGCAGAGAGTTATCTATTTTATTTTACTACGTAACAATTATTTTACACGCGCAACTTTATACGTCACGATGCTTACAAACCTTTTTTTTTTAACTTTAGCAGAGTGGCGCAACTTTATAACGTTCCGGGCTACGTTATAAATCCTGGGAACCCGATATAATCGACGCTAGCCAATTATACAGGCTGCCTACGTTGTAACAAACTGAAAATCAACACAACACATAGAACAATAATATTTACTCTAATTTTTAGGACACAAGGGAAGGTATTTTCACTGATTTATGCACTCACTTCAATCTGTCATAAGATGACATCTCTTTATTAACAAATTATATATATAGATCCCATTACATAAAAATTTTCTCATATTGAAATAGTTAAAAGGGGTTTTCTGTCAAACAAGGGATCAAATTGATCATGTAATTTACCTCGGATCCGAGTCTCTTTAAATCTAGTAAAGACGTCTGAATTTTACTTTACTTATCAAAAGCTTGCATGATTACATGAACACCGTTTGAAGAATGGTATTATTTAGTTAAGGGATTAAAACTTATATCTCAAGATTAATGTTACAACGTATGATTTTAGAAATTACTGTTTACATTTCTTTTTGTTTTACTTAAAGCTTAGAGAAGATTATTGTCTTTTGAAAAGTGTCTGGCATGTATGAAAAGATATATTTTAAATGTACATAGTTCTCGGTAGGCAAGCCACCGAGTCACCTCTTAAATACGCTTTTGCTGTCCGTGTCCTGGGGCGTGAATCTTCGGAACTCTGGTAGTCGGGGTAGTCATCCGGGTCGTGTTTCCGATGAAAGTCTTCTAGGTGTATTAATGAGGAGATGGATGTTATGCTGCGTGAAGTCGGGTTGATCCTCGGCGGTTCTGGTAAGTGTTGTATAGGTGGTAGTCGTCCGGATATGCAGTTGAGCACGTCACATATTCACTGGTAGAGTAGTACTGGAGTTGGCATCTTCTTTCCTTTTTGTTTTTACATTACTATCTGAATTACATCACTCGAACAATATTCGAGAGATCGTCTTTTAATTAACTTGAGACATCACCTTATATACGAGTTATTTTTTTTTCTTATAACCACATTTCTTTAACAAATTCCTCACTACATCTTATATATAAATATAACTAGCTCTCCACGTTTTTAGTGGTAGCTAACACGCATTTAAAAACTTAAAACAAACATTTTTTTGAAGAGCCCTGGCTTGGAGGTGTTTACAGTCTGAACGCCGCATCTTAACTCTTGCATTGCTACAACAGGTAGATTGCAACGACGCGGAGTGAGTACGCCGCCATAATATAGTTCCAAGTTTTTATTAAATATACATTCTTATAGTCAGACAAAATAAACTATCTAGACTTATCTTGTTTACAGGGATTATTATAACTACTACTTGTGGCTTTAAATTATTAATTATTTACATTACGATTTTCAGATATTTCTAAGTTACAGCCGGTTCGCTATGCACGTTGTGTCCGGAATTGCCAGGTCAACGCATGATAATTTACTAAAGGTTTAACTGTATTATTCTCAACTTTTTACATTACGATTTTTTTTATTACTTATTTAGTTAGATTTTCTTAATTTAATTCTCATAACTATTATGAGTTAGTTCAGGGGTATTTGGTTTAATCGTGCGATTTAAAGTACTTCCTTGCTTTCCATTTTTTTTTAATATTTTTATTATTAATATTTTTTTATTACCATTTAAATCGTCACATACTCCGCCGCTTAAAATCGACATGGGGAATTTTAATAAGGAAAATTCGAAAGTGGGGTACTGGGAGTATGCTTGCCGTTACTGTGTGAAGTTAAATTTAGTATACGATTTGTTTTCTCTATCTCTCTTGAAATTTATTTATTTCTTATCTTGTTCTCATTCGTGAAATTCCCTTTATCTCGTTTCTTAATACGCTAACTTAGATTTTAATTCTTAATACTAATTTCCGTAACTCACAATATCGTAGCCCGACTGACATCGGCTTACTCTAACTACATCAGTTAGCTTTCAGCACTCTCTAATGATTACCTTGGCACACTCTAACTATATCAGTTAGCTTTCTGCACCATCATTACCCTTTTCAGTCGGTGCCGTTGTAACTATGTTACGTTACATATATAATTCTTAATTACCTCTAATATAACCTAAAGCGGATCCCATACTCCACTTTAGATTATTTCTAATCCTAATTTCTTACGCTACTGAGAGAAGCGGAATTCCACGAAGATAATTTTTATTTACTTTTAACTACCATCAGTTACAAGCTATGCGAGGGGACACACTTTACACAGGTGCATTGTATTATACACGCGGTGGATTACTTCGGTACCAGTTCATAACAATAGGGGGAGGGTGGCTGCTTACTACATTTCTCAACACGCTTTATTGTTCTCGAACAGGCCACGACCGGGTGTTTACACTATTCAACAATACTTTTATTATTATTTTCTTTTTGGTCTCTTTCTAAGAAACTTACCTTTTTCTTTATTTATTTATTATTTACTTTGGGGGAGATTTAAGAAACTTACTTAGAATTATTTCCTATTGAATTACCATATTTATTTAGGACACTTTATTTACTTAGTTTTCAGTTTAGGTCAGTTTAAAAATTTACTGTTTTGGGGCATGGGGTTTAACACTTTATCTAACAATGGAGGGTTAACTAAGTCATTTATTTATTTGAAATTTAAGTCACTATAAATACTTGCTCTACTATACTATACACAATTATTGCCTACACGTTTTAGTACCTGGCAAACCATTAGCATGAGTAGTAAGAGAATTACCTCTCTTCTAAGAGAAAGACAAAAATTCCACACAGACGTCATTGTAATGTCAACGATCAGCTGTTCGCTGGAATGTAGGTCACAGTAGTTTTCTTCAAACAATGGCATACTTGTTGTATGCGTGGGAACGCGAGAAACACACTTGGGTGTTGTTCTATATAGCAATAGCTCACGGCTATCTTTATCGACCGGTTTCAACTGGGGAAGCCAGTTTCAACAAGGGGTGAGTCCGATGCAATGATACACCCTTTACAAGTTACAGCCCGTAATAAGCTGAGTTTAGTTATTAATTGTCTTACGTTCTAATTTTAATTTCTGTAATTTTTTTTTTTTTTAGTAACAAAATTAAGTTACGAATTTATTTACACGTAATTAACCTGGTCTACTTTAGTCAAGAGTTTATATGTTTCACCGTGACGACAGACATACAATGCAGGCATATTCAGGAAACTACAGGTCTTGAGTTTTCACAATATAAACCTGTTAAAGACTGAACATTTTGACAAGCTCTAAAATTCATGTACGTATTTGCATTGGTGTAATACAATGATAGTTTGTATTATTTTGCGTATCTTAATTAAATTATACGGAAGTTCGTGCGTAATCTTATACAAAATAAATTCAGAATGGTCAATTAATATAGTGTAATAATCTAGTAATGGTAGCGACAGTATTAACCGCTAATACATGAAATACATTATGTAAATTAATATTAACATGAAATACATTAACTGAGTGCATAGATCGGCAGAGAGTTATCTATTTTATTTTACTACGTAACAATTATTTTACACGCGCAACTTTATACGTCACGATGCTTACAAACCTTTTTTTTTTAACTTTAGCAGAGTGGCGCAACTTTATAACGTTCCGGGCTACGTTATAAATCCTGGGAACCCGATATAATCGACGCTAGCCAATTATACAGGCTGCCTACGTTGTAACAAACTGAAAATCAACACAACACATAGAACAATAATATTTACTCTAATTTTTAGGACACAAGGGAAGGTATTTTCACTGATTTATGCACTCACTTCAATCTGTCATAAGATGACATCTCTTTATTAACAAATTATATATATAGATCCCATTACATAAAAATGTTCTCATATTGAAATAGTTAAAAGGGGTTTTCTGTCAAACAAGGGATCAAATTGATCATGTAATTTACCTCGGATCCGAGTCTCTTTAAATCTAGTAAAGACGTCTGAATTTTACTTTACTTATCAAAAGCTTGCATGATTACATGAACACCGTTTGAAGAATGGTATTATTTAGTTAAGGGATTAAAACTTATATCTCAAGATTAATGTTACAACGTATGATTTTAGAAATTACTGTTTACATTTCTTTTTGTTTTACATAAAGCTTAGAGAAGATTATTGTCTTTTGAAAAGTCTCTGGCATTTATGAAAAGTTATATTTTAAATGTACATAATTCTCGGTAGGCAAGCCACCGAGTCACCTCTTAAATACGCTTTTGCTGTCCGTGTCCTGAGGCGTGAATCTTCGGAACTCTGGTAGTCGGGGTAGTCATCCGGGTCGAGTTTCCGGTGAAAGTCTTCTAGGTGTATTAATGAGGAGATGGATGTTATGCTGCGTGAAGTCGGGTTGATCCTCGGCGGTTCTGGTAAGTGTTGTATAGGTGGTAGTCGTCCGGATATGCAGTTGAGCACGTCACATATTCACTGGTAGAGTAGTACTGGAGTTGGCATCTTCTTTCCTTTTTGTTTTTACATTACTATCTGAATTACATCACTCGAACAATATTCGAGAGATCGTCTTTTAATTAACTTGAGACATCACCTTATATACGAGTTATTTTTTTTTCTTATAACCACATTTCTTTAACAAATTCCTCACTACATCTTATATATAAATATAACTAGCTCTCCACGTTTTTAGTGGTAGCTAACACGCATTTAAAAACTTAAAACAAACATTTTTTTGAAGAGCCCTGGCTTGGAGGTGTTTACAGTCTGAACGCCGCATCTTAACTCTTGCATTGCTACAACAGGTAGATTGCAACGACGCGGAGTGAGTACGCCGCCATAATATAGTTCCAACTTTTTATTAAATATACATTCTTATAGTCAGACAAAATAAACTATCTAGACTTATCTTGTTTACAGGGATTATTATAACTACTACTTGTGGCTTTAAATTATTAATTATTTACATTACGATTTTCAGATATTTCTAAGTTACAGTCGGTTCGCTATGCACGTTGTGTCCGGAATTGGCAGGTCAACGCATGATAATTTACTAAAGGTTTAACTGTATTATTCTCAACTTTTTACATTACGATTTTTTTTATTACTTATTTAGTTAGATTTTCTTAATTTAATTCTCATAACTATTATGAGTTAGTTCAGGGGTATTTGGTTTAATCGTGCGATTTAAAGTACTTCCTTGCTTTCCATTTTTTTTAATATTTTTATTATTAATATTTTTTTATTACCATTTAAATCGTCACATACTCCGCCGCTTAAAATCGACATGGGGAATTTTAATAAGGAAAATTCGAAAGTGGGGTACTGGGAGTATGCTTGCCGTTACTGTGTGAAGTTAAATTTAGTATACGATTTGTTTTCTCTATCTCTCTTGAAATTTATTTATTTCTTATCTTGTTCTCATTCGTGAAATTCCCTTTATCTCGTTTCTTAATACGCTAACTTAGATTTTAATTCTTAATACTAATTTCCGTAACTCACAATATCGTAGCCCGACTGACATCGGCTTACTCTAACTACATCAGTTAGCTTTCAGCACTCTCTAATGATTACCTTGGCACACTCTAACTATATCAGTTAGCTTTCTGCACCATCATTACCCTTTTCAGTCGGTGCCGTTGTAACTATGTTACGTTACATATATAATTCTTAATTACCTCTAATATAACCTAAAGCGGATCCCATACTCCACTTTAGATTATTTCTAATCCTAATTTCTTACGCTACTGAGAGAAGCGGAATTCCACGAAGATAATTTTTATTTACTTTTAACTACCATCAGTTACAAGCTATGCGAGGGGACACACTTTACACAGGTGCATTGTATTATACACGCGGTGGATTACTTCGGTACCAGTTCATAACAATAGGGGGAGGGTGGCTGCTTACTACATTTCTCAACACGCTTTATTGTTCTCGAACAGGCCACGACCGGGTGTTTACACTATTCAACAATACTTTTATTATTATTTTCTTTTTGGTCTCTTTCTAAGAAACTTACCTTTTTCTTTATTTATTTATTATTTACTTTGGGGGAGATTTAAGAAACTTACTTAGAATTATTTCCTATTGAATTACCATATTTATTTAGGACACTTTATTTACTTAGTTTTCAGTTTAGGTCAGTTTAATAATTTACTGTTTTGGGGCATGGGGTTTAACACTTTATCTAACAATGGAGGGTTAACTAAGTCATTTATTTATTTGAAATTTAAGTCACTATAAATACTTGCTCTACTATACTATACACAATTATTGCCTACACGTTTTAGTACCTGGCAAACCATTAGCATGAGTAGTAAGAGAATTACCTCTCTTCTAAGAGAAAGACAAAAATTCCACACAGACGTCATTGTAATGTCAACGATCAGCTGTTCGCTGGAATGTAGGTCACAGTAGTTTTCTTCAAACAATGGCATACTTGTTGTATGCGTGGGAACGCGAGAAACACACTTGGGTGTTGTTCTATATAACAATAGCTCACGGCTATCTTTATCGATCGGTTTCAACTGGGGAAACCAGTTTCAACAAGGGGTGAGTCCGATGCAATGATACACCCTTTACAAGTTACAGCCCGTAATAAGCTGAGTTTAGTTATTAATTGTCTTACGTTCTAATTTTAATTTCTGTAATTTTTTTTTTTTTTTAGTAACAAAATTAAGTTACGAATTTATTTACACGTAATTAACCTGGTCTACTTTAGTCAAGAGTTTATATGTTTCACCGTGACGACAGACATACAATGCCGGCATGTTCAGGAAACTACAGGTCTTGAATTGTCGCAATATAAACCTGTTAAAGACTGAAAAGTTTGACAAGCACTAAAATTCATGTACGTACTTGCATTGGTGTAATATAATGATAGTTTGTATTATTTTGCGTATCTTAATTAAATTATACGCAAGTTCGTGCGTAATCTCATACAAAATAAATTCATAATGGTCAATTAATATAGTGTAATAGTCTAGTAATGGTAGCGACAGTATTAACCGCTAATACATGAAATACATTATGTAAATTAATATTAACATGAAATACATTAACTGAGTGCATAGATCGGCAGAGAGTTATCTATTTTATTTTACTACGTAACAATTATTTTACACGCACAACTTTATACGTCACGATGCTTACAAACCTTTTTTTTTAACTTTAGCAGAGTGGCGCAACTTTATAACGTTCCGGGCTACGTTATAAATCCTGGGAACCCGATATAATCGACGCTAGCCAATTATACAGGCTGCCTACGTTGTAACAAACTGAAAATCAACACAACACATAGAACAATAATATTTACTCTAATTATTAGGACACAAGGGAAGGTATTTTCACTGATTTATGCACTCACTTCAATCTGTCATAAGATGACATCTCTTTATTAACAAATTATATATATAGATCCCATTACATAAAAATTTTCTCATATTGAAATAGTTAAAAGGGGTTTTCTGTCAAACAAGGGATCAAATTGATCATGTAATTTACCTCGGATCCGAGTCTCTTTAAATCTAGTAAAGACGTCTGAATTTTACTTTACTTATCAAAAGCTTGCATGATTACATGAACACCGTTTGAAGAATGGTATTATTTAGTTAAGGGATTAAAACTTATATCTCAAGATTAATGTTACAACGTATGATTTTAGAAATTACTGTTTACATTTCTTTTTGTTTTACTTAAAGCTTAGAGAAGATTATTGTCTTTTGAAAAGTGTCTGGCATGTATGAAAAGTTATATTTTAAATGTACATAATTCTCGGTAGGCAAGCCACCGAGTCACCTCTTAAATACGCTTTTGCTGTCCGTGTTCTGGGGCGTGAATCTTCGGAACTCTGGTAGTCGGGGTAGTCATCCGGGTCGAGTTTCCGGTGAAAGTCTTCTAGGTGTATTAATGAGGAGATGGATGTTATGCTGCGTGAAGTCGGGTTGATCCTCGGCGGTTCTGGTAAGTGTTGTATAGGTGGTAGTCGTCCGGATATGCAGTTGAGCACGTCACATATTCACTGGTAGAGTAGTACTGGAGTTGGCATCTTCTTTCCTTTTTGTTTTTACATTACTATCTGAATTACATCACTCGAACAATATTCGAGAGATCGTCTTTTAATTAACTTGAGACATCACCTTATATACGAGTTCTTTTTTTTTCTTATAACCACATTTCTTTAACAAATTCCTCACTACATCTTATATATAAATATAACTAGCTCTCCACGTTTTTAGTGGTAGCTAACACGCATTTAAAAATTTAAAACAAACATTTTTTTGAAAGCCCTCGCTTGGAGGTGTTTACAGTCTGAACGCCGCATCGTAACTCTTGCATTGCTACAGCAGGTAGATTGCAACGACGCGGAGTGAGTACTCCGCCATAATATAGTTCCAACTTTTTATTAAATATACATTCTTATAGTCAGACAAAATAAACTATCTAGACTTATCTTGTTTACAGGGATTATTATAACTACTACTTGTGGCTTTAAATTATTAATTATTTACATTACGATTTTCAGATATTTCTAAGTTACAGTCGGTTCGCTATGCACGTTGTGTCCGGAATTGGCAGGTCAACGCATGCTATTTTACTAAAGGGTTAACTGTATTATTTTCAACTATTTACATTACGATTTTTTTTATTACTTATTTAGTTAGATTTTCTTAATTTAATTCTCATAACTATTATGAGTTAGTTCAGGGGTATTTGGTTTAATCGTGCGATTTAAAGTACTTCCTTGCTTTCCATTTTTTTTAAATATTTTTATTATTAATATTTTTTTATTACCAATTAAATCGTCACATACTCCGCCGCTTAAAATCGACGTGGGGAATTTTAATAAGGAAAATTCGAAAGTGGGGTACTGGGAGTATGCTTGCCGTTATTGTGTGAAGTTAAATTTAGTACACGATTTGTTTTCTCTATCTCTCTTGAGATTTATTTATTCCTTATCTTGTTCTCATTCATGAAATTCCCTTTATCTCGTTTCTTAATACGCTAACTTAGATTTTAATTCTTAATACTAATTTCCGTAACTCACAATATCGTAGCCCGACTGACATCGGCTTACTCTAACTACATCAGTTAACTTTCAGCACTCTCTAATGATTACCTTGGCACACTCTAACTATATCAGTTAGCTTTCTGCACCATCATTACCCTTTTCAGTCGGCGCCGTTGTGACTATGTTACGTTACATATATAATTCTTAATTACCTCTAATATAACCTAAAGCGGATCCCATACTCCACTTTAGATTATTTCTAATCCTAATTTCTTACGCTACTGAGAGAAGCGGAATTTCACGAAGATAATTTTTATTTACTTTTAACTACCATCAGTTACAAGCTATGCGAGGGGACACACTTTACACAGGTGCATTGTATTATACACGCGGTGGTTTACTTCGCTACCAGTTCATAACAATAGGGGGAGGGTGGCTGCTTACTACATTTCTCAACACGCTTTATTGTTCTCGAACAGGCCACGACCGGGTGTTTACACTATTCAACTATACTTTTATTATTATTTTCTTTTTGGTCTCTTTATAAAAACTTACCTTTTTCTTTATTTATTTATTATTTACTTTGGGGGAGATTTAAGAAACTTACTTAGAATTATTTCCTATTGAATTACCATATTTATTTAGGACACTTTATTTACTTAGTATTCAGTTTAGGTCAGTTTAAAAATTTACTGTTTTGGGGCATGGGGTTTAACACTTTATCTAACAATGGAAGGTTAACTAAGTCATTTATTTATTTGAAATTTAAGTCATTATAAATATTTGCTCTACTATACTATACACAATTATTGCCTACACGTTTTAGTACCTGGCAAACCATTAGCATGAGTAGTAAGAGAATTACCTCTCTTCTAAGAGAAAGACAAAAATTCCACACAGACGTCATTGTAATGTCAACGATCAGCTGTTCGCTGGAATGTAGGTCACAGTAGTTTTCTTCAAACAATGGCATACTTGTTGTATGCGTGGGAACGCGAGAAACACACTTGGGTGTTGTTCTATATAACAATAGCTCACGGCTATCTTTATCGACCGGTTTCAACTGGGGAACCCAGTTTCAACAAGGGGTGAGTCCGATGCAATGATAAGCGCTTTACAAGTTACAGCCCGTAATAAGCTGAGTTTAGTTATTAATTGTCTTACGTTCTAATTTTAATTTCTGTAATTTTTTTTTTTAGTAACAAAATTAAGTTACGAATTTATTTACACGTAATTAACCTGGTCTATTTAGTCAAGAGTTTATGTTTCACCGTGACGACAGACATACAATGCAGGCATATTCAGGAAACTTCAGGTCTTGAATTGTCGCAATATAAACCTGTTAAAGACTGAACAGTTTGACAAGCACTAAAATTCATGTACGTACTTGCATTGGTGTAATACAATGATAGTTTGTATTATTTTGCGTATCTTAATTAAATTATACGCAAGTTCGTGCGTAATCTCATACAAAATAAATTCATAATGGTCAATTAATATAGTGTAATAGTCTAGTAATGGTAGCGACAGTATTAACCGCTAATACATGAAATACATTATGTAAATTAATATTAACATGAAATACATTAACTGAGTGCATAGATCGGCAGAGAGTTATCTATTTTATTTTACTACGTAACAATTATTTTACACGCGCATCTTTATACGTCACGATGCTTACAAACATTTTTTTTTAACTTTAGCAGAGTGGCGCAACTTTATAACGTTCCGGGCTACGTTATAAATCCAGGGAACCCGATATAATCGACGCTAGCCAATTATACAGGCTGCCTACGTTGTAACAAACTGAAAGTCAACACAACACATAGAACAATAATATTTACTCTAATTAAGGGATGGTATTTTCACTGATTTATGCACTCACTTCAATCTGTAATAAGATGACATCTCTTTATTAACAAATTATATATATAGATCCCATTACATAAAAATTTTCTCATATTGAAATAGTTAAAAGGGGTTTTCTGTCAAACAAGGGATCAAATTGATCATGTAATTTACCTCGGATCCGAGTCTCTTTAAATCTAGTAAAGACGTCTGAATTTTACTTTACTTATCAAAAGCTTGCATGATTACATGAACACCGTTTGAAGAATGGTATTATTTAGTTAAGGGATTAAAACTTATATCTCAAGATTAATGTTACAACGTATGATTTTAGAAATTACTGTTTACATTTCTTTTTGTTTTACTTAAAGCTTAGAGAAGATTATTGTCTTTTGAAAAGTGTCTGGCATGTATGAAAAGTTATATTTTAAATGTACATAATTCTCGGTAGGCAAGCCACCGAGTCACCTCTTAAATACGCTTTTGCTGTCCGTGTTCTGGGGCGTGAATCTTCGGAACTCTGGTAGTCGGGGTAGTCATCCGGGTCGTGTTTCCGATGAAAGTCTTCTAGGTGTATTAATGAGGAGATGGATGTTATGCTGCGTGAAGTCGGGTTGATTCTCGGCGGTTGTGGTAAGTGTTGTATAGGTGGTAGTCGTCCGGATATGCAGTTGAGCACGTCACATATTCACTGGTAGAGTAGTACTGGAGTTGGCATCTTCTTTCCTTTTTGTTTTTACATTACTATCTGAATTACATCACTCGAACAATATTCGAGAGATCGCCTTTTATATACTTGAGACATCACCTTATATACGAGTTCTTTTTTTTTCTTATAACCACATTTCTTTAACAAATTCCTCAATACATCTTATATATAAATATAACTAACTCTCCACGTTTTTAGTGGTAGCTAACACGCATTTAAAAACTTAAAACAAACATTTTTTTGAAGAGCCCTCGCTTGGAGGTGTTTACAGTCTGAACGCCGCATCGTAACTCTTGCATTGCTACAACAGGTAGATTGAAACGACGCGGAGTGAGTACTCCGCCATAATATAGTTCCAACTTTTTATTAAATGTACATTCTTATAGTCAGACAAAATAAACTATCTAGACTTATCTTGTTTACAGGGATTATTATAACTACTACTTGTGGCTTTAAGTTATTAATTATTTACATTACGATTTTCAGATATTTCTAAGTTACAGCCGGTTCGCTATGCACGTTGTGTCCGGAATTGGCAGGTCAACGCATGATAATTTACTAAAGGTTTAACTGTATTATTCTCAACTTTTTACATTACGATTTTTTTTATTACTTATTTAGTTAGATTTTCTTAATTTAATTCTCATAACTATTATGAGTTAGTTCAGGGGTATTTGGTTTAATCGTGCGATTTAAAGTGTTTCCTTGCTTTCCATTTTTTTTTGATATTTTTATTATTAATATTTTTTTATTACCATTTAAATCGTCACATACTCCACCGCTTAAAATCGACATGGGGAATTTTAATAAGGAAAATTCGAAAGTGGGGTACTGGGAGTATGCTTGCCGTTACTGTGTGAAGTTAAATTTAGTATTTGATTTGTTTTCTCTATCTCTCTTGAAATTTATTTATTTCTTATCTTGTTCTCATTCGTGAAATTCCCTTTATCTCGTTTCTTAATACGCTAACTTAGATTTTAATTCTTAATACTAATTTCCGTAACTCACAATATCGTAGCCCGACTGACATCGGCTTACTCTAACTACATCAGTTAGCTTTCAGCACTCTCTAATGATTACCTTGGCACACTCTAACTATATCAGTTAGCTTTCTGCACCATCATTACCCTTTTCAGTCGGCGCCGTTGTAACTATGTTACGTTACATATATAATTCTTAATTACCTCTAATATAACCTAAAGCGGATCCCATACTCCACTTTAGATTATTTGTAATCCTAATTTCTTACGCTACTGAGAGAAGCGGAATTTCACGAAGACAATTTTTATTTACTTTTAACTACCATCAGTTACAAACTATGCGAGGGGACACACTTTACACAGGTGCATTGTATTATACACGCGGTGGATTACTTCGGTACCAGTTCATAACAATAGGGGGAGGGTGGCTGCTTACTACATTTCTCAACACGCATTATTGTTCTCGAACAGGCCACGACCGGGTGTTTACACTATTCAACTATACTTTTATTATTATTTTCTTTTTGGTCTCTTTCTAAGAAACTTACCTTTTTCTTTATTTATTTATTATTTACTTTGGGGGAGATTTAAGAAACTTACTTAGAATTATTTCCTATTGAATTACCATATTTATTTAGGACACTTTATTTACTTAGTTTTCAGTTTAGGTCAGTTTAAAAATTTACTGTTTTGGGGCATGGAGTTTAACACTTTATCTAACAATGGAGGGTTAACTAAGTCATTTATTTATTTGAAATTTAAGTCACTATAAATACTTGCTCTACTATACTATACACAATTATTGCCTACACGTTTTAGTACCTGGCAAACCATTAGCATGAGTAGTAAGAGAATTACCTCTCTTCTAAGAGAAAGACAAAAATTCCACACAGACGTCATTGTAATGTCAACGATCAGCTGTTCGCTGGAATGTAGGTCACAGTAGTTTTCTTCAAACAATGGCATACTTGTTGTATGCGTGGGAACGCGAGAAACACACTTGGGTGTTGTTCTATATAGCAATAGCTCACGGCTATCTTTATCGACCGGTTTCAACTGGGGAAGCCAGTTTCAACAAGGGGTGAGTCCGATGCAATGATACACCCTTTACAAGTTACAGCCCGTAATAAGCTGAGTTTAGTTATTAATTGTCTTACGTTCTAATTTTAATTTCTGTAATTTTTTTTTTTTTTAGTAACAAAATTAAGTTACGAATTTATTTACACGTAATTAACCTGGTCTACTTTAGTCAAGAGTTTATATGTTTCACCGTGACGACAGACATACAATGCAGGCATATTCAGGAAACTACAGGTCTTGAGTTTTCACAATATAAACCTGTTAAAGACTGAACATTTTGACAAGCTCTAAAATTCATGTACGTATTTGCATTGGTGTAATACAATGATAGTTTGTATTATTTTGCGTATCTTAATTAAATTATACGGAAGTTCGTGCGTAATCTTATACAAAATAAATTCAGAATGGTCAATTAATATAGTGTAATAATCTAGTAATGGTAGCGACAGTATTAACCGCTAATACATGAAATACATTATGTAAATTAATATTAACATGAAATACATTAACTGAGTGCATAGATCGGCAGAGAGTTATCTATTTTATTTTACTACGTAACAATTATTTTACACGCGCAACTTTATACGTCACGATGCTTACAAACCTTTTTTTTTTAACTTTAGCAGAGTGGCGCAACTTTATAACGTTCCGGGCTACGTTATAAATCCTGGGAACCCGATATAATCAATGCTAGCCAATTATACAGGCTGCCTACGTTGTAACAAACTGAAAATCAACACAACACATAGAACAATAATATTTACTCTAATTTTTAGGACACAAGGGAAGGTATTTTCACTGATTTATGCACTCACTTCAATCTGTCATAAGATGACATCTCTTTATTAACAAATTATATATATAGATCCCATTACATAAAAATGTTCTCATATTGAAATAGTTAAAAGGGGTTTTCTGTCAAACAAGGGATCAAATTGATCATGTAATTTACCTCGGATCCGAGTCTCTTTAAATCTAGTAAAGACGTCTGAATTTTACTTTACTTATCAAAAGCTTGCATGATTACATGAACACCGTTTGAAGAATGGTATTATTTAGTTAAGGGATTAAAACTTATATCTCAAGATTAATGTTACAACGTATGATTTTAGAAATTACTGTTTACATTTCTTTTTGTTTTACTTAAAGCTTAGAGAAGATTATTGTATTTTGAAAAGTGTCTGGCATGTATGAAAAGATATATTTTAAATGTACATAGTTCTCGGTAGGCAAGCCACCGAGTCACCTCTTAAATACGCTTTTGCTGTCCGTGTCCTGGGGCGTGAATCTTCGGAACTCTGGTAGTCGGGGTAGTCATCCGGGTCGTGTTTCCGATGAAAGTCTTCTAGGTGTATTAATGAGGAGATGGATGTTATGCTGCGTGAAGTCGGGTTGATCCTCGGCGGTTCTGGTAAGTGTTGTATAGGTGGTAGTCGTCCGGATATGCAGTTGAGCACGTCACATATTCACTGGTAGAGTAGTACTGGAGTTGGCATCTTCTTTCCTTTTTGTTTTTACATTACTATCTGAATTACATCACTCGAACAATATTCGAGAGATCGCCTTTTATTTTATACTTGAGACATCACCTTATATACGAGTTCTTTTTTTTTCTTATAACCACATTTCTTTAACAAATTCCTCAATACATCTTATATATAAATATAACTAGCTATCCACGTTTTTAGTGGTAGCTAACACGCATTTAAAAACTTAAAACAAACATTTTTTTGAAGAGCCCTCGCTTGGAGGTGTTTACAGTCTGAACGCCGCATCGTAACTCTTGCATTGCTACAACAGGTAGATTGAAACGACGCGGAGTGAGTACTCCGCCATAATATAGTTCCAACTTTTTATTAAATGTACATTCTTATAGTCAGACAAAATAAACTATCTAGACTTATCTTGT
Source organism: Magicicada septendecula (assembly GCA_034769895.1). Taxonomy (NCBI): domain Eukaryota; kingdom Metazoa; phylum Arthropoda; class Insecta; order Hemiptera; family Cicadidae; genus Magicicada; species Magicicada septendecula. The sequence goes on from CM068367.1 coordinate 1,258,006,270, forward strand.
TTACAGGGATTATTATAACTACTACTTGTGGCTTTAAATTATTAATTATTTACATTACGATTTTCAGATATTTCTAAGTTACAGCCGGTTCGCTATGCACGTTGTGTCCGGAATTGGCAGGTCAACGCATGATAATTTACTAAAGGTTTAACTGTATTATTCTCAACTTTTTACATTACGATTTTTTTTATTACTTATTTAGTTAGATTTTCTTAATTTAATTCTCATAACTATTATGAGTTAGTTCAGGGGTATTTGGTTTAATCGTGCGATTTAAAGTACTTCCTTGCTTTCCATTTTTTTTTATATTTTTATTATTAATATTTTTTTATTACCATTTAAATCGTCACATACTCCGCCGCTTAAAATCGACATGGGGAATTTTAATAAGGAAAATTCGAAAGTGGGGTACTGGGAGTTTGCTTGCCGTTACTGTGTGAAGTTAAATTTAGTATACGATTTGTTTTCTCTATCTCTCTTGAAATTTATTTATTTCTTATCTTGTTCTCATTCGTGAAATTCCCTTTATCTCGTTTCTTAATACGCTAACTTAGATTTTAATTCTTAATACTAATTTCCGTAACTCACAATATCGTAGCCCGACTGACATCGGCTTACTCTAATTACATCAGTTAGCTTTCAGCACTCTCTAATGATTACCTTGGCACACTCTAACTATATCAGTTAGCTTTCTGCACCATCATTACCCTTTTCAGTCGGCGCCGTTGTAACTATGTTACGTTACATATATAATTGTTAATTACCTCTAATATAACCTAAAGCGGATCCCATACTCCACTTTAGATTATTTGTAATCCTAATTTCTTACGCTACTGAGAGAAGCGGAATTTCACGAAGATAATTTTTATTTACTTTTAACTACCATCAGTTACAAACTATGCGAGGGGACACACTTTACACAGGTGCATTGTATTATACACGCGGTGGATTACTTCGGTACCAGTTCATAACAATAGGGGGAGGGTGGCTGCTTACTACATTTCTCAACACGCTTTATTGTTCTCGAACAGGCCACGACCGGGTGTTTACACTATTCAACAATACTTTTATTATTATTTTCTTTTTGGTCTCTTTCTAAGAAACTTACCTTTTTCTTTATTTATTTATTATTTACATTGGGGGAGATTTAAGAAACTTACTTAGAATTATTTCCTATTGAATTACCATATTTATTTAGGACACTTTATTTACTTAGTTTTCAGTTTAGGTCAGTTTAAAAATTTACTGTTTTGGGGCATGGGGTTTAACACTTTATCTAACAATGGAGGGTTAACTAAGTCATTTATTTATTTGAAATTTAAGTCACTATAAATACTTGCTCTACTATACTATACACAATTATTGCCTACACGTTTTAGTACCTGGCAAACCATTAGCATGAGTAGTAAGAGAATTACCTCTCTTCTAAGAGAAAGACAAAAATTCCACACGGACGTCATTGTAATGTCAACGATCAGCTGTTCGCTGGAATGTAGGTCACAGTAGTTTTCTTCAAACAATGGCATACTTGTTGTATGCGTGGGAACGCGAGAAACACACTTGGGTGTTGTTCTATATAACAATAGCTCACGGCTATCTTTATCGACCGGTTTCAACTGGGGAAACCAGTTTCAACAAGGGGTGAGTCCGATGCAATGATACACCCTTCACAAGTTACAGCCCGTAATAAGCTGAGTTTAGTTATTAATTGTCTTACGTTCTAATTTTAATTTCTGTAATTTTTTTTTTTTTTTAGTAACAAAATTAAGTTACGAATTTATTTACACGTAATTAACCTGGTCTACTTTAGTCAAGAGTTTATATGTTTCACCGTGACGACAGACATACAATGCAGGTATATTCAGGAAACTACAGGTCTTGAATTGTCGCAATAAAAACCTGTTAAAGACTGAACACTTTGACAAGCACTAAAATTCATGTACGTATTTGCATTGGTGTAATACAATGATAGTTTGTATTATTTTGCGTATCTTAATTAAATTATACGGAAGTTCGTGCGTAATCTTATACAAAATAAATTCACAATGGTCAATTAATATAGTGTAATAATCTAGTAATGGTAGCGACAGTATTAACCGCTAATACATGAAATACATTATGTAAATTAATATTAACATGAAATACATTAACTGAGTGCATAGATCGGCAGAGAGTTATCTATTTTATTTTACTACGTAACAATTATTTTACACGCGCAACTTTATACGTCACGATGCTTACAAACCTTTTTTTTTAACTTTAGCAGAGTGGCGCAACTTTATAACGTTCCGGGCTACGTTATAAATCCTGGGAACCCGATATAATCGACGCTAGCCAATTATACAGGCTGCCTACGTTGTAACAAACTGAAAATCAACACAACACATAGAACAATAATATTTACTCTAATTATTAGGACACAAGGGAAGGTATTTTCACTGATTTATGCACTCACTTCAATCTGTCATAAGATGACATCTCTTTATTAACAAATTATATATATATAGATCCCATTACATAAAAATGTTCTCATATTGAAATAGTTAAAAGGGGTTTTCTGTCAAACAAGGGATCAAATTGATCATGTAATTTACCTCGGATCCGAGTCTCTTTAAATCTAGTAAAGACGTCTGAATTGTACTTTACTTATCAAAAGCTTGCATGATTACATGAACACCGTTTGAAGAATGGTATTATTTAGTTAAGGTATTAAAACTTATATCTCAAGATTAATGTTACAACGTATGATTTTAGAAATTACTGTTTACATTTCTTTTTGTTTTACTTAAAGCTTAGAGAAGATTATTGTCTTTTGAAAAGTGTCTGGCATGTATGAAAAGTTATATTTTAAATGTACATAATTCTCGGTAGGCAAGCCACCGAGTCACCTCTTAAATACGCTTTTGCTGTCCGTGTCCTGGGGCGTGAATCTTCGGAACTCTGGTAGTCGGGGTAGTCATCCGGGTCGTGTTTCCGATGAAAGTCTTCTAGGTGTATTAATGAGGAGATGGATGTTATGCTGCGTGAAGTCGGGTTGATCCTCGGCGGTTCTGGTAAGTGTTGTATAGGTGGTAGTCGTCCGGATATGCAGTTGAGCACGTCACATATTCACTGGTAGAGTAGTACTGGAGTTGGCATCTTCTTTCCTTTTTGTTTTTACATTACTATCTGAATTACATCACTCGAACAATATTCGAGAGATCGCCTTTTATTTTATACTTGAGACATCACCTTATATACGAGTTCTTTTTTTTTCTTATAACCACATTTCTTTAACAAATTCCTCAATACATCTTATATATAAATATAACTAGCTCTCCACGTTTTTAGTGGTAGCTAACACGCATTTAAAAACTTAAAACAAACATTTTTTTGAAGAGCCCTCGCTTGGAGGTGTTTACAGTCTGAACGCCGCATCGTAACTCTTGCATTGCTACAACAGGTAGATTGAAACGACGCGGAGTGAGTACTCCGCCATAATATAGTTCCAACTTTTTATTAAATGTACATTCTTATAGTCAGACAAAATAAACTATCTAGACTTATCTTGTTTACAGGGATTATTATAACTACTACTTGTGGCTTTAAATTATTAATTATTTACATTACGATTTTCAGATATTTCTAAGTTACAGCCGGTTCGCTATGCACGTTGTGTCCGGAATTGGCAGGTCAATGCATGATAATTTACTAAAGGTTTAACTGTATTATTCTCAACTTTTTACATTACGATTTTTTTTATTACTTATTTAGTTAGATTTTCTTAATTTAATTCTCATAACTATTATGAGTTAGTTCAGGGGTATTTGGTTTAATCGTGCGATTTAAAGTACTTCCTTGCTTTCCATTTTTTTTTTATATTTTTATTATTAATATTTTTTTATTACCATTTAAATCGTCACATACTCCGCCGCTTAAAATCGACATGGGGAATTTTAATAAGGAAAATTCGAAAGTGGGGTACTGGGAGTATGCTTGCCGTTACTGTGTGAAGTTAAATTTAGTATACGATTTGTTTTCTCTATCTCTCTTGAAATTTATTTATTTCTTATCTTGTTCTCATTCGTGAAATTCCCTTTATCTCGTTTCTTAATACGCTAACTTAGATTTTAATTCTTAATACTAATTTCCGTAACTCACAATATCGTAGCCCGACTGACATCGGCTTACTCTAACTACATCAGTTAGCTTTCAGCACTCTCTAATGATTACCTTGGCACACTCTAACTATATCAGTTAGCTTTCTGCACCATCATTACCCTTTTCAGTCGGCGCCGTTGTAACTATGTTACGTTACATATATAATTCTTAATTACCTCTAATATAACCTAAAGCGGATCCCATACTCCACTTTAGATTATTTGTAATCCTAATTTCTTACGCTACTGAGAGAAGCGGAATTTCACGAAGATAATTTTTATTTACTTTTAACTACCATCAGTTACAAACTATGCGAGGGGACACACTTTACACAAGTGCATTGTATTATACACGCGGTGGATTACTTCGGTACCAGTTCATAACAATAGGGGGAGGGTGGCTGCTTACTACATTTCTCAACACGCTTTATTGTTCTCGAACAGGCCACGACCGGGTGTTTACACTATTCAACTATACTTTTATTATTATTTTCTTTTTGGTCTATTTCTAAGAAACTTACCTTTTTCTTTATTTATTTATTATTTACTTTGGGGGAGATTTAAGAAACTTACTTAGAATTATTTCCTATTGAATTACCATATTTATTTAGGACACTTTATTTACTTAGTTTTCAGTTTAGGTCAGTTTAAAAATTTACTGTTTTGGGGCATGGGGTTTAACACTTTATCTAACAATGGAGGGTTAACTAAGTCATTTATTTATTTGAAATTTAAGTCACTATAAATACTTGCTCTACTATACTATACACAATTATTGCCTACACGTTTTAGTACCTGGCAAACCATTAGCATGAGTAGTAAGAGAATTACCTCTCTTCTAAGAGAAAGACAGAAATTCCACACAGACGTCATTGTAATGTCAACGATCAGCTGTTCGCTGGAATGTAGGTCACAGTAGTTTTCTTCAAACAATGGCATACTTGTTGTATGCGTGGGAACGCGAGAAACACACTTGGGTGTTGTTCTATATAACAATAGCTCACTGCTATCTTTATCGACCGGTTTCAACTGGGGAAGCCAGTTTCAACAAGGGGTGAGTCCGATGCAATGATACAGCCTTTACAAGTTACAGCCCGTAATAAGCTGAGTTTAGTTATTAATTGTCTTACGTTCTAATTTTAATTTCTGTAATTTTTTTTTTTTTTTTAGTAACAAAATTAAGTTACGAATTTATTTACACGTAATTAACCTGGTCTACTTTAGTCAAGAGGTTATATGTTTCACCGTGACGACAGACATACAATGCAGGCATATTCAGGAAACTACAGGTCTTGAGTTTTCACAATATAAACCTGTTAAAGACTGAACATTTTGACAAGCTCTAAAATTCATGTACGTATTTGCATTGGTGTAATACAATGATAGGTTGTTATATTTTGCGTATCTTAATTAAATTATACGGAAGTTCGTGCGTAATCTTATACAAAATAAATTCACAATGGTCAATTAATATAGTGTAATAATCTAGTAATGATAGCGACAGTATTAGCCGCTAATACATGTAATACATTATGTAAATTAATATTAACATGAAATACATTAACTGAGTGCATAGATCGGCAGAGAGTTATCTATTTTATTTTACTACGTAACAATTATTTTACACGCGCAACTTTATACGTCACGATGCTTACAAACCTTTTTTTTTAACTTTAGCAGAGTGGCGCAACTTTATAACGTTCCGGGCTACGTTATAAATCCTGGGAACCCGAAATAATCGACGCTAGCCAATTATACAGGCTGCCTACGTTGTAACAAACTGAAAATCAACACAACACATAGAACAATAATATTTACTCTAATTATTAGGACACAAGGGAAGGTATTTTCACTGATTTATGCACTCACTTCAATCTGTCATAAGATGACATCTCTTTATTAACAAATTATATATATATAGATCCCATTACATAAAAATGTTCTCATATTGAAATAGTTAAAAGGGGTTTTCTGTCAAACAAGGGATCAAATTGATCATGTAATTTACCTCGGATCCGAGTCTCTTTAAATCTAGTAAAGACGTCTGAATTGTACTTTACTTATCAAAAGCTTGCATGATTACATGAACACCGTTTGAAGAATGGTATTATTTAGTTAAGGTATTAAAACTTATATCTCAAGATTAATGTTACAACGTATGATTTTAGAAATTACTGTTTACATTTCTTTTTGTTTTACTTAAAGCTTAGAGAAGATTATTGTCTTTTGAAAAGTGTCTGGCATGTATGAAAAGTTATATTTTAAATGTACATAATTCTCGGTAGGCAAGCCACCGAGTCACCTCTTAAATACGCTTTTGCTGTCCGTGTCCTGGGGCGTGAATCTTCGGAACTCTGGTAGTCGGGGTAGTCATCCGGGTCGTGTTTCCGATGAAAGTCTTCTAGGTGTATTAATGAGGAGATGGATGTTATGCTGCGTGAAGTCGGGTTGATCCTCGGCGGTTCTGGTAAGTGTTGTATAGGTGGTAGTCGTCCGGATATGCAGTTGAGCACGTCACATATTCACTGGTAGAGTAGTACTGGAGTTGGCATCTTCTTTCCTTTTTGTTTTTACATTACTATCTGAATTACATCACTCGAACAATATTCGAGAGATCGCCTTTTATTTTATACTTGAGACATCACCTTATATACGAGTTCTTTTTTTTTCTTATAACCACATTTCTTTAACAAATTCCTCAATACATCTTATATATAAATATAACTAGCTCTCCACGTTTTTAGTGGTAGCTAACACGCATTTAAAAACTTAAAACAAACATTTTTTTGAAGAGCCCTCGCTTGGAGGTGTTTACAGTCTGAACGCCGCATCGTAACTCTTGCATTGCTACAACAGGTAGATTGAAACGACGCGGAGTGAGTACTCCGCCATAATATAGTTCCAACTTTTTATTAAATGTACATTCTTATAGTCAGACAAAATAAACTATCTAGACTTATCTTGTTTACAGGGATTATTATAACTACTACTTGTGGCTTTAAATTATTAATTATTTACATTACGATTTTCAGATATTTCTAAGTTACAGCCGGTTCGCTATGCACGTTGTGTCCGGAATTGGCAGGTCAACGCATGATAATTTACTAAAGGTTTAACTGTATTATTCTCAACTTTTTACATTACGATTTTTTTTATTACTTATTTAGTTAGATTTTCTTAATTTAATTCTCATAACTATTATGAGTTAGTTCAGGGGTATTTGGTTTAATCGTGCGATTTAAAGTACTTCCTTGCTTTCCATTTTTTTTTTATATTTTTATTATTAATATTTTTTTATTACCATTTAAATCGTCACATACTCCGCCGCTTAAAATCGACATGGGGAATTTTAATAAGGAAAATTCGAAAGTGGGGTACTGGGAGTATGCTTGCCGTTACTGTGTGAAGTTAAATTTAGTATACGATTTGTTTTCTCTATCTCTCTTGAAATTTATTTATTTCTTATCTTGTTCTCATTCGTGAAATTCCCTTTATCTCGTTTCTTAATACGCTAACTTAGATTTTAATTCTTAATACTAATTTCCGTAACTCACAATATCGTAGCCCGACTGACATCGGCTTACTCTAACTACATCAGTTAGCTTTCAGCACTCTCTAATGATTACCTTGGCACACTCTAACTATATCAGTTAGCTTTCTGCACCATCATTACCCTTTTCAGTCGGCGCCGTTGTAACTATGTTACGTTACATATATAATTCTTAATTACCTCTAATATAACCTAAAGCGGATCCCATACTCCACTTTAGATTATTTGTAATCCTAATTTCTTACGCTACTGAGAGAAGCGGAATTTCACGAAGATAATTTTTATTTACTTTTAACTACCATCAGTTACAAACTATGCGAGGGGACACACTTTACACAAGTGCATTGTATTATACACGCGGTGGATTACTTCGGTACCAGTTCATAACAATAGGGGGAGGGTGGCTGCTTACTACATTTCTCAACACGCTTTATTGTTCTCGAACAGGCCACGACCGGGTGTTTACACTATTCAACTATACTTTTATTATTATTTTCTTTTTGGTCTATTTCTAAGAAACTTACCTTTTTCTTTATTTATTTATTATTTACTTTGGGGGAGATTTAAGAAACTTACTTAGAATTATTTCCTATTGAATTACCATATTTATTTAGGACACTTTATTTACTTAGTTTTCAGTTTAGGTCAGTTTAAAAATTTACTGTTTTGGGGCATGGGGTTTAACACTTTATCTAACAATGGAGGGTTAACTAAGTCATTTATTTATTTGAAATTTAAGTCACTCTAAATACTTGCTCTACTATACTATACACAATTATTGCCTACACGTTTTAGTACCTGGCAAACCATTAGCATGAGTAGTAAGAGAATTACCTCTCTTCTAAGAGAAAGACAAAAATTCCACACAGACGTCATTGTAATGTCAACGATCAGCTGTTCGCTGGAATGTAGGTCACAGTAGTTTTCTTCAAACAATGGCATACTTGTTGTATGCGTGGGAACGCGAGAAACACACTTGGGTGTTGTTCTATATAGCAATAGCTCACGGCTATCTTTATCGACCGGTTTCAACTGGGGAAGCCAGTTTCAACAAGGGGTGAGTCCGATGCAATGATACACCCTTTACAAGTTACAGCCCGTAATAAGCTGAGTTTAGTTATTAATTGTCTTACGTTCTATTTTTAATTTCTGTAATTTTTTTTTTTTTTTTTAGTAACAAAATTAAGTTACGAATTTATTTACACGTAAGTAACCTGGTCTACTTTAGTCAAGAGTTTATATGTTTCACCGTGACGACAGACATACAATGCAGGCATATTTAGGAAACTACAGGTCTTGAATTGTCGCAATAAAAACCTGTTAAAGACTGAACACTTTGACAAGCACTAAAATTCATGTACGTATTTGCATTGGTGTAATACAATGATAGTTATTATTATTTTGCGTATCTTAATTAAATTATACGGAAGTTCGTCCGTAATCTTATACAAAATAAATTCACAATGGTCAATTAATATAGTGTAATAATCTAGTAATGGTAGCGACAGTATTAACCGCTAATACATGAAATACATTATGTAAATTAATATTAACATGAAATACATTAACTGAGTGCATAGATCGGCAGAGAGTTATTTATTTTATTTTACTACGTAACAATTATTTTACACGCGCAACTTTATACGTCACGATGCTTACAAACCTTTTTTTTTTAACTTTAGCAGAGTGGCGCAACTTTAAAACGTTCCGGGCTACGTTATAAATCCAGGGAACCCGATATAATCGACGCTAGCCAATTATACAGGCTGCCTACGTTGTAACAAACTGAAAATCAACACAACACATAGAACAATAATATTTACTCTAATTATTAGGACACAAGGGAAGGTATTTTCAATGATTTATGCACTCACTTCAATCTGTCATAAGATGACATCTCTTTATTAACAAATTATATATATAGATCCCATTACATAAAAATTTTCTCATATTGAAATAGTTAAAAGGGGTTTTCTGTCAAACAAGGGATCAAATTGATCATGTAATTTACCTCGGATCCGAGTCTCTTTAAATCTAGTAAAGACGTCTGAATTTTACTTTACTTATCAAAAGCTTGCATGATTACATGAACACCGTTTGAAGAATGGTATTATTTAGTTAAGGGATTAAAACTTATATCTCAAGATTAATGTTACAACGTATGATTTTAGAAATTACTGTTTACATTTCTTTTTGTTTTACATAAAGCTTAGAGAAGATTATTGTCTTTTGAAAAGTGTCTGGCATGTATGAAAAGTTATATTTTAAATGTACATAATTCTCGGTAGGCAAGCCACCGAGTCACCTCTTAAATACGCTTTTGCTGTCCGTGTCCTGAGGCGTGAATCTTCGGAACTCTGGTAGTCGGGGTAGTCATCCGGGTCGTGTTTCCGATGAAAGTCTTCTAGGTGTATTAATGAGGAGATGGATGTTATGCTGCGTGAAGTCGGGTTGATCCTCGGCGGTTCTGGTAAGTGTTGTATAGGTGGTAGTCGTCCGGATATGCAGTTGAGCACGTCACATATTCACTGGTAGAGTAGTACTGGAGTTGGCATCTTCTTTCCTTTTTGTTTTTACATTACTATCTGAATTACATCACTCGAACAATATTCGAGAGATCGCCTTTTATATACTTGAGACATCACCTTATATACGAGTTCTTTTTTTTCTTATAACCACATTTCTTTAACAAATTCCTCACTACATCTTATATATAAATATAACTAGCTCTACACGTTTTTAGTGGTAGCTAACACGCATTTAAAAACTTAAAACAAACATTTTTTTGAATAGCCCTCGCTTGGAGGTGTTTACAGTCTGAACGCCGCATCGTAACTCTTGCATTGCTACAACAGGTAGATTGAAACGACGCGGAGTGAGTACTCCGCCATAATATAGTTCCAACTTTTTATTAAATATACATTCTTATAGTCAGACAAAATAAACTATCTAGACTTATCTTGTTTACAGGGATTATTATAACTACTACTTGTGGCTTTAAATTATTAATTATTTACATTACGATTTTCAGATATTTCTAAGTTACAGCCGGTTCGCTATGCACGTTGTGTCCGGAATTGGCAGGTCAACGCATGATAATTTACTAAAGGTTTAACTGTATTATTCTCAACTTTTTACATTACGATTTTTTTTATTACTTATTTAGTTAGATTTTCTTAGTTTAATTCTCATAACTATTATGAGTTAGTTCAGGGGTATTTGGTTTAATCGTGCGATTTAAAGTACTTCCTTGCTTTCCATTTTTTTTTTATATTTTTATTATTAATATTTTTTTATTACCATTTAAATCGTCACATACTCCACCGCTTAAAATCGACATGGGGAATTTTAATAAGGAAAATTCGAAAGTGGGGTACTGGGAGTATGCTTGCCTTTACTGTGTGAAGTTAAATTTAATATACGATTTGTTTTCTCTATCTCTCTTGAAATTTATTTATTTCTTATCTTGTTCTCATTCGTGAAATTCCCTTTATCTCGTTTCTTAATACGCTAACTTAGATTTTAATTCTTAATACTAATTTCCGTAACTCACAATATCGTAGCCCGACTGACATCGGCTTACTCTAACTACATCAGTTAGCTTTCAGCACTCTCTAATGATTACCTTGGCACACTCTAACTATATCAGTTAGCTTTCTGCACCATCATTACCCTTTTCAGTCGGCGCCGTTGTAACTATGTTACGTTACATATATAATTCTTAATTACCTCTAATATAACCTAAAGCGGATCCCATACTCCACTTTAGATTATTTGTAATCCTAATTTCTTACGCTACTGAGAGAAGCGGAATTTCACGAAGATAATTTTTATTTACTTTTAACTACCATCAGTTACAAACTATGCGAGGGGACACACTTTACACAGGTGCATTGTATTATACACGCGGTGGATTACTTCGGTACCAGTTCATAACAATAGGGGGAGGGTGGCTGCTTACTACATTTCTCAACACGCATTATTGTTCTCGAACAGGCCACGACCGGGTGTTTACACTATTCAACTATACTTTTATTATTATTTTCTTTTTGGTCTCTTTCTAAGAAACTTACCTTTTTCTTTATTTATTTATTATTTACTTTGGGGGAGATTTAAGAAACTTACTTAGAATTATTTCCTATTGAATTACCATATTTATTTAGGACACTTTATTTACTTAGTTTTCAGTTTAGGTCAGTTTAAAAATTTACTGTTTTGGGGCATGGGGTTTAACACTTTATCTAACAATGGAGGGTTAACTAAGTCATTTATTTATTTGAAATATAAGTCACTATAAATACTTGCTCTACTATACTATACACAATTATTGCCTACACGTTATAGTACCTGGCAAACCATTAGCATGAGTAGTAAGAGAATTACCTCTCTTCTAAGAGAAAGACAAAAATTCCACACAGACGTCATTGTAATGTCAACGATCAGCTGTTCGCTGGAATGTAGGTCACAGTAGTTTTCTTCAAACAATGGCATACTTGTTGTATGCGTGGGAACGCGAGAAACACACTTGGGTGTTGTTCTATATAGCAATAGCTCACGGCTATCTTTATCGACCGGTTTCAACTGGGGAAGCCAGTTTCAACAAGGGGTTAGTCCGATGCAATGATACACCCTTTACAAGTTACAGCCCGTAATAAGCTGAGTTTAGTTATTAATTGTCTTACGTTCTAATTTTAATTTCTGTAATTTTTTTTTTTTTTAGTAACAAAATTAAGTTACGAATTTATTTACACGTAATTAACCTGGTCTACTTTAGTCAAGAGTTTATATGTTTCACCGTGACGACAGACATACAATGCAGGCATATTCAGGAAACTACAGGTCTTGAGTTTTCACAATATAAACCTGTTAAAGACTGAACATTTTGACAAGCTCTAAAATTCATGTACGTATTTGCATTGGTGTAATACAATGATAGTTTGTATTATTTTGCGTATCTTAATTAAATTATACGGAAGTTCGTGCGTAATCTTATACAAAATAAATTCAGAATGGTCAATTAATATAGTGTAATAAACTAGTAATGGTAGCGACAGTATTAACCGCTAATACATGAAATACATTATGTAAATTAATATTAACATGAAATACATTAACTGAGTGCATAGATCGGCAGAGAGTTATCTATTTTATTTTACTACGTAACAATTATTTTACACGCGCAACTTTATACGTCACGATGCTTACAAACCTTTTTTTTAACTTTAGCAGAGTGGCGCATCTTTATAACGTTCCGGGCTACGTTATAAATCCTGGGAACCCGATATAATCGACGCTAGCCAATTATACAGGCTGCCTACGTTGTAACAAACTGAAAATCAACACAACACATAGAACAATAATATTTACTCTAATTATTAGGACACAAGGGAAGGTATTTTCACTGATTTATGCACTCACTTCAATCTGTCATAAGATGACATCTCTTTATTAACAAATTATATATATAGATCCCATTACATAAAAATTTTCTCATATTGAAATAGTTAAAAGGGGTTTTCTGTCAAACAAGGGATCAAATTGATCATGTAATTTACCTCGGATCCGAGTCTCTTTAAATCTAGTAAAGACGTCTGAATTTTACTTTACTTATCAAAAGCTTGCATGATTACATGAACACCGTTTGAAGAATGGTATTATTTAGTTAAGGGATTAAAACTTATATCTCAAGATTAATGTTACAACGTATGATTTTAGAAATTACTGTTTACATTTCTTTTTGTTTTACTTAAAGCTTAGAGAAGATTATTGTCTTTTGAAAAGTGTCTGGCATGTATGAAAAGTTATATTTTAAATGTACATAATTCTCGGTAGGCAAGCCACCGAGTCACCTCTTAAATACGCTTTTGCTGTCCGTGTCCTGGGGCGTGAATCTTCGGAACTCTGGTAGTCGTGGTAGTCATCCGGGTCGTGTTTCCGATGAAAGTCTTCTAGGTGTATTAATGAGGAGATGGATGTTATGCTGCGTGAAGTCGGGTTGATACTCGGCGGTTCTGGTAAGTGTTGTATAGGTGGTAGTCGTCCGGATATGCAGTTGAGCACGTCACATATTCACTGGTAGAGTAGTACTGGAGTTGGCATCTTCTTTCCTTTTTGTTTTTACATTACTATCTGAATTACATCACTCGAACAATATTCGAGAGATCGCCTTTTATATACTTGAGACATCACCTTATATACGAGTTCTTTTTTTTTCTTATAACCACATTTCTTTAACAAATTCCTCAATACATCTTATATATAAATATAACTAGCTCTCCACGTTTTTAGTGGTAGCTAACACGCATTTAAAAACTTAAAACAAACATTTTTTTGAAGAGCCCTCGCTTGGAGGTGTTTACAGTCTGAACGCCGCATCGTAACTCTTGCATTGCTACAACAGGTAGATTGCAACGACGCGGAGTGAGTACTCCGCCATAATATAGTTCCAACTTTTTATTAAATATACATTCTTATAGTCAGACAAAATAAACTATCTAGACTTATCTTGTTTACAGGGATTATTATAACTACTACTTGTGGCTTTAAATTATTAATTATTTACATTACGATTTTCAGATATTTCTAAGTTACAGCCGGTTCGCTATGCACGTTGTGTCCGGAATTGGCAGGTCAACGCATGATAATTTACTAAAGGTTTAACTGTATTATTCTCAACTTTTTACATTACGATTTTTTTTATTACTTATTTAGTTAGATTTTCTTAGTTTAATTCTCATAACTATTATGAGTTAGTTCAGGGGTATTTGGTTTAATCGTGCGATTTAAAGTACTTCCTTGCTTTCAATTTTTTTTTTATATTTTTATTATTAATATTTTTTTATTACCATTTAAATCGTCACATACTCCGCCGCTTAAAATCGACATGGGGAATTTTAATAAGGAAAATTCGAAAGTGGGGTACTGGGAGTATGCTTGCCGTTACTGTGTGAAGTTAAATTTAGTATGCGATTTGTTTTCTCTATCTCTCTTGAAATTTATTTATTTCTTATCTTGTTCTCATTCGTGAAATTCCCTTTATCTCGTTTCTTAATACGCTAACTTAGATTTTAATTCTTAATACTAATTTCCGTAACTCACAATATCGTAGCCCGACTGACATCGGCTTACTCTAACTACATCAGTTAGCTTTCAGCACTCTCTAATGATTACCTTGGCACACTCTAACTATATCAGTTAGCTTTCTGCACCATCATTACCCTTTTCAGTCGGCGCCGTTGTAACTATGTTACGTTACATATATAGTTCTTAATTACCTCTAATATAACCTAAAGCGGATCCCATACTCCACTTTAGATTATTTGTAATCCTAATTTCTTACGCTACTGAGAGAAGCGGAATTTCACGAAGATAATTTTTATTTACTTTTAACTACCATCAGTTACAAACTATGCGAGGGGACACACTTTACACAGGTGCATTGTATTATACACGCGGTGGATTACTTCGGTACCAGTTCATAACAATAGGGGGAGGGTGGCTGCTTACTACATTTCTCAACACGCTTTATTGTTCTCGAACAGGCCACGACCGGGTGTTTACACTATTCAACTATACTTTTATTATTATTTTCTTTTTGGTCTCTTTCTAAGAAACTTACCTTTTTCTTTATTTATTTATTATTTACTTTGGGGGAGATTTAAGAAACTTACTTAGAATTATTTCCTATTGAATTACCATATTTATTTAGGACACTTTATTTACTTAGTTTTCAGTTTAGGTCAGTTTAAAAATTTACTGTTTTGGGGCATGGGGTTTAACACTTTATCTAACAATGGAGGGTTAACTAAGTCATTTATTTATTTGAAATTTAAGTCACTATAAATACTTGCTCTACTATACTATACACAATTATTGCCTACACGTTTTAGTACCTGGCAAACTATTAGCATGAGTAGTAAGAGAATTACCTCTCTTCTAAGAGAAAGACAAAAATTCCACACAGACGTCATTGTAATGTCCACGATAAGCTGTTCGCTGGAATGTAGGTCACAGTAGTTTTCTTCAAACAATGGCATACTTGTTGTATGCGTGGGAACGCGAGAAACACACTTGGGTGTTGTTCTATATAACAATAGCTCACGGCTATCTTTATCGACCGGTTTCAACTGGGGAAGCCAGTTTCAACAAGGGGTGAGTCCGATGCAATGATACACCCTTTACAAGTTACAGCCCGTAATAAGCTGAGTTTAGTTATTAATTGACTTACGTTCTAATTTTAATTTCTGTAATTTTTTTTTTTTTTTTTTTTTAGTAACAAAATTAAGTTACGAATTTATTTACACGTAATTAACCTGGTCTACTTTAGTCAAGAGTTTATATGTTTCACCGTGACGACAGACATACAATGCAGGCATATTCAGGAAACTACAGGTCTTGAGTTTTCACAATATAAACCTGTTAAAGACTGAACATTTTGACAAGCTCTAAAATTCATGTACGTATTTGCATTGGTGTAATACAATGATAGTTTGTATTATTTTGCGTATCTTAATTAAATTATACGGAAGTTCGTGCGTAATCTTATACAAAATAAATTCACAATGGTCAATTAATATAGTGTAATAATCTAGTAATGGTAGCGACAGTATTAACCGCTAATACATGAAATACATTATGTAAATTAATATTAACATGAAATACATTAACTGAGTGCATAGATCGGCAGAGAGTTATCTATTTTATTTTACTACGTAACAATTATTTTACACGCGCAACTTTATACGTCACGATGCTTACAAACCTTTTCTTTTAACTTTAGCAGAGTGGCGCAACTTTATAACGTTCCGGGCTACGTTATAAATCCTGGGAACCCGATATAATCGACGCTAGCCAATTATACAGGCTGCCTACGTTGTAACAAACTGAAAATCAACACAACACATAGAACAATAATATTTACTCTAATTATTAGGACACAAGGGAAGGTATTTTCACTGATTTATGCACTCACTTCAATCTGTCATAAGATGACATCTCTTTATTAACAAATTATATATATAGATCCCATTACATAAAAATTTTCTCATATTGAAATAGTTAAAAGGGGTTTTCTGTCAAACAAGGGATCAAATTGATCATGTAATTTTCCTCGGATCGGAGTCTCTTTAAATCTAGTAAAGACGTCTGAATTTTACTTTACTTATCAAAAGCTTGCATGATTACATGAACACCGTTTGAAGAATGGTATTATTTAGTTAAGGGATTAAAACTTATATCTCAAGATTAATGTTACAACGTATGATTTTAGAAATTACTGTTTACATTTCTTTTTGTTTTACTTAAAGCTTAGAGAAGATTATTGTCTTTTGAAAAGTGTCTGGCATGTATGAAAAGTTATATTTTAAATGTACATAATTCTCGGTAGGCAAGCCACCGAGTCACCTCTTAAATACGCTTTTGCTGTCCGTGTCCTGGGGCGTGAATCTTCGGAACTCTGGTAGTCGTGGTAGTCATCCGGGTCGTGTTTCCGATGAAAGTCTTCTAGGTGTATTAATGAGGAGATGGATGTTATGCTGCGTGAAGTCGGGTTGATCCTCGGCGGTTCTGGTAAGTGTTTTATAGGTGGTAGTCGTCCGGATATGCAGTTGAGCACGTCACATATTCACTGGTAGAGTAGTACTGGAGTTGGCATCTTCTTTCCTTTTTGTTTTTACATTACTATCTGAATTACATCACTCGAACAATATTCGAGAGATCGCCTTTTATATACTTGAGACATCACCTTATATACGAGTTCTTTTTTTTTCTTATAACCACATTTCTTTAACAAATTCCTCAATACATCTTATATATAAATATAACTAGCTCTCCACGTTTTTAGTGGTAGCTAACACGCATTTAAAAACTTAAAACAAACATTTTTTTGAAGAGCCCTCGCTTGGAGGTGTTTACAGTCTGAACGCCGCATCGTAACTCTTGCATTGCTACAACAGGTAGATTGCAACGACGCGGAGTGAGTACTCCGCCATAATATAGTTCCAACTTTTTATTAAATATACATTCTTATAGTCAGACAAAATAAACTATCTAGACTTATCTTGTTTACAGGGATTATTATAACTACTACTTGTGGCTTTAAATTATTAATTATTTACATTACGATTTTCAGATATTTCTAAGTTACAGCCGGTTCGCTATGCACGTTGTGTCCGGAATTGGCAGGTCAACGCATGATAATTTACTAAAGGTTTAACTGTATTATTCTCAACTTTTTACATTACGATTTTTTTTATTACTTATTTAGTTAGATTTTCTTAGTTTAATTCTCATAACTATTATGAGTTACTTCAGGGGTATTTGGTTTAATCGTGCGATTTAAAGTACTTCCTTGCTTTCAATTTTTTTTTTATATTTTTATTATTAATATTTTTTTATTACCATTTAAATCGTCACATACTCCGCCGCTTAAAATCGACATGGGGAATTTTAATAAGGAAAATTCGAAAGTGGGGTACTGGGAGTATGCTTGCCGTTACTGTGTGAAGTTAAATTTAGTATGCGATTTGTTTTCTCTATCTCTCTTGAAATTTATTTATTTCTTATCTTGTTCTCATTCGTGAAATTCCCTTTATCTCGTTTCTTAATACGCTAACTTAGATCTTAATTCTTAATACTAATTTCCGTAACTCACAATATCGTAGCCCGACTGACATCGGCTTACTCTAACTACATCAGTTAGCTTTCAGCACTCTCTAATGATTACCTTGGCACACTCTAACTATATCAGTTAGCTTTCTGCACCATCATTACCCTTTTCAGTCGGCGCCGTTGTAACTATGTTACGTTACATATATAGTTCTTAATTACCTCTAATATAACCTAAAGCGGATCCCATACTCCACTTTAGATTATTTGTAATCCTAATTTCTTACGCTACTGAGAGAAGCGGAATTTCACGAAGATAATTTTTATTTACTTTTAACTACCATCAGTTACAAACTATGCGAGGGGACACACTTTACACAGGTGCATTGTATTATACACGCGGTGGATTACTTCGGTACCAGTTCATAACAATAGGGGGAGGGTGGCTGCTTACTACATTTCTCAACACGCTTTATTGTTCTCGAACAGGCCACGACCGGGTGTTTACACTATTCAACTATACTTTTATTATTATTTTCTTTTTGGTCTCTTTCTAAGAAACTTACCTTTTTTTTATTAATTTATTATTTACTTTGGGGGAGATTTAAGAAACTTACTTAGAATTATTTCCTATTGAATTACCATATTTATTTAGGACACTTTATTTACTTAGTTTTCAGTTTAGGTCAGTTTAAAAATTTACTGTTTTGGGGCATGGGGTTTAACACTTTATCTAACAATGGAGGGTTAACTAAGTCATTTATTTATTTGAAATTTAAGTCACTATAAATACTTGCTCTACTATACTATACACAATTATTGCCTACACGCTTTAGTACCTGGCAAACTATTAGCATGAGTAGTAAGAGAATTACCTCTCTTCTAAGAGAAAGACAAAAATTCCACACAGACGTCATTGTAATGTCCACGATAAGCTGTTCGCTGGAATGTAGGTCACAGTAGTTTTCTTCAAACAATGGCATACTTGTTGTATGCGTGGGAACGCGAGAAACACACTTGGGTGTTGTTCTATATAACAATAGCTCACGGCTATCTTTATCGACCGGTTTCAACTGGGGAAGCCAGTTTCAACAAGGGGTGAGTCCGATGCAATGATACACCCTTTACAAGTTACAGCCCGTAATAAGCTGAGTTTAGTTATTAATTGTCACGTTCTAATTTTAATTTCTGTAATTTTTTTTTTTTTTTTTTTTAGTTACAAAATTAAGTTACGAATTTATTTACACGTAATTAACCTGGTCTACTTTAGTCAAGAGTTTATATGTTTCACCGTGACGACAGACATACAATGCAGGCATATTCAGGAAACTAGAGGTCTTGAGTTTTCACAATATAAACCTGTTAAAGACTGAACATTTTGACAAGCTCTAAAATTCATGTACGTATTTGCATTGGTGTAATACAATGATAGTTTGTATTATTTTGCGTATCTTAATTAAATTATACGGAAGTTCGTGCGTAATCTTATACAAAATAAATTCACAATGGTCAATTAATATAGTGTAATAATCTAGTAATGGTAGCGACAGTATTAACCGCTAATACATGAAATACATTATGTAAATTAATATTAACATGAAATACATTAACTGAGTGCATAGATCGGCAGAGAGTTATCTATTTTATTTTACTACGTAACAATTATTTTACACGCGCAACTTTATACGTCACGATGCTTACAAACCTTTTTTTTTAACTTTAGCAGAGTGGCGCAACTTTATAACGTTCCGGGCTACGTTATAAATCCTGGGAACCCGATATAATCGACGCTAGCCAATTATACAGGCTGCCTACGTTGTAACAAACTGAAAATCAACACAACACATAGAACAATAATATTTACTCTAATTATTAGGACACAAGGGAAGGTATTTTCACTGATTTATGCACTCACTTCAATCTGTCATAAGATGACATCTCTTTATTAACAAATTATATATATAGATCCCATTACATAAAAATTTTCTCATATTGAAATAGTTAAAAGGGGTTTTCTGTCAAACAAGGGATCAAATTGATCATGTAATTTACCTCGGATCCGAGTCTCTTTAAATCTAGTAAAGACGTCTGAATTGTACTTTACTTATCAAAAGCTTGCATGATTACATGAACACCGTTTGAAGAATGGTATTATTTAGTTAAGGTATTAAAACTTATATCTCAAGATTAATGTTACAACGTATGATTTTAGAAATTACTGTTTACATTTCTTTTTGTTTTACTTAAAGCTTAGAGAAGATTATTGTCTTTTGAAAAGTGTCTGGCATGTATGAAAAGTTATATTTTAAATGTACATAATTCTCGGTAGGCAAGCCACCGAGTCACCTCTTAAATACGCTTTTGCTGTCCGTGTCCTGGGGCGTGAATCTTCGGAACTCTGGTAGTCGGGGTAGTCATCCGGGTCGTGTTTCCGATGAAAGTCTTCTAGGTGTATTAATGAGGAGATGGATGTTATGCTGCGTGAAGTCGGGTTGATCCTCGGCGGTTCTGGTAAGTGTTGTATAGGTGGTAGTCGTCCGGATATGCAGTTGAGCACGTCACATATTCACTGGTAGAGTAGTACTGGAGTTGGCATCTTCTTTCCTTTTTGTTTTTACATTACTATCTGAATTACATCACTCGAACAATATTCGAGAGATCGCCTTTTATATACTTGAGACATCACCTTATATACGAGTTCTTTTTTTTTCTTATAACCACATTTCTTTAACAAATTCCTCAATACATCTTATATATAAATATAACTAGCTCTCCACGTTTTTAGTGGTAGCTAACACGCATTTAAAAACTTAAAACAAACATTTTTTTGAAGAGCCCTCGCTTGGAGGTGTTTACAGTCTGAACGCCGCATCGTAACTCTTGCATTGCTACAACAGGTAGATTGCAACGACGCGGAGTGAGTACTCCGCCATAATATAGTTCCAACTTTTTATTAAATATACATTCTTATAGTCAGACAAAATAAACTATCTAGACTTATCTTGTTTACAGGGATTATTATAACTACTACTTGTGGCTTTAAATTATTAATTATTTACATTACGATTTTCAGATATTTCTAAGTTACAGCCGGTTCGCTATGCACGTTGTGTCCGGAATTGGCAGGTCAACGCATGATAATTTACTAAAGGTTTAACTGTATTATTCTCAACTTTTTACATTACGATTTTTTTTATTACTTATTTAGTTAGATTTTCTTAGTTTAATTCTCATAACTATTATGAGTTAGTTCAGGGGTATTTGGTTTAATCGTGCGATTTAAAGTACTTCCTTGCTTTCAATTTTTTTTTATATTTTTATTATTAATATTTTTTTATTACCATTTAAATCGTCACATACTCCGCCGCTTAAAATCGACATGGGGAATTTTAATAAGGAAAATTCGAAAGTGGGGTACTGGGAGTATGCTTGCCGTTACTGTGTGAAGTTAAATTTAGTATGCGATTTGTTTTCTCTATCTCTCTTGAAATTTATTTATTTCTTATCTTGTTCTCATTCGTGAAATTCCCTTTATCTCGTTTCTTAATACGCTAACTTAGATTTTAATTCTTAATACTAATTTCCGTAACTCACAATATCGTAGCCCGACTGACATCGGCTTACTCTAACTACATCAGTTAGCTTTCAGCACTCTCTAATGATTACCTTGGCACACTCTAACTATATCAGTTAGCTTTCTGCATCATCATTACCCTTTTCAGTCGGCGCCGTTGTAACTATGTTACGTTACATATATAGTTCTTAATTACCTCTAATATAACCTAAAGCGGATCCCATACTCCACTTTAGATTATTTGTAATCCTAATTTCTTACGCTACTGAGAGAAGCGGAATTTCACGAAGATAATTTTTATTTACTTTTAACTACCATCAGTTACAAACTATGCGAGGGGACACACTTTACACAGGTGCATTGTATTATACACGCGGTGGATTACTTCGGTACCAGTTCATAACAATAGGGGGAGGGTGGCTGCTTACTACATTTCTCAACACGCTTTATTGTTCTCGAACAGGCCACGACCGGGTGTTTACACTATTCAACTATACTTTTATTATTATTTTCTTTTTGGTCTCTTTCTAAGAAACTTACCTTTTTCTTTATTTATTTATTATTTACTTTGGGGGAGATTTAAGAAACTTACTTAGAATTATTTCCTATTGAATTACCATATTTATTTAGGACACTTTATTTACTTAGTTTTCAGTTTAGGTCAGTTTAAAAATTTACTGTTTTGGGGCATGGGGTTTAACACTTTATCTAACAATGGAGGGTTAACTAAGTCATTTATTTATTTGAAATTTAAGTCACTATAAATACTTGCTCTACTATACTATACACAATTATTGCCTACACGTTTTAGTACCTGGCAAACTATTAGCATGAGTAGTAAGAGAATTACCTCTCTTCTAAGAGAAAGACAAAAATTCCACACAGACGTCATTGTAATGTCCACGATAAGCTGTTCGCTGGAATGTAGGTCACAGTAGTTTTCTTCAAACAATGGCATACTTGTTGTATGCGTGGGAACGCGAGAAACACACTTGGGTGTTGTTCTATATAACAATAGCTCACGGCTATCTTTATCGACCGGTTTCAACTGGGGAAGCCAGTTTCAACAAGGGGTGAGTCCGATGCAATGATACACCCTTTACAAGTTACAGCCCGTAATAAGCTGAGTTTAGTTATTAATTGTCTTACGTTCTAATTTTAATTTCTGTAATTTTTTTTTTTTTTTTTTTATTAACAAAATTAAGTTACGAATTTATTTACACGTAATTAACCTGGTCTACTTTAGTCAAGAGTTTATATGTTTCACCGTGACGACAGACATACAATGCAGGCATATTCAGGAAACTACAGGTCTTGAGTTTTCACAATATAAACCTGTTAAAGCCTGAACATTTTGACAAGCTCTAAAATTCATGTACGTATTTGCATTGGTGTAATACAATGATAGTTTGTATTATTTTGCGTATCTTAATTAAATTATACGGAAGTTCGTGCGTAATCTTATACAAAATAAATTCACAATGGTCAATTAATATAGTGTAATAATCTAGTAATGGTAGCGACAGTATTAACCGCTAATACATGAAATACATTATGTAAATTAATATTAACATGAAATACATTAACTGAGTGCATAGATCGGCAGAGAGTTATCTATTTTATTTTACTACGTAACAATTATTTTACACGCGCAACTTTATACGTCACGATGCTTACAAACCTTTTTTTTTAACTTTAGCAGAGTGGCGCAACTTTATAACGTTCCGGGCTACGTTATAAATCCTGGGAACCCGATATAATCGACGCTAGCCAATTATACAGGCTGCCTACGTTGTAACAAACTGAAAATCAACACAACACATAGAACAATAATATTTACTCTAATTATTAGGACACAAGGGAAGGTATTTTCACTGATTTATGCACTCACTTCAATCTGTCATAAGATGACATCTCTTTATTAACAAATTATATATATAGATCCCATTACATAAAAATGTTCTCATATTGAAATAGTTAAAAGGGGTTTTCTGTCAAACAAGGGATCAAATTGATCATGTAATTTACCTCGGATCCGAGTCTCTTTAAATCTAGTAAAGACGTCTGAATTTTACTTTACTTATCAAAAGCTTGCATGATTACATGAACACCGTTTGAAGAATGGTATTATTTAGTTAAGGGATTAAAACTTATATCTCAAGATTAATGTTACAACGTATGATTTTAGAAATTACTGTTTACATTTCTTTTTGTTTTACTTAAAGCTTAGAGAAGATTATTGTCTTTTGAAAAGTGTCTGGCATGTATGAAAAGTTATATTTTAAATGTACATAATTCTCGGTAGGCAAGCCACCGAGTCACCTCTTAAATACGCTTTTGCTGTCCGTGTCCTGGGGCGTGAATCTTCGGAACTCTGGTAGTCGGGGTAGTCATCCGGGTCGTGATTTCGATGAAAGTCTTCTAGGTGTATTAATGAGGAGATGGATGTTATGCTGCGTGAAGTCGGGTTGATCCTCGGCGGTTCTGGTAAGTGTTGTATAGGTGGTAGTCGTCCGGATATGCAGTTGAGCACGTCACATATTCACTGGTAGAGTAGTACTGGAGTTGGCATCTTCTTTCCTTTTTGTTTTTACATTACTATCTGAATTACATCACTCGAACAATATTCGAGAGATCGCCTTTTATATACTTGAGACATCACCTTATATACGAGTTCTTTTTTTTTCTTATAAACACATTTCTTTAACAAATTCCTCAATACATCTTATATATAAATATAACTACCTCTCCACGTTTTTAGTGGTAGCTAACACGCATTTAAAAACTTAAAACAAACATTTTTTTGAAGAGCCCTCGCTTGGAGGTGTTTACAGTCTGAACGCCGCATCGTAACTCTTGCATTGCTACAACAGGTAGATTGCAACGACGCGGAGTGAGTACTCCGCCATAATATAGTTCCAACTATTTATTAAATGTTCATTCTTATAGTCAGACAAAATAAACTATCTAGACTTATCTTGTTTACAGGGATTATTATAACTACTACTTGTGGCTTTAAATTATTAATTATTTACATTACGATTTTCAGATATTTCTAAGTTACAGCCGTTTCGCTATGCACGTTGTGTCCGGAATTGGCAGGTCAACGCATGATAATTTACTAAAGGTTTAACTGTATTATTCTCAACTTTTTAAATTACGTTTTTTTTTATTACTTATTTAGTTAGATTTTCTTAATTTAATTCTCATAACTATTATGAGTTAGTTCAGGGGTATTTGGTTTAATCGTGCGATTTAAAGTACTTCCTTGCTTTCCATTTTTTTTTTATATTTTTATTATTAATATTTTTTTATTACCATTTAAATCGTCACATACTCCGCCGCTTAAAATCGACATGGGGAATTTTAATAAGGAAAATTCGAAAGTGGGGTACTGGGAGTATGCTTGCCGTTACTGTGTGAAGTTAAATTTAGTATGCGATTTGTTTTCTCTATCTCTCTTGAAATTTATTTATTTCTTATCTTGTTCTCATTCGTGAAATTCCCTTTATCTCGTTTCTTAATACGCTAACTTAGATTTTAATTCTTAATACTAATTTCCGTAACTCACAATATCGTAGCCCGACTGACATCGGCTTACTCTAACTACATCAGTTAGCTTTCAGCACTCTCTAATGATTACCTTGGCACACTCTAACTATATCAGTTAGCTTTCTGCACCATCATTACCCTTTTCAGTCGGCGCCGTTGTAACTATGTTACGTTACATATATAGTTCTTAATTACCTCTAATATAACCTAAAGCAGATCCCATACTCCACTTTAGATTATTTGTAATCCTAATTTCTTACGCTACTGAGAGAAGCGGAATTTCACGAAGATAATTTTTATTTACTTTTAACTACCATCAGTTACAAACTATGCGAGGGGACACACTTTACACAGGTGCATTGTATTATACACGCGGTGGATTACTTCGGTACCAGTTCATAACAATAGGGGGAGGGTGGCTGCTTACTACATTTCTCAACACGCTTTATTGTTCTCGAACAGGCCACGACCGGGTGTTTACACTATTCAACTATACTTTTATTATTATTTTCTTTTTGGTCTCTTTCTAAGAAACTTACCTTTTTCTTTATTTATTTATTATTTACTTTGGGGGAGATTTAAGAAACTTACTTAGAATTATTTCCTATTGAATTACCATATTTATTTAGGACACTTTATTTACTTAGTTTTCAGTTTAGGTCAGTTTAAAAATTTACTGTTTTGGGGCATGGGGTTTAACACTTTATCTAACAATGGAGGGTTAACTAAGTCATTTATTTATTTGAAATTTAAGTCACTATAAATACTTGCTCTACTATACTATACACAATTATTGCCTACACGTTTTAGTACCTGGCAAACCATTAGCATGAGTAGTAAGAGAATTACCTCTCTTCTAAGAGAAAGACAAAAATTCCACACAGACGTCATTGTAATGTCAACGATCAGCTGTTCGCTGGAATGTAGGTCACAGTAGTTTTCTTCAAACAATGGCATACTTGTTGTATGCGTGGGAACGCGAGAAACACACTTGGGTGTTGTTCTATATAACAATAGCTCACGGCTATCTTTATCGACCGGTTTCAACTGGGGAAGCCAGTTTCAACAAGGGGTGAGTCCGATGCAATGATACACCCTTTACAAGTTACAGCCCGTAATAAGCTGAGTTTAGTTATTAATTGTCTTACGTTCTAATTTTAATTTCTGTATTTTTTTTTTTTTTTTTAGTAACAAAATTAAGTTACGAATTTATTTACACGTAATTAACCTGGTCTACTTTAGTCAAGAGTTTATATGTTTCACCGTGACGACAGACATACAATGCAGGCATATTCAGGAAACTACAGGTCTTGAGTTTTCACAATATAAACCTGTTAAAGACTGAACATTTTGACAAGCTCTAAAATTCATGTACGTATTTGCATTGGTGTAATACAATGATAGTTTGTATTATTTTGCGTATCTTAATTAAATTATACGGAAGTTCGTGCGTAATCTTATACAAAATAAATTCACAATGGTCAATTAATATAGTGTAATAATCTAGTAATGGTAGCGACAGTATTAACCGCTAATACATGAAATACATTATGTAAATTAATATTAACATGAAATACATTAACTGAGTGCATAGATCGGCAGAGAGTTATCTATTTTATTTTACTACGTAACAATTATTTTACACGCGCAACTTTATACGTCACGATGCTTACAAACCTTTTTTTTTAACTTTAGCAGAGTGGCGCAACTTTATAACGTTCCGGGCTACGTTATAAATCCTGGGAACCCGATATAATCGACGCTAGCCAATTATACAGGCTGCCTACGTTGTAACAAACTGAAAATCAACACAACACATAGAACAATAATATTTACTCTAATTATTAGGACACAAGGGAAGGTATTTTCACTGATTTATGCACTCACTTCAATCTGTCATAAGATGACATCTCTTTATTAACAAATTATATATATAGATCCCATTACATAAAAATTTTCTCATATTGAAATAGTTAAAAGGGGTTTTCTGTCAAACAAGGGATCAAATTGATCATGTAATTTACCTCGGATCCGAGTCTCTTTAAATCTAGTAAAGACGTCTGAATTTTACTTTACTTATCAAAAGCTTGCATGATTACATGAACACCGTTTGAAGAATGGTATTATTTAGTTAAGGGATTAAAACTTATATCTCAAGATTAATGTTACAACGTATGATTTTAGAAATTACTGTTTACATTTCTTTTTGTTTTACTTAAAGCTTAGAGAAGATTATTGTCTTTTGAAAAGTGTCTGGCATGTATGAAAAGTTATATTTTAAATGTACATAATTCTCGGTAGGCAAGCCACCGAGTCACCTCTTAAATACGCTTTTGCTGTCCGTGTCCTGGGGCGTGAATCTTCGGAACTCTGGTAGTCGGGGTAGTCATCCGGGTCGTGTTTTCGATGAAAGTCTTCTAGGTGTATTAATGAGGAGATGGATGTTATGCTGCGTGAAGTCGGGTTGATCCTCGGCGGTTCTGGTAAGTGTTGTATAGGTGGTAGTCGTCCGGATATGCAGTTGAGCACGTCACATATTCACTGGTAGAGTAGTACTGGAGTTGGCATCTTCTTTCCTTTTTGTTTTTACATTACTATCTGAATTACATCACTCGAACAATATTCGAGAGATCGCCTTTTATATACTTGAGACATCACCTTATATACGAGTTCTTTTTTTTTCTTATAAACACATTTCTTTAACAAATTCCTCAATACATCTTATATATAAATATAACTAGCTCTCCACGTTTTTAGTGGTAGCTAACACGCATTTAAAAACTTAAAACAAACATTTTTTTGAAGAGCCCTCGCTTGGAGGTGTTTACAGTCTGAACGCCGCATCGTAACTCTTGCATTGCTACAACAGGTAGATTGCAACGACGCGGAGTGAGTACTCCGCCATAATATAGTTCCAACTATTTATTAAATGTACATTCTTATAGTCAGACAAAATAAACTATCTAGACTTATCTTGTTTACAGGGATTATTATAACTACTACTTGTGGCTTTAAATTATTAATTATTTACATTACGATTTTCAGATATTTCTAAGTTACAGCCGTTTCGCTATGCACGTTGTGTCCGGAATTGGCAGGTCAACGCATGATAATTTACTAAAGGTTTAACTGTATTATTCTCAACTTTTTACATTACGATTTTTTTTATTACTTATTTAGTTAGATTTTCTTAATTTAATTCTCATAACTATTATGAGTTAGTTCAGGGGTATTTGGTTTAATCGTGCGATTTAAAGTACTTCCTTGCTTTCCATTTTTTTTTTATATTTTTATTATTAATATTTTTTTATTACCATTTAAATCGTCACATACTCCGCCGCTTAAAATCGACATGGGGAATTTTAATAAGGAAAATTCGAAAGTGGGGTACTGGGAGTATGCTTGCCGTTACTGTGTGAAGTTAAATTTAGTATGCGATTTGTTTTCTCTATCTCTCTTGTAATTTATTTATTTCTTATCTTGTTCTCATTCGTGAAATTCCCTTTATCTCGTTTCTTAATACGCTTACTTAGATTTTAATTCTTAATACTAATTTCCGTAACTCACAATATCGTAGCCCGACTGACATCGGCTTACTCTAACTACATCAGTTAGCTTTCAGCACTCTCTAATGATTACCTTGGCACACTCTAACTATATCAGTTAGCTTTCTGCACCATCATTACACTTTTCAGTCGGCGCCGTTGTAACTATGTTACGTTACATATATAGTTCTTAATTACCTCTAATATAACCTAAAGCAGATCCCATACTCCACTTTAGATTATTTGTAATCCTAATTTCTTACGCTACTGAGAGAAGCGGAATTTCACGAAGATAATTTTTATTTACTTTTAACTACCATCAGTTACAAACTATGCGAGGGGACACACTTTACACAGGTGCATTGTATTATACACGCGGTGGATTACTTCGGTACCAGTTCATAACAATAGGGGGAGGGTGGCTGCTTACTACATTTCTCAACACGCTTTATTGTTCTCGAACAGGCCACGACCGGGTGTTTACACTATTCAACTATACTTTTATTATTATTTTCTTTTTGGTCTCTTTCTAAGAATCTTACCTTTTTCTTTATTTATTTATTATTTACTTTGGGGGAGATTTAAGAAACTTACTTAGAATTATTTCCTATTGAATTACCATATTTATTTAGGACACTTTATTTACTTAGTTTTCAGTTTAGGTCAGTTTAAAAATTTACTGTTTTGGGGCATGGGGTTTAACACTTTATCTAACAATGGAGGGTTAACTAAGTCATTTATTTATTTGAAATTTAAGTCACTATAAATACTTGCTCTACTATACTATACACAATTATTGCCTACACGTTTTAGTACCTGGCAAACCATTAGCATGAGTAGTAAGAGAATTACCTCTCTTCTAAGAGAAAGACAAAAATTCCACACAGACGTCATTGTAATGTCAACGATCAGCTGTTCGCTGGAATGTAGGTCACAGTAGTTTTCTTCAAACAATGGCATACTTGTTGTGTGCGTGGGAACGCGAGAAACACACTTGGGTGTTGTTCTATATAACAATAGCTCACGGCTATCTTTATCGACCGGTTTCAACTGGGGAAGCCAGTTTCAACAAGGGGTGAGTCCGATGCAATGATACACCCTTTACAAGTTACAGCCCGTAATAAGCTGAGTTTAGTTATTAATTGTCTTACGTTCTAATTTTAATTTCTGTATTTTTTTTTTTTTTTTTTAGTAACAAAATTAAGTTACGAATTTATTTACACGTAATTAACCTGGTCTACTTTAGTCAAGAGTTTATATGTTTCACCGTGACGACAGACATACAATGCAGGCATATTCAGGAAACTACAGGTCTTGAGTTTTCACAATATAAACCTGTTAAAGACTGAACATTTTGACAAGCTCTAAAATTCATGTACGTATTTGCATTGGTGTAATACAATGATAGTTTGTATTATTTTGCGTATCTTAATTAAATTATACGGAAGTTCGTGCGTAATCTTATACAAAATAAATTCACAATGGTCAATTAATATAGTGTAATAATCTAGTAATGGTAGCGACAGTATTAACCGCTAATACATGAAATACATTATGTAAATTAATATTAACATGAAATACATTAACTGAGTGCATAGATCGGCAGAGAGTTATCTATTTTATTTTACTACGTAACAATTATTTTACACGCGCAACTTTATACGTCACGATGCTTACAAACCTTTTTTTTTAACTTTAGCAGAGTGGCGCAACTTTATAACGTTCCGGGCTACGTTATAAATCCTGGGAACCCGATATAATCGACGCTAGCCAATTATACAGGCTGCCTACGTTGTAACAAACTGAAAATCAACACAACACATAGAACAATAATATTTACTCTAATTATTAGGACACAAGGGAAGGTATTTTCACTGATTTATGCACTCACTTCAATCTGTTATAAGATGACATCTCTTTATTAACAAATTATATATATAGATCCCATTACATAAAAATTTTCTCATATTGAAATAGTTAAAAGTGGTTTTCTGTCAAACAAGGGATCAAATTGATCATGTAATTTACCTCGGATCCGAGTCTCTTTAAATCTAGTAAAGACGTCTGAATTTTACTTTACTTATCAAAAGCTTGCATGATTACATGAACACCGTTTGAAGAATGGTATTATTTAGTTAAGGGATTAAAACTTATATCTCAAGATTAATGTTACAACGTATGATTTTAGAAATTACTGTTTACATTTCTTTTTGTTTTACTTAAAGCTTAGAGAAGATTATTGTCTTTTGAAAAGTGTCTGGCATGTATGAGAAGTTATATTTTAAATGTACATAATTCTCGGTAGGCAAGCCACCGAGTCACCTCTTAAATACGCTTTTGCTGTCCGTGTCCTGGGGCGTGAATCTTCGGAACTCTGGTAGTCGGGGTAGTCATCCGGGTCGTGTTTCCGATGAAAGTCTTCTAGGTGTATTAATGAGGAGATGGATGTTATGCTGCGTGAAGTCGGGTTGATCCTCGGCGGTTCTGGTAAGTGTTGTATAGGTGGTAGTCGTCCGGATATGCAGTTGAGCACGTCACATATTCACTGGTAGAGTAGTACTGGAGTTGGCATCTTCTTTCCTTTTTGTTTTTACATTACTATCTGAATTACATCACTCGAACAATATTCGAGAGATCGCCTTTTATATACTTGAGACATCACCTTATATACGAGTTCTTTTTTTTTCTTATAACCACATTTCTTTAACAAATTCCTCAATACATCTTATATATAAATATAACTAGCTCTCCACGTTTTTAGTGGTAGCTAACACGCATTTAAAAACTTAAAACAAACATTTTTTTGAAGAGCCCTCGCTTGGAGGTGTTTACAGTCTGAACGCCGCATCGTAACTCTTGCATTGCTACAACAGGTAGATTGCAACGACGCGGAGTGAGTACTCCGCCATAATATAGTTCCAACTATTTATTAAATGTACATTCTTATAGTCAGACAAAATAAACTATCTAGACTTATCTTGTTTACAGGGATTATTATAACTACTACTTGTGGCTTTAAATTATTAATTATTTACATTACGATTTTCAGATATTTCTAAGTTACAGCCGGTTCGCTATGCACGTTGTGTCCGGAATTGGCAGGTCAACGCATGATAATTTACTAAATGTTTAACTGTATTATTCTCAACTTTTTACATTACGATTTTTTTTATTACTTATTTTAGTTAGATTTTCTTAATTTAATTCTCATAACTATTATGAGTTAGTTCAGGGGTATTTGGTTTAATCGTGCGATTTAACATACCTCCTTGATTTCCATTTTTTTTTTATATTTTTATTATTAATATTTTTTTTATTACCATTTAAATCGTCACATACTCCGCCGCTTAAAATCGACATGGGGAATTTTAATAAGGAAAATTCGAAAGTGGGGTACTGGGAGTATGCTTGCCGTTACTGTGTGAAGTTAAATTTAGTACACGATTTGTTTGCTCTATCTCTCTTGAAATTTATTTATTTCTTGTCTTGTTCTCATTCGTGAAATTCCCTTTATCTCGTTTCTTAATACGCTAACTTAGATTTTAATTCTTAATACTAATTTCCGTAACTCACAATATCGTGGCCCGACTGACATCGGCTTACTCTAGCTACATCAGTTAGCTTTCAGCACTCTCTAATGATTACCTTGGCACACTCTAACTATATCAGTTAGCTTTCTGCACCATCTTTACCCTTTTCAGTCGGCGCCGTTGTGACTATGTTACGTTACATATATAATTCTTAATTA
Source organism: Magicicada septendecula (assembly GCA_034769895.1). Lineage (NCBI taxonomy): Eukaryota > Metazoa > Arthropoda > Insecta > Hemiptera > Cicadidae > Magicicada > Magicicada septendecula. The sequence continues at coordinate 1,258,038,983 of CM068367.1, forward strand.
CCTCTAATATAACCTAAAACGGATCCCATACTCCACTTTAGATTATTTCTAATCCTAATTTCTTACGCTACTGAGAGAAGCGGAATTTCACGAAGATAATTTTTATTTACTTTAAACTACCATCAGTTACAAACTATGCGAGAGGGGACACACTCTACACAGGTGCATTGTATTATACACGCGGTGGTTTACTTCGGTACCGGTTCATAACAATAGGGGGAGGGTGGCTGCTTACTACATTTCTCAACACGCTTTATTGTTCTCGAACAGGCCACGACCGGGTGTTTACACTATTCAACTATACTTTTATTATTATTTTCTTTTGGTCTCTTTCTAAGAAACTTACCTTTTTCTTTATTTATTTATTATTTACTTTGGGGGAGATTTAAGAAACTTACTTAGAATTATTTCCTATTGAATTACCATATTTATTTAGAACACTTTATTTACTTAGTTTTCAGTTTAGGTCAGTTTAAAAGTTTAATGTTTTGGGGCATGGGGTTTAACACTTTATCTAACAATGGAGGGTTAACTAAGTCGTTTATTTATTTGAAATTCAAGTCACTATAAATACTTGCTCTACTACACTATACACAATTATTGCCTACACGTTTAAGTACCTGGGAAACCATTACCATGAGTAGTAAGAGAATTACCTCTCTTCTTAGATCAGCTGTTCGCTGGAATGTAGGTCACAGTAGTTTTCTTCAAACAATGGCATACTTGTTGTATGCGTGGGAACGCGAGAAACACACTTGGGTGTTGTTCTATATAACAATAGCTCACGGCTATCTTTATCGACCGGTTTCAACTGGGGAAGCCAGTTTCAACAAGGGATGAGCCCGATGCAATGATACACGCTTTACAAGTTACAGCCCGTAATAAGCTGAGTTTAGTTATTAATTGTCTTACGTTCTAACTTTAATTTCTGTAATTTTTTTTTTTTTTTTTTTTAGTAACAAAATTAAGTTACGAATTTATTTACACGTAATTAACCTGGTCTACTTTAGTCAAGAGTTTATCTGTTTCACCGTGACGACAGACATACAATGCAGGCATATTCAGGAAACTACAGGTCTTGAATTGTCGCAATATAAACTTGTTAAAGACTGAACAGTTTGACAAGCACTAAAATTCATGTACGTACTTGCATTGGTGTAATACAATGATAGTTTGTATTATTTTGCCTATCTTAATTAAATTATACGCAAGTTCGTGCGTAATCTTATACAAAATAAATTCACAATGGTCAATTAATATAGTGTAATAATCTAGTAATGGTAGCGACAGTATTAACCGCTAATACATGAAATACATTATGTAATTTAATATTAACATGAAATACATTAACTGAGTGCATAGATCGGCAGAGAGTTATCTATTTTATTTTACTACGTAACAATTATTTTACACGCGCAACTTTATACGTCACGATGCTTACAAACCTTTTTTTTTTAACTTTAGCAGAGTGGCGCAACTTTATAACGTTCCGGGCTAAGGTATAAATCGAAGGAACCCGATATAATCGACGCTAGCCAATTATACAGGCTGCCTACGTTGTAACAAACTGAAAATCAACACAACACATAGAACAATAATATTTACTCTAATTATTGGGACACAAGGGATGGTATTTTCACTGATTTATGCACTCACTTCAATCTGTAATAAGATGACATCTCTTTATTAACAAATTATATATATAGATCCCATTACATAAAAGTTTTCTCATATTGAAATAGTTAAAAGGGGTTTTCTGTCAAACAAGGGATCAAATTGATCATGTAATTTACCTCGGATCCGAGTCTCTTTAAATCTAGTAAAGACGTCTGAATTTTACTTTACTTATCAAAAGCTTGCATGATTACATGAACACCGTTTGAAGAATGGTATTATTTAGTTAAGGGATTAAAACTTATATCTCAAGATTAATGTTACAACGTATGATTTTAGAAATTACTGTTTACATTTATTTTTTTTTACTTAAAGCTTAGAGAAGATTATTGTATTTTGAAAAGTCTCTGGCATGTATGAAAAGTTATATTTTAAATGTACATAATTCTCGGTAGGCAAGCCACCGAGTCACCTCTTAAATACGCTTTTGCTGTCCGTGTCCTGGGGCGTGAATCTTCGGAACTCTGGTAGTCGGGGTAGTCATCCGGGTCGTGTTTCCGGTGAAAGTCTTCTAGGTGTATTAATGAGGAGATGGATGTTATGCTGCGTGAAGTCGGGTTGATCCTCGGCGGTTCTGGTAAGTGTTGTATAGGTGGTAGTCCTCCGGATATGCAGTTTAGCACGTCACATATTCACTGGTAGAGTAGTACTCCAGTTGGCACCTTCTTTCCTTTTTGTTTTTACATTACTATCTGAATTACATCACTCGAACAATATGCGAGAGATCGTCTTTTAATTAACTTGAGACATCACCTTATATACGAGTTATTTTTTTTCTTATAACCACATTTCTTTAACAAATTCCTCACTACATCTTATATATAAATATAACTAGCTCTCCACGTTTTTAGTGGTAGCTAACACGCATTTAAAAACTTAAAACAAACATTTTTTTGAAGAGCCCTCGCTTGGAGGTGTTTACAGTCTGAACGCCGCATCGTAACTCTTGCATTGCTACAACAGGTAGATTGCAACGACGCGGAGTGAGTACTCCGCCATAATATAGTTCCAACTTTTTATTAAATATACATTCTTATAGTCAGACAAATTAAACTATGTAGACTTATCTTGTTTACAGGGATTATTAAAACTACTACTTGTGGCTTTAAGTTATTAATTATTTACATTACGATTTTCAGATATTTCTAAGTTACAGCCGGTTCGCTATGCACGTTGCGTCCGGAATTGGCAGGTCAACGCATGATAATTTACTAAAGGGTTAACTGTATTATTCTCAACTTTTTACATTACGATTTTTTTTATTACTTATTTAGTTAGATTTTCTTAATTTAATTCTCATAACTATTATGAGTTAGTTCAGGGGTATTTGGTTTAATCGTGCGATTTAACATACCTCCTTGATTTCCATTTTTTTTTTATATTTTTATTATTAATATTTTTTTTATTACCATTTAAATCGTCACATACTCCGCCGCTTAAAATCGACATGGGGAATTTTAATAAGGAAAATTCGAAAGTGGGGTACTGGGAGTATGCTTGCCGTTACTGTGTGAAGTTAAATTTAGTACACGATTTGTTTGCTCTATCTCTCTTGAAATTTATTTATTTCTTGTCTTGTTCTCATTCGTGAAATTCCCTTTATCTCGTTTCTTAATACGCTAACTTAGATTTTAATTCTTAATACTAATTTCCGTAACTCACAATATCGTGGCCCGACTGACATCGGCTTACTCTAGCTACATCAGTTAGCTTTCAGCACTCTCTAATGATTACCTTGGCACACTCTAACTATATCAGTTAGCTTTCTGCACCATCTTTACCCTTTTCAGTCGGCGCCGTTGTGACTATGTTACGTTACATATATAATTCTTAATTACCTCTAATATAACCTAAAACGGATCCCATACTCCACTTTAGATTATTTCTAATCCTAATTTCTTACGCTACTGAGAGAAGCGGAATTTCACGAAGATAATTTTTATTTACTTTAAACTACCATCAGTTACAAACTATGCGAGAGGGGACACACTCTACACAGGTGCATTGTATTATACACGCGGTGGTTTACTTCGGTACCGGTTCATAACAATAGGGGGAGGGTGGCTGCTTACTACATTTCTCAACACGCTTTATTGTTCTCGAACAGGCCACGACCGGGTGTTTACACTATTCAACTATACTTTTATTATTATTTTCTTTTTGGTCTCTTTCTAAGAAACTTACCTTTTTCTTTATTTATTTATTATTTACTTTGGGGGAGATTTAAGAAACTTACTTAGAATTATTTCCTATTGAATTACCATATTTATTTAGAACACTTTATTTACTTAGTTTTCAGTTTAGGTCAGTTTAAAAGTTTAATGTTTTGGGGCATGGGGTTTAACACTTTATCGAACAATGGAGGGTTAACTAAGTCGTTTATTTATTTGAAATTCAAGTCACTATAAATACTTGCTCTACTACACTATACACAATTATTGCCTACACGTTTAAGTACCTGGAAAACCATTACCATGAGTAGTAAGAGAATTACCTCTCTTCTTAGATCAGCTGTTCGCTGGAATGTAGGTCACAGTAGTTTTCTTCAAACAATGGCATACTTGTTGTATGCGTGGGAACGCGAGAAACACACTTGGGTGTTGTTCTATATAACAATAGCTCACGGCTATCTTTATCGACCGGTTTCAACTGGGGAAGCCAGTTTCAACAAGGGATGAGCCCGATGCAATGATACACGCTTTACAAGTTACAGCCCGTAATAAGCTGAGTTTAGTTATTAATTGTCTTACGTTCTAACTTTAATTTCTGTAATTTTTTTTTTTTTTTTTTTTAGTAACAAAATTAAGTTACGAATTTATTTACACGTAATTAACCTGGTCTACTTTAGTCAAGAGTTTATCTGTTTCACCGTGACGACAGACATACAATGCAGGCATATTCAGGAAACTACAGGTCTTGAATTGTCGCAATATAAACTTGTTAAAGACTGAACAGTTTGACAAGCACTAAAATTCATGTACGTACTTGCATTGGTGTAATACAATGATAGTTTGTATTATTTTGGGTATCTTAATTAAATTATACGCAAGTTCGTGCGTAATCTTATACAAAATAAATTCACAATGGTCAATTAATATAGTGTAATAATCTAGTAATGGTAGCGACAGTATTAACCGCTAATACATGAAATACATTATGTAATTTAATATTAACATGAAATACATTAACTGAGTGCATAGATCGGCAGAGAGTTATCTATTTTATTTTACTACGTAACAATTATTTTACACGCGCAACTTTATACGTCACGATGCTTACAAACCTTTTTTTTTTAACTTTAGCAGAGTGGCGCAACTTTATAACGTTCCGGGCTAAGGTATAAATCGAGGGAACCCGATATAATCGACGCTAGCCAATTATACAGGCTGCCTACGTTGTAACAAACTGAAAATCAACACAACACATAGAACAATAATATTTACTCTAATTATTGGGGCACAAGGGATGGTATTTTCACTGATTTATGCACTCACTTCAATCTGTAATAAGATGACATCTCTTTATTAACAAATTATATATATAGATCCCATTACATAAAAGTTTTCTCATATTGAAATAGTTAAAAGGGGTTTTCTGTCAAACAAGGGATCAAATTGATCATGTAATTTACCTCGGATCCGAGTCTCTTTAAATCTAGTAAAGACGTCTGAATTTTACTTTACTTATCAAAAGCTTGCATGATTACATGAACACCGTTTGAAGAATGGTATTATTTAGTTAAGGGATTAAAACTTATATCTCAAGATTAATGTTACAACGTATGATTTTAGAAATTACTGTTTACATTTATTTTTTTTTACTTAAAGCTTAGAGAAGATTATTGTATTTTGAAAAGTCTCTGGCATGTATGAAAAGTTATATTTTAAATGTACATAATTCTCGGTAGGCAAGCCACCGAGTCACCTCTTAAATACGCTTTTGCTGTCCGTGTCCTGGGGCGTGAATCTTCGGAACTCTGGTAGTCGGGGTAGTCATCCGGGTCGTGTTTCCGGTGAAAGTCTTCTAGGTGTATTAATGAGGAGATGGATGTTATGCTGCGTGAAGTCGGGTTGATCCTCGGCGGTTCTGGTAAGTGTTGTATAGGTGGTAGTCCTCCGGATATGCAGTTTAGCACGTCACATATTCACTGGTAGAGTAGTACTCCAGTTGGCACCTTCTTTCCTTTTTGTTTTTACATTACTATCTGAATTACATCACTCGAACAATATGCGAGAGATCGTCTTTTAATTAACTTGAGACATCACCTTATATACGAGTTATTTTTTTTCTTATAACCACATTTCTTTAACAAATTCCTCACTACATCTTATATATAAATATAACTAGCTCTCCACGTTTTTAGTGGTAGCTAACACGCATTTAAAAACTTAAAACAAACATTTTTTTGAAGAGCCCTCGCTTGGAGGTGTTTACAGTCTGAACGCCGCATCGTAACTCTTGCATTGCTACAACAGGTAGATTGCAACGACGCGGAGTGAGTACTCCGCCATAATATAGTTCCAACTTTTTATTAAATATACATTCTTATAGTCAGACAAATTAAACTATGTAGACTTATCTTGTTTACAGGGATTATTAAAACTACTACTTGTGGCTTTAAGTTATTAATTATTTACATTACGATTTTCAGATATTTCTAAGTTACAGCCGGTTCGCTATGCACGTTGCGTCCGGAATTGGCAGGTCAACGCATGATAATTTACTAAAGGGTTAACTGTATTATTCTCAACTTTTTACATTACGATTTTTTTTATTACTTATTTAGTTAGATTTTCTTAATTTAATTCTCATAACTATTATGAGTTAGTTCAGGGGTATTTGGTTTAATCGTGCGATTTAACATACCTCCTTGATTTCCATTTTTTTTTTATATTTTTATTATTAATATTTTTTTTATTACCATTTAAATCGTCACATACTCCGCCGCTTAAAATCGACATGGGGAATTTTAATAAGGAAAATTCGAAAGTGGGGTACTGGGAGTATGCTTGCCGTTACTGTGTGAAGTTAAATTTAGTACACGATTTGTTTGCTCTATCTCTCTTGAAATTTATTTATTTCTTGTCTTGTTCTCATTCGTGAAATTCCCTTTATCTCGTTTCTTAATACGCTAACTTAGATTTTAATTCTTAATACTAATTTCCGTAACTCACAATATCGTGGCCCGACTGACATCGGCTTACTCTAGCTACATCAGTTAGCTTTCAGCACTCTCTAATGATTACCTTGGCACACTCTAACTATATCAGTTAGCTTTCTGCACCATCTTTACCCTTTTCAGTCGGCGCCGTTGTGACTATGTTACGTTACATATATAATTCTTAATTACCTCTAATATAACCTAAAACGGATCCCATACTCCACTTTAGATTATTTCTAATCCTAATTTCTTACGCTACTGAGAGAAGCGGAATTTCACGAAGATAATTTTTATTTACTTTAAACTACCATCAGTTACAAACTATGCGAGAGGGGACACACTCTACACAGGTGCATTGTATTATACACGCGGTGGTTTACTTCGGTACCGGTTCATAACAATAGGGGGAGGGTGGCTGCTTACTACATTTCTCAACACGCTTTATTGTTCTCGAACAGGCCACGACCGGGTGTTTACACTATTCAACTATACTTTTATTATTATTTTCTTTTTGGTCTCTTTCTAAGAAACTTACCTTTTTCTTTATTTATTTATTATTTACTTTGGGGGAGATTTAAGAAACTTACTTAGAATTATTTCCTATTGAATTACCATATTTATTTAGAACACTTTATTTACTTAGTTTTCAGTTTAGGTCAGTTTAAAAGTTTAATGTTTTGGGGCATGGGGTTTAACACTTTATCTAACAATGGAGGGTTAACTAAGTCGTTTATTTATTTGAAATTCAAGTCACTATAAATACTTGCTCTACTACACTATACACAATTATTGCCTACACGTTTAAGTACCTGGAAAACCATTACCATGAGTAGTAAGAGAATTACCTCTCTTCTTAGATCAGCTGTTCGCTGGAATGTAGGTCACAGTAGTTTTCTTCAAACAATGGCATACTTGTTGTATGCGTGGGAACGCGAGAAACACACTTGGGTGTTGTTCTATATAACAATAGCTCACGGCTATCTTTATCGACCGGTTTCAACTGGGGAAGCCAGTTTCAACAAGGGATGAGCCCGATGCAATGATACACGCTTTACAAGTTACAGCCCGTAATAAGCTGAGTTTAGTTATTAATTGTCTTACGTTCTAACTTTAATTTCTGTAATTTTTTTTTTTTTTTTTTTTAGTAACAAAATTAAGTTACGAATTTATTTACACGTAATTAACCTGGTCTACTTTAGTCAAGAGTTTATCTGTTTCACCGTGACGACAGACATACAATGCAGGCATATTCAGGAAACTACAGGTCTTGAATTGTCGCAATATAAACTTGTTAAAGACTGAACAGTTTGACAAGCACTAAAATTCATGTACGTACTTGCATTGGTGTAATACAATGATAGTTTGTATTATTTTGGGTATCTTAATTAAATTATACGCAAGTTCGTGCGTAATCTTATACAAAATAAATTCACAATGGTCAATTAATATAGTGTAATAATCTAGTAATGGTAGCGACAGTATTAACCGCTAATACATGAAATACATTATGTAATTTAATATTAACATGAAATACATTAACTGAGTGCATAGATCGGCAGAGAGTTATCTATTTTATTTTACTACGTAACAATTATTTTACACGCGCAACTTTATACGTCACGATGCTTACAAACCTTTTTTTTTTAACTTTAGCAGAGTGGCGCAACTTTATAACGTTCCGGGCTAAGGTATAAATCGAGGGAACCCGATATAATCGACGCTAGCCAATTATACAGGCTGCCTACGTTGTAACAAACTGAAAATCAACACAACACATAGAACAATAATATTTACTCTAATTATTGGGGCACAAGGGATGGTATTTTCACTGATTTATGCACTCACTTCAATCTGTAATAAGATGACATCTCTTTATTAACAAATTATATATATAGATCCCATTACATAAAAGTTTTCTCATATTGAAATAGTTAAAAGGGGTTTTCTGTCAAACAAGGGATCAAATTGATCATGTAATTTACCTCGGATCCGAGTCTCTTTAAATCTAGTAAAGACGTCTGAATTTTACTTTACTTATCAAAAGCTTGCATGATTACATGAACACCGTTTGAAGAATGGTATTATTTAGTTAAGGGATTAAAACTTATATCTCAAGATTAATGTTACAACGTATGATTTTAGAAATTACTGTTTACATTTATTTTTTTTTACTTAAAGCTTAGAGAAGATTATTGTATTTTGAAAAGTCTCTGGCATGTATGAAAAGTTATATTTTAAATGTACATAATTCTCGGTAGGCAAGCCACCGAGTCACCTCTTAAATACGCTTTTGCTGTCCGTGTCCTGGGGCGTGAATCTTCGGAACTCTGGTAGTCGGGGTAGTCATCCGGGTCGTGTTTCCGGTGAAAGTCTTCTAGGTGTATTAATGAGGAGATGGATGTTATGCTGCGTGAAGTCGGGTTGATCCTCGGCGGTTCTGGTAAGTGTTGTATAGGTGGTAGTCCTCCGGATATGCAGTTTAGCACGTCACATATTCACTGGTAGAGTAGTACTCCAGTTGGCACCTTCTTTCCTTTTTGTTTTTACATTACTATCTGAATTACATCACTCGAACAATATGCGAGAGATCGTCTTTTAATTAACTTGAGACATCACCTTATATACGAGTTATTTTTTTTCTTATAACCACATTTCTTTAACAAATTCCTCACTACATCTTATATATAAATATAACTAGCTCTCCACGTTTTTAGTGGTAGCTAACACGCATTTAAAAACTTAAAACAAACATTTTTTTGAAGAGCCCTCGCTTGGAGGTGTTTACAGTCTGAACGCCGCATCGTAACTCTTGCATTGCTACAACAGGTAGATTGCAACGACGCGGAGTGAGTACTCCGCCATAATATAGTTCCAACTTTTTATTAAATATACATTCTTATAGTCAGACAAATTAAACTATGTAGACTTATCTTGTTTACAGGGATTATTAAAACTACTACTTGTGGCTTTAAGTTATTAATTATTTACATTACGATTTTCAGATATTTCTAAGTTACAGCCGGTTCGCTATGCACGTTGCGTCCGGAATTGGCAGGTCAACGCATGATAATTTACTAAAGGGTTAACTGTATTATTCTCAACTTTTTACATTACAATTTTTTTTATTACTTATTTAGTTAGATTTTCTTAATTTAATTCTCATAACTATTATGAGTTAGTTCAGGGGTATTTGGTTTAATCGTGCGATTTAACATACTTCCTTGATTTCCATTTTTTTTTTATATTTTTATTATTAATATTTTTTTTATTACCATTTAAATCGTCACATACTCCGCCGCTTAAAATCGACATGGGGAATTTTAATAAGGAAAATTCGAAAGTGGGGTACTGGGAGTATGCTTGCCGTTACCGTGTGAAGTTAAATTTAGTACACGATTTGTTTGCTCTATCTCTCTTGAAATTTATTTATTTCTTGTCTTGTTCTCATTCGTGAAATTCCCTTTATCTCGTTTCTTAATACGCTAACTTAGATTTTAATTCTTAATACTAATTTCCGTAACTCACAATATCGTGGCCCGACTGACATCGGCTTACTCTAACTACATCAGTTAGCTTTCAGCACTCTCTAATGATTACCTTGGCACACTCTAACTATATCAGTTAGCTTTCTGCACCATCTTTACCCTTTTCAGTCGGCGCCGTTGTGACTATGTTACGTTACATATATAATTCTTAATTACCTCTAATATAACCTAAAACGGATCCCATACTCCACTTTAGATTATTTCTAATCCTAATTTCTTACGCTACTGAGAGAAGCGGAATTTCACGAAGATAATTTTTATTTACTTTAAACTACCATCAGTTACAAACTATGCGAGAGGGGACACACTCTACACAGGTGCATTGTATTATACACGCGGTGGTTTACTTCGGTACCGGTTCATAACAATAGGGGGAGGGTGGCTGCTTACTACATTTCTCAACACGCTTTATTGTTCTCGAACAGGCCACGACCGGGTGTTTACACTATTCAACTATACTTTTATTATTATTTTCTTTTTGGTCTCTTTCTAAGAAACTTACCTTTTTCTTTATTTATTTATTATTTACTTTGGGGGAGATTTAAGAAACTTACTTAGAATTATTTCCTATTGAATTACCATATTTATTTAGAACACTTTATTTACTTAGTTTTCAGTTTAGGTCAGTTTAAAAGTTTAATGTTTTGGGGCATGGGGTTTAACACTTTATCTAACAATGGAGGGTTAACTAAGTCGTTTATTTATTTGAAATTCAAGTCACTATAAATACTTGCTCTACTACACTATACACAATTATTGCCTACACGTTTAAGTACCTGGAAAACCATTACCATGAGTAGTAAGAGAATTACCTCTCTTCTTAGATCAGCTGTTCGCTGGAATGTAGGTCACAGTAGTTTTCTTCAAACAATGGCATACTTGTTGTATGCGTGGGAACGCGAGAAACACACTTGGGTGTTGTTCTATATAACAATAGCTCACGGCTATCTTTATCGACCGGTTTCAACTGGGGAAGCCAGTTTCAACAAGGGATGAGCCCGATGCAATGATACACGCTTTACAAGTTACAGCCCGTAATAAGCTGAGTTTAGTTATTAATTGTCTTACGTTCTAACTTTAATTTCTGTAATTTTTTTTTTTTTTTTTTTAGTAACAAAATTAAGTTACGAATTTATTTACACGTAATTAACCTGGTCTACTTTAGTCAAGAGTTTATCTGTTTCACCGTGACGACAGACATACAATGCAGGCATATTCAGGAAACTACAGGTCTTGAATTGTCGCAATATAAACTTGTTAAAGACTGAACAGTTTGACAAGCACTAAAATTCATGTACGTACTTGCATTGGTGTAATACAATGATAGTTTGTATTATTTTGCCTATCTTAATTAAATTATACGCAAGTTCGTGCGTAATCTTATACAAAATAAATTCACAATGGTCAATTAATATAGTGTAATAATCTAGTAATGGTAGCGACAGTATTAACCGCTAATACATGAAATACATTATGTAATTTAATATTAACATGAAATACATTAACTGAGTGCATAGATCGGCAGAGAGTTATCTATTTTATTTTACTACGTAACAATTATTTTACACGCGCAACTTTATACGTCACGATGCTTACAAACCTTTTTTTTTTAACTTTAGCAGAGTGGCGCAACTTTTTAACGTTCCGGGCTAAGGTATAAATCGAGGGAACCCGATATAATCGACGCTAGCCAATTATACAGGCTGCCTACGTTGTAACAAACTGAAAATCAACACAACACATAGAACAATAATATTTACTCTAATTATTGGGACACAAGGGATGGTATTTTCACTGATTTATGCACTCACTTCAATCTGTAATAAGATGACATCTCTTTATTAACAAATTATATATATAGATCCCATTACATAAAAGTTTTCTCATATTGAAATAGTTAAAAGGGGTTTTCTGTCAAACAAGGGATCAAATTGATCATGTAATTTACCTCGGATCCGAGTCTCTTTAAATCTAGTAAAGACGTATGAATTTTACTTTACTTATCAAAAGCTTGCATGATTACATGAACACCGTTTGAAGAATGGTATTATTTAGTTAAGGGATTAAAACTTATATCTCAAGATTAATGTTACAACGTATGATTTTAGAAATTACTGTTTACATTTATTTTTTTTTACTTAAAGCTTAGAGAAGATTATTGTATTTTGAAAAGTCTCTGGCATGTATGAAAAGTTATATTTTAAATGTACATAATTCTCGGTAGGCAAGCCACCGAGTCACCTCTTAAATACGCTTTTGCTGTCCGTGTCCTGGGGCGTGAATCTTCGGAACTCTGGTAGTCGGGGTAGTCATCCGGGTCGTGTTTCCGGTGAAAGTCTTCTAGGTGTATTAATGAGGAGATGGATGTTATGCTGCGTGAAGTCGGGTTGATCCTCGGCGGTTCTGGTAAGTGTTGTATAGGTGGTAGTCCTCCGGATATGCAGTTTAGCACGTCACATATTCACTGGTAGAGTAGTACTCCAGTTGGCACCTTCTTTCCTTTTTGTTTTTACATTACTATCTGAATTACATCACTCGAACAATATGCGAGAGATCGTCTTTTAATTAACTTGAGACATCACCTTATATACGAGTTATTTTTTTTCTTATAACCACATTTCTTTAACAAATTCCTCACTACATCTTATATATAAATATAACTAGCTCTCCACGTTTTTAGTGGTAGCTAACACGCATTTAAAAACTTAAAACAAACATTTTTTTGAAGAGCCCTCGCTTGGAGGTGTTTACAGTCTGAACGCCGCATCGTAACTCTTGCATTGCTACAACAGGTAGATTGCAACGACGCGGAGTGAGTACTCCGCCATAATATAGTTCCAACTTTTTATTAAATATACATTCTTATAGTCAGACAAATTAAACTATGTAGACTTATCTTGTTTACAGGGCTTATTAAAACTACTACTTGTGGCTTTAAGTTATTAATTATTTACATTACGATTTTCAGACATTTCTAAGTTACAGCCGGTTCGCTATGCACGTTGCGTCCGGAATTGGCAGGTCAACGCATGATAATTTACTAAAGGGTTAACTGTATTATTCTCAACTTTTTACATTACGATTTTTTTTATTACTTATTTAGTTAGATTTTCTTAATTTAATTCTCATAACTATTATGACTTAGTTCAGGGGTATTTGGTTTAATCGTGCGATTTAAAATACTTCCTTGCTTTCCATTTTTTTTTTATATTTTTATTATTAATATTTTTTTTATTACCATTTAAATCGTCACATACTCCGCCGCTTAAAATCGACATGGGGAATTTTAATAAGGAAAATTCGAAAGTGGGGTACTGGGAGTATGCTTGCCGTTACTGTGTGAAGTTAAATTTAGTACACGATTTGTTTTCTCTATCTCTCTTGAAATTTATTTATTTCTTGTCTTGTTCTCATTCGTGAAATTCCCTTTATCTCGTTTCTTAATACGCTAACTTAGATTTTAATTCTTAATACTAATTTCCGTAACTCACAATATCGTGGCCCGACTGACATCGGCTTACTCTAACTACATCAGTTAGCTTTCAGCACTCTCTAATGATTACCTTGGCACACTCTAACTATATCAGTTAGCTTTCTGCACCATCTTTACCCTTTTCAGTCGGCGCCGTTGTGACTATGTTACGTTACATATATAATTCTTAATTACCTCTAATATAACCTAAAACGGATCCCATACTCCACTTTAGATTATTTCTAATCCTAATTTCTTACGCTACTGAGAGAAGCGGAATTTCACGAAGATAATTTTTATTTACTTTAAACTACCATCAGTTACAAACTATGCGAGAGGGGACACACTCTACACAGGTGCATTGTATTATACACGCGGTGGTTTACTTCGGTACCGGTTCATAACAATAGGGGGAGGGTGGCTGCTTACTACATTTCTCAACACGCTTTATTGTTCTCGAACAGGCCACGACCGGGTGTTTACACTATTCAACTATACTTTTATTATTATTTTCTTTTTGGTCTCTTTCTAAGAAACTTACCTTTTTCTTTATTTATTTATTATTTACTTTGGGGGAGATTTAAGAAACTTACTTAGAATTATTTCCTATTGAATTACCATATTTATTTAGAACACTTTATTTACTTAGTTTTCAGTTTAGGTCAGTTTAAAAGTTTAATGTTTTGGGGCATGGGGTTTAACACTTTATCTAACAATGGAGGGTTAACTAAGTCGTTTATTTATTTGAAATTCAAGTCACTATAAATACTTGCTCTACTACACTATACACAATTATTGCCTACACGTTTAAGTACCTGGAAAACCATTACCATGAGTAGTAAGAGAATTACCTCTCTTCTTAGATCAGCTGTTCGCTGGAATGTAGGTCACAGTAGTTTTCTTCAAACAATGGCATACTTGTTGTATGCGTGGGAACGCGAGAAACACACTTGGGTGTTGTTCTATATAACAATAGCTCACGGCTATCTTTATCGACCGGTTTCAACTGGGGAAGCCAGTTTCAACAAGGGATGAGCCCGATGCAATGATACACGCTTTACAAGTTACAGCCCGTAATAAGCTGAGTTTAGTTATTAATTGTCTTACGTTCTAACTTTAATTTCTGTAATTTTTTTTTTTTTTTTTTTTTAGTAAAAAATTAAGTTACGAATTTATTTACACGTAATTAACCTGGTCTACTTTAGTCAAGAGTTTATATATTTCACCGTGACGACAGACATACAATGCAGGCATATTCAGGAAACTACAGGTCTTGAATTGTCGCAATATAAACCTGTTAAAGACTGAACAGTTTGACAAGCACTAAAATTCATGTACGTACTTGCATTGGTGTAATACAATGATAGTTTGTATTATTTTGGGTATCTTAATTAAATTATACGCAAGTTCGTGCGTAATCTTATACAAAATAAATTCACAATTGTCAATTAATATAGTGTAAAAATCTAGTAATGGTAGCGACAGTATTAACCGCTAATACATGAAATACATTATGTAATTTAATATTAACATGAAATACATTAACTGAGTGCATAGATCGGCAGAGAGTTATCTATTTTATTTTACTACGTAACAATTATTTTACACGCGCAACTTTATACGTCACGATGCTTACAAACCTTTTTTTTTAACTTTAGCAGAGTGGCGCAACTTTATTACGTTCCGGGCTACGTTATAAATCCAGGGAACCCGATATAATGGACGCTAGCCAATTATACAGGCTGCCTACGTTGTAACAAACTGAAAATCAACACAACACATAGAACAATAATATTTACTCTAATTATTAGGACACAAGGGAAGGTATTTTCACTGATTTATGCACTCACTTCAATCTGTAATAAGATGACATCTCTTTATTAACAAATTATATATATAGATCCCATTACATAAAAATTTTCTCATATTGAAATAGTTAAAAGGGGTTTTCTGTCAAACAAGGGATCAAATTGATCATGTAATTTACCTCGGATCCGAGTCTCTTTAAATCTAGTAAAGACGTCTGAATTTTACTTTACTTATCAAAAGCTTGCATGATTACATGAACACCGTTTGAAGAATGGTATTATTTAGTTAAGGGATTAAAACTTATATCTCAAGATTAATGTTACAACGTATGATTTTAGAAATTACTGTTTACATTTCTTTTTGTTTTACTTAAAGCTTAGAGAATATTATTGTCTTTTGAAAAGTCTCTGGCATGTATGAAAAGTTATATTTTAAATGCACATAATTCTCGGTAGGCAAGCCACCGAATCCCCTCTTAAATACGCTTTTGCTGTCCGTGTCCTGGGGCGTGAATCTTCGGAACTCTGGTAGTCGGGGTAGTCATCCGGGTCGTGTTTCCGGTGAAAGTCTTCTAGGTGTATTAATGAGGAGATGGATGTTATGCTGCGTGAAGTCGGGTTGATCCTCGGCGGTTCTGGTAAGTGTTGTATAGGTGGTAGACGTCCGGATATGCAGTTGAGCACGTCACATATTCACTGGTAGAGTAGTACTGGAGTTGGTATCTTCTTTCCTTTTTGTTTTTACATTACTATCTGAATTACATCACTCGAACAATATTCGAGAGATCGTCTTTTAATTAACTTGAGACATCACCTTATATACGAGTTATTTTTTTTCTTATAACCACATTTCTTTAACAAATTCCTCACTACATCTTATATATAAATATAACTAGCTCTCCACGTTTTTAGTGGTAGCTAACACGCATTTAAAAACTTAATACAAACATTTTTTTGAAGAGCCCTCGCTTGGAGGTGTTTACAGTCTGAACGCCGCATCGTAACTCTTGCATTGCTACAACAGGTAGATTGCAACGACGCGGAGTGAGTACTCCGCCATAATATAGTTCCAACTTTTTATTAAAATATACATTCTTATAGTCAGACAAAATAAACTATGTAGACTTATCTTGTTTACAGGGCTTTAAATTATTAATTATTTACATTACGATTTTCAGATATTTCTAAGTTACAGCCGGTTCGCTATGCACGTTGTGTCCGGAATTGGCAGGTCAACGCATGATAATTTACTAAAGGGTTAACTGTATTATTCTCAACTGTTTACATTACGATTTTTTTTATTACTTATTTAGTTAGATTTTCTTAATTTAATTCTCATAAATATTATGAGTTAGTTCAGGGGTATTTGGTTTAATCGTGCGATTTAACGTACTTCCTTGCTTTCCATTTTTTTTTATACTTTTTTTATTAATATTTTTTTATTACCATTTAAATCGTCACATACTCCGCCGCTTAAAATCGACATGGGGAATTTTAATAAGGAAAATTCGAAAGTTGGGTTACTGGGAGTATGCTTGCCGTTACTGTGTGAAGTTAAATTTAGTACACGATTTGTTTTCTCTATCTCTCTTGAAATTTATTTATTTCTTGTCTTGTTCTCATTCGTGAAATTCCCTTTATCTCGTTTCTTAATACGCTAACTTAGATTTTAATTCTTAATACTAATTTCCGTAACTCACAATATCGTGGCCCGACTGACATCGGCTTACTCTAACTACATCAGTTAGCTTTCAGCACTCTCTAATGATTACCTTGGCACACTCTAACTATATCAGTTAGCTTTCTGCACCATCTTTACCCTTTTCAGTCGGCGCCGTTGTGACTATGTTACGTTACATATATAATTCTTAATTACCTCTAATATAACCTAAAACGGATCCCATACTCCACTTTAGATTATTTCTAATCCTAATTTCTTACGCTACTGAGAGAAGCGGAATTTCACGAAGATAATTTTTATTTACTTTAAACTACCATCAGTTACAAACTATGCGAGAGGGGACACACTCTACACAGGTGCATTGTATTATACACGCGGTGGTTTACTTCGGTACCGGTTCATAACAATAGGGGGAGGGTGGCTGCTTACTACATTTCTCAACACGCTTTATTGTTCTCGAACAGGCCACGACCGGGTGTTTACACTATTCAACTATACTTTTATTATTATTTTCTTTTTGGTCTCTTTCTAAGAAACTTACCTTTTTCTTTATTTATTTATTATTTACTTTGGGGGAGATTTAAGAAACTTACTTAGAATTATTTCCTATTGAATTACCATATTTATTTAGAACACTTTATTTACTTAGTTTTCAGTTTAGGTCAGTTTAAAAGTTTAATGTTTTGGGGCATTCGGTTTAACACTTTATCTAACAATGGAGGGTTAACTAAGTCGTTTATTTATTTGAAATTCAAGTCACTATAAATACTTGCTCTACTACACTATACACAATTATTGCCTACACGTTTAAGTACCTGGAAAACCATTACCATGAGTAGTAAGAGAATTACCTCTCTTCTTAGATCAGCTGTTCGCTGGAATGTAGGTCACAGTAGTTTTCTTCAAACAATGGCATACTTGTTGTATGCGTGGGAACGCGAGAAACACACTTGGGTGTTGTTCTATATAACAATAGCTCACGGCTATCTTTATCGACCGGTTTCAACTGGGGAAGCCAGTTTCAACAAGGGATGAGCCCGATGCAATGATACACGCTTTACAAGTTACAGCCCGTAATAAGCTGAGTTTAGTTATTAATTGTCTTACGTTCTAACTTTAATTTCTGTAATTTTTTTTTTTTTTTTTTTAGTAACAAAATTAAGTTACGAATTTATTTACACGTAATTAACCTGGTCTACTGTAGTCAAGAGTTTATCTGTTTCACCGTGACGACAGACATACAATGCAGGCATATTCAGGAAACTACAGGTCTTGAATTGTCGCAATATAAACTTGTTAAAGACTGAACAGTTTGACAAGCACTAAAATTCATGTACGTACTTGCATTGGTGTAATACAATGATAGTTTGTATTATTTTGCGTATCTTAATTAAATTATACGCAAGTTCGTGCGTAATCTTATACAAAATAAATTCACAATGGTCAATTAATATAGTGTAATAATCTAGTAATGGTAGCGACAGTATTAACCGCTAGTACATGAAATACATTATGTAGTTTAATATTTAACATGAAATACATTAACTGAGTGCATAGATCGGCAGAGAGTTATCTATTTTATTTTACTACGTAACAATTATTTTACACGCGCAACTTTATACGTCACGATGCTTACAAACCTTTTTTTTTTTAACTTTAGCATAGTGGCGCAACTTTATAACGTTCCGGGCTACGTTATAAATCCAGGGAACCCGATATAATCGACGCTAGCCAATTATACAGGCTGCCTACGTTGTAACAAACTGAAAATCAACACAACACATAGAACAATAATATTTACTCTAATTATTAGGACACAAGGGAAGGTATTTTCACTGATTTATGCACTCACTTCAATCTGTAATAAGATGACATCTCTTTATTAACAAATTATATATATAGATCCCATTACATAAAAATTTTCTCATATTGAAATAGTTAAAAGGGGTTTTCTGTCAAACAAGGGATCAAATTGATCATGTAATTTACCTCGGATCCGAGTCTCTTTAAATCTAGTAAAGACTTCTGAATTTTACTTTACTTATTAAAAGCTTGCATGATTACATGAACACCGTTTGAAGAATGGTATTATTTAGTTAAGGGATTAAAACTTATATCTCAAGATTAATGTTACAACGTATGATTTTAGAAATTACTGTTTACATTTATTTTTTTTTACTTAAAGCTTAGAGAAGATTATTGTATTTTGAAAAGTCTCTGGCATGTATGAAAAGTTATATTTTAAATGTACATAATTCTCGGTAGGCAAGCCACCGAGTCACCTCTTAAATACGCTTTTGCTGTCCGTGTCCTGGGGCGTGAATCTTCGGAACTCTGGTAGTCGGGGTAGTCATCCAGGTCGTGTTTCCGGTGAAAGTCTTCTAGGTGTATTAATGAGGAGATGGATGTTATGCTGCGTGAAGTCGGGTTGATCCTCGGCGGTTCTGGTAAGTGTTGTATAGGTGGTAGTCGTCCGGATATGCAGTTGAGCACGTCACATATTCACTGGTAGAGTAGTACTGGAGTTGGTATCTTCTTTCCTTTTTGTTTTTACATTACTATCTGAATTACATCACTCGAACAATATTCGAGAGATCGTCTTTTAATTAACTTGAGACATCACCTTATATACGAGTTCTTTTTTTCTTATAACCACATTTCTTTAACAAATTCCTCACTACATCTTATATATAAATATATCTAGCTCTCCACGTTTTTAGTGGTAGCTAACACGCATTTAAAAACTTAATACAAACATTTTTTTGAAGAGCCCTCGCTTGGAGGTGTTTACAGTCTGAACGCCGCATCGTAACTCTTGCATTGCTGCAACAGGTAGATTGCAACGACGCGGAGTAAGTACTCCGCCATAATATAGTTCCAACTTTTTATTAAAATATACATTCTTATAGTCAGACAAAATAAACTATGTAGACTTATCTTGTTTACAGAGCTTTAAATTATTAATTATTTACATTACGATTTTCAGATATTTCTAAGTTACAGCCGGTTCGCTATGCACGTTGTGTCCGGAATTGGCAGGTCAACGCATGATAATTTACTAAAGGGTTAACTGTATTATTCTCAACTTTTTATATTACGATTTTTTTTATTACTTATTTAGTTAGATTTTCTTAATTTAATTCTCATAACTATTATGAGTTAGTTCAGGGGTATTTTGTTTAATCGTGCGATTTAAAGTACTTCCTTGCTTTCCATTTTTTTTTTTATATTTTTATTATTAATATTTTTTTATTACCATTTAAATCGTCACATACTCCGCCGCCTAAAATCAACATGGGGAATTTTAATAATGAAAATTCGAAAGTGGGGTACTGGGAGTATGCTTGCCGTTACTGTGTGAAGTTAAATTTAGTACACGATTTGTTTTCTCTATCTCTCTTGAAATTTATTTATTTCTTGTCTTGTTCTCATTCGTGAAATTCCCTTTATCTCGTTTCTTAATACGCTAACTTAGATTTTAATTCTTAATACTAATTTCCGTAACTCACAATATCGTGGCCCGACTGACATCGGCTTACTCTAACTACATCAGTTAGCTTTCAGCACTCTCTAATGATTACCTTGGCACACTCTAACTATATCAGTTAGCTTTCTGCACCATAATTACCCTTTTCAGTCGGCGCCGTTGTGACTATGTTACGTTACATATATAATTCTTAATTACCTCTAATATAACCTAAAGCGGATCCCATACTCCACTTTAGATTATTTGTAATCCTAATTTCTTACGCTACTGAGAGAAGCGGAATTTCAGGAAGATAATTTTTATTTACTTTTAACTACCATCAGTTACAAACTATGCGAGGGGACACACTTTACACAGGTGCATTGTATTATACACGCGGTGGTTTACTTCGGTACCAGTACATAACAATAGGGGGAGGGTGGCTGCTTACTACATTTCTCAACACGCTTTATTGTTCTCGAACAGGCCACGACCGGTTGTTTACACTATTCAACCACACTTTTATTATTATTTTCTTTTTGGTCTCTTTCTAAGAAACTTACCTTTTTCTTTATTTATTTATTATTTACTTTGGGGGAGATTTAAGAAACTTACTTAGAATTATTTCCTATTGAATTACCATATTTATTTAGGACACTTTATTTACTTAGTTTTCAGTTTAGGTCAGTTTAAAAGTTTAATATTTGGGGCATGGGGTTTAACATTTTATCTAACAATGGAGGGTTAACTAAGTCATTTATTTATTTGAAATTTAAGTCACTATAAATACTTGCTCTACTACACTATACACAATTATTGCCTACACGTTTTAGTACCTGGCAAACCATTAGCATGAGTAGTAAGAGAATTACCTCTCTTCTAAGAGAAAGACAAAAATTCAACACAGACGTCATTGTAATGTCAACGATCAGCTGTTCGCTGGAATGTAGGTCACAGTAGTTTTCTTCAAACAATGGCATACTTGTTGTATGCGTGGGAACGCGAGAAACACACTTGGGTGTTGTTCTATATAACAATAGCTCACGGCTATCTTTATCGACCGGTTTCAACTGGGGAAGCCAGTTTCAACAAGGGATGAGCCCGATGCAATGATACACGCTTTACAAGTTACAGCCCGTAATAAGCTGAGTTTAGTTATTAATTGTCTTACGTTCTAACTTTAATTTCTGTAATTTTTTTTTTTTTTTTTTTTTAGTAAAAAATTAAGTTACGAATTTATTTACACGTAATTAACCTGGTCTACTTTAGTCAAGAGTTTATATATTTCACCGTGACGACAGACATACAATGCAGGCATATTCAGGAAACTACAGGTCTTGAATTGTCGCAATATAAACCTGTTAAAGACTGAACAGTTTGACAAGCACTAAAATTCATGTACGTACTTGCATTGGTGTAATACAATGATAGTTTGTATTATTTTGGGTATCTTAATTAAATTATACGCAAGTTCGTCCGTAATCTTATACAAAATAAATTCACAATTGTCAATTAATATAGTGTAAAAATCTAGTAATGGTAGCGACAGTATTAACCGCTAATACATGAAATACATTATGTAATTTAATATTAACATGAAATACATTAACTGAGTGCATAGATCGGCAGAGAGTTATCTATTTTATTTTACTACGTAACAATTATTTTACACGCGCAACTTTATACGTCACGATGCTTACAAACCTTTTTTTTAACTTTAGCAGAGTGGCGCAACTTTATTACGTTCCGGGCTACGTTATAAATCCAGGGAACCCGATATAATGGACGCTAGCCAATTATACAGGCTGCCTACGTTGTAACAAACTGAAAATCAACACAACACATAGAACAATAATATTTACTCTAATTATTAGGACACAAGGGAAGGTATTTTCACTGATTTATGCACTCACTTCAATCTGTAATAAGATGACATCTCTTTATTAACAAATTATATATATAGATCCCATTACATAAAAATTTTCTCATATTGAAATAGTTAAAAGGGGTTTTCTGTCAAACAAGGGATCAAATTGATCATGTAATTTACCTCGGATCCGAGTCTCTTTAAATCTAGTAAAGACGTCTGAATTTTACTTTACTTATCAAAAGCTTGCATGATTACATGAACACCGTTTGAAGAATGGTATTATTTAGTTAAGGGATTAAAACTTATATCTCAAGATTAATGTTACAACGTATGATTTTAGAAATTACTGTTTACATTTCTTTTTGTTTTACTTAAAGCTTAGAGAATATTATTGTCTTTTGAAAAGTCTCTGGCATGTATGAAAAGTTATATTTTAAATGCACATAATTCTCGGTAGGCAAGCCACCGAGTCCCCTCTTAAATACGCTTTTGCTGTCCGTGTCCTGGGGCGTGAATCTTCGGAACTCTGGTAGTCGGGGTAGTCATCCGGGTCGTGATTCCGGTGAAAGTCTTCTAGGTGTATTAATGAGGAGATGGATGTTATGCTGCGTGAAGTCGGGTTGATCCTCGGCGGTTCTGGTAAGTGTTGTATAGGTGGTAGACGTCCGGATATGCAGTTGAGCACGTCACATATTCACTGGTAGAGTAGTACTGGAGTTGGTATCTTCTTTCCTTTTTGTTTTTACATTACTATCTGAATTACATCACTCGAACAATATTCGAGAGATCGTCTTTTAATTAAATTGAGACATCACCTTATATACGAGTTCTTTTTTTTCTTATAACCACATTTCTTTAACAAATTCCTCACTACATCTTATATATAAATATAACTAGCTCTCCACGTTTTTAGTGGTAGCTAACACGCATTTAAAAACTTAATACAAACATTTTTTTGAAGAGCCCTCGCTTGGAGGTGTTTACAGTCTGAACGCCGCATCGTAACTCTTGCATTGCTACAACAGGTAGATTGCAACGACGCGGAGTGAGTACTCCGCCATAATATAATTCCAACTTTTTATTAAAATATACATTCTTATAGTCAGACAAAATAAACTATGTAGACTTATCTTGTTTACAGGGCTTTAAATTATTAATTATTTACATTACGATTTTCAGATATTTCTAAGTTACAGCCGGTTCGCTATGCACGTTGTGTCCGGAATTGGCAGGTCAACGCATGATAATTTACTAAAGGGTTAACTGTATTATTCTCAACTTTTTACATTACGATTTTTTTTATTACTTATTTAGTTAGATTTTTTTAATTTAATTCTCATAAATATTATGAGTTAGTTCAGGGGTATTTGGTTTAATCGTGCGATTTAACGTACTTCCTTGCTTTCCATTTTTTTTTATACTTTTTTTATTAATATTTTTTTATTACCATTTAAATCGTCACATACTCCGCCGCTTAAAATCGACATGGGGAATTTTAATAAGGAAAATTTGAAAGTGGGGTACTGGGAGTATGCTTGCCGTTACTGTGTGAAGTTAAATTTAGTACACGATTTGTTTTCTCTATCTCTCTTGAAATTTATTTATTTCTTGTCTTGTTCTCATTCGTGAAATTCCCTTTATCTCGTTTCTTAATACGCTAACTTAGATTTTAATTCTTAATACTAATTTCCGTAACTCACAATATCGTGGCCCGACTGACATCGGCTTACTCTAACTACATCAGTTAGCTTTCAGCACTCTCTAATGATTACCTTGGCACACTCTAACTATATCAGTTAGCTTTCTGCACCATCTTTACCCTTTTCAGTCGGCGCCGTTGTGACTATGTTACGTTACATATATAATTCTTAATTACCTCTAATATAACCTAAAACGGATCCCATACTCCACTTTAGATTATTTCTAATCCTAATTTCTTACGCTACTGAGAGAAGCGGAAATTCACGAAGATAATTTTTATTTACTTTAAACTACCATCAGTTACAAACTATGCGAGAGGGGACACACTCTACACAGGTGCATTGTATTATACACGCGGTGGTTTACTTCGGTACCGGTTCATAACAATAGGGGGAGGGTGGCTGCTTACTACATTTCTCAACACGCTTTATTGTTCTCGAATAGGCCACGACCGGGTGTTTACACTATTCAACTATACTTTTATTATTATTTTCTTTTTGGTCTCTTTCTAAGAAACTTACCTTTTTCTTTATTTATTTATTATTTACTTTGGGGGAGATTTAAGAAACTTACTTAGAATTATTTCCTATTGAATTACCATATTTATTTAGAACACTTTATTTACTTAGTTTTCAGTTTAGGTCAGTTTAAAAGTTTAATGTTTTGGGGCATGGGGTTTAACACTTTATCTAACAATGGAGGGTTAACTAAGTCGTTTATTTATTTGAAATTCAAGTCACTATAAATACTTGCTCTACTACACTATACACAATTATTGCCTACACGTTTAAGTACCTGGAAAACCATTACCATGAGTAGTAAGAGAATTACCTCTCTTCTTAGATCAGCTGTTCGCTGGAATGTAGGTCACAGTAGTTTTCTTCAAACAATGGCATACTTGTTGTATGCGTGGGAACGCGAGAAACACACTTGGGTGTTGTTCTATATAACAATAGCTCATGGCTATCTTTATCGACCGGTTTCAACTGGGGAAGCCAGTTTCAACAAGGGATGAGCCCGATGCAATGATACACGCTTTACAAGTTACAGCCCGTAATAAGCTGAGTTTAGTTATTAATTGTCTTACGTTCTAATTTTAATTTCTGTAATTTTTTTTTTTTTTTTTTTTTTTTTTTTAGTAACAAAATTAAGTTACGAATTTATTTACACGTAATTAACCTGGTCTACTTTAGTCAAGAGTTTATCTGTTTCACCGTGACGACAGACATACAATGCAGGCATATTCAGGAAACTACAGGTCTTGAATTGTCGCAATATAAACTTGTTAAAGACTGAACAGTTTGACAAGCACTAAAATTCATGTACGTACTTGCATTGGTGTAATACAATGATAGTTTGTATTATTTTGCGTATCTTAATTAAATTATACGCAAGTTCGTGCGTAATCTTATACAAAATAAATTCACAATGGTCAATTAATATAGTGTAATAATCTAGTAATGGTAGCGACAGTATTAACCGCTAATACATGAAATACATTATGTAATTTAATATTAACATGAAATACATTAACTGAGTGCATAGATCGGCAGAGAGTTATCTATTTTATTTTACTACGTAACAATTATTTTACACGCGCAACTTTATACGTCACGATGCTTACAAACCTTTTTTTTTTAACTTTAGCAGAGTGGCGCAACTTTATAACGTTCCGGGCTAAGGTATAAATCGAGGGAACCCGATATAATCGACGCTAGCCAATTATACAGGCTGCCTACGTTGTAACAAACTGAAAATCAACACAACACATAGAACAATAATATTTACTCTAATTATTGGGACACAAGGGATGGTATTTTCACTGATTTATGCACTCACTTCAATCTGTAATAAGATGACATCTCTTTATTAACAAATTATATATATAGATCCCATTACATAAAAGTTTTCTCATATTGAAATAGTTAAAAGGGGTTTTCTGTCAAACAAGGGATCAAATTGATCATGTAATTTACCTCGGATCCGAGTCTCTTTAAATCTAGTAAAGACGTATGAATTTTACTTTACTTATCAAAAGCTAGCATGATTACATGAACACCGTTTGAAGAATGGTATTATTTAGTTAAGGGACTAAAACTTATATCTCAAGATTAATGTTACAACGTATGATTTTAGAAATTACTGTTTACATTTCTTTTGTTTTACTTAAAGCTTAGAGAAGATTATTGTCTTTTGAAAAGTCTCTGGCATGTATGAAAAGTTATATTTTAAATGTACATAATTCTCGATAGGCAAGCCACCGAGTCACCTCTTAAATACGCTATTGCTGTCCGTGTCCTGGGGCGTGAATCTTCGGAACTCTGGTAGTCGGGGTAGTCATCCGGGTCGTGTTTCCGGTGAAAGTCTTCTAGGTGTATTAATGAGGAGATGGATGTTATGCTGCGTGAAGTCGGGTTGATCCTCGGCGGTTCTGGTAAGTGTTGTATAGGTGGTAGTCCTCCGGATATCCAGTTGAGCACGTCACATATTCACTGGTAGAGTAGTACTCCAGTTGGCATCTTCTTTCCTTTTTGTTTTTACATTACTATCTGAATTACATCACTCGAACAATATGCGAGAGATCGTCTTTTAATTAACTTGAGAACAGTTTGACAAGCACTAAAATTCATGTACGTACTTGCATTGGTGTAATACAATGATAGTTTGTATTATTTTGGGTATCTTAATTAAATTATACGCAAGTTCGTCCGTAATCTTATACAAAATAAATTCACAATTGTCAATTAATATAGTGTAAAAATCTAGTAATGATAGCGACAGTATTAACCGCTAATACATGATATACATTATGTAATTTAATATTACCATGAAATACATTAACTGAGTGCATAGATCGGCAGAGAGTTATCTATTTTATTTTACTACGTAACAATTATTTTACACGCGCAACTTTATACGTCACGATGCTTACAAACCTTTTTTTTTTAACTTTAGCAGAGTGGCGCAACTTTATTACGTTCCGGGCTACGTTATAAATCCAGGGAACCCGATATAATCGACGCTAGCCAATTATACAGGCTGCCTACGTTGTAACAAACTGAAAATCAACACAACACATAGAACAATAATATTTACTCTAATTATTAGGACACAAGGGAAGGTATTTTCACTGATTTATGCACTCACTTCAATCTGTAATAAGATGACATCTCTTTATTAACAAATTATATATATAGATCCCATTACATAAAAATTTTCTCATATTGAAATAGTTAAAAGGGGTTTTCTGTCAAACAAGGGATCAAATTGATCATGTAATTTACCTCGGATCCGAGTCTCTTTAAATCTAGTAAAGACGTCTGAATTTTACTTTACTTATCAAAAGCTTGCATGATTACATGAACACCGTTTGAAGAATGGTATTATTTAGTTAAGAGATTAAAACCTATAACTCAAGATTAATGTTACAACGTATGATTTTAGAAATTACTGTTTACATTTCTTTTTGTTTTACTTAAAGCTTAGAGAAGATTATTGTCTTTTGAAAAGTCTCTGGCATGTATGAAAAGTTATATTTTAAATGTACATAATTCTCGGTAGGCAAGCCACCGAGTCACCTCTTAAATACGCTTTTGCTGTCCGTGTCCTGGGGCGTGAATCTTCGGAACTCTGATAGTCGGGGTAGTCATCTGGGTCGTGTTTCCGGTGGAAGTCTTCTAGGTGTATTAATGAGGAGATGGATGTTACGCTGCGTGAAGTTGGGTTGATCCTCGGCGGTTCTGGTAAGTGTTGTATAGGTGGTAGTCGTCCGGATATGCAGTTGAGCACGTCACATATTCACTGGTAGAGTAGTACTGGAGTTGGTATCTTCTTTCCTTTTTGTTTTTACATTACTATCTGAATTACATCACTCGAACAATATTCGAGAGATCGTCTTTTAATTAACTTGAGACATCACCTTATATACGAGTTCTTTTTTTTCTTATAACCACATTTCTTTAACAAATTCCTCACTACACCTTATATATAAATATAACTAGCTCTCCACGTTTTTAGTGGTAGCTAACACGCATTTAAAAACTTAATACAAACATTTTTTTGAAGAGCCCTCGCTTGGAGGTGTTTACAGTCTGAACGCCGCATCGTAACTCTTGCATTGCTACAACAGGTAGATTGCAACGACGCGGAGTGAGTACTCCGCCATAATATAGTTCCAACTTTTTATTAAAATATACATTCTTATAGTCAGACAAAATAAACTATGTAGACTTATCTTGTTTACAGGGCTTTAAATTATTAATTATTTACATTACGATTTTCAGATATTTCTAAGTTACAGCCGGTTCGCTATGCACGTTGTGTCCGGAATTGGCAGGTCAACGCATGATAATTTACTAAAGGGTTAACTGTATTATTCTCAACTTTTTATATTACGATTTTTTTTATTACTTATTTAGTTAGATTTTCTTAATTTAATTCTCATAACTATTATGAGTTAGTTCAGGGGTATTTGGTTTAATCGTGCGATTTAAAGTACTTCCTTGCTTTCCATTTTTTTTTTAATATTTTTATTATTAATATTTTTTTATTACCATTTAAATCGTCACATACTCCGCCGCTTAAAATCGACATGGGGAATTTTAATAAGGAAAATTCGAAAGTGGGGTTACTGGGAGTATGCTTGCCGTTACTGTGTGAAGTTAAATTTAGTACACGATTTGTTTTCTCTATCTCTCTTGAAATTTATTTATTTCTTGTCTTGTTCTCATTCGTGAAATTCCCTTTATCTCGTTTCTTAATACGCTAACTTAAATTTTAATTCTTAATACTAATTTCCGTAACTCACAATATCGTGGCCCGACTGACATCGGCTTACTCTACCTACATCAGTTAGCTTTCAGCACTCTCTAATGATTACCTTGGCACACTCTAACTATATCAGTTAGCTTTCTGCACTATCGTTACCCTTTTCAGTCGGCGCCGTTGTTACTATGTTACGTTACATATATAATTCTTAATTACCTCTAATATAACCTAAAGCGGATCCTATACTCCACTTTAAATTATTTCTAATCCTAATTTCTTACGCTACTGAGAGAAGCGGAATTTCACGAAGATAATTTTTATTTACATTTAACTACCATCAGTTACAAACTGTGCGAGGGGACACACTTTACACAGGTGCATTGTATTATACACGCGGTGGTTTACTTCGGTACCAGTACATAACAATAGGGGGAGGGTGGCTGCTTACTACATTTCTCAACACGCTTTATTGTTCTCGAACAGGCCACGACCGGTTTTTTACACTATTCAACCACACTTTTATTATTATTTTCTTTTTGGTCTCTTTCTAAGAAACTTACCTTTTTCTTTATTTATTTATTATTTACTTTGGGGGAGATTTAAGAAACTTAGTTAGAATTATTTCCTATTGAATTACCATATTTATTTAGGACACTTTATTTACTTAGTTTTCAGTTTAGGTCAGTTTAAAAGTTTAATATTTTGGGGCATGGGGTTTAACATTTTATCTAACAATGGAGGGTTAACTAAGTCATTTATTTATTTGAAATTTAAGTCACTATAAATACTTGCTCTACTACACTATACACAATTATTGCCTACACGTTTTAGTACCTGGCAAACCATTAGCATGAGTAGTAAGAGAATTACCTCTCTTCTAAGAGAAAGACAAAAATTCCACACAGACATCATTGTAATGTCAACGATCAGCTGTTCGCTGGAATGTAGGTCACAGTAGTTTTCTTCAAACAATGGCATACTTGTTGTATGCGTGGGAACGCGAGAAACACACTTGGGTGTTGTTCTATATAACAATAGCTCACGGCTATCTTTATCGACCGGTTTCTACTGGGGAAGCCAGTTTAAACAAGGGGTGAGTCCGATGCAATGATACACGCTTTACAAGTTACACCCCGTAATAAGCTGAGTTTAGTTATTTATTGTCTTACGTTCTAATTTTAATTTCTGAAATTTTTTTTTTTTTTGTAGTAACAAAATTAATTTACGAATTTATTTACACGTAATTAACCTGGTCTACTTTAGTCAAGAGTTTATATGTTTCACCGTGACGACAGACATACAATGCAGGCATATTCAGGAAACTACAGTTCTTGAATTGTCGCAATATAAACCTGTTAAAGACTGAACAGTTTGACAAGCACTAAAATTCATGTACGTACTTGCATTGGTGTAATACAATGATAGTTTGTATTATTTTGGGTATCTTAATTAAATTATACGCAAGTTCGTCCGTAATCTTATACAAAATAAATTCACAATTGTCAATTAATATAGTGTAAAAATCTAGTAATGGTAGCGACAGTATTAACCGCTAATACATGAAATACATTATGTAATTTAATATTAACATGAAATACATTAACTGAGTGCATAGATCGGCAGAGAGTTATCTATTTTATTTTACTACGTAACAATTATTTTACACGCGCAACTTTATACGTCACGATGCTTACAAACCTTTTTTTTTTAACTTTAGCAGAGTGGCGCAACTTTATTACGTTCCGGGCTACGTTATAAATCCAGGGAACACGATATAATGGACGCTAGCCAATTATACAGGCTGCCTACGTTGTAACAAACTGAAAATCAACACAACACATAGAACAATAATATTTACTCTAATTATTAGGACACAAGGGAAGGTATTTTCACTGATTTATGCACTCACTTCAATCTGTAATAAGATGACATCTCTTTATTAACAAATTATATATATAGATCCCATTACATAAAAATTTTCTCATATTGAAATAGTTAAAAGGGGTTTTCTGTCAAACAAGGGATCAAATTGATCATGTAATTTACCTCGGATCCGAGTCTCTTTAAATCTAGTAAAGACGTCTGAATTTTACTTTACTTATCAAAAGCTTGCATGATTACATGAACACCGTTTGAAGAATGGTATTATTTAGTTAAGAGATTAAAACCTATAACTCAAGATTAATGTTACAACGTATGATTTTAGAAATTACTGTTTACATTTCTTTTTGTTTTACTTAAAGCTTAGAGAAGATTATTGTCTTTTGAAAAGTCTCTGGCATGTATGAAAAGTTATATTTTAAATGTACATAATTCTCGGTAGGCAAGCCACCGAGTCACCTCTTAAATACGCTTTTGCTGTCCGTGTCCTGGGGCGTGAATCTTCGGAACTCTGGTAGTCGGGGTAGTCATCTGGGTCGTGTTTCCGGTGGAAGTCTTCTAGGTGTATTAATGAGGAGATGGATGTTACGCTGCGTGAAGTTGGGTTGATCCTCGGCGGTTCTGGTAAGTGTTGTATAGGTGGTAGTCGTCCGGATATGCAGTTGAGCACGTCACATATTCACTGGTAGAGTAGTACTGGAGTTGGTATCTTCTTTCCTTTTTGTTTTTACATTACTATCTGAATTACATCACTCGAACAATATTCGAGAGATCGTCTTTTAATTAACTTGAGACATCACCTTATATACGAGTTATTTTTTTTCTTATAACCACATTTCTTTAACAAATTCCTCACTACACCTTATATATAAATATAACTAGCTCTCCACGTTTTTAGTGGTAGCTAACACGCATTTAAAAACTTAATACAAACATTTTTTTGAAGAGCCCTCGCTTGGAGGTGTTTACAGTCTGAACGCCGCATCGTAACTCTTGCATTGCTACAACAGGTAGATTGCAACGACGCGGAGTGAGTACTCCGCCATAATATAGTTCCAACTTTTTATTAAAATATACATTCTTATAGTCAGACAAAATAAACTATGTAGACTTATCTTGTTTACAGGGCTTTAAATTATTAATTATTTACATTACGATTTTCAGATATTTCTAAGTTACAGCCGGTTCGCTATGCACGTTGTGTCCGGAATTGGCAGGTCAACGCATGATAATTTACTAAAGGGTTAACTGTATTATTCTCAACTTTTTATATTACGATTTTTTTTATTACTTATTTAGTTAGATTTTCTTAATTTAATTCTGATAACTATTATGAGTTAGTTCAGGGGTATTTGGTTTAATCGTGCGATTTAAAGTACTTCCTTGCTTTCCATTTTTTTTTTAATATTTTTATTATTAATATTTTTTTATTACCATTTAAATCGTCACATACTCCGCCGCTTAAAATCGACATGGGGAATTTTAATAAGGAAAATTCGAAAGTTGGGTTACTGGGAGTATGCTTGCCGTTACTGTGTGAAGTTAAATTTAGTACACGATTTGTTTTCTCTATCTCTCTTGAAATTTATTTATTTCTTGTCTTGTTCTCATTCGTGAAATTCCCTTTATCTCGTTTCTTAATACGCTAACTTAGATTTTAATTCTTAATACTAATTTCCGTAACTCACAATATCGTGGCCCGACTGACATCGGCTTACTCTACCTACATCAGTTAGCTTTCAGCACTCTCTAATGATTACCTTGGCACACTCTAACTATATCAGTTAGCTTTCTGCACTATCGTTACCCTTTTCAGTCGGCGCCGTTGTTACTATGTTACGTTACATATATAATTCTTAATTACCTCTAATATAACCTAAAGCGGATCCTATACTCCACTTTAAATTATTTCTAATCCTAATTTCTTACGCTACTGAGAGAAGCGGAATTTCACGAAGATAATTTTTATTTACATTTAACTACCATCAGTTACAAACTGTGCGAGGGGACACACTTTACACAGGTGCATTGTATTATACACGCGGTGGTTTACTTCGGTACCAGTACATAACAATAGGGGGAGGGTGGCTGCTTACTACATTTCTCAACACGCTTTATTGTTCTCGAACAGGCCACGACCGGTTGTTTACACTATTCAACCACACTTTTATTATTATTTTCTTTTTGGTCTCTTTCTAAGAAACTTACCTTTTTCTTTATTTATTTATTATTTACTTTGGGGGAGATTTAAGAAACTTAGTTAGAATTATTTCCTATTGAATTACCATATTTATTTAGGACACTTTATTTACTTAGTTTTCAGTTTAGGTCAGTTTAAAAGTTTAATATTTTGGGGCATGGGGTTTAACATTTTATCTAACAATGGAGGGTTAACTAAGTCATTTATTTATTTGAAATTTAAGTCACTATAAATACTTGCTCTACTACACTATACACAATTATTGCCTACACGTTTTAGTACCTGGCAAACCATTAGCATGAGTAGTAAGAGAATTACCTCTCTTCTAAGAGAAAGACAAAAATTCCACACAGACATCATTGTAATGTCAACGATCAGCTGTTCGCTGGAATGTAGGTCACAGTAGTTTTCTTCAAACAATGGCATACTTGTTGTATGCGTGGGAACGCGAGAAACACACTTGGGTGTTGTTCTATATAACAATAGCTCACGGCTATCTTTATCGACCGGTTTCTACTGGGGAAGCCAGTTTAAACAAGGGGTGAGTCCGATGCAATGATACACGCTTTACAAGTTACACCCCGTAATAAGCTGAGTTTAGTTATTTATTGTCTTACGTTCTAATTTTAATTTCTGAAATTTTTTTTTTTTTGTAGTAACAAAATTAATTTACGAATTTATTTACACGTAATTAACCTGGTCTACTTTAGTCAAGAGTTTATATGTTTCACCGTGACGACAGACATACAATGCAGGCATATTCAGGAAACTACAGTTCTTGAATTGTCGCAATATAAACCTGTTAAAGACTGAACAGTTTGACAAGCACTAAAATTCATGTACGTACTTGCATTGGTGTAATACAATGATAGTTTGTATTATTTTGGGTATCTTAATTAAATTATACGCAAGTTCGTCCGTAATCTTATACAAAATAAATTCACAATTGTCAATTAATATAGTGTAAAAATCTAGTAATGGTAGCGACAGTATTAACCGCTAATACATGAAATACATTATGTAATTTAATATTAACATGAAATACATTAACTGAGTGCATAGATCGGCAGAGAGTTATCTATTTTATTTTACTACGTAACAATTATTTTACACGCGCAACTTTATACGTCACGATGCTTACAAACCTTTTTTTTTTAACTTTAGCAGAGTGGCGCAACTTTATTACGTTCCGGGCTACGTTATAAATCCAGGGAACACGATATAATGGACGCTAGCCAATTATACAGGCTGCCTACGTTGTAACAAACTGAAAATCAACACAACACATAGAACAATAATATTTACTCTAATTATTAGGACACAAGGGAAGGTATTTTCACTGATTTATGCACTCACTTCAATCTGTAATAAGATGACATCTCTTTATTAACAAATTATATATATAGATCCCATTACATAAAAATTTTCTCATATTGAAATAGTTAAAAGGGGTTTTCTGTCAAACAAGGGATCAAATTGGTCATGTAATTTACCTCGGATCCGAGTCTCTTTAAATCTAGTAAAGACGTCTGAATTTTATTTTACTTATCAAAAGCTTGCATGATTACATGAACACCGTTTGAAGAATGGTATTATTTAGTTAAGGGATTAAAACTTATATCTCAAGATTAATGTTACAACGTATGATTTTAGAAATTACTGTTTACATTTCTTTTTGTTTTACTTAAAGCTTAGAGAAGATTATTGTCTTTTGAAAAGTCTCTGGCATGTATGAAAAGTTATATTTTAAATGTACATAATTCTCGGTAGGCAAGCCACCGAGTCACCTCTTAAATACGCTTTTGCTGTCCGTGTCCTGGGGCGTGAATCTTCGGAACTCTGGTAGTCGGGGTAGTCATCTGGGTCGTGTTTCCGGTGAAAGTCTTCTAGGTGTATTAATGAGGAGATGGATGTTATGCTGCGTGAAGTCGGGTTGATCCTCGGCGGTTCTGGTAAGTGTTGTATAGGTGGTAGTCGTCCGGATATGCAGTTGAGCACGTCACATATTCACTGGTAGAGTAGTACTGGAGTTGGTATCTTCTTTCCTTTTTGTTTTTACATTACTATCTGAATTACATCACTCGAACAATATTCGAGAGATCGTCTTTTAATTAACTTGATACATCACCTTATATACGAGTTCTTTTTTTTCTTATAACCACATTTCTTTAACAAATTCCTCAGTACACCTTATATATAAATATAACTAGCTCTCCACGTTTTTAATGGTAGCTAACACGCATTTAAAAACTTAATACAAACATTTTTTTGAAGAGCCCTCGCTTGGAGGTGTTTACAGTCTGAACGCCGCATCGTAACTCTTGCATTGCTACAACAGGTAGATTGCAACGACGCGGAGTGAGTACTCCGCCATAATATAGTTCCAACTTTTTATTAAAATATACATTATTATAGTCAGACAAAATAAACTATGTAGACTTATCTTGTTTACAGGGCTTTAAATTATTAATTATTTACATTACGATTTTCAGATATTTCTAAGTTACAGCCGGTTCGCTATGCACGTTGTGTCCGGAATTGGCAGGTCAACGCATGATAATTTACTAAAGGGTTAACTGTATTATTCTCAACTTTTTACATTACGATTTTTTTTATTACTTATTTAGTTAGATTTTCTTAATTTAATTCTCATAACTATTATGAGTTAGTTCAGGGGTATTTGGTTTAATCGTGCGATTTAAAGTACTTCCTTGCTTTCCATTTTTTTTTAAATATTTTTATTATTAATATTTTTTTATTACCATTTAAATGGTCACATACTCCGCCGCTTAAAATCGACATGGGGAAT
The DNA here is from genome assembly GCA_034769895.1 of Magicicada septendecula. Lineage (NCBI taxonomy): Eukaryota > Metazoa > Arthropoda > Insecta > Hemiptera > Cicadidae > Magicicada > Magicicada septendecula. The sequence goes on from CM068367.1 coordinate 1,258,075,018, forward strand.
TTTAATAAGGAAAATTCGAAAGTGGGGTTACTGGGAGTATGCTTGCCGTTACTGTGTGAAGTTAAATTTAGTACACGATTTGTTTTCTCTATCTCTCTTGAAATTTATTTATTTCTTGTCTTGTTCTCATTCGTGAAATTCCCTTTATCTCGTTTCTTAATACGCTAACTTAGATTTTAATTCTTAATACTAATTTCCGTAACTCACAATATCGTGGCCCGACTGACATCGGCTTACTCTAACTACATCAGTTAGCTTTCAGCACTCTCTAATGATTACCTTGGCACACTCTAACTATATGAGTTAGCTTTCTGCACCATCATTACCCTTTTCAGTCGGCGCCGTTGTGACTATGTTACGTTACATATATAATTCTTAATTACCTCTAATATAACCTAAAGCGGATCTCATACTCCACTTTAGATTATTTCTAATCCTAATTTCTTACGCTACTGAGAGAAGCGGAATTTCACGAAGATAATTTTTATTTACATTTAACTACCATCAGTTACAAACTATGCGAGGGGACACACTTTACACAGGTGCATTGTATTATACACGCGGTGGTTTACTTCGGTACCAGTACATAACAATAGGGGGAGGGTGGCTGCTTACTACATTTCTCAACACGCTTTATTGTTCTCGAACAGGCCACGACCGGTTGTTTACACTATTCAACCACACTTTTATTATTATTTTCTTTTTGGTCTCTTTCTAAGAAACTTACTTTTTTTTCTTTATTTATTTATTATTTACTTTGGGGGAGATTTAAGAAACTTACTTAGAATTATTTCCTATTGAATTACCATATTTATTTAGGACACTTTATTTACTTAGTTTTCAGTTTAGGTCAGTTTAAAAGTTTAATATTTGGGGCATGGGGTTTAACATTTTATCTAACAATGGAGGGTTAACTAAGTCATTTATTTATTTGAAATTTAAGTCACTATAAATACTTGCTCTACTACACTATACACAATTATTGCCTACACGTTTTAGTACCTGGCAAACCATTAGCATGAGTAGTAAGAGAATTACCTCTCTTCTAAGAGAAAGACAAAAATTCCACACAGACGTCATTGTAATGTCAACGATCAGCTGTGCTCTGGAATGTAGGTCACAGTAGTTTTCTTCAAACAATGGCATACTTGTTGTATGCGTGGGAACGCGAGAAACACACTTGGGTGTTGTTCTATATATAAATAGCTCACGGCTATCTTTATCGACCGGTTTCAACTGGGGAAGCCAGTTTCAACAAGGGGTGAGTCCGATGCAATGATACACGCTTTACAAGTTACAACCCGTAATAAGCTGAGTTTAGTTATTTATTGTCTTACGTTCTAATTTTAATTTCTGTAATTATTTTTTTTTTTTTTTTGTAGTAACAAAATAATTTACGAATTTATTTACACGTAATTAACCTGGTCTACTTTAGTCAAGAGTTTATATGTTTCACCGTGACGACAGACATACAATGCAGGCATATTCAGGAAACTACAGTTCTTGAATTGTCGCAATATAAACCTGTTAAAGACTGAACAGTTTGACAAGCACTAAAATTCATGTACGTACTTGCATTGGTGTAATACAATGATAGTTTGTATTATTTTGGGTATCTTAATTAAATTATACGCAAGTTCGTCCGTAATCTTATACAAAATAAATTCACAATTGTCAATTAATATAGTGTAAAAATCTAGTAATGGTAGCGACAGTATTAACCGCTAATACATGAAATACATTATGTAATTTAATATTAACATGAAATACATTAACTGAGTGCATAGATCGGCAGAGAGTTATCTATTTTATTTTATTACGTAACAATTATTTTACACGCGCAACTTTATACGTCACGATGCTTACAAACCTTTTTTTTTTAACTTTAGCAGAGTGGCGCAACTTTATTACGTTCCGGGCTACGTTATAAATCCAGGGAACACGATATAATGGACGCTAGCCAATTATACAGGCTGCCTACGTTGTAACAAACTGAAAATCAACACAACACATAGAACAATAATATTTACTCTAATTATTAGGACACAAGGGAAGGTATTTTCACTGATTTATGCACTCACTTCAATCTGTAATAAGATGACATCTCTTTATTAACAAATTATATATATAGATCCCATTACATAAAAATTTTCTCATATTGAAATAGTTAAAAGGGGTTTTCTGTCAAACAAGGGATCAAATTGGTCATGTAATTTACCTCGGATCCGAGTCTCTTTAAATCTAGTAAAGACGTCTGAATTTTATTTTACTTATCAAAAGCTTGCATGATTACATGAACACCGTTTGAAGAATGGTATTATTTAGTTAAGGGATTAAAACTTATATCTCAAGATTAATGTTACAACGTATGATTTTAGAAATTACTGTTTACATTTATTTTTGTTTTACTTAAAGCTTAGAGAAGATTATTGTCTTTTGAAAAGTCTCTGGCATGTATGAAAAGTTATATTTTAAAAGTACATAATTCTCGGTAGGCAAGCCACCGAGTCACCTCTTAAATACGCTTTTGCTGTCCGTGTCCTGGGGCGTGAATCTTCGGAACTCTGGTAGTCGGGGTAGTCATCTGGGTCGTGTTTCCGGTGAAAGTCTTCTAGGTGTATTAATGAGGAGATGGATGTTATGCTGCGTGAAGTCGGGTTGATCCTCGGCGGTTCTGGTAAGTGTTGTATAGGTGGTAGTCGTCCGGATATGCAGTTGAGCACGTCACATATTCACTGGTAGAGTAGTACTGGAGTTGGTATCTTCTTTCCTTTTTGTTTTTACATTACTATCTGAATTACATCACTCGAACAATATTCGAGAGATCGTCTTTTAATTAAATTGAGACATCACCTTATATACGAGTTCTTTTTTTTCTTATAACCACATTTCTTTAACAAATTCCTCACTACATCTTATATATAAATATAACTAGCTCTCCACGTTTTTAGTGGTAGCTAACACGCATTTAAAAACTTAATACAAACATTTTTTTGAAGAGCCCTCGCTTGGAGGTGTTTACAGTCTGAACGCCGCATCGTAACTCTTGCATTGCTACAACAGGTAGATTGCAACGACGCGGAGTGAGTACTCCGCCATAATATAGTTCCAACTTTTTATTAAAATATACATTCTTATAGTCAGACAAAATAAACTATGTAGACTTATCTTGTTTACAGAGGTTTAAGTTATTAATTATTTACATTACGATTTTCAGATATTTCTAAGTTACAGCCGGTTCGCTATGCACGTTGTGTCCGGAATTGGCAGATCAACGCATGATAATTTACTAAAGGGTTAACTGTATTATTCTCAACTTTTTATATTACGATTTTTTTTATTACTTATTTAGTTAGATTTTCTTAATTTAATTCTCTTAACTATTATGAGTTAGTTCAGGGGTATTTGGTTTAATCGTGCGATTTAAGTACTTCCTTGCTTTCCATTTTTTTTTTAATATTTTTATTATTAATATTTTTTTATTACCATTTAAATCGTCACATACTCCGCCGCTTAAAATCGACATGGGGAATTTTAATAAGGAAAATTCGAAAGTGGGGTTACTGGGAGTATGCTTGCCGTTACTGTGTGAAGTTAAATTTAGTACACGATTTGTTTTCTCTATCTCTCTTGAAATTTATTTATTTCTTGTCTTGTTCTCATTCGTGAAATTCCCTTTATCTCGTTTCTTAATACGCTAACTTAGATTTTAATTCTTAATACTAATTTCCGTAACTCACAATATCGTGGCCCGACTGACATCGGCTTACTCTACCTACATCAGTTAGCTTTCAGCACTCTCTAATGATTACCTTGGCACACTCTAACTATATCAGTTAGCTTTCTGCACTATCGTTACCCTTTTCAGTCGGCGCCGTTGTTACTATGTTACGTTACATATATAATTCTTAATTACCTCTAATATAACCTAAAGCGGATCCTATACTCCACTTTAAATTATTTCTAATCCTAATTTCTTACGCTACTGAGAGAAGCGGAATTTCACGAAGATAATTTTTATTTACATTTAACTACCATCAGTTACAAACTGTGCGAGGGGACACACTTTACACAGGTGCATTGTATTATACACGCGGTGGTTTACTTCGGTACCAGTACATAACAATAGGGGGAGGGTGGCTGCTTACTACATTTCTCAACACGCTTTATTGTTCTCGAACATGCCACGACCGGTTGTTTACACTATTCAACCACACTTTTATTATTATTTTCTTTTTGGTCTCTTTCTAAGAAACTTACCTTTTTCTTTATTTATTTATTATTTACTTTGGGGGAGATTTAAGAAACTTAGTTAGAATTATTTCCTATTGAATTACCATATTTATTTAGGACACTTTATTTACTTAGTTTTCAGTTTAGGTCAGTTTAAAAGTTTAATATTTTGGGGCATGGGGTTTAACATTTTATCTAACAATGGAGGGTTAACTAAGTCATTTATTTATTTGAAATTTAAGTCACTATAAATACTTGCTCTACTACACTATACACAATTATTGCCTACACGTTTTAGTACCTGGCAAACCATTAGCATGAGTAGTAAGAGAATTACCTCTCTTCTAAGAGAAAGACAAAAATTCCACACAGACATCATTGTAATGTCAACGATCAGCTGTTCGCTGGAATGTAGGTCACAGTAGTTTTCTTCAAACAATGGCATACTTGTTGTATGCGTGGGAACGCGAGAAACACACTTGGGTGTTGTTCTATATAACAATAGCTCACGGCTATCTTTATCGACCGGTTTCTACTGGGGAAGCCAGTTTCAACAAGGGGTGAGTCCGATGCAATGATACACGCTTTACAAGTTACACCCCGTAATAAGCTGAGTTTAGTTATTTATTGTCTTACGTTCTAATTTTAATTTCTGTAATTTTTTTTTTTTTTGTAGTAACAAAATTAATTTACGAATTTATTTACACGTAATTAACCTGGTCTACTTTAGTCAAGAGTTTATATATTTCACCGTGACGACAGACATACAATGCAGGCATATTCAGGAAACTACAGGTCTTGAATTGTCGCAATATAAACCTGTTAAAGACTGAACAGTTTGACAAGCACTAAAATTCATGTACGTACTTGCATTGGTGTAATACAATGATAGTTTGTATTATTTTGGGTATCTTAATTAAATTATACGCAAGTTCGTCCGTAATCTTATACAAAATAAATTCACAATTGTCAATTAATATAGTGTAAAAATCTAGTAATGGTAGCGACAGTATTAACCGCTAATACATGATATACATTATGTAATTTAATATTACCATGAAATACATTAACTGAGTGCATAGATCGGCAGAGAGTTATCTATTTTATTTTACTACGTAACAATTATTTTACACGCGCAACTTTATACGTCACGATGCTTACAAACCTTTTTTTTTTAACTTTAGCAGAGTGGCGCAACTTTATTACGTTCCGGGCTACGTTATAAATCCAGGGAACCCGATATAATCGACGCTAGCCAATTATACAGGCTGCCTACGTTGTAACAAACTGAAAATCAACACAACACATAGAACAATAATATTTACTCTAATTATTAGGACACAAGGGAAGGTATTTTCACTGATTTATGCACTCACTTCAATCTGTAATAAGATGACATCTCTTTATTAACAAATTATATATATAGATCCCATTACATAAAAATTTTCTCATATTGAAATAGTTAAAAGGGGTTTTCTGTCAAACAAGGGATCAAATTGATCATGTAATTTACCTCGGATCCGAGTCTCTTTAAATCTAGTAAAGACGTCTGAATTTTACATTACTTATCAAAAGCTTGCATGATTACATGAACACCGTTTGAAGAATGGTATTATTTAGTTAAGAGATTAAAACCTATATCTCAAGATTAATGTTACAACGTATGATTTTAGAAATTACTGTTTACATTTCTTTTTGTTTTACTTAAAGCTTAGAGAAGATTATTGTCTTTTGAAAAGTCTCTGGCATGTATGAAAAGTTATATTTTAAATGTACATAATTCTCGGTAGGCAAGCCACCGAGTCACCTCTTAAATACGCTTTTGCTGTCCGTGTCCTGGGGCGTGAATCTTCGGAACTCTGGTAGTCGGGGTAGTCATCTGGGTCGTGTTTCCGGTGGAAGTCTTCTAGGTGTATTAATGAGGAGATGGATGTTACGCTGCGTGAAGTTGGGTTGATCCTCGGCGGTTCTGGTAAGTGTTGTATAGGTGGTAGTCGTCCGGATATGCAGTTGAGCACGTCACATATTCACTGGTAGAGTAGTACTGGAGTTGGTATCTTCTTTCCTTTTTGTTTTTACATTACTATCTGAATTACATCACTCGAACAATATTCGAGAGATCGTCTTTTAATTAACTTGAGACATCACCTTATATACGAGTTCTTTTTTTTCTTATAACCACATTTCTTTAACAAATTCCTCACTACACCTTATATATAAATATAACTAGCTCTCCACGTTTTTAGTGGTAGCTAACACGCATTTAAAAACTTAATACAAACATTTTTTTGAAGAGCCCTCGCTTGGAGGTGTTTACAGTCTGAACGCCGCATCGTAACTCTTGCATTGCTACAACAGGTAGATTGCAACGACGCGGAGTGAGTACTCCGCCATAATATAGTTCCAACTTTTTATTAAAATATACATTCTTATAGTCAGACAAAATAAACTATGTAGACTTATCTTGTTTACAGGGCTTTAAATTATTAATTATTTACATTACGATTTTCAGATATTTCTAAGTTACAGCCGGTTCGCTATGCACGTTGTGTCCGGAATTGGCAGGTCAACGCATGATAATTTACTAAAGGGTTAACTGTATTATTCTCAACTTTTTATATTACGATTTTTTTTATTACTTATTTAGTTAGATTTTCTTAATTTAATTCTCATAACTATTATGAGTTAGTTCAGGGGTATTTGGTTTAATCGTGCGATTTAAAGTACTTCCTTGCTTTCCATTTTTTTTTTAATATTTTTATTATTAATATTTTTTTATTACCATTTAAATCGTCACATACTCCGCCGCTTAAAATCGACATGGGGAATTTTAATAAGGAAAATTCGAAAGTGGGGTTACTGGGAGTATGCTTGCCGTTACTGTGTGAAGTTAAATTTAGTACACGATTTGTTTTCTCTATCTCTCTTGAAATTTATTTATTTCTTGTCTTGTTCTCATTCGTGAAATTCCCTTTATCTCGTTTCTTAATACGCTAACTTAGATTTTAATTCTTAATACTAATTTCCGTAACTCACAATATCGTGGCCCGACTGACATCGGCTTACTCTACCTACATCAGTTAGCTTTCAGCACTCTCTAATGATTACCTTGGCACACTCTAACTATATCAGTTAGCTTTCTGCACTATCGTTACCCTTTTCAGTCGGCGCCGTTGTTACTATGTTACGTTACATATATAATTCTTAATTACCTCTAATATAACCTAAAGCGGATCCTATACTCCACTTTAAATTATTTCTAATCCTAATTTCTTACGCTACTGAGAGAAGCGGAATTTCACGAAGATAATTTTTATTTACATTTAACTACCATCAGTTACAAACTGTGCGAGGGGACACACTTTACACAGGTGCATTGTATTATACACGCGGTGGTTTACTTCGGTACCAGTACATAACAATAGGGGGAGGGTGGCTGCTTACTACATTTCTCAACACGCTTTATTGTTCTCGAACAGGCCACGACCGGTTGTTTACACTATTCAACCACACTTTTATTATTATTTTCTTTTTGGTCTCTTTCTAAGAAACTTACCTTTTTCTTTATTTATTTATTATTTACTTTGGGGGAGATTTAAGAAACTTAGTTAGAATTATTTCCTATTGAATTACCATATTTATTTAGGACACTTTATTTACTTAGTTTTCAGTTTAGGTCAGTTTAAAAGTTTAATATTTTGGGGCATGGGGTTTAACATTTTATCTAACAATGGAGGGTTAACTAAGTCATTTATTTATTTGAAATTTAAGTCACTATAAATACTTGCTCTACTACACTATACACAATTATTGCCTACACGTTTTAGTACCTGGCAAACCATTAGCATGAGTAGTAAGAGAATTACCTCTCTTCTAAGAGAAAGACAAAAATTCCACACAGACATCATTGTAATGTCAACGATCAGCTGTTCGCTGGAATGTAGGTCACAGTAGTTTTCTTCAAACAATGGCATACTTGTTGTATGCGTGGGAACGCGAGAAACACACTTGGGTGTTGTTCTATATAACAATAGCTCACGGCTATCTTTATCGACCGGTTTCTACTGGGGAAGCCAGTTTAAACAAGGGGTGAGTCCGATGCAATGATACACGCTTTACAAGTTACACCCCGTAATAAGCTGAGTTTAGTTATTTATTGTCTTACGTTCTAATTTTAATTTCTGAAATTTTTTTTTTTTTTGTAGTAACAAAATTAATTTACGAATTTATTTACACGTAATTAACCTGGTCTACTTTAGTCAAGAGTTTATATGTTTCACCGTGACGACAGACATACAATGCAGGCATATTCAGGAAACTACAGTTCTTGAATTGTCGCAATATAAACCTGTTAAAGACTGAACAGTTTGACAAGCACTAAAATTCATGTACGTACTTGCATTGGTGTAATACAATGATAGTTTGTATTATTTTGGGTATCTTAATTAAATTATACGCAAGTTCGTCCGTAATCTTATACAAAATAAATTCACAATTGTCAATTAATATAGTGTAAAAATCTAGTAATGGTAGCGACAGTATTAACCGCTAATACATGATATACATTATGTAATTTAATATTACCATGAAATACATTAACTGAGTGCATAGATCGGCAGAGAGTTATCTATTTTATTTTACTACGTAACAATTATTTTACACGCGCAACTTTATACGTCACGATGCTTACAAACCTTTTTTTTTTTAACTTTAGCAGAGTGGCGCAACTTTATTACGTTCCGGGCTACGTTATAAATCCAGGGAACCCGATATAATCGACGCTAGCCAATTATACAGGCTGCCTACGTTGTAACAAACTGAAAATCAACACAACACATAGAACAATAATATTTACTCTAATTATTAGGACACAAGGGAAGGTATTTTCACTGATTTATGCACTCACTTCAATCTGTAATAAGATGACATCTCTTTATTAACAAATTATATATATAGATCCCATTACATAAAAATTTTCTCATATTGAAATAGTTAAAAGGGGTTTTCTGTCAAACAAGGGATCAAATTGATCATGTAATTTACCTCGGATCCGAGTCTCTTTAAATCTAGTAAAGACGTCTGAATTTTACTTTACTTATCAAAAGCTTGCATGATTACATGAACACCGTTTGAAGAATGGTATTATTTAGTTAAGAGATTAAAACCTATATCTCAAGATTAATGTTACAACGTATGATTTTAGAAATTACTGTTTACATTTCTTTTTGTTTTACTTAAAGCTTAGAGAAGATTATTGTCTTTTGAAAAGTCTCTGGCATGTATGAAAAGTTATATTTTAAATGTACATAATTCTCGGTAGGCAAGCCACCGAGTCACCTCTTAAATACGCTTTTGCTGTCCGTGTCCTGGGGCGTGAATCTTCGGAACTCTGGTAGTCGGGGTAGTCATCTGGGTCGTGTTTCCGGTGGAAGTCTTCTAGGTGTATTAATGAGGAGATGGATGTTACGCTGCGTGAAGTTGGGTTGATCCTCGGCGGTTCTGGTAAGTGTTGTATAGGTGGTAGTCGTCCGGATATGCAGTTGAGCACGTCACATATTCACTGGTAGAGTAGTACTGGAGTTGGTATCTTCTTTCCTTTTTGTTTTTACATTACTATCTGAATTACATCACTCGAACAATATTCGAGAGATCGTCTTTTAATTAACTTGAGACATCACCTTATATACGAGTTCTTTTTTTTCTTATAACCACATTTCTTTAACAAATTCCTCACTACACCTTATATATAAATATAACTAGCTCTCCACGTTTTTAGTGGTAGCTAACACGCATTTAAAAACTTAATACAAACATTTTTTTGAAGAGCCCTCGCTTGGAGGTGTTTACAGTCTGAACGCCGCATCGTAACTCTTGCATTGCTACAACAGGTAGATTGCAACGACGCGGAGTGAGTACTCCGCCATAATATAGTTCCAACTTTTTATTAAAATATACATTCTTATAGTCAGACAAAATAAACTATGTAGACTTATCTTGTTTACAGGGCTTTAAATTATTAATTATTTACATTACGATTTTCAGATATTTCTAAGTTACAGCCGGTTCGCTATGCACGTTGTGTCCGGAATTGGCAGGTCAACGCATGATAATTTACTAAAGGGTTAACTGTATTATTCTCAACTTTTTATATTACGATTTTTTTTATTACTTATTTAGTTAGATTTTCTTAATTTAATTCTCATAACTATTATGAGTTAGTTCAGGGGTATTTGGTTTAATCGTGCGATTTAAAGTACTTCCTTGCTTTCCATTTTTTTTTTAATATTTTTATTATTAATATTTTTTTATTACCATTTAAATCGTCACATACTCCGCCGCTTAAAATCGACATGGGGAATTTTAATAAGGAAAATTCGAAAGTGGGGTTACTGGGAGTATGCTTGCCGTTACTGTGTGAAGTTAAATTTAGTACACGATTTGTTTTCTCTATCTCTCTTGAAATTTATTTATTTCTTGTCTTGTTCTCATTCGTGAAATTCCCTTTATCTCGTTTCTTAATACGCTAACTTAGATTTTAATTCTTAATACTAATTTCCGTAACTCACAATATCGTGGCCCGACTGACATCGGCTTACTCTACCTACATCAGTTAGCTTTCAGCACTCTCTAATGATTACCTTGGCACACTCTAACTATATCAGTTAGCTTTCTGCACTATCGTTACCCTTTTCAGTCGGCGCCGTTGTTACTATGTTACGTTACATATATAATTCTTAATTACCTCTAATATAACCTAAAGCGGATCCTATACTCCACTTTAAATTATTTCTAATCCTAATTTCTTACGCTACTGAGAGAAGCGGAATTTCACGAAGATAATTTTTATTTACATTTAACTACCATCAGTTACAAACTGTGCGAGGGGACACACTTTACACAGGTGCATTGTATTATACACGCGGTGGTTTACTTCGGTACCAGTACATAACAATAGGGGGAGGGTGGCTGCTTACTACATTTCTCAACACGCTTTATTGTTCTCGAACAGGCCACGACCGGTTGTTTACACTATTCAACCACACTTTTATTATTATTTTCTTTTTGGTCTCTTTCTAAGAAACTTACCTTTTTCTTTATTTATTTATTATTTACTTTGGGGGAGATTTAAGAAACTTAGTTAGAATTATTTCCTATTGAATTACCATATTTATTTAGGACACTTTATTTACTTAGTTTTCAGTTTAGGTCAGTTTAAAAGTTTAATATTTTGGGGCATGGGGTTTAACATTTTATCTAACAATGGAGGGTTAACTAAGTCATTTATTTATTTGAAATTTAAGTCACTATAAATACTTGCTCTACTACACTATACACAATTATTGCCTACACGTTTTAGTACCTGGCAAACCATTAGCATGAGTAGTAAGAGAATTACCTCTCTTCTAAGAGAAAGACAAAAATTCCACACAGACATCATTGTAATGTCAACGATCAGCTGTTCGCTGGAATGTAGGTCACAGTAGTTTTCTTCAAACAATGGCATACTTGTTGTATGCGTGGGAACGCGAGAAACACACTTGGGTGTTGTTCTATATAACAATAGCTCACGGCTATCTTTATCGACCGGTTTCTACTGGGGAAGCCAGTTTAAACAAGGGGTGAGTCCGATGCAATGATACACGCTTTACAAGTTACACCCCGTAATAAGCTGAGTTTAGTTATTTATTGTCTTACGTTCTAATTTTAATTTCTGAAATTTTTTTTTTTTTTGTAGTAACAAAATTAATTTACGAATTTATTTACACGTAATTAACCTGGTCTACTTTAGTCAAGAGTTTATATGTTTCACCGTGACGACAGACATACAATGCAGGCATATTCAGGAAACTACAGTTCTTGAATTGTCGCAATATAAACCTGTTAAAGACTGAACAGTTTGACAAGCACTAAAATTCATGTACGTACTTGCATTGGTGTAATACAATGATAGTTTGTATTATTTTGGGTATCTTAATTAAATTATACGCAAGTTCGTCCGTAATCTTATACAAAATAAATTCACAATTGTCAATTAATATAGTGTAAAAATCTAGTAATGGTAGCGACAGTATTAACCGCTAATACATGATATACATTATGTAATTTAATATTACCATGAAATACATTAACTGAGTGCATAGATCGGCAGAGAGTTATCTATTTTATTTTACTACGTAACAATTATTTTACACGCGCAACTTTATACGTCACGATGCTTACAAACCTTTTTTTTTTTAACTTTAGCAGAGTGGCGCAACTTTATTACGTTCCGGGCTACGTTATAAATCCAGGGAACCCGATATAATCGACGCTAGCCAATTATACAGGCTGCCTACGTTGTAACAAACTGAAAATCAACACAACACATAGAACAATAATATTTACTCTAATTATTAGGACACAAGGGAAGGTATTTTCACTGATTTATGCACTCACTTCAATCTGTAATAAGATGACATCTCTTTATTAACAAATTATATATATAGATCCCATTACATAAAAATTTTCTCATATTGAAATAGTTAAAAGGGGTTTTCTGTCAAACAAGGGATCAAATTGATCATGTAATTTACCTCGGATCCGAGTCTCTTTAAATCTAGTAAAGACGTCTGAATTTTACTTTACTTATCAAAAGCTTGCATGATTACATGAACACCGTTTGAAGAATGGTATTATTTAGTTAAGAGATTAAAACCTATATCTCAAGATTAATGTTACAACGTATGATTTTAGAAATTACTGTTTACATTTCTTTTTGTTTTACTTAAAGCTTAGAGAAGATTATTGTCTTTTGAAAAGTCTCTGGCATGTATGAAAAGTTATATTTTAAATGTACATAATTCTCGGTAGGCAAGCCACCGAGTCACCTCTTAAATACGCTTTTGCTGTCCGTGTCCTGGGGCGTGAATCTTCGGAACTCTGGTAGTCGGGGTAGTCATCTGGGTCGTGTTTCCGGTGGAAGTCTTCTAGGTGTATTAATGAGGAGATGGATGTTACGCTGCGTGAAGTTGGGTTGATCCTCGGCGGTTCTGGTAAGTGTTGTATAGGTGGTAGTCGTCCGGATATGCAGTTGAGCACGTCACATATTCACTGGTAGAGTAGTACTGGAGTTGGTATCTTCTTTCCTTTTTGTTTTTACATTACTATCTGAATTACATCACTCGAACAATATTCGAGAGATCGTCTTTTAATTAACTTGAGACATCACCTTATATACGAGTTCTTTTTTTTCTTATAACCACATTTCTTTAACAAATTCCTCACTACACCTTATATATAAATATAACTAGCTCTCCACGTTTTTAGTGGTAGCTAACACGCATTTAAAAACTTAATACAAACATTTTTTTGAAGAGCCCTCGCTTGGAGGTGTTTACAGTCTGAACGCCGCATCGTAACTCTTGCATTGCTACAACAGGTAGATTGCAACGACGCGGAGTGAGTACTCCGCCATAATATAGTTCCAACTTTTTATTAAAATATACATTCTTATAGTCAGACAAAATAAACTATGTAGACTTATCTTGTTTACAGGGCTTTAAATTATTAATTATTTACATTACGATTTTCAGATATTTCTAAGTTACAGCCGGTTCGCTATGCACGTTGTGTCCGGAATTGGCAGGTCAACGCATGATAATTTACTAAAGGGTTAACTGTATTATTCTCAACTTTTTATATTACGATTTTTTTTATTACTTATTTAGTTAGATTTTCTTAATTTAATTCTCATAACTATTATGAGTTAGTTCAGGGGTATTTGGTTTAATCGTGCGATTTAAAGTACTTCCTTGCTTTCCATTTTTTTTTTAATATTTTTATTATTAATATTTTTTTATTACCATTTAAATCGTCACATACTCCGCCGCTTAAAATCGACATGGGGAATTTTAATAAGGAAAATTCGAAAGTGGGGTTACTGGGAGTATGCTTGCCGTTACTGTGTGAAGTTAAATTTAGTACACGATTTGTTTTCTCTATCTCTCTTGAAATTTATTTATTTCTTGTCTTGTTCTCATTCGTGAAATTCCCTTTATCTCGTTTCTTAATACGCTAACTTAGATTTTAATTCTTAATACTAATTTCCGTAACTCACAATATCGTGGCCCGACTGACATCGGCTTACTCTACCTACATCAGTTAGCTTTCAGCACTCTCTAATGATTACCTTGGCACACTCTAACTATATCAGTTAGCTTTCTGCACTATCGTTACCCTTTTCAGTCGGCGCCGTTGTTACTATGTTACGTTACATATATAATTCTTAATTACCTCTAATATAACCTAAAGCGGATCCTATACTCCACTTTAAATTATTTCTAATCCTAATTTCTTACGCTACTGAGAGAAGCGGAATTTCACGAAGATAATTTTTATTTACATTTAACTACCATCAGTTACAAACTGTGCGAGGGGACACACTTTACACAGGTGCATTGTATTATACACGCGGTGGTTTACTTCGGTACCAGTACATAACAATAGGGGGAGGGTGGCTGCTTACTACATTTCTCAACACGCTTTATTGTTCTCGAACAGGCCACGACCGGTTGTTTACACTATTCAACCACACTTTTATTATTATTTTCTTTTTGGTCTCTTTCTAAGAAACTTACCTTTTTCTTTATTTATTTATTATTTACTTTGGGGGAGATTTAAGAAACTTAGTTAGAATTATTTCCTATTGAATTACCATATTTATTTAGGACACTTTATTTACTTAGTTTTCAGTTTAGGTCAGTTTAAAAGTTTAATATTTTGGGGCATGGGGTTTAACATTTTATCTAACAATGGAGGGTTAACTAAGTCATTTATTTATTTGAAATTTAAGTCACTATAAATACTTGCTCTACTACACTATACACAATTATTGCCTACACGTTTTAGTACCTGGCAAACCATTAGCATGAGTAGTAAGAGAATTACCTCTCTTCTAAGAGAAAGACAAAAATTCCACACAGACATCATTGTAATGTCAACGATCAGCTGTTCGCTGGAATGTAGGTCACAGTAGTTTTCTTCAAACAATGGCATACTTGTTGTATGCGTGGGAACGCGAGAAACACACTTGGGTGTTGTTCTATATAACAATAGCTCACGGCTATCTTTATCGACCGGTTTCTACTGGGGAAGCCAGTTTAAACAAGGGGTGAGTCCGATGCAATGATACACGCTTTACAAGTTACACCCCGTAATAAGCTGAGTTTAGTTATTTATTGTCTTACGTTCTAATTTTAATTTCTGAAATTTTTTTTTTTTTTGTAGTAACAAAATTAATTTACGAATTTATTTACACGTAATTAACCTGGTCTACTTTAGTCAAGAGTTTATATGTTTCACCGTGACGACAGACATACAATGCAGGCATATTCAGGAAACTACAGTTCTTGAATTGTCGCAATATAAACCTGTTAAAGACTGAACAGTTTGACAAGCACTAAAATTCATGTACGTACTTGCATTGGTGTAATACAATGATAGTTTGTATTATTTTGGGTATCTTAATTAAATTATACGCAAGTTCGTCCGTAATCTTATACAAAATAAATTCACAATTGTCAATTAATATAGTGTAAAAATCTAGTAATGGTAGCGACAGTATTAACCGCTAATACATGATATACATTATGTAATTTAATATTACCATGAAATACATTAACTGAGTGCATAGATCGGCAGAGAGTTATCTATTTTATTTTACTACGTAACAATTATTTTACACGCGCAACTTTATACGTCACGATGCTTACAAACCTTTTTTTTTTTAACTTTAGCAGAGTGGCGCAACTTTATTACGTTCCGGGCTACGTTATAAATCCAGGGAACCCGATATAATCGACGCTAGCCAATTATACAGGCTGCCTACGTTGTAACAAACTGAAAATCAACACAACACATAGAACAATAATATTTACTCTAATTATTAGGACACAAGGGAAGGTATTTTCACTGATTTATGCACTCACTTCAATCTGTAATAAGATGACATCTCTTTATTAACAAATTATATATATAGATCCCATTACATAAAAATTTTCTCATATTGAAATAGTTAAAAGGGGTTTTCTGTCAAACAAGGGATCAAATTGATCATGTAATTTACCTCGGATCCGAGTCTCTTTAAATCTAGTAAAGACGTCTGAATTTTACTTTACTTATCAAAAGCTTGCATGATTACATGAACACCGTTTGAAGAATGGTATTATTTAGTTAAGAGATTAAAACCTATATCTCAAGATTAATGTTACAACGTATGATTTTAGAAATTACTGTTTACATTTCTTTTTGTTTTACTTAAAGCTTAGAGAAGATTATTGTCTTTTGAAAAGTCTCTGGCATGTATGAAAAGTTATATTTTAAATGTACATAATTCTCGGTAGGCAAGCCACCGAGTCACCTCTTAAATACGCTTTTGCTGTCCGTGTCCTGGGGCGTGAATCTTCGGAACTCTGGTAGTCGGGGTAGTCATCTGGGTCGTGTTTCCGGTGGAAGTCTTCTAGGTGTATTAATGAGGAGATGGATGTTACGCTGCGTGAAGTTGGGTTGATCCTCGGCGGTTCTGGTAAGTGTTGTATAGGTGGTAGTCGTCCGGATATGCAGTTGAGCACGTCACATATTCACTGGTAGAGTAGTACTGGAGTTGGTATCTTCTTTCCTTTTTGTTTTTACATTACTATCTGAATTACATCACTCGAACAATATTCGAGAGATCGTCTTTTAATTAACTTGAGACATCACCTTATATACGAGTTCTTTTTTTTCTTATAACCACATTTCTTTAACAAATTCCTCACTACACCTTATATATAAATATAACTAGCTCTCCACGTTTTTAGTGGTAGCTAACACGCATTTAAAAACTTAATACAAACATTTTTTTGAAGAGCCCTCGCTTGGAGGTCTTTACAGTCTGAACGCCGCATCGTAACTCTTGCATTGCTACAACAGGTAGATTGCAACGACGCGGAGTGAGTACTCCGCCATAATATAGTTCCAACTTTTTATTAAAATATACATTCTTATAGTCAGACAAAATAAACTATGTAGACTTATCTTGTTTACAGGGCTTTAAATTATTAATTATTTACATTACGATTTTCAGATATTTCTAAGTTACAGCCGGTTCGCTATGCACGTTGTGTCCGGAATTGGCAGGTCAACGCATGATAATTTACTAAAGGGTTAACTGTATTATTCTCAACTTTTTATATTACGATTTTTTTTATTACTTATTTAGTTAGATTTTCTTAATTTAATTCTCATAACTATTATGAGTTAGTTCAGGGGTATTTGGTTTAATCGTGCAATTTAAAGTACTTCCTTGCTTTCCATTTTTTTTTTAATATTTTTATTATTAATATTTTTTTATTACCATTTAAATCGTCACATACTCCGCCGCTTAAAATCGACATGGGGAATTTTAATAAGGAAAATTCGAAAGTGGGGTTACTGGGAGTATGCTTGCCGTTACTGTGTGAAGTTAAATTTAGTACACGATTTGTTTTCTCTATCTCTCTTGAAATTTATTTATTTCTTGTCTTGTTCTCATTCGTGAAATTCCCTTTATCTCGTTTCTTAATACGCTAACTTAGATTTTAATTCTTAATACTAATTTCCGTAACTCACAATATCGTGGCCCGACTGACATCGGCTTACTCTACCTACATCAGTTAGCTTTCAGCACTCTCTAATGATTACCTTGGCACACTCTAACTATATCAGTTAGCTTTCTGCACTATCGTTACCCTTTTCAGTCGGCGCCGTTGTTACTATGTTACGTTACATATATAATTCTTAATTACCTCTAATATAACCTAAAGATGATCCTATACTCCACTTTAAATTATTTCTAATCCTAATTTCTTACGCTACTGAGAGAAGCGTAATTTAACGAAGATAATTTTTATTTACATTTAACTACCATCAGTTACAAACTGTGAGAGGGGACACACTTTACACAGGTGCATTGTATTATACACGCGGTGGTTTACTTCGGTACCAGTACATAACAATAGGGGGAGGGTGGCTGCTTACTACATTTCTCAACACGCTTTATTGTTCTCGAACAGGCCACGACCGGTTGTTTACACTATTCAACCACACTTTTATTATTATTTTCTTTTTGATCTCTTTCTAAGAAACTTACCTTTTTCTTTATTTATTTATTATTTACTTTGGGGGAGATTTAAGAAACTTAGTTAGAATTATTTCCTATTGAATTACCATATTTATTTAGGACACTTTATTTACTTAGTTTTCAGTTTAGGTCAGTTTAAAAGTTTAATATTTTGGGGGATGGGGTTTAACATTTTATCTAACAATGGAGGGTTAACTAAGTCATTTATTTATTTGAAATTTAAGGCACTATAAATACTTGCTCTACTACACTATACACAATTATTGCCTACACGTTTTAGTACCTGGCAAACCATTAGCATGAGTAGTAAGAGAATTACCTCTCTTCTAAGAGAAAGACAAAAATTCCACACAGACATCATTGTAATGTCAACGATCAGCTGTTCGCTGGAATGTAGGTCACAGTAGTTTTCTTCAAACAATGGCATACTTGTTGTATGCGTGGGAACGCGAGAAACACACTTGGGTGTTGTTCTACATAACAATAGCTCACGGCTATCTTTATCGACCGGTTTCTACTGGGGAAGCCAGTTTCAACAAGGGGTGAGTCCGATGCAATGATACACGCTTTACAAGTTACACCCCGTAATAAGCTGAGTTTAGTTATTTATTGTCTTACGTTCTAATTTTAATTTCTGTAATTTTTTTTTTTTGTAGTAACAAAATTAATTTACGTATTTATTTACACGTAATTAACCTGGTCTACTTTAGTCAAGAGTTTATATATTTCACCGTGACGACAGACATACAATGCAGGCATATTCAGGAAACTACAGGTCTTGAATTGTCGCAATATAAACCTGTTAAAGACTGAACAGTTTGACAAGCACTAAAATTCATGTACGTACTTGCATTGGTGTAATACAATGATAGTTTGTATTATTTTGGGTATCTTAATTAAATTATACGCAAGTTCGTCCGTAATCTTATACAAAATAAATTCACAATTGTCAATTAATATAGTGTAAAAATCTAGTAATGGTAGCGACAGTATTAACCGCTAATACATGATATACATTATGTAATTTAATATTACCATGAAATACATTAACTGAGTGCATAGATCGGCAGAGAGTTATCTATTTTATTTTACTACGTAACAATTATTTTACACGCGCAACTTTATACGTCACGATGCTTACAAACCTTTTTTTTTTAACTTTAGCAGAGTGGCGCAACTTTATTACGTTCCGGGCTACGTTATAAATACAGGGAACCCGATATAATCGACGCTAGCCAATTATACAGGCTGCCTACGTTGTAACAAACTGAAAATCAACACAACACATAGAACAATAATATTTACTCTAATTATTAGGACACAAGGGAAGGTAGTTTCACTGATTTATGCACTCACTTCAATCTGTAATAAGATGACATCTCTTTATTAACAAATTATATATATAGATCCCATTACATAAAAATTTTCTCATATTGAAATAGTTAAAAGGGGTTTTCTGTCAAACAAGGGATCAAATTGATCATGTAATTTACCTCGGATCCGAGTCTCTTTAAATCTAGTAAAGACGTCTGAATTTTACTTTACTTATCAAAAGCTTGCATGATTACATGAACACCGTTTGAAGAATGGTATTATTTAGTTAAGAGATTAAAACCTATATCTCAAGATTAATGTTACAACGTATGATTTTAGAAATTACTGTTTACATTTCTTTTTGTTTTACTTAAAGCTTAGAGAAGATTATTGTCTTTTGAAAAGTCTCTGGCATGTATGAAAAGTTATATTTTAAATGTACATAATTCTCGGTAGGCAAGCCACCGAGTCACCTCTTAAATACGCTTTTGCTGTCCGTGTCCTGGGGCGTGAATCTTCGGAACTCTGGTAGTCGGGGTAGTCATCTGGGTCGTGTTTCCGGTGGAAGTCTTCTAGGTGTATTAATGAGGAGATGGATGTTACGCTGCGTGAAGTCGGGTTGATCCTCGGCGGTTCTGGTAAGTGTTGTATAGGTGGTAGTCGTCCGGATATGCAGTTGAGCACGTCACATATTCACTGGTAGAGTAGTACTGGAGTTGGTATCTTCTTTCCTTTTTGTTTTTACATTACTATCTGAATTACATCACTCGAACAATATTCGAGAGATCGTCTTTTAATTAACTTGAGACATCACCTTATATACGAGTTCTTTTTTTTCTTATAACCACATTTCTTTAACAAATTCCTCACTACACCTTATATATAAATATAACTAGCTCTCCACGTTTTTAGTGGTAGCTAACACGCATTTAAAAACTTAATACAAACATTTTTTTGAAGAGCCCTCGCTTGGAGGTGTTTACAGTCTGAACGCCGCATCGTAACTCTTGCATTGCTACAACAGGTAGGTTGCAACGACGCGGAGTGAGTACTCCGCCATAATATAGTTCCAACTTTTTATTAAAATATACATTCTTATAGTCAGACAAAATAAACTATGTAGACTTATCTTGTTTACAGGGCTTTAAATTATTAATTATTTACATTACGATTTTCAGATATTTCTAAGTTACAGCCGGTTCGCTATGCACGTTGTGTCCGGAATTGGCAGGTCAACGCATGATAATTTACTAAAGGGTTAACTGTATTATTCTCAACTTTTTATATTACGATTTTTTTTATTACTTATTTAGTTAGATTTTCTTAATTTAATTCTCATAACTATTATGAGTTAGTTCAGGGGTATTTGGTTTAATCGTGCGATTTAAAGTACTTCCTTGCTTTCCATTTTTTTTTTAATATTTTTATTATTAATATTTTTTATTACCATTTAAATCGTCACATACTCCGCCGCTTAAAATCGACATGGGGAATTTTAATAAGGAAAATTCGAAAGTGGGGTTACTGGGAGTATGCTTGCCGTTACTGTGTGAAGTTAAATTTAGTACACGATTTGTTTTCTCTATCTCTCTTGAAATTTATTTATTTCTTGTCTTGTTCTCATTCGTGAAATTCCCTTTATCTCGTTTCTTAATACGCTAACTTAGATTTTAATTCTTAATACTAATTTCCGTAACTCACAATATCGTGGCCCGACTGACATCGGCTTACTCTACCTACATCAGTTAGCTTTCAGCACTCTCTAATGATTACCTTGGCACACTCTAACTATATCAGTTAGCTTTCTGCACTATCTTTACCCTTTTCAGTCGGCGCCGTTGTTACTATGTTACGTTACATATATAATTCTTAATTACCTCTAATATAACCTAAAGCGGATCCTATACTCCACTTTAAATTATTTCTAATCCTAATTTCTTACGCTACTGAGAGAAGCGGAATTTCACGAAGATAATTTTTATTTACATTTAACTACCATCAGTTACAAACTGTGCGAGGGGACACACTTTACACAGGTGCATTGTATTATACACGCGGTGGTTTACTTCGGTACCAGTACATAACAATAGGGGGAGGGTGGCTGCTTACTACATTTCTCAACACGCTTTATTGTTCTCGAACAGGCCACGACCGGTTGTTTACACTATTCAACCACACTTTTATTATTATTTTCTTTTTGGTCTCTTTCTAAGAAACTTACCTTTTTCTTTATTTATTTATTATTTACTTTGGGGGAGATTTAAGAAACTTAGTTAGAATTATTTCCTATTGAATTACCATATTTATTTAGGACACTTTATTTACTTAGTTTTCAGTTTAGGTCAGTTTAAAAGTTTAATATTTTGGGGCATGGGGTTTAACATTTTATCTAACAATGGAGGGTTAACTAAGTCATTTATTTATTTGAAATTTAAGTCACTATAAATACTTGCTCTACTACACTATACACAATTATTGCCTACACGTTTTAGTACCTGGCAAACCATTAGCATGAGTAGTAAGAGAATTACCTCTCTTCTAAGAGAAAGACAAAAATTCCACACAGACATCATTGTAATGTCAACGATCAGCTGTTCGCTGGAATGTAGGTCACAGTAGTTTTCTTCAAACAATGGCATACTTGTTGTATGCGTGGGAACGCGAGAAACACACTTGGGTGTTGTTCTATATAACAATAGCTCACGGCTATCTTTATCGACCGGTTTCTACTGGGGAAGCCAGTTTCAACAAGGGGTGAGTCCGATGCAATGATACACGCTTTACAAGTTACACCCCGTAATAAGCTGAGTTTAGTTATTTATTGTCTTACGTTCTAATTTTAATTTCTGTAATTTTTTTTTTTTGTAGTAACAAAATTAATTTACGAATTTATTTACAAGTAATTAACCTGGTCTACTTTAGTCAAGAGTTTATATATTTCACCGTGACGACAGACATACAATGCAGGCATATTCAGGAAACTACAGGTCTTGAATTGTCGCAATATAAACCTGTTAAAGACTGAACAGTTTGACAAGCACTAAAATTCATGTACGTACTTGCATTGGTGTAATACAATGATAGTTTGTATTATTTTGGGTATCTTAATTAAATTATACGCAAGTTCGTCCGTAATCTTATACAAAATAAATTCACAATTGTCAATTAATATAGTGTAAAAATCTAGTAATGGTAGCGACAGTATTAACCGCTAATACATGAAATACATTATGTAATTTAATATTAACATGAAATACATTAACTGAGTGCATAGATCGGCAGAGAGTTATCTATTTTATTTTACTACGTAACAATTATTTTACACGCGCAACTTTATACGTCACGATGCTTACAAACCTTTTTTTTTTAACTTTAGCAGAGTGGCGCAACTTTATTACGTTCCGGGCTACGTTATAAATCCAGGGAACCCGATATAATCGACGCTAGCCAATTATACAGGCTGCCTACGTTGTAACAAACTGAAAATCAACACAACACATAGAACAATAAAATTTACTCTAATTATTAGGACACAAGGGAAGGTATTTTCACTGATTTATGCACTCACTTCAATCTGTAATAAGATGACATCTCTTTATTAACAAATTATATATATAGATCCCATTACATAAAAATTTTCTCATATTGAAATAGTTAAAAAGGGTTTTCTGTCAAACAAGGGATCAAATTGATCATGTAATTTACCTCGGATCCGAGTCTCTTTAAATCTAGTAAAGACGTCTGAATTTTACTTTACTTATCAAAAGCTTGCATGATTACATGAACACCGTTTGAAGAATGGTATTATTTAGTTAAGAGATTAAAACCTATATCTCAAGATTAATGTTACAACGTATGATTTTAGAAATTACTGTTTACATTTCTTTTTGTTTTACTTAAAGCTTAGAGAAGATTATTGTCTTTTGAAAAGTCTCTGGCATGTATGAAAAGTTATATTTTAAATGTACATAATTCTCGGTAGGCAAGCCACCGAGTCACCCCTTAAATACGCTTTTGCTGTCCGTGTCCTGGGGCGTGAATTTTCGGAACTCTGGTAGTCGGGGTAGTCATCCGGGTCGTGTTTCCGGTGAAAGTCTTCTAGGTGTATTAATGAGGAGATGGATGTTATGCTGCGTGAAGTCGGGTTGATCCTCGGCGGTTCTGGTAAGTGTTGTATAGGTGGTAGTCGTCCGGATATGCAGTTGAGCACGTCACATATTCACTGGTAGAGTAGTACTGGAGTTGGTATCTTCTTTCCTTTTTGTTTTTACATTACTATCTGAATTACATCACTCGAACAATATGCGAGAGATCGTCTTTTAATTAACTTGAGACATCACCTTATATACGAGTTCTTTTTTTTCTTATAACCACATTTCTTTAACAAATTCCTCACTACACCTTATATATAAATATAACTAGCTCTCCACGTTTTTAGTGGTAGCTAACACGCATTTAAAAACTTAATACAAACATTTTTTTTAAGAGATCTCGCTTGGAGGCGTTTACAGTCTGAACGCCGCATCGTAACTCTTGCATTGCTACAACATGTAGATTGCAACGACGCGGAGTGAGTACTCCGCCATAATATAGTTCCAACTTTTTATTAAAATATACATTCTTATAGTCAGACAAAATAAACTATGTAGACTTATCTTGTTTACAGGGCTTTAAATTATTAATTATTTACATTACGATTTTCAGATATTTCTAAGTTACAGCCGGTTCGCTATGCACTTTGTGTCCGGAATTGGCAGGTCAACGCATGATAATTTACTAAAGGGTTAACTGTATTATTCTCAACTTTTTACATTACGATTTTTTTTATTACTTATTTAGTTAGATTTTCTTAATTTAATTCTCATAACTATTATGAGTTAGTTCAGGGGTATTTGGTTTAATCGTGCGATTTAAAGTACTTCCTTGCTTTCCATTTTTTTTTTTATTTTTATTATTAATATTTTTTTATTACCATTTAAATCGTCACATACTCCGCCGCTTAAAATCGACATGGGGAATTTTAATAAGGAAAATTCGAAAGTGGGGTACTGGGAGTATGCTTGCCGTTACTGTGTGAAGTTAAATTTAGTACACTATTTGTTTTCTCTATCTCTCTTGAAATTTATTTATTTCTTGTCTTGTTCTCATTCGTGAAATTCCCTTTATCTCGTTTCTTAATACGCTAACTTAGATTTTAATTCTTAATACTAATTTCCGTAACTCACAATATCGTGGCCCGACTGACATCGGCTTACTCTAACTACATCAGTTAGCTTTCAGCACTCTCTAATGATTACCTTGCCACACTCTAACTATATCAGTTAGCTTTCTGCACCATCATTACCCTTTTCAGTCGGCGCCGTTGTGACTATGTGACGTTACATATATAATTCTTAATTACCTCTAATATAACCTAAAGCGGATCCCATACTCCACTTTAGATTATTTATAATCCTAATTTCTTACGCTACTGAGAGAAGCGGAATTTAACGAAGATAATTTTTATTTACATTTAACTACCATCAGTTACAAACTATGTGAGGTCACACACTTTACACAGGTGCATTGTATTATACACGCAGTCGTTTACTTCGGTACCAGAACATAACAATAGGGGGAGGGGGGCTGCTTACTACATTTCTCAACACGCTTTATTGTTCTCGAACAGGCCACGACCGGTTGTTTACACTATTCAACCACATTTTTATTATTATTTTCTTTTTGGTCTCTTTCTAAGAAACTTACCTTTTTCTTTATTTATTTATTATTTACTTTGGGGGAGATTTAAGAAACTTACTTAGAATTATTTCCTATTGAATTACCATATTTATTTAGGACACTTTATTTACTTAGTTTTCAGTTTAGGTCAGTTTAAAAGTTTAATATTTGGGGCATGGGGTTTAACATTTTATCTAACAATGGAGGGTTAACTAAGTCATTTATTTATTTGAAATTTAAGTCACTATAAATACTTGCTCTACTACACTATACACAATTATTGCCTACACGTTTTAGTACCTGGCAAACCATTAGCATGGGTAGTAAGAGAATTACCTCTCTTCTAAGAGAAAGACAAAAATTCCACACAGACATCATTGTAATGTCAACGATCAGCTGTTCGCTGGAATGTAGGTCACAGTAGTTTTCTTCAAACAATGGCATACTTGTTGTATGCGTGGGAACGCGAGAAACACACTTGGGTGTTGTTCTATATAACAATAGCTCACGGCTATCTTTATCGACCGGTTTCTACTGGGGAAGCCAGTTTCAACAAGGGGTGAGTCCGATGCAATGATACACGCTTTACAAGTTACACCCCGTAATAAGCTGAGTTTAGTTATTTATTGTCTTACGTTCTAATTTTAATTTCTGTAATTTTTTTTTTTTTTTTTTGTAGTAACAAAATTAATTTACGAATTTATTTACACGTAATTAACCTGGTCTACTTTAGTCAAGAGTTTATATATTTCACCGTGACGACAGACATACAATGCAGGCATATTCCGGAAACTACAGTTCTTGAATTGTCGCAATATAAACCTGTTAAAGACTGAACAGTTTGACAAGCACTAAAATTCATGTACGTACTTGCATTAGTGTAATACAATGATAGTTTGTATTATTTTGGGTATCTTAATTAAATTATACGCAAGTTCGTCCGTAATCTTATACAAAATAAATTCACAATTGTCAATTAATATAGTGTAAAAATCTAGTAATGGTAGCGACAGTATTAACGGCTAATACATGAAATACATTATGTAATTTAATATTAACATGAAATACATTAACTGAGTGCATAGATCGGCAGAGAGTTATCTATTTTATTTTACTACGTAACAATTATTTTACACGCGCAACTTTATACGTCACGATGCTTACAAACCTTTTTTTTTTAACTTTAGCAGAGTGGCGCAACTTTATTACGTTCCGGGCTACGTTATAAATCCAGGGAACCCGATATAATCGACGCTAGCCAATTATACAGGCTGCCTACGTTGTAACAAACTGAAAATCAACACAACACATAGAACAATAATATTTACTCTAATTATTAGGACACAAGGGAAGGTATTTTCACTGATTTATGCACTCACTTCAATCTGTAATAAGATGACATCCCTTTATTAACAAATTATATATATAGATCCCATTACATAAAAATTTTCTCATATTGAAATAGTTAAAAGGGGTTTTCTGTCAAACAAGGGATCAAGTTGATCATGTAATTTACCTCGGATCCGAGTCTCTTTATATCTAGTAAAGACGTCTGAATTTTACTTTACTTATCAAAAGCTTGCATGATTACATGAACACCGTTTGAAGAATGGTATTATTTAGTTAAGAGATTAAAACTTATATCTCAAGATTAATGTTACAACGTATGATTTTAGAAATTACTGTTTACATTTCTTTTTGTTTTACTTAAAGCTTAGAGAAGATTATTGTCTTTTGAAAAGTCTCTGGCATGTATGAAAAGTTATATTTTAAATGTACATAATTCTCGGTAGGCAAGCCACCGAGTCACCTCTTAAATACGCTTTTGCTGTCCGTGTCCTGGGGCGTGAATCTTCGTAACTCTGGTAGTCGGGGTAGTCATCCGGGTCGTGTTTCCGGTGAAAGTCTTCTAGGTGTATTAATGAGGAGATGGATGTTATGCTGCGTGAAGTCGGGTTGATCCTCGGCGGTTCTGGTAAGTGTTGTATAGGTGGTAGTCGTCCGGATATGAAGTTGAGCACGTCACATATTCACTGGTAGAGTAGTACTGGAGTTGGTATCTTCTTTCCTTTTTGTTTTTACATTACTATCTGAATTACATCACTCGAACAATATGCGAGAGATCGTCTTTTAATTAACTTGAGACATCACCTTATATACGAGTCCTTTTTTTTCTTATAACCACATTTCTTTAACAAATTCCTCACTACACCTTATATATAAATATAACTAGCTCTCCACGTTTTTAGTGGTAGCTAACACGCATTTAAAAACTTAATACAAACATTTTTTTGAAGAGCCCTCGCTTGGAGGTGTTTACAGTCTGAACGCCGCATCGTAACTCTTGCATTGCTACAACAGGTAGATTGCAACGACGCGGAGTGAGTACTCCGCCATAATATAGTTCCAACTTTTTATTAAAATATACATTCTTATAGTCAGACAAAATAAACTATGTAGACTTATCTTGTTTACAGGGCTTTAAATTATTAATTATTTACATTACGATTTTCAGATATTTCTAAGTTACAGCCGGTTCGCTATGCACGTTGTGTCCGGAATTGGCAGGTCAACGCATGATAATTTACTAAAGGGTTAACTGTATTATTCTCAACTTTTTACATTACGATTTTTTTTATTACTTATTTAGTTAGATTTTCTTAATTTAATTCTCATAACTATTATGAGTTAGTTCAGGGGTATTTGGTTTAATCGTGCGAATAAAAGTACTTCCTTGCTTTCCATTTTTTTTTTATATATTTTTATTATTAATATTTTTTTATTACCATTTAAATCGTTACATACTCCGCCGCTTAAAATCGACATGGGGAATTTTAATAAGGAAAATTCGAAAGTGGGGTACTGGGAGTATGCTTGCCGTTACCCAAAATAATACAAACTATCATTGTATTACACCAATGCAAGTACGTACATGAATTTTAGTGCTTGTCAAACTGTTCAGTCTTTAACAGGTTTATATTGCGACAATTCAAGAACTGTAGTTTCCGGAATATGCCTGCATTGTATGTCTGTCGTCACGGTGAAATATATAAACTCTTGAATAAAGTAGACCAGGTTAATTACGTGTAAATAAATTCGTAAATTAATTTTGTTACTACAAAAAAAAAAAAAAAAAAATTACAGAAATTAAAATTAGAACGTAAGACAATAAATAACTAAACTCAGCTTATTACGGGGTGTAACTTGTAAAGCGTGTATCATTGCATCGGACTCACCCCTTGTTGAAACTGGCTTCCCCAGTAGAAACCGGTCGATAAAGATAGCCGTGAGCTATTGTTATATAGAACAACACCCAAGTGTGTTTCTCGCGTTCCCACGCATACAACAAGTATGCCATTGTTTGAAGAAAACTACTGTGACCTACATTCCAGCGAACAGCTGATCGTTGACATTACAATGATGTCTGTGTGGAATTTTTGTCTTTCTCTTAGAAGAGAGGTAATTCTCTTACTACCCATGCTAATGGTTTGCCAGGTACTAAAACGTGTAGGCAATAATTGTGTATAGTGTAGTAGAGCAAGTATTTATAGTGACTTAAATTTCAAATAAATAAACGACTTAGTTAACCCTCCATTGTTAGATAAAATGTTAAACCCCATGCCCCAAATATTAAACTTTTAAACTGACCTAAACTGAAAACTAAGTAAATAAAGTGTCCTAAATAAATATGGTAATTCAATAGGAAATAATTCTAAGTAAGTTTATTAAATCTCCCCCAAAGTAAATAATAAATAAATAAAGAAAAAGGTAAGTTTCTTAGAAAGAGACCAAAAAGAAAATAATAATAAAAATGTGGTTGAATAGTGTAAACAACCGGTCGTGGCCTGTTCGAGAACAATAAAGCGTGTTGAGAAATGTAGTAAGCAGCCCCCCTCCCCCTATTGTTATGTACTGGTACCGAAGTAAACGACTGCGTGTATAATACAATGCACCTGTGTAAAGTGTGTCACCTCACATAGTTTGTAACTGATGGTAGTTAAATGTAAATAAAAATTATCTTCGTTAAATTCCGCTTCTCTCAGTAGCGTAAGAAATTAGGATTAGAAATAATCTAAAGTGGAGTATGGGATCCGCTTTAGGTTATATTAGAGGTAATTAAGAATTATATATGTAACGTAACATAGTCACAACGGCGCCGACTGAAAAGGGTAATGATGGTGCAGAAAGCTAACTGATATAGTTAGAGTGTGGCAAGGTAATCATTAGAGAGTGCTGAAAGCTAACTGATGTAGTTAGAGTAAGCCGATGTCAGTCGGGCCACGATATTGTGAGTTACGGAAATTAGTATTAAGAATTAATATCTAAGTTAGCGTATTAAGAAACGAGATAAAGGGAATTTCACGAATGAGAACAAGACAAGAAATAAATAAATTTCAAGAGAGATAGAGAAAACAAATAGTGTACTAAATTTAACTTCACACAGTAACGGCAAGCATACTCCCAGTACCCCACTTTCGAATTTTCCTTATTAAAATTCCCCATGTCGATTTTAAGCGGCGGAGTATGTGACGATTTAAATGGTAATAAAAAAATATTAATAATAAAAATAAAAAAAAATGGAAAGCAAGGAAGTACTTTAAATCGCACGATTAAACCAAATACCCCTGAACTAACTCATAATAGTTATGAGAATTAAATTAAGAAAATCTAACTAAATAAGTAATAAAAAAAATCGTAATGTAAAAAGTTGAGAATAATACAGTTAACCCTTTAGTAAATTATCATGCGTTGACCTGCCAATTCCGGACACAACGTGCATAGCGAACCGGCTGTAACTTAGAAATATCTGAAAATCGTAATGTAAATAATTAATAATTTAAAGCCCTGTAAACAAGATAAGTCTACATAGTTTATTTTGTCTGACTATAAGAATGTATATTTTAATAAAAAGTTGGAACTATATTATGGCGGAGTACTCACTCCGCGTCGTTGCAATCTACATGTTGTAGCAATGCAAGAGTTACGATGCGGCGTTCAGACTGTAAACACCTCCAAGCGAGATCTCTTAAAAAAAATGTTTGTATTAAGTTTTTAAATGCGTGTTAGCTACCACTAAAAACGTGGAGAGCTAGTTATATTTATATATAAGGTGTAGTGAGGAATTTGTTAAAGAAATGTGGTTATAAGAAAAAAAAGAACTCGTATATAAGGTGATGTCTCAAGTTAATTAAAAGACGATCTCTCGCATATTGTTCGAGTGATGTAATTCAGATAGTAATGTAAAAACAAAAAGGAAAGAAGATACCAACTCCAGTACTACTCTACCAGTGAATATGTGACGTGCTCAACTGCATATCCGGACGACTACCACCTATACAACACTTACCAGAACCGCCGAGGATCAACCCGACTTCACGCAGCATAACATCCATCTCCTCATTAATACACCTAGAAGACTTTCACCGGAAACACGACCCGGATGACTACCCCGACTACCAGAGTTCCGAAGATTCACGCCCCAGGACACGGACAGCAAAAGCGTATTTAAGAGGTGACTCGGTGGCTTGCCTACCGAGAATTATGTACATTTAAAATATAACTTTTCATACATGCCAGAGACTTTTCAAAAGACAATAATCTTCTCTAAGCTTTAAGTAAAACAAAAAGAAATGTAAACAGTAATTTCTAAAATCATACGTTGTAACATTAATTTTGAGATATAAGTTTTAATCTCTTAACTAAATAATACCATTCTTCAAACGGTGTTCATGTAATCATGCAAGCTTTTGATAAGTAAAGTAGAATTCAGACGTCTTTACTAGATTTAAAGAGACTCGGATCCGAGGTAAATTACATGATCAACTTGATCCCTTGTTTGACAGAAAACCCCTTTTAACTATTTCAATATGAGAAAATTTTTATGTAATGGGATCTATATATATAATTTGTTAATAAAGAGATGTCATCTTATTACAGATTGAAGTGAGTGCATAAATCAGTGAAAATACCTTCCCTTGTGTCCTAATAATTAGAGTAAATATTATTGTTCTATGTGTTGTGTTGATTTTCAGTTTGTTACAACGTAGGCAGCCTGTATAATTGGCTAGCGTCGATTATATCGGGTTCCCTGGATTTATAACGTAGCCCGGAACGTAATAAAGTTGCGCCACTCTGCTAAAGTTAAAAAAAAAAGGTTTGTAAGCATCGTGACGTATAAAGTTGCGCGTGTAAAATAATTGTTACGTAGTAAAATAAAATAGATAACTCTCTGCCGATCTATGCACTCAGTTAATGTATTTCATGTTAATATTAAATTACATAATGTATGTCATGTATTAGCGGTTAATACTGTCGCTACCATTACTAGATTTTTACACTATATTAATTGACAATTGTGAATTTATTTTGTATAAGATTACGGCCGAACTTGCGTATAATTTAATTAAGATACCCAAAATAATACAAACTATCATTGTATTACACCAATGCAAGTACGTACATGAATTTTAGTGCTTGTCAAACTGTTCAGTCTTTAACAGGTTTATATTGCGACAATTCAAGACCTGTAGTTTCCTGAATATGCCTGCATTGTATGTCTGTCGTCACGGTGAAATATATAAACTCTTGACTAAAGTAGACCAGGTTAATTACGTGTAAATAAATTAGTAAATTAATTTTGTTACTACAAAAAAAAAAAAAAAATTACAGAAATTAAAATTAGAACGTAAGACAATAAATAACTAAACTCAGCTTATTACGGGGTGTAACTTGTAAAGCGTGTATCATTGCATCGGACTCACCCCTTGTTTAAACTGGCTTCCCCAGTAGAAACCGGTCGATAAAGATAGCCGTGAGCTATTGTTATATAGAACAACACCCAAGTGTGTTTCTCGCGTTCCCACGAATACAACAAGTATGCCATTGTTTGAAGAAAACTACTGTGACCTACATTCCAGCGAACAGCTGATCGTTGACATTACAATGATGTCTGTGTGGAATTTTTGTCTTTCTCTTAGAAGAGAGGTAATTCTCTTACTACTCATGCTAATGGTTTGCCAGGTACTAAAACGTGTAGGCAATAATTGTGTATAGTGTAGTAGAGCAAGTATTTATAGTGACTTAAATTTCAAATAAATAAATGACTTAGTTAACCCTCCATTGTTAGATAAAATGTTAAACCCCATGCCCCAAATATTAAACTTTTAAACTGACCTAAACTGAAAACTAAGTAAATAATGTGTCCTAAATAAATATGGTAATTCAATAGGAAATAATTCTAAGTAAGTTTCTTAAATCTCCCCCAAAGTAAATAATAAATAAATAAAGAAAAAGGTAAGTTTCTTAGAAAGAGACCAAAAAGAAAATAATAATAAAAGTGTGGTTGAATAGTGTAAACAACCGGTCGTGGCCTGTTCGAGAACAATAAAGCGTGTTGAGAAATGTAGTAAGCAGCCATCCTCCCCCTATTGTTATGTACTGGTACCGAAGTAAACCACCGCGTGTATAATACAATGCACCTGTGTAAAGTGTGTCCCCTCGCATAGTTTGTAACTGATGGTAGTTAAATGTAAATAAAAATTATCTTCGTTAAATTCCGCTTCTCTCAGTAGCGTAAGAAATTAGGATTATAAATAATCTAAAGTGGAGTATGGGATCCGCTTTAGGTTATATTAGAGGTAATTAAGAATTATATATGTAACGTAACATAGTCACAACGGCGCCGACTGAAAAGGGTAATGATGGTGCAGAAAGAGAACTGATATAGTTAGAGTGTGGCAAGGTAATCATTAGAGAGTGCTGAAAGCTAACTGATGTAGTTAGAGTAAGCCGATGTCAGTCGGGCCACGATATTGTGAGTTACGGAAATTAGTATTAAGAATTAAAATCTAAGTTAGCGTATTAAGAAACGAGATAAAGGGAATTTCACGAATGAGAACAAGACAAGAAATAAATAAATTTCAAGAGAGATAGAGAAAACAAATAGTGTACTAAATTTAACTTCACACAGTAACGGCAAGCATACTCCCAGTACCCCACTTTCGAATTTTCCTTATTAAAATTCCCCATGTCGATTTTAAGCGGCGGAGTATGTGACGATTTAAATGGTAATAAAAAAATATTAATAACAAAAATAAAAAAAAAAATGGAAAGCAAGGAAGTACTTTAAATCGCACGATTAAACCAAATACCCCTGAACTAACTCATAATAGTTATGAGAATTAAATTAAGAAAATCTAACTAAATAAGTAATAAAAAAAATCGTAATGTAAAAAGTTGAGAATAATACAGTTAACCCTTTAGTAAATTATCATGCGTTGACCTGCCAATTCCGGACACAACGTGCATAGCGAACCGGCTGTAACTTAGAAATATCTGAAAATCGTAATGTAAATAATTAATAATTTAAAGCCCTGTAAACAAGATAAGTCTACATAGTTTATTTTGTCTGACTATAAGAATGTATATTTTAATAAAAAGTTGGAACTATATTATGGCGGAGTACTCACTCCGCGTCGTTGCAATCTACATGTTGTAGCAATGCAAGAGTTACGATGCGGCGTTCAGACTGTAAACACCTCCAAGCGAGATCTCTTCAAAAAAATGTTTGTATTAAGTTTTTAAATGCGTGTTAGCTACCACTAAAAACGTGGAGAGCTAGTTATATTTATATATAAGGTGTAGTGAGGAATTTGTTAAAGAAATATGGTTATAAGAAAAAAAAGAACTCGTATATAAGGTGATGTCTCAAGTTAATTAAAAGACGATCTCTCGCATATTGTTCGAGTGATGTAATTCAGATAGTAATGTAAAAACAAAAAGGAAAGAAGATACCAACTCCAGTACTACTCTACCAGTGAATATGTGACGTGCTCAACTGCATATCCGGACGACTACCACCTATACAACACTTACCAGAACCGCCGAGGATCAACCCGACTTCACGCAGCATAACATCCATCTCCTCATTAATACACCTAGAAGACTTTCACCGGAAACACGACCCGATGACTACCCCGACTACCAGAGTTCCGAAGATTCACGCCCCAGGACACGGACAGCAAAAGCGTATTTAAGAGGTGACTCGGTGGCTTGCCTACCGAGAATTATGTACATTTAAAATATAACTTTTCATACATGCCAGAGACTTTTCAAAAGACAATAATCTTCTCTAAGCTTTAAGTAAAACAAAAAGAAATGTAAACAGTAATTTCTAAAATCATACGTTGTAACATTAATTTTGAGATATAAGTTTTAATCTCTTAACTAAATAATACCATTCTTCAAACGGTGTTCATGTAATCATGCAAGCTTTTGATAAGTAAAGTAGAATTCAGACGTCTTTACTAGATTTAAAGAGACTCGGATCCGAGGTAAATTACATGATCAACTTGATCCCTTGTTTGACAGAAAACCCCTTTTAACTATTTCAATATGAGAAAATTTTTATGTAATGGGATCTATATATATAATTTGTTAATAAAGAGATGTCATCTTATTACAGATTGAAGTGAGTGCATAAATCAGTGAAAATACCTTCCCTTGTGTCCTAATAATTAGAGTAAATATTATTGTTCTATGTGTTGTGTTGATTTTCAGTTTGTTACAACGTAGGCAGCCTGTATAATTGGCTAGCGTCGATTATATCGGGTTCCCTGGATTTATAACGTAGCCCGGAACGTAATAAAGTTGCGCCACTCTGCTAAAGTTAAAAAAAAAAGGTTTGTAAGCATCGTGACGTATAAAGTTGCGCGTGTAAAATAATTGTTACGTAGTAAAATAAAATAGATAACTCTCTGCCGATCTATGCACTCAGTTAATGTATTTCATGTTAATATTAAATTACATAATGTATGTCATGTATTAGCGGTTAATACTGTCGCTACCATTACTAGATTTTTACACTATATTAATTGACAATTGTGAATTTATTTTGTATAAGATTACGGCCGAACTTGCGTATAATTTAATTAAGATACCCAAAATAATACAAACTATCATTGTATTACACCAATGCAAGTACGTACATGAATTTTAGTGCTTGTCAAACTGTTCAGTCTTTAACAGGTTTATATTGCGACAATTCAAGACCTGTAGTTTCCTGAATATGCCTGCATTGTATGTCTGTCGTCACGGTGAAATATATAAACTCTTGACTAAAGTAGACCAGGTTAATTACGTGTAAATAAATTCGTAAATTAATTTTGTTACTACAAAAAAAAAAAAAAAATTACAGAAATTAAAATTAGAACGTAAGACAATAAATAACTAAACTCAGCTTATTACGGGGTGTAACTTGTAAAGCGTGTATCATTGCATCGGACTCACCCCTTGTTGAAACTGGCTTCCCCAGTAGAAACCGGTCGATAAAGATAGCCGTGAGCTATTGTTATATAGAACAACACCCAAGTGTGTTTCTCGCGTTCCCACGAATACAACAAGTATGCCATTGTTTGAAGAAAACTACTGTGACCTACATTCCAGCGAACAGCTGATCGTTGACATTACAATGATGTCTGTGTGGAATTTTTGTCTTTCTCTTAGAAGAGAGGTAATTCTCTTACTACTCATGCTAATGGTTTGCCAGGTACTAAAACGTGTAGGCAATAATTGTGTATAGTGTAGTAGAGCAAGTATTTATAGTGACTTAAATTTCAAATAAATAAATGACTTAGTTAACCCTCCATTGTTAGATAAAATGTTAAACCCCATGCCCCAAATATTAAACTTTTAAACTGACCTAAACTGAAAACTAAGTAAATAATGTGTCCTAAATAAATATGGTAATTCAATAGGAAATAATTCTAAGTAAGTTTCTTAAATCTCCCCCAAAGTAAATAATAAATAAATAAAGAAAAAGGTAAGTTTCTTAGAAAGAGACCAAAAAGAAAATAATAATAAAAGTGTGGTTGAATAGTGTAAACAACCGGTCGTGGCCTGTTCGAGAACAATAAAGCGTGTTGAGAAATGTAGTAAGCAGCCATCCTCCCCCTATTGTTATGTACTGGTACCGAAGTAAACAACCGCGTGTATAATACAATGCACCTGTGTAAAGTGTGTCCCCTCGCATAGTTTGTAACTGATGGTAGTTAAATGTAAATAAAAATTATCTTCGTTAAATTCCGCTTCTCTCAGTAGCGTAAGAAATTAGGATTATAAATAATCTAAAGTGGAGTATGGGATCCGCTTTAGGTTATATTAGAGGTAATTAAGAATTATATATGTAACGTAACATAGTCACAACGGCGCCGACTGAAAAGGGTAATGATGGTGCAGAAAGCTAACTGATATAGTTAGAGTGTGGCAAGGTAATCATTAGAGAGTGCTGAAAGCTAACTGATGTAGTTAGAGTAAGCCGATGTCAGTCGGGCCACGATATTGTGAGTTACGGAAATTAGTATTAAGAATTAAAATCTAAGTTAGCGTATTAAGAAACGAGATAAAGGGAATTTCACGAATGAGAACAAGACAAGAAATAAATAAATTTCAAGAGAGATAGAGAAAACAAATCGTGTACTAAATTTAACTTCACACAGTAACGGCAAGCATACTCCCAGTACCCCACTTTCGAATTTTCCTTATTAAAATTCCCCATGTCGATTTTAAGCGGCGGAGTATGTGACGATTTAAATGGTAATAAAAAAATATTAATAATAAAAATATATAAAAAAAAAATGGAAAGCAAGGAAGTACTTTTATTCGCACGATTAAACCAAATACCCCTGAACTAACTCATAATAGTTATGAGAATTAAATTAAGAAAATCTAACTAAATAAGTAATAAAAAAAATCGTAATGTAAAAAGTTGAGAATAATACAGTTAACCCTTTAGTAAATTATCATGCGTTGACCTGCCAATTCCGGACACAACGTGCATAGCGAACCGGCTGTAACTTAGAAATATCTGAAAATCGTAATGTAAATAATTAATAATTTAAAGCCCTGTAAACAAGATAAGTCTACATAGTTTATTTTGTCTGACTATAAGAATGTATATTTTAATAAAAAGTTGGAACTATATTATGGCGGAGTACTCACTCCGCGTCGTTGCAATCTACCTGTTGTAGCAATGCAAGAGTTACGATGCGGCGTTCAGACTGTAAACACCTCCAAGCGAGGGCTCTTCAAAAAAATGTTTGTATTAAGTTTTTAAATGCGTGTTAGCTACCACTAAAAACGTGGAGAGCTAGTTATATTTATATATAAGGTGTAGTGAGGAATTTGTTAAAGAAATGCGGTTATAAGAAAAAAAAGAACTCGTATATAAGGTGATGTCTCAAGTTAATTAAAAGACGATCTCTCGCATATTGTTCGAGTGATGTAATTCAGATAGTAATGTAAAAACAAAAAGGAAAGAAGATACCAACTCCAGTACTACTATACCAGTGAATATGTGACGTGCTCAACTGCATATCCGGACGACTACCACCTATACAACACTTACCAGAACCGCCGAGGATCAACCCGACTTCACGCAGCATAACATCCATCTCCTCATTAATACACCTAGAAGACTTTCACCGGAAACACGACCCGGATGACTACCCCGACTACCAGAGTTACGAAGATTCACGCCCCAGGACACGGACAGCAAAAGCGTATTTAAGAGGTGACTCGGTGGCTTGCCTACCGAGAATTATGTACATTTAAAATATAACTTTTCATACATGCCAGAGACTTTTCAAAAGACAATAATCTTCTCTAAGCTTTAAGTAAAACAAAAAGAAATGTAAACAGTAATTTCTAAAATCAAACGTTGTAACATTAATCTTGAGATATAAGTTTTAATCTCTTAACTAAATAATACCATTCTTCAAACGGTGTTCATGTAATCATGCAAGCTTTTGATAAGTAAAGTAAAATTCAGACGTCTTTACTAGATTTAAAGAGACTCGGATCCGAGGTAAATTACATGATCAACTTGATCCCTTGTTTGACAGAAAACCCCTTTTAACTATTTCAATATGAGAAAATTTTTATGTAATGGGATCTATATATATAAGTTGTTAATAAAGAGATGTCATCTTATTACAGATTGAAGTGAGTGCATAAATCAGTGAAAATACCATCCCTTGTGTCCTAATAATTAGAGTAAATATTATTGTTCTATGTGTTGTGTTGATTTTCAGTTTGTTACAACGTAGGCAGCCTGTATAATTGGCTAGCGTCGATTATATCGGGTTCCCTGGATTTATAACGTAGCCCGGAACGTAATAAAGTTGCGCCACTCTGCTAAAGTTAAAAAAAAAGGTTTGTAAGCATCGTGACGTATAAAGTTGCGCGTGTAAAATAATTGTTACGTAGTAAAATAAAATAGATAACTCTCTGCCGATCTATGCACTCAGTTAATGTATTTCATGTTAATATTAAATTACATAATGTATTTCATGTATTAGCGGTTAATACTGTCGCTAACATTACTAGATTT
Source organism: Magicicada septendecula (assembly GCA_034769895.1). Classification (NCBI taxonomy): domain Eukaryota; kingdom Metazoa; phylum Arthropoda; class Insecta; order Hemiptera; family Cicadidae; genus Magicicada; species Magicicada septendecula. The sequence goes on from CM068367.1 coordinate 1,258,113,807, forward strand.
TTACACTATATTAATTGACAATTGTGAATTTATTTTGTATAAGATTACGGACGAACTTGCGTATAATTTAATTAAGATACCCAAAATAATACAAACTATCATTGTATTACACCAATGCAAGTACGTACATGAATTTTAGTGCTTGTCAAACTGTTCAGTCTTTAACAGGTTTATATTGCGACAATTCAAGACCTGTAGTTTCCTGAATATGCCTGCATTGTATGTCTGTCGTCACGGTGAAACATATAAACTCTTGACTAAAGTAGACCAGGTTAATTACGTGTAAATAAATTCGTAACTTAATTTTGTTACTAAAAAAAAAAAAAAAAAAAAAAAAAAAAAAAAAAAAAATTACAGAAATTAAAATTAGAACGTAAGACAATAAATAACTTAACTCAGCTTATTACGGGGTGTAACTTGTAAAGCGTGTATCATTGCATCGGACTCACCCCTTGTTGAAACTGGCTTCCCCAGTTGAAACCGGTCGATAAAGATAGCCGTGAGCTATTGTTATATAGAACAACACCCAAGTGTGTTTCTCGCGTTCCCACGAATACAACAAGTATGCCATTGTTTGAAGAAAACTACTGTGACCTACATTCCAGCGAACAGCTGATCGTTGACATTAGAATGATGTCTGTGTGGAATTTTTGTCTTTCTCTTAGAAGAGAGGTAATTCTCTTACTACTCATGCTAATGGTTTGCCAGGTACTAAAACGTGTAGGCAATAATTGTGTATAGTGTAGTAGAGCAAGTATTTATAGTGACTTAAATTTCAAATAAATAAATGACTTAGTTAACCCTCCATTGTTAGATAAAATGTTAAACCCCATGCCCCAAATATTAAACTTTTAAACTGACCTAAACTGAAAACTAAGTAAATAATGTGTCCTAAATAAATATGGTAATTCAATAGGAAATAATTCTAAGTAAGTTTCTTAAATCTCCCCAAAGTAAATAATAAATAAATAAAGAAAAAGGTAAGTTTCTTAGAAAGAGACCAAAAAGAAAATAATAATAAAAGTGTGGTTGAATAGTGTAAACAACCGGTCGTGGCCTGTTCGAGAACAATAAAGCGTGTTTAGAAATGTAGTAAGCAGCCATCCTCCCCCTATTGTTATGTACTGGTACCGAAGTAAACCACCGCGTGTATAATACAATGCACCTGTGTAAAGTGTGTCCCCTCGCATAGTTTGTAACTGATGGTAGTTAAATGTAAATAAAAATTATCTTCGTTAAATTCCGCTTCTCTCAGTAGCGTAAGAAATTAGGATTATAAATAATCTAAAGTGGAGTATGGGATCCGCTTTAGGTTATATTAGAGGTAATTAAGAATTATATATGTAACGTAACATAGTCACAACGGCGCCGACTGAAAAGGGTAATGATGGTGCAGAAAGCTAACTGATATAGTTAGAGTGTGCCAAGGTAATCATTAGAGAGTGCTGAAAGCTAACTGATGTAGTTAGAGTAAGCCGATGTCAGTCGGGCCACGATATTGTGAGTTACGGAAATTAGTATTAAGAATTAAAATCTAAGTTAGCGTATTAAGAAACGAGATAAAGGGAATTTCACGAATGAGAACAAGACAAGAGATAAATAAATTTCAAGAGAGATAGAGAAAACAAATCGTGTACTAAATTTAACTTCACACAGTAACGGCAAGCATACTCCCAGTACCCCACTTTCGAATTTTCCTTATTAAAATTCCCCATGTCGATTTTAAGCGGCGGAGTATGTGACGATTTAAATGGTAATAAAAAAATATTAATAATAAAAATATATAAAAAAAAAATGGAAAGCAAGGAAGTACTTTTATTCGCACGATTAAACCAAATACCCCTGAACTAACTCATAATAGTTACGAGAATTAAATTAAGAAAATCTAACTAAATAAGTAATAAAAATAATCGTAATGTAAAAAGTTGAGAATAATACAGTTAACCCTTTAGTAAATTATCATGCGTTGACCTGCCAATTCCGGACACAACGTGCATAGCGAACCGGCTGTAACTTAGAAATATCTGAAAATCGTAATGTAAATAATTAATAATTTAAAGCCCTGTAAACAAGATAAGTCTACATAGTTTATTTTGTCTGACTATAAGAATGTATATTTTAATAAAAAGTTGGAACTATATTATGGCGGAGTACTCACTCCGCGTCGTTGCAATCTACCTGTTGTAGCAATGCAAGAGTTACGATGCGGCGTTCAGACTGTAAACACCTCCAAGCGAGGGCTCTTCAAAAAAATGTTTGTATTAAGTTTTTAAATGCGTGTTAGCTACCACTAAAAACGTGGAGAGCTAGTTATATTTATATATAAGGTGTAGTGAGGAATTTGTTAAAGAAATGTGGTTATAAGAAAAAAAAGAACTCGTATATAAGGTGATGTCTCAAGTTAATTAAAAGACGATCTCTCGCATATTGTTCGAGTGATGTAATTCAGATAGTAATGTAAAAACAAAAAGGAAAGAAGATACCAACTCCAGTACTACTCTACCAGTGAATATGTGACGTGCTCAACTTCATATCCGGACGACTACCACCTATACAACACTTACCAGAACCGCCGAGGATCAACCCGACTTCACGCAGCATAACATCCATCTCCTCATTAATACACCTAGAAGACTTTCACCGGAAACACGACCCGGATGACTACCCCGACTACCAGAGTTACGAAGATTCACGTTTCAGGACACGGACAGCAAAAGCGTATTTAAGAGGTGACTCGGTGGCTTGCCTACCGAGAATTATGTACATTTAAAATATAACTTTTCATACATGCCAGAGACTTTTCAAAAGACAATAATCTTCTCTAAGCTTTAAGTAAAACAAAAAGAAATGTAAACAGTAATTTCTAAAATCATACGTTGTAACATTAATCTTGAGATATAAGTTTTAATCTCTTAACTAAATAATACCATTCTTCAAACGGTGTTCATGTAATCATGCAAGCTTTTGATAAGTAAAGTAAAATTCAGACGTCTTTACTAGATTTAAAGAGACTCGGATCCGAGGTAAATTACATGATCAACTTGATCCCTTGTTTGACAGAAAACCCCTTTTAACTATTTCAATATGAGAAAATTTTTATGTAATGGGATCTATATATATAATTTGTTAATAAAGGGATGTCATCTTATTACAGATTGAAGTGAGTGCATAAATCAGTGAAAATACCTTCCCTTGTGTCCTAATAATTAGAGTAAATATTATTGTTCTATGTGTTGTGTTGATTTTCAGTTTTTTACAACGTAGGCAGCCTGTATAATTGGCTAGCGTCGATTATATCGGGTTCCCTGGATTTATAACGTAGCCCGGAACGTAATAAAGTTGCGCCACTCTGCTAAAATTAAAAAAAAAAGGTTTGTAAGCATCGTGACGTATAAAGTTGCGCGTGTAAAATAATTGTTACGTAGTAAAATAAAATAGATAACTCTCTGCCGATCTATGCACTCAGTTAATGTATTTCATGTTAATATTAAATTACATAATGTATTTCATGTATTAGCGGTTAATACTGTCGCTACCATTACTAGATTTTTACACTATATTAATTGACAATTGTGAATTTATTTTGTATAAGATTACGGACGAACTTGCGTATAATTTAATTAAGATACCCAAAATAATACAAACTATCATTGTATTACACTAATGCAAGTACGTACATGAATTTTAGTGCTTGTCAAACTGTTCAGTCTTTAACAGGTTTATATTGCGACAATTCAAGAACTGTAGTTTCCTGAATATGCCTGCATTGTATGTCTGTCGTCACGGTGAAACATATAAACTCTTGACTAAAGAAGACCAGGTTAATTACGTGTAAATAAATTCGTAAATTAATTTTGTTACTACAAAAAAAAAAAAAAAATTACAGAAATTAAAATTAGAACGTAAGACAATAAATAACTAAACTCAGCTTATTACGGGGTGTAACTTGTAAAGCGTGTATCATTGCATCGGACTCACCCCTTGTTGAAACTGGCTTCCCCAGTAGAAACCGGTCGATAAAGATAGCCGTGAGCTATTGTTTTATAGAACAACACCCAAGTGTGTTTCTCGCGTTCCCACGCATACAACAAGTATGCCATTGTTTGATGAAACCTACTGTGACCTACATTCTAGCGAACAGCTGATCGTTGACATTACAATGATGTCTGTGTGGAATTTTTGTCTTTCTCTTAGAAGAGAGGTAATTCTCTTACTACTCATGCTAATAGTTTGTCAGGTACTAAAACGTGTAGGCAATAATTGTGTATAGTGTAGTAGAGCAAGTATTTATAGTGACTTAAATTTCAAATAAATAAATGACTTAGTTAACCCTCCATTGTTAGATAAAATGTTAAACCCCATGCCCCAAATATTAAACTTTTAAACTGACCTAAACTGAAAACTAAGTAAATAAAGTGTCCTAAATAAATATGGTAATTCAATAGGAAATAATTCTAAGTAAGTTTCTTAAATCTCCCCCAAAGTAAATAATAAATAAATAAAGAAAAAGGTAAGTTTCTTAGAAAGAGACCAAAAAGAAAATAATAATAAAAGTGTGGTTGAATAGTGTAAACAACCGGTCGTGGCCTGTTCGAGAACAATAAAGCGTGTTGAGAAATGTAGTAAGCAGCCACCCTCCCCCTATTGTTATGTACTGGTACCGAAGTAAACCACCGCGTGTATAATACAATGCACCTGTGTAAAGTGTGTCCCCTCGCACAGTTTGTAACTGATGGTAGTTAAATGTAAATAAAAATTATCTTCGTGAAATTCCGCTTCTCTCAGTAGCGTAAGAAATTAGGATTAGAAATAATCTAAAGTGGAGTATGGGATCCGCTTTAGGTTATATTAGAGGTAATTAAGAATTATATATGTAACGTAACATAGTCTCAACGGCGCCGACTGAAAAGGGTAATGATGGTGCAGAAAGCTAACTGATATAGTTAGAGTGTGCCAAGGTAATCATTAGAGAGTGCTGAAAGCTAACTGATGTAGTTAGAGTAAGCCGATGTCAGTCGGGCCACGATATTGTGAGTTACGGAAATTAGTATTAAGAATTAATATCTAAGTTAGCGTATTAAGAAACGAGATAAAGGGAATTTCACGAATGAGAACAAGACAAGAAATAAATAAATTTCAAGAGAGATAGAGAAAACAAATCGTGTACTAAATTTAACTTCACACAGTAACGGCAAGCATACTCCCAGTAACCCCACTTTCGAATTTTCCTTATTAAAATTCCCCATGTCGATTTTAAGCGGCGGAGTATGTGACGATTTAAATGGTAATAAAAAAATATTAATAATAAAAATATAAAAAAAAAATGGAAAGCAAGGAAGTACTTTTATTCGCACGATTAAACCAAATACCCCTGAACTAACTCATAATAGTTATGAGAATTAAATTAAGAAAATCTAACTAAATAAGTAATAAAAATAATCGTAATGTAAAAAGTTGAGAATAATACAGTTAACCCTTTAGTAAATTATCATGCGTTGACCTGCCAATTCCGGACACAACGTGCATAGCGAACCGGCTGTAACTTAGAAATATCTGAAAATCGTAATGTAAATAATTAATAATTTAAAGCCCTGTAAACAAGATAAGTCTACATAGTTTATTTTGTCTGACTATAAAAATGTATATTTTAATAAAAAGTTGGAACTATATTATGGCGGAGTACTCACTCCGCGTCGTTGCAATCTACCTGTTGTAGCAATGCAAGAGTTACGATGCGGCGTTCAGACTGTAAACACCTCCAAGCGAGGGCTCTTCAAAAAAATGTTTGTATTAAGTTTTTAAATGCGTGTTAGCTACCACTAAAAACGTGGAGAGCTAGTTATATTTATATATAAGGTGTAGTGAGGAATTTGTTAAAGAAATGTGGTTATAAGAAAAAAAAGAACTCGTATATAAGGTGATGTCTCAAGTTAATTAAAAGACGATCTCTCGCATATTGTTCGAGTGATGTAATTCAGATAGTAATGTAAAAACAAAAAGGAAAGAAGATACCAACTCCAGTACTACTCTACCAGTGAATATGTGACGTGCTCAACTGCATATCCGGACGACTACCACCTATACAACACTTACCAGAACCGCCGAGGATCAACCCGACTTCACGCAGCATAACATCCATCTCCTCATTAATACACCTAGAAGACTTCCACCGGAAACACGACCCGGATGACTACCCCGACTACCAGAGATATTAAACTTTTAAACTGACCTAAACTGAAAACTAAGTAAATAAAGTGTCCTAAATAAATATGGTAATTCAATAGGAAATAATTCTAACTAAGTTTCTTAAATCTCCTCCAAAGTAAATAATAAATAAATAAAGAAAAAGGTAAGTTTCTTAAAAAGAGACCAAAAAGAAAATAATAATAAAAGTTTGGTTGAATAGTGTAAACAACCGGTCGTGGCCTGTTCGAGAACGATAAAGCGTGTTGAGAAATGTAGTAAGCAGGCACCCTCCCCCTATTTTTATGTACTGGTACCGAAGTAAACCACCGCGTGTATAATACAATGCACCTGTGTAAAGTGTGTCCCCTCGCATAGTTTGTAACTGATGGTAGTGTATTCAACCACACTTTTATTATTATTTTCTTTTTGGTCTCTTTTTAAGAAACTTACCTTTTTCTTTATTTATTTATTATTTACTTTGGAGGAGATTTAAGAAACTTAGTTAGAATTATTTCCTATTGAATTACCATATTTATTTAGGACACTTTATTTACTTAGTTTTCAGTTTAGGTCAGTTTAAAAGTTTAATATTTTGGGGCATGGGGTTTAACATTTTATCTAACAATGGAGGGTTAACTAAGTCATTTATTTATTTGAAATTTAAGTCACTATAAATACTTGCTCTACTACACTATACACAATTATTGCCTACACGTTTTAGTACCTGGCAAACCATTAGCATGAGTAGTAAGAGAATTACCTCTCTTCTAAGAGAAAGACAAAAATTCCACACAGACATCATTGTAATGTCAACGATCAGCTGTTCGCTGGAATGTAGGTCACAGTAGTTTTCTTCAAACAATGGCATACTTGTTGTATGCGTGGGAACGCGAGAAACACACTTGGGTGTTGTTCTATATAACAATAGCTCACGGCTATCTTTATCGACCGGTTTCTACTGGGGAAGCCAGTTTCAACAAGGGGTGAGTCCGATGCAATGATACACGCTTTACAAGTTACACCCCGTAATAAGCTGAGTTTAGTTATTTATTGTCTTACGTTCTAATTTTAATTTCTGTAATTTTTTTTTTTTTTTGTAGTAACAAAATTAATTTACGAATTTATTTACACGTAATTAACCTGGTCTACTTTAGTCAAGAGTTTATATATTTCACCGTGACGACAGACATACAATGCAGGCATATTCAGGAAACTACAGGTCTTGAATTGTCGCAATATAAACCTGTTAAAGACTGAACAGTTTGACAAGCACTAAAATTCATGTACGTACTTGCATTGGTGTAATACAATGATAGTTTGTATTATTTTGGGTATCTTAATTAAATTATACGCAAGTTCGTCCGTAATCTTATACAAAATAAATTGACAATTGTCAATTAATATAGTGTAAAAATCTAGTAATGGTAGCGACAGTATTAACCGCTAATACATGAAATACATTATGTAATTTAATATTAACATGAAATACATTAACTGAGTGCATAGATCGGCAGAGAGTTATCTATTTTATTTTACTACGTAACAATTATTTTACACGCGCAACTTTATACGTCACGATGCTTACAAACCTTTTTTTTTAACTTTAGCAGAGTGGCGCAACTTTATTACGTTCCGGGCTACGTTATAAATCCAGGGAACCCGATATAATCGACGCTAGCCAATTATACAGGCTGCCTACGTTGTAACAAACTGAAAATCAACACAACACATAGAACAATAATATTTACTCTAATTATTAGGACACAAGGGAAGGTATTTTCACTGATTTATGCACTCACTTCAATCTGTAATAAGATGACATCTCTTTATTAACAAATTATATATATAGATCCCATTACATAAAAATTTTCTCATATTGAAATAGTTAAAAGGGGTTTTCTGTAAAACAAGGGATCAAATTGATCATGTAATTTACCTCGGATCCGAGTCTCTTTAAATCTAGTAAAGACGTCTGAATTTTACTTTACTTATCAAAAGCTTGCATGATTACATGAACACCGTTTGAAGAATGGTATTATTTAGTTAAGAGATTAAAACTTATATCTCAATATGAATGTTACAACGTATGATTTTAGAAATTACTGTTTACATTTCTTTTTGTTTTACTTAAAGCTTAGAGAAGATTATTGTCTTTTGAAAAGTCTCTGGCATGTATGAAAAGTTATATTTTAAATGTACATAATTCTCGGTAGGCAAGCCACCGAGTCACCTCTTAAATACGCTTTTGCTGTCCGTGTCCTGGGGCGTGAATCTTCGGAACTCTGGTAGTCGGGGTAGTCATCCGGGTCGTGTTTCCGGTGGAAGTCTTCTAGGTGTATTAATGAGGAGATGGATGTTATGCTGCGTGAAGTCGGGTTGATCCTCGGCGGTTCTGGTAAGTGTTGTATAGGTGGTAGTCGTCCGGATATGCAGTTGAGCACGTCACATATTCACTGGTAGAGTAGTACTGGAGTTGGTATCTTCTTTCCTTTTTGTTTTTACATTACTATGTGAATTACATCACTCGAACAATATGCGAGAGATCGTCTTTTAATTAACTTGAGACATCACCTTATATACGAGTTCTTTTTTTTCTTATAACCACATTTCTTTAACAAATTCCTCACTACACCTTATATATAAATATAACTAGCTCTCCACGTTTTTAGTGGTAGCTAACACGCATTTAAAAACTTAATACAAACATTTTTTTGAAGAGCCCTCGCTTGGAGGTGTTTACAGTCTGAACGCCGCATCGTAACTCTTGCATTGCTACAACAGCTAGATTGCAACGACGCGGAGTGAGTACTCCGCCATAATATAGTTCCAACTTTTTATTAAAATATACATTTTTATAGTCAGACAAAATAAACTATGTAGACTTATCTTGTTTACAGGGCTTTAAATTATTAATTATTTACATTACGATTTTCAGATATTTCTAAGTTACAGCCGGTTCGCTATGCACGTTGTGTCCGGAATTGGCAGGTCAACGCATGATAATTTACTAAAGGGTTAACTGTATTATTCTCAACTTTTTACATTACGATTATTTTTATTACTTATTTAGTTAGATTTTCTTAATTTAATTCTCATAACTATTATGAGTTAGTTCAGGGGTATTTGGTTTAATCGTGCGAATAAAAGTACTTCCTTGCTTTCCATTTTTTTTTTATATTTTTATTATTAATATTTTTTTATTACCATTTAAATCGTCACATACTCCGCCGCTTAAAATCGACATGGGGAATTTTAATAAGGAAAATTCGAAAGTGGGGTTACTGGGAGTATGCTTGCCGTTACTGTGTGAAGTTAAATTTAGTACACGATTTGTTTTCTCTATCTCTCTTGAAATTTATTTATTTCTTGTCTTGTTCTCATTCGTGAAATTCCCTTTATCTCGTTTCTTAATACGCTAACTTAGATATTAATTCTTAATACTAATTTCCGTAACTCACAATATCGTGGCCCGACTGACATCGGCTTACTCTAACTACATCAGTTAGCTTTCAGCACTCTCTAATGATTACCTTGGCACACTCTAACTATATCAGTTAGCTTTCTGCACCATCATTACCCTTTTCAGTCGGCGCCGTTGAGACTATGTTACGTTACATATATAATTCTTAATTACCTCTAATATAACCTAAAGCGGATCCCATACTCCACTTTAGATTATTTCTAATCCTAATTTCTTACGCTACTGAGAGAAGCGGAATTTCACGAAGATAATTTTTATTTACATTTAACTACCATCAGTTACAAACTGTGCGAGGGGACACACTTTACACAGGTGCATTGTATTATACACGCGGTGGTTTACTTCGGTACCAGTACATAACAATAGGGGGAGGGTGGCTGCTTACTACATTTCTCAACACGCTTTATTGTTCTCGAACAGGCCACGACCGGTTGTTTACACTATTCAACCACACTTTTATTATTATTTTCTTTTTGGTCTCTTTCTAAGAAACTTACCTTTTTCTTTATTTATTTATTATTTACTTTGGGGGAGATTTAAGAAACTTACATAGAATTATTTCCTATTGAATTACCATATTTATTTAGGACACTTTATTTACTTAGTTTTCAGTTTAGGTCAGTTTAAAAGTTTAATATTTGGGGCATGGGGTTTAACATTTTATCTAACAATGGAGGGTTAACTAAGTCATTTATTTATTTGAAATTTAAGTCACTATAAATACTTGCTCTACTACACTATACACAATTATTGCCTACACGTTTTAGTACCTGACAAACCATTAGCATGAGTAGTAAGAGAATTACCTCTCTTCTAAGAGAAAGACAAAAATTCCACACAGACATCATTGTAATGTCAACGATCAGCTGTTCGCTGGAATGTAGGTCACAGTAGGTTTCTTCAAACAATGGCATACTTGTTGTATGCGTGGGAACGCGAGAAACACACTTGGGTGTTGTTCTATAAAACAATAGCTCACGGCTATCTTTATCGACCGGTTTCTACTGGGGAAGCCAGTTTCAACAAGGGGTGAGTCCGATGCAATGATACACGCTTTACAAGTTACACCCCGTAATAAGCTGAGTTTAGTTATTTATTGTCTTACGTTCTAATTTTAATTTCTGTAATTTTTTTTTTTTTTTTTGTAGTAACAAAATTAATTTACGAATTTATTTACACGTAATTAACCTGGTCTTCTTTAGTCAAGAGTTTATATGTTTCACCGTGACGACAGACATACAATGCAGGCATATTCAGGAAACTACAGTTCTTGAATTGTCGCAATATAAACCTGTTAAAGACTGAACAGTTTGACAAGCACTAAAATTCATGTACGTACTTGCATTGGTGTAATACAATGATAGTTTGTATTATTTTGGGTATCTTAATTAAATTATACGCTAGTTCGTCCGTAATCTTATACAAAATAAATTCACAATTGTCAATTATATAGTGTAAAAATCTAGTAATGGTAGCGACAGTATTAACCGCTAGTACATGAAATACATTATGTAATATAATATTAACATGAAATACATTAACTGAGTGCATAGATCGGCAGAGAGTTATCTATTTTATTTTACTACGTAACAATTATTTTACACGCGCAACTTTATACGTCACGATGTTTACAAACCTTTTTTTTTTAACTTTAGCAGAGTGGCGCAACTTTATTACGTTCCGGGCTACGTTATAAATCCAGGGAACCCGATATAATCGACGCTAGCCAATTATACAGCCTGCCTACGTTGTAACAAACTGAAAATCAACACAACACATAGAACAATAATATTTACTCTAATTATTAGGACACAAGGGAAGGTATTTTCACTGATTTATGCACTCACTTCAATCTGTAATAAGATGACATCTCTTTATTTACAAATTATATATATAGATCCCATTACATAAAAATTTTCTCATATTGAAATAGTTAAAAGGGGTTTTCTGTAAAACAAGGGATCAAATTGATCATGTAATTTACCTCGGATCCGAGTCTCTTTAAATCTAGTAAAGACGTTTGAATTTTACTTTACTTATCAAAAGCTTGCATGATTACATGAACACCGTTTGAAGAATGGTATTATTTAGTTAAGGGATTAAAACTTATATCTCAAGATTAATGTTACAACGTATGATTTTAGAAATTACTGTTTACATTTCTTTTTGTTTTACTTAAAGCTTAGAGAAGATTATTGTCTTTTGAAAAGTCTCTGGGATGTATGAAAAGTTATATTTTAAATGTACATAATTCTCGGTAGGCAAGCCACCGAGTCACCTCTTAAATACGCTTTTGCTGTCCGTGTCCTGGGGCGTGAATCTTCGGAACTCTGGTAGTCGGGGTAGTCATCCGGGTCGTGTTTCCGGTGAAAGTCTTCTAGGTGTATTAATGAGGAGATGGATGTTATGCTGCGTGAAGTCGGGTTGATCCTCGGCGGTTCTGGTAAGTGTTGTATAGGTGGTAGTCGTCCGGATATGCAGTTGAGCACGTCACATATTCACTGGTAGAGTAGTACTGGAGTTGGTATCTTCTTTCCTTTTTGTTTTTACATTACTATCTGAATTACATCACTCGAACAATATGCGAGAGATCGTCTTTCACCTTATATACGAGTTCTTTTTTTTCTTATAACCACATTTCTTTAACAAATTCCTCACTACACCTTATATATAAATATAACTAGCTCTCCACGTTTTTAGTGGTAGCTAACACGCATTTAAAAACTTAATACAAACATTTTTTTGAAGAGCCCTCGCTTGGAGGTGTTTACAGTCTGAACGCCGCATCGTAACTCTTGCATTGCTACAACAGCTAGATTGCAACGACGCGGAGTGAGTACTCCGCCATAATATAGTTCCAACTTTTTATTAAAATATACATTCTTATAGTCAGACAGAATAAACTATGTAGACTTATCTTGTTTACAGGGCTTTAAATTATTATTTATTTACATTACGATTTTCAGATATTTCTAAGTTACAGCCGGTTCGCTATGCACGTTGTGTCCGGAATTGGCAGGTCAACGCATGATAATTTACTAAAGGGTTAACTGTATTATTCTCAACTTTTTATATTACGATTTTTTTTATTACTTATTTAGTTAGATTTTCTTAATTTAATTCTCATAACTATTATGAGTTAGTTCAGGGGTATTTGGTTTAATCGTGCGAATAAAAGTACTTCCTTGCTTTCCATTTTTTTTTTTTATATTTTTATTATTAATATTTTTTTATTACCATTTAAATCGTCACATATTCCGCCGCTTAAAGTCGACATGGGGAATTTTAATAAGGAAAATTCGAAAGTGGGGTTACTGGGAGTATGCTTGCCGTTACTGTGTGAAGTTAAATTTAGTACACGATTTGTTTTCTCTATCTCTCTTGAAATTTATTTATTTCTTGTCTTGTTCTCATTCATGAAATTCCCTTTATCTGTTTTCTTAATACGCTAACTTAGATTTTAATTCTTACTACTAATTTCCGTAACTCACAATACCGTGGCCCGACTGACATCGGCTTACTCTAACTACATCAGTTAGCTTTCAGCACTCTCTAATGATTACCTTGGCACACTCTAACTATATCAGTTAGCTTTCTGCACCATCATTACCCTTTTCAGTCGGCGCCGTTGTGACTATGTTACCTTACATATATAATTCTTAATTACCTCTAATATAACCTAAAGCGGATCCCGTACTCCACTTTAGATTATTTCTAATCCTAATTTCTTACGCTACTGACAGAAGCGGAATTTCACGAAGATAATTTTTATTTACATTTAACTACCATCAGTTACAAACTGTGCGAGGGGACACACTTTACACAGGTGCATTGTATTATACACGCGGTGGTTTACTTCGGTACCAGTACATAACAATAGGGGGAGGGTGGCTGCTTACTACATTTCTCAACACGCTTTATTGTTCTCGAACAGGCCACGACCGGTTGTTTACACTATTCAACCACACTTTTATTATTATTTTCTTTTTGGTCTCTTTCTAAGAAACTTAACTTTTTCTTTATTTATTTATTATTTACTTTGGGGGAGATTTAAGAAACTTACATAGAATTATTTCCTATTGAATTACCATATTTATTTAGGACACTTTATTTACTTAGTTTTCAGTTTAGGTCAGTTTAAAAGTTTAATATTTGGGGCATGGGGTTTAACATTTTATCTAACAATGGAGGGTTAACTAAGTCATTTATTTATTTGAAATTTAAGTCACTATAAATACTTGCTCTACTACACTATACACAATTATTGCCTACACGTTTTAGTACCTGACAAACCATTAGCATGAGTAGTAAGAGAATTACCTCTCTTCTAAGAGAAAGACAAAAATTCCACACAGACATCATTGTAATGTCAACGATCAGCTGTTCGCTGGAATGTAGGTCACAGTAGGTTTCTTCAAACAATGGCATACTTGTTGTATGCGTGGGAACGCGAGAAACACACTTGGGTGTTGTTCTATAAAACAATAGCTCACGGCTATCTTTATCGACCGGTTTCTACTGGGGAAGCCAGTTTCAACAAGGGGTGAGTCCGATGCAATGATACACGCTTTACAAGTTACACCCCGTAATAAGCTGAGTTTAGTTATTTATTGTCTTACGTTCTAATTTTAATTTCTGTAATTTTTTTTTTTTTTTGTAGTAACAAAATTAATTTACGAATTTATTTACACGTAATTAACCTGGTCTTCTTTAGTCAAGAGTTTATATGTTTCACCGTGACGACAGACATACAATGCAGGCATATTCAGGAAACTACAGTTCTTGAATTGTCGCAATATAAACCTGTTAAAGACTGAACAGTTTGACAAGCACTAAAATTCATGTACGTACTTGCATTGGTGTAATACAATGATAGTTTGTATTATTTTGGGTATCTTAATTAAATTATACGCAAGTTCGTCCGTAATCTTATACAAAATAAATTCACAATTGTCAATTATATAGTGTAAAAATCTAGTAATGGTAGCGACAGTATTAACCGCTAGTACATGAAATACATTATGTAATATAATATTAACATGAAATACATTAACTGAGTGCATAGATCGGCAGAGAGTTATCTATTTTATTTTACTACGTAACAATTATTTTACACGCGCAACTTTATACGTCACGATGTTTACAAACCTTTTTTTTTTAACTTTAGCAGAGTGGCGCAACTTTATTACGTTCCGGGCTACGTTATAAATCCAGGGAACCCGATATAATCGACGCTAGCCAATTATACAGGCTGCCTACGTTGTAACAAACTGAAAATCAACACAACACATAGAACAATAATATTTACTCTAATTATTAGGACACAAGGGAAGGTATTTTCACTGATTTATGCACTCACTTCAATCTGTAATAAGATGACATCTCTTTATTTACAAATTATATATATAGATCCCATTACATAAAAATTTTCTCATATTGAAATAGTTAAAAGGGGTTTTCTGTAAAACAAGGGATCAAATTGATCATGTAATTTACCTCGGATCCGAGTCTCTTTAAATCTAGTAAAGACGTTTGAATTTTACTTTACTTATCAAAAGCTTGCATGATTACATGAACACCGTTTGAAGAATGGTATTATTTAGTTAAGGGATTAAAACTTATATCTCAAGATTAATGTTACAACGTATGATTTTAGAAATTACTGTTTACATTTCTTTTTGTTTTACTTAAAGCTTAGAGAAGATTATTGTCTTTTGAAAAGTCTCTGGGATGTATGAAAAGTTATATTTTAAATGTACATAATTCTCGGTAGGCAAGCCACCGAGTCACCTCTTAAATACGCTTTTGCTGTCCGTGTCCTGGGGCGTGAATCTTCGGAACTCTGGTAGTCGGGGTAGTCATCCGGGTCGTGTTTCCGGTGAAAGTCTTCTAGGTGTATTAATGAGGAGATGGATGTTATGCTGCGTGAAGTCGGGTTGATCCTCGGCGGTTCTGGTAAGTGTTGTATAGGTGGTAGTCGTCCGGATATGCAGTTGAGCACGTCACATATTCACTGGTAGAGTAGTACTGGAGTTGGTATCTTCTTTCCTTTTTGTTTTTACATTACTATCTGAATTACATCACTCGAACAATATGCGAGAGATCGTCTTTTAATTAACTTGAGACATCACCTTATATACGAGTTCTTTTTTTTCTTATAACCACATTTCTTTAACAAATTCCTCACTACACCTTATATATAAATATAACTAGCTCTCCACGTTTTTAGTGGTAGCTAACACGCATTTAAAAACTTAATACAAACATTTTTTTGAAGAGCCCTCGCTTGGAGGTGTTTACAGTCTGAACGCCGCATCGTAACTCTTGCATTGCTACAACAGCTAGATTGCAACGACGCGGAGTGAGTACTCCGCCATAATATAGTTCCAACTTTTTATTAAAATATACATTCTTATAGTCAGACAGAATAAACTATGTAGACTTATCTTGTTTACAGGGCTTTAAATTATTATTTATTTACATTACGATTTTCAGATATTTCTAAGTTACAGCCGGTTCGCTATGCACGTTGTGTCCGGAATTGGCAGGTCAACGCATGATAATTTACTAAAGGGTTAACTGTATTATTCTCAACTTTTTATATTACGATTTTTTTTATTACTTATTTAGTTAGATTTTCTTAATTTAATTCTCATAACTATTATGAGTTAGTTCAGGGGTATTTGGTTTAATCGTGCGAATAAAAGTACTTCCTTGCTTTCCATTTTTTTTTTTTATATTTTTATTATTAATATTTTTTTATTACCATTTAAATCGTCACATATTCCGCCGCTTAAAGTCGACATGGGGAATTTTAATAAGGAAAATTCGAAAGTGGGGTTACTGGGAGTATGCTTGCCGTTACTGTGTGAAGTTAAATTTAGTACACGATTTGTTTTCTCTATCTCTCTTGAAATTTATTTATTTCTTGTCTTGTTCTCATTCATGAAATTCCCTTTATCTGGTTTCTTAATACGCTAACTTAGATTTTAATTCTTACTACTAATTTCCGTAACTCACAATACCGTGGCCCGACTGACATCGGCTTACTCTAACTACATCAGTTAGCTTTCAGCACTCTCTAATGATTACCTTGGCACACTCTAACTATATCAGTTAGCTTTCTGCACCATCATTACCCTTTTCAGTCGGCGCCGTTGTGACTATGTTACCTTACATATATAATTCTTAATTACCTCTAATATAACCTAAAGCGGATCCCATACTCCACTTTAGATTATTTCTAATCCTAATTTCTTACGCTACTGACAGAAGCGGAATTTCACGAAGATAATTTTTATTTACATTTAACTACCATCAGTTACAAACTGTGCGAGGGGACACACTTTACACAGGTGCATTGTATTATAAACGCGGTGGTTTACTTCGGTACCAGTTCATAACAATAGGGGGAGGGTGGCTGCTTACTACATATCTCAACACGCTTTATTGTTCTCGAACAGGCCACGACCGGTTGTTTACACTATTCAACCACACTTTTATTATTATTTTCTTTTTGGTCTCTTTCTAAGAAACTTACCTTTTTCTTTATTTATTTATTATTTACTTTGGGGGAGATTTAAGAAACTTACTTAGAATTATTTCCTATTGAATTACCATATTTATTTAGGACACTTTATTTACTTAGTTTTCAGTTTAGGTCAGTTTAAAAGTTTAATATTTTGGGGCATGGGGTTTAACATTTTATCTAACAATGGAGGGTTAACTAAGTCATTTATTTATTTGAAATTTAAGTCACTATAAATACTTCCTCTACTACACTATACACAATTATTGCCTACACGTTTTAGTACCTGGCAAACCATTAGCATGAGTAGTAAGAGAATTACCTCTCTTCTAAGAGAAAGACAAAAATTCCACACAGACATCATTGTAATGTCAACGATCAGCTGTTCGCTGGAATGTAGGTCACAGTAGTTTTCTTCAAACAATGGCATACTTGTTGTATGCGTGGGAACGCGAGAAACACACTTGGGTGTTGTTCTATATAACAATAGCTCACGGCTATCTTTATCGACCGGTTTCTACTGGGGAAGCCAGTTTCAACAAGGGGTGAGTCCGATGCAATGATACACGCTTTACAAGTTACACCCCGTAATAAGCTGAGTTTAGTTATTTATTGTCTTACGTTCTAATTTTAATTTCTGTAATTTTTTTTTTTTTTTTTTGTAGTAACAAAATTAATTTACGAATTTATTTACACGTAATTAACCTGGTCTTCTTTAGTCAAGAGTTTATATGTTTCACCGTGACGACAGACATACAATGCAGGCATATTCAGGAAACTAAAGTTCTTGAATTGTCGCAATATAAACCTGTTAAAGACTGAACAGTTTGACAAGCACTAAAATTCATGTACGTACTTGCATTGGTGTAATACAATGATAGTTTGTATTATTTTGGGTATCTTAATTAAATTATACGCAAGTTCGTCCGTAATCTTATACAAAATAAATTCACAATTGTCAATTATATAGTGTAAAAATCTAGTAATGGTAGCGACAGTATTAACCGCTAGTACATGAAATACATTATGTAATATAATATTAACATGAAATACATTAACTGAGTGCATAGATCGGCAGAGAGTTATCTATTTTATTTTACTACGTAACAATTATTTTACACGCGCAACTTTATACGTCACGATGTTTACAAACCTTTTTTTTTTTAACTTTAGCAGAGTGGCGCAACTTTATTACGTTCCGGGCTACGTTATAAATCCAGGGAACCCGATATAATCGACGCTAGCCAATTATACAGGCTGCCTACGTTGTAACAAACTGAAAATCAACACAACACATAGAACAATAATATTTACTCTAATTATTAGGACACAAGGGAAGGTATTTTCACTGATTTATGCACTCACTTCAATCTGTAATAAGATGACATCTCTTTATTTACAAATTATATATATAGATCCCATTACATAAAAATTTTCTCATATTGAAATAGTTAAAAGGGGTTTTCTGTAAAACAAGGGATCAAATTGATCATGTAATTTACCTCGGATCCGAGTCTCTTTAAATCTAGTAAAGACGTTTGAATTTTACTTTACTTATCAAAAGCTTGCATGATTACATGAACACCGTTTGAAGAATGGTATTATTTAGTTAAGGGATTAAAACTTATATCTCAAGATTAATGTTACAACGTATGATTTTAGAAATTACTGTTTACATTTCTTTTTGTTTTACTTAAAGCTTAGAGAAGATTATTGTCTTTTGAAAAGTCTCTGGGATGTATGAAAAGTTATATTTTAAATGTACATAATTCTCGGTAGGCAAGCCACCGAGTCACCTCTTAAATACGCTTTTGCTGTCCGTGTCCTGGGGCGTGAATCTTCGGAACTCTGGTAGTCGGGGTAGTCATCCGGGTCGTGTTTCCGGTGAAAGTCTTCTAGGTGTATTAATGAGGAGATGGATGTTATGCTGCGTGAAGTCGGGTTGATCCTCGGCGGTTCTGGTAAGTGTTGTATAGGTGGTAGTCGTCCGGATATGCAGTTGAGCACGTCACATATTCACTGGTAGAGTAGTACTGGAGTTGGTATCTTCTTTCCTTTTTGTTTTTACATTACTATCTGAATTACATCACTCGAACAATATGCGAGAGATCGTCTTTTAATTAACTTGAGACATCACCTTATATACGAGTTCTTTTTTTTCTTATAACCACATTTCTTTAACAAATTCCTCACTACACCTTATATATAAATATAACTAGCTCTCCACGTTTTTAGTGGTAGCTAACACGCATTTAAAAACTTAATACAAACATTTTTTTGAAGAGCCCTCGCTTGGAGGTGTTTACAGTCTGAACGCCGCATCGTAACTCTTGCATTGCTACAACAGGTAGATTGCAACGACGCGGAGTGAGTACTCCGCCATAATATAGTTCCAACTTTTTATTAAAATATACATTCTTATAGTCAGACAGAATAAACTATGTAGACTTATCTTGTTTACAGGGCTTTAAATTATTATTTATTTACATTACGATTTTCAGATATTTCTAAGTTACAGCCGGTTCGCTATGCACGTTGTGTCCGGAATTGGCAGGTCAACGCATGATAATTTACTAAAGGGTTAACTGTATTATTCTCAACTTTTTATATTACGATTTTTTTTATTACTTATTTAGTTAGATTTTCTTAATTTAATTCTCATAACTATTATGAGTTAGTTCAGGGGTATTTGGTTTAATCGTGCGAATAAAAGTACTTCCTTGCTTTCCATTTTTTTTTTTTATATTTTTATTATTAATATTTTTTTATTACCATTTAAATCGTCACATATTCCGCCGCTTAAAGTCGACATGGGGAAATTTAATAAGGAAAATTCGAAAGTGGGGTTACTGGGAGTATGCTTGCCGTTACTGTGTGAAGTTAAATTTAGTACACGATTTGTTTTCTCTATCTCTCTTGAAATTTATTTATTTCTTGTCTTGTTCTCATTCATGAAATTCCCTTTATCTGGTTTCTTAATACGCTAACTTAGATTTTAATTCTTACTACTAATTTCCGTAACTCACAATACCGTGGCCCGACTGACATCGGCTTACTCTAACTACATCAGTTAGCTTTCAGCACTCTCTAATGATTACCTTGGCACACTCTAACTATATCAGTTAGCTTTCTGCACCATCATTACCCTTTTCAGTCGGCGCCGTTGTGACTATGTTACCTTACATATATAATTCTTAATTACCTCTAATATAACCTAAAGCGGATCCCATACTCCACTTTAGATTATTTCTAATCCTAATTTCTTACGCTACTGACAGAAGCGGAATTTCACGAAGATAATTTTTATTTACATTTAACTACCATCAGTTACAAACTGTGCGAGGGGACACACTTTACACAGGTGCATTGTATTATAAACGCGGTGGTTTACTTCGGTACCAGTTCATAACAATAGGGGGAGGGTGGCTGCTTACTACATATCTCAACACGCTTTATTGTTCTCGAACAGGCCACGACCGGTTGTTTACACTATTCAACCACACTTTTATTATTATTTTCTTTTTGGTCTCTTTCTAAGAAACTTACCTTTTTCTTTATTTATTTATTATTTACTTTGGGGGAGATTTAAGAAACTTACTTAGAATTATTTCCTATTGAATTACCATATTTATTTAGGACACTTTATTTACTTAGTTTTCAGTTTAGGTCAGTTTAAAAGTTTAATATTTTGGGGCATGGGGTTTAACATTTTATCTAACAATGGAGGGTTAACTAAGTCATTTATTTATTTGAAATTTAAGTCACTATAAATACTTCCTCTACTACACTATACACAATTATTGCCTACACGTTTTAGTACCTGGCAAACCATTAGCATGAGTAGTAAGAGAATTACCTCTCTTCTAAGAGAAAGACAAAAATTCCACACAGACATCATTGTAATGTCAACGATCAGCTGTTCGCTGGAATGTAGGTCACAGTAGTTTTCTTCAAACAATGGCATACTTGTTGTATGCGTGGGAACGCGAGAAACACACTTGGGTGTTGTTCTATATAACAATAGCTCACGGCTATCTTTATCGACCGGTTTCTACTGGGGAAGCCAGTTTCAACAAGGGGTGAGTCCGATGCAATGATACACGCTTTACAAGTTACACCCCGTAATAAGCTGAGTTTAGTTATTTATTGTCTTACGTTCTAATTTTAATTTCTGTAATTTTTTTTTTTTTTTTTTTGTAGTAACAAAATTAATTTACGAATTTATTTACACGTAATTAACCTGGTCTTCTTTAGTCAAGAGTTTATATGTTTCACCGTGACGACAGACATACAATGCAGGCATATTCAGGAAACTAAAGTTCTTGAATTGTCGCAATATAAACCTGTTAAAGACTGAACAGTTTGACAAGCACTAAAATTCATGTACGTACTTGCATTGGTGTAATACAATGATAGTTTGTATTATTTTGGGTATCTTAATTAAATTATACGCAAGTTCGTCCGTAATCTTATACAAAATAAATTCACAATTGTCAATTATATAGTGTAAAAATCTAGTAATGGTAGCGACAGTATTAACCGCTAGTACATGAAATACATTATGTAATATAATATTAACATGAAATACATTAACTGAGTGCATAGATCGGCAGAGAGTTATCTATTTTATTTTACTACGTAACAATTATTTTACACGCGCAACTTTATACGTCACGATGTTTACAAACCTTTTTTTTTTTAACTTTAGCAGAGTGGCGCAACTTTATTACGTTCCGGGCTACGTTATAAATCCAGGGAACCCGATATAATCGACGCTAGCCAATTATACAGGCTGCCTACGTTGTAACAAACTGAAAATCAACACAACACATAGAACAATAATATTTACTCTAATTATTAGGACACAAGGGAAGGTATTTTCACTGATTTATGCACTCACTTCAATCTGTAATAAGATGACATCTCTTTATTTACAAATTATATATATAGATCCCATTACATAAAAATTTTCTCATATTGAAATAGTTAAAAGGGGTTTTCTGTAAAACAAGGGATCAAATTGATCATGTAATTTACCTCGGATCCGAGTCTCTTTAAATCTAGTAAAGACGTTTGAATTTTACTTTACTTATCAAAAGCTTGCATGATTACATGAACACCGTTTGAAGAATGGTATTATTTAGTTAAGGGATTAAAACTTATATCTCAAGATTAATGTTACAACGTATGATTTTAGAAATTACTGTTTACATTTCTTTTTGTTTTACTTAAAGCTTAGAGAAGATTATTGTCTTTTGAAAAGTCTCTGGGATGTATGAAAAGTTATATTTTAAATGTACATAATTCTCGGTAGGCAAGCCACCGAGTCACCTCTTAAATACGCTTTTGCTGTCCGTGTCCTGGGGCGTGAATCTTCGGAACTCTGGTAGTCGGGGTAGTCATCCGGGTCGTGTTTCCGGTGAAAGTCTTCTAGGTGTATTAATGAGGAGATGGATGTTATGCTGCGTGAAGTCGGGTTGATCCTCGGCGGTTCTGGTAAGTGTTGTATAGGTGGTAGTCGTCCGGATATGCAGTTGAGCACGTCACATATTCACTGGTAGAGTAGTACTGGAGTTGGTATCTTCTTTCCTTTTTGTTTTTACATTACTATCTGAATTACATCACTCGAACAATATGCGAGAGATCGTCTTTTAATTAACTTGAGACATCACCTTATATACGAGTTCTTTTTTTTCTTATAACCACATTTCTTTAACAAATTCCTCACTACACCTTATATATAAATATAACTAGCTCTCCACGTTTTTAGTGGTAGCTAACACGCATTTAAAAACTTAATACAAACATTTTTTTGAAGAGCCCTCGCTTGGAGGTGTTTACAGTCTGAACGCCGCATCGTAACTCTTGCATTGCTACAACAGGTAGATTGCAACGACGCGGAGTGAGTACTCCGCCATAATATAGTTCCAACTTTTTATTAAAATATACATTCTTATAGTCAGACAGAATAAACTATGTAGACTTATCTTGTTTACAGGGCTTTAAATTATTATTTATTTACATTACGATTTTCAGATATTTCTAAGTTACAGCCGGTTCGCTATGCACGTTGTGTCCGGAATTGGCAGGTCAACGCATGATAATTTACTAAAGGGTTAACTGTATTATTCTCAACTTTTTATATTACGATTTTTTTTATTACTTATTTAGTTAGATTTTCTTAATTTAATTCTCATAACTATTATGAGTTAGTTCAGGGGTATTTGGTTTAATCGTGCGAATAAAAGTACTTCCTTGCTTTCCATTTTTTTTTTTTATATTTTTATTATTAATATTTTTTTATTACCATTTAAATCGTCACATATTCCGCCGCTTAAAGTCGACATGGGGAAATTTAATAAGGAAAATTCGAAAGTGGGGTTACTGGGAGTATGCTTGCCGTTACTGTGTGAAGTTAAATTTAGTACACGATTTGTTTTCTCTATCTCTCTTGAAATTTATTTATTTCTTGTCTTGTTCTCATTCATGAAATTCCCTTTATCTGGTTTCTTAATACGCTAACTTAGATTTTAATTCTTACTACTAATTTCCGTAACTCACAATACCGTGGCCCGACTGACATCGGCTTACTCTAACTACATCAGTTAGCTTTCAGCACTCTCTAATGATTACCTTGGCACACTCTAACTATATCAGTTAGCTTTCTGCACCATCATTACCCTTTTCAGTCGGCGCCGTTGTGACTATGTTACCTTACATATATAATTCTTAATTACCTCTAATATAACCTAAAGCGGATCCCATACTCCACTTTAGATTATTTCTAATCCTAATTTCTTACGCTACTGACAGAAGCGGAATTTCACGAAGATAATTTTTATTTACATTTAACTACCATCAGTTACAAACTGTGCGAGGGGACACACTTTACACAGGTGCATTGTATTATAAACGCGGTGGTTTACTTCGGTACCAGTTCATAACAATAGGGGGAGGGTGGCTGCTTACTACATATCTCAACACGCTTTATTGTTCTCGAACAGGCCACGACCGGTTGTTTACACTATTCAACCACACTTTTATTATTATTTTCTTTTTGGTCTCTTTCTAAGAAACTTACCTTTTTCTTTATTTATTTATTATTTACTTTGGGGGAGATTTAAGAAACTTACTTAGAATTATTTCCTATTGAATTACCATATTTACTTAGGACACTTTATTTACTTAGTTTTCAGTTTAGGTCAGTTTAAAAGTTTAATATTTTGGGGCATGGGGTTTAACATTTTATCTAACAATGGAGGGTTAACTAAGTCATTTATTTATTTGAAATTTAAGTCACTATAAATACTTCCTCTACTACACTATACACAATTATTGCCTACACGTTTTAGTACCTGGCAAACCATTAGCATGAGTAGTAAGAGAATTACCTCTCTTCTAAGAGAAAGACAAAAATTCCACACAGACATCATTGTAATGTCAACGATCAGCTGTTCGCTGGAATGTAGGTCACAGTAGTTTTCTTCAAACAATGGCATACTTGTTGTATGCGTGGGAACGCGAGAAACACACTTGGGTGTTGTTCTATATAACAATAGCTCACGGCTATCTTTATCGACCGGTTTCTACTGGGGAAGCCAGTTTCAACAAGGGGTGAGTCCGATGCAATGATACACGCTTTACAAGTTACACCCCGTAATAAGCTGAGTTTAGTTATTTATTGTCTTACGTTCTAATTTTAATTTCTGTAATTTTTTTTTTTTTTTTTTGTAGTAACAAAATTAATTTACGAATTTATTTACACGTAATTAACCTGGTCTTCTTTAGTCAAGAGTTTATATGTTTCACCGTGACGACAGACATACAATGCAGGCATATTCAGGAAACTAAAGTTCTTGAATTGTCGCAATATAAACCTGTTAAAGACTGAACAGTTTGACAAGCACTAAAATTCATGTACGTACTTGCATTGGTGTAATACAATGATAGTT
Source organism: Magicicada septendecula (assembly GCA_034769895.1). Taxonomy (NCBI): domain Eukaryota; kingdom Metazoa; phylum Arthropoda; class Insecta; order Hemiptera; family Cicadidae; genus Magicicada; species Magicicada septendecula. Next base: position 1,258,138,954 of record CM068367.1, read on the forward strand.
TGTATTATTTTGGGTATCTTAATTAAATTATACGCAAGTTCGTCCGTAATCTTATACAAAATAAATTCACAATTGTCAATTATATAGTGTAAAAATCTAGTAATGGTAGCGACAGTATTAACCGCTAGTACATGAAATACATTATGTAATATAATATTAACATGAAATACATTAACTGAGTGCATAGATCGGCAGAGAGTTATCTATTTTATTTTACTACGTAACAATTATTTTACACGCGCAACTTTATACGTCACGATGTTTACAAACCTTTTTTTTTTTAACTTTAGCAGAGTGGCGCAACTTTATTACGTTCCGGGCTACGTTATAAATCCAGGGAACCCGATATAATCGACGCTAGCCAATTATACAGGCTGCCTACGTTGTAACAAACTGAAAATCAACACAACACATAGAACAATAATATTTACTCTAATTATTAGGACACAAGGGAAGGTATTTTCACTGATTTATGCACTCACTTCAATCTGTAATAAGATGACATCTCTTTATTTACAAATTATATATATAGATCCCATTACATAAAAATTTTCTCATATTGAAATAGTTAAAAGGGGTTTTCTGTAAAACAAGGGATCAAATTGATCATGTAATTTACCTCGGATCCGAGTCTCTTTAAATCTAGTAAAGACGTTTGAATTTTACTTTACTTATCAAAAGCTTGCATGATTACATGAACACCGTTTGAAGAATGGTATTATTTAGTTAAGGGATTAAAACTTATATCTCAAGATTAATGTTACAACGTATGATTTTAGAAATTACTGTTTACATTTCTTTTTGTTTTACTTAAAGCTTAGAGAAGATTATTGTCTTTTGAAAAGTCTCTGGGATGTATGAAAAGTTATATTTTAAATGTACATAATTCTCGGTAGGCAAGCCACCGAGTCACCTCTTAAATACGCTTTTGCTGTCCGTGTCCTGGGGCGTGAATCTTCGGAACTCTGGTAGTCGGGGTAGTCATCCGGGTCGTGTTTCCGGTGAAAGTCTTCTAGGTGTATTAATGAGGAGATGGATGTTATGCTGCGTGAAGTCGGGTTGATCCTCGGCGGTTCTGGTAAGTGTTGTATAGGTGGTAGTCGTCCGGATATGCAGTTGAGCACGTCACATATTCACTGGTAGAGTAGTACTGGAGTTGGTATCTTCTTTCCTTTTTGTTTTTACATTACTATCTGAATTACATCACTCGAACAATATGCGAGAGATCGTCTTTTAATTAACTTGAGACATCACCTTATATACGAGTTCTTTTTTTTCTTATAACCACATTTCTTTAACAAATTCCTCACTACACCTTATATATAAATATAACTAGCTCTCCACGTTTTTAGTGGTAGCTAACACGCATTTAAAAACTTAATACAAACATTTTTTTGAAGAGCCCTCGCTTGGAGGTGTTTACAGTCTGAACGCCGCATCGTAACTCTTGCATTGCTACAACAGGTAGATTGCAACGACGCGGAGTGAGTACTCCGCCATAATATAGTTCCAACTTTTTATTAAAATATACATTCTTATAGTCAGACAGAATAAACTATGTAGACTTATCTTGTTTACAGGGCTTTAAATTATTATTTATTTACATTACGATTTTCAGATATTTCTAAGTTACAGCCGGTTCGCTATGCACGTTGTGTCCGGAATTGGCAGGTCAACGCATGATAATTTACTAAAGGGTTAACTGTATTATTCTCAACTTTTTATATTACGATTTTTTTTATTACTTATTTAGTTAGATTTTCTTAATTTAATTCTCATAACTATTATGAGTTAGTTCAGGGGTATTTGGTTTAATCGTGCGAATAAAAGTACTTCCTTGCTTTCCATTTTTTTTTTTTATATTTTTATTATTAATATTTTTTTATTACCATTTAAATCGTCACATATTCCGCCGCTTAAAGTCGACATGGGGAAATTTAATAAGGAAAATTCGAAAGTGGGGTTACTGGGAGTATGCTTGCCGTTACTGTGTGAAGTTAAATTTAGTACACGATTTGTTTTCTCTATCTCTCTTGAAATTTATTTATTTCTTGTCTTGTTCTCATTCATGAAATTCCCTTTATCTGGTTTCTTAATACGCTAACTTAGATTTTAATTCTTACTACTAATTTCCGTAACTCACAATACCGTGGCCCGACTGACATCGGCTTACTCTAACTACATCAGTTAGCTTTCAGCACTCTCTAATGATTACCTTGGCACACTCTAACTATATCAGTTAGCTTTCTGCACCATCATTACCCTTTTCAGTCGGCGCCGTTGTGACTATGTTACCTTACATATATAATTCTTAATTACCTCTAATATAACCTAAAGCGGATCCCATACTCCACTTTAGATTATTTCTAATCCTAATTTCTTACGCTACTGACAGAAGCGGAATTTCACGAAGATAATTTTTATTTACATTTAACTACCATCAGTTACAAACTGTGCGAGGGGACACACTTTACACAGGTGCATTGTATTATAAACGCGGTGGTTTACTTCGGTACCAGTTCATAACAATAGGGGGAGGGTGGCTGCTTACTACATATCTCAACACGCTTTATTGTTCTCGAACAGGCCACGACCGGTTGTTTACACTATTCAACCACACTTTTATTATTATTTTCTTTTTGGTCTCTTTCTAAGAAACTTACCTTTTTCTTTATTTATTTATTATTTACTTTGGGGAAGATTTAAGAAACTTACTTAGAATTATTTCCTATTGAATTACCATATTTATTTAGGACACTTTATTTACTTAGTTTTCAGTTTAGGTCAGTTTAAAAGTTTAATATTTTGGGGCATGGGGTTTAACATTTTATCTAACAATGGAGGGTTAACTAAGTCATTTATTTATTTGAAATTTAAGTCACTATAAATACTTCCTCTACTACACTATACACAATTATTGCCTACACGTTTTAGTACCTGGCAAACCATTAGCATGAGTAGTAAGAGAATTACCTCTCTTCTAAGAGAAAGACAAAAATTCCACACAGACATCATTGTAATGTCAACGATCAGCTGTTCGCTGGAATGTAGGTCACAGTAGTTTTCTTCAAACAATGGCATACTTGTTGTATGCGTGGGAACGCGAGAAACACACTTGGGTGTTGTTCTATATAACAATAGCTCACGGCTATCTTTATCGACCGGTTTCTACTGGGGAAGCCAGTTTCAACAAGGGGTGAGTCCGATGCAATGATACACGCTTTACAAGTTACACCCCGTAATAAGCTGAGTTTAGTTATTTATTGTCTTACGTTCTAATTTTAATTTCTGTAATTTTTTTTTTTTTTTTTTTGTAGTAACAAAATTAATTTACGAATTTATTTACACGTAATTAACCTGGTCTTCTTTAGTCAAGAGTTTATATGTTTCACCGTGACGACAGACATACAATGCAGGCATATTCAGGAAACTAAAGTTCTTGAATTGTCGCAATATAAACCTGTTAAAGACTGAACAGTTTGACAAGCACTAAAATTCATGTACGTACTTGCATTGGTGTAATACAATGATAGTTTGTATTATTTTGGGTATCTTAATTAAATTATACGCAAGTTCGTCCGTAATCTTATACAAAATAAATTCACAATTGTCAATTATATAGTGTAAAAATCTAGTAATGGTAGCGACAGTATTAACCGCTAGTACATGAAATACATTATGTAATATAATATTAACATGAAATACATTAACTGAGTGCATAGATCGGCAGAGAGTTATCTATTTTATTTTACTACGTAACAATTATTTTACACGCGCAACTTTATACGTCACGATGTTTACAAACCTTTTTTTTTTAACTTTAGCAGAGTGGCGCAACTTTATTACGTTCCGGGCTACGTTATAAATCCAGGGAACCCGATATAATCGACGCTAGCCAATTATACAGGCTGCCTACGTTGTAACAAACTGAAAATCAACACAACACATAGAACAATAATATTTACTCTAATTATTAGGACACAAGGGAAGGTATTTTCACTGATTTATGCACTCACTTCAATCTGTAATAAGATGACATCTCTTTATTTACAAATTATATATATAGATCCCATTACATAAAAATTTTCTCATATTGAAATAGTTAAAAGGGGTTTTCTGTAAAACAAGGGATCAAATTGATCATGTAATTTACCTCGGATCCGAGTCTCTTTAAATCTAGTAAAGACGTTTGAATTTTACTTTACTTATCAAAAGCTTGCATGATTACATGAACACCGTTTGAAGAATGGTATTATTTAGTTAAGGGATTAAAACTTATATCTCAAGATTAATGTTACAACGTATGATTTTAGAAATTACTGTTTACATTTCTTTTTGTTTTACTTAAAGCTTAGAGAAGATTATTGTCTTTTGAAAAGTCTCTGGGATGTATGAAAAGTTATACTTTAAATGTACATAATTCTCGGTAGGCAAGCCACCGAGTCACCTCTTAAATACGCTTTTGCTGTCCGTGTCCTGGGGCGTGAATCTTCGGAACTCTGGTAGTCGGGGTAGTCATCCGGGTCGTGTTTCCGGTGAAAGTCTTCTAGGTGTATTAATGAGGAGATGGATGTTATGCTGCGTGAAGTCGGGTTGATCCTCGGCGGTTCTGGTAAGTGTTGTATAGGTGGTAGTCGTCCGGATATGCAGTTGAGCACGTCACATATTCACTGGTAGAGTAGTACTGGAGTTGGTATCTTCTTTCCTTTTTGTTTTTACATTACTATCTGAATTACATCACTCGAACAATATGCGAGAGATCGTCTTTTAATTAACTTGAGACATCACCTTATATACGAGTTCTTTTTTTTCTTATAACCACATTTCTTTAACAAATTCCTCACTACACCTTATATATAAATATAACTAGCTCTCCACGTTTTTAGTGGTAGCTAACACGCATTTAAAAACTTAATACAAACATTTTTTTGAAGAGCCCTCGCTTGGAGGTGTTTACAGTCTGAACGCCGCATCGTAACTCTTGCATTGCTACAACAGGTAGATTGCAACGACGCGGAGTGAGTACTCCGCCATAATATAGTTCCAACTTTTTATTAAAATATACATTCTTATAGTCAGACAGAATAAACTATGTAGACTTATCTTGTTTACAGGGCTTTAAATTATTATTTATTTACATTACGATTTTCAGATATTTCTAAGTTACAGCCGGTTCGCTATGCACGTTGTGTCCGGAATTGGCAGGTCAACGCATGATAATTTACTAAAGGGTTAACTGTATTATTCTCAACTTTTTATATTACGATTTTTTTTATTACTTATTTAGTTAGATTTTCTTAATTTAATTCTCATAACTATTATGAGTTAGTTCAGGGGTATTTGGTTTAATCGTGCGAATAAAAGTACTTCCTTGCTTTCCATTTTTTTTTTTTATATTTTTATTATTAATATTTTTTTATTACCATTTAAATCGTCACATATTCCGCCGCTTAAAGTCGACATGGGGAATTTTAATAAGGAAAATTCGAAAGTGGGGTTACTGGGAGTATGCTTGCCGTTACTGTGTGAAGTTAAATTTAGTACACGATTTGTTTTCTCTATCTCTCTTGAAATTTATTTATTTCTTGTCTTGTTCTCATTCATGAAATTCCCTTTATCTGGTTTCTTAATACGCTAACTTAGATTTTAATTCTTACTACTAATTTCCGTAACTCACAATACCGTGGCCCGACTGACATCGGCTTACTCTAACTACATCAGTTAGCTTTCAGCACTCTCTAATGATTACCTTGGCACACTCTAACTATATCAGTTAGCTTTCTGCACCATCATTACCCTTTTCAGTCGGCGCCGTTGTGACTATGTTACCTTACATATATAATTCTTAATTACCTCTAATATAACCTAAAGCGGATCCCATACTCCACTTTAGATTATTTCTAATCCTAATTTCTTACGCTACTGACAGAAGCGGAATTTCACGAAGATAATTTTTATTTACATTTAACTACCATCAGTTACAAACTGTGCGAGGGGACACACTTTACACAGGTGCATTGTATTATAAACGCGGTGGTTTACTTCGGTACCAGTTCATAACAATAGGGGGAGGGTGGCTGCTTACTACATATCTCAACACGCTTTATTGTTCTCGAACAGGCCACGACCGGTTGTTTACACTATTCAACCACACTTTTATTATTATTTTCTTTTTGGTCTCTTTCTAAGAAACTTACCTTTTTCTTTATTTATTTATTATTTACTTTGGGGGAGATTTAAGAAACTTACTTAGAATTATTTCCTATTGAATTACCATATTTATTTAGGACACTTTATTTACTTAGTTTTCAGTTTAGGTCAGTTTAAAAGTTTAATATTTTGGGGCATGGGGTTTAACATTTTATCTAACAATGGAGGGTTAACTAAGTCATTTATTTATTTGAAATTTAAGTCACTATAAATACTTGCTCTACTAGACTATACACAATTATTGCCTACACGTTTTAGTACCTGGCAAACCATTAGCATGAGTAGTAAGAGAATTACCTCTCTTCTAAGAGAAAGACAAAAATTCCACACAGACGTTATTGTAATGTCAACGATCAGCTGTTCGCTGGAATGTAGGTCACAGTAGTTTTCTTCAAACAATGGCATACTTGTTGTATGCGTGGGAACGCGAGAAACACACTTGGGTGTTGTTCTATATAACAATAGCTCACGGCTATCTTTATCGACCGGTTTCTACTGGGGAAGCCAGTTTCAACAAGGGGTGAGTCCGATGCAATGATACACGCTTTACAAGTTACACCCCGTAATAAGCTGAGTTTAGTTATTTATTGTCTTACGTTCTAATTTTAATTTCTGTAATTTTTTTTTTTTTTTTTTGTAGTAACAAAATTAATTTACGAATTTATTTACACCTAATTAACCTGGTCTTCTTTAGTCAAGAGTTTATATGTTTCACCGTGACGACAGACATACAATGCAGGCATATTCAGGAAACTAAAGTTCTTGAATTGTCGCAATATAAACCTGTTAAAGACTGAACAGTTTGACAAGCACTAAAATTCATGTACGTACTTGCATTGGTGTAATACAATGATAGTTTGTATTATTTTGGGTATCTTAATTAAATTATACGCAAGTTCGTCCGTAATCTTATACAAAATAAATTCACAATTGTCAATTAATATAGTGTAAAAATCTAGTAATGGTAGCGACAGTATTAACCGCTAGTACATGAAATACATTATGTAATATAATATTAACATGAAATACATTAACTGAGTGCATAGATCGGCAGAGAGTTATCTATTTTATTTTACTACGTAACAATTATTTTACACGCGCAACTTTATACGTCACGATGCTTACAAACCTTTTTTTTTTAACTTTAGCAGAGTGGCGCAACTTTATTACGTTCCGGGCTACGTTATAAATCCAGGGAACCCGATATAATCGACGCTAGCCAATTATACAGGCTGCCTACGTTGTAACAAACTAAAAATCAACACAACACATAGAACAATAATATTTACTCTAATTATTAGGACACAAGGGAAGGTATTTTCACTTATTTATGCACTCACTTCAATCTGTAATAAGATGACATCTCTTTATTTACAAATTATATATATAGATCCCATTACATAAAAATTTTCTCATATTGAAATAGTTAAAAGGGGTTTTGCTGTAAAACAAGGGATCAAATTGATCATGTAATTTACCTCGGATCCGAGTCTCTTTAAATCTAGTAAAGACGTCTGAATTTTACTTTACTTATCAAAAGCTTGCATGATTACATGAACACCGTTTGAAGAATGGTATTATTTAGTTAAGGGATTAAAACTTATATCTCAAGATTAATGTTACAACGTATGATTTTAGAAATTACTGTTTACATTTCTTTTTGTTTTACTTAAAGCTTAGAGAAAAGTCTCTGGCATGTATGAAAATTTATATTTTAAATGTACATAATTCTCGGTAGGCAAGCCACCGAGTCACCTCTTAAATACGCTTTTGCTGTCCGTGTCCTGGGGCGTGAATCTTCGGAACTCTGGTAGTCGGGGTAGTCATCTGGGTCGTGTTTCCGGTGAAAGTCTTCTAGGTGTATTAATGAGGAGATGGATGTTATGCTGCGTGAAGTCGGGTTGATCCTCGGCGGTTCTGGTAAGTGTTGTATAGGTGGTAGTCGTCCGCATATGCAGTTGAGCACGTCACATATTCACTGGTAGAGTAGTACTGGAGTTGGTATCTTCTTTCCTTTTTGTTTTTACATTACTATCTGAATTACATCACTCGAACAATATTCGAGAGATCGTCTTTTAATTAACTTGAGACATCACCTTATATACGAGTTCTTTTTTTTCTTATAACCACATTTCTTTAACAAATTCCTCACTACACCTTATATATAAATATAACTAGCTCTCCACGTTTTTAGTGGTAGCTAACACGCATTTAGAAACTTAATACAAACATTTTTTTGAAGAGCCCTCACTTGGAGGTGTTTACAGTCTGAACGCCGCATCGTAACTCTTGCATTGCTACAACAGGTAGATTGCAACGACGCGGAGTGAGTACTCCGCCATAATATAGTTCCAACTTTTTATTAAAATATACATTCTTATAGTCAGACAAAATAAACTATGTAGACTTATCTTGTTTACAGGGCTTTAAATTATTATTTATTTACATTACGATTTTCAGATATTTCTAAGTTACAGCCGGTTCGCTATGCACGTTGTGTCCGGAATTGGCAGGTCAACGCATGATAATTTACTAAAGGGTTAACTGTATTATTCTCAACTTTTTATATTACGATTTTTTTTATTACTTATTTAGTTAGATTTTCTTAATTTAATTCTCATAACTATTATGAGTTAGTTCAGGGGTATTTGGTTTAATCGTGCGAATAAAAGTACTTCCTTGCTTTCCATTTTTTTTTTTATATTTTTATTATTAATATTTTTTTATTACCATTAAAATCGTTACATACTCCGCCGCTTAAAATCGACATGGGGAATTTTAATAAGCAAATTCGAAAGTGGGGTTACTGGGAGTATGCTTGCCGTTACTGTGTGAAGTTAGATTTAGTACACGATTTGTTTTCTCTATCTCTCTTGAAATTTATTTATTTCTTGTCTTGTTCTCATTCGTGAAATTCCCTTTATCTCGTTTCTTAATACGCTAACTTAGATTTTAATTCTTAATACTAATTTCCGTAACTCACAATATCGTGGCCCGACTGACATCGGCTTACTCTAACTACATCAGTTAGCTTTCAGCACTGTCTAATGATTACCTTGGCACACTCTAACTATATCAGTTAGCTTTCTGCACCATCATTACCCTTTTCAGTCGGCGCCGTTGTGACTATGTTACGTTACATATATAATTCTTAATTACCTCTAATATAACCTAAAGCGGATCCCATACTCCACTTTAGATTATTTCTAATCCTAATTTCTTACGCTACTGAGAGAAGCGGAATTTCACGAAGATAATTTTTATTTACATTTAACTACCATCAGTTACAAACTGTGCGAGGGGACACACTTTACACAGGTGCATTGTATTATACACGCGGTGGTTTACTTCGGTACCAGTTCATAACAATAGGGGGAGGGTGGCTGCTTACTACATTTCTCAACACGCTTTATTGTTCTCGAACAGGCCACGACCGGTTGTTTACACTATTCAACCACACTTTTATTATTTTTTCTTTTTGGTCTCTTTCTAAGAAACTTACCTTTTTCTTTATTTATTTATTATTTACTTTGGGGGAGATTTAAGAAACTTACTTAGAATTATTTCCTATTGAATTACCATATTTATTTAGGACACTTTATTTACTTAGTTTTCAGTTTAGGTCAGTTTAAAAGTTTAATATTTTGGGGCATGGGGTTTAACATTTTATCTAACAATGGAGGGTTAACTAAGTCATTTATTTATTTGAAATTTAAGTCACTATAAATACTTGCTCTGCTACACTATACACAATTATTGCCTACACGTTTTAGTACCTGGCAAACCATTAGCATGGGTAGTAAGAGAATTACCTCTCTTCTAAGAGAAAGACAAAAATTCCACACAGACATCATTGTAATGTCAACGATCAGCTGTTCGCTGGAATGTAGGTCACAGTAGTTTTCTTCAAACAATGGCATACTTGTTGTATGCGTGGGAACGCGAGAAACACACTTGGGTGTTGTTCTATATAACAATAGCTCACGGCTATCTTTATCGACCGGTTTCTACTGGGGAAGCCAGTTTCAACAAGGGGTGAGTCCGATGCAATGATACACGCTTTACAAGTTACACCCCGTAATAAGCTGAGTTTAGTTATTTATTGTCTTACGTTCTAATTTTAATTTCTGTAATTTTTATTTTTTTTTTTTTGTAGTAACAAAATTAATTTACGAATTTATTTACACGTAATTAACCTGGTCTACTTTAGTCAAGAGTTTATATATTTCACCGTGACGATAGACATACAATGCAGGCATATTCAGGAAACTACAGGTCTTGAATTGTCGCAATATAAACCTGTTAAAGACTGAACAGTTTGACAAGCACTAAAATTCATGTACGTACTTGCATTGGTGTAATACAATGATAGTTTGTATTATTTTGGGTATCTTAATTAAATTATACGCAAGTTCGTCCGTAATCTTATACAAAATAAATTCACAATTGTCAATTAATATAGTGTAAAAATCTAGTAATGGTAGCGACAGTATTAACCGCTAATACATGACATACATTATGTAATTTAATATTAACATGAAATACATTAACTGAGTGCATAGATCGGCAGAGAGTTATCTATTTTATTTTACTACGTAACAATTATTTAACACGCGCAACTTTATACGTCACGATGCTTACAAACCTTTTTTTTTAACTTTAGCAGAGTGGCGCAACTTTATTACGTTCCGGGCTACGTTATAAATCCAGGGAACCCGATATAATCGACGCTAGCCAATTATACAGGCTGCCTACGTTGTAACAAACTGAAAATCAACACAACACATAGAACAATAATATTTACTCTAATTATTAGGACACAAGGGAAGGTATTTTCACTGATTTATGCACTCACTTCAATCTGTAATAAGATGACATCTCTTTATTAACAAATTATATATATAGATCCCATTACATAAAAATTTTCTCATATTGAAATAGTTAAAAGGGGTTTTCTGTCAAACAAGGGATCAAGTTGATCATGTAATTTACCTCGGATCCGAGTCTCTTTAAATCTAGTAAAGACGTCTGAATTCTACTTTACTTATCAAAAGCTTGCATGATTACATGAACACCGTTTTGAAGAATGGTATTATTTAGTTAAGAGATTAAAACTTATATCTCAAAATTAATGTTACAACGTATGATTTTAGAAATTACTGTTTACATTTCTTTTTGTTTTATTTAAAGCTTAGAGAAGATTATTGTCTTTTGAAAAGTCTCTGGCATGTATGAAAAGTTATATTTTAAATGTACATAATTCTCGGTAGGCAAGCCACCGAGTCACCTCTTAAATACGCTTTTGCTGTCCGTGTCCTGGGGCGTGAATCTTCGGAACTCTGGTAGTCGGGGTAGTCATCCGGGTCGTGTTTCCGGTGAAAGTCTTCTAGGTGTATTAATGAGGAGATGGATGTTATGCTGCGTGAAGTCGGGTTGATCCTCGGCGGTTCTGGTAAGTGTTGTATAGGTGGTAGTCGTCCGGATATGCAGTTGAGCACGTCACATATTCACTGGTAGAGTAGTACTGGAGTTGGTATCTTCTTTCCTTTTTGTTTTTACATTACTATCTGAATTACATCACTCGAACAATATGCGAGAGATCGTCTTTTAATTAACTTGAGACATCACCTTATATACGAGTTCTTTTTTTTCTTATAACCACATTTCTTTAACAAATTCCTCACTACACCTTATATATAAATATAACTAGCTCTCCACGTTTTTAGTGGTAGCTAACACGCATTTAAAAACTTAATACAAACATTTTTTTTAAGAGATCTCGCTTGGAGGTGTTTACAGTCTGAACGCCGCATCGTAACTCTTGCATTGCTACAACATGTAGATTGCAACGACGCGGAGTGAGTACTCCGCCATAATATAGTTCCAACTTTTTATTAAAATATACATTCTTATAGTCAGACAAAATAAACTATGTAGACTTATCTTGTTTACAGGGCTTTAAATTATTAATTATTTACATTACGATTTTCAGATATTTCTAAGTTACAGCCGGTTCGCTATGCACGTTGTGTCCGGAATTGGCAGGTCAACGCATGATAATTTACTAAAGGGTTAACTGTATTATTCTCAACTTTTTACATTACGATTTTTTTTATTACTTATTTAGTTAGATTTTCTTAATTTAATTCTCATAACTATTATGAGTTAGTTCAGGGGTATTTGGTTTAATCGTGCGATTTAAAGTACTTCCTTGCTTTCCATTTTTTTTTATATTTTTATTATTAATATTTTTTTATTACCATTTAAATCGTCACATCCTCCGCCGCTTAAAATCGACATGGGGAATTTTAATAAGGAAAATTCGAAAGTGGGGTACTGGGAGTATGCTTGCCGTTACTGTGTGAAGTTAAATTTAGTACACTATTTGTTTTCTCTATCTCTCTTGAAATTTATTTATTTCTTGTCTTGTTCTCATTCGTGAAATTCCCTTTATCTCGTTTCTTAATACGCTAACTTAGATTTTAATTTTTAATACTAATTTCCGTAACTCACAATATCGTGGCCCGACTGACATCGGCTTACTCTAACTACATCAGTTAGCTTTCAGCACTGTCTAATGATTACCTTGGCACACTCTAACTATATCAGTTAGCTTTCTGCACCATCATTACCCTTTTCAGTCGGCGCCGTTGTGACTATGTTACCTTACATATATAATTCTTAATTACCTCTAATATAACCTAAAGCGGATCCCATACTCCACTTTAGATTATTTCTAATCCTAATTTCTTACGCTACTGAGAGAAGCGGAATTTAACGAAGATAATTTTTATTTACATTTAACTACCATCAGTTACAAACTATGTGAGGTGACACACTTTACACAGGTGCATTGTATTATACACGCAGTCGTTTATTTCGGTACCAGTACATAACAATAGGGGGAGGGGGGCTGCTTACTACATTTCTCAACACGCTTTATTGTTCTCGAACAGGCCACGACCGGTTGTTTACACTATTCAACCACATTTTTATTATTATTTTCTTTTTGGTCTCTTTCTAAGAAACTTACCTTTTTCTTTATTTATTTATTATTTACTGTGGGGGAGATTTAAGAAACTTACTTAGAATTATTTCCTATTGAATTACCATATTTATTTAGGACACTTTATTTACTTAGTTTTCAGTTTAGGTCAGTTTAAAAGTTTAATATTTGGGGCATGGGGTTTAACATTTTATCTAACAATGGAGGGTTAACTAAGTCATTTATTTATTTGAAATTTAAGTCACTATAAATACTTGCTCTACTACACTATACACAATTATTGCCTACACGTTTTAGTACCTGGCAAACCATTAGCATGGGTAGTAAGAGAATTACCTCTCTTCTAAGAGAAAGACAAAAATTCCACACAGACATCATTGTAATGTCAACGATCAGCTGTTCGCTGGAATGTAGGTCACAGTAGTTTTCTTCAAACAATGGCATACTTGTTGTATGCGTGGGAACGCGAGAAACACACTTGGGTGTTGTTCTATATAACAATAGCTCACGGCTATCTTTATCGACCGGTTTCTACTGGGGAAGCCAGTTTCAACAAGGGGTGAGTCCGTTGCAATGATACACGCTTTACAAGTTACACCCCGTAATAAGCTGAGTTAAGTTATTTATTGTCTTACGTTCTAATTTTAATTTCTGTAATTTTTTTTTTTTTTTTTTTTTTTTAGTAACAAAATTAAGTTACGAATTTATTTACACGTAATTAACCTGGTCTACTTTAGTCAAGAGTTTATATGTTTCACCGTGACGACAGACATACAATGCAGGCATATTCAGGAAACTACAGGTCTTGAATTGTCGCAATATAAACCTGTTAAAGACTGAACAGTTTGACAAGCACTAAAATTCATGTACGTACTTGCATTGGTGTAATACAATGATAGTTTGTATTATTTTGGGTATCTTAATTAAATTATACGCAAGTTCGTCCGTAATCTTATACAAAATAAATTCACAATTGTCAATTAATATAGTGTAAAAATCTAGTAATGTTAGCGACAGTATTAACCGCTAATACATGAAATACATTATGTAATTTAATATTAACATGAAATACATTAACTGAGTGCATAGATCGGCAGAGAGTTATCTATTTTATTTTACTACGTAACAATTATTTTACACGCGCAACTTTATACGTCACGATGCTTACAAACCTTTTTTTTTAACTTTAGCAGAGTGGCGCAACTTTATTACGTTCCGGGCTACGTTATAAATCCAGGGAACCCGATATAATCGACGCTAGCCAATTATACAGGCTGCCTACGTTGTAACAAACTGAAAATCAACACAACACATAGAACAATAATATTTACTCTAATTATTAGAACACAAGGGAAGGTATTTTCACTGATTTATGCACTCACTTCAATCTGTAATAAGATGACATCTCTTTATTAACAACTTATATATATAGATCCCATTACATAAAAATTTTCTCATATTGAAATAGTTAAAAGGGGTTTTCTGTCAAACAAGGGATCAAGTTGATCATGTAATTTACCTCGGATCCGAGTCTCTTTAAATCTAGTAAAGACGTCTGAATTTTACTTTACTTATCAAAAGCTTGCATGATTACATGAACACCGTTTGAAGAATGGTATTATTTAGTTAAGAGATTAAAACTTATATCTCAAGATTAATGTTACAACGTTTGATTTTAGAAATTACTGTTTACATTTCTTTTTGTTTTACTTAAAGCTTAGAGAAGATTATTGTCTTTTGAAAAGTCTCTGGCATGTATGAAAAGTTATATTTTAAATGTACATAATTCTCGGTAGGCAAGCCACCGAGTCACCTCTTAAATACGCTTTTGCTGTCCGTGTCCTGGGGCGTGAATCTTCGGAACTCTGGTAGTCGGGGTAGTCATCCGGGTCGTGTTTCCGGTGAAAGTCTTCTAGGTGTATTAATGAGGAGATGGATGTTATGCTGCGTGAAGTCGGGTTGATCCTCGGCGGTTCTGGTAAGTGTTGTATAGGTGGTAGTCGTCCGGATATGCAGTTGAGCACGTCACATATTCACTGGTAGAGTAGTACTGGAGTTGGTATCTTCTTTCCTTTTTGTTTTTACATTACTATCTGAATTACATCACTCGAACAATATGCGAGAGATCGTCTTTTAATTAACTTGAGACATCACCTTATATACGAGTTCTTTTTTTTCTTATAACCACATTTCTTTAACAAATTCCTCACTACACCTTATATATAAATATAACTAGCTCTCCACGTTTTTAGTGGTAGCTAACACGCATTTAAAAACTTAATACAAACATTTTTTTGAAGAGCCCACGCTTGGAGGTGTTTACAGTCTGAACGCCGCATCGTAACTCTTGCATTGCTACAACAGGTAGATTGCAACGACGCGGAGTGAGTACTCCGCCATAATATAGTTCCAACTTTTTATTAAAATATACATTCTTATAGTCAGACAAAATAAACTATGTAGACTTATCTTGTTTACAGGGCTTTAAATTATTAATTATTTACATTACGATTTTCAGATATTTCTAAGTTACAGCCGGTTCGCTATGCACGTTGTGTCCGGAATTGGCAGGTCAACGCATGATAATTTACTAAAGGGTTAACTATATTATTCTCAACTTTTTACATTACGATTTTTTTTATTACTTATTTAGTTAGATTTTCTTAATTTAATTCTCATAACTATTATGAGTTAGTTCAGGGGTATTTGGTTTAATCGTGCGAATAAAAGTACTTCCTTGCTTTCCATTTTTTTTTTTTATATTTTTATTATTAATATTTTTTTATTACCATTTAAATCGTCACATACTCCGCCGCTTAAAATCGACATGGGGAATTTTAATAAGGAAAATTCGAAAGTGGGGTACTGGGAGTATGCTTGCCGTTACTGTGTGAAGTTAAATTTAGTACACTATTTGTTTTCTCTATCTCTCTTGAAATTTATTTATTTCTTGTCTTGTTCTCATTCGTGAAATTCCCTTTATCTCGTTTCTTAATACGCTAACTTAGATTTTAATTCTTAATACTAATTTCCGTAACTCACAATATCGTGGCCCGACTGACATCGGCTTACTCTAACTACATCAGTTAGCTTTCAGCACTCTCTAATGATTACCTTGCCACACTCTAACTATATCAGTTAGCTTTCTGCACCATCATTACCCTTTTCAGTCGGCGCCGTTGTGACTATGTTACGTTACATATATAATTCTTAATTACCTCTAATATAACCTAAAGCGGATCCCATACTCCACTTTAGATTATTTATAATCCTAATTTCTTACGCTACTGAGAGAAGCGGAATTTAACGAAGATAATTTTTATTTACATTTAACTACCATCAGTTACAAACTATGCGAGGGGACACACTTTACACAGGTGCATTGTATTATACACGCGGTGGTTTACTTCGGTACCAGTACATAACAATAGGGGGAGGATGGCTGCTTACTACATTTCTCAACACGCTTTATTGTTCTCGAACAGGCCACGACCGGTTGTTTACACTATTCAACCACACTTTTATTATTATTTTCTTTTTGGTCTCTTTCTAAGAAACTTACCTTTTTCTTTATTTATTTATTATTTACTTTGGGGGAGATTTAAGAAACTTACTTAGAATTATTTCCTATTGAATTACCATATTTATTTAGGACACATTATTTACTTAGTTTTCAGTTTAGGTCAGTTTAAAAGTTTAATATTTGGGGCATGGGGTTTAACATTTTATCTAACAATGGAGGGTTAACTAAGTCATTTATTTATTTGAAATTTAAGTCACTATAAATACTTGCTCTACTACACTATACACAATTATTGCCTACACGTTTTAGTACCTGGCAAACCATTAGCATGAGTAGTAAGAGAATTACCTCTCTTCTAAGAGAAAGACAAAAATTCCACACAGACATCATTGTAATGTCAACGATCAGCTGTTCGCTGGAATGTAGGTCACAATAGTTTTCTTCAAACAATGGCATACTTGTTGTATTCGTGGGAACGCGAGAAACACACTTGGGTGTTGTTCTATATAACAATAGCTCACGGCTATCTTTATCGACCGGTTTCTACTGGGGAAGCCAGTTTAAACAAGGGGTGAGTCCGATGCAATGATACACGCTTTACAAGTTACACCCCGTAATAAGCTGAGTTTAGTTATTTATTGTCTTACGTTCTAATTTTAATTTCTGTAATTTTTTTTTTTTTTTGTAGTAACAAAATTAATTTACGAATTTATTTACACGTAATTAACCTGGTCTACTTTAGTCAAGAGTTTATATATTTCACCGTGACGACAGACATACAATGCAGGCATATTCAGGAAACTACAGGTCTTGAATTGTCGCAATATATACCTGTTAAAGACTGAACAGTTTGACAAGCACTAAAATTCATGTACGTACTTGCATTGGTGTAATACAATGATAGTTTGTATTATTTTGGGTATCTTAATTAAATTATACGCAAGTTCGGCCGTAATCTTATACAAAATATATTCACAATTGTCAATTAATATAGTGTAAAAATCTAGTAATGGTAGCGACAGTATTAACCGCTTATACATGACATACATTATGTAATTTAATATTAACATGAAATACATTAACTGAGTGCATAGATCGGCAGAGAGTTATCTATTTTATTTTACTACGTAACAATTATTTTACACGCGCAACTTTATACGTCACGATGCTTACAAACCTTTTTTTTTTAACTTTAGCAGAGTGGCGCAACTTTATTACGTTCCGGGCTACGTTATAAATCCAGGGAACCCGATATAATCGACGCTAGCCAATTATACAGGCTGCCTACGTTGTAACAAACTGAAAATCAACACAACACATAGAACAATAATATTTACTCTAATTATTAGGACACAAGGGAAGGTATTTTCACTGATTTATGCACTCACTTCAATCTGTAATAAGATGACATCTCTTTATTAACAAATTATATATATAGATCCCATTACATAAAAATTTTCTCATATTGAAATAGTTAAAAGGGGTTTTCTGTCAAACAAGGGATCAAGTTGATCATGTAATTTACCTCGGATCCGAGTCTCTTTAAATCTAGTAAAGACGTCTGAATTCTACTTTACTTATCAAAAGCTTGCATGATTACATGAACACCGTTTGAAGAATGGTATTATTTAGTTAAGAGATTAAAACTTATATCTCAAAATTAATGTTACAACGTATGATTTTAGAAATTACTGTTTACATTTCTTTTTGTTTTACTTAAAGCTTAGAGAAGATTATTGTCTTTTGAAAAGTCTCTGGCATGTATGAAAAGTTATATTTTAAATGTACATAATTCTCGGTAGGCAAGCCACCGAGTCACCTCTTAAATACGCTTTTGCTGTCCGTGTCCTGGGGCGTGAATCTTCGGAACTCTGGTAGTCGGGGTAGTCATCCGGGTCGTGTTTCCGGTGAAAGTCTTCTAGGTGTATTAATGAGGAGATGGATGTTATGCTGCGTGAAGTCGGGTTGATCCTCGGCGGTTCTGGTAAGTGTTGTATAGGTGGTAGTCGTCCGGATATGCAGTTGAGCACGTCACATATTCACTGGTAGAGTAGTACTGGAGTTGGTATCTTCTTTCCTTTTTGTTTTTACATTACTATCTGAATTACATCACTCGAACAATATGCGAGAGATCGTCTTTTAATTAACTTGAGACATCACCTTATATACGAGTTCTTTTTTTTCTTATAACCACATTTCTTTAACAAATTCCTCACTACACCTTATATATAAATATAACTAACTCTCCACGTTTTTAGTGGTAGCTAACACGCATTTAAAAACTTAATACAAACATTTTTTTTAAGAGATCTCGCTTGGAGGTGTTTACAGTCTGAACGCCGCATCGTAACTCTTGCATTGCTACAACATGTAGATTGCAACGACGCGGAGTGAGTACTCCGCCATAATATAGTTCCAACTTTTTATTAAAATATACATTCTTATAGTCAGACAAAATAAACTATGTAGACTTATCTTGTTTACAGGGCTTTAAATTATTAATTATTTACATTACGATTTTCAGATATTTCTAAGTTACAGCCGGTTCGCTATGCACGTTGTGTCCGGAATTGGCAGGTCAACGCATGATAATTTACTAAAGGGTTAACTGTATTATTCTCAACTTTTTACATTACGATTTTTTTTATTACTTATTTAGTTAGATTTTCTTAATTTAATTCTCATAACTATTATGAGTTAGTTCAGGGGTATTTGGTTTAATCGTGCGATTTAAAGTACTTCCTTGCTTTCCATTTTTTTTTTTATTTTTATTATTAATATTTTTTTATTACCATTTAAATCGTCACATACTCCGCCGCTTAAAATCGACATGGGGAATTTTAATAAGGAAAATTCGAAAGTGGGGTACTGGGAGTATGCTTGCCGTTACTGTGTGAAGTTAAATTTAGTACACTATTTGTTTTCTCTATCTCTCTTGAAATTTATTTATTTCTTGTCTTGTTCTCATTCGTGAAATTCCCTTTATCTCGTTTCTTAATACGCTAACTTAGATTTTAATTCTTAATACTAATTTCCGTAACTCACAATATCGTGGCCCGACTGACATCGGCTTACTCTAACTACATCAGTTAGCTTTCAGCACTCTCTAATGATTACCTTGCCACACTCTAACTATATCAGTTAGCTTTCTGCACCATCATTACCCTTTTCAGTCGGCGCCGTTGTGACTATGTTACGTTACATATATAATTCTTAATTACCTCTAATATAACCTAAAGCGGATCCCATACTCCACTTTAGATTATTTCTAATCCTAATTTCTTACGCTACTGAGAGAAGCGGAATTTAACGAAGATAATTTTTATTTACATTTAACTACCATCAGTTACAAACTATGTGAGGTGACACACTTTACACAGGTGCATTGTATTATACACGCAGTCGTTTACTTCGGTACCAGTACATAACAATAGGCGGAGGGGGGCTGCTTACTACATTTCTCAACACGCTTTATTGTTCTCGAACAGGCCACGACCGGTTGTTTACACTATTCAACCACATTTTTATTATTATTTTCTTTTTGGTCTCTTTCTAAGAAACTTACCTTTTTCTTTATTTATTTATTATTTACTTTGGGGGAGATTTAAGAAACTTACTTAGAATTATTTCCTATTGAATTACCATATTTATTTAGGACACTTTATTTACTTAGTTTTCAGTTTAGGTCAGTTTAAAAGTTTAATATTTGGGGCATGGGGTTTAACATTTTATCTAACAATGGAGGGTTAACTAAGTCATTTATTTATTTGAAATTTAAGTCACTATAAATACTTGCTCTACTACACTATACACAATTATTGCCTACACGTTTTAGTACCTGGCAAACCATTAGCATGGGTAGTAAGAGAATTACCTCTCTTCTAAGAGAAAGATAAAAATTCCACACAGACATCATTGTAATGTCAACGATCAGCTGTTCGCTGGAATGTAGGTCACAGTAGTTTTCTTCAAACAATGGCATACTTGTTGTATGCGTGGGAACGCGAGAAACACACTTGGGTGTTGTTCTATATAACAATAGCTCACGGCTATCTTTATCGACCGGTTTCTACTGGGGAAGCCAGTTTCAACAAGGGGTGAGTCCGATGTAATGATACACGCTTTACAAGTTACACCCCGTAATAAGCTGAGTTTAGTTATTTATTGTCTTACGTTCTAATTTTAATTTCTGTAATTTTTTTTTTTTTTTTTGTAGTAACAAAATTAATTTACGAATTTATTTACACGTAATTAACCTGGTCTACTTTAGTCAAGAGTTTATATATTTCACCGTGACGACAGACATACAATGCAGGCATATTCCGGAAACTACAGTTCTTGAATTGTCGCAATATAAACCTGTTAAAGACTGAACAGTTTGACAAGCACTAAAATTCATGTACGTACTTGCATTAGTGTAATACAATGATAGTTTGTATTATTTTGGGTATCTTAATTAAATTATACGCAAGTTCGTCCGTAATCTTATACAAAATAAATTCACAATTGTCAATTAATATAGTGTAAAAATCTAGTAATGGTAGCGACAGTATTAACGGCTAATACATGAAATACATTATGTAATTTAATATTAACATGAAATACATTAACTGAGTGCATAGATCGGCAGAGAGTTATCTATTTTATTTTACTACGTAACAATTATTTTACACGCGCAACTTTATACGTCACGATGCTTACAAACCTTTTTTTTTTAACTTTAGCAGAGTGGCGCAACTTTATTACGTTCCGGGCTACGTTATAAATCCAGGGAACCCGATATAATCGACGCTAGCCAATTATACAGGCTGCCTACGTGGTAACAAACTGAAAATCAACACAACACATAGAACAATAATATTTACTCTAATTATTAGGACACAAGGGAAGGTATTTTCACTGATTTATGCACTCACTTCAATCTGTAATAAGATGACATCCCTTTATTAACAAATTATATATATAGATCCCATTACATAAAAATTTTCTCATATTGAAATAGTTAAAAGGGGTTTTCTGTCAAACAAGGGATCAAGTTGATCATGTAATTTACCTCGGATCCGAGTCTCTTTATATCTAGTAAAGACGTCTGAATTTTACTTTACTTATCAAAAGCTTGCATGATTACATGAACACCGTTTGAAGAATGGTATTATTTAGTTAAGAGATTAAAACTTATATCTCAAGATTAATGTTACAACGTATGATTTTAGAAATTACTGTTTACATTTCTTTTTGTTTTACTTAAAGCTTAGAGAAGATTATTGTCTTTTGAAAAGTCTCTGGCATGTATGAAAAGTTATATTTTAAATGTACATAATTCTCGGTAGGCAAGCCACCGAGTCACCTCTTAAATACGCTTTTGCTGTCCGTGTCCTGGGGCGTGAATCTTCGTAACTCTGGTAGTCGGGGTAGTCATCCGGGTCGTGTTTCCGGTGAAAGTCTTCTAGGTGTATTAATGAGGAGATGGATGTTATGCTGCGTGAAGTCGGGTTGATCCTCGGCGGTTCTGGTAAGTGTTGTATAGGTGGTAGTCGTCCGGATATGAAGTTGAGCACGTCACATATTCACTGGTAGAGTAGTACTGGAGTTGGTATCTTCTTTCCTTTTTGTTTTTACATTACTATCTGAATTACATCACTCGAACAATATGCGAGAGATCGTCTTTTAATTAACTTGAGACATCACCTTATATACGAGTCCTTTTTTTTCTTATAACCACATTTCTTTAACAAATTCCTCACTACACCTTATATATAAATATAACTAGCTCTCCACGTTTTTAGTGGTAGCTAACACGCATTTAAAAACTTAATACAAACATTTTTTTGAAGAGCCCTCGCTTGGAGGTGTTTACAGTCTGAACGCCGCATCGTAACTCTTGCATTGCTACAACAGGTAGATTGCAACGACGCGGAGTGAGTACTCCGCCATAATATAGTTCCAACTTTTTATTAAAATATACATTCTTATAGTCAGACAAAATAAACTATGTAGACTTATCTTGTTTACAGGGCTTTAAATTATTAATTATTTACATTACGATTTTCAGATATTTCTAAGTTACAGCCGGTTCGCTATGCACGTTGTGTCCGGAATTGGCAGGTCAACGCATGATAATTTACTAAAGGGTTAACTGTATTATTCTCAACTTTTTACATTACGATTTTTTTTATTACTTATTTAGTTAGATTTTCTTAATTTAATTCTCATAACTATTATAAGTTAGTTCAGGGGTATTTGGTTTAATCGTGCGAATAAAAGTACTTCCTTGCTTTCCATTTTTTTTTTATATATTTTTATTATTAATATTTTTTTATTACCATTTAAATCGTTACATACTCCGCCGCTTAAAATCGACATGGGGAATTTTAATAAGGAAAATTCGAAAGTGGGGTACTGGGAGTATGCTTGCCGTTACTGTGTGAAGTTAAATTTAGTACACGATTTGTTTTCTCTATCTCTCTTGAAATTTATTTATTTCTTGTCTTGTTCTCATTCGTGAAATTCCCTTTATCTCGTTTCTTAATACGCTAACTTAGATTTTAATTCTTAATACTAATTTCCGTAACTCACAATATCGTGGCCCGACTGACATCGGCTTACTCTAACTACATCAGTTAGCTTTCAGCACTCTCTAATGATTACCTTGGCACACTCTAACTATATCAGTTAGCTTTCTGCACCATCATTACCCTTTTCAGTCGGCGCCGTTGTGACTATGTTACGTTACATATATAATTCTTAATTACCTCTAATATAACCTAAAGCGGATCCCATACTCCACTTTAGATTATTTATAATCCTAATTTCTTACGCTACTGAGAGAAGCGGAATTTAACGAAGATAATTTTTATTTACATTTAACTACCATCAGTTACAAACTATGCGAGGGGACACACTTTACACAGGTGCATTGTATTATACACGCGGTGGTTTACTTCGGTACCAGTACATAACAATAGGGGGAGGATGGCTGCTTACTACATTTCTCAACACGCTTTATTGTTCTCGAACAGGCCACGACCGGTTGTTTACACTATTCAACCACACTTTTATTATTATTTTCTTTTTGGTCTCTTTCTAAGAAACTTACCTTTTTCTTTATTTATTTATTATTTACTTTGGGGGAGATTTAAGAAACTTACTTAGAATTATTTCCTATTGAATTACCATATTTATTTAGGACACATTATTTACTTAGTTTTCAGTTTAGGTCAGTTTAAAAGTTTAATATTTGGGGCATGGGGTTTAACATTTTATCTAACAATGGAGGGTTAACTAAGTCATTTATTTATTTGAAATTTAAGTCACTATAAATACTTGCTCTACTACACTATACACAATTATTGCCTACACGTTTTAGTACCTGGCAAACCATTAGCATGAGTAGTAAGAGAATTACCTCTCTTCTAAGAGAAAGACAAAAATTCCACACAGACATCATTGTAATGTCAACGATCAGCTGTTCGCTGGAATGTAGGTCACAGTAGTTTTCTTCAAACAATGGCATACTTGTTGTATTCGTGGGAACGCGAGAAACACACTTGGGTGTTGTTCTATATAACAATAGCTCACGGCTATCTTTATCGACCGGTTTCAACTGGGGAAGCCAGTTTCAACAAGGGGTGAGTCCGATGCAATGATACACGCTTTACAAGTTACACCCCGTAATAAGCTGAGTTAAGTTATTTATTGTCTTACGTTCTAATTTTAATTTCTGTAATTTTTTTTTTTTTTTTTTTTTTTAGTAACAAAATTAAGTTACGAATTTATTTACACGTAATTAACCTGGTCTACTTTAGTCAAGAGTTTATATGTTTCACCGTGACGACAGACATACAATGCAGGCATATTCAGGAAACTAAAGGTCTTGAATTGTCGCAATATAAACCTGTTAAAGACTGAACAGTTTGACAAGCACTAAAATTCATGTACGTACTTGCATTGGTGTAATACAATGATAGTTTGTATTATTTTGGGTATCTTAATTAAATTATACGCAAGTTCGTCCGTAATCTTATACAAAATAAATTCACAATTGTCAATTAATATAGTGTAAAAATCTAGTAATGTTAGCGACAGTATTAACCGCTAATACATGAAATACATTATGTAATTTAATATTAACATGAAATACATTAACTGAGTGCATAGATCGGCAGAGAGTTATCTATTTTATTTTACTACGTAACAATTATTTTACACGCGCAACTTTATACGTCACGATGCTTACAAACCTTTTTTTTTAACTTTAGCAGAGTGGCGCAACTTTATTACGTTCCGGGCTACGTTATAAATCCAGGGAACCCGATATAATCGACGCTAGCCAATTATACAGGCTGCCTACGTTGTAACAAACTGAAAATCAACACAACACATAGAACAATAATATTTACTCTAATTATTAGGACACAAGGGAAGGTATTTTCACTGATTTATGCACTCACTTCAATCTGTAATAAGATGACATCTCTTTATTAACAATTTATATATATAGATCCCATTACATAAAAATTTTCTCATATTGAAATAGTTAAAAGGGGTTTTCTGTCAAACAAGGGATCAAGTTGATCATGTAATTTACCTCGGATCCGAGTCTCTTTAAATCTAGTAAAGACGTCTGAATTTTACTTTACTTATCGAAAGCTTGCATGATTACATGAACACCGTTTGAAGAATGGTATTATTTAGTTAAGAGATTAAAACTTATATCTCAAGATTAATGTTACAACGTTTGATTTTAGAAATTACTGTTTACATTTCTTTTTGTTTTACTTAAAGCTTAGAGAAGATTATTGTCTTTTGAAAAGTCTCTGGCATGTATGAAAAGTTATATTTTAAATGTACATAATTCTCGGTAGGCAAGCCACCGAGTCACCTCTGAAATACGCTTTTGCTGTCCGTGTCCTGGTGCGTGAATCTTCGTAACTCTGGTAGTCGGGGTAGTCATCCGGGTCGTGTTTCCGGTGAAAGTCTTCTAGGTGTATTAATGAGGAGATGGATGTTATGCTGCGTGAAGTCGGGTTGATCCTCGGCGGTTCTGGTAAGTGTTGTATAGGTGGTAGTCGTCCGGATATGCAGTTGAGCACGTCACATATTCACTGGTATAGTAGTACTGGAGTTGGTATCTTCTTTCCTTTTTGTTTTTACATTACTATCTGAATTACATCACTCGAACAATATGCGAGAGATCGTCTTTTAATTAACTTGAGACATCACCTTATATACGAGTTCTTTTTTTTCTTATAACCACATTTCTTTAACAAATTCCTCACTACACCTTATATATAAATATAACTAGCTCTCCACGTTTTTAGTGGTAGCTAACACGCATTTAAAAACTTAATACAAACATTTTTTTGAAGAGCCCTCGCTTGGAGGTGTTTACAGTCTGAACGCCGCATCGTAACTCTTGCATTGCTACAACAGGTAGATTGCAACGACGCGGAGTGAGTACTCCGCCATAATATAGTTCCAACTTTTTATTAAAATATACATTCTTATAGTCAGACAAAATAAACTATGTAGACTTATCTTGTTTACAGGGCTTTAAATTATTAATTATTTACATTACGATTTTCAGATATTTCTAAGTTACAGCAGGTTCGCTATGCACGTTGTGTCCGGAATTGGCAGGTCAACGCATGATAATTTACTAAAGGGTTAACTGTATTATTCTCAACTTTTTACATTACGATTTTTTTTATTACTTATTTAGTTAGATTTTCTTAATTTAATTCTCATAACTATTATGAGTTAGTTCAGGGGTATTTGGTTTAATCGTGCGAATAAAAGTACTTCCTTGCTTTCCATTTTTTTTTTATATATTTTTATTATTAATATTTTTTTATTACCATTTAAATCGTCACATACTCCGCCGCTTAAAATCGACATGGGGAATTTTAATAAGGAAAATTCGAAAGTGGGGTACTGGGAGTATGCTTGCCGTTACTGTGTGAAGTTAAATTTAGTACACGATTTGTTTTCTCTATCTCTCTTGAAATTTATTTATTTCTTGTCTTGTTCTCATTCGTGAAATTCCCTTTATCTCGTTTCTTAATACGCTAACTTAGATTTTAATTCTTAATACTAATTTCCGTAACTCACAATATCGTGGCCCGACTGACATCGGCTTACTCTAACTATATCAGTTAGCTTTCAGCACTCTCTAATGATTACCTTGGCACACTCTAACTATATCAGTTAGCTTTCTGCACCATCATTACCCTTTTCAGTCGGCGCCGTTGTGACTATGTTACGTTACATATATAATTCTTTATTACCTCTAATATAACCTAAAGCGGATCCCATACTCCACTTTAGATTATTTATAATCCTAATTTCTTACGCTACTGAGAGAAGCGGAATTTAACGTAGATAATTTTTATTTACATTTAACTACCATCAGTTACAAACTATGCGAGGGGACACACTTTACACAGGTGCATTGTATTATACACGCGGTGGTTTACTTCGGTACCAGTACATAACAATAGGGGGAGGATGGCTGCTTACTACATTTCTCAACACGCTTTATTGTTCTCGAACAGGCCACGACCGGTTGTTTACACTATTCAACCACACTTTTATTATTATTTTCTTTTTGGTCTCTTTCTAAGAAACTTACCTTTTTCTTTATTTATTTATTATTTACTTTGGGGGAGATTTAAGAAACTTACTTAGAATTATTTCCTATTGAATTACCATATTTATTTAGGACACATTATTTATTTAGTTTTCAGTTTAGGTCAGTTTAAAAGTTTAATATTTGGGGCATGGGGTTTAACATTTTATCTAACAATGGAGGGTTAACTAAGTCATTTATTTATTTGAAATTTAAGTCACTATAAATACTTGCTCTACTACACTATACACAATTATTGCCTACACGTTTTAGTACCTGGCAAACCATTAGCATGAGTAGTAAGAGAATTACCTCTCTTCTAAGAGAAAGACAAAAATTCCACACAGACATCATTGTAATGTCAACGATCAGCTGTTCGCTGGAATGTAGGTCACAGTAGTTTTCTTCAAACAATGGCATACTTGTTGTATGCGTGGGAACGCGAGAAACACACTTGGGTGTTGTTCTATATAACAATAGCTCACGGCTATCTTTATCGACCGGTTTCTACTAAGGAAGCCAGTTTCAACAAGGGGTGAGTCCGATGCAATGATACACGCTTTACAAGTTACACCCCGTAATAAGCTGAGTTAAGTTATTTATTGTCTTACGTTCTAATTTTAATTTCTGTAATTTTTTTTTTTTTTTTTTTTTTTTAGTAACAAAATTAAGTTACGAATTTATTTACACGTAATTAACCTGGTCTACTTTAGTCAAGAGTTTATATATTTCACCGTGACGACAGACATACAATGCAGGCATATTCCGGAAACTACAGTTCTTGAATTGTCGCAATATAAACCTGTTAAAGACTGAACAGTTTGACAAGCACTAAAATTCATGTACGTACTTGCATTAGTGTAATACAATGATAGTTTGTATTATTTTGGGTATCTTAATTAAATTATACGCAAGTTCGTCCGTAATCTTATACAAAATAAATTCACAATTGTCAATTAATATAGTGTAAAAATCTAGTAATGTTAGCGACAGTATTAACCGCTAATACATGAAATACATTATGTAATTTAATATTAACATGAAATACATTAACTGAGTTAATAGATCGGCAGAGAGTTATCTATTTTATTTTACTACGTAACAATTATTTTACACGCGCAACTTTATACGTCACGATGCTTACAAACCTTTTTTTTTAACTTTAGCAGAGTGGCGCAACTTTATTACGTTCCGGGCTACGTTATAAATCCAGGGAACCCGATATAATCGACGCTAGCCAATTATACAGGCTGCCTACGTTGTAACAAACTGAAAATCAACACAACACATAGAACAATAATATTTACTCTAATTATTAGGACACAAGGGAAGGTATTTTCACTGATTTATGCACTCACTTCAATCTGTAATAAGATGACATCTCTTTATTAACAACTTATATATATAGATCCCATTACATAAAAATTTTCTCATATTGAAATAGTTAAAAGGGTTTTCTGTCAAACAAGGGATCAAGTTGATCATGTAATTTACCTCGGATCCGAGTCTCTTTAAATCTAGTAAAGACGTCTGAATTTTACTTTACTTATCAAAAGCTTGCATGATTACATGAACACCGTTTGAAGAATGGTATTATTTAGTTAAGAGATTAAAACTTATATCTCAAGATTAATGTTACAACGTATGATTTTAGAAATTACTGTTTACATTTCTTTTTGTTTTACTTAAAGCTTAGAGAAGATTATAGTCTTTTGAAAAGTCTCTGGCATGTATGAAAAGTTATATTTTAAATGTACATAATTCTCGGTAGGCAAGCCACCGAGTCACCTCTTAAATACGCTTTTGCTGTCCGTGTCCTGGGGCGTGAATCTTCGTAACTCTGGTAGTCGGGGTAGTCATCCGGGTCGTGTTTCCGGTGAAAGTCTTCTAGGTGTATTAATGAGGAGATGGATGTTATGCTGCGTGAAGTCGGGTTGATCCTCGGCGGTTCTGGTAAGTGTTGTATAGGTGGTAGTTGTCCGGATATGCAGTTGAGCACGTCACATATTCACTGGTATAGTAGTACTGGAGTTGGTATCTTCTTTCCTTTTTGTTTTTACATTACTATCTGAATTACATCACTCGAACAATATGCGAGAGATCGTCTTTTAATTAACTTGAGACATCACCTTATATACGAGTTCTTTTTTTTCTTATAACCACATTTCTTTAACAAATTCCTCACTACACCTTATATATAAATATAACTAGCTCTCCACGTTTTTAGTGGTAGCTAACACGCATTTAAAAACTTAATACAAACATTTTTTTGAAGAGCCCTCGCTTGGAGGTGTTTACAGTCTGAACGCCGCATCGTAACTCTTGCATTGCTACAACAGGTAGATTGCAACGAAGCGGAGTGAGTACTCCGCCATAATATAGTTCCAACTTTTTATTAAAATATACATTCTTATAGTCAGACAAAATAAACTATGTAGACTTATCTTGTTTACAGGGCTTTAAATTATTAATTATTTACATTACGATTTTCAGATATTTCTAAGTTACAGCCGGCTCGCTATGCACGTTGTGTCCGGAATTGGCAGGTCAACGCATGATAATTTACTAAAGGGTTAACTGTATTATTCTCAACTTTTTACATTACGATTTTTTTTATTACTTATTTAGTTAGATTTTCTTAATTTAATTCTCATAACTATTATGAGTTAGTTCAGGGGTATTTGGTTTAATCGTGCGATTTATAGTACTTCCTTGCTTTCCATTTTTTTTTTATATATTTTTATTATTAATATTTTTTATTACCATTTAAATCGTCACATACTCCGCCGCTTAAAATCGACATGGGGAATTTTAATAAGGAAAATTCGAAAGTGGGGTACTGGGAGTATGCTTGCCGTTACTGTGTGAAGTTAAATTTAGTACACGATTAGTTTTCTCTATCTCTCATGAAATTAATTTATTTCTTGTCTTGTACTCATTTTTAAAAATTCCCTTTACCTCGTTTCTTAATACGCTAACTTAGATTTTAATTCTTAGTACTAATTTCCGTAACTCACAATATCGTGGCCCGACTGACATCGGCTTACTCTAACTACATCAGTTAGCTTTCAGCACTCTCTAATGATTACCTTGGCACACTCTAACTATATCAGTTAGCTTTCTGCACCATCATTACCCTTTTCAGTCGGCGCCGTTGTGACTATGTTACGTTACATATATAATTCTTAATTACCTTTAATATAACCTAAAGCGGATCCCATACTCCACTTTAGATTATTTCTAATCCTAATTTCTTACGCTACTGAGAGAAGCGGAATTTCACGAAGATAATTTTTATTTACATTTAACTACCATCAGTTACAAACTATGCGAGGGGACACACTTTACACAGGTGCATTGTATTATACACGCGGTGGTTTACTTCGGTACCAGTACATAACAATAGTGGGAGGGTGGCTGCTTACTACATTTCTCAACACGCTTTATTGTTCTCGAACAGGCCACGACCGGTTGTTTACACTATTCAACAACATTTTTATTATTATTTTCTTTTTGGTCTCTTTCTAAGAAACTTACCTTTTTCTTTATTTATTTATTATTTACTTTGGGGGAGATTTAAGAAACTTACTTAGAATTATTTCCTATTGAATTACCATATTTATTTAGGACACTTTATTTACTTAGTTTTCAGTTTAGGTCAGTTTAAAAGTTTAATATTTGGGGCATGGGGTTTAACATTTTATCTAACAATGGAGGGTTAACTAAGTCATTTATTTATTTGAAATTTAAGTCACTATAAATACTTGCTCTACTACACTATACACAATTATTGCCTACACGTTTTAGTACCTGGCAAACCATTAGCATGAGTAGTAAGAGAATTACCTCTCTTCAAAGGAAAGACAAAAATTCCACACAGACATCATTGTAATGTCAACGATCAGCTGTTCGCTGGAATGTAGGTCACAGTAGTTTTCTTCAAACAATGGCATACTTGTTGTATGCGTGGGAGCGCGAGAAACACGCTTGGGTGTTGTTCTATATAACAATAGCTCACGGCTATCTTTATCGACCGGTTTCTACTGGGGAAGCCAATTTCAACAAGGGGTGAGTCCGATGCAATGATACACGCTTTACAAGTTACACCCCGTAATAAGCTGAGTTTAGTTATTTATTGTCTTACGTTCTAATTTTAATTTCTGTAATTTTTTTTTTTTTTTTTTTAGTAACAAAATTAAGTTACGAATTTATTTACACGTAATTAACCTGGTCTGCTTTAGTCAAGAGTTTATATATTTCACCGTGACGACAGACATACAATGCAGGCATATTCAGGAAACTACAGGTCTTGAATTGTCGCAATATAAACCTGTTAAAGACTGAACAGTTTGACAAGCACTAAAATTCATGTACGTACTTGCATTGGTGTAATACAATGATAGTTTGTATTATTTTGGGTATCTTAATTAAATTATACGCAAGTTCGTCCGTAATCTTATACAAAATAAATTCACAATTGTCAATTAATATAGTGTAAAAATCTAGTAATGTTAGCGACAGTATTAACCGCTAATACATGAAATACATTATGTAATTTAATATTAACATGAAATACATTAACTGAGTGCATAGATCGGCAGAGAGTTATCTATTTTATTTTACTACGTAACAATTATTTTACACGCGCAACTTTATACGTCACGATGCTTACAAACCTTTTTTTTTAACTTTAGCAGAGTGGCGCAACTTTATTACGTTCCGGGCTACGTTATAAATCCAGGGAACCCGATATAATCGACGCTAGCCAATTATACAGGCTGCCTACGTTGTAACAAACTGAAAATTAACACAACACATAGAACAATAATATTTACTCTAATTATTAGGACACAAGGGAAGGTATTTTCACTGATTTATGCACTCACTTCAATCTGTAATAAGATGACATCTCTTTATTAACAACTTATATATATAGATCCCATTACATAAAAATTTTCTCATATTGAAATAGTTAAAAGGGGTTTTCTGTCAAACAAGGGATCAAGTTGATCATGTAATTTACCTCGGATCCGAGTCTCTTTAAATCTAGTAAAGACGTCTGAATTTTACTTTACTTATCAAAAGCTTGCATGATTACATGAACACCGTTTGAAGAATGGTATTATTTAGTTAAGAGATTAAAACTTATATCACAAGATTAATGTTACAACGTATGATTTTAGAAATTACTGTTTACATTTCTTTTTGTTTTACTTAAAGCTTAGAGAAGATTATTGTCTTTTGAAAAGTCTCTGGCATGTATGAAAAGTTATATTTTAAATGTACATAATTCTCGGTAGGCAAGCCACCGAGTCACCTCTTAAATACGCTTTTGCTGTCCGTGTCCTGGGGCGTGAATCTTCGTAACTCTGGTAGTCGGGGTAGTCATCCGGGTCGTGTTTCCGGTGAAAGTCTTCTAGGTGTATTAATGAGGAGATGGATGTTATGCTGCGTGAAGTCGGGTTGATCCTCGGCGGTTCTGGTAAGTGTTGTATAGGTGGTAGTCGCCCGGATTTGCAGTTGAGCACGTCACATATTCACTGGTATAGTAGTACTGGAGTTGGTATCTTCTTTCCTTTTTGTTTTTACATTACTATCTGAATTACATCACTCGAACAATATGCGAGAGATCGTCTTTTAATTAACTTGAGACATCACCTTATATACGAGTTCTTTTTTTTCTTATAACCACATTTCTTTAACAAATTCCTCACTACACCTTATATATAAATATAACTAGCTCTCCACGTTTTTAGTGGTAGCTAACACGCATTTAAAAACTTAATACAAACATTTTTTTGAAGAGCCCTCGCTTGGAGGTGTTTACAGTCTGAACGCCGCATCGTAACTCTTGCATTGCTACAACAGGTAGATTGCAACGAAGCGGAGTGAGTACTCCGCCATAATATAGTTCCAACTTTTTATTAAAATATACATTCTTATAGTCAGACAAAATAAACTATGTAGACTTATCTTGTTTACAGGGCTTTAAATTATTAATTATTTACATTACGATTTTCAGATATTTCTAAGTTACAGCCGGCTCGCTATGCACGTTGTGTCCGGAATTGGCAGGTCAACGCATGATAATTTACTAAAGGGTTAACTGTATTATTCTCAACTTTTTACATTACGATTTTTTTTATTACTTATTTAGTTAGATTTTCTTAATTTAATTCTCATAACTATTATGAGTTAGTTCAGGGGTATTTGGTTTAATCGTGCGATTTATAGTACTTCCTTGCTTTCCATTTTTTTTTTATATATTTTTATTATTAGTATTTTTTTATTACCATTTAAATCGTCACATACTCCGCCGCTTAAAATCGACATGGGGAATTTTAATAAGGAAAATTCGAAAGTGGGGTACTGGGAGTATGCTTGCCGTTACTGTGTGAAGTTAAATTTAGTACACGATTTGTTTTCTCTATCTCTCTTGAAATTTATTTATTTCTTGTCTTGTTCTCATTCGTGAAATTCCCTTTATCTCGTTTCTTAATACGCTAACTTAGATTTTAATTCTTAATACTAATTTCCGTAACTCACAATATCGTGGCCCGACTGACATCGGCTTACTTTAACTACATCAGTTAGCTTTCAGCACTCTCTAATGATTACCTTGGCACACTCTAACTATATCAGTTAGCTTTCTGCACCATCATTACCCTTTTCAGTCGGCGCCGTTGTGACTATGTTACGTTACATATATAATTCTTAATTACCTCTAATATAACCTAAAGCGGATCCCATACTCCACTTTAGATTATTTATAATCCTAATTTCTTACGCTACTGAGAGAAGCGGAATTTAACGAAGATAATTTTTATTTACATTTAACTACCATCAGTTACAAACTATGCGAGGGAACACACTTTACACAGGTGCATTGTATTATACACGCGGTGGTTTACTTCGGTACCAGTACATAACAATAGGGGGAGGATGGCTGCTTACTACATTTCTCAACACGCTTTATTGTTCTCGAACAAGCCACGACCGGTTGTATACACTATTCAACCACACTTTTATTATTATTTTCTTTTTGGTCTCTTTCTAAGAAACTTACATTTTCTTTATTTATTTATTATTTACTTTGGGGGAGATTTAAGAAACTTACTTAGAATTATTTCCTATTGAATTACCATATTTATTTAGGACACATTATTTACTTAGTTTTCAGTTTAGGTCAGTTTAAAAGTTTAATATTTGGGGCATGGGGTTTAACATTTTATCTAACAATGGAGGGTTAACTAAGTCATTTATTTATTTGAAATTTAAGTCACTATAAATACTTGCTCTACTACACTATACACAATTATTGCCTACACGTTTTAGTACCTGGCAAACCATTAGCATGAGTAGTAAGAGAATTACCTCTCTTCTAAGAGAAAGACAAAAATTCCACACAGACATCATTGTAATGTCAACGATCAGCTGTTCGCTGGAATGTAGGTCACAGTAGTTTTCTTCAAAAAATGGCATAATTGTTGTATTCGTGGGAACGCGAGAAACACACTTGGGTGTTGTTCTATATAACAATAGCTCACGGCTATCTTTATCGACCGGTTTCTACTGGGGAAGCCAGTTTCAACAAGGGGTGAGTCCGATGCAATGATACACGCTTTACAAGTTACACCCCGTAATAAGCTGAGTTTAGTTATTTATTGTCTTACGTTCTAATTTTAATTTCTGTAATTTTTTTTTTTTTTTTTTTTTTTTAGTAACAAAATTAAGTTACGAATTTATTTACACGTAATTAACCTGGTCTACTTTAGTCAAGAGTTTATATGTTTCACCGTGACGACAGACATACAATGCAGGCATATTCAGGAAACTACAGGTCTTGAATTGTCGCAATATAAACCTGTTAAAGACTGAACAGTTTGACAAGCACTAAAATTCATGTACGTACTTGCATTGGTGTAATACAATGATAGTTTGTATTATTTTGGGTATCTTAATTAAATTATACGCAAGTTCGTCCGTAATCTTATACAAAATAAATTCACAATTGTCAATTAATATAGTGTAAAAATCTAGTAATGTTAGCGACAGTATTAACCGCTAATACATGAAATACATTATGTAATTTAATATTAACATGAAATACATTAACTGAGCGCATAGATCGGCAGAGAGTTATCTATTTTATTTTACTACGTAACAATTATTTTACACGCGCAACTTTATACGTCACGATGCTTACAAACCTTTTTTTTTAACTTTAGCAGAGTGGCGCAACTTTATTACGTTCCGGGCTACGTTATAAATCCAGGGAACCCGATATAATCGACGCTAGCCAATTATACAGGCTGCCTACGTTGTAACAAACTGAAAATCAACACAACACATAGAACAATAATATTTACTCTAATTATTAGGACACAAGGGAAGGTATTTTCACTGATTTATGCACTCACTTCAATCTGTAATAAGATGACATCTCTTTATTAACAACTTATATATATAGATCCCATTACATAAAAATTTTCTCATATTGAAATAGTTAAAAGGGGTTTTCTGTCAAACAAGGGATCAAATTGATCATGTAATTTACCTCGGATCCGAGTCTCTTTAAATCTAGTAAAGACGTCTGAATTTTACTTTACTTATCAAAAGCTTGCATGATTACATGAACACCGTTTGAAGAATGGTATTATTTAGTTAAGGGATTAAAACTTATATCTCAAGATTAATGTTACAACGTATGATTTTAGAAATTACTGTTTACATTTCTTTTTGTTTTACTTAAAGCTTAGAGAAGATTATTGTCTTTTGAAAAGTCTCTGGCATGTATGAAAAGTTATATTTTAAATGTACATAATTCTCGGTAGGCAAGCCACCGAGTCACCTCTTAAATACGCTTTTGCTGTCCGTGTCCTGGGGCATGAATCTTCGGAACTCTGGTAGTCGGGGTAGTCATCCGGGTCGTGTTTCCGGTGAAAGTCTTCTAGGTGTATTAATGAGGAGATGGATGTTATGCTGCGTGAAGTCGGGTTGATCCTCGGCGGTTCTGGTAAGTGTTGTATAAGTGGTAGTCGTCCGGATATGCAGTTGAGCACGTCACATATTCACTGGTAGAGTAGTACTGGAGTTGGTATCTTCTTTCCTTTTTGTTTTTACATTACTATCTGAATTACATCACTCGAACAATATTGGAGAGATCGTCTTTTAATTAACTTGAGACATCACCTTATATACGAGTTCTTCTTTTCCTTATAACCACATTTCTTTAACAAATTCCTCACTACATCTTATATATAAATATAACTAGCTCTCCACGTTTTTAGTGGTAGCTAACACGCATTTAAAAACTTAAAACAAACATTTTTTTGAAGAGCCCTCGCTTGGAGGTGTTTACAGTCTGAACGCCGCATCGTAACTCTTGCATTGCTACAACAGGTAGATTGCAACGACGCGGAGTGAGTACTCCGCCATAATATAGTTCCAACTTTTTATTAAAATATACATTCTTATAGTCAGACAAAATAAACTATGTAGACTTATCTTGTTTACAGGGCTTTAAATTATTAATTATTTACATTACGATTTTCAGATATTTCTAAGTTACAGCCGGTTCGCTATGCACGTTGTGTCCGGAATTGGCAGGTCAACGCATGATAATTTACTAAAGGGTTAACTGTATTATTCTCAACTTTTTACATTACGATTTTTTTTATTACTTATTTAGTTAGATTTTCTTAATTTAATTCTCATAACTATTATGAGTTAGTTCAGGGGTATTTGGTTCAATCGTGCGATTTAAAGTACTTCCTTGCTTTCCATTTTTTTTTATATTTTTATTATTAATATTTTTTTATTACCATTTAAATCGTTACATACTCCGCCGCTTAAAATCGACATGGGGAATTTTAATAAGGAAAATTCGAAAGTGGGGTACTGGGAGTATGCTTGCCGTTACTGTGTGAAGTTAAATTTAGTACACGATTAGTTTTCTCTATCTCTCATGAAATTAATTTATTTCTTGTCTTGTACTCATTTTTAAAAATTCCCTTTACCTCGTTTCTTAATACGCTAACTTAGATTTTAATTCTTAGTACTAATTTCCGTAACTCACAATATCGTGGCCCGACTGACATCGGCTTACTCTAACTACATCAGTTAGCTTTCAGCACTCTCTAATGATTACCTTGGCACACTCTAACTATATCAGTTAGCTTTCTGCACCATCATTACCCTTTTCAGTCGGCGCCGTTGTGACTATGTTACGTTACATATATAATTCTTAATTACCTTTAATATAACCTAAAGCGGATCCCATACTCCACTTTAGATTATTTATAATCCTAATTTCTTACGCTACTGAGAGAAGCGGAATTTCACGAAGATAATTTTTATTTACATTTAACTACCATCAGTTACAAACTATGCGAGGGGACACACTTTACACAGGTGCATTGTATTATACACGCGGTGGTTTACTTCGGTACCAGTACATAACAATAGTGGGAGGGTGGCTGCTTACTACATTTCTCAACACGCTTTATTGTTCTCGAACAGGCCACGACCGGTTGTTTACACTATTCAACAACATTTTTATTATTATTTTCTTTTTGGTCTCTTTCTAAGAAACTTACCTTTTTCTTTATTTATTTATTATTTACTTTGGGGGAGATTTAAGAAACTTACTTAGAATTATTTCCTATTGAATTACCATATTTATTTAGGACACTTTATTTACTTAGTTTTCAGTTTAGGTCAGTTTAAAAGTTTAATATTTGGGGCATGGGGTTTAACATTTTATCTAACAATGGAGGGTTAACTAAGTCATTTATTTATTTGAAATTTAAGTCACTATAAATACTTGCTCTACTACACTATACACAATTATTGCCTACACGTTTTAGTACCTGGCAAACCATTAGCATGAGTAGTAAGAGAATTACCTCTCTTCAAAGGAAAGACAAAAATTCCACACAGACATCATTGTAATGTCAACGATCAGCTGTTCGCTGGAATGTAGGTCACAGTAGTTTTCTTCAAACAATGGCATACTTGTTGTATGCGTGGGAGCGCGAGAAACACGCTTGGGTGTTGTTCTATATAACAATAGCTCACGGCTATCTTTATCGACCGGTTTCTACTGGGGAAGCCAATTTCAACAAGGGGTGAGTCCGATGCAATGATACACGCTTTACAAGTTACACCCCGTAATAAGCTGAGTTTAGTTATTTATTGTCTTACGTTCTAATTTTAATTTCTGTAATTTTTTTTTTTTTTTTTTTTAGTAACAAAATTAAGTTACGAATTTATTTACACGTAATTAACCTGGTCTGCTTTAGTCAAGAGTTTATATATTTCACCGTGACGATAGACATACAATGCAGGCATATTCAGGAAACTACAGGTCTTGAATTGTCGCAATATAAACCTGTTAAAGACTGAACAGTTTGACAAGCACTAAAATTCATGTACGTACTTGCATTGGTGTAATACAATGATAGTTTGTATTATTTTGGGTATCTTAATTAAATTATACGCAAGTTCGTCCGTAATCTTATACAAAATAAATTCACAATTGTCAATTAATATAGTGTAAAAATCTAGTAATGGTAGCGACAGTATTAACCGCTAATACATGAAATACATTATGTAATTTAATATTAACATGAAATACATTAACTGAGTGCATAGATCGGCAGAGAGTTATCTATTTTATTTTACTACGTAACAATTATTTTACACGCACAACTTTATACGTCACGATGCTTACAAACCTTTTTTTTTTAACTTTAGCAGAGTGGCGCAACTTAATAACGTTTCGGGCTACGTTATAAATCCACGGAACCCGATATAATCGACGCTAGCCAATTATACAGGCTGCCTACGTTGTAACAAACTGAAAATCAACACAACACATAGAACAATAATATTTACTCTAATTATTAGGACACAAGGGAAGGTATTTTCACTGATTTATGCACTCACTTCAATCTGTAATAAGATGAAATCCCTTTATTAACAAATTATATATATAGATCCCATTACATAAAAATTTTCTCATATTGAAATAGTTAAAAGGGGTTTTCTGTCAAACAAGGGATCAAGTTGATCATGTAATTTACCTCGGATCCGAGTCTCTTTAAATCTAGTAAAGACGTCTGAATTTTACTTTACTTATCAAAAGCTTGCATGATTACATGAACACCGTTTGAAGAATGGTATTATTTAGTTAAGAGATTAAAACTTATATCTCAAAATTAATGTTACAACGTATGATTTTAGAAATTACTGTTTACATTTCTTTTTGTTTTACTTAAAGCTTAGAGAAGATTATTGTCTTTTGAAAAGTCTCTGGCATGTATGAAAAGTTATATTTTAAATGTACATAATTCTCGGTAGGCAAGCCACCGAGTCACCTCTTAAATACGCTTTTGCTGTCCGTGTCCTAGGGCGTGAATCTTCGGAACTCTGGTAGTCGGGGTAGTCATCCGGGTCGTGTTTCCGGTGAAAGTCTTCTAGGTGTATTAATGAGGAGATGGATGTTATGCTGCGTGAAGTCGGGTTGATCCTCGGCGGTTCTGGTAAGTGTTGTATAGGTGGTAGTCGTCCGGATATGCAGTTGAGCACGTCACATATTCACTGCTAGAGTAGTACTGGAGCTGGTATCTTCTTTCCTTTTTGTTTTTACATTACTATCTGAATTACATCACTCGAACAATATGCGAGAGATCGTCTTTTAATTAACTTGAGACATCACCTTATATACGAGTTCTTTTTTTTCTTATAACCACATTTCTTTAACAAATTCCTCACTACACCTTATATATAAATATAACTAGCTCTCCACGTTTTTAGTGGTAGCTAACACGCATTTAAAAACTTAATACAAACATTTTTTTGAAGAGATCTCGCTTGGAGGTGTTTACAGTCTGAACGCCGCATCGTAACTCTTGCATTGCTACAACAGATAGAATGCAACGACGCGGAGTGAGTACTCCGCCATAATATAGTTCCAACTTTTTATTAAAATATACATTCTTATAGTCAGACAAAATAAACTATGTAGACTTATCTTGTTTACAGGGCTTTAAATTATTAATTATTTACATTACGATTTTCAGATATTTCTAAGTTACAGCCGGTTCGCTATGCACGTTGTGTCCGGAATTGGCAGGTCAACGCATGATAATTTACTAAAGGGTTAACTGTATTATTCTCAACTTTTTACATTACGATTTTTTTTATTACTTATTTAGTTAGATTTTCTTAATTTAATTCTCATAACTATTATGAGTTAGTTCAGGGGTATTTGGTTTAATCGTGCGATTTAAAGTACTTCCTTGCTTTCCATTTTTTTTTAATATTTTTATTATTAATATTTTTTTATTACCATTTAAATCGTTACATACTCCGCCGCTTAAAATCGACATGGGGAATTTTAATAAGGAAAATTCGAAAGTGGGGTACTGGGAGTATGCTTGCCGTTACTGTGTGAAGTTAAATTTAGTACACGATTTGTTTTCTCTATCTCTCTTGAAATTTATTTATTTCTTGTCTTGTACTCATTCGTAAAAATTCCCTTTACCTCGTTTCTTAATACGCTAACTTAGATTTTAATTCTTAGTACTAATTTCCGTAACTCACAATATCGTGGCCCGACTGACATCGGCTTACTCTAACTACATCAGTTAGCTTTCAGCACTTTCTAATGATTACCTTGGCACACTCTAACTATATCAGTTAGCTTTCTGCACCATCATTACCCTTTTCAGTCGGCGCCGTTGTGACTATGTTACGTTACATATATAATTCTTAATTACCTCTAATATAACCTAAAGCGGATCCCATACTCCACTTTAGATTATTTCTAATCCTAATTTCTTACGCTACTGAGAGAAGCGGAATTTAACGAAGATAATTTTTATTTACATTTAACTACCATCAGTTACAAACTATGCGAGGGGACACACTTTACACAGGTGCATTGTATTATACACGTGGTGGTTTACTTCGGTACCAGTACATAACAATAGTGGGAGGGTGGCTGCTTACTACATTTCTCAACACGCTTTATTGTTCTCGAACAGGCCACGACCGGTTGTTTACACTATTCAACCACATTTTTATTATTATTTTCTTTTTGGTCTATTTCTAAGAAACTTACCTTTTTCTTTATTTATTTATTATTTACTTTGAGGGAGATTTAAGAATCTTACTTAGAATTATTTCCTATTGAATTACCATATTTATTTAGGACACTTTATTTACTTAGTTTTCAGTTTAGGTCAGTTTAAAAGTTTAATATTTGGGGCATGGGGTTTAACATTTTATCTAACAATGGAGGGTTAACTAAGTCATTTATTTATTTGAAATTTAAGTCACTATAAATACTTGCTCTACTACACTATACACAATTATTGCCTACACGTTTTAGTACCTGGCAAACCATTAGCATGAGTAGTAAGAGAATTACCTCTCTTCAAAGGAAAGACAAAAATTCCACACAGACATCATTGTAATGTCAACGATCAGCTGTTCGCTGGAATGTAGGTCACAGTAGTTTTCTTCAAACAATGGCATACTTGTTATATGCGTGGGAGCGCGAAAAACACGCTTGGGTGTTGTTCTATATAACAATAGCTCACGGCTATCTTTATCGACCGGTTTCTACTGGGGAAGCCAGTTTCAACAAGGGGTGAGTCCGATGCAATGATACACCCTTTACAAGTTACAGCCCGTAATAAGCTGAGTTTAGTTATTAATTGTCTTACGTTCTAATTTTAATTTCTGTAATTTTTTTTTTTTAGTAACAAAATTAAGTTACGAATTTATTTACACGTAATTAACCTGGTCTGCTTTAGTCAAGAGTTTATATATTTCACCGTGACGACAGACATACAATGCAGGCATATTCCGGAAACTACAGGTCTTGAATTGTCGCAATATAAACCTGTTAAAGACTGAACAGTTTGACAAGCACTAAAATTCATGTACGTACTTGCATTGGTGTAATACAATGATAGTTTGTATTATTTTGGGTATCTTAATTTAATTATACGCAAGTTCGTCCGTAATCTTATACAAAATAAATTCACAATTGTCAATTAATATAGTGTAAAAATCTAGTAATGGTAGCGACAGTATTAACCGCTAATACATGAAATACATTATGTAATTTAATATTAACATGAAATACATTAACTGAGTGCATAGATCGGCAGAGAGTTATCTATTTTATTTTACTACGTAACAATTATTTTACACGCGCAACTTTATACGTTACGATGCTTACAAACCTTTTTTTTTTTAACTTTAGCAGAGTGGCGCAACTTTATAACGTTTCGGGCTACGTTATAAATCCACGGAACCCGATATAATCGACGCTAGCCAATTATACAGGCTGCCTACGTTGTAACAAACTGAAAATCAACACAACACATAGAACAATAATATTTACTCTAATTATTAGGACACAAGGGAAGATATTTTCACTGATTTATGCACTCACTTCAATCTGTAATAAGATGAAATCCCTTTATTAACAAATTATATATATAGATCCCATTACATAAAAATTTTCTCATATTGAAATAGTTAAAAGGGGTTTTCTGTCAAACAAGGGATCAAGTTGATCATGTAATTTACCTCGGATCCGAGTCTCTTTAAATCTAGTAAAGACGTCTGAATTTTACTTTACTTATCAAAAGCTTGCATGATTACATGAACACCGTTTGAAGAATGGTATTATTTAGTTAAGAGATTAAAACTTATATCTCAAAATTAATGTTACAACGTATGATTTTAGAAATTACTGTTTACATTTCTTTTTGTTTTACTTAAAGCTTAGAGAAGATTATTGTCTTTTGAAAAGTCTCTGGCATGTATGAAAAGTTATATTTTAAATGTACATAATTCTCGGTAGGCAAGCCACCGAGTCACCTCTTAAATACGCTTTTGCTGTCCGTGTCCTGGGGCGTGAATCTTCGGAACTCTGGTAGTCGGGGTAGTCATCCGGGTCGTGTTTCCGGTGAAAGTCTTCTAGGTGTATTAATGAGGAGATGGATGTTATGCTGCGTGAAGTCGGGTTGATCCTCGGCGGTTCTGGTAAGTGTTGTATAGGTGGTAGTCGTCCGGATATGCAGTTGAGCACGTCACATATTCACTGGTAGAGTAGTACTGGAGTTGGTA
Organism: Magicicada septendecula; assembly: GCA_034769895.1. Taxonomy (NCBI): domain Eukaryota; kingdom Metazoa; phylum Arthropoda; class Insecta; order Hemiptera; family Cicadidae; genus Magicicada; species Magicicada septendecula. The sequence continues at coordinate 1,258,182,472 of CM068367.1, forward strand.
TCTTCTTTCCTTTTTGTTTTTACATTACTATCTGAATTACATCACTCGAACAATATGCGAGAGATCGTCTTTTAATTAACTTGAGACATCACCTTATATACGAGTTCTTTTTTTTCTTATAACCACATTTCTTTAACAAATTCCTCACTACACCTTATATATAAATATAACTAGCTCTCCACGTTTTTAGTGGTAGCTAACACGCATTTAAAAACTTAATACAAACATTTTTTTGAAGAGATCTCGCTTGGAGGTGTTTACAGTCTGAACGCCGCATCGTAACTCTTGCATTGCTACAACAGGTAGATTGCAACGACGCGGAGTGAGTACTCCGCCATAATATAGTTCCAACTTTTTATTAAAATATACATTCTTATAGTCAGACAAAATAAACTATGTAGACTTATCTTGTTTACAGGGCTTTAAATTATTAATTATTTACATTAAGATTTTCAGATATTTCTAAGTTACAGCCGGTTCGCTATGCACGTTGTGTCCGGAATTGGCAGGTCAACGCATGATAATTTACTAAAGGTTTAACTGTATTATTCTCAACTTTTTACATTACGATTTTTTTTATTACTTATTTAGTTAGATTTTCTTAATTTAATTCTCATAACTATTATGAGTTAGTTCAGGGGTATTTGGTTTAATCGTGCGATTTAAAGTACTTCCTTGCTTTTCATTTTTTTTTATATTTTTATTATTAATATTTTTTTATTACCATTTAAATCGTCACATACTCCGCCGCTTAAAATCGACATGGGGAATTTTAATAAGGAAAATTCGAAAGTGGGGTACTGGGAGTATGCTTGCCGTTACTTTGTGAAGTTAAACTTAGTACACGATTTGATTTCTCTATCTCTCTTGAAATTTATTTATTTCTTGTCTTGTTCTCATTCGTGAAATTCCCTTTATCTCGTTTCTTAATACGCTAACTTAGATTTTAATTCTTAATACTAATTTCCGTAACTCACAATATCGTGGCCCGACTGACATCGGCTTACTCTAACTACATCAGTTAGCTTTCAGCACTCTCTAAAGATTACCTTGCCACACTCTAACTATATCAGTTAGCTTTCTGCACCATCATTACCCTTTTCAGTCGGCGCCGTTGTGACTATGTTACGTTACATATATAATTCTTAATTACCTCTAATATAACCTAAAGCGGATCCCATACTCCACTTTAGATTATTTTTAATCCTAATTTCTTACGCTACTGAGAGAAGCGGAATTTAACGAAGATAATTTTTATTTACATTTAACTACCATCAGTTACAAACTATGTGAGGTGACACACTTTACACAGGTACATTGTATTATACACGCGGTGGTTTACTTCGGTACCAGTACATAACAATAGGGGGAGGGGGGCTGCTTACTACATTTCTCAACACGCTTTATTGTTCTCGAACAGGCCACGACCGGTTGTTTACACTATTCAACCACACTTTTATTATTATTTTCTTTTTGGTCTCTTTCTAAGAAACTTACCTTTTTCTTTATTTATTTATTATTTACTTTGGGGGAGATTTAAGAAACTTACTTAGAATTATTTCCTATTGAATTACCATATTTATTTAGGACACTTTATTTACTTAGTTTTCAGTTTAGGTCAGTTTAAAAGTTTAATATTTGGGGCATGGGGTTTAACATTTTATCTAACAATGGAGGGTTAACTAAGTCATTTATTTATTTGAAATTTAAGTCACTATAAATACTTGCTCTACTACACTATACACAATTATTGCCTACACGTTTTAGTACCTGGCAAACCATTAGCATGGGTAGTAAGAGAATTACCTCTCTTCTAAGAGAAAGACAAAAATTCCACACAGACATCATTGTAATGTCAACGATCAGCTGTTCGCTGGAATGTAGGTCACAGTAGTTTTCTTCAAACAATGGCATACTTGTTGTATGCGTGGGAACGCGAGAAACACACTTGGGTGTTGTTCTATATAACAATAGCTCACGGCTATCTTTATCGACCGGTTTCTACTGGGGAAGCCAGTTTCAACAAGGGGTGAGTCCGATGCAATGATACACGCTTTACAAGTTACACCCCGTAATAAGCTGAGTTTAGTTATTTATTGTCTTACGTTCTAATTTTAATTTCTGTAATTTTTTTTTTTTTTGTAGTAACAAAATTAATTTACGAATTTATTTACACGTAATTAACCTGGTCTACTTTAGTCAAGAGTTTATATATTTCACCGTGACGACAGACATACAATGCAGGCATATTCAGGAAACTACAGTTCTTGAATTGTCGCAATATAAACCTGTTAAAGACTGAACAGTTTGACAAGCACTAAAATTCATGTACGTACTTGCATTAGTGTAATACAATGATAGTTTGTATTATTTTGGGTATCTTAATTAAATTATACGCAAGTTCGTCCGTAATCTTATACAAAATAAATTCACAATTGTCAATTAATATAGTGTAAAAATCTAGTAATGGTAGCGACAGTATTAACCGCTAATACATGAAATACATTATGTAATTTAATATTAACATGAAATACATTAACTGAGTGCATAGATCGGCAGAGAGTTATCTATTTTATTTTACTACGTAACAATTATTTTACACGCACAACTTTATACGTCACGATGCTTACAAACCTTTTTTTTTAACTTTAGCAGAGTGGCGCAACTTTATTACGTTCCGGGCTACGTTATAAATCCAGGGAACCCGATATAATCGACGCTAGCCAATTATACAGGCTGCCTACGTTGTAACAAACTGAAAATCAACACAACACATAGAACAATAATATTTACTCTAATTATTAGGACACAAGGGAAGGTATTTTCACTGATTTATGCACTCACTTCAATCTGTAATAAGATGACATCTCTTAATTAACAAATTATATATATAGATCCCATTACATAAAAATTTTCTCATATTGAAATAGTTAAAAGGGGTTTTCTGTCAAACAAGGGATCAAGTTGATCATGTAATTTACCTCGGATCCGAGTCTCTTTAAATCTAGTAAAGACGTCTGAATTTTACTTTACTTATCAAAAGCTTGCATGATTACATGAACACCGTTCGAAGAATGGTATTATTTAGTTAAGAGATTATAACTTATATCTCAAGATTAATGTTACAACGTATGATTTTAGAAATTACTGTTTACATTTCTTTTTGTTTTACTTAAAGCTTAGAGAAGATTATTGTCTTTTGAAAAGTCTCTGGCATGTATGAAAAGTTATATTTTAAATGTACATAATTCTCGGTAGGCAAGCCACCGAGTCACCTCTTAAATACGCTTTTGCTGTCCGTGTCCTGGGGCGTGAATCTTCGGAACTCTGGTAGTCGGGGTAGTCATCCGGGTCGTGTTTCCGGTGAAAGTCTTCTAGGTGTATTAATGAGGAGATGGATGTTATGCTGCGTGAAGTCGGGTTGATCCTCGGCGGTTCTGGTAAGTGTTGTATAGGTGGTAGTCGTCCGGATATGCAGTTGAGCACGTCACATATTCACTGGTAGAGTAGTACTGGAGTTGGTATCTTCTTTCCTTTTTGTTTTTACATTACTATCTGAATTACATCACTCGAACAATATGCGAGAGATCGTCTTTTAATTAACTTGAGACATCACCTTATATACGAGTTCTTTTTTTTCTTATAACCACATTTCTTTAACAAATTCCTCACTACACCTTATATATAAATATAACTAGCTCTCCACGTTTTTAGTGGTAGCTAACACGCATTTAAAAACTTAATACAAACATTTTTTTGAAGAGATCTCGCTTGGAGGTGTTTACAGTCTGAACGCCGCATCGTAACTCTTGCATTGCTACAACAGGTAGATTGCAACGACGCGGAGTGAGTACTCCGCCATAATATAGTTCCAACTTTTTATTAAAATATACATTCTTATAGTCAGACAAAATAAACTATGTAGACTTATCTTGTTTACAGGGCTTTAAATTATTAATTATTTACATTAAGATTTTCAGATATTTCTAAGTTACAGCCGGTTCGCTATGCACGTTGTGTCCGGAATTGGCAGGTCAACGCATGATAATTTACTAAAGGTTTAACTGTATTATTCTCAACTTTTTACATTACGATTTTTTTTATTACTTATTTAGTTAGATTTTCTTAATTTAATTCTCATAACTATTATGAGTTAGTTCAGGGGTATTTGGTTTAATCGTGCGATTTAAAGTACTTCCTTGCTTTTCATTTTTTTTTATATTTTTATTATTAATATTTTTTTATTACCATTTAAATCGTCACATACTCCGCCGCTTAAAATCGACATGGGGAATTTTAATAAGGAAAATTCGAAATTGGGGTACTGGGAGTATGCTTGCCGTTACTGTGTGAAGTTAAATTTAGTACACGATTTGTTTTCTCTATCTCTCTTGAAATTTATTTATTTTTTGTCTTGTTCTCATTCGTGAAATTCCCTTTATCTCGTTTCTTAATACGCTAACTTAGATTTTAATTCTTAATACTAATTTCCGTAACTCACAATATCGTGGCCCGACTGACATCGGCTTACTCTAACTACATCAGTTAGCTTTCAGCACTCTCTAAAGATTACCTTGCCACACTCTAACTATATCAGTTAGCTTTCTGCACCATCATTACCCTTTTCAGTCGGCGCCGTTGTGACTATGTTACGTTACATATATAATTCTTAATTACCTCTAATATAACCTAAAGCGGATCCCATACTCCACTTTAGATTATTTTTAATCCTAATTTCTTACGCTACTGAGAGAAGCGGAATTTAACGAAGATAATTTTTATTTACATTTAACTACCATCAGTTACAAACTATGTGAGGTGACACACTTTACACAGGTACATTGTATTATACACGCGGTGGTTTACTTCGGTACCAGTACATAACAATAGGGGGAGGGGGGCTGCTTACTACATTTCTCAACACGCTTTATTGTTCTCGAACAGGCCACGACCGGTTGTTTACACTATTCAACCACACTTTTATTATTATTTTCTTTTTGGTCTCTTTCTAAGAAACTTACCTTTTTCTTTATTTATTTATTATTTACTTTGGGGGAGATTTAAGAAACTTACTTAGAATTATTTCCTATTGAATTACCATATTTATTTAGGACACTTTATTTACTTAGTTTTCAGTTTAGGTCAGTTTAAAAGTTTAATATTTGGGGCATGGGGTTTAACATTTTATCTAACAATGGAGGGTTAACTAAGTCATTTATTTATTTGAAATTTAAGTCACTATAAATACTTGCTCTACTACACTATACACAATTATTGCCTACACGTTTTAGTACCTGGCAAACCATTAGCATGGGTAGTAAGAGAATTACCTCTCTTCTAAGAGAAAGACAAAAATTCCACACAGACATCATTGTAATGTCAACGATCAGCTGTTCGCTGGAATGTAGGTCACAGTAGTTTTCTTCAAACAATGGCATACTTGTTGTATGCGTGGGAACGCGAGAAACACACTTGGGTGTTGTTCTATATAACAATAGCTCACGGCTATCTTTATCGACCGGTTTCTACTGGGGAAGCCAGTTTCAACAAGGGGTGAGTCCGATGCAATGATACACGCTTTACAAGTTACACCCCGTAATAAGCTGAGTTTAGTTATTTATTGTCTTACGTTCTAATTTTAATTTCTGTAATTTTTTTTTTTTTTGTAGTAACAAAATTAATTTACGAATTTATTTACACGTAATTAACCTGGTCTACTTTAGTCAAGAGTTTATATATTTCACCGTGACGACAGACATACAATGCAGGCATATTCAGGAAACTACAGTTCTTGAATTGTCGCAATATAAACCTGTTAAAGACTGAACAGTTTGACAAGCACTAAAATTCATGTACGTACTTGCATTAGTGTAATACAATGATAGTTTGTATTATTTTGGGTATCTTAATTAAATTATACGCAAGTTCGTCCGTAATCTTATACAAAATAAATTCACAATTGTCAATTAATATAGTGTAAAAATCTAGTAATGGTAGCGACAGTATTAACCGCTAATACATGAAATACATTATGTAATTTAATATTAACATGAAATACATTAACTGAGTGCATAGATCGGCAGAGAGTTATCTATTTTATTTTACTACGTAACAATTATTTTACACGCACAACTTTATACGTCACGATGCTTACAAACCTTTTTTTTTAACTTTAGCAGAGTGGCGCAACTTTATTACGTTCCGGGCTACGTTATAAATCCAGGGAACCCGATATAATCGACGCTAGCCAATTATACAGGCTGCCTACGTTGTAACAAACTGAAAATCAACACAACACATAGAACAATAATATTTACTCTAATTATTAGGACACAAGGGAAGGTATTTTCACTGATTTATGCACTCACTTCAATCTGTAATAAGATGACATCTCTTAATTAACAAATTATATATATAGATCCCATTACATAAAAATTTTCTCATATTGAAATAGTTAAAAGGGGTTTTCTGTCAAACAAGGGATCAAGTTGATCATGTAATTTACCTCGGATCCGAGTCTCTTTAAATCTAGTAAAGACGTCTGAATTTTACTTTACTTATCAAAAGCTTGCATGATTACATGAACACCGTTCGAAGAATGGTATTATTTAGTTAAGAGATTATAACTTATATCTCAAGATTAATGTTACAACGTATGATTTTAGAAATTACTGTTTACATTTCTTTTTGTTTTACTTAAAGCTTAGAGAAGATTATTGTCTTTTGAAAAGTCTCTGGCATGTATGAAAAGTTATATTTTAAATGTACATAATTCTCGGTAGGCAAGCCACCGAGTCACCTCTTAAATACGCTTTTGCTGTCCGTGTCCTGGGGCGTGAATCTTCGGAACTCTGGTAGTCGGGGTAGTCATCCGGGTCGTGTTTCCGGTGAAAGTCTTCTAGGTGTATTAATGAGGAGATGGATGTTATGCTGCGTGAAGTCGGGTTGATCCTCGGCGGTTCTGGTAAGTGTTGTATAGGTGGTAGTCGTCCGGATATGCAGTTGAGCACGTCACATATTCACTGGTAGAGTAGTACTGGAGTTGGTATCTTCTTTCCTTTTTGTTTTTACATTACTATCTGAATTACATCACTCGAACAATATGCGAGAGATCGTCTTTTAATTAACTTGAGACATCACCTTATATACGAGTTCTTTTTTTTCTTATAACCACATTTCTTTAACAAATTCCTCACTACACCTTATATATAAATATAACTAGCTCTCCACGTTTTTAGTGGTAGCTAACACGCATTTAAAAACTTAATACAAACATTTTTTTGAAGAGATCTCGCTTGGAGGTGTTTACAGTCTGAACGCCGCATCGTAACTCTTGCATTGCTACAACAGGTAGATTGCAACGACGCGGAGTGAGTACTCCGCCATAATATAGTTCCAACTTTTTATTAAAATATACATTCTTATAGTCAGACAAAATAAACTATGTAGACTTATCTTGTTTACAGGGCTTTAAATTATTAATTATTTACATTAAGATTTTCAGATATTTCTAAGTTACAGCCGGTTCGCTATGCACGTTGTGTCCGGAATTGGCAGGTCAACGCATGATAATTTACTAAAGGTTTAACTGTATTATTCTCAACTTTTTACATTACGATTTTTTTTATTACTTATTTAGTTAGATTTTCTTAATTTAATTCTCATAACTATTATGAGTTAGTTCAGGGGTATTTGGTTTAATCGTGCGATTTAAAGTACTTCCTTGCTTTTCATTTTTTTTTATATTTTTATTATTAATATTTTTTTATTACCATTTAAATCGTCACATACTCCGCCGCTTAAAATCGACATGGGGAATTTTAATAAGGAAAATTCGAAATTGGGGTACTGGGAGTATGCTTGCCGTTACTGTGTGAAGTTAAATTTAGTACACGATTTGTTTTCTCTATCTCTCTTGAAATTTATTTATTTTTTGTCTTGTTCTCATTCGTGAAATTCCCTTTATCTCGTTTCTTAATACGCTAACTTAGATTTTAATTCTTAATACTAATTTCCGTAACTCACAATATCGTGGCCCGACTGACATCGGCTTACTCTAACTACATCAGTTAGCTTTCAGCACTCTCTAAAGATTACCTTGCCACACTCTAACTATATCAGTTAGCTTTCTGCACCATCATTACCCTTTTCAGTCGGCGCCGTTGTGACTATGTTACGTTACATATATAATTCTTAATTACCTCTAATATAACCTAAAGCGGATCCCATACTCCACTTTAGATTATTTCTAATCCTAATTTCTTACGCTACTGAGAGAAGCGGAATTTAACGAAGATAATTTTTATTTACATTTAACTACCATCAGTTACAAACTATGTGAGGTGACACACTTTACACAGGTGCATTGTATTATACACGCGGTGGTTTACTTCGGTACCAGTACATAACAATAGGGGGAGGGGGGCTGCTTACTACATTTCTCAACACGCTTTATTGTTCTCGAACAGGCCACGACCGGTTGTTTACACTATTCAACCACACTTTTATTATTATTTTCTTTTTGGTCTCTTTCTAAGAAACTTACCTTTTTCTTTATTTATTTATTATTTACTTTGGGGGAGATTTAAGAAACTTACTTAGAATTATTTCCTATTGAATTACCATATTTATTTAGGACACTTTATTTACTTAGTTTTCACTTTAGGTCAGTTTAAAAGTTTAATATTTGGGGCATGGGGTTTAACATTTTATCTAACAATGGAGGATTAACTAAGTCATTTATTTATTTGAAATTTAAGTCACTATAAATACTTGCTCTACTACACTATACACAATTATTGCCTACACGTTTTAGTACCTGGCAAACCATTAGCATGGGTAGAAAGAGAATTACCTCTCTTCTAAGAGAAAGACAAAAATTCCACACAGACATCATTGTAATGTCAACGATCAGCTGTTCGCTGGAATGTAGGTCACAGTAGTTTTCTTCAAACAATGGCATACTTGTTGTATGCGTGGGAACGCGAGAAACACACTTGGGTGTTGTTCTATATAACAATAGCTCACGGCTATCTTTATCGACCGGTTTCTACTGGGGAAGCCAGTTTCAACAAGGGGTGAGTCCGATGCAATGATACACGCTTTACAAGTTACACCCCGTAATAAGCTGAGTTTAGTTATTTATTGTCTTACGTTCTAATTTTAATTTCTGTAATTTTTTTTTTTTTGTAGTAACAAAATTAATTTACGAATTTATTTACACGTAATTAACCTGGTCTACTTTAGTCAAGAGTTTATATATTTCACCGTGACGACAGACATACAATGCAGGCATATTCAGGAAACTACAGGTCTTGAATTGTCGCAATATAAACCTGTTAAAGACTGAACAGTTTGACAAGCACTAAAATTCATGTACGTACTTGCATTGGTGTAATACAATGATAGTTTGTATTATTTTGGGTATCTTAATTTAATTATACGCAAGTTCGTCCGTAATCTTATACAAAATAAATTCACAATTGTCAATTAATATAGTGTAAAAATCTAGTAATGGTAGCGACAGTATTAACCGCTAATACATGAAATACATTATGTAATTTAATATTAACATGAAATACATTAACTGAGTACATAGATCGGCAGAGAGTTATCTATTTTATTTTACTACGTAACAATTATTTTACACGCGCAACTTTATACGTCACGATGCTTACAAACCTTTTTTTTAACTTTAGCAGAGTGGCGCAACTTTATTACGTTCCTGGCTACGTTATAAATCCAGGGAACCCGATATAATCGACGCTAGCCAATTATACAGGCTGCCTACGTTGTAACAAACTGAAAATCAACACAACACATAGAACAATAATATTTACTCTAATTATTAGGACACAAGGGAAGGTATTTTCACTGATTTATGCACTCACTTCAATCTGTAATAAGATGACATCTCTTTATTAACAAATTATATATATAGATCCCATTACATAAAAATTTTCTCATATTGAAATAGTTAAAAGGGGTTTTCTGTCAAACAAGGGATCAAGTTGATCATGTAATTTACCTCTGATCCGAGTCTCTTTAAATCTAGTAAATACGTCTGAATTTTACTTTACTTTTCAAAAGCTTGCATGATTACATGAACACCGTTTGAAGAATGGTATTATTTAGTTAAGAGATTACAACTTATATCTCAAAATTAATGTTACAACGTATGATTTTAGAAATTACTGTTTACATTTCTTTTTGTTTTACTTAAAGCTTAGAGAAGATTATTGTCTTTTGAAAAGTCTCTGGCATGTATGAAAAGTTATATTTTAAATGTACATAATTCTCGGTAGGCAAGCCACCGAGTCACCTCTTAAATACGCTTTTGCTGTCCGTGTCCTGGGGCGTGAATCTTCGGAACTCTGGTAGTCGGGGTAGTCATCCGGGTCGTGTTTCCGGTGAAAGTCTTCTAGGTGTATTAATGAGGAGATGGATGTTATGCTGCGTGAAGTCGGGTTGATCCTCGGCGGTTCTGGTAAGTGTTGTATAGGTGGTAGTCGTCCGGATATGCAGTTGAGCACGTCACATATTCACTGGTAGAGTAGTACTGGAGTTGGTATCTTCTTTCCTTTTTGTTTTTACATTACTATCTGAATTACATCACTCGAACAATATGCGAGAGATCGTCTTTTAATTAACTTGAGACATCACCTTATATACGAGTTCTTTTTTTTCTTATAACCACATTTCTTTAACAAATTCCTCACTACACCTTATATATAAATATAACTAGCTCTCCACGTTTTTAGTGGTAGCTAACACGCATTTAAAAACTTAATACAAACATTTTTTTGAAGAGATCTCGCTTGGAGGTGTTTACAGTCTGAACGCCGCATCGTAACTCTTGCATTGCTACAACAGGTAGACTGCAAAGACGCGGAGTGAGTACTCCGCCATAATATAGTTCCAACTTTTTATTAAAATATACATTCTTATAGTCAGACAAAATAAACTATGTAGACTTATCTTGTTTACAGGGCTTTAAATTATTAATTATTTACATTACGATTTTCAGATATTTCTAAGTTACAGCCGGTTCGCTATGCACGTTGTGTCCGGAATTGGCAGGTCAACGCATGATAATTTACTAAAGGGTTAACTGTATTATTCTCAACTTTTTACATTACGATTTTTTTTATTACTTATTTAGTTAGATTTTCTTAATTTAATTCTCATAACTATTATGAGTTAGTTCAGGGGTATTTGGTTTAATCGTGCGATTTAAAGTATTTCCTTGCTTTCCATTTTTTTTTATATTTTTATTATTAATATTTTTTTATTACCATTTAAATCGTCACATACTCCGCCGCTTAAAATCGACATGGGGAATTTTAATAAGGAAAATTCGAAAGTGGGGTACTGGGAGTATGCTTGCCGTTACTGTGTGAAGTTAAATTTAGTACACGATTTGTTTTCTCTATCTCTCTTGAAATTTATTTATTTCTTGTCTTGTTCTCATTCGTGAAATTCCCTTTATCTCGTTTCTTAATACGCTAACTTAGATTTTAATTCTTAATACTAATTTCCGTAACTCACAATATCGTGGCCCGACTGACATCGGCTTACTCTAACTACATCAGTTAGCTTTCAGCACTCTCTAAAGATTACCTTGCCACACTCTAACTATATCAGTTAGCTTTCTGCACCATCATTACCCTTTTCAGTCGGCGCCGTTGTGACTATGTTACGTTACATATATAATTCTTAATTACCTCTAATATAACCTAAAGCGGATCCCATACTCCACTTTAGATTATTTCTAATCCTAATTTCTTACGCTACTGAGAGAAGCGGAATTTAACGAAGATAATTTTTATTTACATTTAACTACCATCAGTTACAAACTATGTGAGGTGACACACTTTACACAGGTGCATTGTATTATACACGCGGTGGTTTACTTCGGTACCAGTACATAACAATAGGGGGAGGATGGCTGCTAACTACATTTCTCAACACGCTTTATTGTTCTCGAACAGGCCACGACCGGTTGTTTACACTATTCAACCACACTTTTATTATTATTTTCTTTTTGGTCTCTTTCTAAGAAACTTACCTTTTTCTTTATTTATTTATTATTTACTTTGGGGGAGATTTAAGAAACTTACTTAGAATTATTTCCTATTGAATTACCATATTTATTTAGGACACTTTATTTACTTAGTTTTCAGTTTAGGTCAGTTTAAAAGTTTAATATTTGGGGCATGGGGTTTAACATTTTATCTAACAATGGAGGGTTAACTAAGTCATTTATTTATTTGAAATTTAAGTCACTATAAATACTTGCTCTACTACACTATACACAATTATTGCCTACACGTTTTAGTACCTGGCAAACCATTAGCATGGGTAGTAAGAGAATTACCTCTCTTCTAAGAGAAAGACAAAAATTCCACACAGACATCATTGTAATGTCAACGATCAGCTGTTCGCTGGAATGTAGGTCACAGTAGTTTTCTTCAAACAATGGCATACTTGTTGTATGCGTGGGAACGCTTGAAAAACACTTGGGTGTTGTTCTATATAACAATAGCTCACGGCTATCTTTATCGACCGGTTTCTACTGGGGAAGCCAGTTTCAACAAGGGGTGAGTCCGATGCAATGATACACGCTTTACAAGTTACACCCCGTAATAAGCTGAGTTTAGTTATTTATTGTCTTACGTTCTAATTTTAATTTCTGTAATTTTTTTTTTTTTGTAGTAACAAAATTAATTTACGAATTTATTTACACGTAATTAACCTGGTCTACTTTAGTCAAGAGTTTATATATTTCACCGTGACGACAGACATACAATGCAGGCATATTCAGGAAACTACAGGTCTTGAATTGTCGCAATATAAACCTGTTAAAGACTGAACAGTTTGACAAGCACTAAAATTCATGTACGTACTTGCATTGGTGTAATACAATGATAGTTTGTATTATTTTGGGTATCTTAATTTAATTATACGCAAGTTCGTCCGTAATCTTATACAAAATAAATTCACAATTGTCAATTAATATAGTGTAAAAATCTAGTAATGGTAGCGACAGTATTAACCGCTAATACATGAAATACATTATGTAATTTAATATTAACATGAAATACATTAACTGAGTGCATAGATCGGCAGAGAGTTATCTATTTTATTTTACTACGTAACAATTATTTTACACGCGCAACTTTATACGTCACGATGCTTACAAACCTTTTTTTTTAACTTTAGCAGAGTGGCGCAACTTTATTACGTTCCTGGCTACGTTATAAATCCAGGGAACCCGATATAATCGACGCTAGCCAATTATACAGGCTGCCTACGTTGTAACAAACTGAAAATCAACACAACACATAGAACAATAATATTTACTCTAATTATTAGGACACAAGGGAAGGTATTTTCACTGATTTATGCACTCACTTCAATCTGTAATAAGATGACATCTCTTTATTAACAAATTATATATATAGATCCCATTACATAAAAATTTTCTCATATTGAAATAGTTAAAAGGGGTTTTCTGTCAAACAAGGGATCAAGTTGATCATGTAATTTACCTCTGATCCGAGTCTCTTTAAATCTAGTAAATACGTCTGAATTTTACTTTACTTTTCAAAAGCTTGCATGATTACATGAACACCGTTTGAAGAATGGTATTATTTAGTTAAGAGATTACAACTTATATCTCAAAATTAATGTTACAACGTATGATTTTAGAAATTACTGTTTACATTTCTTTTTGTTTTACTTAAAGCTTAGAGAAGATTATTGTCTTTTGAAAAGTCTCTGGCATGTATGAAAAGTTATATTTTAAATGTACATAATTCTCGGTAGGCAAGCCACCGAGTCACCTCTTAAATACGCTTTTGCTGTCCGTGTCCTGGGGCGTGAATCTTCGGAACTCTGGTAGTCGGGGTAGTCATCCGGGTCGTGTTTCCGGTGAAAGTCTTCTAGGTGTATTAATGAGGAGATGGATGTTATGCTGCGTGAAGTCGGGTTGATCCTCGGCGGTTCTGGTAAGTGTTGTATAGGTGGTAGTCGTCCGGATATGCAGTTGAGCACGTCACATATTCACTGGTAGAGTAGTACTGGAGTTGGTATCTTCTTTCCTTTTTGTTTTTACATTACTATCTGAATTACATCACTCGAACAATATGCGAGAGATCGTCTTTTAATTAACTTGAGACATCACCTTATATACGAGTTCTTTTTTTTCTTATAACCACATTTCTTTAACAAATTCCTCACTACACCTTATATATAAATATAACTAGCTCTCCACGTTTTTAGTGGTAGCTAACACGCATTTAAAAACTTAATACAAACATTTTTTTGAAGAGATCTCGCTTGGAGGTGTTTACAGTCTGAACGCCGCATCGTAACTCTTGCATTGCTACAACAGGTAGACTGCAACGACGCGGAGTGAGTACTCCGCCATAATATAGTTCCAACTTTTTATTAAAATATACATTCTTATAGTCAGACAAAATAAACTATGTAGACTTATCTTGTTTACAGGGCTTTAAATTATTAATTATTTACATTACGATTTTCAGATATTTCTAAGTTACAGCCGGTTCGCTATGCACGTTGTGTCCGGAATTGGCAGGTCAACGCATGATAATTTACTAAAGGGTTAACTGTATTATTCTCAACTTTTTACATTACGATTTTTTTTATTACTTATTTAGTTAGATTTTCTTAATTTAATTCTCATAACTATTATGAGTTAGTTCAGGGGTATTTGGTTTAATCGTGCGATTTAAAGTATTTCCTTGCTTTCCATTTTTTTTTATATTTTTATTATTAATATTTTTTTATTACCATTTAAATCGTCACATACTCCGCCGCTTAAAATCGACATGGGGAATTTTAATAAGGAAAATTCGAAAGTGGGGTACTGGGAGTATGCTTGCCGTTACTGTGTGAAGTTAAATTTAGTACACGATTTGTTTTCTCTATCTCTCTTGAAATTTATTTATTTCTTGTCTTGTTCTCATTCGTGAAATTCCCTTTATCTCGTTTCTTAATACGCTAACTTAGATTTTAATTCTTAATACTAATTTCCGTAACTCACAATATCGTGGCCCGACTGACATCGGCTTACTCTAACTACATCAGTTAGCTTTCAGCACTCTCTAAAGATTACCTTGCCACACTCTAACTATATCAGTTAGCTTTCTGCACCATCATTACCCTTTTCAGTCGGCGCCGTTGTGACTATGTTACGTTACATATATAATTCTTAATTACCTCTAATATAACCTAAAGCGGATCCCATACTCCACTTTAGATTATTTCTAATCCTAATTTCTTACGCTACTGAGAGAAGCGGAATTTAACGAAGATAATTTTTATTTACATTTAACTACCATCAGTTACAAACTATGTGAGGTGACACACTTTACACAGGTGCATTGTATTATACACGCGGTGGTTTACTTCGGTACCAGTACATAACAATAGGGGGAGGATGGCTGCTAACTACATTTCTCAACACGCTTTATTGTTCTCGAACAGGCCACGACCGGTTGTTTACACTATTCAACCACACTTTTATTATTATTTTCTTTTTGGTCTCTTTCTAAGAAACTTACCTTTTTCTTTATTTATTTATTATTTACTTTGGGGGAGATTTAAGAAACTTACTTAGAATTATTTCCTATTGAATTACCATATTTATTTAGGACACTTTATTTACTTAGTTTTCAGTTTAGGTCAGTTTAAAAGTTTAATATTTGGGGCATGGGGTTTAACATTTTATCTAACAATGGAGGGTTAACTAAGTCATTTATTTATTTGAAATTTAAGTCACTATAAATACTTGCTCTACTACACTATACACAATTATTGCCTACACGTTTTAGTACCTGGCAAACCATTAGCATGGGTAGTAAGAGAATTACCTCTCTTCTAAGAGAAAGACAAAAATTCCACACAGACATCATTGTAATGTCAACGATCAGCTGTTCGCTGGAATGTAGGTCACAGTAGTTTTCTTCAAACAATGGCATACTTGTTGTATGCGTGGGAACGCTTGAAAAACACTTGGGTGTTGTTCTATATAACAATAGCTCACGGCTATCTTTATCGACCGGTTTCTACTGGGGAAGCCAGTTTCAACAAGGGGTGAGTCCGATGCAATGATACACGCTTTACAAGTTACACCCCGTAATAAGCTGAGTTTAGTTATTTATTGTCTTACGTTCTAATTTTAATTTCTGTAATTTTTTTTTTTTTGTAGTAACAAAATTAATTTACGAATTTATTTACACGTAATTAACCTGGTCTACTTTAGTCAAGAGTTTATATATTTCACCGTGACGACAGACATACAATGCAGGCATATTCAGGAAACTACAGTTCTTGAATTGTCGCAATATAAACCTGTTAAAGGCTGAACAGTTTGACAAGCACTAAAATTCATGTACGTACTTGCATTGGTGTAATACAATGATAGTTTGTATTATTTTGGGTATCTTAATTAAATTATACGCAAGTTCGTCCGTAATCTTATACAAAATAAATTCACAATTGTCAATTAATATAGTGTAAAAATCTAGTAATGGTAGCGACAGTATTAACCGCTAATACATGAATTACATTATGTAATTTAATATTAACATGAAATACATTAACTGAGTGCATAGATCGGCAGAGAGTTATCTATTTTATTTTACTACGTAACAATTATTTTACACGCGCAACTTTATACGTCACGATGCTTACAAACCTTTTTTTTTTAACTTTAGCAGAGTGGCGCAACTTTATTACGTTCCTGGCTACGTTATAAATCCAGGGAACCCGATATAATCGACGCTAGCCAATTATACAGGCTGCCTACGTTGTAACAAACTGAAAATCAACACAACACATAGAACAGTAATATTTACTCTAATTATTAGGACACAAGGGAAGGTATTTTCACTGATTTATGCACTCACTTCAATCTGTAATAAGATGACATCTCTTTATTAACAAATTATATATATAGATCCCATTACATAAAAATTTTCTCATATTGAAATAGTTAAAAGGGGTTTTCTGTCAAACAAGGGATCAAGTTGATCATGTAATTTACCTCGGATCCGAGTCTCTTTAAATCTAGTAAAGACGTCTGAATTTTACTTTACTTATCAAAAGCTTGCATGATTACATGAACACCGTTTGAAGAATGGTATTATTTAGTTAAGAGATTAAAACTTATATCTCAAGATTAATGTTACAACGTATGATTTTAGAAATTACTGTTTACATTTCTTTTTGTTTTACTTAAAGCTTAGAGAAGATTATTGTCTTTTGAAAAGTCTCTGGCATGTATGAAAAGTTATATTTTAAATGTACATAATTCTCGGTAGGCAAGCCACCGAGTCACCTCTTAAATACGCTTTTGCTGTCCGTGTCCTGGGGCGTGAATCTTCGGAACTCTGGTAGTCGGGGTAGTCATCCGGGTCGTGTTTCCGGTGAAAGTCTTCTAGGTGTATTAATGAGGAGATGGATGTTATGCTGCGTGAAGTCGGGTGGATCCTCGGCGGTTCTGGTAAGTGTTGTATAGGTGGTAGTCGTCCGGATATGCAGTTGAGCACGTCACATATTCACTGGTAGAGTAGTACGGGAGTTGGTATCTTCTTTCCTTTTTGTTTTTACATTACTATCTGAATTACATCACTCGAACAATATTCGAGAGATCGTCTTTTAATTAACTTGAGACATCACCTTATATACGAGTTCTTTTTTTCCTTATAACCACATTTCTTTAACAAATTCCTCACTACACCTTATATATAAATATAACTAGCTCTCCACGTTTTTAGTGGTAGCTAACACGCATTTAAAAACTTAATACAAACATTTTTTTGAAGAGATCTCGCTTGGAGGTGTTTACAGTCTGAACGCCGCATCGTAACTCTTGCATTGCTACAACAGGTAGATTGCAACGACGCGGAGTGAGTACTCCGCCATAATATAGTTCCAACTTTTTATTAAAATATACATTCTTATAGTCAGACAAAATAAACTATGTAGACTTATCTTGTTTACAGGGCTTTAAATTATTAATTATTTACATTACGATTTTCAGATATTTCTAAGTTACAGCCGGTTCGCTATGCACGTTGTGTCCGGAATTGGCAGGTCAACGCATGATAATTTACTAAAGGGTTAACTGTATTATTCTCAACTTTTTACATTACGATTTTTTTTATTACTTATTTAGTTAGATTTTCTTAATTTAATTCTCATAACTATTATGAGTTAGTTCAGGGGTATTTGGTTTAATCGTGCGATTTAAAGTACTTCCTTGCTTTCCATTTTTTTTATATTTTTATTATTAATATTTTTTTATTACCATTTAAATCGTGACATACTCCGCCGCTTAAAATCGACATGGGGAATTTTAATAAGGAAAATTCGAAAGTGGGGTACTGGGAGTATGCTCGCCGTTACTGTGTGAAGTTAAATTTAGTACACGATTTGTTTTCTCTATCTCTCTTGAAATTTATTTATTTCTTGTCTTGTTCTCATTCGTGAAATTCCCTTTATCTCGTTTCTTAATACGCTAACTTAGATTTTAATTCTTAATACTAATTTCCGTAACTCACAATATCGTGGCCCGACTGACATCGGCTTACTCTAACTACATCAGTTAGCTTTCAGCACTCTCTAAAGATTACCTTGCCACACTCTAACTATATCAGTTAGCTTTCTGCACCATCATTACCCTTTTCAGTCGGCGCCGTTGTGACTATGTTACGTTACATATATAATTCTTAATTACCTCTAATATAACCTAAAGCGGATCCCATACTCCACTTTAGATTATTTCTAATCCTAATTTCTTACGCTACTGAGAGAAGCGGAATTTAACGAAGATAATTTTTATTTACATTTAACTACCATCAGTTACAAACTATGTGAGGTGACACACTTTACACAGGTGCATTGTATTATACACGCGGTGGTTTACTTCGGTACCAGTACATAACAATAGGGGGAGGGGGGCTGCTTACTACATTTCTCAACACGCTTTATTGTTCTCGAACAGGCCACGACCGGTTGTTTACACTATTCAACCACATTTTTATTATTATTTTCTTTTTGGTCTCTTTCTAAGAAACTTACCTTTTTCTTTATTTATTTATTATTTACTTTGGGGGAGATTTAAGAAACTTACTTAGAATTATTTCCTATTGAATTACCATATTTATTTAGGACACTTTATTTACTTAGTTTTCAGTTTAGGTCAGTTTAAAAGTTTAATATTTGGGGCATGGGGTTTAACATTTTATCTAACAATGGAGGGTTAACTAAGTCATTTATTTATTTGAAATTTAAGTCACTATAAATACTTGCTCTACTACACTATACACAATTATTGCCTACACGTTTTAGTACCTGGCAAACCATTAGCATGGGTAGTAAGAGAATTACCTCTCTTCTAAGAGAAAGACAAAAATTCCACACAGACATCATTGTAATGTCAACGATCAGCTGTTCGCTGGAATGTAGGTCACAGTAGTTTTCTTCAAACAATGGCATACTTGTTGTATGCGTGGGAACGCGAGAAAAACACTTGGGTGTTGTTCTATATAACAATAGCTCACGGCTATCTTTATCGACCGGTTTCTACTGGGGAAGCCAGTTTCAACAAGGGGTGAGTCCGATGCAATGATACACGCTTTACAAGTTACACCCCGTAATAAGCTGAGTTTAGTTATTTATTTTCTTACGTTCTAATTTTAATTTCTGTAATTTTTTTTTTTTTTTTGTAGTAACAAAATTAATTTACGAATTTATTTACACGTAATTAACCTGGTCTACTTTAGTCAAGAGTTTATATATTTCACCGTGACGACAGACATACAATGCAGGCATATTCAGGAAACTACAGGTCTTGAATTGTCGCAATATAAACCTGTTAAAGACTGAACAGTTTGACAAGCACTAAAATTCATGTACGTACTTGCATTGGTGTAATACAATGATAGTTTGTATTATTTTGGGTATCTTAATTAAATTATACGCAAGTTCGTCCGTAATCTTATACAAAATAAATTCACAATTGTCAATTAATATAGTGTAAAAATCTAGTAATGGTAGCGACAGTATTAACCGCTAATACATGAATTACATTATGTAATTTAATATTAACATGAAATACATTAACTGAGTGCATAGATCGGCAGAGAGTTATCTATTTTATTTTACTACGTAACAATTATTTTACACGCGCAACTTTATACGTCACGATGCTTACAAACCTTTTTTTTTAACTTTAGCAGAGTGGCGCAACTTTATTACGTTCCTGGCTAAGTTATAAATCCAGGGAACCCGATATAATCGACGCTAGCCAATTATACAGGCTGCCTACGTTGTAACAAACTGAAAATCAACACAACACATAGAACAATAATATTTACTCTAATTATTAGGACACAAGGGAAGGTATTTTCACTGATTTATGCACTCACTTCAATCTGTAATAAGATGACATCTCTTTATTAACAAATTATATATATAGATCCCATTACATAAAAATTTTCTCATATTGAAATAGTTAAAAGGGGTTTTCTGTCAAACAAGGGATTAAATTGATCATGTAATTTACCTCGGATCCGAGTCTCTTTAAATCTAGTAAAGACGTCTGAATTTTACTTTACTTATCAAAAGCTTGCATGATTACATGAACACCGTTTGAAGAATGGTATTATTTAGTTAAGGGATTAAAACTTATATCTCAAGATTAATGTTACAACGTATGATTTTAGAAATTACTGTTTACATTTCTTTTTGTTTTACTTAAAGCTTAGAGAAGATTATGTCTTTTGAAAAGTCTCTGGCATGTATGAAAATTTATATTTTAAATGTACATAATTCTCGGTAGGCTAGCCACCGAGTCACCTCTTAAATACGCTTTTGCTGTCCGTGTCCTGAGGCGTGAATCTTCGGAACTCTGGTAGTCGGGGTAGTCATCCGGGTCGTGTTTCCGGTGAAAGTCTTCTAGGTGTATTAATGAGGAGATGGATGTTATGCTGCGTGAAGTCGGGTTGATCCTCGGCGGTTCTGGTAAGTGTTGTATAGGTGGTAGTCGTCCGGATATGCAGTTGAGCACGTCACATATTCACTGGTAGAGTAGTACTGGAGTTGGTATCTTCTTTCCTTTTGTTTTTACATTACTATCTGAATTACATCACTCGAACAATATTCGAGAGATCGTCTTTTAATTAACTTGAGACATCACCTTATATACGAGTTCTTTTTTTTCTTATAACCACATTTCTTTAACAAATTCCTCACTACACCTTATATATAAATATAACTAGCTCTCCACGTTTTTAGTGGTAGCTAACACGCATTTAAAAACTTAATACAAACATTTTTTTTAAGAAATCTCGCTTGGAGGTGTTTACAGTCTGAACGCCGCATCGTAACTCTTGCATTGCTACAACAGGTAGATTGCAACGACGCGGAGTGAGTACTCCGCCATAATATAGTTCCAACATTTTATTAAAATATACATTCTTATAGTCAGACAAAATAAACTATGTAGACTTATCTTGTTTACAGGGCTTTAAATTATTAATTATTTACATTACGATTTTCAGATATTTCTAAGTTACAGCCGGTTCGCTATGCACGTTGTGTCCGGAATTGGCAGGTCAACGCATGATAATTTACTAAAGGGTTAACTGTATTATTCTCAACTTTTTACATTACGATTTTTTTTATTACTTATTTAGTTAGATTTTCTTAATTTAATTCTCATAACTATTATGAGTTAGTTCAGGGGTATTTGGTTTAATCGTGCGATTTAAAGTACTTCCTTGCTTTCCATTTTTTTTTATATTTTTATTATTAATATTTTTTTATTACCATTTAAATCGTCACATACTCCGCCGCTTAAAATCGACATGGGGAATTTTAATAAGGAAAATTCGAAAGTGGGGTACTGGGAGTATGCTTGCCGTTACTGTGTGAAGTTAAATTTAGTACACGATTTGTTTTCTCTATCTCTCTTGAAATTTATTTATTTCTTGTCTTGTTCTCATTCGTGAAATTCCCTTAATCTCGTTTCTTAATACGCTAACTTAGATTTTAATTCTTAATACTAATTTCCGTAACTCACAATATCGTGGCCCGACTGACATCGGCTTACTCTAACTACATCAGTTAGCTTTCAGCACTCTCTAAAGATTACCTTGCCACACTCTAACTATATCAGTTAGCTTTCTGCACCATCATTACCCTTTTCAGTCGGCGCCGTTGTGACTATGTTACGTTACATATATAATTCTTAATTACCTCTAATATAACCTAAAGCGGATCCCATACTCCACTTTAGATTATTTCTACTCCTAATTTCTTACGCTACTGAGAGAAGCGGAATTTAACGAAGATAATTTTTATTTACATTTAACTACCATCAGTTACAAACTATGTGAGGTGACACACTTTACACAGGTGCATTTTATTATACACGCGGTGGTTTACTTCGGTACCAGTACATAACAATAGGGGGAGGGGGGCTGCTTACTACATTTCTCAACACGCTTTATTGTTCTCGAACAGGCCACGACCGGTTGTTTACACTATTCAACCACACTTTTATTATTATTTTCTTTTTGGTCTCTTTCTAAGAAACTTACCTTTTTCTTTATTTATTTATTATTTACTTTGGGGGAGATTTAAGAAACTTACTTAGAATTATTTCCTATTGAATTACCATATTTATTTAGGACACTTTATTTACTTAGTTTTCAGTTTAGGTCAGTTTAAAAGTTTAATATTTGGGGCATGGGGTTTAACATTTTATCTAACAATGGAGGGTTAACTAAGTCATTTATTTATTTGAAATTTAAGTCACTATAAATACTTGCTCTACTACACTATACACAATTATTGCCTACACGTTTTAGTACCTGGCAAACCATTAGCATGGGTAGTAAGAGAATTACCTCTCTTCTAAGAGAAAGACAAAAATTCCACACAGACATCATTGTAATGTCAACGATCAGCTGTTCGCTGGAATGTAGGTCACAGTAGTTTTCATCAAACAATGGCATACTTGTTGTATGCGTGGGAACGCGAGAAACACACTTGGGTGTTGTTCTATATAACAAGAGCTCACGGCTATCTTTATCGACCGGTTTCTACTGGGGAAGCCAGTTTCAACAAGGGGTGAGTCCGATGCAATGATACACGCTTTACAAGTTACACCCCGTAATAAGCTGAGTTTAGTTATTTATTGTCTTACGTTCTAATTTTAATTTCTGTAATTTTTTTTTTTTTTTTGTAGTAACAAAATTAATTTACGAATTTATTTACACGTAATTAACCTGGTCTACTTTAGTCAAGAGTTTATATATTTCACCGTGACGACAGACATACAATGCAGGCATATTCAGGAAACTACAGGTCTTGAATTGTCGCAATATAAACCTGTTAAAGACTGAACAGTTTGACAAGCACTAAAATTCATGTACGTACTTGCATTGGTGTAATACAATGATAGTTTGTATTATTTTGGGTATCTTAATTAAATTATACGCAAGTTCGTCCGTAATCTTATACAAAATAAATTCACAATTGTCAATTAATATAGTGTAAAAATCTAGTAATGGTAGCGATAGTATTAACCGCTAATACATGAAATACATTATGTAATTTAATATTAACATGAAATACATTAACTGAGTGCATAGATCGGCAGAGAGTTATCTATTTTATTTTACTACGTAACAATTATTTTACACGCGCAACTTTATACGTCACGATGCTTACAAACCTTTTTTTTTTAACTTTAGCAGAGTGGCGCAACTTTATTACGTTCCTGGCTACGTTATAAATCCAGGGAACCCGATATAATCGACGCTAGCCAATTATACAGGCTGCCTACGTTGTAACAAACTGAAAATCAACACAACACATAGAACAATAATATTTACCCTAATTATGAGGACACAAGGGAAGGTATTTTCACTGATTTATGCACTCACTTCAATCTGTAATAAGATGACATCTCTTTATTAACAAATTATATATATAGATCCCATTACATAAAAATTTTCTCATATTGAAATAGTTAAAAGGGGTTTTCTGTCAAACAAGGGATCAAGTTGATCATGTAATTTACCTCGGATCCGAGTCTCTTTAAATCTAGTAAAGACGTCTGAATTTTACTTTACTTATCAAAAGCTTGCATGATTACATGAACACCGTTTGAAGAATGGTATTATTTAGTTAAGAGATTAAAACTTATATCTCAAAATTAATGTTACAACGTATGATTTTAGAAATTACTGTTTACATTTCTTTTTGTTTTACTTAAAGCTTAGAGAAGATTATTGTCTTTTGAAAAGTCTCTGGCATGTATGAAAAGTTATATTTTAAATGTACATAATTCTCGGTAGGCAAGCCACCGAGTCACCTCTTAAATACGCTTTTGCTGTCCGTGTCCTGGGGCGTGAATCTTCGGAACTCTGGTAGTCGGGGTAGTCATCCGGGTCGTGTTTCCGGTGAAAGTCTTCTAGGTGTATTAATGAGGAGATGGATGTTATGCTGCGTGAAGTCGGGTTGATCCTCGGCGGTTCTGGTAAGTGTTGTATAGGTGGTAGTCGTCCGGATATGCAGTTGAGCACGTCACATATTCACTGGTAGAGTAGTACTGGAGTTGGTATCTTCTTTCCTTTTTGTTTTTACATTACTATCTGAATTACATCACTCGAACAATATGCGAGAGATCGTCTTTTAATTAACTTGAGACATCACCTTATATACGAGTTCTTTTTTTTCTTATAACAACATTTCTTTAACAAATTCCTCACTACACCTTATATATAAATATAACTAGCTCTCCACGTTTTTAGTGGTAGCTAACACGCATTTAAAAACTTAATACAAACATTTTTTTGAACAGCCCTCGCTTGGAGGTGTTTACAGTCTGAACGCCGCATCGTAACTCTTGCATTGCTACAACAGGTAGATTGCAACGACGCGGAGTGAGTACTCCGCCATAATATAGTTCCAACTTTTTATTAAAATATACATTCTTATAGTCAGACAAAATAAACTATGTAGACTTATCTTGTTTACAGGGCTTTAAATTATTAATTATTTACATTACGATTTTCAGATATTTCTAAGTTACAGCCGGTTCGCTATGCACGTTGTGTCCGGAATTGGCAGGTCAACACATGATAATTTACTAAAGGGTTAACTGTATTATTCTCAACTTTTTACATTACGATTTTTTTTATTACTTATTTAGTTAGATTTTCTTAATTTAATTCTCGTAACTATTATGAGTTAGTTCAGGGGTATTTGGTTTAATCGTGCGATTTAAAGTACTTCCTTGCATTCCAATTTTTTTTTTATATTTTTATTATTAATATTTTTTTATTACCATTTAAATCGTCACATACTCCGCCGCTTAAAATCGACATGGGGAATTTTAATAAGGAAAATTCGAAAGTGGGGTACTGGGAGTATGCTTGCCGTTACTGTGTGAAGTTAAATTTATTACACGATTTGTTTTCTCTACTTCTCTTGAAATTTATTTATTTCTTGTCTTGTTCTCATTCGTGAAATTCCCTTTATCTCGTTTCTTAATACGCTAACTTAGATTTTAATTCTTAATACTAATTTCCGTAACTCACAATATCGTGGCCCGACTGACATCGGCTTACTCTAACTACATCAGTTAGCTTTCAGCACTCTCTAATGATTACCTTGGCACACTCTAACTATATCAGTTAGCTTTCTGCACCATCATTACCCTTTTCAGTCGGCGCCGTTGTGACTATGTTACGTTACATATATAATTCTTAATTACCTCTAATATAACCTAAAGCGGATCCCATACTCCACTTTATATTATTTCTAATCCTAATTTCTTACGCTACTGAGAGAAGCGGAATTTCACGAAGATAATTTTTATTTACATTTAACTACCATCAGTTACAAACTATGCGAGGGGACACACTTTACACAGGTGCATTGTATTATACACGTGGTGGTTTACTTCGGTACCAGTACATAACAATAGTGGGAGGGTGGCTGCTTACTACATTTCTCAACACGCTTTATTGTTCTCGAACAGGCCACGACCGGTTGTTTACACTATTCAACCACACTTTTATTATTATTTTCTTTTTGGTCTCTTTCTAAGAAACTTACCTTTTTCTTTATTTATTTATTATTTACTTTGGGGGAGATTTAAGAAACTTACTTAGAATTATTTCCTATTGAATTACTATATATATTTAGGACACTTTATGTACTTAGTTTTCAGTTTAGGTCAGTTTAAAAGTTTAATATTTGGGGCATGGGGTTTAACATTTTATCTAACAATGGAGGGTTAACTAAGTCATTTATTTATTTGAAATTTAAGTCACTGTAAATACTTGCTCTACTACACTATACACAATTATTGCCTACACGTTTTAGTACCTGTCAAACCATTAGCATGAGTAGTAAGAGAATTACCTCTCTTCAAAGGAAAGACAAAAATTCCACACAGACATCATTGTAATGTCAACGATCAGCTGTTCGCTGGAATGTAGGTCACAGTAGTTTTCTTCAAACAATGGCATACTTGTTGTATGCGTGGGAGCGCGAGAAACACGCTTGGGTGTTTTTCTATATAACAATAGCTCACGGCTATCTTTATCGACCGGTTTCTACTGGGGAAGCCAATTTCAACAAGGGGTGAGTCCGTTGCATGATACACGCTTTACAAGTTACACCCCGTAATAAGCTGAGTTTAGTTATTTATTGTCTTACGTTCTAATTTTAATTTCTGTAATTTTTTTTTTTTTTTTGTAGTAACAAATTTAATTTACGAATTTATTTACACGTAATTAACCTGGTCTGCTTTAGTCATGAGTTTATATATTTCACCGTGACGACAGACATACAATGCAGGCATATTCAGGAAACTACAGGTCTTGAATTGTCGCAATATAAACCTGTTAAAGACTGAACAGTTTGACAAGCACTAAAATTCATGTACGTACTTGCATTGGTGTAATACAATGATAGTTTGTATTATTTTGGGTATCTTAATTTAATTATACGCAAGTTCGTCCGTAATCTTATACAAAATAAATTCACAATTGTCAATTAATATAGTGTAAAAATCTAGTAATGGTAGCGACAGTATTAACCGGTAATACATGAAATACATTATGTAATTTAATATTAACATGAAATAAATTAACTGAGTGCATAGATCGGCATAGAGTTATCTATTTTATTTTACTACGTAACAATTATTTTACACGCGCAACTTTATACGTCACGATCCTTACAAACCTTTTTTTTTTAACTTTAGCAGAGTGGCGCAACTTTATTACGTTCCGGGCTACGTTATAAATCCAGGGAACCCGATATAATCGACGCTAGCCAATTATACAGGCTGCCTACGTTGTAACAAACTGAAAATCAACACAACACATAGAACAATAATATTTACTCTAATTATTAGGACACAAGGGAAGGTATTTTCACTGATTTATGCACTCACTTCAATCTGTAATAAGATGACATCTCTTTATTAACAAATTATATATATAGATCCCATTACATAAAAATTTTCTCATATTGAAATAGTTAAAAGGGGTTTTCTGTCAAACAAGGGATTAAATTGATCATGTAATTTACCTCGGATCCGAGTCTCTTTAAATCTAGTAAAGACGTCTGAATTTTACTTTACTTATCAAAAGCTTGCATGATTACATGAACACCGTTTGAAGAATGGTATTATTTAGTTAAGGGATTAAAACTTATATCTCAAGATTAATGTTACAACGTATGATTTTAGAAATTACTGTTTACATTTCTTTTTGTTTTACTTAAAGCTTAGAGAAGATTATGTCTTTTGAAAAGTCTCTGGCATGTATGAAAATTTATATTTTAAATGTACATAATTCTCGGTAGGCTAGCCACCGAGTCACCTCTTAAATACGCTTTTGCTGTCCGTGTCCTGAGGCGTGAATCTTCGGAACTCTGGTAGTCGGGGTAGTCATCCGGGTCGTGTTTCCGGTGAAAGTCTTCTAGGTGTATTAATGAGGAGATGGATGTTATGCTGCGTGAAGTCGGGTTGATCCTCGGCGGTTCTGGTAAGTGTTGTATAGGTGGTAGTCGTCCGGATATGCAGTTGAGCACGTCACATATTCACTGGTAGAGTAGTACTGGAGTTGGTATCTTCTTTCCTTTTGTTTTTACATTACTATCTGAATTACATCACTCGAACAATATTCGAGAGATCGTCTTTTAATTAACTTGAGACATCACCTTATATACGAGTTCTTTTTTTTCTTATAACCACATTTCTTTAACAAATTCCTCACTACACCTTATATATAAATATAACTAGCTCTCCACGTTTTTAGTGGTAGCTAACACGCATTTAAAAACTTAATACAAACATTTTTTTTAAGAAATCTCGCTTGGAGGTGTTTACAGTCTGAACGCCGCATCGTAACTCTTGCATTGCTACAACAGGTAGATTGCAACGACGCGGAGTGAGTACTCCGCCATAATATAGTTCCAACTTTTTATTAAAATATACATTCTTATAGTCAGACAAAATAAACTATGTAGACTTATCTTGTTTACAGGGCTTTAAATTATTAATTATTTACGTTACGATTTTCAGATATTTCTAAGTTACAGCCGGTTCGCTATGCACGTTGTGTCCGGAATTGGCAGGTCAACGCATGATAATTTACTAAAGGGTTAACTGTATTATTCTCAACTTTTTACATTACGATTTTTTTTATTACTTATTTAGTTAGATTTTCTTAATTTAATTCTCATAACTATTATGAGTTAGTTCAGGGGTATTTGGTTTAATCGTGCGATTTAAAGTACTTCCTTGCTTTCCTTTTTTTTTTATATTGTTATTATTAATATTTTTTTATTACCATTTAAATCGTCACATACTCCGCCGCTTAAAATCGACATGGGGAATTTTAATAAGGAAAATTCGAAAGTGGGGTACTGGGAGTATGCTTGCCGTTACTGTGTGAAGTTAAATTTAGTACACGATTTGTTTTCTCTATCTCTCTTGAAATTTATTTATTTCTTGTCTTGATCTCATTCGTGAAATTCCCTTTATCTCGTTTCTTAATACGCTAACTTAGATTTTAATTCTTAATACTAATTTCCGTAACTCACAATATCGTGGCCCGACTGACATCGGCTTACTCTAACTACATCAGTTAGCTTTCAGCACTCTCTAATGATTACCTTGCCACACTCTAACTATATCAGTTAGCTTTCTGCACCATCATTACCCTTTTCAGTCGGCGCCGTTGTGACTATGTTACGTTACATATATAATTCTTAATTACCTCTAATATAACCTAAAGCGGATCCCATACTCCACTTTAGATTATTTCTAATCCTAATTTCTTACGCTACTGAGAGAAGCGGAATTTCACGAAGATAATTTTTATTTACTTTTAACTACCATCAGTTACAAACTATGGTAGGGGACACACTTTACACAGGTTAATTGTATTATACACGCGGTGGTTACTTCGGTACCAGTTAATAACAATAGGGGGAGGGTGGCTGCTTACTACATTTCTCAACACGCTTTATTGTTCTCGAACAGGCCACGACCGGTTGTTTACACTATTCAACCACACTTTTATTATTATTTTCTTTTTGGTCTCTTTCAAAGAAACTTACCTTTTTCTTTATTTATTTATTATTTACTTTGGGGGAGATTTAAGAAACTTACTTAGAATTATTTCCTATTGAATTATCATATTTATTTATGACACTTTATTTACTTAGTTTTCAGTTTAGGTCAGTTTAAAAGTTTAATATTTTGGGGCATGGGGTTTAACATTTTATCTAACAATGGAGGGTTAACTAAGTCATTTATTTATTTGAAATTTAAGTCACTATAAATACTTGCTCTACTACACTATACACAATTATTGCCTACACGTTTTAGTACCTGGCAAACCATTAGCATGAGTAGTAAGATAATTACCTCTCTTCTAAGAGAAAGACAAAAATTCCACACAGACGTCATTGTAATGTCAACGATCAGCTGTTCGCTGGAATGTAGGTCACAGTAGTTTTCTTCAAACAATGGCATACTTGTTGTATGCGTGGGAACGCGAGAAACACACTTGGGTGTTGTTCTATATAACAATAGCTCACGGCTATCTTTATCGACCGGTTTCAACTGGGGAAGCCAGTTTCAACAAGGGGTGAGTCCGATGCAATGATACACGCTTTACAAGTTACACCCCGTAATAAGCTGAGTTTAGTTATTTATTGTCTTACGTTCTAATTTTAATTTCTGTAATTTTTTTTTTTTTTGTAGTAACAAAATTAATTTACGAAATTATTTACACGTAATTAACCTGGTCTACTTTAGTCAAGAGTTTATATATTTCACCGTGACGACAGACATACAATGCAGGCATATTCAGGAAATTACAGGTCTTGAATACAATGATAGTTTGTATTATTTTGGGTATCTTAATTAAATTATACGCAAGTTCGTCCGTAATCTTATACAAAATAAATTCACAATTGTCAATTAATATAGTGTAAAAATCTAGTAATGGTAGCGACAGTATTAACCGCTAATACATGAAATATATTATGTAATTTAATATTAACATGAAATGCATTAACTGAGTGCATAGATCGGCAGAGAGTTATCTATTTTATTTTACTACGTAACAATTATTTTACACGCACAACTTTATACGTCACGATGCTTACAAACTTTTTTTTTTAACTTTAGCAGAGTGGCGCAACTTTATTACGTTCCTGGCTACGTTATAAATCCAGGGAACCCGATATAATCGACGCTAGCCAATTATACAGTCTGCCTACGTTGTAACAAACTGAAAATCAACACAACTCATAGAACAATAATATTTACTCTAATTATTAGGACACAAGGGAAGGTATTTTCACTGATTTATGCACTCACTTCAATCTGTAATAAGATGACATCTCTTTATTAACAAATTATATATATAGATCCCATTACATAAAAATTTTCTCATATTGAAATAGTTAAAAGGGGTTTTCTGTCAAACAAGGGATCAAGTTGATCATGTAATTTACCTCGGATCCGAGTCTCTTTAAATCTAGTAAAGACGTCTGAATTTTACTTTACTTATCAAAAGCTTGCATGATTACATGAACACCGTTTGAAGAATGGCATTATTTAGTTAAGAGATTAAAACTTATATCTCAAGATTAATGTTACAACGTATGATTTTAGAAATTACTGTTTACATTTCTTTTTGTTTTACTTAAAGCTTAGAGAAGATTATTGTCTTTTGAAAAGTCTCTGGCATGTATGAAAAGTAATATTTTAAATGTACATAATTCTCGGTAGGCAAGCCACCGAGTCACCTCTTAAATACGCTTTTACTGTCCGTGTCCTGGGGCGTGAATCTTCGGAACTCTGGTAGTCGGGGTAGTCATCCGGGTCGTGTTTCCGGTGAAAGTCTTCTAGGTGTATTAATGAGGAGATGGATGTTATGCTGCGTGAAGTCGGGTTGATCCTCGGCGGTTCTGGTAAGTGTTGTATAGGTGGTAGTCGTCCGGATATGCAGTTGAGCACGTCACATATTCACTGGTAGAGTAGTACTGGAGTTGGTATCTTCTTTCCTTTTTGTTTTTACATTACTATCTGAATTACATCACTCGAACAATATGCGAGAGATCGTCTTTTAATTAACTTGAGACATCACCTTATATACGAGTTCTTTTTTTTCTTATAACCACATTTCTTTAACAAATTCCTCACTACACCTTATATATAAATATAACTAGCTCTCCACGTTTTTAGTGGTAGCTAACACGCATTTAAAAACTTAATACAAACATTTTTTTTAAGAGATCTCGCTTGGAGGTGTTTACAGTCTGAACGCCGCATCGTAACTCTTGCATTGCTACAACAGGTAGATTGCAACGACGCGGAGTGAGTACTCCGCCATAATATAGTTCCAACTTTTTATTAAAATATACATTCTTATAGTCAGACAAAATAAACTATGTAGACTTATCTTGTTTACAGGGCTTTAAATTATTAATTAATTACATTACGATTTTCAGATATTTCTAAGTTACAGCCGGTTCGCTATGCACGTTGTGTCCGGAATTGGCAGGTCAACGCATGATAATTTACTAAAGGGTTAACTGTATTATTCTCAACTTTTTACATTACGATTTTTTTTATTACTTATTTAGTTAGATTTTCTTAATTTAATTCTCCTAACTATTATGAGTTAGTTCAGGGGTATTTGGTTTAATCGTGCGATTTAAAGTACTTCCTTGCTTTCCATTTTTTTTTTTATATTTTTATTATTAATATTTTTTTATTACCATTTAAATCGTCACATACTCCGCCGCTTAAAATCGACATGGGGAATTTTAATAAGGAAAATTCGAAAGTGGGGTACTGGGAGTATGCTTGCCGTTACTGTGTGAAGTTAAATTTATTACACGATTTGTTTTCTCTACCTCTCTTGAAATTTATTTATTTCTTGTCTTGTTCTCATTCGTGAAATTCCCTTTATCTCGTTTCTTAATACGCTAACTTAGATTTTAATTCTTAATACTAATTTCCGTAACTCACAATATCGTGGCCCGACTGACATCGGCTTACTCTAACTACATCAGTTAGCTTTCAGCACTCTCTAATGATTACCTTGGCACACTCTAACTATATCAGTTAGCTTTCTGCACCATCATTACCCTTTTCAGTCGGCGCCGTTGTGACTATGTTACGTTACATATATAATTCTTAATTACCTCTAATATAACCTAAAGCGGATCCCATACTCCACTTTAGATTATTTATAATCCTAATTTCTTACGCTACTGAGAGAAGCGGAATTTAACGAAGATAATTTTTATCTAAATTTAACTACCATCAGTTACAAACTATGCGAGGGGACACACTTTACACAGGTGCATTGTATTATACACGCGGTGGTTTACTTCGGTACCAGTACATAACAATAGGGGGAGGATGGCTGCTTACTACATTTCTCAACACGCTTTATTGTTCTCGAACAGGCCACGACCGGTTGTTTACACTATTCAACCACACTTTTATTATTATTTTCTTTTTGGTCTCTTTCTAAGAAACTTACCTTTTTCTTTATTTATTTATTATTTACTTTGGGGGAGATTTAAGAAACTTACTTAGAATTATTTCCTATTGAATTACCATATTTATTTAGGACACATTATTTTCTTAGTTTTCAGTTTAGGTCAGTTTAAAAGTTTAATATTTGGGGCATGGGGTTTAACATTTTATCTAACAATGGAGGGTTAACAAAGTCATTTATTTATTTGAAATTTAAGTCACTATAAATACTTGTTCTACTACACTATACACAATTATTGCCTACACGTTTTAGTACCTGGCAAACCATTAGCATGGGTAGTAAGAGAATTACCTCTCTTCTAAGAGAAAGACAAAAATTCCACACAGACATCATTGTAATGTCAACGATCAGCTGTTCGCTGGAATGTAGGTCACAGTAGTTTTCTTTAAACAATGGCATACTTGTTGTATGCGTGGGAACGCGAGAAACACACTTGGGTGTTGTTCTATATAACAATAGCTCACGGCTATCTTTATCGACCGGTTTCAACTGGGGAAGCCAGTTTCAACAAGGGGTGAGTCCGATGCAATGATACACGCTTTACAAGTTACACCCCGTAATAAGCTGAGTTTAGTTATTTATTGTCTTACGTTCTAATTTTAATTTCTGTAATTTTTTTTTTTTTTTTTTTTGGTAGTAACAAAATTAATTTACGAATTTATTTACACGTAATTAACCTGGTCTACTTTAGTCAAGAGTTTATATGTTTCACCGTGACGACAGACATACAATGCAGGCATATTCAGGAAACTACAGGTCTTGAATTGTCGCAATATAAACCTGTTAAAGACTGAACAGTTTGACAAGCACTAAAATTCATGTACGTACTTGCATTGGTGTAATACAATGATAGTTTGTATTATTTTGGGTATCTTAATTAAATTATACGCAAGTTCGTCCGTAATCTTATACAAAATAAATTCACAATTGTCAATTAATATAGTGTAAAAATCTAGTAATGTTAGCGACAGTATTAACCGCTAATACATGAAATACATTATGTAATTTAATATTAACATGAAATACATTAACTGAGTGCATAGATCGGCAGAGAGTTATCTATTTTATTTTACTACGTAACAATTATTTTACACGCGCAACTTTATACGTCACGATGCTTACAAACCTTTTTTTTTTTTAACTTTAGCAGAGTGGCGCAACTTTATTACGTTCCGGGCTACGTTATAAATCCAGGGAACCCGATATAATCGACGCTAGCCAATTATACAGGCTGCCTACGTTGTAACAAACTGAAAATCAACACAACACATAGAACAATAATATTTACTCTAATTATTAGGACACAAGGGAAGGTATTTTCACTGATTTATGCACTCACTTCAATCTGTAATAAGATGACATCTCTTTATTAACAAATTATATATATAGATCCCATTACATAAAAATTTTCTCATATTGAAATAGTTAAAAGGGGTTTTCTGTCAAACAAGGGATCAAATTGATCATGTAATTTACCTCGGATCCGAGTCTCTTTAAATCTAGTAAAGACGTCTGAATTTTACTTTACTTATCAAAAGCTTGCATGATTACATGAACACCGTTTGAAGAATGGTATTATTTAGTTAAGGGATTAAAACTTATATCTCAAGATTAATGTTACAACGTATGATTTTAGAAATTACTGTTTACATTTCTTTTTGTTTTACTTAAAGCTTAGAGAAGATTATTGTCTTTTGAAAAGTCTCTGGCATGTATGAAAAGTTATATTTTAAATGTTCATAATTCTCGGTAGGCAAGCCACCGAGTCACCTCTTAAATACGCTTTTGCTGTCCGTGTCCTGGGGCATGAATCTTCGGAACTCTGGTAGTCGGGGTAGTCATCCGGGTCGTGTTTCCGGTGAAAGTCTTCTAGGTGTATTAATGAGGAGATGGATGTTATGCTGCGTGAAGTCGGGTTGATCCTCGGCGGTTCTGGTAAGTGTTGTATAGGTGGTAGTCGTCCGGATATGCAGTTGAGCACGTCACATATTCACTGGTAGAGTAGTACTGGAGTTGGTATCTTCTTTCCTTTTTGTTTTTACATTACTATCTGAATTACATCACTCGAACAATATTCGAGAGATCGTCTTTTAATTAACTTGAGACATCACCTTATATACGAGTTCTTTTTTTCCTTATAACCACATTTCTTTAACAAATTCCTCACTACATCTTATATATAAATATAACTAGCTCTCCACGTTTTTAGTGGTAGCTAACACGCATTTAAAAACTTAATACAAACATTTTTTTTAAGAGATCTCGCTTGGAGGTGTTTACAGTCTGAACGCCGCATCGTAACTCTTGCATTGCTACAACAGGTAGATTGCAACGACGCGGAGTGAGTACTCCGCCATAATATAGTTCCAACTTTTTATTAAAATATACATTCTTATAGTCAGACAAAATAAACTATGTAGACTTATCTTGTTTACAGGGCTTTAAATTATTAATTAATTACATTACGATTTTCAGATATTTCTAAGTTACAGCCGGTTCGCTATGCACGTTGTGTCCGGAATTGGCAGGTCAACGCATGATAATTTACTAAAGGGTTAACTGTATTATTCTCAACTTTTTACATTACGATTTTTTTTATTACTTATTTAGTTAGATTTTCTTAATTTAATTCTCCTAACTATTATGAGTTAGTTCAGGGGTATTTGGTTTAATCGTGCGATTTAAAGTACTTCCTTGCTTTCCATTTTTTTTTTTTATATTTTTATTATTAATATTTTTTTATTACCATTTAAATCGTCACATACTCCGCCGCTTAAAATCGACATGGGGAATTTTAATAAGGAAAATTCGAAAGTGGGGTACTGGGAGTATGCTTGCCGTTACTGTGTGAAGTTAAATTTATTACACGATTTGTTTTCTCTACCTCTCTTGAAATTTATTTATTTCTTGTCTTGTTCTCATTCGTGAAATTCCCTTTATCTCGTTTCTTAATACGCTAACTTAGATTTTAATTCTTAATACTAATTTCCGTAACTCACAATATCGTGGCCCGACTGACATCGGCTTACTCTAACTACATCAGTTAGCTTTCAGCACTCTCTAATGATTACCTTGCCACACTCTAACTATATCAGTTAGCTTTCTGCACCATCATTACCCTTTTCAGTCGGCGCCGTTGTGACTATGTTACGTTACATATATAATTCTTAATTACCTCTAATATAACCTAAAGCGGATCCCATACTCCACTTTAGATTATTTATAATCCTAATTTCTTACGCTACTGAGAGAAGCGGAATTTAACGAAGATAATTTTTATCTAAATTTAACTACCATCAGTTACAAACTATGCGAGGGGACACACTTTACACAGGTGCATTGTATTATACACGCGGTGGTTTACTTCGGTACCAGTACATAACAATAGGGGGAGGATGGCTGCTTACTACATTTCTCAACACGCTTTATTGTTCGCGAACAGGCCACGACCGGTTGTTTACACTATTCAACCACACTTTTATTATTATTTTCTTTTTGGTCTCTTTCTAAGAAACTTACCTTTTTCTTTATTTATTTATTATTTACTTTGGGGGAGATTTAAGAAACTTACTTAGAATTATTTCCTATTGAATTACCATATTTATTTAGGACACATTATTTTCTTAGTTTTCAGTTTAGGTCAGTTTAAAAGTTTAATATTTGGGGCATGGGGTTTAACATTTTATCTAACAATGGAGGGTTAACAAAGTCATTTATTTATTTGAAATTTAAGTCACTATAAATACTTGTTCTACTACACTATACACAATTATTGCCTACACGTTTTAGTACCTGGCAAACCATTAGCATGGGTAGTAAGAGAATTACCTCTCTTCTAAGAGAAAGACAAAAATTCCACACAGACATCATTGTAATGTCAACGATCAGCTGTTCGCTGGAATGTAGGTCACAGTAGTTTTCTTTAAACAATGGCATACTTGTTGTATGCGTGGGAACGCGAGAAACACACTTGGGTGTTGTTCTATATAACAATAGCTCACGGCTATCTTTATCGACCGGTTTCAACTGGGGAAGCCAGTTTCAACAAGGGGTGAGTCCGATGCAATGATACACGCTTTACAAGTTACACCCCGTAATAAGCTGAGTTTAGTTATTTATTGTCTTACGTTCTAATTTTAATTTCTGTAATTTTTTTTTTTTTTTTTTGGTAGTAACAAAATTAATTTACGAATTTATTTACACGTAATTAACCTGGTCTACTTTAGTCAAGAGTTTATATGTTTCACCGTGACGACAGACATACAATGCAGGCATATTCAGGAAACTACAGGTCTTGAATTGTCGCAATATAAACCTGTTAAAGACTGAACAGTTTGACAAGCACTAAAATTCATGTACGTACTTGCATTGGTGTAATACAATGATAGTTTGTATTATTTTGGGTATCTTAATTAAATTATACGCAAGTTCGTCCGTAATCTTATACAAAATAAATTCACAATTGTCAATTAATATAGTGTAAAAATCTAGTAATGTTAGCGACAGTATTAACCGCTAATACATGAAATACATTATGTAATTTAATATTAACATGAAATACATTAACTGAGTGCATAGATCGGCAGAGAGTTATCTATTTTATTTTACTACGTAACAATTATTTTACACGCGCAACTTTATACGTCACGATGCTTACAAACCTTTTTTTTTTTTAACTTTAGCAGAGTGGCGCAACTTTATTACGTTCCGGGCTACGTTATAAATCCAGGGAACCCGATATAATCGACGCTAGCCAATTATACAGGCTGCCTACGTTGTAACAAACTGAAAATCAACACAACACATAGAACAATAATATTTACTCTAATTATTAGGACACAAGGGAAGGTATTTTCACTGATTTATGCACTCACTTCAATCTGTAATAAGATGACATCTCTTTATTAACAAATTATATATATAGATCCCATTACATAAAAATTTTCTCATATTGAAATAGTTAAAAGGGGTTTTCTGTCAAACAAGGGATCAAATTGATCATGTAATTTACCTCGGATCCGAGTCTCTTTAAATCTAGTAAAGACGTCTGAATTTTACTTTACTTATCAAAAGCTTGCATGATTACATGAACACCGTTTGAAGAATGGTATTATTTAGTTAAGGGATTAAAACTTATATCTCAAGATTAATGTTACAACGTATGATTTTAGAAATTACTGTTTACATTTCTTTTTGTTTTACTTAAAGCTTAGAGAAGATTATTGTCTTTTGAAAAGTCTCTGGCATGTATGAAAAGTTATATTTTAAATGTACATAATTCTCGGTAGGCAAGCCACCGAGTCACCTCTTAAATACGCTTTTGCTGTCCGTGTCCTGGGGCATGAATCTTCGGAACTCTGGTAGTCGGGGTAGTCATCCGGGTCGTGTTTCCGGTGAAAGTCTTCTAGGTGTATTAATGAGGAGATGGATGTTATGCTGCGTGAAGTCGGGTTGATCCTCGGCGGTTCTGGTAAGTGTTGTATAGGTGGTAGTCGTCCGGATATGCAGTTGAGCACGTCACATATTCACTGGTAGAGTAGTACTGGAGTTGGTATCTTCTTTCCTTTTTGTTTTTACATTACTATCTGAATTACATCACTCGAACAATATTCGAGAGATCGTCTTTTAATTAACTTGAGACATCACCTTATATACGAGTTCTTTTTTTCCTTATAACCACATTTCTTTAACAAATTCCTCACTACATCTTATATATAAATATAACTAGCTCTCCACGTTTTTAGTGGTAGCTAACACGCATTTAAAAACTTAATATAAACATTTTTTTGAAGAGCCCTCGCTTGGAGGTGTTTACAGTCTGAACGCCGCATCGTAACTCTTGCATTGCTACAACAGGTAGATTGCAACGACGCGGAGTGAGTACTCCGCCATAATATAGTTCCAACTTTTTATTAAAATATACATTCTTATAGTCAGACAAAATAAACTATGTAGACTTATCTTGTTTACAGGGCTTTAAATTATTAATTATTTACGTTACGATTTTCAGATATTTCTAAGTTACAGCCGGTTCGCTATGCACGTTGTGTCCGGAATTGGCAGGTCAACGCATGATAATTTACTAAAGGGTTAACTGTATTATTCTCAACTTTTTACATTACGATTTTTTTTATTACTTATTTAGTTAGATTTTCTTAATTTAATTCTCATAACTATTATGAGTTAGTTCAAGGGTATTTGGTTTAATCGTGCGATTTAAAGTACTTCCTTGCTTTCCATTTTTTTTTTTTATATTTTTATTATTAATATTTTTTTATTACCATTTAAATCGTCACATACTCCGCCGCTTAAAATCGACATGGGGAATTTTAATAAGGAAAATTCGAAAGTGGGGTACTGGGAGTATGCTTGCCGTTACTGTGTGAAGTTAAATTTATTACACGATTTGTTTTCTCTACCTCTCTTGAAATTTATTTATTTCTTGTCTTGTTCTCATTCGTGAAATTCCCTTTATCTCGTTTCTTAATACGCTAACTTAGATTTTAATTCTTAATACTAATTTCCGTAACTCACAATATCGTGGCCCGACTGACATCGGCTTACTCTAACTACATCAGTTAGCTTTCAGCACTCTCTAATGATTACCTTGGCACACTCTAACTATATCAGTTAGCTTTCTGCACCATCATTACCCTTTTCAGTCGGCGCCGTTGTGACTATGTTACGTTACATATATAATTCTTAATTACCTCTAATATAACCTAAAGCGGATCCCATACTCCACTTTAGATTATTTATAATCCTAATTTCTTACGCTACTGAGAGAAGCGGAATTTAACGAAGATAATTTTTATCTAAATTTAACTACCATCAGTTACAAACTATGCGAGGGGACACACTTTACACAGGTGCATTGTATTATACACGCGGTGGTTTACTTCGGTACCAGTACATAACAATAGGGGGAGGATGGCTGCTTACTACATTTCTCAACACGCTTTATTGTTCGCGAACAGGCCACGACCGGTTGTTTACACTATTCAACCACACTTTTATTATTATTTTCTTTTTGGTCTCTTTCTAAGAAACTTACCTTTTTCTTTATTTATTTATTATTTACTTTGGGGGAGATTTAAGAAACTTACTTAGAATTATTTCCTATTGAATTACCATATTTATTTAGGACACATTATTTTCTTAGTTTTCAGTTTAGGTCAGTTTAAAAGTTTAATATTTGGGGCATGGGGTTTAACATTTTATCTAACAATGGAGGGTTAACAAAGTCATTTATTTATTTGAAATTTAAGTCACTATAAATACTTGTTCTACTACACTATACACAATTATTGCCTACACGTTTTAGTACCTGGCAAACCATTAGCATGGGTAGTAAGAGAATTACCTCTCTTCTAAGAGAAAGACAAAAATTCCACACAGACATCATT
This sequence comes from Magicicada septendecula, assembly GCA_034769895.1. Lineage (NCBI taxonomy): Eukaryota > Metazoa > Arthropoda > Insecta > Hemiptera > Cicadidae > Magicicada > Magicicada septendecula. The sequence goes on from CM068367.1 coordinate 1,258,223,033, forward strand.
GTAATGTCAACGATCAGCTGTTCGCTGGAATGTAGGTCACAGTAGTTTTCTTTAAACAATGGCATACTTGTTGTATGCGTGGGAACGCGAGAAACACACTTGGGTGTTGTTCTATATAACAATAGCTCACGGCTATCTTTATCGACCGGTTTCAACTGGGGAAGCCAGTTTCAACAAGGGGTGAGTCCGATGCAATGATACACGCTTTACAAGTTACACCCCGTAATAAGCTGAGTTTAGTTATTTATTGTCTTACGTTCTAATTTTAATTTGTGTAATTTTTTTTTTGTAGTAACAAATTTAATTTACGAATTTATTTACACGTAATTAACCTGGTCTGCTTTAGTCAAGAGTTTATATATTTCACCGTGACGACAGACATACAATGCAGGCATATTCCGGAAACTACAGGTCTTGAATTGTCGCAATATAAACCTGTTAAAGACTGAACAGTTTGACAAGCACTAAAATTCATGTACGTACTTGCATTGGTGTAATACAATGATAGTTTGTATTATTTTGGGTATCTTAATTTAATTATACGCAAGTTCGTCCGTAATCTTATACAAAATAAATTCACAATTGTCAATTAATATAGTGTAAAAATCTAGTAATGGTAGCGACAGTATTAACCGCTAATACATGAAATACATTATGTAATTTAATATTAACATGAAATACATTAACTGAGTGCATAGATCGGCAGAGAGTTATCTATTTTATTTTACTACGTAACAATTATTTTACACGCGCAACTTTATACGTCACGATGCTTACAAACCTTTTTTTTTTAACTTTAGCAGAGTGGCGCAACTTTATAACGTTCCGGGCTACGTTATAAATCCAGGGAATCCGATATAATCGACGCTAGCCAATTATACAGGCTGCCTACGTTGTAACAAACTGAAAATCAACACAACACATAGAACAATAATATTTACTGTAATTATTAGGACACAAGGGAAGGTATTTTCACTGATTTATGCACTCACTTCAATCTGTAATAAGATGACATCTCTTTATTAACAAATTATATATATAGATCCCATTACATAAAAATTTTCTCATATTGAAATAGTTAAAAGGGGTTTTCTGTCAAACAAGGGATCAAATTGATCATGTAATTTACCTCGGATCCGAGTCTCTTTAAATCTAGTAAAGACGTCTGAATTTTACTTTACTTATCAAAAGCTTGCATGATTACATGAACACCGTTTGAAGAATGGTATTATTTAGTTAAGGGATTAAAACTTATATCTCAAGATTAATGTTACAACGTATGATTTTAGAAATTACTGTTTACATTTCTTTTTGTTTTACTTAAAGCTTAGAGAAGATTATTGTCTTTTGAAAAGTCTCTGGCATGTATGAAAAGTTATATTTTAAATATACATAATTCTCGGTAGGCAAGCCACCGAGTCACCTCTTAAATACGCTTTTGCTGTCCGTGTCCTGGGGCATGAATCTTCGGAACTCTGGTAGTCGGGGTAGTCATCCGGGTCGTGTTTCCGGTGAAAGTCTTCTAGGTGTATTAATGAGGAGATGGATGTTATGCTGCGTGAAGTCGGGTTGATCCTCGGCGGTTCTGGTAAGTGTTGTATAGGTGGTAGTCGTCCGGATATGCAGTTGAGCACGTCACATATTCACTGGTAGAGTAGTACTAGAGTTGGTATCTTCTTTCCTTTTTGTTTTTACATTACTATCTGAATTACATCACTCGAACAATATTCGAGAGATCGTCTTTTAATTAACTTGAGACATCACCTTATATACGAGTTCTTTTTTTCCTTATAACCACATTTCTTTAACAAATTCCTCACTACATCTTATATATAAATATAACTAGCTCTCCACGTTTTTAGTGGTAGCTAACACGCATTTAAAAAAATAATATAAACATTTTTTTGAAGAGCCCTCGCTTGGAGGTGTTTACAGTCTGAACGCCGCATCGTAACTCTTGCATTGCTACAACAGGTAGATTGCAACGACGCGGAGTGAGTACTCCGCCATAATATAGTTCCAACTTTTTATTAAAATATACATTCTTATAGTCAGACAAAATAAACTATGTAGACTTATCTTGTTTACAGGGCTTTAAATTATTAATTATTTACGTTACGATTTTCAGATATTTCTAAGTTACAGCCGGTTCGCTATGCACGTTGTGTCCGGAATTGGCAGGTCAACGCATGATAATTTACTAAAGGGTTAACTGTATTATTCTCAACTTTTTACATTACGATTTTTTTTATTACTTATTTAGTTAGATTTTCTTAATTTAATTCTCATAACTATTATGAGTTAGTTCAGGGGTATTTGGTTTAATCGTGCGATTTAAAGTACTTCCTTGCTTTCCTTTTTTTTTTTATATTTTTATTATTAATATTTTTTTATTACCATTTAAATCGTGACATACTCCGCCGCTTAAAATCGACATGGGGAATTTTAATAAGGAAAATTCGAAAGTGGGGTACTGGGAGTATGCTTGCCGTTACTGTGTGAAGTTAAATTTAGTACACGATTTGTTTTCTCTATCTCTCTTGAAATTTATTTATTTCTTGTCTTGTTCTCATTCGTAAAAATTCCCTTTACCTCGTTTCTTAATACGCTAACTTAGATTTTAATTCTTAGTACTAATTTCCGTAACTCACAATATCGTGGCCCGACTGACATCGGCTTACTCTAACTACATCAGTTAGCTTTCAGCACTCTCTAATGATTACCTTGGCACACTCTAACTATATCAGTTAGCTTTCTGCACCATCATTACCCTTTTCAGTCGGCGCCGTTGTGACTATGTTACGTTACATATATAATTCTTAATTACCTCTAATATAACCTAAAGCGGATCCCATACTCCACTTTAGATTATTTATAATCCTAATTTCTTACGCTACTGAGAGAAGCGGAATTTAACGAAGATAATTTTTATTTACATTTAACTACCATCAGTTACAAACTATGCGAGGGGACACACTTTACACAGGTGCATTGTATTATACACGTGGTGGTTTACTTCGGTACCAGTACATAACAATAGTGGGAGGGTGGCTGCTTACTACATTTCTCAACACGCTTTATTGTTCTCGAACAGGCCACGACCGGTTGTTTACACTATTCAACCACACTTTTATTATTATTTTCTTTTTGGTCTCTTTCTAAGAAACTTACCTTTTTCTTTATTTACTTATTATTTACTTTGGGGGAGATTTAAGAAACTTACTTAGAATTATTTCCTATTGAATTACCATATTTATTTAGGACACTTTATTTACTTAGTTTTCAGTTTAGGTCAGTTTAAAAGTTTAATATTTGGGGCATGGGGTTTAACATTTTATCTAACAATGGAGGGTTAACTAAGTCATTTATTTATTTGAAATTTAAGTCACTATAAATACTTGCTCTACTACACTATACACAATTATTGCCTACACGTTTTAGTACCTGGCAAACCATTAGCATGATTAGTAAGAGAATTACCTCTCTTCAAAGGAAAGACAAAAATTCCACACAGACATCATTGTAATGTCAACGATCAGCTGTTCGCTGGAATGTAGGTCACAGTAGTTTTCTTCAAACAATGGCATACTTGTTGTATCCGTGGGAGCGCGAGAAACACGCTTGGGTGTTTTTCTATATAACAATAGCTCACGGCTATCTTTATCGACCGGTTTCTACTGGGGAAGCCAATTTCAACAAGGGGTGAGTCCGATGCAATGATACACGCTTTACAAGTTACACCCCGTAATAAGCTGAGTTTAGTTATTTATTGTCTTACGTTCTAATTTTAATTTCTGTAATTTTTTTTTTTGTAGTAACAAATTTAATTTACGAATTTATTTACACGTAATTAACCTGGTCTGCTTTAGTCAAGAGTTTATATATTTCACCGTGACGACAGACATACAATGCAGGCATATTCAGGAAACTACAGGTCTTGAATTGTCGCAATATAAACCTGTTAAGGACTGAACAGTTTGACAAGCACTAAAATTCATGTACGTACTTGCATTGGTGTAATACAATGATAGTTTGTATTATTTTGGGTATCTTAATTTAATTATACGCAAGTTCGTCCGTAATCTTATACAAAATAAATTCACAATTGTCAATTAATATAGTGTAAAAATCTAGTAATGGTAGCGACAGTATTAACCGCTAATACATGAAATACATTATGTAATTTAATATTAACATGAAATACATTAACTGAGTGCATAGATCGGCAGAGAGTTATCTATTTTATTTTACTACGTAACAATTATTTTACACGCGCAACTTTATACGTCACGATGCTTACAAACCTTTTTTTTTTTTAACTTTAGCAGAGTGGCGCAACTTTATTACGTTCCGGGCTACGTTATAAATCCAGGGAACCCGATATAATCGACGCTTGCCAATTATACAGGCTGCCTACGTTGTAACAAACTGAAAATCAACACAACACATAGAACAATAATATTTACTCTAATTATTAGGACACAAGGGAAGGTATTTTCACTGATTTATGCACTCACTTCAATCTGTAATAAGATGACATCTCTTTATTAACAAATTATATATATAGATCCCATTACATAAAAATTTTCTCATATTGAAATAGTTAAAAGGGGTTTTCTGTCAAACAAGGGATCAAATTGATCATGTAATTTACCTCGGATCCGAGTCTCTTTAAATCTAGTAAAGACGTCTGAATTTTACTTTACTTATCAAAAGCTTGCATGATTACATGAACACCGTTTGAAGAATGGTATTATTTAGTTAAGGGATTAAAACTTATATCTCAAGATTAATGTTACAACGTATGATTTTAGAAATTACTGTTTACATTTCTTTTTGTTTTACTTAAAGCTTAGAGAAGATTATTGTCTTTTGAAAAGTCTCTGGCATGTATGAAAAGTTATATTTTAAATGTACATAATTCTCGGTAGGCTAGCCACCGAGTCACCTCTTAAATACGCTTTTGCTGTCCGTGTCCTGAGGCGTGAATCTTCGGAACTCTGGTAGTCGGGGTAGTCATCCGGGTCGTGTTTCCGGTGAAAGTCTTCTAGGTGTATTAATGAGGAGATGGATGTTATGCTGCGTGAAGTCGGGTTGATCCTCGGCGGTTCTGGTAAGTGTTGTATAGGTGGTAGTCGTCCGGATATGCAGTTGAGCACGTCACATATTCACTGGTAGAGTAGTACTGGAGTTGGTATCTTCTTTCCTTTTTGTTTTTACATTACTATCTGAATTACATCACTCGAACAATATTCGAGAGATCGTCTTTTAATTATCTTAAGACATCACCTTATATACGAGTTCTTTTTTTTCTTATAACCACATTTCTTTAACAAATTCCTCACTACACCTTATATATAAATATAACTAGCTCTCCACGTTTTTAGTGGTAGCTAACACGCATTTGAAAACTTAATACAAACATTTTTTTGAACAGCCCTCGCTTGGAGGTGTTTACAGTCTGAACGCCGCATCGTAACTCTTGCATTGCTACAACAGGTAGATTGCAACGACGCGGAGTGAGTACTCCGCCATAATATAGTTCCAACTTTTTATTAAAATATACATTCTTATAGTCAGACAAAATAAACTATGTAGACTTATCTTGTTTACAGGGCTTTAAATTATTAATTATTTACATTACGATTTTCAGATATTTCTAAGTTACAGCCGGTTCGCTATGCACGTTGTGTCCGGAAATGGCAGGTCAACGCATGATAATTTACTAAAGGGTTAACTGTATTATTCTCAACTTTTTACATTACGATTTTTTTTATTACTTATTTAGTTAGATTTTCTTAATTTAATTCTCATAACTATTATGAGTTAGTTCAGGGGTATTTGGTTTAATCGTGCGATTTAAAGTACTTCCTTGCTTTCCATTTTTTTTTATATTTTTATTATTAATATTTTTTTATTACCATTTAAATCGTCACATACTCCGCCGCTTAAAATCGACATGGGGAATTTTAATAAGGAAAATTCGAAAGTGGGGTAATGGGAGTATGCTTGCCGTTACTGTGTGAAGTTAAATTTAGTACACGATTTGTTTTCTCTATCTCTCTTGAAATTTATTTATTTCTTGTCTTGTTCTCATTCGTGAAATTCCCTTTATCTCGTTTCTTAATACGCTAACTTAGATTTTAATTCTTAATACTAATTTCCGTAACTCACAATATCGTGGCCCGACTGACATCGGCTTACTCTAACTACATCAGTTAGCTTTCAGCACTCTCTAATGATTACCTTGCCACACTCTAACTCTATCAGTTAGCTTTCTGCACCATCATTACCCTTTTCACTCGGCGCCGTTGTGACTATGTTACGTTACATATATTATTCTTAAATACCTCTAATATAACCTAAAGCGGATCCCATACTCCACTTTAGATTATTTCTAATCCTAATTTCTTACGCTACTGAGAGAAGCGGAATTTCACGAAGATAATTTTTATTTACTTTTAACTACCATCTGTTACAAACTATGCGAGGGGATACACTTTACACAGGTTAATTGTATTATACACGCGGTGGTTACTTCGGTACCAGTTAATAACAATAGGGGGAGGGTGGCTGCTTACTACATTTCTCAACACGCTTTATTGTTCTCGAACAGGCCACGACCGGTTGTTTACACTATTCAACCACACTTTTATTATTATTTTCTTTTTGGTCTCTTTCAAAGAAACTTAACTTTTTCTTTATTTATTTATTATTTACTTTGGGGGAGATTTAAGAAACTTACTTAGAATTATTTCCTATTGAATTACCATATTTATTTAGGACACTTTACTTACTTAGTTTTCAGTTTAGGTCAGTTTAACAGTTTAATATTTTGGGGCATGGGGTTTAACATTTTATCTAACAATGGAGGGTTAACTAAGTCATTTATTTATTTGAAATTTAAGTCACTATAAATACTTGCTCTACTACACTATACACAATTATTGCCTACACGTTTTAGTACCTGGCAAACCATTAGCATGAGTAGTAAGAGAATTACCTCTCTTCTAAGAGAAAGACAAAAATTCAACACAGACGTCATTGTAATGTCAACGATCAGCTGTTCGCTGGAATGTAGGTCACAGTAGTTTTCTTCAAACAATCGCATACTTGTTGTATGCGTGGGAACGCAAGAAACACACTTGGGTGTTGTTCTATATAACAATAGCTCACGGCTATCTTTATCGACCGGTTTCTACTGGGGAAGCCAGTTTCAACGAGGGGTGAGTCCGATGCAATGATACACGATTTACAAGTTACACCCCGTAATAAGCTGAGTTTAGTTATTTATTGTCTTACGTTCTAATTTTAATTTCTGTAATTTTTTTTTTTGTAGTAACAAAATTAATTTACGAATTTATTTACACGTAATTAACCTGGTCTACTTTAGTTAAGAGTTTATATATTTCACCGTGACGACAGACATACAATGCAGGCATATTCAGGAAACTACAGGTCTTGAATTGTCGCAATATAAACCTGTTAAAGACTGAACAGTTTGACAAGCACTAAAATTCATGTACGTACTTGCATTGGTGTAATACAATGATAGTTTGTATTATTTTGGGTATCTTAATTAAATTATACGCAAGTTCGTCCGTAATCTTATACAAAATAAATTCACAATTGTCAATTAATATAGTGTAAAAATCTAGTAATGGTAGCGACAGTATTAACCGCTAATACATGAAATACATTATGTAATTTAATATTAACATGAAATACATTAACTGAGTGCATAGATCGGCAGAGAGTTATCTATTTTATTTTACTAAGTAACAGTTTATTTTACACGCGCAACTTTATACGTCACGATGCTTACAAACCTTTTTTTTTAACTTTAGCAGAGTGGCGCAACTTTACTACGTTCCGGGCTACGTTATAAATCCAGGGAACCCGATATAATCGACGCTAGCCAATTATACAGGCTGCCTACGTTGTAACAAACTGAAAATCAACACAACACATAGAACAATAATATTTACTCTAATTATTAGGACACAAGGGAAGGTATTTTCACTGATTTATGCACTCACTTCAATCTGTAATAAGATGACATCTCTTTATTAACAAATTATATATATAGATCCCATTACATAAAAATTTTCTCATATTGAAATAGTTAAAAGGGGTTTTCTGTCAAACAAGGGATCAAATTGATCATGTAATTTACCTCGGATCCGAGTCTCTTTAAATCTAGTAAAGACGTCTGAATTTTACTTTACTTATCAAAAGCTTGCATGATTACATGAACACCGTTTGAAGAATGGTATTATTTAGTTAAGGGATTAAAACTTATATCTCAAGATTAATGTTACAACGTATGATTTTAGAAATTACTGTTTACATTTCTTTTTGTTTTACTTAAAGCTTAGAGAAGATTATTGTCTTTTGAAAAGTCTCTGGCATGTATGAAAAGTTATATTTTAAATGTACATAATTCTCGGTAGGCAAGCCACCGAGTCACCTCTTAAATACGCTTTTGCTGTCCGTGTCCTGGGGCATGAATCTTCGGAACTCTGGTAGTCGGGGTAGTCATCCGGGTCGTGTTTCCGGTGAAAGTCTTCTAGGTGTATTAATGAGGAGATGGATGTTATGCTGCGTGAAGTCGGGTTGATCCTCGGCGGTTCTGGTAAGTGTTGTATAGGTGGTAGTCGTCCGGATATGCAGTTGAGCACGTCACATATTCACTGGTAGAGTAGTACTGGAGTTGGTATCTTCTTTCCTTTTTGTTTTTACATTACTATCTGAATTACATCACTCGAACAATATTTGAGAGATCGTCTTTTAATTAACTTGAGACATCACCTTATATACGAGTTCTTTTTTTCCTTATAACCACATTTCTTTAACAAATTCCTCACTACATCTTATATATAAATATAACTAGCTCTCCACGTTTTTAGTGGTAGCTAACACGCATTTAAAAACTTAATATAAACATTTCTTTGAAGAGCCCTCGCTTGGAGGTGTTTACAGTCTGAACGCCGCATCGTAACTCTTGCATTGCTACAACAGGTAGATTGCAACGACGCGGAGTGAGTATTCCGCCATAATATAGTTCCAACTTTTTATTAAAATATACATTCTTATAGTCAGACAAAATAAACTATGTAGACTTATCTTGTTTACAGGGCTTTAAATTATTAAATATTTACGTTACGATTTTCAGATATTTCTAAGTTACAGCCGGTTCGCTATGCACGTTGTGTCCGGAATTGGCAGGTCAACGCATGATAATTTACTAAAGGGTTAACTGTATTATTCTCAACTTTTTACATGACGATTTTTTTTATTACTTATTTAGTTAGATTTTCTTAATTTAATTCTCATAACTATTATGAGTTAGTTCAGGGGTATTTGGTTTAATCGTGCGATTTAAAGTACTTCCTTGCTTTCCTTTTTTTTTTATATTTTTATTATTAATATTTTTTTATTACCATTTAAATCGTCACATACTCCGCCGCTTAAAATCGACATGGGGAATTTTAATAAGGAAAATTCGAAAGTGGGGTACTGGGAGTATGCTTGCCGTTACTGTGTGAAGTTAAATTTAGTACACGATTTGTTTTCTCTATCTCTCTTGAAATTTATTTATTTCTTGTCTTGTTCTCATTCGTAAAAATTCCCTTTACCTCGTTTCTTAATACGCTAACTTAGATTTTAATTCTTAGTACTAATTTCCGTAACTCACAATATCGTGGCCCGACTGACATCGGCTTATTCTAACTACATCAGTTAGCTTTCAGCACTCTCTAATGATTACCTTGGCACACTCTAACTATATCAGTTAGCTTTCTGCACCATCATTACCCTTTTCAGTCGGCGCCGTTGTGACTATGTTACGTTACATATATAATTCTTAATTACCTCTAATATAACCTAAAGCGGATCCCATACTCCACTTTAGATTATTTATAATCCTAATTTCTTACGCTACTGAGAGAAGCGGAATTTAACGAAGATAATTTTTATTTACATTTAACTACCATCAGTTACAAACTATGCGAGGGGACACACTTTACACAGGTGCATTGTATTATACACGTAGTGGTTTACTTCGGTACCAGTACATAACAATAGTGGGAGGGTGGCTGCTTACTACATTTCTCAACACGCTTTATTGTTCTCGAACAGGCCACGACCGGTTGTTTACACTATTCAACCACACTTTTAATATTATTTTCTTTTTGGTCTCTTTCTAAGAAACTTACCTTTTTCTTTATTTACTTATTATTTACTTTGGGGGAGATTTAAGAAACTTACTTAGAATTATTTCCTATTGAATTACCATATTTATTTAGGACACTTTATTTACTTAGTTTTCAGTTTAGGTCAGTTTAAAAGTTTAATATTTGGGGCATGGGGTTTAACATTTTATCTAACAATGGAGGGTTAACTAAGTCATTTATTTATTTGAAATTTAAGTCACTATAAATACTTGCTCTACTACACTATACACAATTATTGCCTACACGTTTTAGTACCTGGCAAACCATTAGCATGAGTAGTAAGAGAATTACCTCTCTTCAAAGGAAAGACAAAAATTCCACACAGACATCATTGTAATGTCAACGATCAGCTGTTCGCTGGAATGTAGGTCACAGTAGTTTTCTTCAAACAATGGCATACTTGTTGTATGCGTGGGAGCGCGAGAAACACGCTTGGGTGTTTTTCTATATAACAATAGCTCACGGCTATCTTTATCGACCGGTTTCTACTGGGGAAGCCAATTTCAACAAGGGGTGAGTCCGATGCAATGATACACGCTTTACAAGTTACACCCCGTAATAAGCTGAGTTTAGTTATTTATTGTCTTACGTTCTAATTTTAATTTCTGTAATTTTTTTTTTTTTTTTTGTAGTAACAAAATTAATTTACGAATTTATTTACACGTAATTAACCTGGTCTGCTTTAGTCAAGAGTTTATATATTTCACCGTGACGACAGACATACAATGCAGGCATATTCAGGAAACTACAGGTCTTGAATTGTCGCAATATAAACCTGTTAAAGACTGAACAGTTTGACAAGCACTAAAATTCATGTACGTACTTGCATTGGTGTAATACAATGATAGTTTGTATTATTTTGGGTATCTTAATTTAATTATACGCAAGTTCGTCCGTAATCTTATACAAAATAAATTCACAATTGTCAATTAATATAGTGTAAAAATCTAGTAATGGTAGCGACAGTATTAACCGCTAATACATGAAATACATTATGTAATTTAATATTAACATGAAATACATTAACTGAGTGCATAGATCGGCAGAGATTTATCTATTTTATTTTACTACTTAACAATTATTTTACACGCGCAACTTTATACGTCACGATGCTTACAAACCTTTTTTTTTTAACTTTAGCAGAGTGGCGCAACTTTATAACGTTCCGGGCTACGTTATAAATCCAGGGAACCCGATATAATCGACGCTAGCCAATTATACAGGCTGCCTACGTTGTAACAAACTGAAAATCAACACAACACATAGAACAATAATATTTACTCTAATTATTAGGACACAAGGGAAGGTATTTTCACTGATTTATGCACTCACTTCAATCTGTAATAAGATGACATCTCTTTATTAACAAATTATATATATAGATCCCATTACATAAAAATTTTCTCATATTGAAATAGTTAAAAGGGGTTTTCTGTCAAACAAGGGATCAAATTGATCATGTAATTTACCTCGGATCCGAGTCTCTTTAAATCTAGTAAAGACGTCTGAATTTTACTTTACTTATCAAAAGCTTGCATGATTACATGAACACCGTTTGAAGAATGGTATTATTTAGTTAAGGGATTAAAACTTATATCTCAAGATTAATGTTACAACGTATGATTTTAGAAATTACTGTTTACATTTCTTTTTGTTTTACTTAAAGCTTAGAGAAGATTATTGTCTTTTGAAAAGTCTCTGGCATGTATGAAAAGTTATATTTTAAATGTACATAATTCTCGGTAGGCTAGCCACCGAGTCACCTCTTAAATACGCTTTTGCTGTCCGTGTCCTGAGGCGTGAATCTTCGGAACTCTGGTAGTCGGGGTAGTCATCCGGGTCGTGTTTCCGGTGAAAGTCTTCTAGGTGTATTAATGAGGAGATGGATGTTATGCTGCGTGAAGTCGGGTTGATCCTCGGCGGTTCTGGTAAGTGTTGTATAGGTGGTAGTCGTCCGGATATGCAGTTGAGCACGTCACATATTCACTGGTAGAGTAGTACTGGAGTTGGTATCTTCTTTCCTTTTTGTTTTTACATTACTATCTGAATTACATCACTCGAACAATATTCGAGAGATCGTCTTTTAATTAACTTAAGACATCACCTTATATACGAGTTCTTTTTTTTCTTATAACCACATTTCTTTAACAAATTCCTCACTACACCTTATATATAAATATAACTAGCTCTCCACGTTTTTAGTGTTAGCTAACACGCATTTGAAAACTTAATACAAACATTTTTTTGAACAGCCCTCGCTTGGAGGTGTTTACAGTCTGAACGCCGCATCGTAACTCTTGCATTGCTACAACAGGTAGATTGCAACGACGCGGAGTGAGTACTCCGCCATAATATAGTTCCAACTTTTTATTAAAATATACATTCTTATAGTCAGACAAAATAAACTATGTAGACTTATCTTGTTTACAGGGCTTTAAATTATTAATTATTTACATTACGATTTTCAGATATTTCTAAGTTACAGCCGGTTCGCTATGCACGTTGTGTCCGGAATTGGCAGGTCAACGCATGATAATTTACTAAAGGGTTAACTGTATTATTCTCAACTTTTTACATGACGATTTTTTTTATTACTTATTTAGTTAGATTTTCTTAATTTAATTCTCATAACTATTATGAGTTAGTTCAGGGGTATTTGGTTTAATCGTGCGATTTAAAGTACTTCCTTGCTTTCCATTTTTTTTTATATTTTTATTATTAATATTTTTTTATTACCATTTAAATCGTCACATACTCCGCCGCTTAAAATCGACATGGGGAATTTTAATAAGGAAAATTCGAAAGTGGGGTACTGGGAGTATGCTTGCCGTTACTGTGTGAAGTTAAATTTAGTACACGATTTGTTTTCTCTATCTCTCTTGAAATTTATTTATTTCTTGTCTTGTTCTCATTCGTGAAATTCCCTTTATCTCGTTTCTTAATACGCTAACTTAGATTTTAATTCTTAATACTAATTTCCGTAACTCACAATATCGTGGCCCGACTGACATCGGCTTACTCTAACTACATCAGTTAGCTTTCAGCACTCTCTAATGATTACCTTGCCACACTCTAACTATATCAGTTAGCTTTCTGCACCATCATTACCCTTTTCAGTCGGCGCCGTTGTGACTATGTTACGTTACATATATTATTCTTAAATACCTCTAATATAACCTAAAGCGGATCCCATACTCCACTTTAGATTATTTCTAATCCTAATTTCTTACGCTACTGAGAGAAGCGGAATTTCACGAAGATAATTTTTATTTACTTTTAACTACCATCAGTTACAAACTATGCGAGGGGATACACTTTACACAGGTTAATTGTATTATACACGCGGTGGTTACTTCGGTACCAGTTAATAACAATAGGGGAAGGGTGGCTGCTTACTACATTTCTCAACACGCTTTATTGTTCTCGAACAGGCCACGACCGGTTGTTTACACTATTCAACCACACTTTTATTATTATTTTCTTTTTGGTCTCTTTCAAAGAAACTTAACTTTTTCTTTATTTATTTATTATTTACTTTGGGGGAGATTTAAGAAACTTACTTAGAATTATTTCCTATTGAATTACCATATTTATTTAGGACACTTTACTTACTTAGTTTTCAGTTTAGGTCAGTTTAACAGTTTAATATTTTGGGGCATGGGGTTTAACATTTTATCTAACAATGGAGGGTTAACTAAGTCATTTATTTATTTGAAATTTAAGTCACTATAAATACTTGCTCTACTACACTATACACAATTATTGCCTACACGTTTTAGTACCTGGCAAACCATTAGCATGAGTAGTAAGAGAATTACCTCTCTTCTAAGAGAAAGACAAAAATTCAACACAGACGTCATTGTAATGTCAACGATCAGCTGTTCGCTGGAATGTAGGTCACAGTAGTTTTCTTCAAACAATGGCATACTTGTTGTATGCGTGGGAACGCAAGAAACACACTTGGGTGTTGTTCTATATAACAATAGCTCACGGCTATCTTTATCGACCGGTTTCTACTGGGGAAGCCAGTTTCAACGAGGGGTGAGTCCGATGCAATGATACACGATTTACAAGTTACACCCCGTAATAAGCTGAGTTTAGTTATTTATTGTCTTACGTTCTAATTTTAATTTCTGTAATTTTTTTTTTTTTTTTTTTTGTAGTAACAAAATTAATTTACGAATTTATTTACACGTAATTAACCTGGTCTACTTTAGTCAAGAGTTTATATATTTCACCGTGACGACAGACATACAATGCAGGCATATTCAGGAAACTACAGGTCTTGAATTGTCGCAATATAAACCTGTTAAAGACTGAACAGTTTGACGAGCACTAAAATTCATGTACGTACTTGCATTGGTGTAATACAATGATAGTTTGTATTATTTTGGGTATCTTAATTAAATTATACGCAAGTTCGTCCGTAATCTTATACAAAATAAATTCACAATTGTCAATTAATATAGTGTAAAAATCTAGTAATGGTAGCGACAGTATTAACCGCTAATACATGAAATACATTATGTAATTTAATATTAACATGAAATACATTAACTGAGTGCATAGATCGGCAGAGAGTTATCTATTTTATTTTACTAAGTAACAGTTATTTTACACGCGCAACTTTATACGTCACGATGCTTACAAACCTTTTTTTTTAACTTTAGCAGAGTGGCGCAACTTTATTACGTTCCGGGCTACGTTATAAATCCAGGGAACCCGATATAATCGACGCTAGCCAATTATACAGGCTGCCTACGTTGTAACAAACTGAAAATCAACACAACACATAGAACAATAATATTTACTCTAATTATTAGGACACAAGGGAAGGTATTTTCACTGATTTATGCACTCACTTCAATCTGTAATAAGATGACATCTCTTTATTAACAAATTATATATATAGATCCCATTACATAAAAATTTTCTCATATTGAAATAGTTAAAAGGGGTTTTCTGTCAAACAAGGGATCAAATTGATCATGTAATTTACCTCGGATCCGAGTCTCTTTAAATCTAGTAAAGACGTCTGAATTTTACTTTACTTATCAAAAGCTTGCATGATTACATGAACACCGTTTGAAGAATGGTATTATTTAGTTAAGGGATTAAAACTTATATCTCAAGATTAATGTTACAACGTATGATTTTAGAAATTACTGTTTACATTTCTTTTTGTTTTACTTAAAGCTTAGAGAAGATTATTGTCTTTTGAAAAGTCTCTGGCATGTATGAAAAATTATATTTTAAATGTACATCATTCTCGGTAGGCAAGCCACCGAGTCACCTCTTAAATACGCTTTTGCTGTCCGTGTCCTGGGGCATGAATCTTCGGAACTCTGGTAGTCGGGGTAGTCATCCGGGTCGTGTTTCCGGTGAAAGTCTTCTAGGTGTATTAATGAGGAGATGGATGTTATGCTGCGTGAAGTCGGGTTGATCCTCGGCGGTTCTGGTAAGTGTTGTATAGGTGGTAGTCGTCCGGATATACAGTTGAGCACGTCACATATTCACTGGTAGAGTAGTACTGGAGTTGGTATCTTCTTTCCTTTTTGTTTTTACATTACTATCTGAATTACATCACTCGAACAATATTCGAGAGATCGTCTTTTAATTAACTTGAGACATCACCTTATATACGAGTTCTTTTTTTCCTTATAACCACATTTCTTTAACAAATTCCTCACTACATCTTATATATAAATATAACTAGCTCTCCACGTTTTTAGTGGCAGCTAACACGCATTTAAAAACTTAATATAAACATTTCTTTGAAGAGCCCTCGCTTGGAGGTGTTTACAGTCTGAACGCCGCATCGTAACTCTTGCATTGCTACAACAGGTAGATTGCAACGACGCGGAGTGAGTACTCCGCCATAATATAGTTCCAACTTTTTATTAAAATATACATTCTTATAGTCAGACAAAATAAACTATGTAGACTTATCTTGTTTACAGGGCTTTAAATTATTAATTATTTACGTTACGATTTTCAGATATTTCTAAGTTACAGCCGGTTCGCTATGCACGTTGTGTCCGGAATTGGCAGGTCAACGCATGATAATTTACTAAAAGGTTAACTGTATTATTCTCAACTTTTTACATTACGATTTTTTTTATTACTTATTTAGTTAGATTTTCTTAATTTAATTCTCCTAACTATTATGAGTTAGTTCAGGGGTATTTGGTTTAATCGTGCGATTTAAAGTACTTCCTTGCTTTCCTTTTTTTTTTATATTTTTATTATTAATATTTTTTTATTACCATTTAAATCGTGACATACTCCGCCGCTTAAAATCGACATGGGGAATTTTAATAAGGAAAATTCGAAAGTGGGGTACTGGGAGTATGCTTGCCGTTACTGTGTGAAGTTAAATTTAGTACACGATTTGTTTTCTCTATCTCTCTTGAAATTTATTTATTTCTTGTCTTGTTCTCATTCGTAAAAATTCCCTTTACCTCGTTTCTTAATACGCTAACTTAGATTTTAATTCTTAGTACTAATTTCCGTAACTCACAATATCGTGGCCCGACTGACATCGGCTTACTCTAACTACATCAGTTAGCTTTCAGCACTCTCTAATGATTACCTTGGCACACTCTAACTATATCAGTTAGCTTTCTGCACCATCATTACCCTTTTCAGTCGGCGCCGTTGTGACTATGTTACGTTACATATATAATTCTTAATTACCTCTAATATAACCTAAAGCGGATCCCATACTCCACTTTAGATTATTTATAATCCTAATTTCTTACGCTACTGAGAGAAGCGGAATTTAACGAAGATAATTTTTATTTACATTTAACTACCATCAGTTACAAACTATGCGAGGGGACACACTTTACACAGGTGCATTGTATTATACACGTAGTGGTTTACTTCGGTACCAGTACATAACAATAGTGGGAGGGTGGCTGCTTACTACATTTCTCAACACGCTTTATTGTTCTCGAACAGGCCACGACCGGTTGTTTACACTATTCAACCACACTTTTATTATTATTTTCTTTTTGGTCTCTTTCTAAGAAACTTACCTTTTTCTTTATTTATTTATTATTTACTTTGGGGGAGATTTAAGAAACTTACTTAGAATTATTTCCTATTGAATTACCATATTTATTTAGGACACTTTATTTACTTAGTTTTCAGTTTAGGTCAGTTTAAAAGTTTAATATTTGGGGCATGGGGTTTAACATTTTATCTAACAATGGAGGGTTAACTAAGTCATTTATTTATTTGAAATTTAAGTCATTATAAATACTTGCTCTACTACACTATACACAATTATTGCCTACACGTTTTAGTACCTGGCAAACCATTAGCATGATTAGTAAGAGAATTACCTCTCTTCAAAGGAAAGACAAAAATTCCACACAGACATCATTGTAATGTCAACGATCAGCTGTTCGCTGGAATGTAGGTCACAGTAGTTTTCTTCAAACAATGGCATACTTGTTGTATGCGTGGGAGCGCGAGAAACACGCTTGGGTGTTTTTCTATATAACAATAGCTCACGGCTATCTTTATCGACCGGTTTCTACTGGGGAAGCCAATTTCAACAAGGGGTGAGTCCGATGCAATGATACACGCTTTACAAGTTACACCCCGTAATAAGCTGAGTTTAGTTATTTATTGTCTTACGTTCTAATTTTAATTTCTGTAATTTTTTTTTTTGTAGTAACAAATTTAATTTACGAATTTATTTACACGTAATTAACCTGGTCTGCTTTAGTCAAGAGTTTATATATTTCACCGTGACGACAGACATACAATGCAGGCATATTCAGGAAACTACAGGTCTTGAATTGTCGCAATATAAACCTGTTAAAGACTGAACAGTTTGACAAGCACTAAAATTCATGTACGTACTTGCATTGGTGTAATACAATGATAGTTTGTATTATTTTGGGTATCTTAATTAAATTATACGCAAGTTCGTCCGTAATCTTATACAAAATAAATTCACAATTGTCAATTAATATAGTGTAAAAATCTAGTAATGGTAGCGACAGTATTAACCGCTAATACATGAAATACATTATGTAATTTAATATTAACATGAAATACATTAACTGAGTGCATAGATCGGCAGAGAGTTATCTATTTTATTTTACTACGTAACAATTATTTTACACGCGCAACTTTATACGTCACGATGCTTACAAACCTTTTTTTTTTAACTTTAGCAGAGTGGCGCAACTTTATAACGTTCCGGGCTACGTTATAAATCCAGGGAACCCGATATAATCGACGCTAGCCAATTATACAGGCTGCCTACGTTGTAACAAACTGAAAATCAACACAACACATAGAACAATAATATTTACTCTAATTATTAGGACACAAGGGAAGGTATTTTCACTGATTTATGCACTCACTTCAATCTGTAATAAGATGACATCTCTTTATTAACAAATTATATATATAGATCCCATTACATAAAAATTTTCACATATTGAAATAGTTAAAAGGGGTTTTCTGTCAAACAAGGGATCAAATTGATCATGTAATTTACCTCGGATCCGAGTCTCTTTAAATCTAGTAAAGACGTCTGAATTTTACTTTACTTATCAAAAGCTTGCATGATTACATGAACACCGTTTGAAGAATGGTATTATTTAGTTAAGGGATTAAAACTTATATCTCAAGATTAATGTTACAACGTATGATTTTAGAAATTACTGTTTACATTTCTTTTTGTTTTACTTAAAGCTTAGAGAAGATTATTGTCTTTTGAAAAGTCTCTGGCATGTATGAAAAGTTATATTTTAAATGTACATAATTCTCGGTAGGCTAGCCACCGAGTCACCTCTTAAATACGCTTTTGCTGTCCGTGTCCTGAGGCGTGAATCTTCGGAACTCTGGTAGTCGGGGTAGTCCTCCGGGTCGTGTTTCCGGTGAAAGTCTTCTAGGTGTATTAATGAGGAGATGGATGTTATGCTGCGTGAAGTCGGGTTGATCCTCGGCGGTTCTGGTAAGTGTTGTATAGGTGGTAGTCGTCCGGATATGCAGTTGAGCACGTCACATATTCACTGGTAGAGTAGTACTGGAGTTGGTATCTTCTTTCCTTTTTGTTTTTACATTACTATCTGAATTACATCACTCGAACAATATTCGAGAGATCGTCTTTAATTAACTTGAGACATCACCTTATATACTAGTTCTTTTTTTTCTTATAACCACATTTCTTTAACAAATTCCTCACTACACCTTATATATAAATATAACTAGCTCTCCACGTTTTTAGTGGTAGCTAACACGCATTTAAAAACTTAATACAAACATTTTTTTGAACAGCCCTCGCTTGGAGGTGTTTACAGTCTGAACGCCGCATCGTAACTCTTGCATTGCTACAACAGGTAGATTGCAACGACGCGGAGTGAGTACTCCGCCATAATATAGTTCCAACTTTTTATTAAAATATACATTCTTATAGTCAGACAAAATAAACTATGTAGAATTATCTTGTTTACAGGGCTTTAAATTATTAATTATTTACATTACGATTTTCAGATATTTCTAAGTTACAGCCGGTTCGCTATGCACGTTGTGTCCGGAATTGGCAGGTCAACGCATGATAATTTACTAAAGGGTTAACTGTATTATTCTCAACTTTTTACATTACGATTTTTTTTATTACTTATTTAGTTAGATTTTCTTAATTTAATTCTCATAACTATTATGAGTTTGTTCAGGGGTATTTGGTTTAATCGTGCGATTTAAAGTACTTCCTTGCTTTCCATTTTTTTTTATATTTTTATTATTAATATTTTTTTATTACCATTTAAATCGTCACATACTCCGCCGCTTAAAATCGACATGGGGAATTTTAATAAGGAAAATTCGAAAGTGGGGTACTGGGAGTATGCTTGCCGTTACTGTGTGAAGTTAAATTTAGTACACGATTTGTTTTCTCTATCTCTCTTGAAATTTATTTATTTCTTGTCTTGTTCTCATTCGTGAAATTCCCTTTATCTCGTTTCTTAATACGCTAACTTAGATTTTAATTCTTAATACTAATTTCCGTAACTCACAATATCGTGGCCCGACTGACATCGGCTTACTCTAACTACATCAGTTAGCTTTCAGCACTCTCTAATGATTACCTTGCCACACTCTAACTATATCAGTTAGCTTTCTGCACCATCATTACCCTTTTCACTCGGCGCCGTTGTGACTATGTTACGTTACATATATAATTCTTAATTACCACTAATATAACCTAAAGCGGATCCCATACTCCACTTTAGATTATTTCTAATCCTAATTTCTTACGCTACTGAGAGAAGCGGAATTTCACGAAGATAATTTTTATTTACTTTTAACTACCATCAGTTACAAAGTATGCGAGGGGACACACTTTACACAGGTTAATTGTATTATACACGCGGTGGTTACTTCGATACCAGTTAATAACAATAGGGGGAGGGTGGCTGCTTACTACATTTCTCAACACGCTTTATTGTTCTCGAACAGGCCACGACCGGTTGTTTACACTATTCAACCACACTTTTATTATTATTTTCTTTTTGGTCTCTTTCTAAGAAACTTACCTTTTTCTTTATTTATTTATTATTTACTTTGGGGGAGATTTAAGAAACTTACTTAGAATTATTTCCTATTGAATTACCATATTTATTTAGGACACTTTATTTACTTAGTTTTCAGTTTAGGTCAGTTTAACAGTTTAATATTTTGGGGCATGGGGTTTAACATTTTATCTAACAATGGAGGGTTAACTAAGTCATTTATTTATTTGAAATTTAAGTCACTATAAATACTTGCTCTACTACACTATACACAATTATTGCCTACAGGTTTTAGTACCTGGCAAACCATTAGCATGAGTAGTAAGAGAATTACCTCTCTTCTAAGAGAAAGACAAAAATTCAACACAGACGTCATTGTAATGTCAACGATCAGCTGTTCGCTGGAATGTAGGTCACAGTAGTTTTCTTCAAACAATGGCATACTTGTTGTATGCGTGGGAACGCAAGAAACACACTTGGGTGTTGTTCTATATAACAATAGCTCACGGCTATCTTTATCGACCGGTTTCTACTGGGGAAGCCAGTTTCAACGAGGGGTGTGTCCGATGCAATGATACACGATTTACAAGTTACACCCCGTAATAAGCTGAGTTTAGTTATTTATTGTCTTACGTTCTAATTTTAATTTCTGTAATTTTTTTTTTTTTTTTTGTAGTAACAATATTAATATACGAATTTATTTACACGTAATTAACCTGGTCTACTTTAGTCAAGAGTTTATATATTTCACCGTGACGACAGACATACAATGCAGGCATATTCAGGAAACTACAGGTCTTGAATTGTCGCAATATAAACCTGTTAAAGACTGAACAGTTTGACAAGCACTAAAATTCATGTACGTACTTGCATTGGTGTAATACAATGATAGTTTGTATTATTTTGGGTATCTTAATTAAATTATACGCAAGTTCGTCCGTAATCTTATACAAAATAAATTCACAATTGTCAATTAATATAGTGTAAAAATCTAGTAATGGTAGCGACAGTATTAACCGCTAATACATGAAATACATTATGTAATTTAATATTAACATGAAATACATTAACTGAGTGCATAGATCGGCAGAGAGTTATCTATTTTATTTTACTAAGTAACAGTTATTTTACACGCGCAACTTTATACGTCACGATGCTTACAAACCTTTTTTTTTAACTTTAGCAGAGTGGCGCAACTTTATTACGTTCCGGGCTACGTTATAAATCCAGGGAACCCGATTTAATCGACGCTAGCCAATTATACAGGCTGCCTACGTTGTAACAAACTGAAAATCAAAACAACACATAGAACAATAATATTTACTCTAATTATTAGGACACAAGGGAAGGTATTTTCACTGATTTATGCACTCACTTCAATCTGTAATAAGATGACATCTCTTTATTAAAAAATTATATATATAGATCCCATTACATAAAAATTTTCTCATATTGAAATAGTTAAAAGGGGTTTTCTGTCAAACAAGGGATCAAATTGATCATGTAATTTACCTCGGATCCGACTCTCTTTAAATCTAGTAAAGACGTCTGAATTTTACTTTACTTATCAAAAGCTTGCATGATTACATGAACACCGTTTGAAGAATGGTATTATTTAGTTAAGGGATTAAAACTTATGTCTCAAGATTAATGTTACAACGTATGATTTTAGAAATTACTGTTTACATTTCTTTTTGTTTTACTTAAAGCTTAGAAAAGATTATTGTCTTTTGAAAAGTCTCTGGCATGTATGAAAAGTTATATTTTAAATGTACATAATTCTCGGTAGGCTAGCCACCGAGTCACCTCTTAAATACGCTTTTGCTGTCCGTGTCCTGAGGCGTGAATCTTCGGAACTCTGGTAGTCGGGGTAGTCATCCGGGTCGTGTTTCCGGTGAAAGTCTTCTAGGTGTATTAATGAGGAGATGGATGTTATGCTGCGTGAAGTCGGGTTGATCCTCGGCGGTTCTGGTAAGTGTTGTATAGGTGGTAGTTGTCCGGATATGCAGTTGAGCACGTCACATATTCACTGGTAGAGTAGTACTGGAGTTGGTATCTTCTTTCCTTTTTGTTTTTACATTACTATCTGAATTACATCACTCGAACAATATTCGAGAGATCGTCTTTTAATTAACTTGAGACATCACCTTATATACGAGTTCTTTTTTTTCTTATAACCACATTTCTTTAACAAATTCCTCACTACATCTTATATATAAATATAACTAGCTCTCCACGTTTTTAGTGGTAGCTAACACGCATTTAAAAACTTAATACAAACATTTTTTTGAAGAGCCCTCGCTTGGAGGTGTTTACAGTCTGAACGCCGCATCGTAACTCTTGTATTGCTACAACAGGTAGATTGCAACGACGCGGAGTGAGTACTCCGCCATAATATAGTTCCAACTTTTTATTAAAATATACATTCTTATAGTCAGACAAAATAAACTATGTAGACTTATCTTGTTTACAGGGCTTTAAATTATTAATTATTTACATTACGTTTTACAGATATTTCTAAGTTACAGCCGGTTCGCTATGCACGTTGTGTCCGGAATTGGCAGGTCAACGCATGATAATTTACT
This sequence comes from Magicicada septendecula, assembly GCA_034769895.1. Taxonomy (NCBI): domain Eukaryota; kingdom Metazoa; phylum Arthropoda; class Insecta; order Hemiptera; family Cicadidae; genus Magicicada; species Magicicada septendecula. The sequence continues at coordinate 1,258,246,388 of CM068367.1, forward strand.
AAAGGGTTAACTGTATTATTCTCAACTTTTTACATTACGATTTTTTTTATTACTTATTTAGTTAGATTTTCTTAATTTAATTCTCATAAATATTATGAGTTAGTTCAGGGGTATTTGGTTTAATCGTGCGATTTAAAGTACTTCCTTGCTTTCAATTTTTTTTTTTATATTTTTATTATTAATATTTTTTTATTACCATTTAAATCGTCACATACTCCGCCGCTTAAAATCGACATGGGGAATTTTAATAAGGAAAATTCGAAAGTGGGGTACTGGGAGTATGCTTGCCGTTACTGTGTGAAGTTAAATTTAGTACACGATTTGTTTTCTCTATCTCTCTTGAAATTTATTTATTTCTTGTCTTGTTCTCATTCGTGAAATTCCCTTTATCTCGTTTCTTAATACGCTAACTTAGATTTTAATTCTTAATACTAATTTCCGTAACTCACAATATCGTGGCCCGACTGACATCAGCTTACTCTAACTACATCAGTTAGCTTTCAGCACTCTCTAATGATTACCTTGGCACACTCTAACTATATCAGTTAGCTTTCTGCACCATCATTACCCTTTTCACTCGGCGCCGTTGTGACTATGTTACGTTACATATATAATTCTTAATTACCTCTAATATAACCTAAAGCGGATCCCATACTCAACTTTAGATTATTTCTAATCCTAATTTCTTACGCTACTGAGAGAAGCGGAATTTAACGAAGATAATTTTTATTTACTTTTAACTACCATCAGTTACAAACTATGCGAGGGGACACACTTTACACAGGTGCATTGTATTATACACGCGGTGGTTTACTTCGGTACCAGTTCATAACAATAGGGGGAGGGTGGCTGCTTACTACATTTCTCAACACGCTTTATTGTTCTCGAACAGGCCACGACCGGTTGTTTACACTATTCAACCACACTTTTATTATTATTTTCTTTTTGGTCTCTTTCTAAGAAACTTACCTTTTTCTTTATTTATTTATTATTTACTTTGGGGGAGATTTAAGAAACTTACTTAGAATTATTTCCTATTGAATTATCATATTTATTTAGGACACTTTATTTACTTAGTTTTCAGTTTAGGTCAGTTTAAAAGTTTAATATTTTGGGGCATGGGGTTTAACATTTTATCTAACAATGGAGGGTTAACTAAGTCATTTATTTATTTGAAATTTAAGTCACTATAAATACTTGCTCTACTACACTATACACAATTATTGCCTACACGTTTTAGTACCTGGAAAACCATTAGCATGAGTAGTAAGAGAATTACCTCTCTTCTAAGAGAAAGACAAAAATTCCACACAGACGTCATTGTAATGTCAACGATCAGCTGTTCGCTGGAATGTAGGTCACAGTAGTTTTCTTCAAACAATGGCATACTTGTTGTATGCGTGGGAACGCGAGAAACACACTTTGGTGTTGTTCTATATAACAATAGCTCACGGCTATCTTTATCGACCGGTTTCAACTGGGAAGCCAGTTTCAACAAGGGGTGAGTCCGATGCAATGATACACGCTTTACAAGTTACACCCCGTAATAAGCTGAGTTTAGTTATTTATTGCCTTACGTTCTAATTTTAATTTCTGTAATTTTTTTTTTTTTTGTAGTAACAAAATTAATTTACGAATTTATTTACACGTAATTAACCTGGTCTACTTTAGTCAAGAGTTTATATATTTCACCGTGACGACAGACATACAATGCAGGCATATTCAGGAAATTACAGGTCTTGAATACAATGATAGTTTGTATTATTTTGGGTATCTTAATTAAATTATACGCAAGTTCGTCCGTAATCTTATACAAAACAAATTCACAATTGTCAATTAATATAGTGTAAAAATCTAGTAATGGTAGCGACAGTATTAACCGCTAATACATGAAATACATTATGTAATTTAATATTAACATGAAATACATTAACTGAGTGCATAGATCGGCAGAGAGTTATCTATTTTATTTTACTACGTAACAATTATTTTACACGCGCAACTTTATACGTCACGATGCTTACAAACCTTTTTTTTTTAACTTTAGCAGAGTGGCGCAACTTTATTACGTTCCGGGCTACGTTATAAATCCAGGGAACCCGATATAATCGACGCTAGCCAATTATACAAGCTGCCTACGTTGTAACAAACTGAAAATCAACACAACACATAGAACAATAATATTTACTCTAATTATTAGCACACAAGGGAAGGTATTTTCACTGATTTATGCACTCACTTCAATCTGTAATAAGATGACATCTCTTTATTAACAAATTATATATATAGATCCCATTACATAAAAATTTTCTCATATTGAAATAGTTAAAAGGGGTTTTCTGTCAAACAAGGGATCAAATTGATCATGTAATTTACCTCGGATCCGAGTCTCTTTAAATCTAGTAAAGACATCTGAATTTTACTTTACTTATCAAAAGCTTGCATGATTACATGAACACCGTTTGAAGAATGGTATTATTTAGTTAAGGGATTAAAACTTATATCTCAAGATTAATGTTACAACGTATGATTTTAGAAATTACTGTTTACATTTTTTTTTGTTTTACTTAAAGCTTAGAGAAGATTATTGTCTTTTGAAAAGTCTCTGGCATGTATGAAAAGTTATATTTTAAATGTATATAATTCTCGGTAGGCAAGCCACCGAGTCACCTCTTAAATACGCTTTTGCTGTCCGTGTCCTGGGGCGTGAATCTTCGGAACTCTGGTAGTCGTGGTAGTCATCCGGGTCGTGTTTCCGGTGAAAGTCTTCTAGGTGTATTAATGAGGAGATGGATGTTATGCTGCGTGAAGTCGGGTTGATCCTCGGCGGTTCTGGTAAGTGTTGTATAGGTGGTAGTCGTCCGGATATGCATTTGAGCACGTCACATATTCACTGGTAGAGTAGTACTGGAGTTGGTATCTTCTTTCCTTTTTGTTTTTACATTACTATCTGAATTACATCACTCGAACAATATTCGAGAGATCGTCTTTTAATTAACTTGAGACATCACCTTATATACGAGTTCTTTTTTTCTTATAACCACATTTCTTTAACAAATTCCTCACTACACCTTATATATAAATGTAACTAGCTCTCCACGTTTTTAGTGGTAGCTAACACGCATTTAAAAACTTAATACAAACATTTTTTTGAAGAGCCCTCGCTAGGATTTGTTTACAGTCTGAACGCCGCATCGTAACTCTTGCATTGCTACAACAGGTAGATTGCAACGACGCGGAGTGAGTACTCCGCCATAATATAGTTCCAACATTTTATTAAAATATACATTCTTATAGTCAGACAAAATAACCTATGTAGACTTATCTTGTTTACAGGGCTTTAAATTATTAATTATTTACATTACGATTTTCAGATATTTCTAAGTTACAGCCGGTTCGCTATGCACGTTGTGTCCGGAATTGGCAGGTCAACGCATGATAATTTACTAATGGGTTAACTGTATTATTCTCAACTTTTTACATTACGATTTTTTTTATTACTTATTTAGTTAGATTTTCTTAATTTAATTCTCATAACTATTATGAGTTTGTTCAAGGGTATTTGGTTTAATCGTGCGATTTAAAGTACTTCCTTGCTTTCCATTTTTTTTTTTTATTTTTATTATTAATATTTTTTTATTACCATTTAAATCGTCACACACTCCGCCGCTTAAAATCGACATGGGGAATTTTAATAAGGAAAATTCGAAAGTGGGGTACTGGGAGTATGCTTGCCGTTACTGTGTGAAGTTAAATTTAGTACACGATTTGTTTTCTCTACCTCTCTTTAAATTTATTTATTTCTTGTCTTGTTCTCATTCGTGAAATTCCCTTTATCTCGTTTCTTAATACACTAACTTAGATTTTAATTCTTAATACTAATTTCCGTAACTCACAATATCGTGGCCCGACTGACATCGGCTTACTCTAATTACATCAGTTAGCTTTCAGCACTCTCTAATGATTACCTTGGCACACTCTAACTATATCAGTTAGCTTTCTGCACCATCATTACCCTTTTCAGTCGGCGCCGTTGTGACTATGTTACGTTACATATATAATTATTAATTACCTCTAATATAACCTAAAGCGGATCCCATACTCCACTTTAGATTATTTCTAATCCTAATTTCTTACGCTACTGAGAGAAGCGGAATTTAACGAAGATAATTTTTATTTACTTTTAACTACCATCAGTTACAAACTATGCGAGGGGACACACTTTACACAGGTGCATTGTATTATACACGCGGTGGTTTACTTCGGTACCAGTACATAACAATAGGGGGAGGGTTGCTGCTTACTACATTTCTCAACACGCTTTATTGTTCTCGAACAGGCCACGACCGGTTGTTTACACTATTCAACCACACTTTTATTATTATTTTCTTTTTGGTCTCTTTCTAAGAAACTTACCTTTTTCTTTATTTATTTATTATTTACTTTGGGGGAGATTTAAGAAACTTACTTAGAATTATTTCCTATTGAATTACCACATTTATTTAGGACACTTTATTTACTTAGTTTTCAGTTTAGGTCAGTTTAAAAGTTTAATATTTGGGGCATGGGGTTTAACATTTTATCTAACAATGGAGGGTTAACTAAGTCATTTATTTATTTGAAATTTAAGTCACTATAAATACTTGCTCTACTACACTACACACAATTATTGCCTACACGTTTTAGTACCTGGCAAACCATTAGCATGAGTAGTAAGAGAATTACCTCTCTTCTAAGAGAAAGACAAAAATTCCACACAGACATCATTGTAATGTCAACGATCAGCTGTTCGCTGGAATGTAGGTCACAGTAGTTTTCTTCAAACAATGGCATACTTGTTGTATGCGTGGGAACGCGAGAAACACACTTGGGTGTTGTTCTATATAACAATAGCTCACGGCTATCTTTATCGACCGGTTTCTACTGGGGAAGCCAGTTTCAACAAGGGGTGAGTCCGATGCAATGATACACGCTTTAAAAGTTACACCCCGTAATAAGCTGAGTTTAGTTATTTATTGTCTTACGTTCTAATTTTAATTTCTGTAATTTTTTTTTTTTTTTGTAGTAACAAAATTAATTTACGAATTTATTTACACGTAATTAACCTGGTCTACTTTAGTCAAGAGTTTATATATTTCACCGTGAGGACAGACATACAATGCAGGCATATTCAGGAAACTACAGGTCTTGAATTGTCGCAATATAAACCTGTTAAAGACTGAACAGTTTGACAAGCACTAAAATTCATGTACGTACTTGCATTGGTGTAATACAATGATAGTTTGTATTATTTTGGGTATCTTATTTAAATTATACGCAAGTTCGTCCGTAATCTTATACAAAATAAATTCACAATTGTCAATTAATATAGTGTAAAAATCTAGTAATGGTAGCGACAGTATTAACCGCTAATACATGAAATACATTATGTAATTTAATATTAACATGAAATACATTAACTGAGTGCATAGATCGGCAGAGAGTTATCTATTTTATTTTACTACGTAACAGTTATTTTACACGCGCAACTTTATACGTCACGATGCTTACAAACCTTTTTTTTAACTTTAGCAGAGTGGCGCAACTTTATTACGTTCCGGGCTACGTATAAATCCAGGGGAACCCGATATAATCGACGCTAGCCAATTATACAGGCTGCCTACGTTGTAACAAACTGAAAATCCAACACAACACATAGAACAATAATATTTACTCTAATTATTAGGACACAAGGGAAGGTATTTTCACTGATTTATGCACTCACTTCAATCTGTAATAAGATGACATCTCTTTATTAACAAATTATATATATAGATCCCATTACATAAAAATTTTCTCATATTGAAATAGTTAAAAGGGGTTTTCTGTAAAACAAGGGATCAAATTGATCATGTAATTTACCTCGGATCCGAGTCTCTTTAAATCTAGTAAAGACGTCTGAATTTTACTTTACTTATCAAAAGCTTGCATGATTACATGAACACCGTTTGAAGAATGGTATTATTTAGTTAAGGGATTAAAACTTATATCTCAAGATTAATGTTACAACGTATGATTTTATAAATTACTGTTTACATTTCTTTTTGTTTTACTTAAAGCTTAGAGAAGATTATTGTCTTTTGAAAGTCTCTGGCATGTATGAAAAAGTTATATTTTAAATGTACATAATTCTCGGTAGGCAAGCCACCGAGGTCACCTCTTAAATACGCTTTTGCTGTCCGTGTCCTGGGGCGTGAATCTTCGGAACTCTGGTAGTCGGGGTAGTCATCCGGGTCGTGTTTCCGGTGAAAGTCTTCTAGGTGTATTAATGAGGAGATGGATGTTATGCTGCGTGAAGTCGGGTTGATCCTCGGCGGTTCTGGTAAGTGTTGTATAGGTGGTAGTCGTCCGGATATGCAGTTGAGCACGTCACATATTCACTGGTAGAGTAGTACTGGAGTTGGTATCTTCTTTCCTTTTTGTTTTTACATTACTATCTGAATTACATCACTCGAACAATATTCGAGAGATCGTCTTTTAATTAACTTGAGACATCACTTTATATACGAGAGCTTTTTTTTTCTTATAACCACATTTCTTTAACAAATTCCTCACTACATCTTATATATAAATATAACTAGCTCTCCACGTTTTTAGTGGTAGCTAACACGCATTTAAAAACTTAATACAAACATTTTTTTGAAGAGCCCTCGCTTGGAGGTGTTTACAGTCTGAACGCCGCATCGTAACTCTTGCATTGCTACAACAGGTAGATTGCAACGACGCGGAGTGAGTACTCCGCCATAATATAGTTCCAACTTTATATTAAATATACATTCTTATAGTCAGACAAAATAAACTATGTAGACTTATCTTGTTTACAGGGGCTTTAAATTATTAATTATTTACATTACGATTTTCAGATATTTCTAAGTTACAGCCGGTTCGCTATGCACGTTGTGTCCGAATTGGCAGGTCAACGCATGATAATTTACTAATGGGTTAACTGTATTATTCTCAACTTTTTACATTACGTTTTTTTTTAACTTATTTAGTTAGATTTTCTTAATTTAATTCGCATAACTATTATGAGTTAGTTTGCAGGGGTATTTGGTTTAATCGTGCGATTTAAAGTACTTCCTTGCTTCATTTTTTTTTATATTTTATTATTAATTTTTTTTTTATTACCATTTAAATCGTCACATACTCCGCCGCTTAAAATCGAACATGGGGAATTTTAATAGGAAAATTCGAAAGTGGGGTACTGGGAGTATGCTTGCCGTTACTGTGTGAAGTTAAATTTAGTACACGATTTGTTTTCTCTATCTCTCTTGAAATTTATTTATTTCTTGTCTTGTTCTCATTCGTGAAATTCCCTTTATCTCGTTTCTTAATACGCTAACTTAGATTTTAATTCTTAATACTAATTTCCGTAACTCACAATATCGTGGCCCGACTGACATCGGCTTACTCTAATTACATCAGTTAGCTTTCAGCACTCTCTAATGATTACCTTGGCACACTCTATACTATATCAGTTAGCTTTCTGCACCATCATTACCCTTTTCAGTCGGCGCCGTTGTGACTATGTTACGTTACATATATATTATTAATTACCTCTAATATAACCTAAAGCGATCCCATACTCCACTTAGATTATTTCTAATCCTAATTTCTTACGCTACTGAGAGAAGCGGAATTTCACGAAGATAATTTTTATTTACTTTTAACTACCATCAGTTACAAACTATGCGAGGGGACACACTTTACACCAGGTGCATTGTATTATACACGCGGTGGTTTACTTCGGTACCAGTTCATAACAATAGGGGGAGGGTGGCTGCTTACTACATTTCTCAACACGCTTTATTGTTCTCGAACAAGCCACGACCGGTTGTTTACACTATTCAACCACACTTTTATTATTATTTTCTTTTGGTCTCTTTCAAAGAACTTACCTTTTTCTTTATTTATTTATTATTTACTTTGGGGGAGATTTAAGAAACGTACTTAGAATTATTTCCTATTGAATTACCATATTTATTTAGGACTCTTTATTTACTTAGTTTCAGTTTAGGTCAGTTTATAAAGTTTAATATTTGGGGCATGGGGTTTAACATTTTATCTAACAATGGAGGGTTAACTAAGTCATTTATTTATTTGAAATTTAAGTCACTATAAATACTTGCTCTACTACACTATACACAATTATTGCCTACACGTTTTAGTACCTGGCAAACCATTAGCATGAGTAGTAAGAGAATTACCTCTCTTCTAAGAGAAAGACAAAATTCCACACAGACATCATTGTAATGTCAACGATCAGCTGTTCGCTGGAATGTAGGTCACAGTAGTTTTCTTCAAACAATGGCATAATTGTTGTATGCGTGGGAACGCGAGAAACACACTTGGGTGTTGTTCTATATAACAATAGCTCACGCTACCTTTATCGACCGGTTTCTACAGGAGAAGCCAGTTTCAACAAGGGGTGAGTCCGATGCAATGATACACGCTTTACAAGTTACACCCCGTAATAAGCTGAGTTAGTTATTATTGTCTTACGTTCTAATTTTAATTTCTGTAATTTTTTTTTTTTTTTGTAGTAACAAAATTAATTTACGAATTTATTTACACGTAATTAACCTGGTCTACTTTAGTCAAGAGTTTATATATTTCACCGTGACGACAGACATACAATGCAGGCATATTCAGGAAACTACAGGTCTTGAATGGTCGCAATATAAACCTGTTAAAGACTGAACAGTTTGACAAGCACTAAAATTCATGTACGTACTTGCATTGGTGTAATACGATGATAGTTTGTATTATTTTGGGTATCTTAATTAAATTATACGCAAGTTCGTCCGTATCTTATACAAAATAAATTCACAATTGTCAATTAATATAGTGTAAAAATCTAGTAATGGTAGCGACAGTATTAACCGCTAATACATGAAATACATTATGTAATTTAATATTAACATGAAATACATTAACTGAGTGCATAGATCGGCAGAGAGTTATCTATTTTATTTTACTACGTAACAGTTATTTTACACGCGCAACTTTATACGTCACGATGCTTACAAACCTTTTTTTTAACTTTAGCAGAGTGGCGCAACTGTATTACGTTCCGGGCTACGTTATAAATCCAGGGAACCCGATATAATCGACGCTAGCCAATTATACAGGCTGCCTACGTTGTAACAAACTGAAAATCACACGAACACATAGTACAATAATATTTACTCTAATTATTAGGACACAAGGGAAGGTATTTTCACTGATTTTTGCACTCACTTCAATCTGTAATAAGATGACATCTCTTTATTAACAAATTATATATATAGATCCCATTACATAAAAATTTTCTCATATTGAAATAGTTAAAAGGGGTTTTCTGTCAAACAAGGGATCAAATTGATCATGTAATTTACCTCGGATCCGAGTCTTTTTAAATCTAGTAAAGACGTCTGAATTTTACTTTACTTATCAAAGCTTGCTGATTACATGAACACCGTTTGAAGAATGGTATTATTTAGTTAAGGGATTAAACTTATATCTGCAAGCTTAATGTTACAACGTTATGGTTTTAGAAAATTACTGTTTACATTTCTTTTTTTTACTTAAAGCTTAGAGAAGATTATTGTCTTTTGAAAAGTCTCTGGCATGTATGAAAAGTTATATTTTAAATGTACATAATTCTCGGTAGGCAAGCCACCGAGTCACCTCTTAAATACGCTTTGCTGTCCGTGTCCTGGGGCGTGAATCTTCGGAACTCTGGTAGTCGGGGTAGTCATCCGGTCGTGTTTCCGGTGAAAGTCTCCTAGGTGTATTAATGAGGAGATGGATGTTATGCTGCGTGAAGTCGGGTTGATCCTCGGCGGTTCTGGTAAGTGTTGTATAGGTGGTAGTTGTCCGGATATGCAGTTGAGCACGTCACATATTCACTGGTAGAGTAGTACTGGAGTTGGTATCTTCTTTCCTTTTGTTTTTACATTACTATCTGAATTAACATCACTCGAACAATATTCGAGAGATCGTCTTTTAATTAACTTGAGACATCACCTTATATACGAGTTTTTTTTTTCTTTATAACCACATTTCTTTAACAAATTCCTCACTACATCTTATATATAAAATATAACTAGCTCTCCACGTTTTTAGTGGTAGCTAACACGCATTTAAAAACTTAATACAAACATTTTTTTGAAGAGCCCACGCTTGGAGGTGTTTACAGTCTGAACGCGCATCGTAACTCTTGCATTGCTACAACAGGTAGATTGCAACGACGCGGAGTGAGTACTCCCGCATAATATAGTTCCAACTTTATATTAAAATATACATTCTTATAGTCAGACAAAATAAACTATGTAGACTTATCTTGTTTACAGGGCTTTAAATTATTAATTATTTACATTACGATTTTCAGATATTCTAAATTACAGCCGGTTCGCTATGCACGTTGTGTCCGGAATTGGGCAGGTCAACGCATGATAATTTACTAATGGGTTAACTGTATTATTCTCAACTTTTTACATTACGATTTTTTTTTATTACTTATTTAGTTAGATTTTCTTAATTTAATTCTCATAACTATTATGAGTTAGTTCAGGGGGTATTTGTTTAATCGTGCGATTTAAAGTACTTCCTTGCTTTCCATTTTTTTTTATATTTTTATTATTAATATTTTTTTATTACCATTTAAATCGTCACATACTCCGCCGCTTAAAATCGACATGGGGAATTTTAATAAGGAAAATTCGAAAGTGGGGTACTGGGAGATATGCTTGCCGTTACTGTGTGAAGTTAAATTTAGTACACGATTTGTTTTCTCTATCTCTCTTGAAATTTATTTATTTCTTGTCTTGTTCTCATTCGTGAAATTCCCTTTATCTCGTTTCTTAATACGCTAACTTAGATTTTAATTCTTAATACTAATTTCCGTAACTCACAATATCGTGGCCCGACTGACATCGGCTTACTCTAATTACATCAGTTAGCTTTCAGCACTCTCTAATGATTACCTTGGCACACTCTAACTATATCAGTTAGCTTTCTGCACCATCATTACCCTTTTCAGTCGGCGCCGTTGTGACTATGTTACGTTACATATATAATTATTAATTACCTCTAATATAACCTAAAGCGGATCCATACTCCACTTTAGATTATTTCTAATCCTAATTTCTTACGCTACTGAGAGAAGCGGAATTTCACGAGATAATTTTTATTTACTTTTAACTACCATCAGTTACAAACTATGCGAGGGGACACACTTTACACAGGTGCATTGTATTATACACGCGGTGGTTTACTTCGGTACCAGTTCATAACAATAGGGGGAGGGTGGCTGCTTACTACATTTCTCAACACGCTTTATTGTTCTCGAACAAGCCACGACCGGTTGTTTACACTATTCAACCACACTTTTATTATTATTTTCTTTTGGTCTCTTTCAAAGAAACTTACCTTTTTCTTATTTATTTATTATTTACTTTGGGGGAGATATAAGAAACGTACTTAGAATTATTTCCTATTGAATTACCATATTTATTTAGGACACTTATTTACTTAGTTTTCAGTTTAGGTCAGTTTAAAAGTTTAATATTTGGGGCATGGGGTTTAACATTTTATCTAACAATGGAGGGTTAACTAAGTCATTTATTTATTTGAAATTTAAGTCACTATAAATACTTGCTCTACTACACTATACACAATTATTGCCTACACGTTTTAGTACCTGGCAAACCATTAGCATGAGTAGTAAGAGAAAGACAAAAATTCCACACAGACGTCATTGTAATGTCAACGATCAGCTGTTCGCTGAATGTAGGTCACAGTAGTTTTCTTCAAACAATGGCATACTTGTTGTATGCGTGGGAACGCGAGAAACACACTTGGGTGTTGTTCTATATAACAATAGCTCACGGCTATCTTTATCGACCGGTTTCAACTGGGGAAGCCAGTTTCAACAAGGGGTGAGTCCGATGCAATGATACACACTTTACAAGTTACAGCCCGTAATAAGCTGAGTTTAGTTATTAATTGTCTACGTTCTAATTTTAATTACTGTAATTTTTTTTTTTTTTTTTTTTTTTTTTTTTTTAGTAACAAAATTAAGTTACGAATTTATTTACACGTAATTAACCTGGTCTACTTTAGTCAAGAGTTTATATTTCACCGTGACGACAGACATACAATGCAGCATATTCAGGAAACTACAGGTCTTGAATTGTCGCAATATAAACCTGTTAAAGACTGAACAGTTTGACAAGCACTAAAATTCATGTACGTACTTGCATTGGTGTAATACAATGATAGTTTGTATTATTTTGGGTATCTTAATTAAATTATACGCAAGTTCGTCCGTAATCTTATACAAAATAAATTCACAATTGTCAATTAATATAGTGTAAAAATCTAGTAACGGTAGCGACAGTATTAACCGCTAATACATGAAATACATTATGTAATTTAATATTAACATGAAATACATTAACTGAGTGCATAGATCGGCAGAGAGTTATCTATTTTATTTTACTACGTAACAATTATTTTACACGCGCAACTTTATACGTCACGATGCTTACAAACTTTTTTTTTTTAACTTTAGCAGAGTGGCGCAACTTTAATACGTTCCGGGCTACGTTATAAATCCAGGGAACCCGATATAATCGACGCTAGCCAATTATACAGGCTGCCTACGTTGTAACAAACTGAAAATCAACACAACACATAGTACAATAATATTTACTCTAATTTATTAGGACACAAGGGAAGGTATTTTCACTGATTTATGCACTCACTTCAATCTGTAATAAGATGACATCTCTTTATTAACAAATTATATATATAGATCCCATTACATAAAATTTTCTCATATTGAAATAGTTAAAAGGGGTTTTCTGTCAAACAAGGGATCAATTGATCATGTAATTTACCTCGGATCCGAGTCTCTTTAAATCTAGTAAAGACGTCTGAATTTTACTTTACTTATCAAAAGCTTGCATGATTACATGAACACCGTTTGAAGAATGGTATTATTAGTTAAGGGATTAAAACTTATATCTCAAGATTAATGTTACAACGTATGATTTTAGAATTACTGTTTACATTTATTTTTGTTTTACTTAAAGCTTAGAGAAGATTATTGTCTTTTGAAAGTCTCTGGCATGTATGAAAAGTTATATTTTAAATGTACATAATTCTCGGTAGGCAAGCCACCGGAGTAACCTCTTAAATACGCTTTGCTGTCCGTGTCCTGGGGCGTGAATCTTCGGAACTATGGTAGTCGGGGTAGTCATCCGGGTCGTGTTTCCGGTGAAAGTCTTCTAGGTGTATTAATGAGGAGATGGATGTTATGCTGCGTGAAGTCGGGTGATCTCGGCGGTTCTGGTAAGTGTTGTATAGGTGGTAGTCGTCCGGATATGCAGTTGAGCACGTCACATATTCACTGGTAGAGTAGTACTGGAGTTGGTATCTTCTTTCCTTTTTGTTTTTACATTACTATCTGAATTACATCACTCGAACAATATTCGAGAGATCGTCTTTTAATTAACTTGAGACATCACCTTATATACGAGTTCTTTTTTTTCTTATAACCACATTTCTTTAACAAATTCCTCACTACACCTTATATATAAATATAACTAGCTCTCCACGTTTTAGTGGTAGCTAACACGCATTTAAAAACTTAATACAAACATTTTTTTGAAGAGATCTCGCTTGGAGGTGTTTACAGTCTGAACGCCGCATCGTAACTCTTGCATTGCTACAAACAGGTAGATTGCAACGGACGCGGAGTGAGTACTCCGCCATAATATAGTTCCAACTTTTTATTAAAATATACATTCTTATAGTCAGACAAAATAAACTATGTAGACTTATCTTGTTTACAGGGCTTTAAATTATTAATTATTTACATTACGATTTCAGATATTTCTAAGTTACAGCCGGTTCGCTATGCACGTTGTGTCCGGAATTGGCAGGTCAACGCATGATAATTTACTAAAGGGTTAACTGTATTATTCTCAACTTTTCCATTACGATTATTTTTATTACTTTATTTAGTTAGATTTTCTTAATTTAATTCTCATAACTATTATGAGTTAGTTCAGGGGTATTTGGTTTATCGTGCGATTTAAAGTACTTCCTTGCTTTCCATTTTTTTTTATATTTTTATTATTAATATTTTTTTATTACCATTTAAATCGTCACATACTCCGCCGCTTAAAATCGACATGGGAATTTTAATAAGGAAAATTCGAAAGTGGGGTACTGGAGAGTATGATTGCCGTTACTGTGTGAAGTTAATTTAGTACACGATTGTTTTCTCTATCTCTCTTGAAATTTATTTATTTCTTGTCTTGTTCTCATTCGTGAAATTCCCTTTATCTCGTTTCTTAATACGCCTAACTTAGATTTTAATTCTTAATACTAATTTCCGTAACTCAAAATATCGTGGCCCGACTGACATCGGCTTACTCTAACTACATCAGTTAGCTTTCACGCACTCTCTATGATTACCTTGGCACACTCTAACTATATCAGTTAGCTTTCTGCACCATCATTACCCTTTTCGTCGGCGCCGTTGTGACTATGTTACGTTACATATATAATTATTAATACCTCTAATATAAACCTAAAGCGGATCCCATACTCCACTTTAGATTATTTCTAATACCTAATTTCTTACGCTACTGATAGAAGCGGAATTTCACGAGATAATTTTTATTTACTTTTAAACTACCATCAGTTGACAAACTATGCGAGGGGACACACTTTACACAGGTGCATTGTATTATACACGCGGTGGTTTACTTCGGTACCAGTTCATAACAATAGGGGGAGGGTGGCTGCTTACTACATTTCTCAACATGCTTAATTGTTCTCGAACAGGCCACGACCGGTTGTTTACACTATTGCAACCACACTTTTATTATTATTTTCTTTTTGGTCTCTTTCTAAGAAACTTACTTTTGTCTTTATTTATTTATTATTTACTTGGGTGAGATTTAAGAAACTTACTAGAATTATTTCCTATTGAATTACCATATTTAATTAGGACACTTTATTTACTTAGTTTTCAGTTTAGGTCAGTTAAAAGTTAATATTTTGGGGCATGGGTTTAACATTTTATCTGAACAATGGAGGGTTAACTAAGTCAATTTATTTATTTGAAATTTAAGTCACTAT